>CM054062.1:98600801-99910514 GCA_028641055.1 Alopecurus myosuroides
AGGAACAGCTGGTGTAGAGGAAGACGGCCTTAAGCCTAACTCGGCTTCTCTCTTCGCAGCTTCCTCTTTCCTCCTGGCCAGGTCAGTCGCCCATCTTTCCAGCATGTCAAAGGGAGGGGGTGCCTCTGCTAGAATAGTCTTGCCGTCAGAATCGTACGCGCTCATGATTGTGTCTAGGTCTATCTTATCGGCCAAGGCAGTAGCCGGGTGGCGTACGTCCGATTGTATAACTTTGAAGTCCTTGGGCGTAAACTTGGCCCCGTCAGCCTTGAATTCTGGAAACCCGGATATTACCTTTTCCGGGTCAAGCTTAGGAAAATAAGCTTTCGCCAGAGTGAAGGCCCGGGTCATGCCGATTCGTCACGACGAACGCTTCCATATTTCAATCCATCCAGGAACGGTTGAAAAGGCTTGCATAAGGTTCTCTTCGCCTGGATATACCTCGGAAGGCCATTTCACGGCATCCAGTAAAAGCTTTGTGCCGGCAAAAAACGTCCGGAGAACAGTCTTTAACGTTTTAGTCTGAGCAACGGCATTGTCTTCCGGAGCAGCAAGGTTAGCACCTGCAATTGAAACAAAAGAAATCATATCAATAAAATCGACTATCGTACCAATAAGGTAGAAGTATGCAAATTAGTCGCAAGCAAAAACTTACTTAGCAAAATGCGATAAGTGTCCGCGACCTGGTTCGACAAGTTCTTCAGCGTAGTTTGGGCATCATTGTACTTCTTTTTGTATTTGGAGACGTTCTTTTTCAAAGTCTTCATCTCCGCCTCAAGGGTTTCTCGGCGCTTTACTTCAGCAAGCAGGAGCTGTTCGGTCTTGAGTAACACCTCATCTGACCGGGTAATCTCCGCCTGCGAAGAATGAGTGAAAATGTAAGTCGGATATCATGACAAGCCGAGTATTATATGAAGTACCGAGCGTAATTACAGCAAGTTATGCTCGGAACTTGGGGACTGGGTGTATAGTAAGAAGTACCAAATAAAGTTACCTGATGTGCTGCGGCCATACGCTCTAGGATGTTTCCCTCTGAAGCCTTCATGGCGAGGAGAGCGCTCATCAGCTGGTTAAAATCATCGTTACCCGAGTTAGAGGGCTCGGGTGCCTGGGAAGTTGGAAAAGGAGTTTTTCTTGTAACAGGAGGCGGCACCCGGGTCATCCGAATGTCGGAGTCTGGTCCCCCTCCCGCGTTCGAGGCTGCGCCCTTTTCCTTCTCGCTCGCGTGCGAGGCTATTGGATACCCGGTGTCTTGCCTAGCCAGTTCTGTTGGCGACGCTTGCTCATCGCCAGCTGTGGTGAAAGTACCGTCAGTCGGTTTATCTTCAACCCGGTCCTCAACCTCCGTGTCTTCCTGGTCACTAACAACGGTCGTGGCTCTGTAGAAAGTGCGAAGGTACGGTTAATCCATGATTATGAAAAAGGCGATAAAAGTTCGGTATAGCATCAGGAAAAGGACTTTACCCGAGGTTCACCGGGAAGTCCGAGGGAAAGCCGCTGCTAGACCCGGAAGATACTGAAGAATACCAAGCAAGGTGTCAGATTATTTTGTGAGGGACTGTTTGGGAAAAATTCTTGTGTACAGTAAGTACCAGTATGTCGAGCTGGAGGCGGTGAAGTACCCGGGTTAAGAGTCTCATTACCCGGATGGTTGCGGGTCACTCTACGCTTAGTTGCGGGTGGCTCCTTCATTTGTAGTCAAAAGGGTGATGATAGGGTTAGCTCAGGAATGACGTCATGGGAGCCAAAATTAAGCACAAGGAAACGAAATAAAACCTGGAAGACGATTCCTTGGGGTTTTCTTTTGGATCCGGCTTTGATTGTTGGCTCCGGTTCATCTTCCTCGCTGGCGGACTCCACCTTGCCGTCCGATTCTTCCTCCTCGTCTTGGTCTTCTTGTTCTGAAAATTATCAAAGTTATAATATATAAAAAAGAGAAGCAGGGCGTAACGCATGCAAGGGGATTAAGTATGCACCTTCGTCCGAATTAACGACATCATCTTCCACCTCCGGGTCTCCGGAATTAGGAGGAGTACCGACTTTCCAGAAGTTACTATCGGCCTGAGGTGAAGATACCAGAGTAAGGGTTAATATTGAATCAAGAGAAGCGGATAAAAGTGAACTTGTTAGAATCCAAGGTCGAGAGGTAGGAGACTTACTGAGGGGGCCGGGTTCTCGAGGGTGAAGGGTTCTAATCCGGCTATGTTCCGGATTACCTCGAGCCTCTCTGTCAAAAAGCCCTTAATGGTTTTGTTTGTATCGCTGGGAGCGAAAGTGCTGGTAGAGTATCGGATCGGGTCCGTGGTTTGACCCGAGTATTCGCACATCAGTTTCTCGCGGATGGAGTTGGGTTGAATGCGGAAGTCGACCCAAGTCTTTACTAGGTTGAGCCCGATAAGGCCTTGGGCTGATAAGATGGAGATCTTAGCCAACGAAGGCAAAATTGCCTCCCTGTCCGAGTCAGGGGCAAAGGCATTAAAAGCCTCGGAGATATCAAGCTGACCCTCCGAGTAACCCGGCAACCTCTTTTCGCCGGGTGGGGAGGTGTCCTGGCAGTAGAAGTACGAGAGCTGCCAGTGCTTTACGTGGGAGTTGAGGGTGAGAGGAGGCATCAGGGAGTTCTTGCGGCGTTGGATAGAAACCCCGTCGCAAGTAAGAAGTGCGCCGTCGCCGCTTTCGCGGCACGGCTTGCACTGAAAGAGTTCAACAAAAAGAGCCAGACTTGGCGGAATGCACAAGTAAGACTCGGAAAGAACGATAAAGTGAGTGATGTTTAAAACGGAGTTGGGTACTATGTCGAAAATGCGGAGGTTGTAGTGGTTTAAGACGTCGCGAAAGAAAGGGTGACCCGGAGGCCTGAAGCCCCGGGTCACATGTTCAACAAAACATATTACCTCGTTTCCTGCTGGAGAAGGTCGGGTTTCATTACCCGGTACTCTCCAGTGGATAGATTCCTGAGGGGGAAGGACCCCTAGATCAACCAGTTCCTCTAGCTTGGCCCTGGTGACGGAGGATTTCCCCCAGTTGGCAGATATAGAGTTCGTGGTCTTGGCCTTAACCGGCTGCTTTCCCCGCCTCTTGGGCGCCATAGGGTTAACCTGAAAAAGCGTCAAGGGAAAGGATGTGAGAAATAAAACTCGGAAACGGTCAGTTGACTAAGCGTTGGCAAGCGGTGTCAAGGTAACCCGGAAGTTAGACATGATCCGGGTATTACTTTGCTAAAGCAGGGTACGAATTTTCCGGGTGTCGCACATTATTGCAAAACTTGTAGGATTTTATGCATGGATAAGTGTTTGAGGAGAGTAAGCGGTCGCCCGCACATCTATTGTGGGCAAGTAAGACGGAAAGGAAAGATTTTCCGGATAATATGAGCAAAGGCGGAAAATTTAGGTGACCCGAGCTTAGATTGGGAATTCCATTTCTAAAATTGTGGCCAGTTTAATAATTACGAGTGGTAGGAGAGTGAATTAGACTGTGTATCTTGTCTATTTGAATGAGCTAAATGGACCCAAGTGATTTAATTCGGCACGATCCGAGAAATCGCGGGCGGCTCGATTTAGATCTAACTTAAGGGAAAATTGAGAAATTGCGAGGATGAGTTAGAGGATGTGAAAGACTTACCGAGGGGGATTGAAGCGCAGCTTTCCGGAGGCAGATGGCGCAAGTTTGGTGCCCTTTCGCGGTTTCTGGCGGGCAAATTGGAGGTTTGGCAGCGGATCTGGGCGGCGGAGCGAATCGCGCGGTGGCGGAGCGCAAACGGTGGCGAATGGGCTCCGGTGATACGCGCGGGGCTTCCGTGGTGGTGCGCTGAGAGTTTGAACTCGAAAGGAGGAAGGAAGAGGAATGGGGGAAATAGGCCGTTGGAGTTAGGGTTGCGCCCAAGGGTTATTTATAATGGTTTGGGTGGTAAAGCCTAGCTCAACGGGTGGAACCCGGGAAATACAGAGTAACGGCTGCCTATTTTGAAATTTGTGGGACGTACTTTAAAGCATGAAGGGAGCAGTTCGGATGAAAAGGAAAGGGAGATCTCCTCTTTGGTATCAGAATTAATTATCGAGAAAAGTGTGAAATCGTGGAGTTTTCTATTAAGACCATACCTGGAAAATTAGGGAAAGCCTTTGAAGGAGAGCCGGGTTACTGCCTGGACCCCATGAAGTTGGTCCCAGCCATTCGTCAAAGTGTTGTGACTCGGCCTCCATGTGCTTGTGCGTTTGATATTTCTGCAGGGAATAGCCAGCGCTTCGAAGAGTGAATCTCGGAAGCCCAAGCTATTCTGGGGACTACTGATGGGGGGATAGTAACCCGGTAGACCAACTCCAAGGTGTAACCCGGCCCAAATGACAATTGGACAAGATCCGGCTAAGGGTAAAGGAAACTTCTGGAAGGCCCAAGGTTTGTAGGCCTCGCAACCCGGATTGTGGGTTGCGGTAAGGAAAGTTAGGGTTTGCAAGTAGAAGTTCGAGTAGGACTCAATATGTACCTTGGAGGCTAAGCCAGGGGGAGGGACGGTGCTTTATAAACCGGCCCCTAGGTTTAGTTCGCCAGAGATTCAAGTCATAGTTGTATCACCAATTATCGAGTATCCAGTATAGTTCATATTCGAGATCCGGCGAGTTGCTTTCCGGTTCTTAGATCGCTTTTTGCCATGTCTTCCTTCGAGCTAAACCCTCTCCCAAATACCTGTGTCGACTTGCCCCAAGATCAGTTACCCCAGGTAACATCTGCCGTGATTATCCCACGACAGGGGGAAGACACCGGAGGCATCTTATAAGTTCAGAAGAGGGATCCAGCCACGAGGAGAGCCGGAGGGGGGCCACAAGGGGCCCACACCATGGGGTAGCGTCCCCCCTTGGCCGCACAGCCACGTGGCGTGGCCACCCTGCCCACCTCTGGTGGAGATTTTTGGCGTACTTGACCCCCAGGGAACCCTAAGCCCAATACCATCATCGAAGAATTATTCCGCCGCCGCCTCGGGACGGAAAACACACGAGAGAGAAAAGCTCTCTAGCAGGGAGAAATTTGTCGGGGAAATTCCTCTCTAGAGAGGGGAAATCACCGCCATCGTTACCGTCATCACTCCGAGCATCATCAAGATCGTCATCATCATCATCCTCATCACCAACACCATCACCCTCATCATCCATCGTCATCCCGCTGTAACAATTAGGGGCTCTTATCATTGTTTTGCATTAGATCTCTCTCCCGGTGTGGATTACTTGTTAGTAGCTGATGCTTGTGAGATTTATCGGTGTTAGCACTTTATGACCAGATTGTTATCATCCATTATATCACCTCTGATTATGATCCATATGATGTCTTGTGAGTAGTTCGTTTAGTTCCTGAGGACATGGGAGAAGTCATGATGTTAGTAGTGAAGTTATATTGAAGTAATATCTCGTGGTTCGGTATTTAAGTTGTGGTGCTATTCTTCTAGTGGTGTCATGTGAATGTCGACTACATGATACTTCACCTTTATGGGCCTAGGAGGATGCATTGTGTATTTGGATACTAATTGTGGGGTTGATGGAGTGATAGAAACCTAAACCCCCGTTAGGAAACCAATGCACGAGGAAGAGTAGAATCCCGGAGTTTTAAGGCTGTTGTTAGTTTTATCTTAATTACTTTCTTGTATTTGCGGATGCTTACGAGGGGTATAATCACAAGTATGTATTAGTCCTAGTTGGGCGGTGCATTAGCATAGGTTCACCCAGACAACACTTCACGAACCAATGAATATTAATCAACCGTAACGAAGCGAAAGCACTTGACGAAATTCCCATGTGTCGTCGAGAACGTTTGGTAGTCATAAGTAACTCAACTGGCTTGTCCTTTGCACTAAAAAGGATTGGGCCACTCGCTGCAATATTATTTACCGCACTTTATTTACTCGTACTTTATTTATCTGCTATATCAAAAACAACCAAAAACCCGTTTGCTAGTGTTTATAGTGAAACCTGCTTGTCAACACCTTCTGCTCCTCGTTGGGTTCGACACTGTTATTTATCGAAGTACTACGATACACCCCCTATACTTGTGGGTCATCAATACTCCCTCTTGGAGTTACTAGCATCTACTTGGCCAGAGCATCTACTAATAACGGAGAGAATGCAAGATCATAAATAACATAAGCATGAAGATAACATGATAGATTGATAATCAGAAGACATAGCATTCAACATTCATCAGATCCCAGCAAACACAACATGTAGCATTACATAAAGATGATCTCGATCATGTGAGGCAGCTCATGAGATCTAAACATGAGGTACAAAGTGGAGAGAACAACCATCTAGCTACTGCTATGAGCCCGTAGTCCAGGGATGAACTACTCACGCATCACTTCGGAGGAGGGCATGGTGGTGTAGACCCCTCCGGTGATGAATTCCCCTCCCGATAGGGTGCCGGGGAGAGCTCCAGAACTCTCCCGATTTCGGGATGACGATGACGGCGGCCTCGGGTGTTTCTCGGGATGAAGTGGTATATTTGTAGAGTTAATATGTCCGGGGGGTATAAATAGGCGAATGGGCGAAGGCGATGGAGGCCTGGGGGCCCCACATCACCCCATGGCGCGGCCAGGGGCGCACCGCCCTATGATGTGGGCCCACCCGTGGCCCCCCTCCGGGTCTCTTCGGGACTCCGTGGAACCTTCGGGAATTCTATGACCTCTAGACTTCGAATTTTCCAATCCCGAGAATATTTCGAGAACAACTTTTCTGAAACTAAAAACAACAGAAAACAGGGAACTGACTCTGTGGCATCTTGTCAATAGGTTAGTCCGGAAAATCGATAAAAATGACATAAAGTGTATAGCAAACATGTAGGAAACAACATGGAACATCATAAATTAAGGATACATTTATGACATATCACTTGTCTCCATAGGTGACGGGCGCATCATTTGTATTTGGGCACAACTCCATCACAAGTTCTTTGCTTCCGGTCATATGATTAGTGCATCCACTATCAATTGTCTATTTAGACCCACCGGAAGCATAGTCATACAAGAGATCATTGACGAGTTAAGACCCGAGGAGGGTCCCCTCACGTTAGCAACAAGGGTCTTTGAAACCCAAATAGTATAGTCAATGAAACCTTCAATATGACCAACATATTTAGCTTGCACAACACCATAATAATCAACATATAAGAAATGGTGTGGATTGTTAGTTCCCGCGGGGATGCTACGAGGAGTGTTGTACCTAATGACAACAACACTCGAGGCAACATTGCTAGCTTGTGCGGGCTTGGCCTTCTTCTTGTTCTTCTTCTTCTTGTTCTTGTTTGTCTTCTTGGCAATATAGCCAAGACCTTGCTTTCCCACTTGTGGTCTATAAGAAACCACTTGTGTCTTGGAGACCACTTGTGGCTTAGAGGCCACCACCTTCTGAACACATGGGCTCTTTTCCTTGAACCTTACTAGCTCTTCCTTCAACCTAGCATTCTCCTCAATAATATTTGCATGATAACAAGAAGAAGTAGAGGTATTAGGTTCATTGAATTGATTGAGTTGAGTTTGAAGTTGTTCACGTAAATCTTTGAGAGCAGAGTGTTCACTCTCCAAGGCTTTGTGGGCCTCAGTAAGCTTCTCAAACTCATCGGTTAGTTTATCATGACCAACCCCAAACTCAACCTTATCCTTTTTAGCTTTCTTATATTTAGCAATTGCAAGGTCACGTTCTTTAGTGATTTTAGCAACAAGTTCATTATGTGACTCTTCAAGAGTTTCAAGTTCCTTCTCAAGAGAAATTCGACCCTCATGCTCTTCCTTAAGAGTCATAGAGAGAGATGCCTTTACATCCGTGTCTCTTCTTTCAATCTCACCTTTCTTCTCAAGAGCTTCATGAGCCTCTCCCAATTGGCTCATGAGAAGATCAAAGTACTTCTCGGTCTCTCCTTGCACGTTAGACATAAAACGACCCTAAGAGGCAATTTCATCTTCTACTCTAAGACTAACATTGTTATTCAATTCATTTGGAGTCATAGAGTTGGGAGAGGGTGATACCTCCGAGGCATAAGCCATGAAGCACTTGGCGGAGGGTTGAGGAAGATTTTCATTGGGGGATTCGAAGAGTGATGAAGATGATGGTGTTGAAGCAATAGCAAGAGCTGCCACCTCACTTGTGGATTCTTCTTCTTCTTCATCACTTCCAGAATCATACTCCTCTTGAGTCACTAGCACGAACTTGGTGGGATACTTCTTGTTGAAAGGTTTCCTTTTGAAATGAGGCTTCTTGTACTCAACCTTGGACTTGTCCTTGCGAATGAGTTTGCCACCATGATGTTCCCTATTCTCAAAGGGGCACTCCGCAATGAAATGGTACTTGTCTTGACAATTGAAGCAAGACCTCACTCTTTGAGTCCCTTCCTTGCCATAGCTAGACTTGGTCTTATCCTCAACATACACCTTGGCCTTGGATGGAGTCTTCCAAAACTTTTGCACGACAAGAGCAATGACATCCTTGATCACGGGGTCATATTCTTGATCCTTCAAGGGAGCCAAGTCCTCAATGCAAGCTTCTTGATAATCAACCTCTTTTGACACTACCTTGGCCTTCAAAGCAACATATGCTACTTTGTGCATCCCCATGGCTCTAGCACGATTGTCAAGATCATTCTTTGTTTGCACTTCATAGGAGCTCATCTCTTGCATCACTTGAGTTGAGGTCAAAGAGGCAAATTCATGTCTTCCTTGAAGGCTCTTTATGTACGCAGGCTCAAATGGCATGAGAGCACTAATGTACTTTCTCTTGATCCAAGCATCATCAATGTACTTGGCACCAACATTATTGAATGTGGTGGCAAGTGTCTTGAGCCTCCGATACATGTCTTCATGGTTCTCACCATCATGCATATAGAATCCTTCGGCTTCATTGCTCAAGATATAATACATATTCCTTTGCATGCTATCATTTCCCACAAACATGACGACAAGAGCGTCCCATGTTTCCTTGGCGGTGGATTATTGTTGAAGATGATGCATGTGGTTTGGACCCACGGCTTGTTGAATGATGGACAAGGCGGTATAGTTGAGTTGACAATCTACAACTTCTCTTCTTGTCAAGTTCTTGGGGTCATGTGGCTTGTATCCATCTCGAGTGACCCTCCAAAGCTCAATACAAGAAGAGTTTAAGTGAGTTTTCATGTAATATTGCCAATCACCAAAAGAATGTGCATCAAGTTTAGGAGGTTATCCTCTAGGAATTATATGAGGCTGTGGGACGGGAGGATCGGGAGAGTAGTGCCTCTCGACGGAGCGGTAATCTCCTTTTCCTTCTGTACCCTTATCAGTGGAGTTCTTAGCGGAAGCATCTTTAGGTGGTCCACCATTAGCCCCATTCTTGGCACCCTTCGGATTTTCATCCGAAGGATATGAAGTGGAGGTCTCCGATTCCTTGGCTTTCATGAATTGCAACATGAGTGTTCGCAACTAATCCATTTTTCCCTCCATGGATGAGGTCAAGAAAATTTTCAATTCCTTGAGATCATCCATAGTGACTTGTGCCGCGGTATCGGTGACAACCGTATCACCATCCATACTAAACTCTTAGGCGGTTAAGCCCGATAATAAGATCCGAGGCTCTGATACCAATTGAACGGATAGTTGCTACGACCAATTTTAATTTCTTCAAGATTAGGCTTGACACAAAGGTAAATTCGCTAGATAATGCAACTACGGTGAATTTACCTATATGACAAGAACAATGATAAACACAATACAAGCACAAGTAAAGGGGAAGGGAACGAGGTAACCGATATGAAGCACATGGAGACCCGATGTATTCCCGACTTCCTCCTTTTAAGGGAGTACGTCTCATTGTAGGGGTGTGAGCTTCGCCACAAAGGCCTACTCAACTGTCGCACCCGGACTTCTAGAGGATACTCGCAGTTCCGTTGAACAATAGTTGGTTGGATTACGGGGCTTACCGGCACCCGCATCTCTTACGAGTAGGCCAACACACGTATGTGTGACAACCAACCCCTATCTGTTCACCGTCTACGTAAACCATCCCATAGAAATCAGGATACTACCATTGACATACTTCATACCATACACACATGGTACGTCAACGGCGTTGAACAAAATGATAACACAACAGATCTCTAAGACACAAAAGATGGAAATAAGTTGCAAATAGCTCTCACTAGAGCAGAGATAGCAAATACAATCATCCAGAGGACACATGTCCCAACATAACATCATTACATCTCAGCGGAAGCATTCAAAGGGTCTGAGTACAGACAAATCCAAATAGGCTTAAGAAGCCGGGAATGAAAAGAAGACGGAGCCCATCCACGATGTCTCGGATCCTGCCCGGGTCCGCTACCTACTCGTCAGCAGCCTCGTCAAACTCCACGTAGTAGCCGTCACGGGGATCCTCGTAAGCGTAGTCTGCGGAAACCACAGCCCCAAAGGGGTCAGTACATAAACGTACTGGCAAGCAAGACTCACAGTTCACCAAAGTGTAGCCCGTCAACACCAAGCACAGATGCCTTGGGTTCAACGGAAGAAAGGGATGTAAAAGATGCTGCAACTGGCTGCACTAACCAACTACAGAACATACTACAACTTCCGGCTATTAGAAAGGGGATAAGATAGCGTATCGTAACCAACTACAACTAACCACCAATCAAACCCATCCTGGATCTCGCCCCTTATCCAAAGAAGCAATCCGAGGATAACTCACACAGTTGGATTAATGGTGGATCAAATTGTTGTGTCAATAAGCCTATTACTAGTCAAGTTATCATTAGTTAGGTGTAAGTTGTTCTGAGTACTTGTTAGCCAGTACTTTCACCAAGTCAACCATAACCGCGGAAAACACGGCTTCTCGAGAAGATTTATCCCTGCAGGGGTGCACCAATTTAGCCGTACACGTAAGAATAACCCGCCAGATGGGAAGGCCTTTCCCACCAAGCGGGGCACTCAACACAACTCAACTCTTCTTCGCATCAAGCCCAAATCACCACGTGCTGTGCGTGCGCGGCTAATCGAGCCCCACGAAGAAAAGGGGACCCTCATAGCACTGGAAGACCATGCCGCCCTAAATGCCGACTACAAAAGTTCCACCCTCGCCTCGGGTTCGTACCTGCATATGCATGCATAAAATGGAAAGCCCGAACTAAGTGTGGTGATTTGGACGAGATGCGAATCGAATCAAATTGAGGGGGGCGCCCATACACGCTTCCCACATGCGGATAGTGCGCTCATCATGGATCAGTAGACAAGACCCTTTCCTAATTAGGGTCGACACTAGCAGGCCTCAAAACCACGCCGGGCCTCCTGCCGGTGCCTTATCAGCAATTTATTATTACCTCAAGATTAACAGGTTGTTGTTTAACATCGAGCCCCAGAATATAATCAAATATGATAACAGAAAGTAACTGATAACAGACTCGAGCAAAAACAACCCTAAGCATGCTAGTAAGACACGGGCCCAAGCAACGGGTTATAGGACTGGAGGTGAGGCAATATCAGGGTTCAGGGTATCATGTGATAGGTTCGTAACAGAAGCAACGATACATATGGCTAGCAGAAATAGACAACGGAAAGTATCGGTAACCAATGTTGAAAGGAACACAATGGTTCATGTGAGTGATAACTTGCCTGCAAACTCAGTAGCCTGGTACCGGGCTAGATCCTCAGAAGGGGTGTCGTAAGTATCGTCTGTCTCAACATCGTCGTCTATCCGAGAAGAAGCAAACAAACAATGCAGAAAGATAAACAATCAATATCATGGCATAATGCACAATCATGGGATGATGCATGTCAAGTTAATGGATGCATCAACATAAACTAGTTGACATGGTAACACAATTTAAATGGACACATATGCAATTTTGAGTTGCATATGAAAAGCCCATGAATTATGGTTGGAATAATTGTTTTCCAACTAATCAACAGGTGAAAGTGGATTAGTATGATGCATGGATGAGGAAAACAGGAAAATAACAACAATAGAATCAAGTTAAAATAGGGTTTACCAAGTTTAGAAATGTATTTATTAAGTTAAGGGATTTTTGGTTCCTTAAAGGGATTACACAAATAGTTGTTGTTTTCACCAATTTAAATTGTGCCAAATAAATAACAAAATTCATATTTGGAAAGTACACAAAATTTTAGTTGGATTACATGTTTCAATTATTGAAAAAGGAATTACAATGATTTAATTATGAATTAAACAAGTTTAAACAAGATTTAAATGAATTTAAAACAAGTTTGAATATTATTTGATTTTTATTTGTTCCAAACATAAATTCAAACTCATATTCGAAAAGTTTATATTTTTCTAGCTTGAAAACATATTCTACATGTTCAAAAATAATTTAATTTGATTAAGTTATGAATTTAGCAAAATTTAAATGATTTAAACAAGGGTTAAATTATTTAAGCAATTTTAATTAATCAAACCATGAAACAAAATTTATATTTGAATAGGTGGTTTGAAATAGCATGGAAAACATATTTTATTTGCATTATTTGGATTAAGTATGAATTAGTTATGGAATTATTCAAATTACAAATGAATTGTTTGAATTCAAATTTTGGATGCATTTGGAAAATTCAAAACAGGAAACAATTGGTTTAAATAGATAGACAATTTAATTTGGATCAACACACATACTTTACTTTTATTATTTGGAGTTATAATTTAAAAGTTATAAGCAATTTAATTTGGAGGACCAATCTGTAATTTAAAAGGGCTTAGATTTAAAACAGAAAGTGCTGAAAACTTTTGTCACTCCGCAGCTGTCTACCCTAGGCACTGCCAGTGGGCCTAGGGCCAGCTGACGCTTGCGTGGCAACAGTGTGGCTGACAGGGGGGCCACCCTGTCAGCGCTGCGCGAAAAAAAGTTGGGGTTTTTCCCCGCGGGAGGGGGAATCGAACCCAGGACCCTCGCTTGCGCGCACTGCCTGCTACCACTGCGGTGTTTCGTTCAGTTTTGTCAGTAAAGGGAGTTACTGCGTTAACTGAATTTCGGCGCTGCAATGACCGTCGATGACACTGTAGAAGACAACGCGCGAACGGCGGCTGCCGCCGTGTGTGCGCGGCCGGTGTGTGGGGTGAGTGGTGGTGTGCCGTTCGCGTTCGGAGAGGACAAGGAGGGAGGAGGCCGGTGGACGTGCTCCGTTGGGAGTCTTGATGCGTCGAGGCGAGGTGCAGAACGACGAGTCCGTGGACGGCGGCGACGACGTGTGGTGACTCCCGGGGTGGCTGCGGTGTCCAATCGGTAGAGGGAGATGTGGTGGACTCGTTCCAGTAGCTAGGTGGGTAGGTGGCGCGTCGAGGTGGCGGCGGCTTCCATGGATTCAGAGGAGCGCTCCGGTGAGGTAGCAGAGAGGGAGAAATTGCGGCGAGGGAGAGGAAAATGACGGCGGCGCTCGAGGGGAGAGGTAGCAGGTAGGTTAGGGCTGCGCAGGGCTAGGGCTAGGGGTCTTTATAGGGCGCAGGGGCTCACCGTGGCCGTCTGCTCGCGGCGGCGGCGACGTGGCACCGGCCGATGCCCTGCCGTACGCGAAACAGAAGAGGGGGGATCGACGCGAACCGGTACCAGGCCGTGCGGGGGAGGAGAAGGGCTGGGCCCGCGCGGGGAGAAGGGAAAGGTGGGCTGGGCGCAGCCCACTGCCCCTGGCGCCAGTTTTTGCTTTTAAAATTTTTCTCCTATTTATTTTTTTTTTGCAGAAAATGAAAATGGAAGAGAAAGATGAGATTTTGAATTAGGAAAATTTTGGGAAAATTTGGGTGGGTTAAAAAGGTCAACAGCAATCACTTGGCAACTTTGATTTTCAAAATTTTCAAAATAACTTGCTGTTTGTGATTTAACTCAAATTTGAAAGAAATTGCTTATTAAGTGACTATTAATGAAAACAAACCTTTTAGTAGGGTGAACCCTATGGTTTAATTAGAACAATGATTAGAAATGTTTGGTATTTTCATAGTTTGAAATTGGGTGCTGTTGGGTGATTGATTTGAATTTGAAATAAGTTTGGATTAAGTTTGGATTAATTATCTTATTAAAGCCATACTTTTAATGGTTTGAACCTCATGTTTTAATGGAACAAAATGATTGTTTTTTATTTGAACTTTTATTTAAAAGGTTGTAACAGAGCAAGTATGAAATAAATGTTTGAATAATGTTTGAATTTGAATTGTGAAAACAGAGTAAAACAGAAGCAAACAAATGGAAAACAAGGTAAAACAAATGCAAACAATTCAATGAATATGATGACATGATGCAAAACTGTAATTAAGCAAGAAACAAACATGCTAGGGGTGGTTTTTCATACTTGGGATGTTACAAAACGCCCCCCTTGAAGGAATCGCGCCCCGAGATTCCTTACTGAGAAGAGAAAAGGTCCGGATACTTCTTGCGAAGATCCTCTTCGGTCTCCCACGTTGCCTCTTTATCGGAATGATGCGACCATTGCACTTTCAAGAGCTTGGTGCTCTTGTTGCGAGTCTTACGCTCGGTCTCATCGAGAATACGAACAGGATGCTCCTCATAAGAGAGATCATCTTGCAGTTCAATGGAATCATGATCAACTGCATGATCTGGATCTTTGAAACACTTCTTGAGCTGTGACACATGAAACACATCATGCACCTTGGATAGTTTTTCTGGAAGTTCAAGACGATAGGCATTTTCTGCACGCCTTGAGAGAATGTTGAAAGGACCAATGTATCTTGGTGCAAGCTTTCCTTTCACACCAAAACGATGAGTGCCTCTGAGGGGAGTTACACGGAGATATGCCTTGTCACCAGGTGCGTAGATCATATCCCTGTGCTTGCTGTCATAGTAGCTTTTCTGACGAGACTGAGCAATCTTGAGATTGTCACGAATGATGCGAACTTTCTCCTCGGCTTCCTTAACAATGTCAGGGCCTAAGAGTGAACGTTCACCAGCTCCAGACCAATTGATTGGACTCCTGCATCTGCGGCCATAGAGTGCTTCAAATGGTGCCATGCCTAGGCTTGCCTGGTAGCTGTTGTTGTAGGAGAATTCAGCATATGGAAGGCAATCCTCCCATTTCATGCCAAAGGAGATACCACATGCTCTGAGCATATCCTCGAGAATCTGATTGACTCTTTTGACTTGCCCTTGAGACTGAGGGTGATAGGCTGTGTTGAACAGAAGTTTGGTGCCCAATGCATCTTGAAAGCTTTTCCAGAAATGAGAAGTGAATATGCTTCCACGGTCTGAGCTTATTTCCAATGGAACACCATGAAGAGGAACAATCTTTGCTGTGTAGATTTCTGCTAACTGGCTAGCTGAGATTGTTTCTTTGACAGGAAAGAAGTGAGCTACTTTAGTGAGACGATCAATAACAACGAAGATTGCATCGTTGCCCTTCTTGGACTTTGGAAAACCAGTGACGAAGTCCATTTCAATCATGTCCCACTTCCACTCAGGAATTTTCAGAGGTTGGAGTAGACCGGCTGTTTTCTGATGGACTGCCTTAACACGTTGACAAACGTCGCATTCAGAAACGTATTGAGCAATTTCACGTTTCATGCCAGGCCACCAATACAGTGTCTTAAGATCCTGGTACATCTTTGTACTTCCAGGGTGTATGGAGAGAGGAGTTTCATGAGCCTCCTTGAGAATAACATCTTTGAGACTTTGAACTTGAGGAACTGCAATGCGTCCTTCGAAAAACACAGTTCCCTTGTCATCAATTGAGAAGGACTTGAATTTATCCTTGCCTTCTTTGATGTGTTCTACCATTTTCTTTATTTCAGCATCACGAAGTTGTTCCGAACGAATCTTGTCCTCGAGAGTTGGACTGGCTGTCAAGCTTGCAAGATAACCTTGAGGAACAAGACCAAGGTTCAGCTTCTGGAATTCTTCATGAAGTGGAGGTTGGCTTTCCATGATCATGAGATTATTGCAATATGACTTGCGACTGAGAGCATCGGCCATAACATTAGCCTTGCCTGGAGTGTAAGAAATGGTGAGATCAAAGTCTTTAATCTTTTCAATCCATCTCCTTTGCCTGAGGTTTAGATCTGGCTGAGTGAAGATGTATTTCAGACTCTTGTGATCGGAAAAGATTTCAGTGCGATTACCCAACAAGTATTGTCTCCATTTCTTGAGGGCAAACACAACTGCTGCAAGTTCTAGGTCATGTGTGGGATAGTTTTTCTCATGTGCATTCAACTGACGTGAAGCATAAGCCACAACTTGACGTTCTTGCATAAGAACTGCACCTAGACCTTGGAGAGATGCATCGCAGAATATCTGGAAAGGTTTGGTAGTATCTGGGCCAACCAGAACTGGTGTAGAAGTGAGTTTAGTCTTCAGGAGATTGAAACTTTCATCACACTGTGGAGACCAAACGAACTTCTTGTCCTTCTTTGTGAGATCAGTGAGAGGTTTGGCAATCTTGGAAAAGTTTTGGACGAAACGACGGCAATAGCTAGCCAAGCCTAGAAAGCTTCTAACTTGTTTTACCGTCTTAGGGGGTTTCCAATCAACAATTGCTTTAACCTTTTCTGGATCAATGGCTATGCCCTTGGCGGAGATGACATGACCAAGGTAAGCAACTTCTGGAATCCAGAACTCACATTTGGAGAACTTGGCATATAGACGATGCTCGCGAAGTTTCATGAGAGTGAGACGAAGATGTTCTCCATGCTGTTCCTCAGATTTTGAGTAGACCAGAATGTCATCAAGATATACCACAACGAACTTGTCGAGGTATTCATGGAAGACAGAATTCATGAGTCTAGAGAACATCGCCGGTGCATTGGTGAGACCAAAGGACATGACGGTGTATTCATATAGACCGTACCGAGTGGTGAAAGCTGTTTTTGGAATATCTTCCTTTCTGATCTTTATTTGATGGTAACCCATCCTCAAGTCCAACTTTGAGAATATTGAGGCTCCAGCAAGTTGATCAAAAAGATCATCGATACGAGGAATTGGATACTTGTTTTTTATGGTTTTCTCGTTAAGAGGACGATAGTCAACCACGAGTCTCTTTGTTTGATCCTTCTTCGCAACGAACAGAGTTGGGCAACCCCAAGCCGAGGAACTAGGTTGAATGTAACCTTTCTCCATGTACATATCGATTTGCTCCTTCAACAATTTCAGTTCAGGAGGAGCTATCTTGTATGGATGCTTAGAGATTGGAGCAGTACCTGGTTCAAGCTCGATCACGAACTCAACTGCTCTGTCCGGAGGCATCCCTGGCAACTCTTCTGGAAAGACGTCAGGGAATTCACAAACCACCGGAACATTTTCAAGTAGAGGTAGAGGTTTAGCATCGAGGGTGTATAGCTGAACAGAACTTGATTCATTTGGAGAATAGACTATCTGGCCAGAAGGGTGGAACAGAGTTATTGACTTCTGAGCACAATCAATCGTAGCTTTATTGGCCTTCAACCAATCCATGCCAAGAATGACATCAATGTCAGAATTGCCAAGCAGAATGAGAGAAGCAAGGAATATGTGACCTCCAATTAGAATCTGATTCTCATGACTGATCTTGGAAGTTTGCATAGTTGCTCCAGGGGAGTTTACTACTAGCGGGGAACCCAAACCAACAAAAGGTAGTTTAACTGCTGTCGCAAAGATCTTTGACACGAAAGAATGCGATGCTCCGGTATCAAACAACACTTTAGCTGGGTTAGAGTTTACGGGGAATGTACCGAGAACGACGTCAGCAGCTTCCTCAGCTTTGTCGACCTTGACATGATTCACCCTCGCGGTCCTCCCGACAGGCCTGTTGTTGGAGTTGAAGGCTTTAGCCGGGGGAGCACGCACCATTGCCTGGTTGGTGTTGGGGCGAGGAGGTGGTGGAGGTAGCTGCCTCTGAGTGCACTTGTCAGCATAGTGCCCTGTCTGCTTGCATTTGTAGCAAGTGACGACACGAGGTGCATCTGGCCTTGGCTGCCCCATTGAGAACCTCTGAGCCTGCATCTGAGATGGGTTGGGTGGGCGGGAAGCGAAGCCTGGAGAAGCTTGGGCATATGGAGCCCTAGTGACAGCACCATTTGACACCCAGATGCGGCGCTTCTGCGGAGGGGTGGTCATGTTGGAGGAGGAACCACCCTCACGCGAGTGCTTCCGAGACTCCTCGAACGCCTTGCGCCCATTTTCTTCATTGAGCGCGGTGTTCACGAGCTCCTCGAAGTCTTTGGCCTTGATGTTGGTGAGGGCGTACTTGAGTTCCGGGTTAAAACCTCGGCGGAACCTTGCCATCTTCTTAGCCTCAGTGGACACCTCATCACCAGCGTAACGAGCGAGGCGATTGAACTCATTCTGATAGCCAATGACGTCCAGCTTGCCCTGCTTGAGAGAGCAAAACTCCTCACACATCCTTTCCATGAGACCATCTGGGATGTGGTGCTTCAGGAAGGCATCCTTGAAACAACCCCAGGTGATTGGGTATCCAGCTCTCATGGTCTGGTAGTTCTCCCACCAGGTAGCTGCCTGACCCTTCAGTAGGTAGGTGGCATACTTGACTTTGTCTTCCTCAGCAACGTGAGCAATGTCCAGAGCCCTGGCCATCTCACGGATCCAGTCATCAGCATCCAGAGGCTCGCGTGTTGCCACGAAAGCTCTCGGGCCTAGACTCAGAAACTCCTTGATGCTGACTCGTGGAGCATTCTGGTTGTTGTGCTGATTAGCCTGGAACTGGGCCATCTGCGTCACGACCTGAGTCATCTGAGTCAATAGCTCCGTGATTGGCGGTGGCTCAGGCGGGTTGTTCCTTGTTGGCGGCATCCTGAATAGACATGCATTTTAGCACAACAACAGAAAAGGATAGACTTGGTAACCGAAAGAGAGATTATTCCGACGCATGAATAGATAACCAACAGGTACATCATCACATGTTCAAATACATTAGAATATCCAACACACCATAAATGGTTCAAGTGCCACAGGATAACTAAACATAGCTAAGAATGGATACATCGGTACTCTCATGATCGTCACGCAGGACGGCGGTGAGTAGTACGACGAGGGGTACGGTGAGGAGCACGCCCATGAAAGTAGGTAGAACGACGATCCACATAGATCTGACGTGGTCTGAGAGCGACTCTAGGTGTGGTGAAGTACATAGCGTCAGCTCCCTGTGCTCCAAAGTGTGGAATCCCAGTGTAACCAGCACCGAGGTTGAGGAGTGGACCTCTGATCGGCTCGTAACCTCCAGCATCTGGCAGACGACGACCAACTGGCTGATCGAAACGTGCAAAGCGCTCATCTCCAACAAAGTCTGTGGAGTACGTCGCCAGACGAGTCAAAGCAAGGCAGAGCTGCTCTCTGACTGAAGCCAACTCCTGAGATAGTGTGGTGGCAACTGCGTCACTGTGCCTCACAAACTGAGCGGTGGTGTGCAGCCTGGTGTTATCATGCTCGTAGACATCCAGGTTGTCATAGAGAGTGAAGTGAGCTCCCTCCGAAGTGATGTAGCCACGGGGGATGTGGCGATAGATAGAATCGTCAAATCCCCAGTAGTCAGCATGAAGGACGGTGAGACTCACATAAGCTGCCTGCTGCACGGCCATATCCACTGTGGAACCTACTGCCTCGTAGCGGTGGACAACGCTCATGCCATCATCTGACAGAATGTAGACGATAGCCTGGTAGTAGGTCTGGTCAAACTCTCGCTGCTGCTCGTAGACCTGGTACTCTGGTGCCCAACGGAACCCCAGATAAGTGACCATGTCTCTGAGCATCTCCGTATAACCGGCGGTGCTCTCACAACGAGTCATCTGAACCACCTGGGGTAGAACCTGAGATCCATCTGCAGATGATCGGGGAAGTTTTGATTAGAGCCCGGTAGAAGAACTGAAGTGGAAAGCAACAACAAGGTTTGAACGGACGAAAAGGATGTTGAGAAGAACAGGATATCGAAGCAACATCGGGAAACACGAGACCAAAAACTCCTGAGGTACTACGGAAAACCCATCCGGGCTTCTAAAGGATCAATATCTACTGCTTAAGGGATAGAGGATTTGCTTCCGGGGCTTACACGCCTCCGTTCTCAATCATGAGTAGGCAACATGATAAATCATGTCACAACCACCTCCATTCGTATGGTCTAGTAGATATAACTATCCTAGAGAAACCAGGATTCGTGAAATCCTAACTTGAAAGTTTAGGTGAGAAGGGAAAAACAACGTTGCACCTCCTTACCAGAAAAGGGTGGGTGGGTGGGGAAAGAAGAAAAATGGCAGAATTCCTACTCTCACGTTTCATTTTTCCTATATAGCTACAAAATAGTTTCTAGACTCAACTGCGACCAGTAAAAGGGGATCCTACAGGCAGACAGGCTCTGATACCATTTGTCGCACCCGGACTTCTAGAGGATACTCGCAGTTCCGTTGAACAGTAGTTGGTTGGATTACGGGGCTTACCGGCACCCGCATCTCTTACGAGTAGGCCAACACACGTATGTGTGACAACCAACCCCTATATGTTCACCATCTACGTAAACCATCCCATAGAAATCAGGATACTACCATTGACGTACTTCATACCATACACACATGGTACGTCAACGGCGTTGAACAAAATGATAACACAACAGATCTCTAAGACACAAAAGATGGAAATAAGTTGCAAATAGCTCTCACTAGAGCAGAGATAGCAAATACAATCATCCAGAGGACACATGTCCCAACATAACATCATTACATCTCAGCGGAAGCATTCAAAGGGTCTGAGTACAGACAAATCCAAATAGGCTTAAGAAGCCGGGAATGAAAAGAAGACGGAGCCCATCCACGATGTCTCGGATCCTGCTCGGGTCCGCTACCTACTCGTCAGCAGCCTCGTCAAACTCCACGTAGTAGCCGTCACGGGGATCCTCGTAAGCGTAGTCTGCGGAAACCACAGCCCCAAAGGGGTCAGTACATAAACGTACTGGCAAGCAAGACTCACAGTTCACCAAAGTGTAGCCCGTCAACACCAAGCACAGATGCCTTGGGTTCAACGGAAGAAAGGGATATAAAAGATGCTGCAACTGGCTGCACTAACCAACTACAGAACATACTACAACTTCCGGCTATCCGAAAGGGGATAAGATAGCGTATCGTAACCAACTACAACTAACCACCAATCAAACCCATCCTGGATCTCGCCCCTTATCCAAAGAAGCAATCCGAGGATAACTCACACAGTTGGATTAATGGTGGATCAAATTGTTGTGTCAATAAGCCTATTAGTAGTCAAGTTATCATTAGTTAGGTGTAAGTTGTTCTGAGTACTTGTTAGCCAGTACTTTCACCAAGTCAACCATAACCGCGGAAAACACGGCTTCTCGAGAAGATTTATCCCTGCAGGGGTGCACCAATTTAGCCGTACACGTAAGAATAACCCGCCAGATGGGAAGGCCTTTCCCACCAAGCGGGGCACTCAACACAACTCAACTCTTCTTCGCATCAAGCCCAAAGCACCACGTGCTGTGCGTGCGCGGCTAATCGAGCCCCACGAAGAAAAGGGGACCCTCATAGCACTGGAAGACCACGCCGCCCTAAATGCCGACTACAAAAGTTCCACCCTGGCCTCGGGTTCGTACCTGCATATGCGTGCATCAAATGGAAAGCCCGAACTAAGTGTGGTGATTTGGACGAGATGCGAATCGAATCAAATTGAGGGGGGCGCCCATACACGCTTCCCACATGCGGATAGTGCGCTCATCATGGATAAGTAGACAAGACCCTTTCCTAATTAGGGTCGACACTAGCAGGCCTCAAAACCACGCTGGGCCTCCTGCCGGTGCCTTATCAGCAATTTATTATTACCTCAAGATTAACAGGTTGTTGTTTAACATCGAGCCCCAGAATATAATCAAATATGATAACAGAAAGTAACTGATAACAGACTCGAGCAAAAACAACCCTAAGCATGCTAGTAAGACATGGGCCCAAGCAACGGGTTATAGGACTGGAGGTGAGGCAATATCAGGGTTCAGGGTATCATGTGATAGGTTCGTAACAGAAGCAACGATACATATGGCTAGCAGAAATAGACAACAGAAAGTATCGGTAACCAATGTTGAAAGGAACACAATGGTTCATGTGAGTGATAACTTGCCTGCAAACTCAGTAGCCTGGTACTGGGCTAGATCCTCAGAAGGGGTGTCGTAAGTATCGTCTGTCTCAACGTCGTCGTCTATCCGAGAAGAAGCAAACAAACAATGCAGAAAGATAAACAATCAATATCATGGCATAATGCACAATCATGGGATGATGCATGTCAAGTTAATGGATGCATCAACATAAACTAGTTGACATGGTAACACAATTTAAATGGACACATATGCAATTTTGAGTTGCATATGAAAAGCCCATGAATTATGGTTGGAATAATTGTTTTCCAACTAATCAACAGGTGAAAGTGGATTAGTATGATGCATGGATGAGGAAAACAGGAAAATAACAACAATAGAACCAAGTTAAAATAGGGTTTACCAAGTTTAGAAATGTATTTATTAAGTTAAGGGATTTTTGGTTCCTTAAAGGGATTACACAAATAGTTGTTGTTTTCACCAATTTAAATTGTGCCAAATAAATAACAAAATTCATATTTGGAAAGTACACAAAATTTTAGTTGGATTACATGTTTCAATTATTGAAAAAGGAATTACAATGATTTAATTATGAATTAAACAAGTTTAAACAAGATTTAAATGAATTTAAAACAAGTTTGAATATTATTTGAATTTTATTTGTTCCAAACATAAATTCAAACTCATATTCGAAAAGTTTATATTTTTCTAGCTTGAAAACATATTCTACATGTTCAAAAATAATTTAATTTGATTAAGTTATGAATTTAGCAAAATTTAAATGATTTAAACAAGGGTTAAATTATTTAAGCAATTTTAATTAATCAAACCATGAAACAAAATTTATATTTGAATAGGTGGTTTGAAATAGCATGGAAAACATATTTTATTTGCATTATTTGGATTAAGTATGAATTAGTTATGGAATTATTCAAATTACAAATGAATTGTTTGAATTCAAATTTTGGATGCATTTGGAAAATTCAAAACAAGAAACAATTGGTTTAAATAGATAGACAATTTAATTTGGATCAACACACATACTTTACTTTTATTATTTGGAGTTATAATTTAAAAGTTATAAGCAATTTAATTTGGAGGACCAATCTGTAATTTAAAAGGGCTTAGATTTAAAACAGAAAGTGCTGAAAACTTTTGTCACTCCGCAGCTGTCTACCCTAGGCACTGCCAGTGGGCCTAGGGCCAGCTGACGCTTGCGTGGCAACAGTGTGGCTGACAGGGGGGCCACCCTGTCAGCGCTGCGCGAAAAAAAGTTGGGGTTTTTCCCCGCGGGAGGGGGAATCGAACCCAGGACCCCTCGCTTGCGCGCACTGCCTGCTACCACTGCGGTGTTTCGCTCAGTTTTGTCAGTAAAGGGGTTGCGTACAGGTTGAGGTTCAGATCTGCTGCTTAACTGAATTTCGGCGCGCGCGCTCGACTGAACCTGTCAGCAGGACGACGGCGAACGGCAGCGTGCCGCGGTTGTGCTGCGCGGCCGCGTGCTGCTGGGGTGCGTGTGGGTGGTGTGCACGCTCGCGTTTCAGAGAGGACAGAGTGGAGGGAGAAAGGCACGGTGGCGTGCTCACCGTGGGAGTCAGCAGGCGGTCGACGGCGAGGTGCAGAACGACGACGGAGTCGTGGAAGATGGCGGCGACGGTGTGGTGACTCTCCGGGGTGGCTGCGGTGTCCAAACGGAAGAGGGGGATGTGGTGGTCTGGTTCCAGTAGCTAGGTGGGTAGGTGGCGCGTCGAGGTGGCGGCGGCTTCCATGGATTCAGAGGAGCGCTCCGGTGAGGTAGTAGAGAGGGAGAAATTGCGGCGAGGGAGAGGAAAATGACGGCGGCGCTCGAGGGGAGAGGTAGCAGGTAGGTTAGGGCTGCGCAGGGCTAGGGCTAGGGGTCTTTATAGGGCGAGGGGCTCACCGTGGCCGTCTGCTCGCGGCGGCGGCGACGTGGCACCGGCCGATGCCCTGCCGTACGCGAAACAGAAGAGGGGGGATCGACGCGAACCGGTACCAGGCCGTGCGGGGGAGGAGAAGGGCTGGGCCCGCGCGAGGAGAAGGGAAAGGTGGGCTGGGCGCAGCCCACTGCCCCTGGCGCCGGTTTTTGCTTTTAAAATTTTTCTCCTGTTTATTTTTTTTGGCAGAAAATGAAAATGGGGAGAAAGATGAGAATTTGAATTAGCAAAATTTTGGGAAAATTTGGGTGGGTTAAAAAGGTCAACAGCAATCACTTGGCAACTTTGATTTTCAAAATTTTCAAAATAACTTGCTGTTTGTGATTTAACTCAAATTTGAAAGAAATTGCTTATTAAGTGACTATTAATGAAAACAAACCTTTTAGTAGGGTGAACCCTATGGTTTAATTAGAACAATGATTAGAAATGTTTGGTATTTTCATAGTTTGAAATTGGGTGCTGTTGGGTGATTGATTTGAATTTGAAATAAGTTTGGATTAATTATCTTATTAAAGCCATACTTTTAATGGTTTGAACCTCATGTTTTAATGGAACAAAATGATTGTTTTTTATTTGAACTTTTATTTAAAAGGTTGTAACAGAGCAAGTATGAAATAAATGTTTGAATAATGTTTGAATTTGAATTGTGAAAACAGAGTAAAACAGAAGCAAACAAATGGAAAACAAGGTAAAACAAATGCAAACAATTCAATGAATATGATGACATGATGCAAAACTGTAATTAAGCAAGAAACAAACATGCTAGGGGTGGTTTTTCATACTTGGGATGTTACATCAACGCCACAAAGGGCTCACCCTATTCTCCGATGAATCCTGCCACAAAGGCCTAGTCCACCTTCCACTATTGATCCCCTTTGAGGCGGGAATCAAATCCTTTACAACAAGTTTGGGACACACACCCACAACCAAATTGGGGGCTCCCAACAATCACAAGAATCACCAAGAGTAGCAAGAAGTTTAGGTTCTCCACAAGAGAAAACCCTAGACAAAATCCCTCAAGCAAATGAGTGGGAAATGGAAAACCGGCTGGTGAAGATGTACATGCGGGGTTTCTCCTTCAATCCTCAAAGTTTTAACAAGTTTGGGTGGAGGAAATGAGAGATCTAGCTTGGTGGGTGAGCTCAAACAATGGAGCATGCAATTCTGGACGAGCTAACCCTTGGAATCCGGAATGAATCCGGCCATCCGGAATAATCTGGAGCAATCCGGATCATAATAGAGCTTTTCACGTTTATGTCGGAATGGATCCGGTTTCGTCCGGAATGATTCCGGATTGTAACAGAGGTTTTCGTGGCAAAGTTGGAATGAATCCGGAATGGATCCGGATCCCGGAATCAACCGAAATGGATCCGAATGCTAACAGAGGTTTTCACGGTCAATCCGGAATGAATCCGAAATCATTCCGGATGACAGCATAAACCTCTACTTTGAGCAGAAAAACGACCCCCGATGTTTTTCTCCTTCATCATTTCTTTGACACCGCTTTTGTGCTGATAATATTTGTAACCTTTAAACAATTAGTACACACGGTTAGAACTCATTTATGTTGTTAACAAACACAAACAACTTAGGAATTTCGAAAATGCTCTTTCAGATGGTGGGGGCGCAGAGACGCACACGAGAAGGCGAGAGACAACTGTAGGGGTGCGAAGGAGACATGAGATGGTGATGGCATGGGCGTTAGCTCGACTCGTGGCGATGATCGCGCAATAGAGCACCTAGGTGGAACCACTCAGGGACTGTGGATCCATCCACTTAGCAGCTCGCCGGCCGCACGAGGTGTAGGGGTCGTTGGCGTCGCAGGGAAACACGCATGCGAGCGGGAGAGATAGTGGAAATGTGGGTGAAATTTCACTGGTCAGTTTTGGGAATTTTTGCGAAATTTGAAAAATTCCACCCCATACTAGGATTTTTTTGTTGGTTATACTGAAAGAACATTTGAGTACGGGTATGTTTTGGGTATTTACTACACTTTTTTGCCCCTCTACACTCAAAACATTTTGGTATCCACTAAGTTTTTTGCGCAATAGAGTACCTAGGTGGAACCACCGAGGGAATGCAGATCCATCCACTGAGCGGCTCGAGCCGCTCAAGGTGCAGGGGTCATCGGCGTCGCAGGGAAACACGCACGCAAGTGGGAGAGATGGTGAAAATGTGGGTGAAATTTCACTCGGCCAGTTTTGGGATTTTTTTGCGAAATTTGAAAAATTCCACCCCATACTAGGCTTTGTTTGTTGGTTATGCTGAAAGAACATTTGAGCACGGGTACGTTTTGGGTATTTACTATACTTTTTTGCTCCTCTATACTCAAAACATTTTGGTATCCGCTAAGTTTTTTCAGCGAACAGAGGGAGTAACATTTTGGTATTACGCCACTACGCCCCCTTTTGAGTATCTGCTAGAGTTGCTATTGGCTCTGTTTATAGCTTCCCTGCAAAAACGAAAAGCACTATTCATCGCTGTAGAAAAAATGTTCTAAAAAGAACACTTCCAAAAACATAAAACTCTACTCATTTTCTATATTGGATAATACCTATATATTAAGTTGATACCATGTACAACACAAAGCTCAATTCATAGGTCTAAACTGGTTTACATAAACTAATGTGCATTGTTTCAGAATTAAAAGTAACTGTAGAACTTACATAGAGATTATGCAAATTTCTTTGTTTCCCCGCCAAAAAAGGTATGCAAATTTTTATGTGGAAAATGTGACCGGCTTAAAACAAGCCTCAAGAAGAGGAGGGCCAACTGTTCATATTTCGGCCGCGGCGAAGTTGTCTTTGGCATACACTCTGATCAAATAATTGCGGTAGTTGATAGAAGAAAATGCCAGACAATACTACACTATGGGTTAGTTATTGTTAAAAGACAAGAGACGATGCATTCTAAGATTCTGGTTCTTGACATGTCTCCATGCAGGTGTCTGTACATCGTACAGGCCTATACCGACAGCCCCTCATTTCCTGAAAGATGGCTTTCCAAAACCCTGCCTTTTTGGTAGAATGTGTGTCTCAACTTTCTCACAAAAGGTCTGTAAAGTTACAATATGTTTAACAGAGCTTTTACAATTATTCTCACTTACAGAAGAAGCTGCAGGTATGTACATACCATTGTAACTAATGCTGTATTGACATAGATGCCTAGATGGTATTGGCATGTTGCAGCCTTGATCTGTCAATTATCAGTGTGGACTTTTTACATGGATGATGTCTGTGGTATGAATGATGTGAAGCCCCACTTAACCCCCACAAAACAAAATCCTTGCTTGCAGCTTAGGGGATCAGCAAGCTGTTCATCTCTGCTACAGAACTCCATGTGCCACTGGCTTTGCACAGTTAATCACTACGGCATCTATCAACAGTGTCTGGCAGTGTGTGGGGGCAATTAAAATTAAATGATTGATGAAGCCAGGAAGATGCTGAGATTTTTTTAGATAACGAGTGATACAGTGAGATGGCCGAGATTGTTTATATCGAGTCGTGTGCACCAACCGTTTTATCTAGCATGAAATAAGAACGGAAAGGAGAATTATACAAACTAATACTTCAGCTGCTTCATTTTATCGACGAAAAATCACCGTGAGGTGTCTTGCTACTCTAGTTTGATCAGCATCTATTTTATTCTCCGTATATGGACTGAGGCAGAACTCTTATCCTTCTTTCAGAGAATAACAACAAATAAAAGTAAAATCCCTAATAGAAAGGTTAGTAGTGTCCTAGCAGCTAGCAGTGGAGGGCCACATTGCCCTAAGAGGAAGCTGCAAGGACAGCCCCAGTGGTGGCGAATGGGGCCATGCAAAGAACAAGGAGAGAGGACTGCATTACAAGAAAGGGTGACATCTTAACCATCCTGGACTAGCTTAGCCTAACCAACCATTGAGTTGAGACAGAGCACTAATCACAGTGTATGATCAAAGGTTCTAGCAACTGAAGTTAATTTAGTTTATAGCAATATTTCTTTTAGGGAGACAGTGCCTACTAGCTTAGCCTTGTAGGCCCCTCAGTCAATAGTGACTCCATTGCTCCTTCCTCAAGCTACGTGCTAATCATTTCGCAATCTGCTTTGACAAAAAGGTCTCTGATGGGCCTAATTAACCATAATCCATTTTAATTAGGTCCACAAATTAATTGTGCCTCTCGAGATTAATGTTACAAGTTAGTGACAATGTTTTAAAACTAAGGCTGCTTGCACCATGTACTATTAAGGTCATGTTCTCGGACGTCGGTGCTTCCTCGCTTCCGAAATTAACAACCTCCCGATTACGATAGAGATTGAACTACTTCGTGAGAAACTCGTGCAAAAGCAATGTGAAACTACAAAAATTACGAGATCCTTGGTTCCAGTCTTCCCACAATCTAGAATTCATTTCACGAATATTAAGATCCTGTTTTGGGCCTCGGTGCTTCTCCACTTTTAGGGTTAACAATTTCCAGATTCTTATAATGGAAACCTAATGTTTTTCATGAAAAAATTTCCATTTCATTTCTTATGATGTGGAGAGGCTAATTTATAAATATTTCTTTTACTCGAAAAAATGTACGATAATCTAGTCTGCTCAGTGTGATCCACATCGAGATTAATCAATGTGTGAGGACTTAGGGTAAGGTTTCATCAGAATCTACTCTATGGAGTAGGACTACAGTTGGAACAAAATGTAATAAAGTTCTTCCTCTTGCTTGTTTATTCAATTCACCCATGTATGTATTGCTATCCATCTAAGCAAATATGGAAGGAGAAAGAGAGGTGAGAGCTTGAGATACTCACATCAAAGATGGTGAGTAATTAACCTCAACAATCAAATCAAAGCAATCACGCATCACCCATGGCTCTAGCTAGTCCTCTGCCGTAGAAAAACATTATGGGCACAACGATAACTAACATAAGCAAGAATAATTACACGCTAGTACTAGTACTTTGTGACAGTGACCTCTTAACACACATATCCTTGAACACTACATTGGTCCTCCTCATGCCATTATTATTTCCCTTTTTCTTTTGTGGAAGAGCACTGACCATTAAGCAGACCACGTTTTATTTTTGGAGAACGCCGACAGGCCAGTTCACATCCTAGATTCTCGGCAAAAAAACATAGGTGATTATGATGAAAAAAATCTAAAAATATCATTTCAACTCTGTATATATTATCTGAGAAGGTTTTGAATGTTTGCATCCTAAAATTAACGACATGCAAAAGAAGGAGGGAGTAGCTTGCTAGCTGTAGTAAGTCTGCATTTCATTTCTGACAGGCACCTTGAATACATTTGGGGTACACAAGAAGCTTAAAGTCATAATAATTGGACCTAGCTTGCAAAACAAGAACAATAATATCAAGTCCCCAATGCAAGATCACTCACAATATAATTTGAAGAATCGATTGAGCATGTTGGCCAGCTGTTTTTAGCTTCCTCTGAAAATCCATGCGCCTATTTGATCATAACATGCAGCTAGCTTATCTGTCACGTGCACAAACCACAGATCCGAAAGAAAAAAAAAAGAGAATTCAAAAGTTTCTTGACCACATGCTTCCACTGCTTGTCTTTCGGGTGAAGGGCCCTTCTCATAAAATTTCTGTCCTTCTAAAATAATAGCCAGTAGATCCCTATAATATGGACAATAAAAATTGCTTTGTTTGTACTTCACACTTTTCTCTCATTCTTTGATTTGTTAGAGAACAACCTGGTTGAAATAGAACAATTCTTGGAACTGATGCTTCACCCAACTCTGATCAGGTCTGGAACCCCATTTTGTCACATATTGGACACATATTTTTAACAAGATGAACCAAATCCATTCAGGTAATAATTAACTAATTGCTCAAATAACCATCAAGAAAACTACCAACTTGTCCATCCAGGAGCAATTAAATAATTTCTTAAATAACGACCAAGAAGAACAGCAGTCTTGCTTCCCTGCGTTAACAAAACAACACTCCTGCTCACCACACCACATGCATTCATCATGCAGTACAGTACAGCAGTAGCAAGAGCCCAAATTCAGGACACCGCCTCAAGCTAACTAGCAATATATCCATCTCAGCTCCATTTATAACTGTTGGAATTATTTCACTGATCCTATCAAGAAATGAACCGATTCATGTGCAACTCCTGCGATCTAAACCGATCCTTCGTTGACAGTTTTTTTGGGAAAACGCTTCCCTCTTCCATCTCATGATCTTGCAGAGACGCATGTACACAATTTACCAAATCTTTTAAAGGAAAATAGTTCCCTGAACCTACCTGGATGCAGAGACACAGCTCTGATGTGTTGTACCTTACATGACCATGTGATGATCCTTGTAGTGCCTTTCAGTTAGTTACCTACAGATGTAGATGTAGATGTAGGTGGAGTATGATGATGTATCTATATGCACTTATTTTCTTCGGCCAATTTAATTGCTCATTGGTTATTGGCGATCCGTTATGGATGATATCTACATCAATCTACGTTGCATGAATCTGCAGGGAATTATTATCATTATACATCGTTTCCTGAAAATTCAGTGCAAGGATCCTGCAGAGAATGATTCAGAGACAAGTTACACTGAATTAATGCGCTTGCAATGCACGGTGAGGAGCAAGGAACCGTGATGAAGCGTCGCGCCTGCGCGATCCGACCCGTCGACAGCTCCGTGGCCGCGGCGAGGGCGACCGGCGTCGGAGATGGGCCAGTACTGGCGACGTCGGAGGTACATGATTGAGAGAGAGGGAGGACAGGCGGAAGGGGACCGAAGATTGCTTTTTTTGGCCCACTACAGATCATCTTTCTGCTTCCTGTTAACTGTTAAGATCAAGATTTGTCATGCAAATTTTCTTGAGAACCTCAAAAAAGACAGGACCACTGCAATTCGAAGAATTGAATGGCTGTCTTAAAATTAGACGAGCAATACCTCGTATACTACAGTACATTACTACTGTTTTGGAATGGTGGTGTGTATTCTTTTCTAGATAATTTGATCAAATGATATTGAAATAATAGTAATATACTGTACACAATTAGACCTTTTTTTGTTGCGAAAGTATAAAATTAGAGCTACCTATGATGATCAATCTAGCAAGCCAAAAAGGCGCATGGCTGTTTTGCTTTAGACGATGGCAATTAGAAGATTGTCTTCTGTTTCTTGTCAGAAAGAGATGGATTAAGCTCTTGGGAGTTGCTTAGGACTGAGTGCATTTTTCCTTTTCTTTCAGTTAGTTCCAGGAGAGATCTCCGATTTGAACAAAGCTTTTTTCACCAAATTTCTGGCTGAAGCTAGCCATGCAATCAATCTTCCATAAAAATGCGAGTCCCATACAGAATCAGAATCAGAACAAATCAACACTGACAGGGTGCCTAGAATTATGCACTTCACAACCAACATTGCTCAACAGAATCATCAAGTCCATCGATCACAAATTAAGTACTCCAATGCTCTGTTAGTAGTACAAGATTGAATTAATTAATTCATGTGATATTTATTTACCAACTAGCACTAAATATAAGCATTTCTTTTCTCGGAACAGTGTCACCTACTGCTGAGTAGCTAGGCACTAATCCACATTGATTGAGCGTAATTATATTGTAGCAGAAAAAAAAATCAGAAATTAGACAGCAGCAATACTGAAAGATCACTGTGACAATCAGTGAGATCAGCGGCTAGGAAGAATCTTTGCTTTTGGCTGCAACGGGTCGATTCCGTCGGAACTGCTCAGAAAATAAACCCCTCGATCGATCGGTCGAAATCGTACAGTTGATTGTGAGATCTATGGTTGCAAAGAGATTTGAAGGGGACGTCTCCTGCAGTTGGCCCTGCGCGCTGTCCACACTACCATGGACATGGATCTCTGGGGGCACGCCCTTGTCCGGGCAGCTGCCGCTGGGGCCATCCAGCTACGACGAAGTCGGTGACTTGTGGGGCCTATGACACTAGGGTGAACTTCAACTAGTCATGCTGAATTGTAAGTCCTAACTATAGACAAAAAGAAAAAAAAACTTTAGAGCTAAACCTCCTAGGTAGCACAAGTGCACAACCACTATGCAGTGGAGTGGTCATGCATGATGCCAGGGAATGCATATATACACCTTAATTAGTTAGAAACCTCACATTTGTAAGATGCAACCAAATTTTTATATGAAATCTAATACTCCCTCCGATCCAAAAAAAGTGTCGCTCACTTAGTACAAAGTTTGTATACTAAGTGAGCGACACTTTGTATGGATTGGAGGGAGTACTTAGCATGCAAAGATCATAAGTTTACCCTCCATGCATGAGAATAAAACCTCTATGTAGAAAGGTGCTCTGCTTTTTTACGGGTCAATAGCATCCCGTAGGACTTTTTTTGTGTGTGTATTGGAAGGAAAATGACGAAGTTGGCCACAATATCTCTCCTGCGACATTTTTGTGTGCGCAAATAGCCAAGCGACGACCTAACTCTCTTTAGCGCTTAAATTTAAGAGACAAGTCAATATTGGTCGTTAGAATTTTATATTATGTAAGCCAAGGTCGTCAAGTTTCTATGGGGGACCCACCACTTATCCACCAAGTGTTGGAGCAACCACTCTCTACCCTAACGCGAGACCTACAACTTATCCATCTAGCACGGGACCCACAACTTATCCACCTCAGCATTATCGATGTACAAGACGAGAGTTCGAGACAACCCTGCGCCCGTGCCCGTGCCATTGCCTCCCATTTCCTTTCTCCCAACCTATTATTCTTATTCTCCGATGCCGAAGTGCGACAACACCGTCCGGAGAGAGATTTCTAGCTCCACTTCGACCGCACACCCATCATGCCCGCGATATGGTGCATTACCGATGAAAAGATGCCATGACCGCCCACGCTTCGAGGGGCTATTGGCTATAAGAGGAGAATGATAACTATGGGCGTGAGTTTGTGAAATGCGAGAGCAAGCCACAAGTGGTGGCGGTGAAGTTTCGATTTGAGTTCTCTGCAGCCGTTTGCACTGATTGCTCCCCGGTTTTTTGGGCCGGATTTGGGATTTGCGAGCATTTCGATTGGATGGATGCATAAATTGAGAGGCTTTTGCTGGTCTACGCTGCAATTTTTTTTGCCCTACGTAGTCCACCAAGATCACTATGCAGATAACGAGGCATGCCCATACATGCGATGATCAGGATCACGACTTATCGGGCAACAGATTCAATTTAGTCGTAGAAGAGTTCTGAATAATCGTAGATTCTCACAACTAGGACTAGTTGTAAGGATTCCGCTAAGTCTTCCTTGGTCAAGGATCACACGTGTAATACCTCTTATGGTGTGCACGCGCACGCTCTTATCAACCCGTCAGCGCTCTGCCGTCCAGGACTCGGCATCGTCAGAGAGAGACAGTCTTCCGGCGTTGCTAATTGGTAGGTCTTATCAACTGTGATTAGAGAAATTATGAATCTGAAAATTCTCAACACATGAGAGAGAAGAGCTAATTAGAGCTAGGTCTAATCGGAAGAGTATAACTCAAAAACCAATTAGAAGAGTCTCTAATTCAATTAGAGGAGTTATAATTAGAAACTCTAGTTAGACCCTCTAAGTCTACTAGAGAGAGAGCCTTGAGAGCCAATTGTGTGTCTTGTTATGAGCCTTGGGGTGCTTTATATAGTGGGAGGGAGGAGAGACTTGCCAAAAGGGATGGGGACTCCTAGTTGAACTAGGAGGAGGTGGAAACACCACCAAAGGTGGCCGCACCCTCCCTTCCAGCTCAACTTGGATTGGGAGGTGGAGTCCTCCTCCACCTCCTCCCTCCCTTCCTATTTACTTTTTTTACTTTTGCTTTTCTCCTTTTTTCTCCAATAAAATCAGGAAAAATACTGGAACGATGAGTACCAACTTGTGGAGCCAATGGGACCCACCTGGCATCCCCCTAAAATTGTGTTCCGCCATGTGGGGGAAATCTACCGCCCCCCGACACTTCTTCATTGTATGGAAAGTCTCCAAAACTCCTTCGGAACCACTTGACCCCTATAGATAAAATCATCGATATTATCTAAAGATGTTAGAAACACATTTCTAACACCCTGGGACATCTCATGTCCTCCGTTAACTCTCATATAAATTCTTCCTAACACCGACATAATTTCTCTCTTATAGTAAATTCCCGAAAACCACTCCGATTGACACCAGACTTGTTTCTGTGACATCGTAACGACATCAAACATTCATAAAACCAATGAAAACATATTATTTCTCTTGATAAAAGGTTGGCACGACTTAAGCGTGTGACCCGTAAAGACTCGATAACACACAAACATGTTCAGGAACTTACCGAACAATAACGAACTGCGGGACCGTGGACGTCCATGATGGCTCATGTATGTTCACGAAGAACGAGGAAACCTTATAAGCTACTCATTGCACTTATTACCTTAACTTCACGATACCAACGATATCACGAGGTGACACTATGTGATCTGGTCTGATCAAACTCTTTGATCATAACACATAAAACTCGTTTACCGATATCGTTCTCTTTTCTCATCCATATTCCCGATGACCTTGTGATAAATCACACTTTGTCTGTCCAGACGATATGTCATCGGTTATACTGAGAGAGCCCAGAGAATGTATCCCTCTATCGTCTAGAGGAGTTAAGTACTAGTCTTGAACGATCTCAGTTTCATTACACTTTCTAGGTCATACCCATATATCACCGTTATAATCCCCAGTTATGGCAAGATGGTTGATGATATCCAAAGTATACCTTCGATCGTGCGGTCACTATATATTCTCACAGTTATAGTCAATGTTAGCTTCATATGTATTTGCTAAAATACATCATGATTGTTTAGTCACTTTTAGCAACAACATACACTTGGGTCGGTTCGGTACTATTGGTACCCTAACAATAAACTCTTATGTTTTGCTAGGCTTTTAACCAAGTGCATGATCAGAAAAAAAAATGATCATCTCACAAGCCATAAGCTAATCTTAGAGACACGATTAGGAACTCTTGTTTACTTAACACCCACACAAAGATCTTTGTTTGAAAAATCATTTTTCAAGTGCTATAGCGGTTGTAGGATGATGACATAAACTTAATTATGAACTTGGAAATAGCGCTGCTATGCAGTGGAAGGGAAGGAGCTAAATAATAACTGAATATTATTGTCTCTAGGGCATACGTCCAACGGTCTTTCACTTCCACTAGAGTCAATTAATACTCTAGTTAGTATTGTGACATAACACCTATGGAACTCCCGTGTTTCTCACACTATGCATGTGGTACTTTAGACTTTTTTCTTTCACCTTTTGATCTCATCCACTTGTGATAAACTTGTGTTTGGATTGATTAGGAATTGGATTTGTGTGAACCTGGTTCCATGACAACACTAATTATTCAAGCGTCTCCGAATGAATCATTATACCATCGTTTGAAACTTCACTAAGTCAAATGAATTCTATCCAATAAATTGCAATTAACAATGTCTAACATTGAGTTGCAACTATCCATAGCAAAATGTTGTAGAGTCCACTCATAATACTCTAATGTTGACAATTATACAACATACGATATTATCATTTGAAGAATCATAATCTGAGTGAAAATTAATAAATGTTTGATTTTGTAATTCCACCACAAATACATATGTGAATATTACTCACAATATTATTTGTAGTTGAGAAACTTCTCAGCATAATAATCCTTGGTTTTATTACAACAATTAATTGCATAAGAAAAACTTTTCCTTAAGTTTTTCTCCTTTATACCGAATTGACTAAACAATTTTAGTCAACGGAAATCTACTGGTTCTTGTGTGCTTTTCTTTTATGACTATGAGATTAGTCAAATCACAAAATATTATGATTTGATCTTAACCCTTTATAATTTGCTCACCAGTGACTACGAAGGTCATGTCTATTGCTAAATATCATGTCATTTTTATTTTGAGACAAAATAATTTTATCTCAATGTTATTCAAAAATTTCTTTCAGAATTACACTTAGCACACCCATCATATTCATGTTTATTGAACTCCTTAATATATCTCATCGATTCTTAATTTAATAAGGCACTTTCTGATATTGCATTTAAAACCTTTTAAAGTCTTTTCATGAGGTATTTTTCTTTTAATTAGGCCCACCCAAATTAAAAGATCATAATCAACTGCCACTGAATTTTAAGTCCCTTCACATTATATAATGAAAAAGTAATTCCTTCTTGTTTCATTAACACGACTGACTTAATACTCAAAATTTGTAATATTTGTTTACTCCAGTAATAAAAAATAATTACACTTAGCAAAATAATTTGCTAATTGATCCAATAACAACACCAAACAATTGATATGATAAGTTTCAACTTCATCATTATCATTTATACGTACTTTGTAAAACAATTTAATCAATAATAGATTTATGAATATAAAATATTCATACATGTTTTTCTCGGGAAAATATTCATTTTACTTGTGAGTTTATAATCACTTAAACTTACTCTCAAAATAAAATCTTGGAGTCAAAATGAATATCTTTTTTTTAACATGGATCTATATGATAATCCAATATCATATATTTATGAGTACTATTATCTTGATTGTTTTGTTTTGCACATTGTGGTCATTGCATTGGAATTTTGATGACTATTTCACAAAGTGAATATTACATCAAATTCCTCATATGACCTTCATACAAGTATTAAGTTTGACTTTATGTATCTCATACATAAATTCCTGCACAAGGTGATGAATTGGAAACATTTGCATGTTGCCCCTTTCATTCAATCCTTATCCAAAGATTCACAATCCCAACTTAATATAATTTCCACGTCTCTCTTATGAGAAGACACTTTTCTCCTTAATCCAATGTGTTTAAAACCACTTGGAGTTAAAAGGTGGAAATTTACTACCAATAACCTTATTGGTTTTGTGCAAAACCTTTTGATTAATTATGCATCATGCTTGAGCAATATTGATTACTAGAAACTATCATTAAAATACCTCTAAGTTAACTAATGACATACTTACAACCTTAACAAACAAACAAAATAATTTTCTTTAGCTGGTTTAGAATTAGTTTCATTTCACGCCATCACTTTATCACACAAAGACATTTCACAATTATAACATTATTTAAATCCTTCTCATCACAAAGATTTCATTATCACGATAATTTTGAATCTCTCAAAATTTATCATGAGTAATTTCTACCAAGAAAATGTTCTTTGTCAACCATGTTATAATTTCTATTAAGTCCTTTCTACTTCAATCAAATTTCTTTGATCTTAGTTTTTGGTTCAAAATTCTCCCACTAACTTTTATGAAACATTGAAACTTAAATTATTTCATCTATTCCACTTCACCAATATGATTAACTTATCACATTGAATCTTCAATGGAATTAAGTAAAATAATAAAAACATCCATGACTTAAGTGAATTTTGAAATTCACAATTGCCTAGCACTTAATGGATTCTGGCCATACTAAATATTCTGGCGGTAGTCTTTCAACCTTGATAAATCAAATAAAAGACTTATCTCCAATTTATTTAGCAGGCCATAAAAGCTGTTACTCTAACTTGATCAATAATTTGAATCAAAATATTCAAGACTTAATAATAAAACTAATTGACATATCACAATAAAGAAGATCATAAACTTTGAATTCCCAAGCTTGGAATTCTCACACATATTTTATAATTCAAACTCAACAAGGTTCACGAACATAAAATATTCATTACATAATGATCGAACTCAAAATAACTATTATTTCGAAGTCCTAGTGTTGATCTTCTTTATTGACGTAGGACTTCGCAGATGATACAGCTGGTGTGGCGCCATTAATGCGTCTTCCGTTGCGCCTCCCACGCTTCCCTCCTCTCTTGCCTCTTTTCCTTCTCACTCTGCAATAAATTTCAAATTGAGAAATTTCAGTATCCAATACCAAAATATCTTTGAGACAAGATAATGTCAATAACCGGTATAACTCTTATACCTCTTGTGGACCTTCCACTTGTCTTTGTATTTTGGTGCAATTATCATGGCGTGAATGAAAACATCCATCTCAGCTAACATGAGCATTCGGAAGACTCTTCAACTATCTTCTCCACTTCCATCAGATTGTAGCAAGCCACAAATCCAAAGTAATGTGATGGAAGTGACATGAGGAGTGTGTCAACTGCTATCATTTATGGAATTGGAAAACCAATGTCCTTAATATTTTGCAATATCCTTGTGAGCTTGTCCTTGTGCTCCCTCAAAGGCCCAAGGAAATTGAGTTTACATCTTAACAGTTCAACATAAAGTTTGTGATGACCATGATAGAGTTGCATAGAGAACCGAGCCTTCAAAACTTCCATGAGACAGAAGGGACGATAGTGTGGGTAACTGTCACTCAGCTCAGAACTCAGCCTATCCATCATGATCACATAAAATTGATACTCCTCATCTCCCAATGGGGAATATTATCCACCAGGTGCAGAAACTTCAGTGTCCAACACATGCTCTACCCCAAGACTTCTGAGAGTATCTCTTAGATCGTGAACCCAACCATAGAAGTTCACGCTTTCCTTAGTTAAATGGTTTAACCCAAACAACTCACTCAGACTTAAGTTTTCAAAGGGATCCATCTCTACAATAAAACAAGTTTATTTAGACACTATAGTTTAAAATTAATTTGCACTACTTAATTCAATAAAATTAGTATTAATATATGCTCCCACTGCAACTTATATTCCTCATAATCAACTTTCAGTGAAACACGACCCCAATAAATTATGACAAGAAGGATGGATACATCTCAACTAATGATAACTTAAAGGGTAGGCCACGATGCCAATCACACAATGTGATTCTTTCTCATCTTTTGATGATTGTGTTCCGAGCTCATAACTAGTTATGCCTGAACGTTAAGCCAACCATCTGATACCGCTTGTACAGACTGATCCTTGGATACAAGTCATCAATCCATACCCACCTGCAGATGATAAGAATGCGCTGACCCTTGGACACAAACCCAAGTCTGTTATGATGATTGCCACGGGATGAGAGAACATGAACAATCTTGATATTTTTATGTGAGGAATCACCCTAATAAACGACTACTGCGCAATCAAGGTGCATCGAGACATCGTAGTAAGGATCATAGATGGGGTGCCATGAGCCTACGTGTAGAGACGTGGGGGGACGTGATAGTATGACAATCGAGAACACCAAGTTTACCAGGTTTGGTACGACGCAACTAGGCGGCGTTCCTACTCCTGCAATCTCACTAAATCAGGGCTGAAGCCTAAAGTATACAAGGTACAATGTGAGTAGGGTTTCGCTAACTCAGCGAGGATCAACTCTCGGTGAGTTGGCTTCTAGCTAATTGTCTGTGTATTTTATTTCTCTCGTCCGGCTTTATATAGATAGCCAGGTTAGGGCTTACAAAAAGGAAACCTAGAAGACTACGTAAAGTATCTAACTTGGAAAGTAAGAAATCCGTCTTCTCCTCCAAGCCGCACCACCTTGGGCCGTGGTCCGGGTTCTAGAATCCGACTTCCTGCGCATCAGATTACTGAGCCGCCTAATTGGCTGTAGTCCATTACCAATAGGCCACTCTGGTAATCCGTCTCTTTAGGACAATGCCGGATATACCCCTAATCAGTATATATCCGACAGTAGCCCCCAAGAAGGACCGAGACTTCATTCTGCCACCTTTCGTCAATATGCATCCGAGAAATGTTGGCGCTTGGTCTTGATTCTTCTTTTTCCCGAAATTTGTTAACTCAAAACTCGAATTTTCTCAAAGTCCGGCTTTTCTTCCACGAGCCTTCGCGGAGAAGGAACTTCGTGACGTCAACGATGAAATCGTGCTGACATCACGGATGTTTGGGTTCAGTCAAAACCCTGTAACGTATCTTCTGACAGATTCTTGCGGGAAACGAGGAGATAGCACTTATCACTCTATCCCTTCATTTCCCGGAAATCTCGGGCATGACACGCGTCGGCGATCCAACGGCTAAAATAGCCGTTGCAACGAATCTCAGCGCACCTCCGGCTATAAATAGCCGCCTCAGGGCCTCCGGATACTCTTCCGCTTCATCTCCTTCCTCAAGCCTCCAGCACCATAGCCAGAACCAAAGCTCGATCAAGCGAGAGCAGAGAGCGAACTTTCCGGCCTTCCCCGGAGGAAATCATCGGAGGATCCGGTTCGAAGCCGTGCCGCCCGAAAATGGTCGACGGAGAATCTCCCCGTGCCGCAGACGCAACAAACGCCACCATGGACATCGATTCGATCATCAACGATCTGGACCCGCAGCTCGACTCCCCTGTCCGCACCACCGAAAGCACGCCGGAAGGAAACGCCGGCGATTCGGCTCGCGAGGATCTACCTCCCGCGGCCGAGAACGTGCCGTCGTCGTCTACCGCGCCTCCCTCGCCTCTTGTCACCGAGCCCGCGGAGGAAACCACCATTCTCGGTGGCGAGGAAGTCGCTGCCTCCGGCACCGTCGGAGTTGAAGAAGACGCGGAGGAAAACTCTGGGAACTGGAGCCACTGCAATGTGGTTCCATTCCTTCTTCCGGCAATGGAGAAGGAGGGATTTGTGCTGAAGGAAAAATGGCGGTACGAAGAGGACGACTCTGATCCTTTGCCGAAAGCCGGAGAAAGGGTTCTTCTTGCCTCTCACATTAACAGAGGTATGGGTTTCCCACCTTCCGCCTTTTTCCTTCAAGTCCTCGACCACTACAACATCCAACCACACAATCTTCCTCCCAACTCTATTCTTTATCTTGCCGGGTTTCAAGCCCTTTTTGAGGGGTACTTAGGAATAGAGCCTAGGTTAGACTTCTGGCAATATTGCTTTGGAGTAAACCGCAACCCCTCTGAGGGCGCTCTCCCCACCTATGGGACCATGTACTTTACCCTGCGTAGGTTTAGGGAAGATGGGTTCCCAAAAATAAAAACCTCGGAATCCGTCAAATTCTGGACGGGTTCCTTCGTTTATCATGAAGATGTCCCGTTTCCTGGAAAGGAGACGGGGATTCGAACTTTCGTTAATTCCGCGGCTACTCCCCAAGGTAATTGGGCGGTGGACGCGGTCTAGACTCTGCCAGCAGATCTGATGAGGATCAAGCGATGTATTGCCAAGCTTGTTTCCGCCACCCCTCCTCTCACCGGCACAGACACGGTTTTGTGCTGGTTCGGGAGGCGCATTTTGCCGTTAGCCTATCGCGGAAAACGACTAATGTGCGAATACTCGGGCTCGGAGGACACAATGAGGGCAACGGACAAAGCTTTCTCCAAGAAGGATTTCAAGAAGCGGCTAAACCAACTGGTCTCTACTCGAGACCAGTATGAAGAAAGCCGGGAAATGTACCATGCTGGCAAGACAGCTCCAAAGGTAGATTTTTTCCTCTTTGAGTAATTTCTCGATTTTCCTCTTTCTCGGATGTTTTGCCTTACCCGGACTTTGTCTTTTTTGACAGGTTCTGACTCTTCCTGAGTCTGAGCTCGCCAGTGATGCCGAGTTGGACGTGCTGCGTGCCAACTTTGCAGGCGGGCGGAAGCGGAAGAAGCCCTCCACCACTCAGGAGGTGATCGACCTTGACGGCGTTGCCGTCGAAACATCCAGGTAAGAAATCATGAGTTCTTTCCTTTTCTATGCTTTTTATTGCATGAATTTTGTTTCTCGGATTCTTACTTCTCGGAGTTTCTTGCTTTTTCTTTCCAGCCTTGCTCCTACCACTCTGAAGCCAAAAAGCCGAAAGAAACATAAGGCTGTGGTTAGGGGAGGAGCGCAGCCATCTCCCGCTGCTGCACCCGACACTCCGACTGCAGCAGGAGAGGAAAACTCGGCGGCAAGGGAAGGCGAATACCCCTTGCAATCCAGCCAGCCAATTGCGTCCGAGTCGGACGCGAGGGAAAGGGCGGAGCCAGAAACGGGAGGCCCTTCGCACGTTCCAAAGGAGGAGCCTATCCCGACATTTGACAAAGATTTCAAGGTAAAAGAAGAGCCCTTTGACGAACACGGATATATCCATTCGTGGGCGACAAAGTACTTCGCTCCAGCTCCTTTAATCCGTCCCTGGCTGCAAGGCGGGCTTATAGTTAGGAATAATTACGTGTTCTCGCCTCGACAGGTCATACAAGACGGCCTTTGCCACGTCGGAATTCTCTTTGCCGAATACGCAAAGGAATACAATGAAAATCTGGCAAGTCTTACAAGAATGAGCAAGGTAAATATCTCTAGCCCCCAAGCATTTAGCCAATTGAATTTTTTTGACTGAATGCTTTCTTCATGTTCTTGCTTGTTTTTGACTTAAGTGTTCTTTCCCTTGTCCATGTTTCAGCAAACTGCCGAGACAATAAACATGGAAGTTTTTAGTAAACTTACCATCAAGAACAAGAAGGTGAAAACTCTCATTAATGTTCTTGAAGAGAAAGAATCGGAGTTGGCCTCCGTTCAGCATGAGCTGAAAGAATCAGCAGGTAAGTTTTTCATTCTTTCACACTGCTATTTTTGTGAGGAATTTTCTAAGTCATTTTCTGAGTTTTAATCTCTTCAATTTCCTTGCTTTTCAGCTTCTTTGGTGAAAACCAAGCAAATAGCCAAAGATGCCAGCACTGCCGAGAACCTCCAAAAGGAGAACATGGAACTTCACAAGATCAACGTGAAGCTCCAAAAAGATCTGGAGGACAGCCCGCTGGCTGTCGGTATTGCCGAGTCCAAGGCTTCTAGCGAGGCCGAGAAGGACAAGGCCACCATCCTGGATTTAGAGAATGCTCTAAACCAACGCCTTGAAGAAGGCGTTGAAATGGACAGGATTCTCGGTAAGTTTTTAACACTTTTACCAGAATTTTCCTTATACCTTTTGTTGGTACCTTTTCTTTTTTCCTCCTCTGTTTTTTCTAACTTTCCTTTGTTGGTTTAAACAAAGGGAAACCCCTTGCTTACCCGGATTGACCGAATCCGGGCTTTCGGGAGAGTCTTCGCCTCGCTAAAGTCCGCGGGGATGTTACTTATTAATAAGTACATTCCCGACAAAGCAGGAGAACTCTTGAAAGTTAGCAAACTTCTGGAGGCGATCGAGGAGGTGGCGAACCAGAAGGAGTCCTGGTTTTGCTCCGCAGCTCGTGGTGGTGCACACATGGCCCTTGGGCTAATGCGTATGCACTACACCACCGCCAAGTCTTGGCGCGTGGCGACCGGTATCCCCCAAGGATACACGGAGGCGCAGCGAGCCAGCATCTTCGACTCCGTCAAAGGCCACGCTACAAAGATAGCGCAGATGGTGAACATTTCCACCTTCTACCCCGAAGAGGAAATTCCGGAAACTCCTGAGGATTCCAGCAGCGAAGAGGAGGACTCGGATCCCGAAGAGGCCGCTTGATTCTTGGGTAGATGGCAGGAAAAATAGAAGCATTACTATTCTCTCAATGTAATATCCATTGTAATTCTATCTATCATTTGTATAAACAAGTTCCCCCTTTTGCAGTAAATTTTATGTCTTTGCAAGATTTTTTGGGTTTTAATTCCTTTGCCTTCTAAGTTCTCTGGTTTATATGTTTTGATTGTCCTTAGTGTTGAAATGTCTCAATAGCACTTAATATTCATGCCAAGTGAGGGGGTTTAACCTATCAGTCAAAACTCGGAAACATGGATTGTACTAAGGCATTTTTACTTACTAATTTCAGTGACCCAACACACAAACAATCAGATAATGCTTGGGAAAGAGTAAGGATTTTTGAAAGTGTATGAAACTCAGGCACGCAGGCACAATCTGGGTTTCCTTAAGCCTCCTTAGGCTGAGAAGCATTCAGTTTTATAACTCCGAGCACGCATGCACAATTCGGGTTAAACATTGAGTATTTTGAAAGATCATTGGGAAATAGATAAAGACGGACTTATGATTTATGTGAAAATGAACAGATAAAACAATAATGCATGAACTCTGACAACTTTATTTCATGATCTCAAAGATGTTTACATAGAAATTGAACTAAGTGTAGAAGAGACGTAACTGTTGGATGCTCCAGGGTCTCTTTGTCTCTCCTAGTTCGACATCTATCTTTCTCTCTCTTTTGCGATTCGGTCTTTTGGGATCATCTTCTGTATCTCGAATATCTACAAGATAGTATGACCTGTTTTTCATAGCCTTGCTAATGACAAACGGTCTCTCCCAAACTGGGGCTAATTTATGCTTCTTTTCCTGCACCAATCTAAGCACTAGGTCACCTTGTTTGAAAGAACGATGTTTGACTTTCCGACTATGATATCGTCGTAGTTCCTGCTGATAAATGGCGGATCTTTGTAGCACAAGTTCTTGTTCTTCTTCTAAGAGATCGACGACATCCTGTCATGTGTTTTCGGCATCCGAGTCTTCGTATGCTAGCACTTTTGGGCTATCATGGAGCATGTCCGTAGGAAGCACTGCTTCTGCACCATAAACCTGAAAAAACGGGGTTTGTCCAGTTGATCTATTTGGCGTCGTTCGAATACTCCAAAGCACAGAAGGCAACTCTTCTACCCATTCTCCAGCTGCTCTATGAAGAGGAGATTCGAGTCTTGGGCGTATTCCTTGCAGGATAGAACTATTCATTTGTTCAACCTATCCATTGGATTGTGGGTGTGCCACATATGCTAGATCTAGGCGAATTTCTGTTTGTCAGCAATACTTTGCCAACTCTCCAATAGAGAAATTTGTCCCGTTATCTGTGATTATGCTGTGTGGGACACCGTATCTCATGACTATGTCAATGATAAAATTTCTGGCAGTCGCACCGTCAAGTTTTTTGATGGGTTTCGCCTCCACCCACTTGGTATACTTATCTACTGCAACGAGTAGATGTGTAAGTCCGCCTCTTGCAGTTTTGAATGGTCCCATCATATCTAGCCCCCAGACCGCAAATGGCCATGTTATAGGGATGGTTTTGAGTGCCTGGGCTGGCATATTCGTCTGCTTGGCGTAATACTGGCATCCGGCACATGTGTTTACTATGTGCTCTGCATCTGTCTTGGCTGTGAGCCAGAAAACCCCCGCACGAAATGCCTTTTTGACTATGCTTTTTGATTGAGCATGATGTTCGCAATATCCTGCATGGATTTCTTGCAATATTTCTCGTCCTTCTTCCGGTGAAATCCACCACTGAAAAATTCCGATAGTTCTGCGTTTATATAGGCAACCATTAATTACCGTGTATCCTTTGCATCGACGCTGTATTTGTCTTTGGAAGACCTCGTCTGCTCCATCCGGGAACTTCTGTCGACTAAGAAGTTTAAATATGGAATTGTCCAATCCGGTATAATAAGCAGGACTTCAATTGACTCGGAAACGAGAGGATAATCAATATCTCCACCTTTGATTGATGGTTCGTGCAAATGTTGGACAAACACACTAGGTGGTAGGGTTTTCACTCTTTCCGATCCCATGCGGGCTAATGCATCCGCGTTCCAGTTTTCTTCCCTTTTGATATGAAGTACTTCAAATCCTAGGAAGCAAATGGCAAACTCGTCCACGGTTCTCCGATATTCGGCCATAATGGGGCTTTTGGCATCCCATGTTTGGTTTAGCTGATGCTGTACCAAATCCGTATCGCCATAACATAGTATGCGTTTGACGCCTATTTCCTTTGCAATATGCAAGCCATGAAGCAATGCTTCGTATTCTGCCACATTGTTGTTGGCGTTGAAGTGTATTTGTAATATATACTCCATAATGTCACCTTTTGGATATTTAAGCACTACACCAGCTCCGACGCGTTCCTTCATCTTAGACCCGTCAAAATGCATGATCCAATATTCCGACTCCGGCATTGGTGTGTTTTCCATTGCTTCTGTCCAATCAGCGACAAAATCTGCCAACAACTGGGATTTAATTGTCGTCCTGGGTTGGTATTTAATGTCGAACGCAGCGAGCTCAATGCCCCATTTGGCAACTCGGCATGTTGCGTTCGCATTGTTGATAATATCCCCTAGTGGTGCTTTTCTTACCAATGTCATGGAATGTCCTTGGAAATAATGGTGGAGTTTTCGAGATGCAAAAAACACGCCATATGCCAGCTTTTGATAATGTGGGTACCTTTGCTTTGACTCGGAGAATACTTCACTAACATAGTATACTGGATGCTGATGTGGTATACTTTGTTCGTCTTTCCACCTTTCCACAATTATCATCGCACTGATAACCCAGTTTGTTGCTGTAATATACAGTAACATGGGTTCTCCGTCTTTTGGGGATGCCAAAATTGGAGCTTTCATCAAGGTTTCTTTTAGCTAGGTTAATGCTTTGTCCGCCTCTTCTGTCCATTCAAATTTGTCGGATTTCTTCAACAACTTGTATAATGGCATAGCTTTGTCTTCTAGCCGGCTTATGAACCTGCTGACCGCGGCTGCAGAACCCGTCAATCTTTCGACATCTTTTAGGCACGTAGGCTTTGTGATATTCAAGGCTGCCTTGATCTTTTCGGGTTTACTTCTATTCCTCTGTGAGAAACGATAAAACCCATAAGATTTCCTGAGGGAACCCCGAATATGCACTTTAATGGATTCAACTTTATTTTATAAGTGCGTAAATTTTCGAAAGTTTCTCGTAGATCTTCAAGGAGTGTATCCTTTTCCTTGGAAATTACGGTAATGTCATCCACGTAAACATGGACGTTTTTGCCGATTTGACTATGCAAACATCTTTGCATGCAACGTTGGTAAGTTGCACCGGCGTTCTTCAAGCCAAAAGGCATGGTTATGTAATAGTATGTTCCATACGTGGTTATGAAGGAAGTTTTTATTTGATCCTCCTCCTTCATACGTATTTCATGATACCCGAAATAAGCATCCAAAAAGCATAAAAGCTCAGAGCCAGTAGTGACATCTATTATTTGGTCGATTCGCGGTAACGCGAACCTATCTTTTGGACACAATTTGTTCAAGCCGGTATAATCTATACACATCCTAAGAACAATAAAGTCTTTCTTGGGACTAATACTGCGTTCACAGACCAATCAGTATGTATGACTTCCTGGATAAAATCAGCTCCTAAAAGCCGGATAATTTCATTGCCTATAACCTTCCTTCTTCTTCCATCAAAACAACGGAGACCTTGTTTGACGGATTTTCAACCTGGAATTACTTTGATTTGATGCTCAGCAAGTTCCCTGGGTACTCCCGGCATGTCCGCAGGACAAAAGTAAAAAATATCCCAGTTCTCACGGAGGAACTTGATGAGCGCGTCTTCCTATTTGTAAGTCATCCCGGTTCCCACTATGACAAACTTTGTCCGATCTTTGGGATCTAGGATAACCTGTCTTGTATTTTCCGAGGCCTTGAAGCTATCTGTCGGCTTCCGACTTTCTTTTCCTGACGGCATTTCCATCGGTGAAACTTCCTTATCTAGCTCCTTTAATTCTTCCCTTGCTCAGCGCAAAGAGTGTTTCCTTTCTCCAGCTCGTTCGCCAATTTGTAATCTCCGGCTATGGTAATTACTCCTCCTTTCGGCCCTGGAATCTTTAGCTTGTTATAGTTATAACATGATCTTGCCATGAATTTGGCGAAAGCTGGACGTCCGAGTATTGCATGATATACACTTTCGAACGGCACCACCTCGAATGAGATTTTTTCCTGGCAGAAATGTTCTCTACTTCCAAAGGTTACATCTAGGGAAATTTCTCCTAGGGATTGTGCCTGCCTGCCAGGCACAATACCATGAAACTGTATATTGCTGTGCCTGAGACGAGTCTCGGAAATATGTAGCTGTTTCAATATACTCAGGTACATGATGTTGATACTAGATCCTCCATCCATGAGCACTCTTTTGAGCCTAGTGTTTTGAACAATAGGACTTACGACCAAAGCATGTGTGTCGGGTTCTGGGATGTTTCCGGGATGATCTGACTGATCCCAGTTAATTGGCGTATTTGAATACTTCAAGTACTTGGGGGTTGGTGGAACAAACGCGTTGATTTCTCGAAGTGCCCATTTTGCCTGCTTTGCTGAGAGAGTTGTCAGGAAAGTTAGGTTACATTCTCCTTCAACTCTCGGGAATTTTGGGTCGCCTTTTCGCTGCTGTTCTTGGACTTTATCGTCAGTGTCTGATTCACTTTCTTCTTTCTCAGCTTCCGGCTTTTGCTTGTTGAACTTCCTCTTGGAATTCTTTCCCTTATTCCCGGATCCTGCATTGCCCTTCATATGTTTGTTGAGGCGGCACTATGCATTTGTATGGGTAGGCTTCCCAAATTGCGAATGGTGGACACAGTTTTCCTACTTTATCTTTTCTTACTCTTCCTTGGAGTAGGAGATAGGTTCTGTGCTTCTTCCTTTCCATTTGCTGCCATTATCCTTTCTAAAGGTTGCGTTTACTTCTTTGGGTTTTTGCCTGTGCCTCTAGAGGAGCTTTCTTTTCAGAACGAGGTGTCTTTTTAGCCTGAACCAAAGCGTCAATATTTCCTCCCCTCGCTCTGAAATCATTTTCGGCCGCTGCATGCTCATTGGCGGTGGTAAGCATAGATCCGAGATCTTTGTGCTCCTTTGATCCAACCATGAACGGTACGAGGCCGGGTTTTAATCCATTGATGAAAGCATGCATTGCTTGTACATCACTTACTTCAGAGCAGAAGTTCTTCATTGATGTTCATCTTGATATAAAGTCGACATACGAATCGTCTTCAAATTGGACGCAGCGGTTTAGCTGGTTGATGCTCTTAGGGTGTTTGTACGTACCCCAAAAATGCTGAGCGAATACTCTAGCACTATTATCCCAGCTATCCATGGTTCTTGACGGAAGCCCATTGATCCAATCTCTGGCTCCATCCAGCAACATTAGGGGAAGAAATTTCGACGCTTCCAGGTCTATCCCTTTGTTGATCTGAACGGCGGTATAGTAATCTGAGAGCCATGTATCCGGGTTTATACTTCCGGTATACTTTTGGTAAGTTGGACCAACTTTGGCAAAGCCAAAATATAGGGTTATTCTTCGGATCCTATTAGTGAAGCACTTAGGTCCAAAGTATAGATCGTCTCTTTCTGTCTTATCGACGTGTGCGGAATATCTGCCGGCTGAATGGACAGAGGGGGATCTGCTCCTTTCTGGCCCATTGTTGGGCGAGTGTGCTCTTCCAGGATTATCCCTATTTCCTCCGTTATCGTGGCCTTTGGAATAAGGAAGAGTTCTACTCCTTGGCCTTTCTTTGTTCCTAGGAGGAGTACATGATCTCTAACACCTGTGAGGATTTTCATATCTTCCGGATTTTTTAGCAGGGCGTCTCGGAGGCAGCATCATGGTTCCGTATTTCCGGTTTTGTTACTCCCGTTCTTTGTGATCACGGGGGTTTCCACCTTTTGGTGGGTGGGATCCTGTCCTGGACGCTTCATCCCTATTGTCTGGGATTTTCCTGTCCTTCTTGGGATCTCCCTTCTTTTCTTTAGAATCGCCTGAATCTGTAGGTTCGCCAGGTCCAGGTGCTCCAGCGGCACAGGTGGCAGTTTTGCATAGAGCAGAGTCGTCGTGTAACTTCCCTGATCTTGCATGTCCTCGCTATTGTTGTTGTAATGCTTTTCCGAGGAAAGCATACACTCCCTGAAGCTTTTCGTCTTTGGAGTACAGATCATCGTTAAGGATGGCGAACGCGGCTGCCACGTTTTCAGCTGCGGTTTTGTAGATGCGTTCGCCCTTAGCGTTTACGCCGTTAACCTGTCTTTGCCAAGAAGCGTTTTGCAACCGTTCTTTTACTAGCAGCACATCCGGCCTTGCAATTCCGGGTAATCTCGTGGGTTTTATCCCGGACATATTCCGTCTTTCGAATTCTTCAATTTCCTCCTGCTTTGCTTTTACGGTAGCTTGGGCTTTGAGGAGATTTTCTTGAGATCCGAACAGTGGTTGCTGTTGCCGCATAAGGGCTTGCCTTCTGGCTTCCAGCACTTCCGGTAGTTCGTACGGTCCAATCGGGGTTTTGATCAGATCAATCTTGTCCTGTTCCGACATTTGGGGGACAGGGATTTCTTTCTTTTTCTTCTCCACAGGTGTGACTCCGCTTCCTCCTCCTGCTTCCAGGTTTTGATTAGCAGTATCTGCCAATATTTTCTTCTGGAGTTTCTTGGTAGTCTTCTTTTTCTTCTTGGAAGAGGGAGGCTTTTTTGCAGGTTCTTCCTCTGTCAACTCCTTGACATCAGGATAGATGGGACTGGTTTCTCCATCCTCTCTTTCCTCATCTGGTGGAGGTGTTCTGGGGTCTTCATCTTCTTTGGCATCCGAGTTTTCAGTCGGTTTCGCCATAAGCACTTCATGGAAGCTCCCCTGCATTGATTTGACCTTTCTTTCGAAAGCGTCTTCGTCTTCTGAATCTATGTCTTCAGATCCAGGTTCCGACTCCAATCTTGCCTCGATGGAAGCTAGCACGGAGTTGGCTTCCGAGCTCGTCGTTTCACTGACGGGCATCGGATCTTCCACTTGTTCTGTGGGATTGTTGTTTTCTGCTTCTTCCACGGGATTGCTTACTTCCGTGTTTTCGGCGACCTCGGCCTGCACCATGCCAATGAAGTGAGATCTGATTGCAGGCATCTCCGAAGAGGCAACAAATTCAGGTTTTTGGTGATCTGAGAAGAATCTGGTATCATATTTTTCTTCAACTGGGTATAGGGCGAGTGGGATAAATTTTCTTCCACCACAAAATCCCATCGCTTTTGCAGTTAATCCGATAAAGATGTTTGCAGATCCAATCGGTAAAACGCAGGCACTTACCAGATGATTCCGTGCTGGCATGTACGATCCGTTGTCGAGGAAGCGCCCGACGTCGTTGTCGAATTCCAGGCTTCCGACAGTTATGGTACTGCCGATTCCGCCGAGTATCCCCGATCGAAACATAACTCCTGACGTTGCTGGCCCCACGGTGGGCGCCAACTGTCGAGACATCGAAGTAAGGATCATAGACGGGGGTGCCATGAGCCTACGGGTAGAGACGTGGGGGTACGTGGTAGTACGACAATCGAGAACACCAAGTTTACCCAGGTTCGGTACGACGCAACTAGGCGGCGTTCCTACTCCTGCAATCTCACTAAATCAGGGCTGAAGCCTGAAGTATACAAGGTACAATGTGAGGAGGGTTTCGCTAACTTGGCGAGGATCAACTTTTGGCTTCTAGCTAATTGTCTGTGTATTTCGTTTCTCCCGTCCGCCTTTATATAGATAGCCGGGTTAGGGCTTACAAAAAGGAAAAGACTACGGAAAGTATCTAACTTGGAAAGTAAGGAATCCGTCTTCTCCTCCAAACGGCACCACCTTGGGCCGTGGTCCGGGTTCTTCTAGAATCCGGCTTCCTGCGCATCAGATTACTGAGCCGCCTAATGGGCTGTAGTCCATTACCAACAGGCCACCCTGGTAATCCGGTTCTTTAGGACAATGCCGGATATACCTCTAATCAGTATATATCCGACAAGGTGCAACCAACAAAGGATAAATATCATAGGCAATTTATAAATTCATGTGATTCGGTATAGCCTTTGTTCTTCGAGGATTCTTGACACGTCTCCAACGGGGATTCTCCATCTTTGTTATTCTCACAATAGCAGAAACTCCGAGGAAATTCCGCTGTGGTGAAAATGCTACAAGTTTTCCATGATGGAGAAACGATCACTTTCTCCTATCATGTTCTTTGTCGCACCCGGACTTCTAGAGGATACTCGCAGTTCCGTTGAACAGTAGTTGATTGGATTACGGGGCTTACCGGCACCCGCATCTCTTACGAGTAGGCCAACACACGTATGTGTGACAACCAACCCCTACTGTTCATCGTCTACGTAAACCATCCCATAGAAATCATGATACTACCATTGACGTACTTCATACCATACACACATGGTACGTCAACGGCGTTTAACAGAATGATAGCACAACATATCTCTAAGACACAAAAGATTGAAATAAGTTGCAAATAGCTCTCACTAGAGCAGAGATAGCAAATACAATCATCCAGAGGACACATGTCCCAACATATCATCATTACAACACAGCGGAAGCATCCAAAGTGTCTGAGTACAGACAAGATCCAAATAGGCTTAAGAAGCCGGAATAGAAAAGACGGAGCCCATCCGCGATGTCTCAGATCCTGCCCTGGTCCGCTATCTACTCGTCAGCAACCTCGTCAAACTCCACGTAGTAGCCATCCCGGGGATCCTCGTAAGCATAGTCTGCGGAAACCACAACCCCAAAGGGGTCAGTACATAAACGTACTGGCAAGCAAGACTCACAGTTCACCAAAGTGTACCCCACAACATCAAGCATAGATGCTTTGGGTTCAACGGAAAGACAGCGTGATACAAAAGATGCGGCAGCTGGCTGCACTAACCAACTACAGATACATACTATAACTTTCGGCTAACAGAAAGAGATAAGATAGTGTATCGGAACCAACTAACAACTAACTCCAAACAAAACCATCCTGGACCTCGCCCCTTATCCAAAGAAGCAATCCGAGGATAACTCACACAGTTGGATTAATGATGGTTCAAGTTATTGTGTCAATAAGACTATTACTAGTCAAGTTATCACTAGTTAGGTGTAAGTTGTTCTGAGTACTTGTTAGCCAGTACTTTCACAAAGTCAACAATAACCGCGGAAAACACGGCTTCTCGAGAAGATTTATCCCTGCAGGGGTGCACCAATTTGGCCGTACACGCAAGAATAACCCGCCAGATGGAATGCCTTCCACCAAGCGGGGCACTCAACACAACTCAACTCTTCTTCGCATCAAGCCCAAAGAACCCCGTGCAATTGAGCGCACGGCTAATCAAGCCCCACGAAGAAAAGGGGACCCTCATAGCACTCTAAGAACGTGTCTCCCTAAATGCCGACTACAAAAGTTCCACCCTGGTACCAAGGTTTCGCACCTGCATATGCATGCGGCAAATGGAAAACCCGAACTAAATGAGGCGATTTGGACGAGATGCGAATCGAATCAAATTGAGGGGGGCGCCCATACACGCTTCCCACATGCGGGTAGTGCGCTCATCATGGATCAGTAGACAAGACCCTTTTCCTAATTAGGGTCGACACTAGCAGGCCTCAAAACCACGCCGGGCCTCCTGCCGGTGCCTTATCATCAATTTATCATTACCTCAAAATTAACAGGTTGTTGTTTAACAGCGAGCCCCAGAATATAATAAAATATGGTAACAGAAAGTAACGGGTAACAGACTCGAGCAGAAACAACCCTAAGCATGCTAGTAAGACACGGGCAACAAAAAGGGGTTATAGGTGTGGAGGTGGGGCTATATCAGGGTTAAAGGATAACATGTGATAGGATCGAACACAAGCAACGATTCATAAGGCTAGCAGAATAGACAACGGAAAGTATCGGTAACCAATGTTGAAAGGAACACAATGGTTCATGTGAGTGAATACTTGCCTGCAAACTCAGTAGCCTGGTACTGGGCTAACTCCTCAGAAGGGGTGTCGTAAACCTCGTCTGTCTCAACGTCGTCGTCTATTCGAGAAGAAGCAAACAAACAACGCAGAGAGACAAACAATCAATAACATTGCATAATGCACAATCATGGAATGATGCATGACCATTTAATTGATGCATCAAAATAAACTAGTTGACATGGTAACAACATGATTAAATGGACCCACATGCAATTTGAGTTGCATATGAAAAGCCCATCAATTAAGGTTGGAATAATTGTTTTACAACTAATCAACAGGTGAAAGTGGATTAGTATGATGCATGGATGAGGAAAATAGAAAAATAACAACAATAGAACAATTTTGAAATAAGGTTTACCAAGTTTGGAATTTTAGTTATTAAGTTAAGGAATTTTGGTTCCTTAAAGGTGTTACACAAGTATTTGTTGTTTTCACCAATTTTAATTGTTCAAAACAAATAACAAAACTCATATTTGGAAAGTACACAAAATTTTAGGTGGATTACATGTTTCAATTATTGAAAAAAGAATTAGAATGAATTAATTATGAATTAAACAAGTTTAAACAAGATTTAAATGAATTAAATTCAAGTATGAATATTATTTGAATTTTATTTGTTCAAAACATTAAACCAAATTCATATTTGAAAAGTTTATACTTTTCTGGTTTGAAAACATATTTTACATGTTCAAAAATAATTCAGTTTGAGCAAGTTATGAACTTAGCAAATTTAAATGATTTAAACAAGGTTTAAATTATTTAAGCAATTTTAATTATTCAAATCATGAAACAAAATTTACATTTGAAAAGGTGGATTAAAATAGCATGGAAAACATATTTTATTTGTGTTATTTGAATTAAGTTTGAATTAGTTATGCATTTAATCAAATTTAAAAGGAGTTGTTTGAATTTGAAATTTGAATACATTTGAATTGTTCAAAACAGGAAACAAATGATGTAAACATGTAGAGAATTTAATTTGGTTCAGCAAACATATTTTATTTGCATTATTTGGATTTAGAAAATAGAAGTTATTTGCATTTTACTTCTAGGGACTAATCTGTAAAAGAAAAGGACTTAAACTGAAAAAGAAAAAGCAGAAAACTTTGTACACCGCGCAGTGAACTACTCTAGGTCACTGCCAGTGGGCCCTGGGGCCAGCGTGGCGTGTGTGCGCACACAGCAGCTGACAGGGGGGCCCTCCTGTCAGTGCTTCCTCGCGAAAAAAGGTGGGGTTTTATTTGCGGGAGGCAGGGATCGAACCCTGGCCTCCCGAGCGCGCGTGCTGGCTGCTACCACTGCGCTGCGATTCGTTCCTTGTCAGGTAAGGATACGCAGCGAGGTTAACGTTCAGTTTCGTTAACTGACGAAACTGAACCGCGGCGGACAGCGGTGCTTACCGGCGGCGACTAGCTGCGCTCGAGCTCGTTTGCGTGCAAGGATTCGTGCGCGTGCTGCGGGTGCATAACGTGACAGCAGAGGGGAAGGAAGGGAGGGGAGCAATGCTCACTGTGAGGGAGTAGAAGGTGGTGCTCGACGGCGAGGTGGACGACGCCGACAGCAGCACGGACGGCGGCGGCGTTGCGGATGCTTCCAACCACCGTGAAGGTGTCGATGAGCTCGAGGGAGGTGCGGGGAGCTGATTCCCGTGGTTAGCCAGAGGGGAGGAGGAGTAGGTCGCCGGCGTTCATCACGGATTCAGAGAGGGAAGCGACTGGTGGCGGTGGTTCAGAGAGAGGAGGTTGCAGCGATGGAGGGAAACGGCGGCGCAGTGGGTAGCTGGGGGAGGTCTAGGGCTAGGGCTAGCTCGGGGAGCATCGGGGGTAGATTTATAGGGGAGCAGGGGCTGCGCACGGCCGTCTGCTGCGCGCGCCGTCGACGTGGCTACGGCGGATGCGCGCCGTACAGGGAGAAGAAAGGGAGCGAAAGGGTATCAGGCCGGTGGGTAGCTGGGCTGGGCCTGCTGCCCCCCCCTCGCTGTGCGTTTGTTTTCTTTTTATTTTTTTTCCTTCTGTTTTTTTTTGCTGAAAAGAAATAGGAGGAAAAAGGCTAGATTTTGGGGTTAGAAAAATTAGGTAAAATTTGTGTAAGTTAATTAGGTCAACAGCAAGAACTTGCAAAGTTTAGTTTTCCAAAAATAATTAAATTATGTGGCTGTTGGAAATTTGTTTGAAATTTGAGTGAAATCAATATTAATTGAATAATTTTGACTTAAGCAACTTAGAAGTTTTAAATTCAAATTTATTGTGAAACAAGTTATTGATTTGTTTTGCAAATTTCATAAGTTCAAAATGGTTGCTGATTGTAATTGAATTTGAATAAAATTTGAATTAAGTGAATTATTAAAAGCCATAATTTTAAAAAGTTTGAACCTTATGGTTTAATGGAAACAAATAGTTGCTTTGATTGAACTTTTTAGTTGGAAAAATTGTAACATAACAAGTATGAACAAAGCATTTGAATATTGTTTGAATTTCAAATGGGAAAACAAAGGAAAACAGATGCAAACAAAAGGAAAACAAATGCAATGATTAAGATGCCATGATGCAAAACAATAATAAAGCAAGAAACAAACATTCTAGGGGTGGTTTTCATACTTGGGATGTTACAAAACGCCCCACCTTGAAGGAATCGCTCCCCGAGATTCCTACTGAGAAGTGAAAAGGTCCGGATACTTCTGCGAAGATCCTCTTCGGTCTCCCACGTTGCCTCTTTATCGGAATGATGGGACCACTGCACTTTCAAGAACTTTGTGCTCTTGTTGCGAGTCTTACGCTCGGTCTCATCGAGAATACGAATAGGGTGCTCCTCATAAGATAGATCATCTTGCAGTTCAATGGAATCATGATCAACTGCACGATCTGGATCTTTGAAACACCTCTTGAGCTGTGACACGTGAAACACATCGTGCACCTTGGATAGTTTTTCTGGAAGTTCAAGACGATAGGCATTTTCTGCACATCTTGAGAGAATGTTGAAAGGACCAATGTATCTTGGTGCAAGCTTTCCTTTCACACCAAAACGATGAGTGCCTCTGAGGGGAGTTACACGGAGATATGCTTTGTCACCAGGTGCATAGATCATATCCCTGTGCTTGCTGTCATAGTAGCTTTTCTGACGAGACTGAGCAATCTTGAGATTGTCACGAATGATGCGAACTTTCTCTTCGGCTTCCTTAACAATGTCAGGGCCTAAGAGTGAACGTTCACCAGCTCCAGACCAATTGATTGGACTCCTGCATCTGCGGCCATAGAGATCTTCAAATGGTGCCATGCCTAGGCTTGCCTGGAAGCTGTTGTTGTAGGAGAATTCAGCATATGGAAGGCAATCCTCCCATTTCATGCCAAAGGAGAGACCACATGCTCTGAGCATATCCTCGAGAATCTGATTGACTCTTTCGACTTGCCCCTGAGACTGAGGGTGATAAGCTGTGCTGAACAGAAGTTTGGTGCCCAATGCTTCTTGAAAGCTTTTCCAGAAATGAGAAGTGAATATACTTCCACGGTCTGAGCTTATTTCCAATGGAACACCATGAAGGGGAACAATCTTTGCTGTGTAGAGCTCTGCTAACTGGCTAGCTGAGATTGTTTCTTTGACAGCAAAGAAGTGAGCTACTTTAGTGAGACGATCAATGACAACGAAGATTGCATCGTTGCCCCTCTTGGACTTTGGAAAACCAGTGCCGAAGTCCATTCAATCATGTCCCACTTCCACTCAGGAATTTTCAGAGGTTGGAGAAGACCGGCTGTTTTCTGATGAACTGCCTTAACACGTTGACAAACGTCGCATTCAGAAACGTATTGAACAATTTCACGTTTCATGCCAGGCCACCAATACAGTGTCTTAAGATCCTGGTACATCTTTGTACTTCCAGGGTGTATGGAAAGAGGAGTTTCATGAGCCTCCTTGAGAATGACATCTTTGAGACTTTGAACTTGAGGAACTGCAATGCGTCCTTCGAAGAACACAGTTCCTTTGTCATCAATTGAGAAGGACTTGAATTTCTCCTTGCCTTCTTTGATGTGTTCTACCATCTTCTTGATTTCAGCATCACGAAGTTGTTCAGAACGAATCTTGTCCTCGAGAGTTGGACTGGCTGTCAAGTTTGCAAGATAACCTTGAGGAACAAGACCAAGGTTTAGCTTCTGGAATTCTTCATGAAGAGGAGGTTGGCTTTCCATGATCATGAGATTATTGCAATACGACTTGCGACTGAGAGCATCGGCAATCACATTAGCCTTGCCTGGAGTGTAAGAAATGGTGAGATCAAAGTCTTTAATATTTTCAATCCATCTCCTTTGCCTGAGGTTTAGATCTGGTTGAGAAGATGTATTTCAGAATCTTATGATCGGAAAAGATTTCAGTGCGATTACCCAACAAGTATTGTCTCCATTTCTTCAGGGCAAACACAACTGCTGCAAGTTCAAGGTCATGAGTTGGATAATTTTGCTCATGTGCGTTCAACTGACGTGAAGCATAAGCCACAACTTGACGTTCTTGCATAAGAACTGCACCTAGACCTTGGAGAGATGCATCACAAAATATCTGGAAAGGTTTGGTAGTATCTGGGCCAACCAGAACTGGTGTAGAAGTGAGTTTAGTCTCCAGGAGATTGAAACTTTCATCACATTGTGGAGACCAAATGAACTTCTTGTCCCTCTTTGTGAGATCAGTGAGAGGTTTGGCAATCTTTGAGAAGTTTTGGACGAAACGACGGCAATAGCTAGCCAAGCCAAGAAAACTTCTTACTTGCTTCACCGTCTTAGGAGGTTTCCAATCAACAATTGCTTTAAGCTTTTCTAGATCAATGGCTATTCCCTTGGCGGAGATGACATGACCAAGGTAAGCAACTTCTGGAATCCAGAACTCACATTTGGAGAATTTGGCATATAGACGATGCTCGCGAAGTTTCATGAGAGTGAGACGAAGATGTTCTTCATGCTCTTCCTCAGATTTTGAGTAGACCAGAATGTCATCAAGATATACCACAACGAACTTGTCGAGGTATTCATGGAAGACAGAATTCATGAGTCGAGAGAATGTCGCCGGTGCATTGGTGAGACCAAAGGACATGACGGTGTATTCATATAGACCGTACCGAGTGGTGAAAGCTGTTTTTGGAATATCTTCCTTTCTGATCTTTATTTGATGGTAACCCATTCTCAAGTCCAACTTGGAGAATATTGAGGCTCCAGCAAGTTGATCAAAAAGATCATCGATACGAGGAATTGGATACTTGTTTTTGAAGGTTTTCTCGTTAAGAGGACGATAGTCAACAACGAGTCTCTTTGTTTGATCCTTCTTCGCAACGAACAGAGTTGGGCAACCCCAAGCCGAGGAACTAGGTTGAATGTAACCTTTTTCCATGTACATATCGATTTTCTCCTTTAACAGTTTCAGTTCAGGAGGAGCTATCTTGTATGGATGCTTAGAGATTGGAGCAGTACCTGGTTCAAGCTTGATCACGAACTCAACTGCTCTGTCCGGAGGCATCCCTGGCAACTCTTCTAGAAAGACGTCAGGGAATTCACAAACCACCGGAACATTTTCGAGTAGAGGTAGAGGTTTAGCATCCAGGGTGCATAGCTGAATGGAACTTGATTCATTTGGAGAATAGACTATCTGGCCAGAAGGGTGGAAGAGAGTTATTGACTTCTGAGCATAGTCAATCCTTGCTTTATTAGCTTTCAGCCAATCCATACCAAGAATGACATCAATGTCGGAACTTCCCAGCAACATGAGTGAGGCAAGGAAAATGTGGCCTCCAATTAGGATTTGATTATCCTTACTTATCTTGGAAGTCAACATTTGAGATCCCGGGGAGTGAACAGTGATTTGATTGCTTAGTGGAACCACCATTAGGTTGTTTGTTGCGGCAAAAATCTTTGACACAAAAGAATGCGATGCTCCGGTATCAAACAACACTTTAGCTGGAAAAGAGTTTACGGGTAATATACCGAGAACGACGTCAGCAGCTTCCTCAGCTTTGTCGATCTTGACATGATTCACCCTTGCGGTCCTCCCGACAGGCCTGTTGTTGGAGTTGAAGGCTTTAGCCGGGGGAGCACGCACCATTGCCTGGTTTGTGTTGGGACGAGGTGGTGGTGGAGGTAGCTTCTTCTGCGTGCACTTGTCAGCGTAGTGCCCCGTCTGCTTGCATTTGTAGCAAGTGACGACACGAGGAGGCCCTAGCGTTGGCTGCCCCATCGAAGCCCTCTGATCATGCATCTGAGCAGGGTTGGGTGGGCGGGGAGCGAATCCTGGAGAAGCTTGGGCGTATGGAGCCCGAGTGACAGCACCATTTGGCACCCAGATGCGGCGCTTCTGCGGAGGGGTGGTCATGTTGGAGGAGGAACCACCCTCACGCGAGTGCTTGCGAGACTCCTCGAACGCCTTGCGCCCATTTTCTTCATTGAGCGCGGTGTTAACGAGCTCCTCGAAGTTGTTGGCCTTGATGTTGGTGATGAAGGGTTCATTGCATAGAAAAAAAAATTTTCCTACGCGAGAGACACCCGAAAGGCCAAGATCTAATCTAGGAGACGAAGTGCAACGGGCAACGAGAGGGTTAAGGAGAACACATACCCTCGAAGACTCAAAGTGGTACGAGATCAAATCTCGTTGTTGGCGTAGTCGTACTCACACCGATCCCGATAGCGAGAAGATGGGCACCGCAATCCGGCGGTGCATCCGTGATCGGTCACACGTACGGTTGATGACGACCTCCGTTCCCTCGTTCCAGCGGGGCGCGGAAGTAGAGGATCCCTCGGAACTCCAGCAGCACGACGTGGTGGTGGTGGAGAAAAACATTGCTCAGGGCTTCGCCAAGCGCACGAACAAGTGGTGGAGCAGCGGCAGGAGGGAGGAAGAGATGACACAAGTGTGTGTGGGGGGGAGAGGGAGCTCTCACCCCTCCTTTTATAGGAGGGGATGGCAGCCACGAATTTTTGGCTGCCTCCACCTCTCCCTCATCATGTGAGTGGAGTCTCCATTCAACCCACTCATTCTTCCATGAATTCCCACTCAAAATCCCAAGGGTTTTCTTTAATAAATAAATAAAACAATTTTATTTCTTTATTTTAATATTTGTTAATTCCATTAACAAACATTAACATATAACCCCTTGAGTTAGTTGTTAAATCTATTAACAACCGTTTGATAATAATCCCCTTGAACTATTTCAAAATTACTCGAAACAATTTCGGTGACTATTTCAATATTCCCCGAAACAATTTCGGTGCTGTCCAAACTTTTCTCCGATATTCCGTATCCTCTCAAATGCGTCATCGAACCTTAAGTGTGTCACCCTACGGTTCGCGAATAAGATAGAAATGATCGAGACTCCTCTCCGATCAATAATCAACAGCGGGATCTGGAGATCCGTGATGACTCCTATATATTCAACGATGACTCTCGTGATCGTGTGAACCAACAACGCCGTGAACCATTCCCTTTGTCTCGCGATATTTTACTTGTCCGAGATTCGATCATTGGTATCAACCATACCTTGTTCAATCTCGTTACCGACAAGTACTCTTTTCTCGTTCCCGTGATATAACATCCTTGTGATCATATCACGTGCTTGCAAGCGGTTTCGATGTGATATCACCGAGAGGGCCCAGAGTATATCTCTCCGTCATTTGGATGGACAAATCCCACTCTTGATCCATGATCCTCAACTAATACTTTCTGAATACTCAACGACACCTTTATAGTCACCCTGTTACGGTGTGCCGTTTGATGCCATCAAAGCACTCTTCCGGTATCAGTGATTGACATGATCTCATGGTCTAAGGAATAAGTTACTTCGTGTGTTTGATATAACAATGTAAACTAAATGACTTGATCGCATTGCTATATTCTCTTTGGGTATATGTTCATCACATCATTCTTCTAATGACATGACCCCGTTATTAATAACATCCAATGTTCATGATCAGGAAACCTTGATCATCTATTAATCAACGAGCTAGTTAAAAAGAGAGGCTTTACTAGGAACCATTGTTTGTTTATTAAGCACACATGTATCAACGTTTCCGGTTAATACAATTCTAGCATGAGATATAAACATTCATCATAAACAAGGAATAAGATAATAACCATTTTATTATTGCCTCTCGGGCATATTCCCTTCAGTCTCCCACTTGCACTAGAGTCAATAATCTAGTCTGTAAGCACTTAACACATATGACGTTCCAGTGTTATTACCATGCTTCGCATGTGGTAAACATCATCAAAAAGATCTGAACTGTTCAGGTCCTTATTGTATTTGCATGTTCTTTGCGTCTACACGCATCACTCATTCTCTAATGAGATGGCTTTGTATATATATGGTCAATCGGTGAAAACTTAATTCCTCAGCTTAAACTGATGTCACTAACAATGTGAAAATGTAGCTTCATAGTGTTAGCATTCTTGGAAATTCACCAAGTTCCGGTGATACCTTAATTCCTCAGCTTAAACTGATGTTACTAACATTGTGAAAATGTAGCTTCAAAGTTTTAGCATTCTTGGAATTTCACCAAGTTCAATAAAGAACTCCTTGACACAAAATACGCTTATTATCAGTTGTTAACACAACGATATACTTTAGCCTTTGTTGTAGTATCTGTCACAATATTTTAATTTTGAAACTCTTTCAAATCTAGCATGGAACTTTCTTCCATCCTATTGTGCTACCCTTCATCACATATTTTAATTGAGATAAAATTACTTGAATAAATGACAAGACTATTAGTGTAACATATTACAACTAATATTTTGTCATTACTATATAGGAAAACATATCCTTAGCATTTCTAAAATGACACAAGGATCTCTCCCACTGTTGTCTAATCATCATATGAATTATCCTACTATAACATTTTATAGCATAGGACTCATCTGGTTGTGTACATAGCATGGAAACATGACTTAGAAATCTCTATTTCAATGATGCTCATCATGTGTCAAAACACATGAATCTTGCTCAATTATTTTCCATGTGACAAGAACTCCTTCTTATCATTTTTATATTGACTTACTTCAATATTTCATCTATGTAATTTGGCTTCAATCATATCAGGCGCTTCAATCCATATTTTATAGATGTCGAAGCCCAATATATTCTAAGCCTTTCATCAATATGAAATCGAAAATCTTAACCGTGTTAATTTAAAATACATATTTTCCAATCAACCATATGTCATCTACATAAAGTATTGGAAATATGTCATAGCGCTCCCACTTAATTTCTTGTAACTCTACAAGCATCTTTATCATTCATGATGGAATCAAACTATTTTGATAACTTCATTAAGGTAAAGATTTCAACTTCGTTATGCTCACTTCAACCATTGAAGTGTGCATACCTTTCTAGCAACCTTTTTGAATTTTACAAAACTCTCAGACTGTGTCAAGTACACATCCTTGATAAAACTTCCTTGAGAGGAGAGTTGGTTTTGTTATTCAACTGCCATATCATAATATGTAACCTTTTGCTAGAACTATCCGCAAAGACTAAAGCATCACTACGGAAGATCAAAATCTTGTAGTAGTTAACTCTTTGAACTTCGTCGAAAACAACTTTTCGATAAGTACAATTTTAATAAGATGTAAAATCCATGTCTTTGTCGCTATATAGACCCTTTTGCTATCGCTAGGCATCATGCCTATCGAAAGGACTACCAAGTCACATACTTGATATTCATACAAGGATACTATGGCGGATATAATGACTCATAGTCAATTTTACGAAGCCAGGGCCCATCATTTGCTTCCTTTATAAGGTCCAGGTCCTTTTGTTGTCAAAACAACACTTTACACTTAAACCACAAGTTGTTCTAAGTACAAAGTTTTTGGACTTTACTGGTACAGTTCGCAAACTCATTTGAAGTATCTACAACATTTGTAGTGTCTTCTACTTAGTCAAAATAGTAAACCCCGGAACAACTTCCAGTGATGCGCTACTCTTGACATGATAATGAAGATTCTCTAATCTTGTTGAGTTTGTACTGTGCTTCCACTCACTTGTTTCGCAAGAACTACTTTCTCGAGAAATCAACCCTTTCTGACAAACAACATTTGTCTTTTGGTTCGGTGATAGGAGAAATACCCAATGTTTAATTTGGGATAACCTTATAAACATATATTTATCCTATTTTGGTTGTAAACATTTTGCACATGCTATGCATACCAAAAATTAAGAAAAATGACAATTCGGGTCATTACCCAAACCATATCTTATATGTTGTCAATTTCAACGGATCATGATGGTGCTCTTTTCAGTGTGAAAACGGTTGTCCTTAATGTATAAACTACAAAATTATAATGGAAATTTTATTAATCTTACCACGTCAAACAGGGTTTGATTTTATCTTTTGAATACTCCAATCTAATGTGGGGTATTCGAGAAGTATAAGTTGTAGAACAATTCTGCAACTTCTCAGATGTTTTGCTAAACTTGTAACTCAAAATTTATTCTTTATGATCGAATCATAAATACTTGATTATCTTGTTACAATGATTTTTACTTCATATTAACAACCTTTTGAACCAATTCAAAATGTCAAACTCTGTTCCCTTTAAATAGATATACTCACATATCTACTCAAGTTATCGACAGAATTTTATGAAGGAAAAATTAATCCACCATACATGACTACACATAATGGACTATATACATCAATATGTATAATCTCCACTAAATTAGTCGTCCATTCTACTTTGGCCTAAGAACGGATTTCTAGTCATCTTTTGGAAGAGGTCTTACAGGCGTCAATTTATTCAAAATAAAATGACTCCGGAAGTCCATCAATATGGAGTTCCTTCATGTTTTCCTTTTCGATATGAACTAAAATGGTGTTGTCACAATTTAAGTGAAACTCTTTTACGTCTTGCAACGTTTAGCATTTCGTCTTATAGATGTTTACTTTACCAACATGATTTATATTAACATATCCATCAATTATGGAATATGGTCATAGTTTGAACAATCTCATTTGTTCTCACAAAAGACTAGAACAAAATAACAAATTATTAAGTTCTTCAAATAAATCTTGACTGTTTGGTTCGATACGACAATGAACACAATAACACTTTATTTATGTTCTTGTCATAATCGATTCCACATCTATTACTAGTTCCTTTTAGGCCCTTGTATTTCTTGCACTGCGTTGCTTTGTATGACAACTCATACCAACCAATGTGGTATCAAAATACCAAAAATACTTTCTTAACTAGTAATACATCTATAACTTGTATATCAAGCATATATTCCTGAGCTGGACTTTCCAGTTATCTTCCTTTTCTGCCATATATCCTTTTGTAATTCTATTTTCAATATTCCCTTCCCTTTATAGAAGAATCATTCAACATCAAACAATGCTAGCCGTACTAGCTCATTTTCTTTGGCGTGTTAGTCATATACTATCACCCATTGAGTCATACTTTGAGTTTGATTGTTCTACTAATATCACCATATTAATAGAATTCTTCTAGATTCCACTCTTAGCAATCTCCAAGTAAGGTAAACGACTTTACACATACTTTTAATCCATCCCATCATAACAATTTTATGATTAAGCTACTATAGCTCAAGGAAGGAATTTAGAGGATATATTTAGCATCCAATTTCTTGGAATATTCAAACGCCTAGCGTCTTTAATCATTGCATATATTCAGATAATATAAGCAAACATTGTCACGCTAAATTTGCATATATTCAGATAATATAAGCAAATATTGTCACGCTAAATTATACTCAGTCATGTTGCCAAAAAATAAGTTTCTAGATATCAATATATCTTTCACTTGATTGTTTCTGAAAACAACTCTTTTCAGTTCCTAAATCACCTTGATCAACAAAACATTCTTTTCAAGATAAAGTAATAAGGAAGCAACCATGACTCTGGATTCTAAGTAGGAATTATTTGCTCTCTAGATTAATCAATCATTAACCATATGGAGCTAGGTAGGAAATACCAAAAATCTACAATAGGACTCAATTTTAAATTTCACTAATACGGTACCAATCTTAAATGGTATTTACCAGATCATAACAGTTATATCTCAATTAAAAATCTAAGTGTAAGGTAGTTATGTGGATGCCAATGACTACTACAAGTTGTGCAAATTCACTTTGATTTGTTGTTCATGATAAATAAGTTCAAGTTAATTCAAAATTAAACCATGAAATCCCACTCAAAAACAACATCCCTCTTAGTCGTCTTTAGTGATTACACGAACCAAATTCACTACAACAAAACCGATCATCACGTGAGATGATGTAGCTTCAAAGGCGAACATCGACATGTTCATCATATCATCCATATGACTCATGCTTTACCTTTCGGTTACGTGTTCCGAGGCCATGTCTGTACATGCTAGGCTCGCCAAGTAGAACCGTAGTATTGCGTGTGTTTCAAGGCCATGTCTGTACATGCTAGGCTTGAAAACGCCCGTTGTATGCGAACGTTGAGTCTATCACACCCGATCATCACGTGGTGTCTCGAAACGACGAACTTTCTTAACGGTGCATACTTAAGGAAGAACACATTATTATCTTGATATTTAGTGAGAGGGATCATCTTATAATGCTACCGTCGCTATCTAAGCAAAACAAGATGCATAAAAGGATTAACATCACAAACATCACATGTAAGGATAACGTGATATGATATGGTCCTCCTTGCACTTGATCTCCATCATGTGCATAATGGTATGATCTCCATCATTCCACCGGCGTGGTACCAAGTACCATGGCACCCAATCTTGATTGTCCATCAAGAAGAAGACAATCATATGGATACCTTCCGGTATATCAATAATTTACAACATAGATCATCTCATAATCAAATTTGTAATATTGAACATATCACATCACATGCCCAGCAAAAACTAGTTAGACGCTTCTAATTTATTTTTGCATATTTTACGTGGCTTAGGGCTTTCGATGATAGAACCGTTCATACCTACGAACATCAACCACAACGTTGATAAACACATTTTTAGAAACCCTTCGTAGATTAGATCTTAACTATAGTAGGAGAAACGGACACCCCCTCAGTCACAAGTGAGACAATTCTCGCGTACATGGTACACGTAAACTTAGTCCGGGGCAGCTTCATTCTACTATGCCACTAAGATCATAAAATACTCAAGGAGGCAAATAACATGATCATCAACGCCCACATACACCTATGTGTTCTACCCGTACAAAACATCTACGCATAGATCCGGCTCTGATACCACTGAAGGGTTCGTTGCATAGAAAAAAAAAATTTCCTACGCGAGAGACACCCGAAAGGCCAAGATCTAATCTAGGAGACGAAGTGCAACGGGCAACGAGAGGGTTAAGGAGAACACATACCCTCGAAGACTCAAAGTGGTACGAGATCAAATCTCGTTGTTGGCGTAGTCGTACTAACACCGATCCCGATAGCGAGAAGATGGGCACCGCAATCCGGCGGTGCATCCGTGATCGGTCACACGTACGGTTGATGACGACCTCCGTTCCCTCGTTCCAGCGGGGCGCGGAAGTAGAGGATCCCTCGGAACTCCAGCAGCACGACGACGTGGTGGTGGAGAAAAACATTGCTCAGGGCTTCGCCAAGCGCACGAACAAGTGGTGGAGCAGCGGCAGGAGGGAGGAAGAGATGACACAAGTGTGTGTGTGGGGGAGAGGGAGCTCTCACCCCTCCTTTTATAGGAGGGGATGGCAGCCACGAATTTTTGGCTGCCTCCACCTCTCCCTCATCATGTGAGTGGAGTCTCCACTCAACCCACTCATTCTTCCATGAATTCCCACTCAAAATCCCAAGGGTTTTCTTTAATAAATAAATAAAACAATTTTATTTCTTTATTTTAATATTTGTTAATTCCATTAACAAACATTAACATATAACCCCTTGAGTTAGTTGTTAAATCTATTAACAACCATTTGATAATAATCCCCTTGAACTATTTCAAAATTACTCGAAACAATTTCGGTGACTATTTCAATATTCCCCGAAACAATTTCGGTGCTGTCCAAACTTTTCTCCGATATTCCGTATCCTCTCAAATGCGTCATCGAACCTTAAGTGTGTCACCCTACGGTTCGCGAATAAGATAGACATGATCGAGACTCCTCTCCGATCAATAATCAACAGCGGGATCTGGAGATCCGTGATGACTCCTATATATTCAACGATGACTCTCGTGATCGTGTGAACCAACAACGCCGTGAACCATTCCCTTTGTCTCGCGATATTTTACTTGTCCGAGATTCGATCATTGGTATCAACCATACCTTGTTCAATCTCGTTACCGACAAGTACTCTTTTCTCGTTCCCGTGATATAACATCCTTGTGATCATATCACGTGCTTGCAAGCGGTTTCGATGTGATATCACCGAGAGGGCCCAGAGTATATCTCTCCGTCATTTGGATGGACAAATCCCACTCTTGATCCATGATCCTCAACTAATACTTTCTGAATACTCAACGACACCTTTATAGTCACCCTGTTACGGTGTGACGTTTGATGCCATCAAAGCACTCTTCCGGTATCAGTGATTGACATGATCTCATGGTCTAAGGAATAAGTTACTTCGTGTGTTTGATATAACAATGTAAACTAAATGACTTGATCGCATTGCTATATTCTCTTTGGGTATATGTTCATCACATCATTCTTCTAATGACATGACCCCGTTATTAATAACATCCAATGTTCATGATCAGGAAACCTTGATCATCTATTAATCAACGAGCTAGTTAAAAAGAGAGGCTTTACTAGGAACCATTGTTTGTTTATTAAGCACACATGTATCAACGTTTCCGGTTAATACAATTCTAGCATGAGATATAAACATTCATCATAAACAAGGAATAAGATAATAACCATTTTATTATTGCCTCTCGGGCATATTCCCTTCAGGTGAGGGCATACTTGAGTTCCGGGTTAAAACCTCTGCGGAACCTTGCCATCTTCTTAGCCTCAGTGGACACCTCATCACCAGCGTAACGAGCGAGGCAATTGAACTCACTCTGATAGCCAATGACGTCCAGCTTGCCCTGCTTGAGTGAGCAAAACTCTTCACGCATCCTTTCCATGAGACCATCTGGAATGTGGTGCTTCAGGAAAGCTTCCTTGAAACAACCCCAGGTGATTGGGTAGCCAGCTCTCATGGTCTGGTAGTTTTCCCACCAAGTAGCTGCCTGACCCTTCAGCAGATATGATGCATACTTGACCTTGTCTTCCTCAGCAACGTGAGCAATCTCCAGAGCCTTAGCTATCTCACGGATCCAGTCATCAGCATCCAGAGGCTCCCGTGTTGCCACGAAAGCTCTTGGGCCCAGACTGAGAAACTCCTTGATACTGACTCGTGGAGCATTCTGGTTGTTGTGCTGGTTAGTCTGAAACTGGGCCATCTGTGCCCTGACTTGAGTCATCTGAGTCAACAGCTCCGTGATTGGCGGTGGCTCAGGCGGGGTGTTCCTTGTTGGCGGCATCCTGAATGGAAATGCATTTTAGCACCACAACAGAAAAGGATAGACTTGGAAACCGAAAGAGAGATTATTCCGACGCATGAATAGATAACCAACAGGTACATCATCACATGTTCAAATACATCAGAATATCCAACACACCACAAATGGTTCAAATACCAAAGGATAACTAAACATAGCTAGGAATGGATACATCGGTACTCCCATGCTCATCACGCAGGACGGCGACTAGGAGTACGGCGAGAGGTACGGTGAGGAGCACGCCCACGAAAGTAGGTAGAACAACGATCCACATAGATCTGACGTGGTCTGAGAGCGACTCTAGGTGTGGTGAAGTACATAGCGTCGACTCCCTGTGATCCAAAGCGTGGAATCCCAGTGTAACCAGCACCGAGGTTAAGGAGTGGACCTCTGATCGGCTCGTAACCTCCAGCATCTGGCAGACGACGACCAACTGGCTGATCAAAACGTGCAAAGCGCTCGTCTCCAACAAAGTCTGTGGTGTACGTCGCCAGACGAGTCAAAGCAAGGTAGAGCTGCTCTCTGACTGAAGCCAACTCCTGAGATAGTGTGCTGGCAAGTGCGTCACTGTGCCTCACAAACTGAGCGGTGGTGTGCAGCCTGGAGTTATCATGCTCGTAGACATCCAAGTTGTCGTAGAGTGTGAAATGAGCTCCCTCCGAAGTGATGTAACCACGGGGGATGTGGCGATAGATAGAATCGTCAAATCCCCAGTAGTCAGCACGAAGGACGGTGAGACTCACATAAGCTGCCTGCTGCACAGCCTTATCCACTGTGGAACCTACTGCCTCGTAGCGGTGGACAACGCTCATGCCATCATCTGACAGAATGTAGACGATAGCCTGGTAGTAGGTCTGGTCAAACTCTCGCTGCTGCTCGTAGACCTGGTACTCTGGTGCCCAACGGAACCCCAGATAAGTGACCATGTCTCTCAGCATCTCCGGATAACCGGCGGTGCTCTCACAACGAGTCATCCGAACCACCTGCGGGTAGAACCTGAGATCCATCTGCAGATGATCGGGGAAGTTTTGATTAGACGCCGGTAGAAGAACTGAAGTGGAAAGCAACAACAAGGTTTCAACGGACGATAAGGATGTTGAGAAAAAAACAGGATATCGAAGCAACATCGGGAAACACGAGACCAAAAACTCCTGAGGTACTACTGAAAACCCATCCGGGCTTCTAAAGGATCAATATCTACTGCTTAAGGAATAGAGGATTTGCTTCCGGGGCTTACACGCCTCCGTTCTCAATCGTGAGTAGGCAACATGATAAATCATGTGACAACCACCTCCATTCCTATGGTCTAGTAGATATAACTATCCTAGAGAAACCAGTATTCGTGAAATCCTAACTTGAAAGTTTAGGTGAGGAGAGAAAACAACGTTGCACTTCCTTACTAGAAAAGGGAGGGTGGGTGGGGAAAGAAATAAAATGGCAGAATTCCTACTCTCACGTTTCATTTTTCCTATATAGCTACAAAATAGTTTCTAGACTCAACTGCGACCAGTAAAAGGGATCCTACAGGCAGACAGGCTCTGATACCATTTGTCGCACCCGGACTTCTAGAGGATACTCGCAGTTCCGTTGAACAGTAGTTGATTGGATTACGGGGCTTACCGGCACCCGCATCTCTTACGAGTAGGCCAACACACGTATGTGTGACAACCAACCCCTACTGTTCATCGTCTACGTAAACCATCCCATAGAAATCAGGATACTACCATTGACGTACTTCATACCATACACACATGGTACGTCAACGGCGTTTAACAGAATGATAGCACAACATATCTCTAAGACACAGAAGATTGAAATAAGTTGCAAATAGCTCTCACTAGAGCAGAGATAGCAAATACAATCATCCAGAGGACACATGTCCCAACATATCATCATTACAACACAGCGGAAGCATCCAAAGTGTCTGAGTACAGACAAGATCCAAATAGGCTTAAGAAGCCGGAAACGAAAAGACGGAGCCCATCCACGATGTCTCGGATCCTGCCCGGGTCCGCTATCTACTCGTCAGCAACCTCGTCAAACTCCACGTAGTAGCCATCCCGGGGATCCTCGTAAGCGTAGTCTGCGGAAACCACAACCCCAAAGGGGTCAGTACATAAACGTACTGGCAAGCAAGACTCACAGTTCACCAAAGTGTACCCCACAACATCAAGCACAGATGCTTTGGGTTCAACGGAAAGACTGGGTGATACAAAAGATGCGGCAGCTGGCTGCACTAACCAACTACAGATACATACTATGACTTCTGGCTAACAGAAAGAGATAAGATAGTGTATCGGAACCAACTAACAACTAACTCCAAACAAACCCATCCTGGATCTCGCCCCTTATCCAAAGAAGCAATCCGAGGATAACTCACATAGTTGGATTAATGATGGTTCAAGTTATTGTGTCAATAAGACTATTACTAGTCAAGTTATCACTAGTTAGGTGTAAGTTGTTCTGAGTACTTGTTAGCCAGTACTTTCACCAAGTCAACCATAACCGCGGAAAACACGGCTTCTCGAGAAGATTTATCCCTGCAGGGGTGCACCAATTTGGCCGTACACGTAAGAATAACCCGCCAGATGGAATGCCTTCCACCAAGCGGGGCACTCAACACAACTCAACTCTTCTTCGCATCAAGCCCAAAGAACCCCGTGCAATTGAGCGCACGGCTAATCAAGCCCCACGAAGAAAAGGGGACCCTCATAGCACTCTAAGAACGTGTCTCCCTAAATGCCGACTACAAAAGTTCCACCCTGGTACCAAGGGTTCGCACCTGCATATGCATGCGGCAAATGGAAAACCCGAACTAAATGAGGTGATTTGGACGAGATGCGAATCGAATCAAATTGAGGGGGGCGCCCATACACGCTTCCCACATGTGGGTAGTGCGCTCATCATGGATCAGTAGACAAGACCCTTTTCCTAATTAGGGTCGACACTAGCAGGCCTCAAAACCACGCCGGGCCTCCTGCCGGTGCCTTATCATCAATTTAGCATTACCTCAAAATTAACAGGTTGTTGTTTAACAGCGAGCCCCAGAATATAATAAAATATGGTAACAGAAAGTAACGGGTAACAGACTCGAGCAGAAACAACCCTAAGCATGCTAGTAAGACACGGGCAACAAGCAAAGGGGTTATAGGTGTGGAGGTGGGGCTATATCAGGGTTAAAGGATAACATGTGATAGGATCGAACACGAGCAACGATTCATAAGGCTAGCAGAATAGACAACGGAAAGTATCGGTATCCAATGTTTGAAAGGAACACAATGGTTCATGTGAGTGAATACTTGCCTGCAAACTCAGTAGCCTGGTACTGGGCTAACTCCTCAGAAGGGGTGTCGTAAACCTCGTCTGTCTCAACGTCGTCGTCTATTCGAGAAGAAGCAAACAAACAACGCAGAGAGACAAACAATCAATAACATGGCATAATGCACAATCATGGAATGATGCATGACCATTTAATTGATGCATCAAAATAAACTAGTTGACATGGTAACAACATGATTAAATGGACCCACATGCAATTTGAGTTGCATATGAAAAGCCCATCAATTAAGGTTGGAATAATTGTTTTACAACTAATCAACAGGTGAAAGTGGATTAGTATGATGCATGGATGAGGAAAACAGAAAAATAACAACAATAGAACAATTTTGAAATAAGGTTTACCAAGTTTGGAATTTTAGTTATTAAGTTAAGGAATTTTGGTTCCTTAAAGGTGTTACACAAGTATTTGTTGTTTTCACCAATTTTAATTGTTCAAAACAAATAACAAAACTCATATTTGTAAAGTACACAAAATTTTAGGTGGATTACATGTTTCAATTATTGAAAAAGGAATTAGAATGAATTAATTATGAATTAAACAAGTTTAAATGAATTAAATTCAAGTATGAATATTATTTGAATTTTATTTGTTCAAAACATTAAACCAAATTCATATTTTAAAAGTTTATACTTTTCTGGTTTGAAAACATATTTTACATGTTCAAAAATAATTCAGTTTGAGCAAGTTATGAACTTAGCAAATTTAAATGATTTAAACTAGGTTTAAATTATTTAAGCAATTTTAATTATTCAAATCATGAAACAAAAATTACATTTGAAAAGGTGGATTAAATAGCATGGAAAACATATTTTATTTGTGTTATTTGAATTAAGTTTGAATTAGTTATGCATTTAATCAAATTTAAAAGGAGTTGTTTGAATTTGAAATTTGAATACATTTGAATTGTTCAAAACAGGAAACAAATGATGTAAACATGTAGAGAATTTAATTTGGTTCAGCAAACATATTTTATTTGCATTATCTGGATTTAGAAAATAGAAGTTATTTGCATTTTACTTCTAGGGACTAATCTGTAAAAGAAAAGGACTTAAACTGAAAAAGAAAAAGCAGAAAACTTTGTACACCGCGCAGTGAACTACTCTAGGTCACTGCCAGTGGGCCCTGGGGCCAGCGTGGCGTGTGTGCGCACATAGCAGCTGACAGGGGGGGGCCTCCTGTCAGTGCTTCCTCGCGAAAAAAAGGTGGGGTTTTATTTGCGGGAGGCAGGGATCGAACCCTGGCCTCCCGAGCGCGCGTGCTGGCTGCTACCACTGCGCTGCGATTCGTTCCTTGTCAGGTAAGGATACGCAGCGAGGTTAACGTTCAGTTTCGTTAACTGACAAAACTGAACCGCGGCGGACAGCGGTGCTCACCGGCGGCGACTGGCTGCGCTCGAGCTCGTTTGCGTGCAAGGATTCGTGCGCGTGCTGCGGGTGCATAACGTGACAGCAGAGGGGAAGGAAGGGAGGGGAGCAATGCTCACTGTGAGGGAGTAGAAGGTGGTGCTCGACGGCGAGGTGGACGGCGCCGACAGGAGCACGGACGGCGGCGGTGTTGCGGATGCTTCCAACCACCGTGAAGGTGTCGATGAGCTCGAGGGAGGTGCGGGGAGCTGATTCCCGTGGTTAGCCAGAGGGGAGGAGAAGTAGGTCGCCGGCGTTCATCACGGATTCAGAGAGGGAAGCGACTGGTGGCGGTGGTTCAGAGAGAGGAGGTTGCAGCGATGGAGGGAAACGGCGGCGCGGTGGGTAGCTGGGGGAGGTCTAGGGCTAGGGCTAGCTCGGGGAGTATCGGGGGTAGGTTTATAGGGGAGCAGGGGCTGCGCACGGCCGTCTGCTGCGCGCGCCGTACAGGGAGAAGAAAGGGAGCGAAAGGGTATCGGGCCGGTGGGTAGCTGGGCTGGGCCTGCTGCCCCCCCTCGCTGTGCGTTTGTTTTCTTTTTATTTTTTTTTCCTTCTTTTTTTTTGCTGAAAAGAAATAGGAGGAAAAAGGCTAGATTTTGGGGTTAGAAAAATTAGGTAAAATTTGTGTAAGTTAATTAGGTCAACAGCAACAACTTGCAAAGTTTAGTTTTCCAAAAATAATTAAATTATGTGGCTGTTTGAAATTTGTTTGAAATTTGAGTGAAATCAATATTAATTGAATAATTTTGAGTTAAGCAACTTAGAAGTTTTAAATTCAAATTTATTGTGAAACAAGTGATTGATTTGTTTTGCAAATTTCATAAGTTCAAAATAGTTGCTGATTGTAATTGAATTTGAATAAAATTTGAATTAAGTGAATTATTAAAAGCCATAATTTTAAATAGTTTGAACCTTATGGTTTAATGGAAACAAATGGTTGCTTTGATTGAACTTTTTAGTTGGAAAAATTGTAACATAACAAGTATGAACAAAGCATTTGAATATTGTTTGAATTTCAAATGGGAAAACAAAGGAAAACAGATGCAAACAAAAGGAAAACAAATGCAATGATTAAGATGCCATGATGCAAAACAATAATAAAGCAAGAAACAAACATTCTAGGGGTGGTTTTCATACTTGGGATGTTACATTCTTCCTCCGAGCTCCGCGATGAACCCTTGATTGTCGATGTAGAACAATGACAATCCTTTGGAATTTTCCATCATGTCCAAACACAGTAACACAATAGCTATACCAAACCACCCGCACACTCTGCAAAAGCAAGTTCAATGCCTCTAACATTTTGTTTTCAAGTTTTAGCGTGGCTGTAGGTTCTACGATCAACTATCGTCATCACCTATGCGATTCGATGTATGTTAATTCTCAGTGCTAGATTAACTTTGCAGGTTGATTGAAACACAAACATTACAAAAATGTATTGAGCCTCAATCTAACTTATTCATAACCATGACCCTAGTGTGGGTCCAATCCACATGCCCCTTCCGTCATGCCATTATATGAGAACAAGTATGGTGCGATCCAAAGCTGCTGAAGCACTTCTTCGGATCAAGCGAGATATGTCAGTGAGAACTCGAGCGTCCTAGGATTGCCAGAAGTTTGTAAAAAGTCATATCATGCCACCAAAAACAAAACAAACATGTCTTAGGAAGCAAAAAAAAGCAACTGAATATTAGAGAGATTTCTAATATACTTGCACAAGCTTATGCAATAACCGCTCAAAATTGTGCTATAGATCCAATCGTATCTACGATATTACACTCTGATACCACTCCTAGTCTACACTACAAAATTTTTTTTTTGCCCTACATAGTAGGCCAAGATCATTATGCAGATAACGAGGCATGCCCATAGATGCGAGGATCAGGATCACGACTCACCGGACAACAGATTCAATATTGTCATAGAAGAGTCCTAAACAATTGTAGATCCTCACAAGTAGGCCTAGTTGCAAGGATGTCGCTAACTTTTCTCTCGGCAAGGATCACACGGGTAATCCCTATTATGGTGTGCACGCGTACGCTCTTGTCAACCCGTCAGCGCTCCACCGTCTAGGACTCAACACCGATGAAGAGAGACAACCTTTTGACGTTGCTAGTTGGTAGCTCTAATCAACTACGATTAGAGCTATTATGACTATGGAAGTTCTTAACACATGAGAGAGAAGAGCTAATTAGATCTAGGTCTAATCGAGAGAGTATAACTCAAAACCCAATTAGAAGAGGCTCTAATTCAATTAGAGGGGCTCGTATTAGACCCTCTAATTCTACTAGAAAGAGAGAGAGAGGCTTGAGAGCCAATTGTGTGTCTTGCTATGAGCCTTGAGATGATTTATATAGTGGGAGGGAGGACATACTTGCCAAAAGGGAGGGGAGAGTCCTAATTAAACTAGGAGGAGGGGGACACACCCTTCCTTTAGCTCAATTCGGATTGGGAAGTGGATTCCTCCTCCACCTCCTCTCTCCCTTCCAATTTTACTTTTCCCTCTTCTATTTCTCCTTTTCTCTCCAATAAAATCAGGAAAATACCGGGACGATGAGTACCAACTTGTGGAGCCACTGTAGACCACATGGCATCCCCCTAATATAGGGTTAGGCGAGGAGGGGGAAATCTGCCCATGCTGGCACTTCTTCCTTATATGGAAACTCCCCGAAACTCCTCCGGAACCACTTGATCCGTATAGATAAAATCATCGATATTAACTATCAATGTTAGAAACACATTTCTAACACCCGGGACATCTCATGTCCTCCATTACCTCTCATATAATTTCTGCCTAACACCGACATAATTTCTCTCTTATAGTAACTATCCTGAAACCACACTGATTGACACGAGACTTATTTCTGTGACATCGTAACAACATCGAACATTCATAAAACAAATAAAAACTTATTATTTTTCTAAATAAAAGGTTGGCACGGCTTAAGCGTGTGACCTGTAAAGGCTCGATAACACAGAGACATGTTGGAGAACTTACCGAACAATAACCTACAACGGGACCGTGGACGTCCATGATGGCTCCTTTGTGTTCCAAAAGAACGAGGGAACCTTATAAGCTACTCATTGGACTTACTACCTTAACTTCACAATACCAACGATATCACGAGGTGAGACTATGCGATATGGTGTGATCAAACTCTTTGATCATAACACATAAAACTCGTTTATCGATATCGTTCTCTTTTCTCATCCATATCCCCGATGACCATGATAAATCGCACTGTGTCTTGCCAGACGATATGTCATTGGTGATACTGAGAGGTCCTAGAGAATACTCTTCTCTCTATTGTATAGAGGATTTAAGGACTAGTCCTTAACGATCTTAGTTCCATTACACTTTCTAGGTCATACCCAGATATCACCGTTATAATCCCCAATTACGACAAGACGATTGATGATATCCAAAGTATAAATTTCGATCGTGCGGTCACTAGATATTATCATAGTATAGGAATTACAATCAATGTTAACTTTATATGTATTTGCTAAAATACATCATGATTGTTTAGTCTCTTTTAGCAACAACATACACTTGGGTCGGTTTAGTACTATTGTTAACCCGACAATAAACTCTTATGTTAAAGACAGATGCCATGAGATGGCTTGATATACGGGGCCGATGGACACTGTGAGTATCCGGAGAGGGATTGCACACCAAGGTGGTGCGCTCACTAAACTGCAAACACAAGGATCTACCCAGGTTCGGGGCCCGTGTGGAGGTAACACCCCTACTCCTACCTGTCTATCAATATAAGTGTGTAACCGAGATGAAAAGATGTTCCCCAAGCTCTCTGATCTAGAGGAAGAAGAATCTCTCTCTGGCTCTCTTTTTCTCTAAGGGAAAAAATGTCTACTGGTTGCATCGTCCCTCGCGCAGGAGGAGTGTGGGCAACTTATATACTGGTGGCCACTGACAGAGCGTACAGGGTTAGGCGGAGAACATTGTACCATAGCGCACGCCCGCTGACACGGTGCCAAAAGTTGTCTCCTCAGTATCCGCTGTGGTGTCCTATCCCCCTTGTCAGAGACAGAACGTGGGCTCGCTCATGCCCTGCCCTTTGCCCGTGTACGTCTATACATCATGTGCCTTGTAAGTTGAATCGCACGCGCATACTCTCCCGTGATCTTCGGGATCTCAACTGCTCCAGTGACCTTGCTCCGAGATAGATGATTCTTGATGTAACCCGGGTTCTCCAAGTGCAACTCGGATAACCCGGGGATCACACGTTGTAGCGTGTCACCCTCGATTTTTCTTACCGAGATAGATCCATCTCGGTAATTTTCAACTCGGTTTGGGTAGTCAACCCGGTCAACTTCATCTCGGTATCCACTGTTAGGACACCAACTTGTACCAAGCTTTTCCCTAACCGGGGGTAGCCCCCCGACATTAGCCCCCGAAGCTGGCGTGGTCCAGCGAACTCGGATGTTGGGCCGCACCAGCTGAAATCAATAAGCTTCAGAACATTCGACCGAGATACTCTTATCTCGGCTGGATCTCAACCTCAAACTCGAATTCAATCCGCAATCACCGCTATGGACCTGCATCAAAATCTGAGATACCTCTGCCGGGTTTGGTTTTGCCGAGATCCCAACACTTAGCCGTTTTTCTTCATGGAATCCAACAATGCGAGGCGTGGTCGCCTCGTTTTCACTGCCTATTGGGCACACCATGTGGCGAAGAACTCCATTGCACATCACCTCGTTTTTCGCGCCCTGCAGTGTACACGCCGCGGCCACGCCACGTCCTGCTGCTTGGCCCCCACCTACAGTCAAATCACCACAGAGCACTCAAGTTCACCTTGTGGTTTGCGCGGGATTAACTGCGCACGTACGCGCGGCGTTTCCGCTTTGTGCGTTATTCGTGCATAGTAACCGCACCCATTTCCACAAACCGTGTCACGATTGATCCGAAGCGGTTAATGCCTCGGGGGGGGGGGGGGGCATATAAATACCCGTGCAGCTCCTCTTTCCACTTCTCCTCCACCATTTTCCCATTCGTCTCCGCCTCTTCACTGCACGCACACTCAGAGCGCCCCGCTCCGCCGCGCGTAGGGGAGCTCCGCCGCCGTGCCGCGAACACCACCGCGCTCCCACGCGGCACCACACACCGGACTGTCGCCGCGCCCGCTCTCTCCTTCGCCTCATATCTACGCGCCGTCCGTGCCACCTCCGTTCTCCGCGGTTTCTTCACCGAGCCCACGCGCACCACGACGTTTGTCGTCCGCGTCGTCACCGCACTTCTTCGCCCTCTCCGCCCGAGCACCTCGACGCGCCCGCGAATCCACCGGAGGCGCCGGATTCGCCGCGCTTCCCCATGGCGTCCCAAGAACTCGAGGTCGTGGAGGAGCAATTGATGCCGGAATCTACGCGGGGCGCGTGGAATGGCTCCGATATCTGGACTGCGGATATCCAGTGTGTCATAGACACCCACCACGTCCCGGCTGGCGTCGAGTGTAGGAAGCCCGAGACCGATATCATGCCGCAACCCGGGAAAGGAGAGTATGTCGTCTTCCTTGCGCACTTTGAATGCGATTTCGGTCTTCCACTCTCACCCTTCATGATCAACTTCTTCATCCAATTCGGTCTCCAACCACACCATCTCCCGGCGAATGCCGTCACCACCTTCTCATCCTTTATTTCCTTATCGGAGGCCTATCTTGGTCTCCATCCCACCGTCGAGATGTGGAGCAAATACTTCCAATTCCGGAAGCAAGTCCTTCTGAACCCGGAGAACCCGGATACGCGAAATCGAATGACGCAATGCGGGGCTGCTATGGTGATCCCGTGCCCGGGTTCCAAGTTCCCATGAATCCGGGGCTTGGAGTCCTACCAAAAATGGAAGCAGGGTTTCTTCTATGTCAAGAACGCCACCCCCGTTGATCTCATTGGCCTCCTGGATTTTCACGACAACCCACCCACCGATATGGTGAACTAGGACAATCACCCCCGAGATACAGTACCCGAGGTCAACCTCGCCCCCAACCATCTCATCCAACTCCTCCGAGATGGACTTCGCATGGACAATCTTCTCGCCACCTTTGTGAGTCGTCGAGTTCTCCCACTTTAGCGTCGGACTCACAAGATGTGCTTCATGAGAGGGCGCCGAGATCCGACCCGGGTTACCACCATCGAGCTCTCCAAGAAGGAGGTGTTCACCCAGGTCAAGGCAATTGCCAAGACCGAATTCGGCGAGGACTAGGACTAGGGCCTTGAGCCCTACAACAGAGCATGCCAAGCGCCCAATGTGAGTGTTTCGAACCTCACCGAGTTGCAATCATTCCGGTATGCTCTGAGATAACTTTATCCCGGAACTGATGCTTTGTGATTCGCATATGTAGGTTTTTCCCCGTCAACAGGAGGAGGACGGTGAGACTCCATCAGACCACTGGGGTAAGTACCGGACTGAGGATGACACGGAGGACTATGACAACAAGGACAATATGCCAATCCCGGACGCCGTGCTTGCCACCCAAGCCGGTAAGTCCCGAGTTCCAGCCTCTATCCAAGACTGGTCCGAGGACGACGAAGAAGTTGGTGACGACTGTATTATTGTAGAGGTACTTGATCCCACTCCAATCTCATACGCTTACCCTCTGCCCTAGGCCTCAGTTGATCCGGGATAGCAGGTTCTTGAAGTTCCTCCCGTGGCCATGGCCGCCCCCATGGAGACAAAGAAAAGAACCGAAGCGGCATAGTAGCTCCTCCTCCCAAGAGGATTAGGGAGAAGGCCGGGAACAAGGGCCAAGCTAGCCGCAAGAGCAGATGGCCCATGCCGGAAGGGTAAGTTACAACCCAAAATACACTCTCTTTGCCTTTGCATTCTCTCTTCTTCTTTGCCTTTTTGTCCAAGTTGATTCGGTTTTCTCTGTCTGGTTGGATCTCTTTTCTCTCTGAAGTGATGCTCTGCTTATTGAACAGACCGCGCCTTCCGCCTTTACTGGGACTCCGATATCCCCCATCTCGGCTCGACCACCTACAACAAATCCCTCCGTGATCCTCCTTCCGGACACCTCTCAAGTGGTCATGGAGCAGGGCATCCCGGACGCCCAGTCTATGGAAATGCCGGAAATGCCTGATACGTCTCCAACGTATCTATAATTTTTGATGATCCATGATAATATTATGCCAATTGCTACATGTTTTCTCCATTCTTTATGTCATTTTTATCGATTTTCCGGACTAACCTATTGACAAGATGCCACAGAGCTAGTTCCCTGTTTTCTGCTATTTTTAGTTTCAGAAAAGTTGTTCTGTAAATATTCTCGGAATTGGAAAATTCGAAGCCCGAAAGTCTTAGAATTCCCGGAAGCATCCAGAAGTCCCGAAAGCCTCGGAGGGGGGCCACAGGGTGGCGCGACCCCCTGGTGGCACCACCTGGTGGTGTGGGCCCCCTGGCCACCCCCCGACATCGCCCTTTAGCCTATTTATACTCCCCGAGGGAAAACCCTAGAAGAATCAACCTTTTCCAAAAAATACATACGTAGCTCCTCCGCAGCCGCCGACAAGTTTCAGTGGACATATCTCTGTTCTGGCACCCTGCCGGGATGGGGAAGTGCCCCCGGAACCATCTCCATCGACTCCATCACCATCCCCATCGCCGTTGCTGTCTCATATGATGAGGATGGAATAGTTCTCCCCCGAGGCTGAGGGATCTACCGGTAGCTATGTGGTTCATCTCTCTCTCCCATTGTGTGATCTATATGTGATCGTGAGCTTTGTAATCTAGTTGAATAAGTAGATGTTAATCTTCATCTTGTGCTACTCAAGTGTTTTATTAATATGAACTTTGGAGTCACCTTGTCCTGCGGTGTGAAGGTGACAGTGTGCACATCATGTGTGTATCCTCTATGAATTGTGGTGTTTGTCTAGTACCTTCTAGGGCGCTCATAGTGACAGCGTGGGGTTAACTAGACATGGGAATGCTAACTTTAAGGAATGCTATTTGCATCCCTACGCAATGATTAGTGTTCGTTATCCAACCGGAGAGAGTTAAGAGTAGCATAGTGAAGAGAAGATATTTAGTTATTCAATTATGTGATCATTGTTGAGAGTGTCCACTAGTGAAAGTAGGATCCCTAGGCCTTGTTTCCAAGCATTGAAACACCGTTTTCCGCCTGTTCTGCTACATGTTTGCCTGCTTCCATATTTATTTCAGATTGCTATTATTACTTATAACCATCCATATTACTCGCATTTCACTATCTCTTCTCCGAACTAGTGCACCTATATACCTGACAAGTATATTGGGTGTGTTGGGGATACAAGAGACTTCTTGTATCTTAATTGCAGGGTTGCTTGAGAGGGATATCTTTGACCTCTACCTCCCTGAGTTCGATAAACCTTGGGTGATCCACTTAAGGGAAACTTGCTGCTATTCTACAAACCTCTGCACTTGGAGGCCCAACACTGTCTACAATAATAGAAGTGTGCGTAGAAATCAAACTCTTTTCTGGCGCCATTGCCTGGGAGGTAAGGTAAAAGGTTCTCACATCCTCGGGTGTGAGTGCTCGAAGTTATTTCCTTTAGATTATGCAATTATATCTTATTGTTTCTTGTTTTTATTTTCACTAGTTAGGCTTATTTTTACTGGTTACTTGTTTTTTTATCTTTATGCTTAAATGGAAAACAACAAAAATATGAGAGAGCTTCATAATATTTATCTTGAGTTAGGACATGAAGTGTTTGAAGAGAAAATTAAAAAACCTATGGAACTTTATTTGCATGCTAGTAGCAATGTTATTAGTATGAAATATTTGAACACCATTATTGCTAATGCTATGGAAAAGTCTAAGCTTGGGGAAGCTAGTTTTGATGAATATGATATTTTTAGTCGCCCAAGTTTTGAGGAGGAAATTTTCTTTGATGATACCTTGCCTCCAATATATGATGATTATAATGATTGTGGCATTCTAGTTCCACCTGTTTACAATGATGAATATGATATTTTCAGTCCACCTACTATTGAGGAGAAAATTAATTATGATTAAAATATGCCTCCTATATTTGATGATTATGGTCATGATAATAATAATGATAGCTATTTTGTTGAATTTGCTCCCACTACTATTAATAAGAATGACTATGCTTATGTGGAGAGTATTAATTCTTTTATGCATGTGGATCATGATTAGAATGTTTTATGTGATAGCTATAATGTTAATTTTATTCATGATGCTACTAAAGGTTATTATGAGAGAGGGAAACATGGTTGTATGCATCTCAACAATATTAAGTTTCCCCTCTTTATGTTGAAATTTTTGAAGTTGCACTTATTTTGTCTTCCTATGCTAGTCACTTTGTGCTTCGTTGACTTGTTTTTCCACAAGATTCTTTTTCATAGGAAGTGGGTTAGACTTAAATTTGTTTTACATTGCTTCTTGATGCTCTCTTTTGCTTCAATTCATATTTCTCATGTGAGCATCTTCTCAAATTATCATGCATAGCTAAAAAACTTTAAAGAAAAGCACTTCTTGGGAGATAACCCATGTTTTTGTGTTTGCATTGTTTTTCTCTGTTTTATTTGAGTCAAGGGATTGTATACTTCTGTAGAAACTCCTTTGTATATTTTCATGTATTAGTTGATCCAAGTAAAGCCTCTAGTGGAAAGTTGAGACTATATTTCGGATTTCTGCGCAGGAAACAGATTTCTGCTGTCCACTGTTAAAATCGTATAAAATCACAGAAAATTCAGAATGACCTGAGTTTTTTTGTGCGTCATCCTAGGATATATACGCAACTTTTATTAGTTGAACACTTTTTGATTTGAGCAAAAAAAAAGATTTTCGAAAAAAATCATCTTTACCTGTTGTCCTGTTCTGACAGATTTCTGCCAATAATTGCATTTGCATCTTAATCTCGTTCTTTTGGTGTTCTTTTGAGAAAAAGAGTTTTAAAAGAAGTTGTGACAGTAGCTAATGTGTTTATGAGTGTTAGGCTTGTGTGAAACTGAACCATGTGAATTTATTATTTCGATTGCACTAACATTGCTAATGAAGATTGTGAGAAGTTTGGTGTGAAGGAAGTTTTCAAGGGTCAAGAGAAGAGGATGGTATGATGTGATCAAGAGGAGTGAAAAGCCTAAGCTTGGGGATGGGCATCCCCTTCTTCATCAACAAATTATCAAGTCACTTCTAGTGAAACTATATTTTCATTCGGTCACATCTTGTGTGATTTACTTGAAGCGTCTTTTATTTTGCTTTCAGTTTGTTTAGTTTTATTTGCTGTAGTTTATGGTTGGATCTTATCATACTTGTGTGGGAGCGATACACGCTCTGTTTTCATTGCTTAGAACACTCTAGTTTTCATTCTTATTGTTCTCTGAGTGTTCACTTTTTGCTAGTACTGCGTTTAGCCTTTGTTTTCATGCATCTCTTATTCAGAGTTGTTAGTTTAGTAGTGTTATGTGAGTACTCTCATGTTTGCTTGCTGTATCATGTAGAGTATTTTTGTTAAACCATATTTTATATGGTGCTTGTTGGGAAAAGAAACTGCTGTTTGAAGTAGAATGTTTTAATGGTGCAAGTAGAAGCTTGTATAGACTGTGGCTAGAACTTTTTCTTATCATGCTAGATGTTATTTTAGTTATAAATCCTTGTGGTTATTGAGTAGAATGATTAGTCTCAAATAGATGAGAGTGTTTAATATTACATTGAAAGAATCATGAGTTGTTCTTGTCATATTGAAGCATAAATTTGTGGTATTCTCTTTTGAATGTTTTATTTGGTTGACTTGGCGCATGCTTAAACCATGTTTATGACTATGAACCAGTCACTAATAGCCTCTATGATCATTTAGTTTTTGAACTTGTGGTACCACTTATGCTTTGATTAATGATGTTTATGTCGCTATGCATGATTGTGGCTCTTATGCTCTCTTGATTTGTCGCTCCTAGTCTTTTGCTAGCCTCCACCTGAACTGAGTATGGAATTCTACTCGTGCATCCAACTCCCTAAAACCAAGTTTTCCCATTGTGTCCACCATACCTACCTACATGTGGTATTTAACTGCCACTCCAAGTAAATTGCTCATGTGTTACCTTTAAAACCTTCAAAATTACTCCTGCTTTGTGTTCATGTTTTTGCTCATGAGGACGTAAATAGAGAATCTTTATCTCACTTGTTGATTGGATTTCACACCCTGGACTAGTGGCTTCATCTGCTTATCCAATTGATAGAAGAGCTAGCAGCGGGGTGCCCAGCCCCAAATTAATACACACAAAATCTCTTCACTATTTTTGCTCCCGATTTATTAGTCAAAGCATAATTGTGTAAACAAAAGAGAAAGAGGGATGACCTTCTACACCAGTTGAGTCCTTCATATGGGAGCTGCTCGTGTGAAATCTAGTTGGCTTGTGACGTACTATATTTTCTGTTTACCATTCGTTGACATTAGCATACATCTCCCAAAATATAGACACTCCTCCACGGTATCTGATGGTTGGCAGGCACCCGAGGATTCAGTTAGCCATGGTTTGTGTAAGATGGATGGGAGGAGTGTCAAACTTTTAATACCTCTGTTTAATAAAATAAAAGCTCTAGCACATGAGTGATCCCTGCTTCCCTCTATGAAGGGCTTTTCTTTTACTTTTATGTTGAGTCTCCATCTTCTAACTTTATGCACAGTTGAGCGAGCATTTTTGCTATTTTGAGTTTTATGTGCATTTGTCCCTGAAACATTATTAATTGATTCATGATGTGTTATTGTTTTTTCTCAAACTATTTGTTCTAGTCTTCCTCATGACCTTTGAAGGTGTCCTGGCATTTATGTTTTGCCCCACTCTTAAGGACTAGCGAAATACCACTTTGCCATGTTTTTCTATACTTGAAACAAACGTATATCTTCTTTGCATTGTTATTCATGATCTTTTATTTGAGATACTTCTCATGATGCAAAGTGATTGCTATGCTTTATTATTAAAGTTCTATTTATCATGTTTGTGTTAAAGTTCTATGATCTCAGCTTACATATGCTTTTACATATTATGATCAAGTTTATGTTAGTAGCATCTCACCTCAAAAATTATTGTGTTTTATCGTTTACCTACTGGAGAACGAGTAGGAACTATCTTGGGGATGCTTGATACGTCTCCAACGTATCTATAATTTATGATGTTCCATTATGATATTATGCCAATTGCTACATGTTTCCTCCCTTCTTTATGTCATTTTTATCGATTTTCCAGACTAACCTATTGACAAGATGCCACAGAGCCAGTTCCCTATTTTCTGCTGTTTTTAGTTTCAGAAAATTTGTTCCGGAAATATTCTCGGAATTAGAAAATTTGAAGCCTGGAAGTCCTAGAATTCCCGGAAGCATCCAGAAGTCCCGAAGAGCCCAGAGGGGGGCCAGACCATAGGGTGGCGCGGACCCCCTGGTGGCGCCACCTTGTGGTGTGGGCCCCTAGCCACCCCCTGGCATCGCCCTTTCGCCTATTTATACTCCCCCGAGGGAAACCCTAGAAGAATTGACCTTTTCCACAAAATACATCCATAGCTCCGCCGCCGCCGGCGACAAGTTTTGGTGGACAGATCTCTGTTATGGCACCCTGCCTGGACGGGGAAGTGCCCCCGGAACCATCTCCATCGACTCCATCGCCATCTCCATTGCCGTTGCTGTCTCCTATGATGAGGAGGGAGTAGTTCTCCCCTGAGGCTAAGGGCTCTACCGGTAGCTATGTGATTCATCTCTCTCTCCCATGGTGTGATCTATATGTGATCGTGAGCTTTGTAATCTAGTTGAATAAGTAGATGTTACTCTTCATCTTGTGCTACTCAAGTGTTTTATTAATATGAACTTTGGAGTCACCTTGTCCCGCGGTGTGAAGGTAATAGTGTGCACATCGTGTGTGTCTCCTCTATGAATTGTGGTGTTTGTCTAGTACCTTCTAGGGCGCTCATAGTTACAACGTGGGGTTAACTAGACATGGGAATGCTTACTCTAAGGAATGCTTTTTGCAGCCCTATGCAATGATTAGTGTTCGTTATCCAATCGGAGAGGGTTAAGAGTAGCATAGTGAAGAGAAGATATTTAGTTATTCAATTATGTGATCATTGTTGAGAGTGTCCACTAGTGAAAGTAGGATCCCTAGGCCTTGTTTCCAAGCATTGAAATACTGTTTTCCGCCTGTTCTGCTACATGTTTGCTTGCTGCCATATTTATTTAAGATTTCTATTATTACTTATAACCATCCATATTACTCGCATTTCACTATATCTTCGCCGAACTAGTGCACCTATATACCTGACAAGTATATTGGGTGTGTTGGGGACACAAGAGACTTCTTGTATCTTAATTGCAGGGTTGCTTGAGAGGGATATCTTTGACCTCTACCTCCCTGAGTTTGATAAACCTTGGGTGATCAACTTAAGGGAAACTTGCTGCTATTCTACAAACCTCTGCACTTGTAGGCCCAACACTGTCTACAAGAATAGAAGTGTGCGTAGACATCCATGCCCACCCCCGAGAGGGAAGCTCTTGATCTTGGTGCCAGCAACATAGGCGCCAAGATGGAGAACACTGATGATCCAGAACACACGGAGTCGACGCCAGAACAGCAACAACAACAGCCAGAGGACCCACCACAGTAGCAAGTTCCACCACAAGCAGCACCCCCAGTGCAACCAGCAGCACAACCAGCAACACAACCAGCAGCACCAACAACAACTCAGCAGCACAACCTGCAACTCCAACAACAACTCCTCCTCCTATTCAGCAACTGATGTGTGTGAACACACGTTCGTTGGGAGACCCCAAGAGGAAGGTATGAAGAGTGCAATAGCAAGTTTCCCTCGGAAAGAAACCAAGGTTGAATCGACCAGTAGGAGGAAGGAGTAACTTCAGAACGTTGAAGCACCTGAGATGGCAGGGCGCACTACCGGTTCAGAAGCAACGTGGAACCTACACAACACAATCAAATCACTTTGCCCCAACGAAGCAGTGAGGTTGTCAATTGTAACACCTAGGGTGTTCCCCCTAAGTTAGAAAGTTGGTTGTTTTATTTTTGCTTGCATCACATGCATCATATGCATTGCACCATGTTTTCAAAACAACTGAAAAGTTCAAACCAATTTAAACTTTCAAAACATGTCCAAAATTTCCAATTAAAAAGTGCAAACTAAACAACTCAACTTGTTTTTCAATAGTTTGAAGTTGAATTTATTTAAATTGCTTGTTAATAAAGTTTCCCTTTTATTAACCCCCAAATAGTCATTTCAAATTCAAATCAAATCCATCCATGCTTGGCATGTTCCAAATGTGGGTTTAAAAATTAAATTCTTGCAACCAATTAAATTCAATAATGTTTTCATAATTGTTTGAGTTTATTGAATAAAATTGTTTAAAAATCAATCTTTATGAAATACTAATGGAAATTCAAATAGCAACTTAAAACTCAAATTAGTATTTCAAATATTTGGACATAATGTTAGCATTGCTTTGAATTGCTGTTTTGCAAATTAATAAAATCTATTTATAAAATAAAAACCCCAAACCCTAGTCTTATCTCTCTCTCTCTCTCTCTCTCTCTCTTTTCTACAAAAAAATGTGTGCGCAAACAAAAAGGAAAAAAAAAATTAAAAACAGCAAAGAGAGAGGCAGACCAGCCCATTTTTTTTCTCTTCCCCTCTAGCCCACCAGCCTTCTCCCCACTTCCCCCAGCCCACCTAGTGGCCCAACCCACCCCTCTCCTGGCCCGGTACCCCTTCGAGGAGATCTTCTTCCTCCTTGACGTCACCTGTGTACGAACACCTCCACCATCGTGAGATCCTCTCCCCCCTCCGATGTGCAGCCGTACGAGCGCGAACGCCCATAAAACCGCCACCCCCTCCTGCTAGCCCTAAGCCCTAGCCCTACTCCTTCTCTCTGCCGCCGCCCTCCTTTTCCTTCCATCCCCCACCCTCTGCTTCTCCTCTGAACATCCACCCGAGCAGCTGCAGCGGCCGTGGGTTGCCGTCATGGCGCCGTCGCCCTGGCCATCACCGGAGCAAGCCGAGGCCGGGAATGGCACCGGGGGGTTGCCCTCTGCACCTCCGTGCCCTCGGTCAGGCCCGGGAGGCATCGTAGCCCCCCCCCGTCGTCGCCGACTTCCTCCCGTGCGCAGCGAGCAACGTCACCGCCTCCGCCGCCTTCTGCTTCCTCGAAGGCAGCAGGTGAGCGCCTTCCTCCTTCCTCTCTCCCTCCCGCGCCTATCTGCACGCCTCCACACGACCTTCACGTAAGCACCAACACCCCACCAAGCGAGGATCCCCGTCGACCAGCAGCAGGTTTGCTCTGTGCCATCGCTGATGACTGAAGGCAGTTTCAGTTTCGTCAGAGAGGCACAAGGCCAGGCCTTTTATCTGAAACCCATCGCATCTGCACTCTGAACACAAACACAGCAGCAGCGCACTGGTAGCACTCCCCCGCGCGCTCGCCTCGGTCACGGGTTCGATTCCCCTCGGGAGGCATTTAGCCCCATCTTTTTCACTGCACGCGCACCCCCCCGTGGTCCCACACGTCATTGACCCCCTGCGCCACATCACTGCGCACACACGCCACTGTGGCGCCACGCTGGCCTAGGCCCACTGTCAGCCAGCGTGGGTAGCCCTGCCCTCTGTATAAAATATTCTGTCCTATTTTTTTAAATGATATTTGAACCCAAATATTGCCAAATTAATATCTTCATCATTTTAACTTCAAATTGCACAAATAAAATATGCATCCCAATCAGAAAATCATGACCTTTTCAAATATGCATTTTGTTTTCTGTTTTGAATATTTCAAATGGGTTCAAAAATTCAAATTCAAATACCTCCTTTTGAATTTGATTAAATCCATAACAAATTCAAATTTATTTCAAATGGCACATATAAAATATTTTTTCCAACCAAAATTTCATGCTCTTTCCAAATATAACATTTGTTTTCTGTTTTGGATAAATAAAATTAATGCAATTACTTAATGCTTTAACTAAATCATTTAAATGGTGAAATTCATAACTAATTCAAATTTAATTCAAATGTCACATATGAAATATGTTTTCCATGCCAAATTGAACCAAAACTTTGTTTCCTATTTTGAATAATTAAAATTGGTTAAATAATTTAAACCTTGTTTAATTCATTTAAAATTGCTGAATTCATAACTTGGTCACATTAAATTCTTTTTGAATATATAAAATATGTTTTCAAACCAGAAAATTATAGACTTTTCAAATATGAATTTGAATTAATGTTTGAACAAATAAAAATTCAAATAAATTCATGCTTGAATTAAATTCAATTAAATCTTGTTTAAACTTGTTTAAATCATAAGTAATTCATCTTCATTCCTTTTTCAACAAATGAAACATGTTTTCCACCTAAAATTTTGTGTACTTTCCAAATATGAATTTTGTTATCCATTTTGGACAATTTAAATTGGTGAAAACAACAACTGCTTGTGTAACACCTTTAAGAAACCAAAAATTGCATAACTTAATACCTAAAATTCCAAACTTGGTAAACTTCATTTCAAATTGAATCCCTTGTTGTTTTCTCATTGTTTTTCCTCATCCATGCATCATGCTAATTCACCTTCACCTGTTGGTTGATTGTAGATCAATTAATTCAACCTTAATTCATGGGCTTTCCATATGCAATCCAAATTGCATATGGGTCCATTTAAACATGTTATCTTGTCAACTAGTTTATCTTGATGCATCAATTAAATTGTCATGCATCCATATCTTGATCATGCTGGATCTTTTGCCGTAGTAGTAATTGTTGCATCCGGTGTTTGTTCGAGGTTCGTTGCTTCTTCGCGGATAGGACGTTGAGATGATGTGAGCAACGACAAGTTCTGTGGATGTACCTCTACTTGCTGGATCTCAGGCAAGTATACTCACTTGCTGCCAAATGGCTGCCTTTCATCACTTGTTAACGATTCTTTCCGTTGTTCTTATTCTAGCCTTTTGATTCGATGCTTGTGTCTCGATCCTATCATATGTTTACCTTGCAGCCATGATATAGCCTTCCTCCCACTTCCTATTAACTGTTGTTTGTTTACCTTGTTGGCCCTCGTGTCGTAGTTGCATGCTTAGTGTTGTTTGCGCTCAAGTCTTGTTGTCCGTCTTATCACCTGTTTAGTTTGATAGTTGGGTTTCCATTCAATCAACAACATGTTAATGTTTTGGGTAATAATAATTTGATGATAAGGCACCGGCAGGAGGCCCGGCGTGGTTTTGAGGCCTGCTAGTGTCGACCCTAATTAGGAAAAGGGTCTTGTTTACTGATCCATGATGAGCGCACTAACCGCATGTGGGAAGCGTGTATGGGCGCCCCCCTCAATTTGATTCGATTCGCATCTCGTCCAAATCGCCTCATTTAGTTCGGGTTTTCCATTTGCCGCATGCATATGCAGGTGCGAACCCGTGGCCAGGGTGGAACTTTTGTAGTCGGCATTTAGGGAGACACGTTCTTAGAGTGCTATGAGGGTCCCCTTTTCTTCGTGGGGCTTGATTAGCCGTGCGCTCAATTGCACGGGGTTCTTTGGGCTTGATGCGAAGAAGAGTTGGGTTGTGTTGAGTGCCTCGCTTGGTGGAAGTGCATTTCCTATCTGGCGGGGTATTCTTACGTGTACGACCAAATTGGTGCACCCCTGCAGGGTTAAATCTTCTCGAGAAGCCGTGTTTTCCGCGGTTATGGATGACTTGGTGAAAGTACTGGCTAACAAGTACTCAGAACAACTTACACCCAACTAATGATAACTTGACTAGTAATAGTCTTAATGCCACAATAATTTGAACCATCATTAATCCAACTGTGTGTGTTATCCTCGGATTGCTTCTTCGGATAAGGGGCGAGATCCAGGATGGGTTTGTTTGATGTTAGTTGTAGTTGGTTACGACACGCTATCTTATCCCCCTCTTTTAGCCGGATGTCGTATCGAGTATCTGTAGTTAGTTGGTGCAGCCCGCTGCCGCTTCTTTGCAATAATCCTTTTCCTTTCCGTTGAACCCAAAGTATTTGTATCCTGTGATGACTGGTTACGCCGGTATCTTGTGAGTATGGTTTATCCACTTGCCAGTACTTAACCGTACTGACCCACGAATCCTTTTTCGTGGCTGCATATTCAATATTGCAGTCAACAGGTTTGAAGTCTGACGACGTTAGCTTGGGAATCGCTCCGGCTTGGCCTGGGCAGGGATTGGACGCTCTCGGTTATCTTCAGGACTCTTAGTCCAATTTGTATCTTGTCCGTAGTCGGACGCTATGTTGTTTCTTCCGCTGTTATTTGGATCTTTGTATTGTATCAGTTGTATCCCCTGACTCGTTTGAGTCATCTTGTATATATCTTTTCTGTTGTTGTTGTGGATTATTCGTGGACTGTTGTAATGTTATCACAAGTGGCAACCTGGAATCGGTTATTATGTGGATTCTGGCGGGAATGCTGAAATCTACATAGTGCCCGATCTCGGGGCGTCACATCAATCTCACCGCTTTTGCTGAACACAAAGAGGTTAGGTGTGGAAAACAATAAGAAAACAGTATGAAAGCATTAGGTGCTTTATCAGTATGAGGAAAATAGACCGGGGTCCACAGTTCACTAGTGGTGTCTCTCCGTGAAAGATAAATTAACATGTGTGGTGAACAAAATACAGCTGGACAATTGACAGAAATGAAGGCTGCACCGTAGTGCATATGCAAGACATAAAGATTACTATGTGATTCATGCGGGCATTACAAAAAATACATAGACTGCCATCCAACTGCATCTATGTCTAATAATCCACCCTCCGAATATCATCCGAACAAACGTTGGGTATTAAGTTGCTAGCAACATATTATCGCCGTAAGCAAAGTGTGTAATGTAAACAATGTAAACTAGGTAAACACCGTTGTTTTCTCCCTAATGGCAACAACACATCCTCCATCCGTCACATTGCTGTCACTCGAGCACACATACAAAGGAGGCATGAACCCACTATCGAGCATAAATACTCCCTCTTGGAGTTACTAGCATCTACTTGGCCAGAGCATCTACTAATAACGGAGAGCATGCAAGATGATAAATAACATATGCATGAAGATAACATGATAGATTGATAATCAAAAGACATAGGATTCAACATTCATCAGATCCCAGCAAACACAACATGTATCATTACATAAAGATGAGCTCGATCATGTGAGGCAGCTCACGGGATCTAAACATGAGGTACAAAGTGGAGAGAACAACCATCTAGCTACTGCTATGGACCCGTAGTCCAGGGATGAACTACTCACACATCACTTTGGAGGAGGGCATGGTGGTGTAGACCCCTCCGGTGATGAATTCCCCTGCCGACAGGGTGCCGGGGAGAGCTCCAGAACCCTCCCGATTTCGGGGTGACGATGACGGCGGTCTCGGGTGTTTTTCGAGACGAAGTGGTATATATTTAGGGTTTATATCTTGGGGGGTACAAATAGGCGAAAGAGCAAAGGCGGTGGAGGCCGGGAGCCCACACCACCCGATGGAGCGGCCAGGGGGTGCGCCGTCCTATGGTGTGGGCCCCCTGTGGCCCCCCTCCGGGTCTCTTCAGGACTCCATGGAACCTTCGGGAATTCTAAGACTTCTGGGCTTCGAATTTTCCAATTCTGAGAATATTTCTAGAACAACTTTTCTGAAACTAAAAACAACAGAAAAAAGGGAACTAGCTCTATGGCATCTTGTCAATAGGTTAGTCCGGAAAATCGATAAAATGACATAAAGCGTATATAAAACATGTGGGAAACAGGAAGAAAACAACATGGAACATCAGAAATTAAGGATACATTGATGACATATCAACATCCTCAGGATTAGTTCCTACTCGTCCTCGAGTAGGTAAACGATAAAAACACATAATTTCTGAGGTGACATGCTACCAACATAAACTTGATTATCAATTATGCAAAAGCATAAGTAAGCCGAGATCTTAGAACTTAAACACAAGCATGATAAATAAATTTTTAATAATAAAGCATAGCAATCACCTTGCATCATGAGAAGTAACACAAATAAAAGATCATGAATAATAATGCAACAAAAGATATACGTTTGTTTCAAGTATAGAGAAAACATGTCAAAGTGATATTTCGCTAGTCCTTAAGAGTAGGGAAAAACATAAATGCGAGGACACCTTCAAAGTTCATGAGGAATACTAGAACAAATAATTAAAGAACAAGCTATAACACATCATGAATAAATTAATAATGTTTCTGGGACAAATGCACATAAAACTCAGAATGGCAACTACGCTCTCTCAACCGTGCATAAAGTTAGAAGATGGAGACTCAACATAAAAGTAAAACAAAGGCCCTTCGCAGAGGGAAGAAGGGATCAACTCATGTGCTAGAGCTTTTATTTTATCAAATAGAGGTATTGAAGACATTTTTAAGAGATGTGTATGCTTATGTCAACGAATGGTAAACAGAAAATACAGTACATCACAATCAAACTAGACTTCACAAGAGCGGCTCCCATAGAAGGACGCATCTCGGTAGAAGGTCATCCCTCTTTCTCTTTTGTTTACACAATTATGCTTTGACTGATAAATCATGGGCAAAATAGTGAAGAGAATTTGTGTTATTAATTTGGGGCTGGGCACCCCGCTGCCAGCTCTTCTACAATTGGATAAGCGGATGAAGCCACTAGTCTAGGCTGTGCAAGTAGAATCAACAAGTGAGATAAAGATTCTCTATTTACGTCCTCATGAGCTAAAACAGGAGCACAAAACAGGAGTAATTTTGAAAGTTTTAAAGGTAACACATGAGAAATTTACCTTGGAGTGGCAGTTAATTAGCACATATAGGTAGGTATGGTGGACACAATGGGAAAACTTTGGTTTTTGGGAGTTGGATGGACGAGTAGAGCTCATACCCGGTACAGTTGGAGGCTAGCAAAACACTGGGAGCGACAAATCAAGAGAGCATAAGTGCTATAATCATGCATAACGACATAAACATCATTAATCAAAGCATAAGTGGTACCACAAGTTAAAAAACTAAATGATCATGGAGGCTATTAGTGACTGGTTCATAGTCATAAACATGGTGTGAGCATGCGCCAAGTCAACCAAATAAAACATTCAAAGGAGAACACCACAAATTTATGCTTCAATATGACAAGAACAACTCATGATTCTTTCAATGGCACATTAAACACTCTCAGATATTTGAGACTAATAATTCTACTAAATAACCACAAGGCTTTAGAACTAAAATAACATATAGTATGATATGAAAAAGTCTAGCCACAGTCTATACAAGCTTCTACTTGCACCGTTAAAAATTCTACCTCAAGCAGTAGTTTCTTTTCCCTACAAGCACCATACAAAACATGCTTTAACAAAAACTCTCTAAATGCTACATCAAGCAAACATTATAGTACTAAAATAACACTACTAAAACTAACAGATCTGAATAAGATATGCAATGAAAACAAGAAATAAACAGGAAATTTTAGAGCAGCTAGAAGAAAAACTAAGAATAAGAGCATAACAAGTATTCAAACGAAAAAGCGGAGCGTGTATCTCTCACAAAAAAATAATGATAGGGTCCAAATATATTATTTCAGCAAGGAAAACAAAATAAAACAAAGGAAAACAAAAGAAAAACAAACATACGCTCCAAGTAAACTTCATATGATGTGACCGAATAAAAATATAGTTTCACGAGAAGTGACCTGATAGATTGTTGATGAAGAAGGGGATGCCTTGGGCATCCCCAAGATTAGATGCCCGAGTCTTCTAAAAATATTCTTGGATGAACCTCGGGGGCATCCCCAAGCTTTGACCTTGCACTCTTCTTGATCACCTATATCACCTCTTCTCTTGACCTTTGAAAACTTCACACCACACTCAAACAGTAATTCACATTAGCGGGTTAGTCCAACAATTAAAAATCCATTGGTTCTGTATGACACAATTTCCTTTGATAATTTTAAACATTATCTACATCGATTGATGTTTCGTGAAGCAAGGAAATCCACTTGACATCGCAAAAGAGCAAATGCGAGAAAAATGACAGAATCTGTCAAAACCAGAACAGTATGTAAAGATGAATTTTTCGAGGAACTTATGTTGCTCAGATAAAAAAACTTAAATTATTAAAGTTTCATAATTAACCGAGGAATGAGGACAAGAAATTTCAGGTCATTCTGATTTTTCTATGATTTATATGATTTTTTACGATGGATAACATAAATCTGTTTCCTGCGCAGAAATCCGAAAACCAACTCGAACTCTCGTCAGAAACCTTACTTGGAATTACTTAAACATGAAAAGAAAGATACAAAGGAGTTGCTACAGAAGTATACAACTCGTTGGCTCAAATAAAATAGAGAAAAAAAAGAAAAAAGAAAACCATGGGTTATCTCCCAAGAAGTGCTTTTCTTTAACGCCTTTTAGCTAAGCCCGGAAAAGTGGAATCAAGTATTTTCAAGTGAAGAAGTATCCAAATCAATAATTTCCTCCAAAACTCCAATTGTAGCAATGGGTACCTTAGACACCCCTGAAGAGGATTCAATATGAAAATCACTTTTAGTTTCACTAAAAGTTTTATTAATTTTAAGCACATTAGGGGATTTTGGTTTAGGTGCCTTGGGGACATACATAATTTTTTTCTCTTTTCCCACAGAAGGTTTTTCTCTTTTAAACTTAAGAGCAGAAAAGGTTGAGCTTAAAGTTTCCATAGCCTCCTCTAATTTACCAATCCTCATATTTTGACTATCATGGATATTGCTAGCTTCTAAGATAGTGATTTTCTTGTTGATACTTACTATTGATTCATTAACTTTGCTAGAATTATCAAGGAACTTTGGAAATTTTTTCTCCATAGAGTTTAGCTTTTTAATAACACCGTCTAAAGGGATCTCAGTTTTAACAACCTTAGTAGGTTGTGTTCCAACTAAACTTTCAATTAAATGATAGGCTTCCAAAGCAGGTGTTCCTAGAAAATTACCGACTGTAAGAGTGTCTAGAACATACCTATACCAGCTAGTAATACCAACATAAAAATTCCTAAGAAGGATTAAAGAGGAATACTTCTTAGTGCATCTATGATGAGCATCACTTATTCTATACCAAGCATCTTTCAAACTTCCCCCCTTGTTTCTTAAAGGAACGAACTTCAACCTCAGGAACATTCATTTTAGCAAGACTAAAAACAGGAATAAAACTACAGCTAGAATAAGAACTAATTTTTTGTGTTTTTGATAAAGAGAAGCAAATAAGACAAAATAAAATAAACTAAGAAAATCAAAAATAAAGTAAAGAGATTGGAAGTGAGAGACTCCCATTGCAGAAATTCTCTTCATCCCCGGCAACGGCGTCAGAAAAGTGCTTGATGCGTGTGAACACACGTTCGTTGGGAGACCCAAAGAGGAAGGTATGAAGAGTGCACCAACAAGTTTCCCTCAGAAAGAAGCCAAGGTTGAATCGACCAGTAGGAGTAAGGAGTAACTTTAGAAGGTTGAAGCAGCTGAGATGGCAGGGCGCACTACCGGTTCAGAAGCAACATGGAACCTACACAACACAATCAAATCACTTTGCCCCAACGAAGCAGTGAGTTTGTCAATCTCATCGTTTTTGCTGAACACAAAGAAGTTAAACGTATGGTGTGGAAAACAGTAGGAAAACAATATGAAATAAGTAGGTGTTTAATCAGTATGAGGAAAATGGACCGGGGTCCACAGTTCACTAGTGGTGTCTCTCCGTGAAAGATAAATAACATGTGTGGTGAACAAATTACAGTTGAGCAATTGAAAAAAATGAAGGCTGCACCGTAGTGCATATGCAAGACATAAACATTACTATGTGATTCATGCGGGCATTACAACAAAATACATAGACCGTCATCCAACTGCATCTATGTCAAATAATCCACCCTCCGAATATCATCAGAACAAACGTTGGGTATTAAGTTGCTAGCAACAGATTATTGCCGTAAGAAAAGTGTGTAATGTAAACAATGTAAACTAGGTAAACACCGTTGTTTTCTCCCTAATGGCAACAGATCATCCTCCATACGTCATGTTTCTGTCACTCGAGCACAGATGCAAAGGAGGCATGAACCCACTATCGAGCATAAATACTCCCTCTTAGAGTTACTAGCATATACTTGGCCAGAGAATCTACTAATAACGGAGAGAATGCAAGATCATAAATAGCATATGCATGAAAATAACATGATAGATTGATAATCAGAAGACATAGCATTCAACATTCATCAGATCCACGCTAACACAACATGTATCATTACATAAAGATGATCTCGATCATGTGAGGCAGATCACGAGATCTAAACATGAGGTACAAAGTGGAGAGAACAACCGTCTAGCTACTGCTATGGACCCGTAGTCCAGGGATGAACTACTCACGCATCACTCTGGAGGAGGGCATGGTGGTGTAGACCCCTCCAATGTTGAATTCCCCTCCCAGCGAAGTGCTGGGGAGAGCTCCAGAACCTTCCCGATCTCGGGATGACGATGATGGCGGCCTCGAGTGTTTTTCGGGATGAAGTGGTATATATTTAGGGTTTACGTCTCGGGGGGTATAAATAGAAAAAAGAGCATAGGCGGTGGAGGCCGAGAGGCCCCACACCACCCCATGGCGCGGCCGGGGGCACACCGCCCTATGGTGTGGGCCCCCTGTGGACCCCATCCGGGTCTCTTCGGGACTCCATGGAACCTTCAGTAATTCTAAGACTTCCGGGCTACGAATTTTCCAATTCCGAGAATATTTCCAGAACAACTTTTCTGAAACAAAAAACAGCAGAAAACAGGGAACTGGCTCTGTTGCATCTTGTCAATAGGTTAGTCCGGAAAATCGATAAAAATGACATAAAGTGTATAGCAAACATGTGGGAAACAATAAGAAAACAGCATGGAACATCAGAAATTAAGGATACTTTATGACGTATCAGCAACCGATAGCTCCTCCAACACAGCAGCCACATGTGGCTCGGTTTGTTCCTCTGCCCCCGCCGAGACAGGCCTCGGCGCCTGTGCAGAGTGGTTCAAATAGGACTACCGGGAAGGATCTGTCCATGCCGTCTCGGCCGAGGAAGGCCTTTGTGCCCCTGAAGAAGACCGGGACCAAGCAGAAGAAAGCGGGCACTCTGACGACCAGCTCCGACACGCAGATTATTCCGCACCAAGGGCTTGAAGTTGCCCATCATGACTTGGAGGTGAGCCTCAATCAGATCGGGTACATCCCCGACACTCAGGCAAAGAAGAATCTGGGCCCGCTGGACCATTATCGCAAGGACTGGAACCAAGCCGACATCGGCCAGGTTACCATGCCAGTTGCGGCCTCCTCCAGCACTCTCGTGCACAAGATGCACTCCCTGCGATCTGTGGGTAAAGACGCCGAGATAACCTCTCGGGTAAGTGGCTTTTTATTTTTCCGGTCTTTCCCGAGATTACATATTGCAAACCCGAGATAGACATATACCATCCAGTCCTCGAGATTAGGGCCGAGTAGGCATCGCTCGACCGAGTAGAGGGTTACTCGGGTCGAATCTTCAAACTCATCATTCATTTGCTTCTTTCCAGGTTTGCACAGAGACCCGCACCAAACTGTACCAGAGGCTCATTTGGACCCACCGTGATCTCTGTGAGCACAACTAGCATCTCCAAGAGCGGCTGGGAGGCAAAGGTACCATTTTCTAACACCGAGATATCGTGTATGATTTTCACTGCATCGATTTTCTAGCTCACATTCTTTTTGCCTTCAACAACCGTGATTGGGGAGCAGCTGATGAGATCTGTCACCAAGATCTCGCAGCTCGAGAGTGAGCTCCCTTCTCTTTACTTGGCGTTTTGCACTCATACGCTTGGTTGCTCTCTAAAACTTTTGTTTCAGTGCAGGTGACCTCAAGGGTCTCCTGGCCCAGCACCAGGATTGTGCCACTCTGGCCGAGTCGGCCTAGACTAAGATCTCGGCCCTTGAGAGTAAGTTTTTCTCCTTTATTTACATCTTAGTACCATGATCTTGATCACTTGCTAATCAGTGTTTTCTCTGTACATAGGAACACACGGACTTCAAAGCCCAGCACCAGAGCTGCCTCACCATGGAAGAAACCGCGCTTCAGCTCGCCGACTATGAGGCCAAGTTCAAGGATGAACTCATGTCCGAGAAGAATGATGTAACTCAGCTAAAAGTGGAACTTGCCAAAATGCAGAGGCAAAAGACCGAGATGGAGAAGGATGTTATCACCGAGAAGGCTCGCCAGGAAGAAGAGATACAGAACCTCAAGGATCAGCGCATCGAGATCGAGACCAGGGCCAAGTCTTTGGAGTCCCAGCTGGACAAGGCGAACTCAGATGCTGAAAAGTGGTTGGCCCAGCTTGCCAAGCTGAACCTGGATTTGAAAAGTAAGCCCCCTTTTCTTCTCCATTTCTTCTAGTTTTTGATCTGATCCACCATACTGATGTTAATTAACTCGGATAGCTTATCTCACGGGAACATTGCCCCTCTCCGAAAGTGGCGCCGAGAGGCCATCCAGAAAGTCCGGGAAAGAAGAGCTCAAGCTGGGGAAATTCTCTCGGAGATGGCCTTCGCTGAGGACCTCCTAGCGGCCATCAAGGCTCGAGTCACGCTGCTCAAATCCATTGGAGTTGATCTTCTGTCAAGTGCCATACGAGTGTATAAGGCCTTCTGGCCGGGTACGAAGGTCCCAATGGCAATTGAAGAGCTGGCCAAGTGCCTTGAGAAGACCAAGGAACGGCTCCGGGAGTGGCGTGGTTCTGCTGCGCGAGCTGGCGCGGATGAAACCTTGTTGTTTGTGCTTTCCTGGTACGAGGCTATCAACCTCGAGGTGCTCAAGAACATGCGCAGGGGTCCAAATGGTCCGAGAATGAGGCACTTGTTGCTCTCCGCAAGTAACATGCATATCGGCTTGCATCCTATGCCGAGACCAAATGCGTCATCAAGGGTCTCCCCGAGCCCGAGACCGATGATGAAGAAGAGGAGGGCTCCGAAGATGAGGGTTCCGAGGTTGAGGAGGAAGTTGACGAGGAGAATGAGGCCGAGGCCAACCCGGCCACCATCACCGAGTCGGCGGTCCCGACCGATACCTTCATAGAAAATCCTGCTGCGGTCGAGACGGCCACGACTGAGACTCCTGCTGCCGAAACCACTGCCTCCGAGACGGTCATCGCCGAGACTACCACCGAGCCCACCATCCCGGCTAGGACGGATGCTGGCTCCACTCCTTCGGCCGCTGCCTAAGGCTTATCAAACATTCTCTTAAATTTTTTAGATCCTCGGTATGCCGGGTGCAGATGTAATGAACAAGCTTATCTTTTTCTACTTTGCTTTTAAATCAGTTTGCGCAAGACTGGCTAGATGCCGGATTGCTTTAAGTCGATTCCCCGAGTTCGTTTTATTATCCACTCGGCTTGTTTATTCTCTGCTCTTGCCTACCACTTATGGTTTTCTGACAGTCGAGTCACGAGATTTCAAAAACCAATTTTACAATACTCACAACTCCAAGAAAAGAATTAAAACTGTCCAACACTTAGCCAAGGAGGGAAAAAACAACAACTTATGTCGGTTTGCTAACTCTCTCTTTCCTTAGTCATTTTTCATGTGATCATTGACCCTTAGCTTGTTCTCTTTCTTGCCATGAAACCTAGTTTTGGACAGTAGCAAAGTAGAAGAGTTGGCTCTTAGGTTTAGGCACATTACTAGACCGACATACGAAATTCCGAGATGGCAACCAGCATACAAGAGTAAAAAGTAAGTACACACATCAAGTTGGGCACAGGCAGTCCCCGGGTTCCTCCTCGGGGTGCCGACATAGTTTTAACTCGGTAAGGAGATACATACAATGCATTTTCAGGAATGAAAACGACGAAGTAGAGCTACATTCCAGGGGTGCTTAGTTTCTTCTTTGGACCTATCCATCTTGTTCTTCTCCTGTTCCTTAGCATCAATGAGATAGTATGCATCATTGTGAAGAGCCTTGCTCACAATGAATGGACCTTCCCATGGAGGGGACAACTTGTTCATCCCGGCTGTGCGTTGCACAAGCCTAAGCACTAGATCTCCTTCTCAGAACACCCGTGGGTTCACTTTCCAGCTATGATAGCGTCTCAGATTCTGTTGATATACAACTGACCTTGACAAAGTAAATTATCTTGCTTTGTCTAGAAAATCAACATCATCTTTTCGGTCTTATTTTGCCTCTGCCTCTGTATAGAGGGTCAGTCTCGGCGAGTCCTGTTCTATGTCGGTTGGCACCACGGACTCTGCTCCATATACGAGGAAGAATGGCGTGTATCCGGTAGGTCGGTTAGGGGTAGTCCTTACACTCCACAACACCGCTGGTAGATCATCCAGCCAACAAACTGGGGTTCTCTGTAATGGCTCAATCAATCGATGTTTTATCCCGGACAGAACCATGCCATTGGCTCTTTCAACTTGCCCATTTGATTACGGATGCACAACTGACGCAATATCTAGTCAGATCCTCTTCTCCTTGCAAAACCGAGCAAAGGCTCCTTTAACAAACTTGGTTCCATTATCCGAGATGATCCCATGCGGGTAGCCATATCTCAGGATAATATCCTTCAGGAAAGTTACAACTGTGTCCATCACACTTCCGGATTGGTTTCACCTCAATCCACTTGGTAAATTTGTCCACCATCACCAGCATGTGAGTCATGTTACCTCGGGCTAGCTTGAAAGGGCCCACCATGTCCAAGCACCATACCGCAAATGGCCAAGTGATAGGAATGGTCTTGAGTTCAGAGGCTGGCATATGGATCTTGCTGGCATATCTCTGGTACCCATTACACCTCCTTACTAAATCTTCTTCTTGCGGCAAGGCAGTGAGCCGAAAGAAGCCGTGTCAGAATGCTTTCTTCACTAGAGCCCGAGATGAGGCGTGGTGCCCACATTTTCCCTGATGTATCTCCCGGAGAATTTTTCTCCTTCTTCCGGTTCAACACAGCGTTGGAGCACTCCTGTGGTACTTCTCTTGTGCAGTTCCTTGTTGATGATAGTGTAGCCCCGGATCTTCTCTGTATTCGCCTGGCCAAGATCTCATCACTCGGAAGAGTACCATCCATTAGGTAGGACATTATTCGTTGGGCCCATCCGGGTATCGGTCGGAGAGGAAAGACAGGCTCATCAATCTCCATAGGCTCAACCGACATGGAAGACTCCGACATAAGAACGAGTCCCCAAGTCACCGGGTTCTCCAAGGCAGTCCCCGGGTTAAGGGAAGCAGTCCCCGAGATGAGGAAGGCAGTCCCCGAGTTCTCCATGATGCACCCCGCATCTATCTCCATTGAGACAACTTCTGGTTCCAGATTGGGCGGGATGAAAATTTGAGTCTGACTCGGGCGACGACTTGATGGATGGCTTCCGGAGATGCTCTAGAGAAATTCCTACCGGGATGGCCTGCCGAGATGAGCCCAACTTGGACAGTGCATCAGCAACTTCATTTTCAGCTCAGTGTATATGATGAAATTCACACCCATTAAAGTATCCGGAGATATTATGGACAAGGAACCGATATGATGCCATGTTCACATCCAACGTGTCCCAAGTACCAGATGCTTGCTAAACCACCAAGTCCGAATCACCATAGCACACTATCCGGGGAATGCCGATCCCCTTGGCTACTTTCAGTCCATGGACCAAGGTCTCATACTCAGCCACATTATTTGATGCCGCAAAGTGGATCTACAGCACATATTTTAGCTGATCATTCTTGGGTGAGGTAAGCACAACACCAGCACTGAGACCTTCTTTCACCTTGGAGCCATCAAAGTGCATTATCCAGAAATTGGATTACGACAGTGGGGCTCATATTGCATCTCGGCCCAATCAACAAAGAAATCCGCCAGTGCCTGAGACTTGATAGCCTCTCTTGTCGCATACAGTAGGGTGTAAGAAGCTAACTCAATGGCCCATTTGGCTAGTCGGCCACTTGCAACCTTGTTGCCCATGATCTCCGAGATGGGGGCAGTACTCACCACTATCATTGGATGCTCTTGGAAATAGTGCTTGAGCTTCTTGGCTGCCATATAGATACCATATGTCATCTTCTGGTAGTGGAGGTAATTTTGCTTCGATACATAATGTAAGCAATAATTCTCATTGCGCAAACAAGAACATCTATGTTTTCCCCTTAGTGGCAACAAAACATCCTTCCCCATGCATGTTTCTGTCACTCGAATCCAGGCAACAAGGAGGCATGAACCCACTATCTAGCATAAAAATCCCTCTTAGAGATGCATACAACAACTCGGCCAGAGAAGCCATACTCATCAGAGAGTGTGCAAGAACACAATAAAACACTAACAAGATATAAGTGAAGCTCTAATAAAAGACATGAACAAACTGATCATAGTTTCATGATTCATCAGATTCTAGATAACACAACATGTTGCAATTACATAAGAACGATCTTGATCATGTTAGGCAGCTCACAAGACCTTGGCATGATAGCACAAGAAGAATAGATCACCATTTAGCTAATGGTATGGACCCGTAGTCAAAAGATGAACTACTCACGCATCACCGGGGATGCATATATGGTGATTAAGAAGCCTCCGATGATGATTCCCCCCTTTGGTAGGGTGCTGGAATAGGACTCCATTATCCCTAGATTAGATTGTCGAGGTGACAACGCCTCTGTATCTCTTCTATGGAAACTTCTTCGTCTCCTAGGGTTTTAGGCAGAAGGCAATTTATAGGCAAAGAGGCAGTGCGGGGGGAGTGTAGAGTTCCCACATCTATATCTCTTATAAAGCAAAACCCCACTAGAGAGCATTTATGATTTTTCTATCTTGACATGCAACACATCCACATCATCATGTATTCATAGCCATCCGATTCTAATCATCTAACCGTCCATTTGTATTTCCCCATTCGTGACATGCCCACTAACTACATGCTTTATATATAATCATGAACGACACACCATGTTGAGCCCTCACATTGATCCACGTCCTTTAAACTCAGCTACGTCTTCTAAATTTCCATCTAATGCAAGCGTTTTTTTTATCCCGGTAGTAAATGTACGCTTCCAACCCCTTTTAATTATCAGCAACGCCTCCAACCAACGAGTGGTGACACATCGTCTTCGTAGTGCTGAAGATTTTATTCATCCTCACTAGCCCAAGCAGCATCATCTAATTAAAACTCACTATTGTACACAGCTGCAAGACTGCATCGGTGGTCTGTGCCAAACGCAAAGCTTTGCCATAGCTTGAACAGATGGTCTCATTTTATCAAGCAAATATGATCTCTGTCCTCTCCCCCACTCTCTCTCCATGTTTTTTGTCGAACTTTCTAACGCTTTCTTCTTTTTCCTACAGAAAACTTCATCATGAGGTAAGTTTAATAAAACTTCTTAATGGATCATTCTCTAGATGAAATCCCATGATTCATCCGGTTACCCTTTTTTTTTGAACAAATCCGTTTACCCATTTTATCAAAGCACATACGCATTCACCACTATTACTCTAGGACACATATTTTGCAAAAACTTGATTATTTTCTCCCAACTTTATTTGCAGAGTCGCATCAACTTCCCCATGATTTTTCTATTCAGCGCCAGATTGTGTGAAGTAGCATGCCATATTCACTCAAAGATTTAGATGGAATCAAGCAACTCCTGCTTCGTACTAACATTGGATACAAATACCAGAATGTGTTGTTGAGGACCATGCTACGTGTCTGGGGTCTACATATATGTTGGATCGTTATTTGCTTGAGTGTACTGATCTTCAATGAAGGGTCGTTTACTATTGGACGAAGGAGTGAACTAAATCTCTACAATATGCAGTATATATTAGCATGTTCTCATGCAGGGCAGCAACAATTTTCGGCCTCTCCGGGATGTACACAAAAAGATATTAATGTACCAATATCATGCCGGGCCTTGGCTCCGCCACTGCCAATATAGCCCTTTCAAGGTATGCAAAATATATAGTATGTTTATTTATTTATTTATATACTAGGACCTACAAGTTGTCACAAGGTTCAAGCATCAACAGTGGAATTTAAAAATCAGAGTTCAGCTATATTTTTCTCCCAACTTACCACATCATATATTGTCCTCAAATAACACAATATTCCAAAATATATTTTGATATGTTAAATTTTAAGATATCAAATAGTTTGATTTCACATGTTCCCGCCGCAACGCGCGGGGTATCCTTCTAGTTTTAAATAATGTAAGAACATCCGTGTTATTGTGCTAGTCCCCGGATCAATTTCTATCACCACATTACAAGATGAAATATCATGCAAATGCGTCAAATTCTATTACACATGATCCAATCTTTACATCAATATTAATTTACAACTAGAATAGTCTCAGAAGACTAGCATGAACTAAGATTACAACTTGCATAGTCTTGGAAGACTAGCAGGAAGCATAGTATTGGCTCAGGAGGTCCCCAAGATTCTAGAAGCGTCGAGGAGGTTCCCTACATTGACCGAGTCCAGCCCTTGAGTAAGAACCAACACCAGCATCTATGTCTTCCCAAGTATCAGCCATAGTGGTTCCTAGGAGATTTGTCTAGCCGCAATGTCGGGCGTACCTATCCCTCCTAGAGGTACATTGCCAGAGGAAGCATTGTAGGGCAATAAAATGGTTGGATACTGGTCTTCTACGTTTGGCCTTGGTGGTTCTTCATGGGCAACACCTTCATCCGCGAACATCAATGGAGTCCTTGAGTTGGCCGCCTGCCAGGTGAGCCCAAGTGGCAGTGTCCTGCCGAGTGCACGGTCGTGGGTACGCGGTACCCCACGGCTGCGACTATGCTAGGTTCTTAGAACTTCCCTTCTCCTACATATAGAAGAAAGCAAGAAAAAGTACTAAACCCTAATAATAACTAAAGGTCATGAAATAATCACAAAATGAGTGGAAACAAGTAATCATGCATAATGGACATAATAGTGGCTTGATGGAGCATGAGATGAGGGATTTTACAATCAAATGGTAGGCTTAAAACAATATATTAAATCTACTCACCAGCCTTTTAGGAATTGGAGGGTCGGCAGACCTTAGACACTTGCTGGCAGGAGGGTTTATGTTTCATGTTTTAGTTAATTTTTATGTCTTCATTGAGTTCATGAGGTGGTAGTGACATCTCACGATCAGAATAATGTCCTCCCCCTCCTATCCTTGCTCTGGTGGGGCGCCTAGTGCCACCAGAGGTCACGTGTAGTTGTGTGTCTGGTGGATCTCCTAGGAGCTGGTTGGTTTTTGTATGGGTTAATTATCTGGTTGCCCTGAGGGGCGTCCATGTATCCAGTTTCCCCCCAGTTGCGAATTATGCTCTTTTTTTCCCTTACTTCGGGCGTAGCTACTATGGCGAGGGCAAATGGTCAGTCTCATGTCCATTCCGTCCGGTGGTGTTAGTGGAAGTGGGCCTAGAGTTTACAGAAGGGACCGCGCAACGACGCCAAACCTTACAGAGCCGGACCGGCCCCACCCTACGTGATTATGTCTGTGCGCACGCCGCCACCTGCTCCCGACCGGCTACGACGCAAATCTGTCCGTGCGCACGCCACCACCAGCTGCGCCACTGCGGCCGTCCTGCTCCACCGCCACCATTCTGCGACTCCATGGGTGTGGTGCTTGTTCCTCCACTGCACCCTCCACCTTCTCGACCCACGACGGGGGCTCCTTTCGTGCGCCCGACCGGAGCGGTGATAGGTGGGGACTGGTGGAAGTAGGAGGGTGAAACCCTGGGAGAAATTGCGAGCGGAGGCAACCCCGGAGTAGTTGGCGAGGCAGGCGTCGGGCTGGAGACATGGCGTGTCCACGACTGGGTTCCCGAGGGGTAAGCCTTGTTCCGATTTAGCATGGTTGTGCATTTCAACGTCGACTCGAGTTGTTTTGTGATGCGTCCAAAAATGGCACATCTTTATCTATACAAATTCCTCCCAAATTCATGCTTTTCCATACAATTCCAACATTTCACCTAGTGCGATTACCATAACTACAAATTCCCAAATGTAATTTCAAATGGGTATTTGTGCTTGATCTTCGAGCTTCTAACCTTTTGGTTCAACCTCCTAAGTTCAACAACAACCTCTCTATCAATGTGTGCTCCACCCTCCGTCTCTTCTTCCGGAGCTCGCGATGCGGCCGCTCTCGTTCGTGGCAGTATGGGAAACCATTCTTCATGCTCTTCTAGAAGTTCATATAACAGCTTCTGGGCCAGAACATCGACCCAAACGAAGAAACATTTCATCTGCATGAACGCCAAATAGATCAACTGTATTGCTGAAGGATCCCGACCAAGAAAATTGTGAAATTTTCCCGATTCTTACCCCATTCTCGCTGCACACATAGAACAGACGATTAATGTTCTTTGCTATGCACGAAACCCGTCGGTCAACTCCCGCCCAGCACCACGAACAACGGAAGATCGACTTCTCCATATGCACACATTGAGCTCGATTCGGGACCATCCGAAGCCGAATGGGATCTCAAAACCTCTATGGACGGCCATTGTAGCTGTAGAAGACACCCGCACCCTCGAAAACAATCTTCCAACTACCCGGGGATGAAGGGGATCTGGGCGCCACCCTCTCGGTCACCTCCGCTCGGCTCCTAGGTACCAACCTCTGCGCATGTCCTCCTCTAACCCCGTCCCCCGCTCGGCTGATTGCTGCTCACTGCTGCAAGCTCCTGGGCGTGTTCCACCGACATTTTTATCGCACACCCGCGGCCAACAATGGTTCACTACTGGTTCCCACAAGCCAGTGCGAGCAATGGTTCTCTACTAGGTCCCATAAGCGGTGGCCAGCAATGGTCTGATCGTGTAGCGCGTCTCCGCCCGCCGTCTGGTCCCACCTGTAAGGGCCGAGTCAAATACGTTGACTTGACGGAGACGACAATAGTCACGAAACGAGTTCTTGCGCACAGACTAGGGGCAAAACTGAGCACTGTTCACAACTAAGGGCAAAACTGAGTACATGGACACAACTGAGTGCAATCGGATAATCAAACCTTTCTGTATCCATTAGTATGGTTGCCGATAGCTCTTCTGATTTATGGTTCTCATCTTTGGTTACTGTTGTTACTCTGGTGCACTGGTCCTATAGGGCCTTAGCACAATGACTTCCCCTGCGGGCGGGCGTTCCGATCGCGACGGCTTGACACATGGCATCCAAGGAACAATGGAGGCCAGAGCAGTGCAACTATTCTTGTGCGCGATCATGTTGTCCTTTTTTCTCGTTTTTTCGGCAGGAGGGCACACTTCAACTAACTTCTAGTCTCCTTGGCGATGCCTTATATTTTTTTGTTTATGTGTTCAACCAAAAATTGGGGGGGGGATGTATCCACCTAGTAAAGAAGGAAACGTCGTACATTGGTCATTTTCATGTAACATGGTGCATTTGTCACACTGCGTGCTTTGGGGTGCGCCTCGTCATAGTACATTAAACACGGTAAAGATTCATATAAATCTTGAACCTATTTAACATAATATTTTGTATCTATATTTTACGGAACATGTGTTGGAGAGGACTGTCCCCCGGTTGGAAGCCATGACATGAGTGCAACAGAACAAAGAACAAGGACATCAAAACATAGTGCACCGTAAGGCCACATGTCGGTGTAACGAAACATGATGAGGATATAATAGTGGAATATAATGATTGTGCATGTTGAATCTAGAAGGAAATATTAAATTTAATTGATGATTATTATGAGGTGATTTCCTTTTTAATTGAATATGATGTTTGTGTTTATGAGAATACTACATAAGTCTATGCATTTATGTATGATCAGAGTTATTGATAACACAAACACTAGTGAAGGAGGAGCATGGTGGAAAACAAGGAGGGACGCATGAAAAACATCAAGAAGTACTTGAAAAACAGAGAGGGAACATATGGAAAACATAGAGGAACTCCTGGAAAACAACAAGGAACATGTGGAAATCATGGAGGATATTTCTCACAAGTGCTCGAGCGAGGACAGGGAGGTAGAAGCGCATGAAGAAGGTGTGGAAAAAATGGGTGTTGCGTGGGAAAACATCAAGGATGTGCCATACAAGGAGTCCTAGATGGACCAGGATTCGACCTGCGAGTCCTATTAGGCCGCACCCCTTTGGGGTCGGTTTGTATCTAGTGGGTTGAGTGCAACCCAAGTAGGAAAAGAAGTTTGGAAGCATTGGATCCTTGGACGCACCCCCTCCTCTAATAAATAGCTAGGAGCTGCGAGTTAAATAGGTTAGACTACGATAAAACATAAACCCTAGAATCTAGATCGAATTTCTTGTAAGCATTCATCTTGAAGTATTTCAACTACAAATTAACCGTTTTATCTGTTGTTCCATTGGGATTCAGACGGTACAAAACCACCTCATAGTCGGTGGCTACGTTTTGCAAGTGTGTGGAGGTACGGATATCCAAGGGGTTGAAAGCCATAGAATTAGCAACGGGGATTAGCCGGAGAGTTTAGAGTGAGCCACAAGTTATCATCCATAAATTCACGAGTGTTCAATGAGAAGATCGGGCCACCCCATATCAGATTACTGGGTTTACTCGGTGAGCAATTCATCCCCGTAGTTAGCTGGTTTTATTCCTATACAGAAAATCCACACAAAAAGATTAGGGTTAGATCTCGACATAGCCATAGATAACACCAATTGCATCTCGTATTTTGCTGTTCGTGTTGACATTTTGTGTCCCTGTTTTCTCCCTTTGTGTTGCAGTGTTTAGGTTCGGTTTAGGGTTCCCATTCCAAGTCGAGTCCTTGTTTATTTTTTTTGAGTTTAAACGGAAAATCCCACAAAAAATAGTTGGTTGATCGAGTTCCTTTCGAGTTTCTCTACCACGGATCCACTTCCAATTCGAGTTCAACTCTATTTCTGCCCAGCACGGTTTTGGGATTTTTTTTCGTGTTCCTAGCTATGCTCGGACTCCTTCTTGGCACGGTTTTGGCTGAAATTTCTTCCGCCCGATTCCAAGTAGAACTCGGCACAACTTTGCCTATTTTCCTGCCAGCTCGGCACCGTTTTCACGCATTTTTCTACCGTGGGACAGAACGTGTTCTAGTAACTTTTCCGCAGTTTTTGACAGATTTGGTCAATCAACTTTGACCGGCCATAACTTTTGCATACGGAAACCGTTTTGGACACATGACCTATCAAACCGTTTGGGGGTAAAAGTTCTATCCAACCCAAGGACTATGTTGGTTGTTGGTGTTTCTAAGGCTCAGAATTCCCAAATTCGTAAGGGAACATGAAGTTTTTTTTTGACTTTTAGTTTTTTATATTCGGCAGAAATAGTTTTGTGTCTAGTTTATTTTGCAATTTTCTTATGTTTTCCATTCTGATCTATGTGAGACTTAGCTACAGCCTTTCTACAATAAATATTTAGGAGCATACCCAGAAAAGACTAGCTAACATTGTGCTCACAGGCTGCTCATAGGTCTTTTTCAGTGTGTCATAACTTTTGTTTTCTTTTTAATTTTCTCATGTTTTGAGTATAGGCCATTGAAAAATAGAAAAAGAGAGAGTATATAAAAAATACCAAAGAGAGAGTATAAAAAAGAGAGAAAAAGCAAACGAAGCCGAAGCACTCATACATATATTGCTGCTTGGAGCTATTACTGTCAGTACCACTTCTGACACTAGTAGTTTGAGCAATCTTATGCCTGTTTTTTCATTGAGCTACTTGCTAGTGTATTTTCTATGCATTGCAACACGAGCTATACTCTGAACATTTATAAATTTGTGCTCATCCCAATAGTTGCATTGCCCCATTTATCTCCACGTGTGTGTTTCCTATGAGTTTTTGTGTTACACGAGCAACAAATATGTTTTGTAATTGGTGTTGTTAGGTATCCCAACCAAGTCCCACCAAATACACTGTTTTGTCGTGTGATAGCTGAAACCCTCGATATTCTCTTCTTCATATCCGTACACGTGTTGCTACTACTAGGTTGGTAAGTGCTTTCTATTCACTTTGTAACGGTTAAGATACACCTTTATTTGCTGTTTTTGAGTGAGTTGTGAGAGTTCCACCATATATATATAGACACCCTATTTGGCACCCTGCGTGCAGAAAACTTATTTTGCACCCACAATTTATTTTATGTTCGTAAGTCAAAAATTTATGTTACGTATGTAATTATTTACGTTCATATTTCATCCATAAGAGAATACTCGGCATAAATATGAAAAAATATGAGTCATACCAACATAAAATTCATAAAAATGCGTATTTTTTTGTATGGTGACGTAAACTAATGGCTTATGTCATGTATATAATACGACAAAATTTACGTGACATGTACGGTTCAAAAGATACAGGGTGGGTGTAGAATAACTATTCTGCACCCTGGGTGTCAAATAGCGCGACCCTATATATATATATATATATACACACACACACACACACACACACACACATACATACATCACTGGTAGAAAAAAGGCCTTCGGTATGCCAGCATCAGTCCCCAAGCGTTGCGCACCGTGACCAATGAGTATTTAGTCCCGGGTAGGGAGGAGACCCGCGACAGAAGGTCAGACGTCGCGGGTTGGGAAGCGCGTTGCGACGCGTGGAGGGAATTAATTCCGGTTGACATGGCCGCCCGGGACTATTGGTCCTTTATTCCCCGTTCCCGTGGCCAACCGGGACCAATGGCCCTTTATTCCTCGTGCCCGTGGCCAACCGGGACTAAACATCAAGCGTCTCGCCTCCCCCGCGGCGGTTTTTATTTCGCGAGCGAGGCAGAAGGGCGCCATTCCACTGCTCGCTCTCTGTTCTTCCTCTCGCTCTCTGTTCTTCCTCTCTCTCGCTCTCTGTTCTTTTCGATCCAAGCACACGCACGCAAAATGGCTGAATGGACGCAATACAATGGGAAGACACCATGCGGCAAGGATTTGGACGTGCTCTTCACCAACAGTTGCGCGAGGCTGCCTGAAGCTCTGGGTCATTTGGCCGATCTCTATTTTGATGCTCCCGAAGAACACCGGTTCTTTGGTCTCGATCTGGAGTACACGGCGAATCAGAAGGATGTTGCCCTCATCCAGATATCGTTCAAGCATTCGGTGTTGGTCTTCCAATGGTCAAGGTAGAAGCTATATATATATATAGCACACGTGTACAATCTTGCATTCCATCTTCGAGTTTTTTTGTTGCATGTGAACAATACGTGTGTTGCAACATATCTAACACATATCCTATTTTTGTTGTTACAGTAGTTCGAGGCATTGCCCGGACCTTGTTGATTTTCTTGTCAACTCGGGGTTTGACTTTTGCAGCGTGGACATCACGCAAGACCGTGTGAAGTTGATGCGCATCGGTATTATGATACCTGAAGATCACTACGTTGATCTTCAGACTCTTATCCAGTTGAACGGGCCAAAGACCGGGATGGCTGTCATGGCAAGCACCTTCATCCACCAGGCCTATGAAAGGATGAAGACTGATTTCCCCCGGCAGAATCACTACTATTGGGAGGAGACCCCATTGCGCATGACGAACCTCAAGTATGCGGCCGTAGATGCATATGTCGCGTACGAGTTGTTCCGCATCTACTCGGCGGTGCCATAGATGATGTATGCATGCGTTCGATATCTATGCATGTGCATGTAATGGGTATCTAATTAGTAGTATATATATGTAATGGATATCTTTTGTGATCGACTCTCTATATATAATATGTTAATTATGAAATGTGATCAACTCTATGTTTGTGTTATGTGTGATCGACTCTATTGTGTTATGTGTGATCGACTCTATGCATGTAATGAATATTGTTTGTATTATTGTTCTTTATTTTTGATATATTTTTTCATTTTAAGATTTTAAAATGAATTAGTATTATTTTTCTTCATTTTTTGATATATTATTTGTATTTTTAAGATTTTAAAATGAATTAGTATTATTGTTCTTAATTTTTGATATATATTTTGTATTTTAAGATTTTAAAATGAATTAGTATTATTGTTCTTCATTTTTGATATATTATTTGTATTTTTAAGATTTTAAAATGAATTAGTTCTATTTTCTCAATTTTTGGATATATTATTGGTATTTTTAGAAATAATACAAATTAAAAGTTAATGTTTATTTATTTATTCAAAATTATTAATTACATCTTTACTTTTGTTTATTAAAAGATTTATTTGAAATTCAAACAATAAAGAAATATGGCTTCGGCCAACATGTTAATAAGATTGATATGATACAACTATCATATACATGCGTGAGAAACACTTGGATTCGGGACGGGATGGAACTCGGAAGTTAAGCGTGCTAGTGCTAGAGCAGTGGGAGGATGGGTGACCGAGCGGGAAGTTTGACCATGAGTAACTAATTGGACTAGAGATAATCTTAGTTAGACACTAAGCAAATAATACAAATTGTGAGAAAAAAGGGAGTGAAAAAAAGGGAGTGAAAAAAGGAGTGAAAAAAAGGGAGTGAAAAAAGGTGAGAAAAATAATTAGAAACCAAATGAATTAAAAAAATTACGAAATAAATCTAGTCCCGGTTCATGTGGCCAACCGGGACTAAATGTCCTCCGACCCCAGGCTCCGCCACCCGCCCACGTGGACAGGCCTTTACTCCCGGTCCGTAAGAGATGGGACTATAGGGGGGGCCTTTAGTCGCACGTAGCTAGTCCCGGTTGCCCGGACGGGATTAATGGGCCTGGCGAACCGGGACTGTAGGCCTGTTTTCTACCAGTGCATCCATATTTTATGCACTAGAAATGGTTGATCCTGTCAAGGAGAAGCCATTACAATTGTACTCTTTTTGCAGTGACACATTCTGGGAGGAGGATTTTAGTGCGATACCTACGTTGGATTTGTTCCACTTCACCGCAGACATCAAAGGTAGCCATGCTGTTATTACCGTTGAAAAGTGTTCTCGGCTGAATTTTGTTAGTATTGAGGTTGTTGGAAAGCTACAGTTGGTTAAATGGAAACACTATAGGCCATATATGTTACCTACTAATGATGATGCACTTCACATTACTCTACTTACATATGTTCCCATACAGAGCGTATTTATTGTCATGTGATTCCAAGAGCGCTTAACTGTTGTCATCTTTTGTTGGGTAAACGATGGTACACCAAATTTGATGTTGATTTTTGTTCTCATCCTCATATTGGAATCGTTTGGAATAATAAGAAAACATGGATAATACATACACGGCTTAAAAATTTCCAGGAGGTTAGGCATCGAAACCTATGCTTTCCTATAATCCACACAATTAAATTAAGTGAGCATGTAGACATAAAGGATGAGAGCCCAGTTGTTCTAGAAAACATGGGAGTGTTAGTTGATGAGACATGTGAGGTTGCTACTAATGTAATCATCTCTACTCCTAGTGTTGTGCCTTGTGATATACAAGTTGTTTTTGAAGAAAGGGATCCATCTATAGTACAACCCGCATTACCATCTACATCTGAGGAGAATACCATTGGTAACCGTGTTGATTGTTGTGATTTGCATGGCACAAATATTTTTGAACCATGTGATGATGTGACAATTTTGAATTTTGAGCATGTGGTACTTATTACACATAAATAAGTATTTGCTAAAATACCACTTTTAATATTGTGTATTCCATAATGCTAAATGAACCAATTACTATGCATTGTGCTATGAATAGGATTTTTGAAATTTCATGTGTGAATTCTAGCACCTATGCTCCTTGTCTCACATTTAATTTAGTTGGTGACTGTAGCACGAATGAAATATTTATGGTGGGTAAAATATGCATTACTTGTGATAGAATTGCTGAATTGAACATTGTTTTACCTTGGTTGGATTGTTTAGAATTTGCTAAATCTGAACATGATTCTATCCATATGTTCTTTTGGCCCCCAAACTTGCTACATATATATCATACTGATAATGAACGTGATAATATCATTGAGTGCAATACTTTCCGGTAATTACTTTGTTCTAAATATCATAGTAGTGCAATTGAAGCATGATATCCCAAATCTATTGTTTTTATCTTGCTACCACGAATTTTGATCATAGATCTTCTGTGAGAACACTTGATTTAATACTAAACAATCATAATTTATACATAGTTGTTTCTCATCATGATCATGATTATATGAACGTCACTTATACCTGCAATTGTGATTGCCGGTTACTAAGATGTTCTTTGTTCTCATATGAAAATTATGAGTTCTACACTTGCAATTTTTGTGGCTTGTTGTCATGTGAGAATACGTATCATGTCCACAAAAAATGCTGCACCTTATTATATACATATACTCTGCGTACACGATGTTTTTTTTGTTTCTTCCACTTTCAGCTTACCAAAAGCCGAGGACGACTTTTCTTGAAGAAAGGGAGGATGATGAAGATATAATTGCAGAATATGATGATTGTGCATGTTTAAGTTGGAAGGAAATATTAGAATATGATGTTTGTGTTAATGAGAATTTTATACTACCTAAGTCTATGCATTTATGTATGATCAGGGTTATTGATAACACAAACACTAGTGGAGGAGGAGCACGGTGGAAAACAAGGAGGGACGGATGGAAAACATCAAGAAGGACTTGGAAAACAGAGAGGGAACATATGGAAAACATAGAGGAACTCCTAGAAAACAACAAGGAACATGTGGAAAACATGAAAGATATTTATCACAAGTGCTCGAGTAAGGAGAGGGAGGCAGGAGCACATGAAGAAGGTGTGGAAAACATGGGTGCTGCGTGGGAAAACATCAAGGAGGCACCATACAAGGACTCCTAGATGGACTAGGAGTGGACCTGCGAGTCCAATTAGGCTTCACCTCTTTGGGGTCGGTTTGTATATAGTGAGTTGAGTCCAACCCGAGTAGGAAAAGAAGTTTGGGCGTATTGGATCCTTGGCCGCACCCCCTCCTCTCATAAATAGCTAGGAGCTGCAAGTTAATTAGGTTAGACTACGATAAAACATAAACCCTAGACTCTAGATTGGATTGCTTGTAAGCATTCATATTGAAGTGTTTCAACTGCAAATTCAGCGTGTTATATGTTGTTCCATTGGGAATCAGAAGGTACAGAACCACCTCGTAGTCGATGGCTACGTTGTGCAAGTGTGTGGAGCTGCGAATATTCCAGGGGTTGAAAGCCGTAGCATTGGCAATGGGGATTAGCCGGAGAGTTTACAGTGAGACACAAGTTATCATCCAAAAATTCACGAGTGTTCAACGAAAAGATCGGGCCACTCCATATCAAAACGCAATGCAAAAGAGGAGCTCATATCTCATAGCATGACATAAAAATGCTTGAAGTCAAGATTAATATGCATTCATGATAGGAAATCTGAGGATGGTACACACTAGGATCAAAGGTAGTGCAGTGAAAACCCAACGGAGTTCACAACCAAAACCAAAGGCAGTGCACAACAAAAACAAAGGTGGTGCTATGCAAAAAACTGAAGGCAATGCACAATAAACCCAAGGGAAGTATTGCAAAGACTGAAGATATGGCATAATAAAACCGAAAGTAATGCATGCAAAACTGAACATAGTGCACAACAAAACAAAAGACGGGGAAACCTATACACTCAAGTCACTGAAAAAACTAGTGTGCAATTGAATATGGCGACCCTGAAGCAGAGAATGTGGTATGTGGATGGCGGATCTGGCGTGACCTCTTGACTACGTCGATGGGAGGCGGCGGGTCTGAGCCAAGAAGGCATATATAAGATTCATGGTCCACATGCGACATCGATATGTGCCTCACCGACGTTGATGGTGCTTCTCCGGTTCTGGCGACGATGAAGGTCTTTCTGCTTTTCTGCCCGCAAGCGTCACTACGGTGCTGGTGGTTGGCGATGGCCGATAATTTTATGCGTGCAAGGACCTCTAAGGACGATGATGTTTTTTCATTGTTTGGGGATTCTTTCTGCAAATGTTTTAGGGCAATTGTCTCCGCACAATGACGTGGGGGAGAATCCTGGACCTATCGGGTGAGGCTACCCGGTCCAAGGCCCAAGACCTGAGCCCAGAGAGAGGTGCCACCTACAGTTCTAGAAGGCCCAATAGGATCCCACCTGCAAAGGCTTGCGGGTCAAGAAGGAAACTTGTAACCGACCTAAACCTAGGGTTTGTAACCCCCCCGGGGACGGTTTGAGACCTGGTTACCTATATAAGGTCAGGAGAACCACCGGGGAGGGGATCCAATCAACTTCTTACCCCCAAAGCCTTGAGCTCGAGGCCACACTCTCGACTTGAGCACCCCCCCATTGTAACCGATCTACTCATAATACAGATCGAAAGAGCAGGAGTAAGGGTTTTAACTCTACGAGGGCCACGAACCTGGGTAAATCATGCCCCTGGTAGCCGACGATCGTCACCAGCGTCCATACGTTCTCTTAATCGAAACCCTACCGGATCATCCGAGGGACTTGTTGAGACGACTAATCGACAATTGGCGCTGTCTGTGGGAATGACGGGCACTGGATCTACGGCGTCTTCGGCCTCATCATCACCAACCTTCAGGTGGAGCCCCGGAACCTCGACTCTAGCATAACCAATCTGCTTTGGGTCGATCATCGTCGCGCCCGACTCACCGGTATCGCGCCCGGCGTTCGGCGGATTGGAGAAAAGCGTCGGCCTGACATTCGGTAGCCTCCACTTCCCCGAGCAGATCGATCTCGGCGAATCGGACTCTGAGTCTGTCTCAAGCCCGACAACCCTTGACTCGCCACCCGACAACACTGGTCGCGACCTAGCGCCCAGTGGTGGATCCATCCGCCCCAGCGTCTGAAACTTCCACACTATCGCGGTTGAAGAACCTTCTCGGGTTGGCAAAAGCTGTCAACCCACGCCTAGGACTCGCGAGCCTATCTGGCCCAGGTCTGCATGGCAGGACCAGCTGGTCCACCCGAGGAAACTAAGGAAAGCCGGAAGGAGCGAGAGAGCATCAAAAGTCTCGCCTGACGCCTGGGACAGAGCAAAGGAGGCCGTACACCAGGGCCAGCCACTCACAGAAGGAGCTCCCCATGAGGATCTGGCCGCGTACCACTATCATCTGGTGCGAGCAGGTCGATTAATCAATGAAGCTCGCAGGAATCTTGAAGCAAAATAAAGCGGGGGATGAGTCAAGCGCGCGCCGTGCGGCCCTCTCCCAAACTCGCTCGGTGGGAACACTCCCTCGAAAAAGAGATACGTCTCGAAGACCACCGCCATAGATAGCGAATCCCTCAGCGGAATCAGCAAGACACTCGAGACATCCCTCATGCACGTTGACAACGACGGCAACATGCACCCGATGAATCTCGCCGCCGCAGTCTTAGCAGTAGCCACGTACCTGCAGGCTAACCAACCGGGGGAGAATGATCCTTGCGCAGAACAATATCGACAAGTTCAGAAGGGGCTAGGCATGTCAGCCGCAAAAATCGCCGCCCAAGCCCGCAGGCACGCGAGAACGCAAGAAACTGAAAAGACCCCTCGAAAGGACAAGGAAACACTCCGCTGACGCGGGAGCATGTCGCCTAAAAGGAAGGAATCACCTCGTCCCGGCGCCGTGAAGATAGTCCAAGTAGCAGCGACAATAGCCCGGGAGATCGTGGTCAGAGTCCACGACATCACAGCAGTCGCTCGCGACACCGCAGCAGGGAGCCGCGGAAGGAGGATAATTGCGACCGGCCTGAGTACGACGCGCGAAATGACATCACGCAGAACAAAGTCAACAGGGCCCGAGCAATCAGGAACCGCGCACGATCGTTATCCGCATCTTCCGACAAGGAGGCCTGCGGCGCATTGTGCTTCACCCGCGATATCCGCGAGGCTCCGATTCCCAAAAGGTTCAAACTTACGATGGAAGTCCCGAAGTACGACAGGTCGCTAGAGCTCAAGTCTTGGCTATCAGATTACCTCGCGGCAGTAAAATGCCAACATGGGAATAAGACAACGGCCATGCAGTACGTGAACCTACACCTCATAAGCGCTGCACGCAGCTGGCTCGAAGGAAGACCGCGGGCATGCTATGGGTCATGGGACGATCAAACCTACGACTTCCGCAAAAACTTCCAAGCAACGTACAAAAGACCCGCGTCTATAGAGGAGCTGCGGGCGTGCAGGCAGAAGAGCGGCGAGTCTAGTCGCGAATATATTCAGCGATGGACCACGCTCAACAATACGGCGGGAAACATATCCGAAGAAGTTGCGGTTGAGGCTTTCACCAAAGGAGCTCGGCGCGCTACTTTCTGAGAAGGGATGGGGCGAGCTGCGCCCAAAACCATCGGAGAATTGATGATAATAGCCGACAGATGGGCCAACAGTGAAGATTCTGTGCGCAACGAGAAAACATCCTCACCCGCGACCGAGGAAGATCGCCACGGTCGAAAGAAGAAAAGGAGACACTACGACCACGACGACCGGGAAGAATTGGTGGCAGCAGAATTCACCAAAAATCGTGACAACGGGCCTCGTGGAAATCGCGAATGGAAGCCAAAACCAGATGACAAAACTCCCGAGGAAGACCTTGACGGTTACTGTACGCTACATCTATTCACAGATAAGCGCATAGGGAAGACCAAGGCAACTCATCTCCTCAAGGACTGCCGAAAATTTCAGGACATCCACGAAGCTTACACGAGGAAATACAGAGCCACGGTCAACCAGGGATACCCGCAACTCCCAGGAGGGCACCAGTCGCCACAACCCCTACCTCCACCAGGACATCAGAACGCGGTATTAGCCGCATTGCCAGCACCACCCGCTGAAAATCAGGGAAACAGTGGGTACCCGAACCCTCACGGATTCCTAGGAATGATACACAAGGTCTGCCCCTCCCGAAGGGTCCAGAAGACAAACACACGCCAAGTGGTCATGGAAGTACAAGCCACACCGTCCAAACCAGAATACCTGGAGATGGAAGATCAGTCGATAACTTTCTCCAAAGAAGACCATCCTCCTCAGGTATACCGACCAGGACACGCCACGCTCGTCATTCAGGCGCATATAGGCAACTACGAACTCGCTCGAGAGTTCATGGACGGCGGCAGCGGAATAAACATCATTTACGTGGACACACTCTGCAAGATGAACAAGAACCTGGATGGACTCGCTGAGTCAGAAACATCCTTCCACGGGATAGTACCGGGAAAAGCAGTACGACCACTCAGAACAATCAACTTGGAGGTGGTGCTCGAAAACCCGAGAAACTACAGGAGAGAGTTCCTCAACTTCGAGGTAGTCGATTGGCCCTCACAGTACCACGCCATTCTCGGCCAAACATCATTCGCGAGATTCATGGCAGTACCCCATTATGCCTACCTGAAGCTCAAACTCCCAGGGAAATACAGCACCATCACCATAGATGGCGACTTCCAAAAGTCTGACAAGTGTGATATTGAGTTCAACGAGATCGTGAAATCTTTCGGGATGCAGGAGGAGCTGGAAGAGTTGGCAAAGACCACGGACCACTCCGTGATGCCGCTCACCAAAAAGAACGCTCCCGAACTCGAGTTCAGTGCAAACAACGACACTTAAAAGCATCAAGTGCACCCGATAGAACCCACAAAGACGGCGATGGTGTCCACCACCCTCTCGCCCGCATAGGAAGGTGCGCTCGTCAAACTCCTCCGTGAGTTCTGGGAAATCTTCGCCTGACAGCCTTCAGATATGCCAGGGATACCCAGGGAGTTTGCCGAGCACTTACTCGAAGTATTTTCAATGACGCCAAACCTATCAAGCAAACGACCCGACGATTCTCCGAGCCTAAACAGAAGACACTCGGAGAAGAGGTGAATAGACTACTCGCCGCAAAATTCATCAGAGAAATCAAAATATCCACCTGGTTAGCAAACCCGGTGCTGGTCCCGAAGAAAAACACTGACATCCTTCGCGTGTGCATCAACTATACGTCACTGAACAAACACTGCCCCAAGGATAACTTCCCATTACCACGGATCTTCCAGATCGTGGACTCCACTACAGGCTGCCAGCGCCTCTCCTTCTTAGACGCCTACTCGGGCTATAATCAGATTAGGATGAAAAAGGAGGACGAGGAGAAGACATCATTCATTACACCTCACGGTGTCTACTGCTACACGACAATGCCCTTCGGGCTAAAAAACACAGGTGCAACATATCAGCGCTGCATGCAAAAATGCCTCGCCAAGCTCATTGGCAAGAACTTACACGTATACGTTGACAACATCGTCATAAAAACTCGAGTGGAGGATACGCTCTTCGAGGACATCAGGGAGACATTCGACGCTCTCAACGCGTACATGATCAAGCTTAACCCGACAAAATGCGTATTTGGTGTTCCTGCAGGACAACTTCTCGGGTATCTCGTGTCCGCCCGAGGAATCGAAGCCAACCCGGAGAAAATTCAAGCAATCCTAACAATGGACGAGGCAACCAATCTTCGCGGCGTACAACAGATCACGGGAAGGTTAGCCGCTCTGAGCAGATTCATCGCAAGATTAGGCGAGCAAGCACTGCCCTTCTATGCGTTGCTGAAGAAAACAGATAAGTTCGAGTGGATGCCCGAAGCAAAAAAGGCGTTCGCCGACCTAAAGAGAGCACTGCAGAGCAGGCGCGTCCTGGCAACGCCACAGGAGAGGGAGCCCCTATACCTCCACCTAGCCGCAACAAACCAAGTCATCAGCACAGTTATTGTCGTCGAGCGGCCAGAGGATGGCAAGGCGTACGGCGTTCAACGGCCAATATATTACATGAGCGAGGTGCTTTTGTCGTGCAAGCAGCGATACTCTCACTATCAGAATCTCGCGTATGGCGTAGTCCTCACAGACCGAAAACTTCCAGGAACATACCTTCGCGGTGCTAAACGACACATAACTCGGTACTATCATGAACAACCCTATGGCATCCAAAAGAATCGCAAAGTGGAGCATCGAGCTAGGCGCCTTGGACATAATATACGCAGGGCGCAACTACATAAAATCCCAGGTCGTCGTGGAATTCCTAACCGAGTGGACGGAGCTGCAAACACCAGGACCCCCAGAATACATGAGCAACTGGATCATGTATTTCGACGGGTCGAAAAGAAATGAAGGAGACAGAGTTATTCTTATATCTCCCCGAGGAGACAAGCTGCAGTACGTCCCGCGACTGGACTTCCCTCCTGATGACCCAACGTCCAACAACGACGCGGAGTACGAGGCCCTCCTACACGGTATGATAATGGCGATCGCCTGCGGAGCCACCCGATTGATGATATATGGAGACTCAAATCTCATCGTGCAGCAGACGATGAAGGAGTGCGATGCTATCACGGATAACATGGTCGCCTATCGTGACATGTACAATCTACTCGAAGGAAGTTTCAAAGGGTGCGAACTGAATCACATCGCGCGATCAAGCAATAAGGAAGCAGACAAGCTGGCCAACATGGGGTCAAGAAACGCCCCATCCCACTAGGAATCTAGTTCGAATGAATGATCAAGCGATCAGTCAAAGTCAGAAAGCCAGCAGGAACACCCGCAACAGTGGAAACCGACGCCAGCCCGCAAATTGATATGATCGAGCTCATCCACAATATTTCAAGGCAAGTTTTTCTGGTCGAGCTAGTCTGGACGTAGAAATATCTCGACTACTTGTCCAACAAACAGCTCCCAGTAGATATTTGCGAGGCCCGACAAATAGTACGGCGCAGAAAATCCTCTCGGGTAATCAACGGCGAGCTATATAAGCAAAGCATATATATCAGGAGTATTACAGAGATGCATAGCACCCGAAGATGGCAAGGAACTGCTCCTGGACATACACCAAGGAGACTGCGGGCACCACGCCAGTTGGAGGGCAATCGTGGGCAAAGCTTTTAGGGCAAGATTCTACTGGCTCACGGCAGTCAGAGACACCAAATATCTAGTCGACAGATGTAATGCCTGCCAAAGGTTCGCGCCCAAGCCACACGCACCCGCCATAGAACTCCACATGATCCCTATCGCATGGCCCTTCGCTCAATGAGGGCTAGATATGGTGGGACCGCTGCGCAAGTCGACACCTAGAGGATACACTCACCTGCTCGTAGCAGTCGACAAGTTCACGAAATGGATAGAGGCCATGCCATTCACCTCCGCGCACGCCAAGTGCGCCGTCAGATTCCTCGACTCCATCGTATGCAGATTCGGCATACCGCACAACATCATCACGGACAACGACAGTAACTTCACAGCCAAGGAAACACAGGACTTGTGTGAGGAAAAAGGAATCACCCTCAGCTTCGCCTCGGTAGATCACCCGCAAACCAATTGCCAGGTCGAACGATCTAACGGATTAGTTTCGGCTGGCCTAAAGAAGCGGCTGCTGGATCGGCTGCACCCAACAGCAGGGCACTGGGCCGAAGAACTACCATCAGTACTATGGAGCCTACGAACAACACCCAATCGATCGACAAACTACGCGCCATTTTTCATGGTATACGGAGCTGAAGCCGTCCTACCCGAAGACGTCAAATTCAGTGCTCCACGAGTCGTTGCATACAGCAAAGAAACCTCAAACAAGGCACTCACGGAAGACATGTACGCACTGGACAAGATTAGGGACATCGCACTCGCAAGATCTGCAGTCTACCAGCAGCCGTTGCACAACTACCACAGTCGCCGCATACGCCACAGATCTTCCCTGGTAGGAGACCTGGTGTTGCGGCTCAAGCAAAAGGAGGGGCATAAGCTCGAGCCACCATGGGAAGGACTTTTCATCATACATGAAGTCATCCCAGGAGGCGCCTATCTCTTGAAGAACTCGAAGAACGGCGGCATTTACTCCAACCCGTGGAACGTGGCGCACCTCCGCAAGTTCTATCCCTAGAACTATTCTACTCGCAAGAAATAAGGTTGTACCAGCCACTTTGTAGCTCGAACAAATACATGGCTTCTCAGCCATATCAATAAACACATGGTTTCTCAACCATAGCTACCGCGTTCTTTCCCTAACATGCTAAAACGATAGGTACACACCCCAAACACACGGGGGCTACGCCAAACTAGCATCATCACATACCTTCGAGTGCTGTAACTCGATAAAACAATACAAGGTACAACCAGGTGCACACCTTATAAACACCTTAAAAAAATATCGAATGAAATATACAAGGTCACAAGGTTTACACCTTCAAACACCTTACAACAAAATACAAGATATTTACATTTTAAAACTACACCCAACGGCGAGCAGCCGCGTCCGCAAGCAATTTATCAATCTCCTCGGAAGTCAGTCAAATAATCTACTCCGCTGCAGGACGCACGGCCGCGTAATGAGGAGAAAGATCCACCAGAGGACCCCTCGAGTCTGGAAGTCGTGCCACCGAGCTAAAGTTGACCTCAGGATGCCACAGTCGAACGAAGGCAAGGGCCACCTGAGATCCACTGATAAGTTGTTGACGCACACATTCTCAAACTTCCCCCACCCGACGGAACATCCTGAGCAAACCACTCAAGCTATCCGGCACAACACCCAAAGGTAAAATGCCTGATAGACAGAAGACAGAGCCTCGCGACAAGACTCGACGATTATCTGTGCTTGGCTCGCCCGATACTCCAGGGTAGCCAGGATAAAACCTCGATTGCGGTTAGACCAGAACTCATTCGCATGAGGTTTTGGGCTACCCGACTCGTGAACAATGTGATTGTCCACCTAGTGGGTCTCACAGACTCCGTCAGGTTCAACAACTGTAAAGACAACAAATGCGTCAAAACAAAGTCAGGGACTAGCGATAAGCACTCGGGGGCTCGCAAACTTACAGAGCATGCCCTTTGCAACAGCCGTCAGTTCTTCCATCACAAACTGCTCGCTCTCCACCGCAAGTTTCTGCTTTGACTTGGCAACATCAGCCACATCTCGCCGAGCCTTCAGCTTACGTTCTCCATCCGCAACATGGTCACGGAGCAATGCAAAGGTGCTGGCAGAAGCAACCAAGGAAATAACCTGCGGAGCAGACCCACTCGAAGACTCTACAACGGAATCTACTACATGGAAGAAAATAAACAAGGTTGAGAAACATACCAATATCCCACTCGAGAATATACCACCCAGACCTCGGGTGCTCGGGGGCTACTCCCATCGGGAGAATACAAAGTAAGGCGCAAGAATCAAACGCCGATGCTTTCAGAAAATACTTCGATTACGCAAAATAAAGTACGGGAATACATCCCAAAATTCATTACATCAAGAGCACAAGAAAAAAAACGCTATCCTAAGGAGCTGCAGAAGTAATTCGCGGAAGGTTGTCCCTTGCGACTAGCACGGGAAAGTACCCCAGAGAGCATCTTCACGAGCAATTCAGCATGTTCGCCAAAAGGACGGATCGCTACCTTTTCGCCCAGCGAGTCGTGCGGAAGCTCCGAGTACACCTTGTCCAGGTCACCCGAGATTCCATGCGCCAAAGCAAATTGGATTGCCGTCTTGGCCCCGCACTCAGTCTACGCGAGCGAAAACTTGTGGAGGAGATCTTCATCGCCCAGGAAGACCTGCACAAGACCGCCCAAGGTAGGAGGAACCGCCTCGTCCACGAACAGGCGCTCGCGAAACTGCGTCAACACTCGGGTGGCATCGCCAACAAGGGAGCAGATTCTGCTCACATGCTCCTGGAGCTGGGCGCATGTTTCGGTAAGGGCGTCCAGTCGCTGATATCCGGGAAGCTCCACCCCAACCCCAAGAGCATCTGAGACAGAGACAAAATAATCATCAGCGAAGAAGGGCAAATAAAGGCCACAATCGAAGAAGGGCGAAACATGACTTACCCGCGAGCTTCTGAGCCAAAGGTCGGATAGAGTCGACAAGGTCAGTGTCGCACTTCGCACCCGCCTCTTCCAGCTGCTTCAGGGCCCCCTGAGCTCCCGTGAGACTCCCCTCAAGATCGGATGAGCACTTGCGGGCGGACTCCAACTCCTTTCGAGAGGATTCCAACTCTGTCTCAAGAGTTTTCGCTCGAGAGACAGCTTCTTCTTTCTCAGCCTTCAGGCAGGTAACCTCATCTGCAATGGAAAAGATGCGGTTGGAGCAACAATTACAATCGGGAAGAAGCGATGAAGACAATAAAGGCGCACTAGCCTACCTTGAAGGGAACGGCCATCCTGGACAAGCCGGTCACGATCCGCCCTAAGGGAAACGCAGTCCGCTTCAGCCGAAAGCACTCGACGCCCAAAAGCGGCGAGGGAGTCGAGGAGAGCCTGCAAAAAACCCAAGGAAAAAATCCAAGTCAAAATATGTATCACTTGAGCCTACACACAACTGTATGCCGTACACATACAACAGACCGAGCAGGAAGGGGTGGAGAGGAAGAGAAAGGCCGCGGGAGATGTGCTTGGAGAAGAACACGCTCTCATTACCGAGGGGGTTAGGGACATCCTCCTTCTTGGACAAGCGCACCCGCGGGAGCAGCCCCTCCCGCTGCATCTCAGTGATGCTTTTCCTGGTGGTGTTCGTGGCGCGCCAATCGCATGTCTTCACGGGAGGCGGCGCGGATGCACTCGTCACATCCTTCGAGGACGACACGCGGCGCTGCGTTTCTTCCCGCCGGCCGTTGGAGCTCTTATGTGCTTGCAGAGAAGGAGGTGTGCGCGAGGAGGAAGAAGGTGAACAAAGGGCCGGGAGATTTACCCCTCTCCTAAGGGTCATTATTTATACACAAACTGGGCTGATCCAAGCCGTGGATTTGGCGACGTGGCACCCATCACGGCTGCCACGCGTGAAGCGGCAACAAACAGTTACTCTGGCACGATCTTTATAGAAGATCGTGCGCATTTACAGCGTGTGGCCAACGGGAAAACCGGACACGACCTACCGTCTCCGGCCAAAAAGCCGAAAAGGTGGGCCCACGCGCTCTGCTCCGCTTCGTCACGTCCCATCGGGAGCAGCCAGAATGAAAAGGTGCGCAGTGACATCATTTCATACATCATCAAGACGCGAAATTTCTTTCGCATAAGCACCCTAACATGAAATTTCTTTCGTATGGGCATATCAAGACGCGAAATTTCTTCCGCATAAGCACCCTAACACGAAATTTCTATCGTATGGGCATATCAAGACGCGAAATTTCTTTCGCATAAGCACCCTAACACAAAATTTCTTTCGTATGGGCATATCAAGACGCGAAATTTCTTCCTCATAAGCACCCTAACACGAAATTTCTTTCGTATGGGCATATCAGGACGCGAAATTTCTTTCGCGTAAGCATCCCTAACATGAATCTCTTTCGTATGGGCTCATCAAGACGCAAAATTTATTTCACACAAGCACCTTGACACGAAATCTCTTTCGTATAAAAATGACAACACGAAATCTCTTTCGTATAAAGTCAACAAAGAAAGAAGATCTCTTCACTCGAGGATTCGCAAGAAGATGACTAAATGTAAAATCGCGAGTGTGTGGTTCCCGCTACTCTACCACACGATGTATTTACACATCCTTATCCTGGATCGTTCGACCGACTAGGCACATCCGGATGCCGTATTCTTTCGAGTACGAAGGTAAGCCCCAAAGATCTCTCTTGTGGGCCTGGAATCGCACTCAAGCTGCGTCCTCCGGTAAATTTCCGTGTCAACAACACGAAGAAAAATCCTAGCGGACACGCCGGGTACCCCTTTAGGTTAAGTTCGACTCGGTAAGCCTCCATGGCCCAGTCGCAACGATCACCTCGCCAGATTCGAGTCGGAGGTCTCGAATTTGTGTAGGCCAGAACCGTTTTTCCCTAGATGCAATTAATTTGACCTAAACTTTCGGGAGAGCCAAGCGACTGAGCCACATCCTTCTGCGAAAACCGCCAACACAAGGCACATTTATAACTCGATGCTCGAGTACATGAGCGCGTCGCGCACAGGGTATACACCCTCAAAAAATAGGCAATTGAACGGTCAATCGAAGGAAATCAAAACGAACTTTGATTGTCCACCCGACAGATTCTCAATCGAGTAAACATTCGGGGGCTACTGACATGAGGGAGAATCCTGGACCTATCGGGTGAGGCTACCCGGTCCAAGGCCCAAGACCTGAACCCAGAGAGAGATGCCACCTACAGTTCTCGAAGGCCCAACAGGAGCCCACCCGCAAAGTCTTGCAGGTCAAAAAGGAAACTTTTTGGTGGGATGATAACCCGGTAGGCCTATGTCTGGGCGAGACCCGGCCAGGAGAGATTGCGCGAGACCCGGCTGATGACTCCCAAGTGCAGGAGATCAATTGTAGTACCTTTCGATAAGTATTTGAGTGTCGAACCCACGAGGAGCTGAAGGTAAGCTATCTATTCTCTAAAGCCCTATAACCCTCTTATATGGCTGTTTATGCAAAGCAATAAGTTTGACTAAAAGGAACTAACTAATTAAAAGCAAGTGACGTGAGTGTGGTTTGTCTAGTAACTAGTGAAGCAAGTTTAAAATGCAAGTAATCCTAGAGCAAGTTTCTAAAGCAAGTTTCTAAAGTAGCAAGAAGCAAATATCTCAAGTATCTCAAGGGAGCAAGTGTTCTAGCAATAGGTGTTCCGTTCGTGTGGTTGTCACAATTAGTGAAGCACATGTTTTAGTCTTAGTTGTTTCTTCTAGGAAGGAGCCATGAATAGGTATAGTCAAGTAAATGATCTACAACCCCTTATGATGGATCATGTGGCCAAGTAAATGACTGCACAAGATTGATTAAGACATAAAGTCCCACCATAGCCTTACGTTCTAAGGTCCCCTATATATATCCCCCAATAACTTAACTTTGTGGCTCGGTCTCAGGTTACTGTCACTCCCAAGTCACCACCACTCCATTATGCTACCGGTGATCACCTTACATGCATTCCCCAACATATGCGTGCACTCATATATTGTACATAAAGACAATCATAGAAGATAAAAAACTTGTATGCAACCAATCAACGAACTATATCACCATTGCCAAGAACAATTCACTACTCAAACATAGACGGGGAGACACAATACATCAAGGGAATATAGTATTGCAGCATACATCGTGTTTTCCAAGAGATTACAGTGGAGAGATGGAGCTGATCTTGTTGTAGATGTTGATGATGAACACGCCGGAGGGGGGTGGAGCCTTCCGGGGGTGATCCCGGCAGCGTTTCCCCCCTCCGATCTTCTCCGGCGGCAGCCTTTTGTCTCTCTGTTTCGTGGTTTCGTCTCTCGGAGCCGCCTCCTTCTCGAAAAGGCCAGGGGACCCTTTATATAGTCGTTTTTAGGTCACGAGACACTCGGGAGAAGAAAGATCGACGACATCGGAGCCACGGGGGCAAAAAGGAGGCCCCACACGCGGCCAAGGAATCTGGCCGCGTGGAGGGTCCTCTTTTCCACCTGGTTGGCCTTTTGGCCCTCTAGTTTGGCCCATGGTCTTCATCTCGAAAATTCTGAACCGTGCTCTTTGGCCTGGCCCTTTTTGGAGTCCCTAAGCTCCCGGAAAGTCTGAAACACTAAAAAGTATGTTTTCTGGAAAAGCAGGGTTAGAACCAAAAGAAGGGGGATTGTTCAGAAAATCCCCCAAATCATTATAAAACATGAATATAAGTTGCTAATATGTAGGAAAAACAAGTAATAACATGCAAAGTTCATGTATGCATTTTACATGCATCAACATCCCCAAGCTTAACCCATACTCATCCTCGAGTATGAAGGTGATAAAACTAACATGGACTTTGCATTTTAAAACAATCATGGAATATCAAAGAAGATTATTCATGCTACATATAATCAAATGATTCATAATGTAGATGAGTAGCAACATACAATTCATGTTATAAGAAATATCAAATATGCAAGCAAAGATGCTTCATGAAAGTTCACAAAGTGTATAGTGAAATAAAAGCACTATGGACCAAATGCATACACAAAATGAAAAATAAAATCCTATATTGGTCAAAGAATATCATAATGGAAACAGAAAATATGGTGGACACTTTGGAGAAAATTGAGTAGAGGTAAAACATGATCAAGTCTTATTTAGCCTCTAAATTATTCAACTAAAATTACTAATTGAAATGTGGCATCCATTGGTCTAAGACTCTCATTGCCTCTTTATCACTAGCATCTTAAATTGTGAATGTTGAAGTAATGTGATTGACAAGGTGTTGGTTGAATGCCTCATGCCCCGTGAGTGTGAAAACCTACTCCATGATTACTCAACTTAAGATTCCTAATAAGCTTTGTACAATCATAATAAGTATTAATGACATCATAGAGAACCGCAAAGAGGTACCTCTTGCCCCATGACATGGAAACCAGCCCATGTCACAATGACAAGATGAACAAACGGAGTAGACTCATCATCCTTTTTTTATTTCATTCACTATATGCATATCTTCTTATTTTATTGTAGGATGTGTTTGTAGAGTCCACTCTAGCTGTAAGTAAATTTCCACCATGATGAAGCATGGCTTGGGTTAGCGGCCCAATGTGTTTCTCTAGTCATAAATATACTTACTCATCAAAACTTACTATTCCTCTATTTCATTTCGGCATGGCAGGAGTCCAAAAACAAAAGTACATGATATCAACCAAATGTAAATTTTTGTGAAATGTTGAAAGCTTTCCAGTGATACACTTTTATAGCTAGCTCCCAACCAAACACTTGTCAAACGCAAAACTTTTAGCTCCCGTTATTGGGTCATGTTTATTAAGTGCAATGAAAAGTAAAGGTGTGCATTCAAAAGTTCGTGAGAGTCCTATCCCAAATTCAGCTCATGACAATTAATAAAGTGAATATCTTAATTTAGAACATAAATAACACTATAACATGGTGAACATACTCGGAATAGCTCTGAAGTTAATAGGTAGATATGGTGGACTCACTGGAAATACTTGGCTAAAGGGTGTTGGAAACAAGTTTATACTTGTTGGAATTTTTACTTTTTTGGCTAGCAAGAGGGAGATAGTTGACCAGCTACTATGCATGCATTAGTGTCCATAGAACTACTCATTTCATGACAAACTAAGTAACTAACAATTAACATCAAAAACATGAATAAGAGATAGCTCATGACAACACTATTGCAAATTTCTACACCTAAAACAGCATATAAATCATGCAACTATAAGTAGCTTTTATAATCAACTAAAGCATCCCTTTCCCAATAAATATAACAGCATCCAACTTAATTCAACCCATTATTCTAGTAGATGATTCTCATAAAGATAATTGTGGTGGTGGTCTCACAAATAAACTAAAAAAAAGCAAAACTAGACGCTTCAAGTTTCTGCGATAAATGCTTTGCTTAGAAAAACAGAAAGTAGACGTGTGCTAACAAAAAGAGTGTTGGTCCATGGGGGTGTTCACCACATCCCCAAGCTTGTGATTTTCACCACTCTTGGATCTCTCTTGGCGCGGCTCCTCTATTCCCCGTGAAAAAACTTTACAAAACATGTTTCTCCCATTCTTTTTCTGTGGGGTGAGATTAGCAAGGACAAACAAAACGTATGCATGCTGCGCAAAATTCCAAAACAAAAGCTCCAGAAGATAGACAATAAGGTTCATGATGTCGTATGTTCACTCTCTAGCTCGAAAAGATCAAGAAAATTCAAGTCCCAAACCCAAAGAGTGCATCCAACAAAAGAATGCAAAATCTGTCAAGAAAAGCAATAGCAGCAAAACGAACGTTTTCCCTAAGCTATACTCATAAAAAATTCATCCAATTTTTGTGCTTACAGAGTACGAAAAGTTGCAGAACATACTAAAGAATTAGCTCAATCCGACTTACAGATAACAAATGAAAAATCGTACGGTGAGCAGAATCGTGCTGAAACAGAAATTCCAAGCACTAGGATTGCAACTTTTAAATCCAAATGGGTGAAACTTGACACTTTATTGAAAGTCTCTTGTTACAGCAAGAGGACACTAGGAAAAAACAACTAAGAACAACCGGGTTGCCTCCCGTAAAGCGCTTTATTGATAGCCGTATAGCTAGGCTTTTCTTACTTAACATCATGATGGTTGGAGTGAGGTGGCTCGGTATCCCCAAGCTTGGATTCTTGTACTTATTTGATACATGTAGGGTGAGCCCAGGGGTACATCCCCAAGCTTTATTGGTTGTCCCTCTTGATCTTTGTTCATATCACTCAACTCTTCCTCCTGAAAAATTCTTCTTACACAAATCTCAACATAAAACTTGATTAGAGGGGTTAGTGCCTCCATAAATAAAATCCACATAGGTACATCAAAGAAACATCATGAGTTGATTCTAAATATTAACTACTTTTACTACAGTTGTGCATTGCTCCTTGATCAAAAGAACCACACAAAACACAAGTAATGAGAGCAATGCAAAATAAAGACATAATCTGCCAAAAACTGAACAGCCCGTAAAGAGTGAATTTTTAGAGGCACTTAAGTTGCTAAAATAAGAAACTTAAAAATAATGAAATATTTAGTGATAACTAAATATTTCTGTCGTAAATTACCAGGTCAAAATTCCACTTCTGTGATTTTAAACATTTTTCGCAGTGAAGTTCAGGAATCTGTTTTCTGGACAGCTAATTACTATTGTTTAATCCTATCTCTCATATAAGATTATTCTTGCCATTTAAGATGAGAAATAAGACAGAAATGTGATGTTACAGTAGTGAACTAATATTTTTATTGTTTTTATCTTTGGAAAAAGTTTTAATGATAGAGACTTTGCAATGGTTTCATTGGCATGAACAACACATGTTCAAGGTCGACCCCAACTTCTCCATTACTCATCCTTCTCATTTACTTTCCCAATTTTTTTATAAAATGAAAATCTTAAACTAAATGATACATAACAGTAGGTAAAGGCATTTTACATGTTGTAAATACATAAATGTGTGCTCAAACCGAATAGGAAATTAAAGCATAAGGAACACACCAAAAAAATATTAAACAATTTATTATTAAGTCTAACCCATTTCCTATGCATTGGCATTTTGTAATGAAACAAATAAAAGAAGCACATAATAGCAAGCATAGAAAGGTAGATCAAGTGCAACTTCAATACTTTCAGCATAAGGAGGGGAAACTTAATATTGTTGAAATATGTGTAACCATGTTTCCCTCTCTCATAATAATTTTCAGTAGCATCATGAATAGATTCAACAATATGAATATCACATAAAACATTCTTATCATGAGCCACATGCATAAAAGAATCACTACTCTCCACATAAATAAAATCCTCATTAGTGATAGTGGGAGTCAAACATTCATAATTTTCATTGCAATCATCATATATAGAAGGCATAGTATCATCAAAGTGAATTTTCTCCTCCAAGCTTGGGGAACTAGAAATATCATGCTCATCAAAACCAACTTCCCCAAGCTTAAAACTATCCATAGAATCAGCAAGTATATCATTTTTATCCTCAATAGTAGGGGGACTAAAAATATCATATTCATCAAGACAAACTTCCCCAAGCTCAAGGTTTTCCTTAGCAATAAAGGTGTTCAAAGGATTAGTACTACCACAAATATGATTGTTGTGCAAATAATTTTTCAATTTCTCCTCAAACACTTCATGTCCTAATTCAAGGTAGATATTATACAGTTCTAAAATTGTTTGGTTGTTTTCCATTTTATAATTTTTTTTTGTGTTTTAGGTTTATATGTTAATATGCAATGCAAACAAGAATAAAAGCTTAGCACAACGCTCCCCGGCAACGGCGCCAGAAAAGTGCTTGATGACTCCCAAGTGCAGGAGATCAATTGTAGTACCTTTCGATAAGTATTTGAGTGTTGAACCCACGAGGAGCTGAAGGTAAGCTATATATTCTCTAAAGCCCTATAACCCTCTTATATGGCTGTTTATGCAAAGCAATAAGTTTGACTAAAAGGAACTAACTAACTAAAAGCAAGTGACGTGGAGTGTGGTTTGTCTAGTAACTAGTGAAGCAAGTTTAAAATGCAAGTAATCCTAGAGCAAGTTTATAAAGGAAGTTTCTAAAGTAGCAAGCAGCAAATATCTCAAGTATCTCAAGGGAGCAAGTGTTCTAGCAATAGGTGTTTCGTTCGTGTGGTTGTTACAATTAGTGAAGCACATGTTTTAGTCTTAGTTGTTTCTTCTAGGAAGGAGCCATGAATAGGTATAGTCAAGTAAATGATCTACAACCCCTTATGATGGATCATGTGGCCATGTAAATGACTGCACAAGATTGATTAAGACATAAAGTCCCACCATAGCCTTACGTTCTAAGGTCCCCTATATATATCCCCCAATGACTTAACTTTGTGGCTCGGTCTCAGGTTACTGTCACTCCCAAGTCACCACCACTCCATTATGCTACCGGTGATCACCTTACATGCATTCCCCAACATATGTGTAACAGCCCAAGTATGAAAACCTACCATTTAGAATGTTTGATTTCTTGTTATTAAAGTATTGCATCATGTCATCATATTGTTGCATTTGTTTCTTTTGTTTTGCATCTGTTATTCTTTGTTTTCACAATGAAAATCAAACAATTTCAACTGCTTTGTTTTCATACTTGTTCTGTTACAACTTTTGGAATAAAAATCACAAATGAAAACAACCAATTTGTTCCATTTTATTCCATGTTGATCACTCATTAACTTGTTGGTTTTAATCAAACAATCAATTCAATCAATTAATTAAATCACCTTCAATTTCCAATCAAATGCATCAAACAGAACCACTTTTGAAGTTATAAACTTTAACAAGCCAATCAACTAATTTTTAATCAAATTAATCATAGGGGTTCCCCTATTCAAACTTTGTTTTATTAAATGATCACTTAATTAAAATGCATCCAAATTTGAATTTCAAACAAACATCAAGGAAATTTAAAGTTTTCTGAAAACAAAACTTGGCTAATGTTTTCTTCTAACCCAACTAGCTTAACTAAATTTTTATAACATTTTTTGCTAACCAAAATCTTATGTTTTTCTTCCTTTTCCAACTTGCTACAAAAAAAAGAAGAAAGCAAAATAAAAAGGAAAGAAACGCAGGAGAGGGAGCAGCCCAGCAGCCCAGCCCATCTACCTATTTTTCTGTTGGCCCAGTACCCCCCTGTTCTGTCGTCTTCCTCCCTCCTCACGTCACCTCTGTACGTCCCCTTCTGCACCACCCGATCGATCGCCCCCCTCCTGGATGACCGCCGTACCAGGCCTCTCCCCCCATATAGCTTCCCCTCTGCCCTAGACTCGAACCCTAGACCCTAGCTACCCCTCGCCGCCGCCGATCTTCTTCCCTCTCGCTGCCACGGCCACTCTGTATCTCGCGCGCCCACTCTCTGAACCCCGCCGCCGCTCGCCGTCTCCGATGGCTAGCAGTGCGCGCTAGCCACGGGAACGGGAAGTCCGCGCTGCCACCTACTTCCTCGACACTTCAGTGGAGCTCGAGAAGACCCGCACGCCCGCCGCCGTCCTCCGCTCGCCGTCGGACGCCCTCCTTCGAGCCGCTGCTCGACTCCAGTCGATGGTGAGCAGCCGCTTCCCACACTCCTCTCCCTCCTGGTTCCTCTCCGTAGCACACACGAGTACGCACGCATCAGCACCCACCAGAACGCGTTTGCATCGAGCACGAGTAAGCCACGATCGCCGCCGGCCTCTGTCTGTCGCCGTCAGGTGCAGACATGCTTTCGTTGTCAGCTAAGTTCAGAAAACGAACTGAACCTCAAAACCTGTTCGCATCCTGTAACTGACAGAAGCACACGATCACCTCACTGGCGCCGTTCCTTGCGAGCTCGCTTCAGGTTGCGGGTTCGAACCCTGGGGAAGGCGAAATCCCCCCACTTTTTTTTGCTCTGCCCCACACGCTCGTCCTGGCCCCACTGGTCATCTGCCGTGGTGGAAGTGCTGCCTCCACACGCTGCCACGCTGGCCCCAGGCCCACGCGGCAGTGGCTAGGGTTAGCTGGCAGCGCGGTGCGGGATGTTTTCCAGCACGTTTCCCTTTTAACAATCTAGTCCTCCTAAATTTACAGTTTGGCCCTCAATCTTAAATTGTTAATAACTTTTAATCTAAAGCTCCAAATAATACAAGTTAAATATGTTTATTGATCTAAATAAAATTTTCTATCTAATGGTACCCATTGTTTCCTGTTTTGAACTTTCCAAATACAACTTAATTTTGAATTCAAATGTTTCAATTGCAATTTGCTAAAATCAATAACTAAATCATTATTAATCCAATAAATGCAAATAAAATATGTTTTTCATACCATTTTGAATATCCTATTCAAATATAAAATTTGTTTCCTGGTTTGAATAATTTAAATTGCCTAAACAATTTAATCCTTGTTTAATTCATTTAAATTTGATAAAATCATAACTTGCTCAAAATAAAATATTTTGAACATGCAAAATATGTTTTCAAACCATCAAAGTGTGAACTTTTCAAATGTGAATTTGAATTTATGATTTGAACAAATAAAATTCAATTAATTTTCAAACTTGTTTTAAATTCAATTAAAACTTGTTTAATATTGTTTAATTCATAATTAAATTATCCTAACTCCCATTTCAATATGTGAAACATGTAATCCACCTAAAATTTGATGTTCTTTTCAAATATAAATTTTGTTAATTGTTTTGAACACTTTAACTTGATGAAAACAACAATTGTTTGTGTGACATCTTTAAGTAACCAAATTTTCCAAACTTAACAAATGATTTCCAAACCTTGTTAAATTCCTTTTCCACTTGCCTCTTTTGTTGTTATTTTGTTGTTATCATCATGCATGCATCATGCTAAGCAAACTTTCACATTATAATAACTTGTAGATCATTTGTTTCCACTTAATCCATGGACTCTTGCCATATGCAATCCAATTGCATATGGGTCCATTTAAATTGTGTTACCATGTTAGCAAGTTTATTTTGATGCAACCATTAACTTGACATGCATCATCCCATGTTTGTGCACTATGCCATGTTATTGATTGTTTATCTTTCTGCATTGTTTGTTTGCTTCTTCTCGGATACACGACGACGTTGAGACCGACGATCCTTACGACACCCCTTCTAAGGAGTTAGCTCAGTACCAGGATACTGGGTTTTGCAGGCAAGTTATCACTCACATGAACCACTGTGTTCCTTTCAACATTGATTACCGATACTTTCCGTTGTTCTTTCTGCTAGCCTTAGTAGTAGTTGTTTCTGTTACGAACCCATCACATGAATCCCTTAACCTTGATATTGCCTCACCTCCCCTCCTATCACCCCTTTGGTTGAGCCAGTGTCTTACTAGCATGCTTAGGTTGTTTTTGCTCGAGTCTGTTACCCGTTACTTTCTGTTACTACTTCATTATGTTCTCGGGCTCGATGTTTAATCAATCAATCATGCTAATGTTGTTGTTAATAATAATTTGATGATAAGGCACCGGCAGGAGGCCCTTTGTGGTTTTGAGGCCTGCTAGTGTCGACCCTAATAGGAAAAGGGTCTTGTCTACTGATCCATGATGAGCGCACTAACCGCATGTGGGAAGCGAGTATGGGCGCCCCCCTCAATTTGATTCGATTCGCATCTCGTCCAAATCGCCTCATTTAGTTCGTGTTTTCCATTTGCCGCATGCATGTTTTTTGCGAGCCCAGGCCAGGGTGGAACTTTTGTAGTCGGCATATAGGGGGACACGTTCTTAGAGTGCTATGAGGGTCCATTTTCTTCTGGGCTCGATTAGCCGTGTGCCCAAGGTTCTTTGGGCTTGATGCGAAGAAGAGTCGAGTTGTGTTGAGTGCCCCGCTTGGTGGAAGGGCCTTTCCATCTGGCGGGTTATTCATGCGTGTACGGCCAAATTGGTGCAACCCTGCAGGGATAATCTTCTCGAGAAGCCGTGTTTTCCGCGGTTATGGATTACTTGGTGAAAGTACTGGCTAACAAGTACTCAGGACAACTTAAACCTAATGATTAACAACCTTACACCCAATGATTAACAACTTGACTAGTAATAAGCTTATTGACACAATAATCTGAACCATCATTAATCCAACTGTGTGAGTTATCCTCGGATTGCTTCTTTGGATAAGGGGCGAGATCCAGGATGGGTTTGTTTGAAGTTATCTTTCAGTTGGTTACAATACTCGATCTTATCCTCTTTCAGTTAGTTGGAAGTTGTAGTATGTTCTGTAGTTGGTTAGAGCAGCCAGTTGCAGCATCTTTTTATCCCCTTCCTTCCGTTGCACCCAAAGCATCTGTGCTTGGTGTTGACGGGTTACACTTTGGTGAACTGTGAGTCTTGCTTGCCAGTACGTTTATGTACTGACCCCTTTGGGGCTGTGGTTTCCGCAGACGACATTTCCGAGGATCTACATGGTGGCTACTACATGGAGTATGACGAGACTGCTGACGAGTAGATAGCGGACCCGGGCAGGATCCGAGATTTCGTGGATGGGCTCCGTCTGTTCGTTTCCGGCCTCTTAGGCCTATTTGGTTCTTGTCTGTACTCAGACATGTTGAATGCTTCCGCTGTGATGTAATGATGATATGTTGGGGCATGTGCCCTCTAGATGATTGTATTTGCTATCTCTGCTCTAATGAGAGCCATTTGCAACTTATTTTGATCTTTTGTGTCGTAGAGATCTGTTGTGATATCAGTTGTTCAACGCCGTTGACGTACCATGCGTGTATGGTTTGAAGTACGTCAATGGAAGTGTCCTGATTTCTATGGGATAGTTTACATCGACGGTGGATAGTAGAGTTTGGTTGTCGCACATAAGTGCTGGCCTACTCGTAAGAGGATGCGGGAGCAGATAAGCCCCATAATCCAAGCATCTACTATTCAGTTCGGCCCGATGAGTATCCCCTAGAAGTCCGGGTGCGACAAATGGTATCAGAGCCTGTCTGCCTGTAGGATCCCTTTTTACTGGTCGCAGTTGAGTCTAGAAACTATTTTGTAGCTATATAGGAAAAATGAAACGTGAGAGTAGGAATTCTGCCATTTTTCTTCTTTCCCCACCCACCCACCCTTTTCTGGTAAGGAAGTGCAACGTTGTTTTCCCTTCTCATCTAAACTTTCAAGTTAGGATTTCACGTATTCTGGTTTCTCTAGGATGGTTATATCTACTAGACCATAGGAATGGAGGTGGTTGTGACATGATTTATCATGTTGCCTACTCATGATTGAGAACGGAGGCGTGTAAGCCCCGGAAGCAAATCCTCTATTCCTTAAGCAGTAGATATTGATCCTTTAGAAGCCCGGATGGGTTTTTCCGTAGTACCTCAGGAGTTTTGTTCTCGTTTTCCCCGATGTTGATATCCTGTTCTTCTCAACATCCTTTTCGTCCGTTCAAATCTTGTTGTTGTTTTCCATTTCAGTTCTTCTACCGGCGTCTAATCAAAACTTCCCAAATATCAAGTCTATCTGGCCAGAAAGGTTGTTGTTGTTGTTGTTGATTCCAGGCTATGAGAGCTGGCATTCCTATCACCTGGGGTTGTTTCGCTGAAGCATTCCTGAAGCACCCCATTCCAGATAGTCTATCCTCCAAATCAATCAAATCCTGTTCAACTATACACCCTCAATACAAACCTATTCCTTCAATTGAAAATGTTCCGGTGGTTTCCAAATTCCCTGACATCCTTCCAGAAGAGTTGCCAGGAATTCCTATCGTTTTGAACTTCCAGAAAAACTATCCAATGTGCACGATGTGTTTCACGTGTCACAGCTCAAGTGGATCTTCCCAAGAAGTATCCGGACCTTTTCTTTTCTCAGTAGGAATCTCGGGGCGCGATTCCTTCAAGGCGGGGCGTTTTGTAACAGCCCAAGTATGAAAACCTACCATTTAGAATGTTTGATTTCTTGTTATTAAAGTATTGCATCATGTCATCATATTGTTGCATTTGTTTCTTTTGTTTTGCATCTGTTATTCTTTGTTTTCACAATGAAAATCAAACAATTTCAACTGCTTTGTTTTCATACTTGTTCTGTTACAACTTTTGGAATAAAAATCACAAATGAAAACAACCAATTTGTTCCATTTTATTCCATGTTGATCACTCATTAACTTGTTGGTTTTAATCAAACAATTAATTCAATCAATTAATTAAATCACCTTCAATTTCCAATCAAATGCATCAAACAGAACCACTTTTGAAGTTATAAACTTTAACAAGCCAATCAACTAATTTTTAATCAAATTAATCATAGGGGTTCCCCTATTCAAAGTTTGTTTTATTAAATGATCACTTAATTAAAATGCATCCAAATTTGAATTTCAAACAAACATCAAGCAAATTTAAAGTTTTCTGAAAACAAAACTTGGCTAATGTTTTCTTCTAACCCAACTAGCTTAACTAAATTTTTATAACATTTTTTGCTAACCAAAATCTTATGTTTTTCTTCCTTTTCCAACTTGCTACAAAAAAAAAAAAGCAAAATAAAAAGGAAAGAAACGCAGGAGAGGGAGCAGCCCAGCAGCCCAGCCCATCTACCTATTTTTCTGTTGGCCCAGTACCCCCCTGTTCTGTCGTCTTCCTCCCTCCTCACGTCACCTCTGTACGTCCCCTTCTGCACCACCCGATCGATCGCCCCCCTCCTGGATGACCGCCGTACCAGGCCTCTCCCCCCCATATAGCTTCCCCTCTGCCCTAGACTCGAACCCTAGACCCTAGCTACCCCTCGCCGCCGCCGATCTTCTTCCCTCTCGCTGCCAAGGCCACTCTGTATCTCGCGCGCCCACTCTCTGAACCCCGCCGCCGCTCGCCGTCTCCGATGGCTAGCAGTGCGCGCTAGCCACGGGAACGGGAAGTCCGCGCTGCCACCTACTTCCTCGACACTTCAGTGGAGCTCGAGAAGACCCGCACGCCCGCCGCCGTCCTCCGCTCGCCGTCGGACGCCCTCCTTCGAGCCGCTGCTCGACTCCAGTCGATGGTGAGCAGCCGCTGCCCACACTCCTCTCCCTCCTGGTTCCTCTCCGTAGCACACACGAGTACGCACGCATCAGCACCCACCAGAACGCGTTTGCATCGAGCACGAGTAAGCCACGATCGCCGCCGGCCTCTGTCTGTCGCCGTCAGGTGCAGACATGCTTTCGTTGTCAGCTAAGTTCAGAAAACGAACTGAACCTCAAAACCTGTTCGCATCCTGTAACTGACAGAAGCACACGATCACCTCACTGGCGCCGTTCCTTGCGAGCTCGCTTCAGGTTGCGGGTTCGAACCCTGGGGAAGGCGAAATCCCCCCACTTTTTTTTGCTCTGCCCCACACGCTCGTCCTGGCCCCACTGGTCATCTGCCGTGGTGGAAGTGCTGCCTCCACACGCTGCCACGCTGGCCCCAGGCCCACGCGGCAGTGGCTAGGGTTAGCTGGCAGCGCGGTGCGGGATGTTTTCCAGCACGTTTCCCTTTTAACAATCTAGTCCTCCTAAATTTACAGTTTGGCCCTCAATCTTAAATTGTTAATAACTTTTAATCTAAAGCTCCAAATAATACAAGTTAAATATGTTTATTGATCTAAATAAAATTGTCTATCTAATGGTACCCATTGTTTCCTGTTTTGAACTTTCCAAATACAACTTAATTTTGAATTCAAATGTTTCAATTGCAATTTGCTAAAATCAATAACTAAATCATTATTAATCCAATAAATGCAAATAAAATATGTTTTTCATACCATTTTGAATATCCTATTCAAATATAAAATTTGTTTCCTGGTTTGAATAATTTAAATTGCCTAAACAATTTAATCCTTGTTTAATTCATTTAAATTTGATAAAATCATAACTTGCTCAAAATAAAATATTTTGAACATGCAAAATATGTTTTCAAACCATCAAAGTGTGAACTTTTCAAATGTGAATTTGAATTTATGATTTGAACAAATAAAATTCAATTAATTTTCAAACTTGTTTTAAATTCAATTAAAACTTGTTTAATATTGTTTAATTCATAATTAAATTATCCTAACTCCCATTTCAATATGTGAAACATGTAATCCACCTAAAATTTGATGTTCTTTTCAAATATAAATTTTGTTAATTGTTTTGAACACTTTAACTTGATGAAAACAACAATTGTTTGTGTGACATCTTTAAGTAACCAAATTTTCCAAACTTAACAAATGATTTCCAAACCTTGTTAAATTCCTTTTCCACTTGCCTCTTTTGTTGTTATTTTGTTGTTATCATCATGCATGCATCATGCTAAGCAAACTTTCACATGATAATAACTTGTAGATCATTTGTTTCCACTTAATCCATGGACTCTTGCCATATGCAATCCAATTGCATATGGGTCCATTTAAATTGTGTTACCATGTTAGCAAGTTTATTTTGATGCAACCATTAACTTGACATGCATCATCCCATGTTTGTGCACTATGCCATGTTATTGATTGTTTATCTTTCTGCATTGTTTGTTTGCTTCTTCTCGGATACACGACGACGTTGAGACCGACGATCCTTACGACACCCCTTCTAAGGAGTTAGCTCAGTACCAGGCTACTGGGTTTTGCAGGCAAGTTATCACTCACATGAACCACTGTGTTCCTTTCAACATTGATTACCGATACTTTCCGTTGCTCTTTCTGCTAGCCTTAGTAGTAGTTGTTTCTGTTACGAACCCATCACATGAATCCCTTAACCTTGATATTGCCTCACCTCCCCTCCTATCACCCCTTTGGTTGAGCCAGTGTCTTACTAGCATGCTTAGGTTGTTTTTGCTCGAGTCTGTTACCCGTTACTTTCTGTTACTACTTCATTATGTTCTGGGGGCTCGATGTTTAATCAATCAATCATGCTAATGTTGTTGTTAATAATAATTTGATGATAAGGCACCGGCAGGAGGCCCTTTGTGGTTTTGAGGCCTGCTAGTGTCGACCCTAATAGGAAAAGGGTCTTGTCTACTGATCCATGATGAGCGCACTAACCGCATGTGGGAAGCGAGTATGGGCGCCCCCCTCAATTTGATTCGATTCGCATCTCGTCCAAATCGCCTCATTTAGTTCGTGTTTTCCATTTGCCGCATGCATGTTTTTTGCGAGCCCAGGCCAGGGTGGAACTTTTGTAGTCGGCATATAGGGGGACACGTTCTTAGAGTGCTATGAGGGTCCATTTTCTTCTGGGCTCGATTATCCGTGCGCCCAAGGTTCTTTGGGCTTGATGCGAAGAAGAGTCGAGTTGTGTTGAGTGCCCCGCTTGGTGGAAGGGCCTTTCCATCTGGCGGGTTATTCATGCGTGTACGGCCAAATTGGTGCAACCCTGCAGGGATAATCTTCTCGAGAAGCCGTGTTTTTCCGCGGTTATGGATTACTTGGTGAAAGTACTGGCTAACAAGTACTCAGGACAACTTAAACCTAATGATTAACAACCTTACACCCAATGATTAACAACTTGACTAGTAATAAGCTTATTGACACAATAATCTGAACCATCATTAATCCAACTGTGTGAGTTATCCTCGGATTGCTTCTTTGGATAAGGGGCGAGATCCAGGATGGGTTTGTTTGAAGTTATCTTTCAGTTGTTTACAATACTCGATCTTATCCTCTTTCTGTTAGTTGGAAGTTGTAGTATGTTCTGTAGTTGGTTAGAGCAGCCAGTTGCAGCATCTTTTTATCCCCTTCCTTCCGTTGCACCCAAAGCATCTGTGCTTGGTGTTGACGGGTTACACTTTGGTGAACTGTGAGTCTTGCTTGCCAGTACGTTTATGTACTGACCCCTTTGGGGCTGTGGTTTCCGCAGACGACGTTTCCGAGGAGCTACATGGTGGCTACTACATGGAGTATGACGAGACTGCTGACGAGTAGATAGCGGACCCGGGTAGGATCCGAGACTTCGTGGATGGGCTCCGTCTGTTCGTTTCCGGCCTCTTAGGCCTATTTGGTTCTTGTCTGTACTCAGACATGTTGAATGCTTCCGCTGTGATGTAATGATGATATGTTGGGGCATGTGCCCTCTGGATGATTGTATTTGCTATCTCTGCTCTAATGAGAGCCATTTGCAACTTATTTTGATCTTTTGTGTCGTAGAGATCTGTTGTGATATCAGTTGTTCAACGCCGTTGACGTACCATGCGTGTATGGTTTGAAGTACGTCAATGGAAGTGTCCTGATTTCTATGGGATAGTTTACATCGACGGTGGATAGTAGAGTTTGGTTGTCGCACATAAGTGCTGGCCTACTCGTAAGAGGATGCGGGAGCAGATAAGCCCCGTAATCCAAGCATCTACTATTCAGTTCGGCCCGATGAGTATCCCCTAGAAGTCCGGGTGCGACATATGCGTGCACTCATATATTGTATATAAAGACAATCATAGAAGATAACAAACTTGTATGCAACCAATCAATGAACTATTTCACCATTGCCAAGAACAATTCACTACTCAAACATAGACGGGAAGACACAATACATCAAGGGAATATAGTATTGCATCATACATCATGTTTGCCAAGAGATTACAGTGGAGAGATGGAGCTGATCTTGCTGTAGATGTTGATGATGAACACGCCGGAGGGGGGTGGAGCCCTCCGGGGGTGATCCCGGCGGCGTTTCCCCCCTCCCATCTTCTCCGGTGGCAGCCTTCTGTCTCTCTGTTTTGTGGTTTCGTCTCTCGGAGCCGCCTCCTTCTCGAAAAGTCCAGGGGACCCTTTATATAGTCGTTTTTAGGTCACGAGACACTCGGGAGAAGAAAGATCAACAGCATCGGAGCCACGGGGGCAAAAAGGGGGCCCCACACGCAGCCAAGGAATCTGGCCGCGTGGAGGGTCCTCTTTTCCACCTGGTTGGCCTTTTGGCCCTCTACTTTGGCCCATGGTCTTCGTCTCGAAAATTCTGAACCGTGCTCTTTGGCCTTGCCCTTTTTGGAATCCCGAAGCTCCCGGAAAGTCTGAAACACTAAAAAGTACGTTTTCTGGAAAAACAGGGTTAGAACCAAAAGAAGGGGGATTGTTCAGAAAATCCCCCAAATCATTATAAAACATGAATATAAGTTTCTAATATGTAGGAAAAACAAGTAATAACATGCAAAGTTCATGTATGCATTTTACATGCATCACCGGCCCAGGAGGAAGGAAGTTCTAGAAGACCTGAAAGGGAACGCATGCCTTGTAACTCATGCCTTGGGGGTCACGGTAGGGGATTTGGGGTTATGCGCGGATCCCGAGTGGGATTCTGAAAAGTATCTTGTATGGAAAGTTAGGAAGTCGGGTGTGGTATATAAACCGGCTTCTAGGGCAAAGAAACCAGGCTTTTGAGTTTCGAGAGAAAGAGAAGGATTCGAGCTTGTAACCCTAGATTGGAGTATCGGCGACATTATAGCCAGAAACCTTAGATTACTAGTTGACATGATTTCCTCTAAGCTAAACCCTCTCCCAAACACCAGAGTCGATTTGACCCAATCTAAGTTACCCCCGGTAACGTCTGCCGTGAATATCCCGCGACAGTTGGCGCCCACCGTGGGGCCTACGTCCAAATGTGTTTACGTCATGGGAGAAGCTCGGGAAAGCATGAAGAACCTCGTCATCGGCGAGATCGTCACCAACCCCGAAGGAGAGAAGATTGTAGACGACTTTGGCTAGGGGCCAGAGTCGGATGAGCTGGAAACCGGATCTGTTATCACGATCGGCCGGGTCAACGTCTTCGTCGGCATGGTACGTGCGTCTGGTTTTGTTTCTGACCATAATGAGTATGATTCTGTGTCAGGGGACGATACCTGCGTTCAATCGGACGGAGAAGATTCGGTCGGGATAGCAGAGCCGGAGAAGGAACCCACCACGAAGAGAGAACAGCCGGAGGAGCCAGTATGGACCCCGCGTGGCCGGGTTATTGGAGAAGATGATACCGAATCTATCTTGCATCTGCTCGAAGATCGGTATGAAGAAGGTAGCGACGAAGAGGAAGAATGCGAGTCTTCACCAGGCATTGCGCGCCGAGTCGCGGTCTATACAGCCCCTGTGTAACATCCCAAGTATGAAATATCCCCTAGAATGTTTTGTTTCTTGTTTTAATTCAAGTATTGCATCATGTCATCATGTTTAATTATTTGTTTGCATTTGTTTACTATTTGTTTTGCATCTGTTTTATCTTGTTTTCATAATGAAACTCAAACAAATTCAAATGGTTATTTCATACTTGCTCTGTTACAACATTTGGAATAAAAATCACAAATGAAAACAACCAATTTGTTCCATTTAATTCCATGTTGATCACTCATTAATTTGTTGGTTTTAATCAAACAAGTAATTCAATCAATTAATTCTAAATCACTTTCAAATTCAAACCAACTCTTCAAATCAGTACCCATTTTGAATCTATGACATTCACCAAACAATTATAATCATTGATCACATTAAATAATAGGGGTCACCCTATTAAAATGCTTTGTTTTCATTAATGTTTAATTAATATCAAAATTCTTTCAAATTTAGTTTATTTTCCAAACAGCACAAAACTTTAAATATTTTTGAAGTTCAAACTTGATAATTGGTTGTATTTAACACAATGAGTTCACCCTATTTTTCCTAGAATTTTTGCTAACCTAAAAGCCCCTTTTTCTTCCATTGTTGTTTCAGCAAAAAAAAAATGAAACAGAAAAAATAAAAGGAGAAAAACCTGCCCGCGCGACACCTAACCAGCCCATACCCAGCTAAACCCATCATAGCGCGCAGCCCAGCCCGCTAAGCGCGCGCGTACCGCTTCGAATCGCGTGCAATCGTTCTGTCCCAAGTACGGCCGCTCATCGGAGCAGGCCACGTCGCCGTACGGCGGCGCCCGACGGCCAGGAGCCACCCGCGGGCGCTATAAGACCCCCACGGAACCCTAGGGCGCAGCACCTAACCCTAGGCTCCTGTCTCCCCCTCGAATCCGCCGCCACCTCTTCCTCCCTCGCCGGAATTCCTTCTGTACCCACCTCGCCGTAGCCTCCTCTCTGAATCCGAGCACACCACCGTCGCCATGGACACGCACGCCCCCACCTAAGTGCTGGAACCGCATCGCCACCAAATCCTCTTCCGTTTGGACACCTGAGCGGAGCCGGAGATCCTCGGTAGCCGCACCGCCGTCCACGCCGTCGTCGCCTCACCGTCGAGCTCGCCCCTCTGCTTCCCTCTGCAACTGCGGTGAGCAGCCACCAAGATCCCCTCCTCCTCTCTGCCTCTTGCTCGCAGCACTGCCACTCATCCGTGCACACGTCCACGCATCAGTACACACCAGCCACCGCACGACACCACCACTCGCCGCCGGTGACCTCTCCTCTGACGAAGTTTCAGTCGTTGGTTTTCGTCAGTTAAGTTCAGATCCGCGATAGTAACGTTATCCTCCTTGAGCACGGTTAACTGACAACAAACACGCACAGCCCATCTGGTTCAGTAACACGCGCAGCGAGCGAGAGGTGCAGGGTTCGAGCCCCTGCCCTCGCGGGATTTTTCCCCCAGCTTTTTCCACGCCACGCTGACAGGGAGGGCCCCCTGTCAGCCGCACAGTGGCCACGCCAGCACAGTGAGCCCAAGGGCCCCCCCCGCAGTGTCTGGGTGGGTTACTCTGTGCGTACAAAACGTTTTTTAAACATTTCTGTAATCAAAAGCTAGTCCTCTATTTTAACAGATTGGTCCCTGGTTTTTAAAAACCCCATAACTTTAGTTTTATTAATCCAATAACAGAAAATAAAATATGTGGGCTAATCTAAATTTAATTGTCTACCCATTGGTATCATTTGTTTCCTGTTTTGAAATTTCAAAATGCAATTTAAATTTGAATTCAAATAATTCAAATGCAATTTGCTAAATTCAATAACTAATTCATTATTAATCCAATAAATGCTAATAAAATATGTTTTCCATACCATTTTGAATAACCTATTCAAATATAATTTGTTTTTCATGGTTTGAATAATTTAAATTGCCTAAATAATTTAATACTTGTTTAACTCATTTAAATTTGATAAAATCATAACTTGCTCAATATAAAATATTTTTGAACATGCAAAATATGTTTTCAAACCATCAAAGTGTGAACTTTTCAAATATGAATTTGAATTTATGTTTTGAACAAATAAAATTCACACTTGTTTTAAATCCAATTAAAACTTGTTTAATATTGTTTAATTCATAATAAATTCATCCTAATTCCAATTTCAATATTTGAAACATGTAATCCAACTAAAATTGGATGTTCTTTTCAAATATAAATTTTGTTATTTGTTTTGAACACTTTAACTTGATGAAAACAACAATTGTTTGTGTGACAGGTTTAAGTAACCAAACTTTCCAAACTTAATAAATAATTTCCAAAACTTGTTAAATCCTTTTATCACTTGCATTTATTATTGTTATTTGTTGTTATTTTGTTGTTATCATCTTGCATGCATCATGCTAACAACTTTCACATAATAATTAAATTGTAAATCATTTGTTCCACTTAATTCATGGACCCTTTCCCATATGCAACTCAAAATTGCATAGGGGTCCATCTTAATTGTGTTACCATGTCACTTAGTTTATTTTTATGCAACCATTAACTTGTCATGCATCATCTTTGATTGTGCACTATGCCATGATAATGATTGTTTATATTTCTGTCTTGTTTGTTTGCTTCTTCTCGAATAGGCGACGACGTTGAGACAGACGATCTTTACAGCACCCCTTCTGAGGATCTAGCTCAGTACCCGGCTGTTGAGTTTGCAGGCAAGTTATCACTCACATGAACCATCGTGTTCCTTTCAACCCTGGTTACCGATACTTTCCGTTGTCCATTTCTGCTAGCCTTAGTGGTAGTTGTTTCTGTTACGAACCTATCACATGAATCCCTTAACCCTGATATTGCCTCACCACCACTCCTACAACCCTATTGTTTGCGCCAGTGTCTTACTAGCATGCTTAGGTTGTTTTGCTCGAGTCTGTTACCCGTTACTTTCAGTTACTATAACTTTATTATGTTCTGGGGGCTCGATGTTTAATCAATCAATCAATCATGGTAATGGTATTGTTAAATGATAATTTGATGATAAGGCACCGGCAGGAGGCCCTGTGTGGTTTTGAGGCCTACTAGTGTCGACCCTAATAGGAAAAGGGTATTGTCTACTGATCCATGATGAGCGCACTACCCGCATGTGGGAAGCGAGTATGGGCGCCCCCCTCAATTTGATTCGATTCGCATCTCGTCCAAATCATCTCATTTAGTTCGTGTTTTCCATTTGCCGCATGCATGTTTTTGCGAGCCCAGCGCAGGGTGGAACTTTCGTAGTCGGCATATAGGGGGACACGTTCTTAGAGTGCTATGAGGGTCCATTTTCTTCTGGGCTCGATTAGCCGTGCGCCCAAGGTGCTTTGGGCTTGATGCGAAGAAGAGTTGAGTTGTGTTGAGTGCCCCGCTTGGTGGGAGGCATCCCATCTGGCGGGTTATTCATACGTGTACGGCCAAATTGGTGCAACCCTGCAGGGATAATCTTCTCGAGAAGCCGTGTTTTCCGCGGTTATGGTTAACTTGGTGAAAGTACTGGCTAACAAGTACTCAGGACAACTTAAACCTAATGACTCACAATCTCACACCCCATGATTAACAACTTGACTAGTAATAGGATTATTGACACAATAACTTGACTCATCTGTAATCCAACTGTGTGAGTTATCCTCGGATTGCTTCTTTGGATAAGGGGCGAGATCCAGGATGGGTTTGTTTGAAGTTATCTTTCAGTTGGTTACAATACTCGATCTTATCTTCTTTCTGTTAGTCGGAAGTGGTAGAATCTCTGTAGTTGGTTAGCGCAGCCAGTTGCAGCATCTTTTATATCCCCTTCTTCCGTTGAACCCAAGGCATCTGTGCTTGGTGTTGACGGGCTACACTTTGGTGAACTATGAGTCTTGCTTGCCAGTACGTCTATGTACTGACCCCTTTGGGGCTGTGGTTTCCGCAGACTACGCTTACGAGGATCCAGGTGACGGCTACTACGTGGAGTTTGACGAGGCTGCTGACGAGTAGTTAGCGGACCCGGGCAGGATCCGAGACATCGTGGATGGGCTCCGTCTTTATTTCAGTTTCCGGCTTCTTAAGCCTATTTGGATTTGTCTGTACTCAGACCCCTTTGAATGCTTCCGCTGAGATGTAATGATGTTATGTTGGGACATGTGTCCTCTGGATGATTGTATTTGCTATCTCTGCCCTAGTGAGGGCCATTTGCAACTTATTTCAATCTTTTGTGTCTTAGAGATATGTTGTGTTATCAGTTTGTTCAAAGCCGTTGACGTACCATGTGTGTATGGTATGAAGTACGTCAATGGTAGTGTCCTGATTTCTACGGGATAGTTTACATCGACGGTGAACAGTAGCGATGGGTTGTCACACATAAGTGTTGGCCTACTCGTAAGAGGACGCGGGTGCCAGTAAGCCCCGTAATCCCATCAGAATATTGTTCAGTTCGTACGGTGAGTATCCTCTAGAAGTTCGGGTGCGACAAATGGTATCAGAGCCTGTCTGCCTGTAGGATCCCTTTTACTGGTCGCAGTTGAGTCTAGAAACTATTTTGTAGCTATATAGGAAAAATGAAACGTGAGAGTAGGAATTCTGCCATTTTTCTTCTTTCCCCACCCACCCACCCTTTTTCTGGTAAGGAAGTGCAACGTTGTTTTCTCTTCTCACCTAAACTTTCAAGTTAGGATTTCACGTGTTTTGGGTTCTCCGTAGTACCTCAGGAGTTTTTGGTCTCGTGTTTCCCGATGTTGCTTCAATATCCTGTTCCTTTCAACATCCTTTTCGTCCGTTGAACCTTGTTGTTGCTTTCCACATCAGTTCTCTACCAGCGTCTAATCAAAACTTCCCCGATCATCTGCAGATGGATCTCAGGTTCTTCCCGCAGGTGGTTCGGATGACTCGTTGTGAGAGCACCGCCGGTTATCCGGAGATGCTGAGAGACATGGTCACTTATCTGGGGTTCCATTGGGCACCAGAGTACCAGGTCTACGAGCAGCAGCGAGAGTTTGACCAGACCTACTACCAGGCTATCGTCTACATTCTGTCAGATGATGGCATGAGCGTTGTCCACCGCTACGAGGCAGTAGGTTCCACAGTGGATATGGCCGTGCAGCAGGCAGCTTACGTGAGTCTCACCGTCCTCCGTGCTGACTACTGGGGATTTGACGATTCTATCTATCGCCACATCCCCCGTGGTTACATCACTTCAGCGGGAGCTCACTTCACCCTCTACGACAACCTGGATGTCTACGAGCATGATAACACCAGGCTGCACACCACCGCTCAGTTTGTGAGGCACAGTGACGCTGTTGCCACCACACTTTCTCAGGAGTTAGCCTCAGTCAGGGAGCAGCTCTACCTTGCTTTGACTCGTCTGGCGACGTACACCACAGACTTTGTTGGAGATGAGCGCTTTGCACGTTTCCATCAGACAGTTGGACGTAGTTTGCCAGATGCTGGAGGTTACGAGCCGATCAGAGGTCCACTCCTCAACCTCGGAGCTGGTTACACTGGGATTCCACGCTTTGGAGCACAGGGAGACGACGCTTTCTACTTCACCACACCGGGAGTTGCTCTCAGGGCAGTCCCGATCTACGTGGATCGTCGTTCTACCTACTTCCGTGGGATTCCTCCTCACCGTATCTCTCGTCGTACTACTCACCGCCGTCCTGCGTGATGAGCATGGGAGTACCGATGTATCCATTCTAGCTATGTTTAGTTATCCTTTGGCTTTCGAACCATGTATTGGTGTGTTGGATATTCTGATGTATTTGAACATGTGATGATGTACCTGTTGGTTATCTATTCATGCGTCGGAATAATCTATCTTTCGGTTACCAAGTCTATCCTTTTCTATTGTTGTGCTAAATTGCATGTCTATTCAGGATGACGCCAACAAGGAGCAACCCGCCTGAACCACCTCCGCTCACGGAGCTGTTGACTCAGATGACTCAGGTCGTGGCTCAGATGGCCCAGATCCAGGCTAACCAGCACAACAACCAGAATGCTCCGCGAGTCAGCATCAAGGAGTTTCTGAGTATGGGGCCGAGAGCTTTCGTGGCAACACGTGAGCCTCTGGATGCTTATGAATGGATCAGGGAGATGGCCAGGGCTCTGGACATTGCTCACGTTACTGAGGAGGATAAAGTCAAGTATGCCACCTACCTACTGAAGGGTCAGGCAGCTACCTGGTGGGAGAACTACCAGACCATGAGAGCTGGATATCCTATCACCTGGGGATGTTTCAAGGATGCCTTCCTGAAGCACCACATCCCAGATGGTCTCATGGAAAGGATGCGTGAGGAATTTTGCTCTCTCAGACAGGGCAAGCTGGACGTCATTGGCTACCAGAACGAGTTCAATCGTCTCGCTCGATACGCTGGTGATGAGGTGTCCACTGAAGCCAAGAAGATGGCAAGGTTCCGCCGAGGTTTTAACCCGGAACTGAAGTACGCTCTCACCAACATCAGGTGCAAGGACTTCGAGGAGCTCGTGAACACCGCGCTCAATGAGGAGAATGGGCGCAAGGCGTTCGAGGAGTCCCGAAAGCACTCGCGTGAGGGTGGTTCCTCCTCCAACATGACCACCCCTCCGCAGAAGCGCCGCATCTGGGTGCCAAATGATGTTGTCACTAGGGCTCCATATGCCCAAGCTTCTCCAGGCTTTGCTCCCCGCCCACCCAACCCAGCTCAGATGCAGAGTCAGAGGGTTCCAATGGGGCAGCCAAGGCCAGACCCTTCTCGTGTTGTCACTTGCTACAAGTGCAAGGATACTGGACACTATGCTGATAAGTGCACTCAGAGGCAGCTACCTCCACCTCCTCGCCCCAACACCAACCAGGCAATGGTTCGTGCTCCTCCGGCTAAAGTCTTCAACTCCAATAACAGGCCTGTCGGGAGGACCGCGAGGGTGAATCATATCAAGGCCGACAAAGCTGAGGAAGCTGCTGACGTCGTTCTCGGTATATTACCCGTAAACTCTATTCCAGCTAAAGTGTTGTTTGATACCGGAGCATCGCATTCTTTTGTGTCAAAGATTTTTGCAAAAGCATACAACCTAGTTCTGGTTCCGCTAAGCAATCAAATGACTGTTCACTCTCCGGGACCGCAAATGTTGACTTCCAAGATAAGCATGGACAATCAAATCCTAATTGGAGGCCGCATATTCCTTGCTTCACTCATGTTGCTGGGAAATTCTGACATTGATGTCATTCTGGGTATGGATTGGTTGAAGACCCACAAAGCTAAAATTGACTGTGCTCAAAAGTCAATAACTCTCTCTCACCCTTCGGGCCAAATAGTCTATTCTCCATATGGATCAAGTTCTGTTCAGCTGTTCAACCTCGATGCTAAACCCCTTCCTGCAATTGAAAATGTTCCGGTGGTTTGTGAATTCCCTAACGTCTTTCCAGAAGAGTTGCCAGGGATGCCTCCGACAGAGCAGTTGAGTTAGTGATCGAGCTTGAACCAGGTACTGCTCCAATCTCTAAGCATCCATACAAGATAGCTCCTCCTGAACTGAAATTGTTGAAGGAGCAAATCGATATGTACATGGAGAAAGGTTACATTCAGCCTAGTTCCTCCGCTTGGGGTTGCCCAACTCTGTTTGTTGCCAAGAAGGATCAAACAAAAAGACTCGTGGTTGACTATCGTCCTCTCAACGAGAAAACCATCAAGAACAAGTATCCAATTCCTCGTATCGATGATCTTTTTGATCAACTTGCTGGAGCCTCAATATTCTCAAAGTTGGACTTGAGGATGGGTTACCATCAAATAAAGATCAGAAAGGAAGATATTCCAAAGACAGCTTTCACCACTCGTTACGGTCTATATGAATACACCGTCATGTCCTTTGGTCTCACCAATGCACCGGCGACGTTCTCAAGACTCATGAATTCTGTCTTCCATGAATACCTCGACAAGTTTGTTGTGGTATATCTCGATGACATTCTAGTCTACTCAAAATCCGAGGAAGAGCATGGAGAACACCTTCGTCTCACTCTCATGAAACTTCGCGAGCATCGTCTATATGCCAAGTTCTCCAAATGTGAGTTCTGGATTCCAGAAGTTGCTTACCTTGGTCATATCATCTCTGCCAAAGGCATAGCCATTGACCCAGAAAAGGTTAAGGCAATTGTTGATTGGAAACCCCCTAAGACGGTGAAGCAAGTCAGAAGTTTTCTTGGCTTGGCTAGCTATTGCCGTCGTTTCGTCCAAAACTTTTCCAAGATTGCCAAACCTCTCACTGATCTCACAAAGAAGGACAAGAAGTTCGTTTGGACTCCACAGAGTGATGAGAGTTTCAATCTCCTGAAGACTAAACTCACTTCCACACCTGTTCTGGTTGGCCCAGATACTACCAAACCTTTCCAGATATTCTGCGATGCATCTCTCCAAGGTCTAGGAGCAGTTCTTATGCAAGAACGTCAAGTTGTGGCTTATGCTTCACGTCAGTTGAACCCACATGAGCAAAACTATGCCACACATGATCTTGAACTTGCAGCAGTTGTGTTTGCCCTCAAGAAATGGAGACAATACTTGTTGGGTAACAAAACTGAAATATTTTCCGATCATAAGAGTCTGAAATACATCTTCACTCAGCCAGATCTAAACCTCAGGCAAAGGAGATGGATTGAGAAGATTAAAGACTTTGATCTCACCATTTCTTACACTCCAGGCAAGGCTAATGTTATGGCCGATGCTCTCAGTCGAAAGTCATATTGCAATAATCTCATGATCATGGAAAGCCAACCTCCACTTCATGAAGAATTCCAAAAGCTGAACCTTGGTCTTGTTCCTCAAGGTTACCTTGCTAGCTTGACAGCCAGTCCAACTCTCGAGGACAAGATTCGTTCTGAACAACTTCGTGATACTGAAATCAAGAAGATTGTAGAGCACATCAAGGAAGGCAATGATAAATTCAAGTCCTTCTCAATTGATGACAAGGGAACTGTGTTCTTCGAAGGACGCATTGCAGTTCCTCAGATTCAAAGCCTCAAAGATATCATTCTCAAGGAGGCTCATGAAACTCCTCTCTCCATCCACCCTGGAAGTACAAAGATGTACCAGGATCTCAAGACTCTGTATTGGTGGCCTGGCATGAAACGTGAAATTGCTCAATACGTTTCTGAATGCGACATTTGTCAACGTGTTAAGGCAGTCCATCAAAAGACAGCAGGTCTACTCCAACCTCTGAAAATTCCTGAGTGGAAGTGGGACATGATTGAAATGGACTTCGTTACTGGGTTTCCAAAGTCCAAAAAGGGCAACGATGCAATCTTCGTTGTTATTGATCGTCTCACTAAGGTAGCTCACTTCTTTGCTGTCAAGGAAACTATCTCAGCTAGCCAGTTAGCAGAGCTCTACACAGCAAAGGTTGTTCCTCTTCATGGTGTTCCATTGGAAATAAGCTCAGACCGTGGAAGTATCTTCACTTCTCATTTCTGGAAGAGTTTTCAAGAAGCATTGGGCACCAAACTTCTGTTCAGCACAGCTTATCACCCTCAGTCTCAGGGGCAAGTCGAAAGAGTCAATCAGATTCTCGAGGATATGCTCAGAGCATGTGGTCTCTCCTTTGGCATGAAATGGGAGGATTGCCTTCCATATGCTGAATTCTCCTACAACAACAGCTACCAGGCAAGCCTAGGCATGGCACCATTTGAGGCACTGTATGGTCGCAGATGCAGGAGTCCAATCAATTGGTTTGGAGCTGGTGAACGTTCACTCTTAGGCCCTGACATTGTTAAGGAAGCCGAGGAGAAAGTTCGTATCATTCATGACAATCTCAAGATTGCTCAATCGCGTCAGAAGAGCTATTATGATAGCAAGCACAGGGATATGATCTATGCACCTGGTGACAAGGCATATCTCCGTGTAACTCCCCTAAGAGGCACTCATCGTTTTGGTGTGAAAGGAAAGCTTGCACCAAGATACATTGGTCCTTTAAACATTCTCTCAAGGCGGGCAGAAAATGCTTATCGTCTTGAACTTCCAGAAAAACTATCCAAGGTGCACGATGTGTTCCACGTGTCCCAGCTCAAGAACTGTTTCAAAGATCCAGATCGTGCAGTTGATCATGATTCCATTGAACTGCAAGATGATCTATCTTATGAGGAGCACCCTATTCGTATTCTCGATGAGACCGAGCGTAAGACTCGCAACAAGATCACCAAGTTCTTGAAAGTGCAGTGGTCGCATCATTCCGATAAAGAGGCAACGTGGGAGACCGAAGAGGATCTTCGCAAGAAGTATCCGGACCTTTTCACTTCTCAGTAAGGAATCTCGGGGCGCGATTCCTTCAACGGGGGGCGTTTTGTAACATCCCAAGTATGAAATATCCCCTAGAATGTTTTGTTTCTTGTTTTAATTCAAGTATTGCATCATGTCATCATGTTTAATTATTTGTTTGCATTTGTTTACTATTTGTTTTGCATCTGTTTTATCTTGTTTTCATAATGAAACTCAAACAAATTCAAATGGTTATTTCATACTTGCTCTGTTACAACATTTGGAATAAAAATCACAAATGAAAACAACCAATTTGTTCCATTTTATTCCATGTTGATCACTCATTAATTTGTTGGTTTTAATCAAACAAGTAATTCAATCAATTAATTCTAAATCACTTTCAAATTCAAACCAACTCTTCAAATCAGTACCCATTTTGAATCTATGACATTCACCAAACAATTATAATCATTGATCACATTAAATAATAGGGGTCACCCTATTAAAATGCTTTGTTTTCATTAATGTTTAATTAATATCAAAATTCTTTCAAATTTAGTTTATTTTCCAAACAGCACAAAACTTTAAATATTTTTGACGTTCAAACTTGATAATTGGTTGTATTTAACACAATGAGTTCACCCTATTTTTCCTAGAATTTTTGCTAACCTAAAAGCCCCTTTTTCTTCCATTGTTGTTTCAGCAAAAAAAAAATGAAACAGAAAAAATAAAAGGAGAAAAACCTGCCCGCGCGACACCTAACCAGCCCATACCCAGCTAAACCCATCCTAGCGCGCAGCCCAGCCCGCTAAGCGCGCGCGTACCGCTTCGAATCGCGTGCAATCGTTCTGTCCCAAGTACGGCCACTCATCGGAGCAGGCCACGTCGCCGTACGGCGGCGCCCGACGGCCAGGAGCCACCCGCGGGCGCTATAAGACCTCCACGGAACCCTAGGGCGCAGCACCTAACCCTAGGCTCCTGTCTCCCCCTCGAATCCGCCGCCACCTCTTCCTCTCTCGCCGGAATTCCTTCTGTACCCACCTCGCCGTAGCCTCCTCTCTGAATCCGAGCACACCACCGTCGCCATGGACACGCACGCCCCCACCTAAGTGCTGGAACCGCATCGCCACCAACTCCTCGTCCGTTTGGACACCTGAGCGGAGCCGGAGATCCTCGGTAGCCACGCCGCCGTCCACGCTGTCGTTGCCTCACCGTCGAGCTCGCCCCTCTGCTTCCCTCTGCAACCGCGGTGAGCAGCCACCAAGATCCCCTCCTCCTCTCTGCCTCTTGCTCGCAGCACTGCCACTCATCCGTGCACACGTCCACGCATCAGTACACACCAGCCACCACACGGCACCACCACTCGCCACCGGTGACCTCTCCTCTGACGAAGTTTCAGTCGTTGGTTTTCGTCAGTTAAGTTCAGATCCGCGATAGTAATGTTATCCTCCTTGAGCACGGTTAACTGACAACAAACACGCACAGCCCATCTGGTTCAGTAACACGCGCAGCGAGCGAGAGGTGCAGGGTTCGAGCCCCTGCCCTCGCGGGATTTTCCCCCCAACTTTTTCCACGCCACGCTGACAGGGAGGGCCCCCTGTCAGCCGCACAGTGGCCACGCCAGCACAGTGAGCCCAAGGGCCCCCCCTGGCAGTGTCTGGGTGGGTTACTCTGTGCGTATAAAACGTTTTTTAAACATTTCTGTAATCAAAAGCTAGTCCTCTATTTTAACAGATTGGTCCCTGGTTTTTAAAAACCCCATAACTTTAGTTTTATTAATCCAATAACAGAAAATAAAATATGTGGGCTAATCTAAATTTAATTGTCTACCCATTGGTATCATTTGTTTCCTGTTTTGAAATTTCAAAATGCAATTTAAATTTGAATTCAAATAATTCAAATGCAATTTGCTAAATTCAATAACTAATTCATTATTAATCCAATAAATGCAAATAAAATATGTTTTCCATACCATTTTGAATAACCTATTCAAATATAAATTTTGTTTCATGGTTTGAATAATTTAGATTGCCTAAATAATTTAATACTTGTTTAACTCATTTAAATTTGATAAAATCATAACTTGCTCAATATAAAATATTTTTGAACATGCAAAATATGTTTTCAAACCATCAAAGTGTGAACTTTTCAAATATGAATTTGAATTTATGTTTTGAACAAATAAAATTCAAATAAAATCCACACTTGTTTTAAATCCAATTAAAACTTGTTTAATATTGTTTAATTCATAATAAATTCATCCTAATTCCAATTTCAATATTTGAAACATGTAATCCAACTAAAATTGGATGTTCTTTTCAAATATAAATTTTGTTATTTGTTTTGAACACTTTAACTTGATGAAAACAACAATTGTTTGTGTGACAGGTTTAAGTAACCAAACTTTCCAAACTTAATAAATAATTTCCAAAACTTGTTAAATCCTTTTATCACTTGCATTTATTATTGTTATTTGTTGTTATTTTGTTGTTATCATCTTGCATGCATCATGCTAACAACTTTCACATAATAATTAAATTGTAAATCATTTGTTCCACTTAATTCATGGACCCTTTCCCATATGCAACTCAAAATTGCATAGGGGTCCATCTTAATTGTGTTACCATGTCACTTAGTTTATTTTGATGCAACCATTAACTTGTCATGCATCATCTTTGATTGTGCACTATGCCATGATAATGATTGTTTATATTTCTGTCTTGTTTGTTTGCTTCTTCTCGAATAGACGACGACGTTGAGACAGACGATCTTTACAGCACCCCTTCTGAGGATCTAGCTCAGTACCCGGCTGCTGAGTTTGCAGGCAAGTTATCACTCACATGAACCATCGTGTTCCTTTCAACCCTGGTTACCGATACTTTCCGTTGTCCATTTCTGCTAGCCTTAGTGGTAGTTGTTTCTGTTACGAACCTATCACATGAATCCCTTAACCCTGATATTGCCTCACCACCACTCCTACAACCCTATTGTTTGCGCCAGTGTCTTACTAGCATTCTTAGGTTGTTTTGCTCGAGTCTGTTACCCGTTACTTTCAGTTACTATAACTTTATTATGTTCTGGGGGCTCGATGTTTAATCAATCAATAAATCATGCTAATGGTATTGTTAAATGATAATTTGATGATAAGGCACCGGCAGGAGGCCCTGTGTGGTTTTGAGGCCTGCTAGTGTCGACCCTAATAGGAAAAGGGTCTTGTCTACTGATCCATGATGAGCGCACTACCCGCATGTGGGAAGCGAGTATGGGCGCCCCCCTCAATTTGATTCGATTCGCATCTCGTCCAAATCATCTCATTTAGTTCGTGTTTTCCATTTGCCGCATGCATGTTTTTGCGAGCCCAGCGCAGGGTGGAACTTTCGTAGTCGGCATATAGGGGGACACATTCTTAGAGTGCTATGAGGGTCCATTTTCTTCTGGGCTCGATTAGCCGTGCGCCCAAGGTGCTTTGGGCTTGATGCGAAGAAGAGTTGAGTTGTGTTGAGTGCCCCGCTTGGTGGGAGGCATCCCATCTGGCGGGTTATTCATACGTGTACGGCCAAATTGGTGCAACCCTGCAGGGATAATCTTCTCGAGAAGCCGTGTTTTCCGCGGTTATGGTTAACTTGGTGAAAGTACTGGCTAACAAGTACTCAGGACAACTTAAACCTAATGACTCACAATCTCACACCCCATGATTAACAACTTGACTAGTAATAGGATTATTGACACAATAACTTGACTCATCTGTAATCCAACTGTGTGAGTTATCCTCGGATTGCTTCTTTGGATAAGGGGCGAGATCTAGGATGGGTTTGTTTGAAGTTATCTTTCAGTTGGTTACAATACTCGATCTTATCTTCTTTCTGTTAGCCGGAAGTGGTAGAATCTCTGTAGTTGGTTAGCGCAGCCAGTTGCAGCATCTTTTATATCCCCTTCTTCCGTTGAACCCAAGGCATCTGTGCTTGGTGTTGACGGGCTACACTTTGGTGAACTATGAGTCTTGCTTGCCAGTACGTCTATGTACTGACCCCTTTGGGGATGTGGTTTCCGCAGACTACGCTTATGAGGATCCAGGTGACGGCTACTACGTGGAGTTTGACGAGGCTGCTGACGAGTAGTTAGCGGACCCGGGCAGGATCCGAGACATCGTGGATGGGCTCCGTCTTTATTTCAGTTTCCGGCTTCTTAAGCCTATTTGGATTTGTCTATACTCAGACCCCTTTGAATGCTTCCGCTGAGATGTAATGATGTTATGTTGGGACATGTGTCCTCTGGATGATTGTATTTGCTATCTCTGCCCTAGTGAGGGCCATTTGCAACTTATTTCAATCTTTTGTGTCTTAGAGATATGTTGTGTTATCAGTTTGTTCAAAGCCGTTGACGTACCATGTGTGTATGGTATGAAGTACGTCAATGGTAGTGTCCTGATTTCTACGGGATAGTTTACATCGACGGTGAACAGTAGCGATGGGTTGTCACACATAAGTGTTGGCCTACTCGTAAGAGGACGCGGGTGCCAGTAAGCCCCGTAATCCCATCAGAATACTGTTCAGTTCGTACGGTGAGTATCCTCTAGAAGTCCGGGTGCGACACCCTGCAATAAATCTTAATCAGGGTGATATGTCGGCAGTCGCGACTGGTGCGGCACAAGCGCTGGCCCAGCAACGAACACCGGCTAACGGAAACCCAGTTATAGCACGGGTTTATGGTGAGCCGGCATCGGTTACCAGCGAGACAGGGGAAAATGCCCATATCAGGAACACGTTCGGATTCATGGCAAACAGAGCAGCAGGAGCAGGAACTTCACACCCACAAAACCCGGCTCTGTTCAGAAATAATCTGATCTTGGATTCCACAGTATTGGCAACGGTGACAACCCCAGAAAACGCAGCAATACGTGCCCGAGATCTAGATGTGGCCCGTCGGGCATTGGAACAACAAATGAGGGAAGTAGAAGCTGAAAGGCAAGGGATGGCCGCACGCCAGCGTGAGTTGGAAGAATTGGAGGATCGTATTCAATCTCAAACAACAAGGATATATAATCAGAGGCATCGGACGAGGTTACCGGCGGCAGGTGGAAATCTACAGCCGGCTACGCTGTTTATTACACCCCAAGATCAGCCAATTCCGGCTGTGAATCAGGGAACCGGGTATCAAGGAGCGACGATCGGGGAACAGCCGGCCAACGTACCAGCCGGGTTACCCGCGTTACCCGCCGGGACCCCTGGAGGCAATGCGGCGCCACCACCGTCACGATCTCACACCCCCCGGGTCACGTCAACAATCCCATGGATAACGTGTACGCTGCGACTTTGACGCTCGACCATATTCCATTAGGAGAGTCGCCCCAAGCGATTGAGACCCGGCGAGCTATAGAGATGCTGCGGACCACGGTGGCTCAGCATGTTAATTACCCGAACAACAGGAGCGGTTTGCATGGGACGCCGTATGTCAGTCGGCAACCCGGAAATACGAGGAATATTCAATCAAGCTCGGCGCGATGGAGGGCAGAGCACCAGCAAATGCCGCCTCCTCCTCACAGGCCAGCGGTCCCCGCGGTCTCGGCGACACAAGCAATTGTCGACAGTTCTCGGGCAAGGCGTATGGCCGGGTCTGCGGTGCGACGGCCAGCAGGTGGCGTACCCCCTGCGGCGCCCGCCAAATCTCTTGTTTCCCGCGCAAGGCCGGTACTGAAAAATTTAGCCGGGCCCAAGTGCCTGTCATATGCCATCAGAGCCGAGCCATACCCAGATAAATTCAAGGAACTGGGTAAAGTTGTCAATTATGAACCAACCATGGATCCTGAGACCTGGTTGAGCAGTTATGAGATGGCGATGTCTATTCGCAATGCATCAGAAAAACTCCAAGCCAAGTTTATGTATATTATGATGTCTGAAAGAGCAGCAAAATTATGGTTCAACTACTTGCCTGGAAAATCCATCAATTCGTGGAGTGAGTTAAAATCGGCTTTCATCAAACATTTTCATGGAACATGCAGGAAACTATATATATACAGTCGACGACTTGGACAGGTGTATCCAAAGAAAAGGAGAATCGACACGCAGTTGGGTACGCCGGGTTATGGAGATACTTCATTCTTCCACATATATTCAACCGAAAGATGCAATACAAGCTATGGCAAAAACATGCAGATACACGCCTTTGGTGCAAAAGTTGGTGCGCATGAAATTCAGTAGGCATGTGTCGACACGTCACTATGGGGGAATTAATGGACGCGTGCAACAAGCATGCCTCCACTGATACCACAGAAGAGGACATAGAGGAAAAGAAAGGGAAGGCTAACATGAGCAGTAATGGAAAACCCGGCAACAGCGCCACGCCTGGTAATAATGGAGGTGGTAACGGAAATAACCAGCATAAATGTCCGTACGAGGGAAACTCCGAGTTAGTCGCCAATACCGAGGCCGGGTTCCCAAGGCCTAGGGTAGATGGAAACTTCAACGGAGGAGGCAATTATCAAGGACCACCACAGCCGGCTAACCATATAGAAGCTTTCAGGATGTCTTGCCCGCGTCATAGTAGGAATGGCAAGCCGGCTAATCATTCGTTGGAGCAATGCGTGGACTTACAGAGGTGGAAAAACGAGGAGATACAGAAAGCCCTACGAGGCGCAGGTCGGGGAGGGGGACCGTGTCTGGGTGGAAACCCGGGCAACGGACCACCCCCCGCTGGCAACATAGGAGGCGGTAATCCGGGTAATAACCAGGGTGGTGCGGGTGGCTTTCAGGCTAATCTAAAGCAATTAGGGAAATACCATGTCCACACCACTGGGACCTCCAAAAGGGAGAGAAAGGTGCTCAAGAGAGCGGTAAACTCGGTTTCCTCGGGTGTCCCAAGATACCTGAGATGGTCAGATCAAGAGGTAACATGGAGCAGGAGAGATCACCCGGAAGCGAAAGAACATCCGGGTGTGCTAGCTTTGGTGGTAGTGCCACAGGTCAATGGCTACGAACTGAAGAAAGTTTTGATGGATGGTCGGAGTAGCATCAATATCCTATACTAAGAAACCTTTTTACGTATGGGGCTCAAGGAGTCTTAGTTGCACAAAAATTCCACAGTCTTCCATGGAATTGTGCCAGGACATTCGGCCTATCCTGAGGGAAAGATTACACTAGAGGTTGCTTTTGGAGAATCGAAGGATAACTACAGAGTAGAGTGGCTCACATTCGAGGTGGTGAAATTGCGTAGTCCTTATCATGCGCTGTTCGGAAGGCCGGCTTACGCCAAATTCATGGCTAGGCCGTGTTATGTGTACCTACAGCTAAAAATACCGGGTCCTAAACAAACTATCACTATACATGGGAACAGGGCTGTGGCAGCCGAGTGTGATGAGGGAGATGCAGCACTTGCAGAACAAGCTTGTGCGAAGGAAGAACTCAGGTATTACCGGTCTCAGGTAGACCTGGAAGATCGAACAGCTTTGAAGAAACCAAACACGGACGACGAGAGAGCCAAGTTTAAAGCAGCCCAAGACACGAAGATGGTGGCTTTTATTGAGGGCGACTCTTCCAAACAGTTTGCCATAGGTTCTAACCTGGGTAATGAGGAGGAAGAGGCACTCATAAAGTTTATTCACGAGAATGAGGACGTGTTCGCCTGGACGCCGAGTGACATGCCGGGTATCCCGACTGAGCTCGCTGAACACAGCTTGCGTGTTGATCCCAAGTCTCGGCCAGTGAAGCAGGGCCTGAGAAAAATGAACGAGGAAAGGAGAAAGGCTATAGGGGCAGAGATAGCTCGGCTTCTAGCAGATGGCTTTATGATGGAGGTCTTTCACCCGGACTGGCTGGCAGACCCGGTTTTAGTGCTGAAAAAGAACAATGAGTGGAGAATGTGTATAGATTATACGAGTCTCAATAAGTATTGCCCAAAGGATCCATTTGCCCTTCCAAGGATAGATCAGATCATAGACGCAGTCGTGGGAAGTGACCAATTATGCTTCCTGGACGCTTATTCCGGGTATCACCAGATAAAGCTAAAAAAGGAAGATTGAGAGAAAACATCATTCATAACTCCTTTTGGGGCCTTTTGCTATAAAACTATGACCTTTGGATTGAAAAATGCAGGTGCAACATACCAACGGTGTATTCAGAAGTGTTTCGAGAATCAGATTGGACGCAACGTCCACGCTTATGTTGATGATGTGGTGATCAAAACAAGCAAAGTAGAAACATTCATTCATGACCTGAAAGAAACATTCAAGAACCTGAGGAGATACCAGATGAAGCTCAACCCAACCAAGTGCGTGTTTGGGGTTCCTGCGGGGAAGTTACTCGATTTCATTGTTTCAGAGCGGGGGATCTAAGCTAACCTAAAAAAGATCAAAGCCATCCAGAGCTTGAAAAAGACGGAAGAGCTGAAACATGTTCAGAAGCTTACGGGATGCGTGGCCGCGTTAAGACGGTTTATATCTCGGCTCGGAGAAAAAGCAATACCCCTATACCGACTCTTGAAGAAAACAAACAAGTTCGTATGGGACCAAGAGGCGGATGAGGCATTTGAGGCTCTAAAAAAGCAGTTATCTGAGGCACCGGTTCTGGCTGCGCCGGGTCCCAAGGAGCCTATGTTATTGTATGTTGCGGCTGGGCCCCGGGCAGTTAGCGCAGTGGTGGTGGTTGAGCGCAAGGAGGATGGGAAGGATCAGCCGGTGCAAAGGCCGGTTTACTATGTGAGCGAGGTCTTATCGGAAGCGAAGCAGCAATACCCTCACTAGCAAAAGCTAGTCTTTGGGGTATTTATGGCCAGCCGGAAATTGAAGCCATACTTTCAGGAACACCCTATCATGGTGGTAAGCTCAATTCCAATGGCAGATATCATAATAAATTCAGACGCAACAGGCAGGGTGGCCAAGTGGCCCATTGAGATGGGAGACTACCACATCAATTATGAGCCCTGGTCTGCGATCAAGTCTCTAGTTTTGGTTGATTTTGTCAACGATTGGACTCACACAAGCATGCCCATAATGATGCCAAGTTCAGAGTCCTGGGTGATGCATTTTTATGGCTCCAAGCAGTACGAGGGGTCAGGAGCTGGGGTAGTACTTACATCACCAAAAGGAGACAAGTTGAGTTATGTGTTAAAAATTCACTTCGACTGCTCTAACAACGTGGCCGAGTACGAGGCCCTGTTACATGGACTACGAGTAGCAAAGGAAATGAACATCAAGCGGATAAGGTGCCACGGAGACTCGGATCTCGTGGTACAACAGGTCTCAGGAACATGGGACAGAAAGGATGCAACCATGGCAGCATATCACAGAGAGGAGGACAAGGTAGCCGGGTCTTTTTCTGGATATCAGGTGGAGCACATTGATAGGCGAAAGAACGAGGCAGCAGATGCGCTTGCCAGACTCGGTTCACGCGGAGAGCCGGTTCCGCCTAATGTCTTTCTGGACGAGTTATGGCGGCCCTCTGTTAGAACCGAATCTGAAGAAGAAGTGGCTCACCAAGACCCGGATTTGGAGTTAGTGGCCGCAGTACGTGCTATCCCGGAATGGACAAAGCCGTTCCTAGCGTTTCTACTACGGGGCGAGTTACCACAACAGGAGGTTTTAGCCCGACAAATCTTGATACGACCAAAGGGTTACTCTATCATTAACGGAGAACTTTATAAGAGAAGTGCTGCAGGTGTCTTTCTATGCTGCGTAGCCCAAGAAGAAGGCCGTCAAATATTGAAGGAGATTCATGAAGGCGATTGCGGACATCATGCCTCCACGAGATCTCTTGTGGCTAAGGCATATCGGCACGGATTCTTTTAGCTCACGGCCATAGCAGATGCAGAGCGCTTAGTAGCAAGGTGCGATGGGTGTCAAAGGTATGCTCGGCAAACTCATGTGCCGGCTATGGAGTTGCGGACGATTCCCCTGACTTGGCCGTTTGCTGTTTGGGGTATGGATATGGTAGGCCCTTTCCACATGTCTCCATGCAAAAAGACCCATCTGCTAGTGGCAATTGATAAGTTCACAAAATGGGTTGAGGTCATGCCTGTTACAAATTGTGAGGCGGTGATGGCTCCCAAGTGCAGGAGATCAATTGTAGTACTTTTCGAATTAGAAAGGTTGTCGAACCCACGAGGAGCAGAAGGAAATGGTAAGTAGAATAGCAAAGGAATAATAAAAGCAACAGGTGTTTTTGTGTTTTAATTGTGTAGTGCAAGTAAAGTAAAATGCGGAAAGTAAATTGCAGCAAGTAGTAGGTCTCAATGAGAGACAAAGCCCAATCCTCTAATGCGCAAGAGGACAAGCTCAAGTGTGTGTTTGTGTCTTATATGTGGAAAACGTTCCCGAGGGCTGCACGGATTTAGCTGGCATAGTGATTCATTGCATAACATGTTTGTATATCTTGTCTAGTTTTAATCTTCTTCGGACGGAGCCACAAATAGGAATAGCTAAATAAATAAACTATCACCCCTTATGATGTATCACGTGGCCAATTAAATGACAACACGAGAATTATTAAGACATGATGTCCCACCATAGCCTTATGCTCTAAGGTCCCCGATACAAGTACCCTCATAATGCAATTCAACGACTCTGTCTCAAGTTCTTGTCACCTAAAGACATCATGACGTCACTACACTACGGTGTTCTCCTATGAGCCCATGTAGGTGAAGTGTTGTACAGTCGACGTTCGTACAACACCATCATAGAATCACATAAAAGATAAATACTAGACCAAATAACAACTCATCTCATGTCACAAATCATTGCCAATTCATCCTATGCCCTCAGGAACATGCGGGAACTACTCACAATGTGCAAACATGATCATGTATGGTGACATATGTGGTACAACAAAATATGAAACAATGGATCCACCACCAAATAATGACAAGTACTCAATCCCAAACATGCAACGGAGTACAATAACATGTATCTAGGGTGTAGCAATGATCAAACTATGAGGGGAATGGAGTGGATCACGGTGATGGTGATGGTGGAGATGCTGGTGCTGGTGAGGATGGTGATGGAGATGCCTCCTCCCACGCCAAGGAGGAGATGGGGATGAAGATGGGGATGTTTTCCCCCTTCTCCGGAGCTCCGGAGCAGCAGGATCTGTCTCTCCTGCGGAGAGTTTCGAGAGTTTCGCTGCCCTGGCGGCTCCGTCTCGTCTCGGGAAAATTAGGGTGTTCGTTTTCGGGGAAGACGGAGTCGTCAGCAAAAAGACCTCGGGGAGGAGGTGTTGTGGGCCCATTTGGGGGCCCCACACGCGGCCAGGGAATCTGGCCACGTGGGCTACCCCCTTTTGGTCCTCCTGGCCCTCCTCCTTTGTGTCTTGTGCCCACGGCCTTTCTCCCGAAGAAAAACTGACAGGGTTTCTTTCCTTTCGCAATTTGGATACCTGTAGCTCCTGAAACATCAAAAACATGAAAACATGTGTTTTCTGACACCCAGAAATTAAATACCAAAAATAGGGACTTTGTAGGAAAGTCCCATAAAATCATCTAAAACATGCAAAACAATGACATAACATTGATAAAACATCCCAATAATGCCTATATGGAGGGTATAAATGATGATATAAAATGCACGTATCAACTCCCCCAAGCTTAAACCTTTGCTCGTCCTCGAGTAAATAAGGACATAGATCATTACATGCATCAATGGACTTATGGTTGATAAATAAATACGGGCATTGTATCATCATCATGTTCAGTTATAATGCAAGATGAATGAATAGAACTCATACACATAAGGATAACATATTCGAAGCTCTAGCAAACACCCCATACTTTTGAAAGAAAATAACCATTGTATGTTGGACAATCGAATTATACTATTTAATTTGGAGAAAGATAAATGAGTAGAGGTAAAACATGATCAAGTCTCATTTAGTTTCCAAACTATTCAGCTTAAATTACTAATTGTAATATGGCATCCATTGGGCGAAGACTCTCATTGCCCCTTTATCATTAGCATCTTAATTTATGAATGTTGAAGTAATGGGGTTGACAAGGTGTTGGTTGAATGTCTCATGCCCCGTGAGTGTGAAAACCTACTCCATGATTACTCAACTTAAGATTCCTAATAAGCTTTGTACAATCATAATAAGTATTAATGGCATCATAGAGAATTGCAAAGAGGTACCTCTTGCCCCATGACATAGAAACCATCCCATGTCACAATAACAAGATGAACAAATGGAGTAGACTCATCATCCTTTTTTATTTCATTCACTATATGCATAGCTTCTTATTTTATTGTAGGATGTGTTTGTAGAGTCCACTCTAGCTATAAGTAAATTTCCACCATGATCAAGCATGGCTTGGGTTAGCGGCCCAATGCAATTTCTCTAGTCATATATACTTACTCATCAAAACTTACTATTCCTCTATTTCATTTCGGCATGGCAGGAGTCCAAAAACAAAAGCACATGACATCAACTAAATATAAAATTTCTTTGTGCAATGTTGAAAGCTTTTCACGTGATGCACGTGTTAGACAACTCCCAACCAAAATCATTGTCAAGCACAAAACTTTTAGCTCCCATTAATGGGTCATGTTTTTTAAGTGCAATAGAAATAAATGTGTGCATTCAAAAGTTCGTGAGAGTCTTATCCCAAATTCAGCCCATGCCAATTAATAACATAAGCATCTTAATTTAGAGCATAAATGAAACTATAACATGGTGAACATGCTCGGAATAGCCATTAAGCTAATAGATAGATAGTGGATTTATGTCATATTGAGATAATTCAACAATTGTCCAACACACTCAAGTTAATTAATTTCAAGGCAAGATGTGATTGAAACCTCTAAATATGCCATGCTCATTTGCATGAGTGTTACCCATAAATCCCCAAAACAAGGGAATCATGGATGACACCATACTTTATTATTCATTGATAAACCATAAGACGAGGATGCATGATAATGCTCAATGAGCTCACTCAAGCCTAAACAAAAAACGATACTAGATAATAAAAGCAAGACACACCAAAACTAGATAGAGATGATAAAGCTGATAAAAGACGGGGGATAGGTGAAACTCCCCCAAGCTTAGATGGTTGCGGTAATTTCTTCATTCTCCCTTCTTCTTGTACTCAGCCCACCACTCTTTCTTCTTCTCTTCATAGTTGTCTTCAAGCTCTCCAATGATGCGCATCATAAGGTTATAGGCTTGCTCAAATGCTCCTGCAGCTTTTCTCAACCTTTCCATGAGGTCCTTCTCCACCGTCTCCTTGGGAGTTTTCCACTCCGGGCTTGGTGCTTTCTTCTTGGGAATAAGGTGATCCCAATCTCCAGTGAAATTCTTCTCAGTGGGAGTTTCCCTGCCAATAAGAGGAGAAATTGCGTTTTTGCTAGCAAGTGAGTGCCTTGGAGCCTTCCCTCCGGTGCTCATACGTGCGGAATGTCTCTTGTTTCCAAAAGACATGTTCACCCGTACGCCAGCAACAAGGATTGGTGATGGAGGTGCTGTTGCAAGAGGTGGTATGTCGAAGATGGCCTCGTCATCTTCCTCGTCAGGTTCTTCATCCATGATCTCGCGAAGCTCCACGTCCTCGTCATCCGAGTAGTCCTTCCTCTTCCTATTCCTCCTGTGGATGGATGTGGGGCTGTTGCCCTCAAGCTCATCATCATCGTCCATGGAGGTGCATTGGTAGGAGTCTCCCGAAGTCAAGGCTTGGAAAACCTGACAGACAGAATAGACAAAACAAAGATCGTGCGAGAACTCTCGGTGCGGGATTAGATCGACAAAAGGGGGTATATATTGACGGTTTTTGGGGTAAGACGAAGCGTCGGAGTCGAAAACGAGACGGAACGGGACTCCGAGGTGGAAAAGGGGTACCTCCACGCGGCCAAGGAATCTGGCCGCGTCTGGGGTCCTCTTTTCCCCCTCGAGGTCCAATTCCTTCCAATTTTCTTGTCCCACACGTTAATTTCCATAAAAAATGAGTTCCGTAAGTTTTCACGCAATTCCGAGAAACTTCCAAACACAATAATTGTAAATTATTGAATTTGGGTTTCTGAAACTGCAGGATCCCTTACAATTACCTCCTCCGGTGTCATTAACTTTATCTCCTCGATGGTTCCTATGAAGCTCTTTCCTGCAATATAATGTTTTAGGCGTTGTCCATTGACCACATGAGGTTTACCTTTCATATCACCGTGAAGACGGATGGCCCCCGAACGGTATACCTCCTATACTACCAATGTACCCTGCCATTTTGAAGCTAATTTCCCTGCAGAAAACTTAAAACGAGAGTTGTACAATAGGACTTGATCACCTCATTTAAATTCCTTTCTTTTAATTTTCTTGTCATGCCAAATTTTAACTTTCTCTTTAAACAATTTTGCACTTTCATATGCTTCATTCCTCCATTCATCTAATAGATTTAGGTCAAGCAATCTCTTCTCCCCCGCTGTTTTTAAATCAAAATTTAATTTCTTAATAGCCCATCTAGCTTTATGTTCTAATTCAACGGGTAAATGACATGCTTTTCCATAAACCATTTCATAAGGAGACATACCCATATGATTATTATAAGCATTTCTATAAGCCCACAATGCATCATTAATTTTAAGTGGCCAATCAGATCTAGCTCTATTTACAGTTTTCTCTAAAATAAATTTAATTTCCCTATTACTTAATTCAACTTGTCCACTAGTTTGAGGATAATAGGGTGATGCAATTCTATGATTAACATTATATTTTGCCAATGTTTTTCTAAGAACGCCATGCATAAAATGAGATCCACCATCAGTAATTAAAAATCTAGGAACGCCAAATCTAGAGAAAATAATTTCTTTAGGCATTTGCATGGCTGTGGCATGGTCTGCACTCTTAGTAGGAATTTCTTCTACCCATTTTGTAACATAATCAACGGCAACCAAAATGTGAGTATGTTTTGTACTAGATGCAGGAAATGGTCCCATAAAGTCAAAACCCCACACATCAAATGGTTCAAGTGGTAATGTATAGTTCATAGGCATTTCATTCCTTCTACCAATGTTTCCTACTCTTTGACATTTATCACAAGTTTTAACATATTCAGCACAATCCTTGAATAGAGTAGGCCAATAAAAACCACATTATAATACCTTTGCTGCAGTACGATCTCCTGCATGATGTCCTCCATAGGGACTGTCATGACAATCTCTTATAATAGCCTGTTGTTCATGCTCAGGTACACAACGTCTAATAATGCCATCAACACTTTTCTTATACAAGAATGGATCATCCCAAAAATAATGTCTAAGGTCATAAAAGAATTTCTTTCTTTGCTGGTAAGTAAATTGTGGTGGCATAACTTTCCCAACAATAAAATTTGCATAATTAGCAACCTAAGGAGATGCAACTTTAGCACTAGAAACACTAACAAGGGCAAGTTGTTCATTAGCAAAACTATCATTAATAGGAATAGGATCATCAGGTATATTTACCATTCTAGAAAGATGATCAGCTACGGGATTATCTTCTCCTTTCCTATCTACTATGTGTAAATCAAATTCTTGCAACAAAAGTACCCATCTTATTAGCCTAGGCTTAGCATCTTTCTTATTCATCAAATATTTAATAGCAGAATGATCAGAGTGCACAGTGACTTTTGAATCAATTATGTAAGATCTAAATTTATCACATGCAAATATTACCGCTAAAAATTCTTTTTAAGTTGTAGCATAATTTTTTTGAGCACCATCTAGTGTTTTACTAGCATAGTAAATAACATTCAATTTCTTATCAACCCTTTGGCCTAAAACAGCTCCAACTGCATAATCACTAGCATCAAACATAATTTCAAAGGGCAAGTTCCAATCAGGAGGTTGAATAATAGGTGCAGTTATTAAGGCTTTCTTTAAAACATTAAAGGATTCCATGCAATCATCATTAAAAGAAAACGGAACATCATTTTGCAAAAGATTGGTTAGAGGCTTTGATATTTTAGAGAAATCTTTAATGAACCTACGATAAAAACCTGCATGACCGAGAAAACTTCTTATACCTTTGATGTCTCTTGGATATGGTAATTTCTCAATAGCTTCAATTTTTGCTGGGTCAACTTCTATTCCTCTTCCAGAAATACGATGCCCAAGAACAATTCCCTCTGTTACCATAAAGTGACACTTCTCCCAATTAAGAACAAGGTGTTGGTCTTCACAACGCTGCAAAACTTTGTTAAGGTTGAACAAGCAATTATCGAAAGAAGTACCATACACCGAAAAATCATCCATAAAGACTTCCACTATCTTTTCAATATAATCAGCAAATATAGCATTCATGCATCTCTAAAAAGTAGCAGGCACATTACATAAACCAAAAGGCATTCTCCTATAAGCAAATGTACCATATGGGCAAGTAAAAGTGGTCTTTTCCTGATCATCACTATGAACTGGAATTTGAGAGAAGCCTAAATACCCATCTAAATAACAAAAGTGAGAATGTTTAGATAATCTCTCTAGCATTTGATCAATAAAGGGCAGTGGATAATGGTCCTTACGAGTTGCTTTATTTAATTTTCTATAATCAATGCACATTCTATAACCAACAACCGTACGTTGAGCAACAAGTTCATCATCTTTATCAGGAACCACAGTAATTCCACCTTTCTTAGGAACACAATGAACAGGACTAACCCATTTACTATCAGCTATAGGATAAATAATACCAGCCTCTATGAGTCGAATTACCTCCTTTCTTACCACTTCCTTCATTTTTGGATGTAGACGGCGTTGGAAATCAACAACAGGTTTAGCATTTTCTTCCAAATTAATTTTATGCATACATAGAGCTGGACTTATGCCCTTAAGATCATCAAGTGAATAACCAATAGCCTTACGATGGGCTTTAAGCACATCAAGTAATTTCTCTTCTTCCTCAGCTGAAAGGTTAGCACTAATAATAACTGGATATATATTTTTCTTATCCAAGTATGCATATTTCAGATTTTCAGGCAAAGGCTTTCATTCAAAACTAGGATCTCCTTTAGGAGGTGGGAGAACTCCTAGATTATCAGGTGGGATATGCAATTGTAATTGTGGAGGTTGCTGCCATAATATTTGTTCTAAAGCTTCTTTTTCTGCATCATTAAATGGCTCTTCCTGATTAAGCATATAACGTTCCACCACGTCTGATGAAGCTACAACTATATGAGCAAGAGTTTCAATTATATCTTTAGATTTTGGTTCTTTCTTAGCAGGTTTATCAGCAAATTTAGAAAAATTAAATTCAAGTTTCTCTCCAGCACATTCAATAAACACCCTTTCTCTAGGCAAATCAATTTCAGCACCAACAGTATGTAAGAAAGGTCTACCAAATATAATAGGACAGAAAGAATCTTGTGGACAACCAAGAACAATAAAATCAGTAGGATATTTTATTTTCCCTACCAATACTTCAACATCTCTAACAATTCCAAAGGGACTAATATAATCTTTATTAGCAAGCTGAATGGTCAACCTGTTTCTTCCATGGTGATAGGATCAATATCAAGCTTAATTTCTTGATAGAGAGAATATGGAATGACACTAATGCTTGCTCCAATATCACATAAACCATGATAACAAGAAGTCCCAATAGAGCATGATATAACTGGCTTACCAACTTCGGATGAATTCCCTTTAATAACTTTGGTAGCATCTTCACATAAATAAACATCAACAGGATCTTCTCCATTTAATTGCTTAATAATAGAGACTTGGTTCTTGACTTCCACCTGTTCTTTAGGTTGAGAACATCTCTTTCTACTTTTGTCAGCAACAGCAATAAGCAAATTCTCTTTAACTTTTTCAGGATAGGGAGGTGGTTCAATATATTCTTCTATTACTACAGATGACACTGGTGTTTCTTTAATAAATTTAGGGACAACAATAGAAGATTTAACAGGTTCAACATAATAATCAAAGCCACTTTTAGGAATTCGAATGTGCTCAACAAATTTCTTAGCTATTTCAATTGCAACATATGGATCAAGACCAAAATCTTTAATAACATTCTTGAACAAAATAGAACTAGAGAAACTTTCTACACATGAATATCCATAATCAAAATAAGCTTCATTACCTTTGTCTAGGTCCCAATATTCAGAATTCTTCGAAATAATTTCCAATAAATTCCAAGCTTCTTCTGCAGTATTATTTGTAAAGCTTCCACTAGATGAACCATCCAAATATTGCTTTAGCCTATCAGGTAGTCTCACATAAAAGTTTATCAATATAAGTTTATTTGTGAGATCATGACAAGGATTCTTACGAAGGAGGTCCTTAAGCCTCCCCCAAGCTTGAGTAATACTCTCTCCAAGGTGTGGCCAAAAATTAAATATAAAGCAACGGTTCTCATAAGCCTCTTTAGGAGTAAAATATTTAAGAAAGAAAACCTTCATAAAAGTATCCCAATTATGTGTAATTTCTTCATCCAGGGACATATACCATTTTCGAGCATCACCTGTTAAGGACTGGTACAATAACTTGCATTTTACCTCCTCCTCAGAAATAGCCTTGAGCCTAATTAGCCCACATATATCCTGAATAGCCCGTATGTGATCACTTGCAGCCTTTGTTCCATCCCCTGCAAAATACTCATTCCTAACAGCTTTAACAAACTCAAGGGGAATAATATAACCATCATCATGAGGTGCTTTTTCAACAACTTTAGGTTTAATAGCAGAAGCACTCTCATATAAAGCAAGTTTCAGCGAAGCATCTCTCATAAAAGCCATAATAATAACAGGATGCAACAGCAAGTAAAATTCAGCTTTCAAGTTTCCTTACCAAACTTCTTACCAATAGCGCTACGCTCCCCGGCAACGGCGCCAGAAAAGTGTCTTGATGGCTCCCAAGTGCAGGAGATCAATTGTAGTACTTTTCGAATTAGAAAGGTTGTCGAACCCACGAGGAGCAGAAGGAACTGGTAAGTAGAATAGCAAAGGAATAATAAAAGCAACAGGTGTTTTTGTGTTTTAATTGTTTAGTGCAAGTAAAGTAAAATGTGGAAAGTAAATTGCATCAATTAGTCGGTATCAATGAGAGACAAAGCCCAATCCTCTAATGCGCAAGAAGACAGGCTCAAGTGTGTGTTTGTGTCTTATATGTGGAAAACGTTCCCGTGGGCTGCACGGATTTAGCTGGCATAGTGATTCATTGCATAACATGTTTGTATATCTTGTCTAGTTTTAATCTTCTTCGGACGGAGCCACAAATAGGAATAGCTAAATAAATAAACTATCACCCCTTATGATGGATCATGTGGCCAATTAAATGACAGCACGAGAATTATAAGACATGATGTCCCACCATAGGCTTATGCTCTAAGGTCCCCGATACAAGTACCCTCATAATGCAATTCAACGACTCTGTCTCAAGTTCCTGTCACCTAAAGACATCATCACGTCACTACACTACGGTGTTCTCCTATGAGCCCATGTAGGTGAAGTGTTGTATAGTCGACGTTCGTCCAACACCATCATAGAATCACATAAAAGATAAATACTAGACCAAATAACAACTCATCTCATGTAACAAATCATTGCCAATTCATCCTATGCCCTCAGGAACATGCGGGGACTACTCACAACGTGCAAACATGATCATGTATGGTGACATATGTGGTACAACACAATCTGAAACAATGGATCCACCACCAAATAATGACAAGTACTCAATCCCAAACATGCAACGGAGTACAATAACACGTATCTAGGGTGTAGCAATGATCAAACTATGAGGGGAACGGAGTGGATCACGGTGATGGTGATGGTGGAGATGCTGGTGCTGGTGAGGATGGTGATGGAGATGCCTACTCCCACGCCAAGGAGGAGATGGGGATGAACATGGGGATGATTTCCCCCTTCTCCGGAGCTCCGGAGCAGCAGGATCTGTGCCCATAGACGGGCCAACCGCGTTACCGGAAAGTAACAGCGACCTCATTCTTTACATCCTTGCATTACTCTCTTCCTTTCCTCCTTGCCCTAACTTGAACTGGCTGAAACTAAAATGGCCGGACTTTCTAATGATGGCACTGGCTTGGCTGGATCCCCCGCGGAGAGTTTCGAGAGTTTCGCTGCCCTGGCGGCTCCGTCTCGTCTCGGGAAAATTAGGGTGTTCGTTTTCGGGGAAGACGGAGTCGTCAGCAAAAAGACCTCGGGGAGGAGGTGATGTGGGCCCATTTGGGGACCCCACACGCGGCCAGGGAATTTGGCCGCGTGGGCTACCCCCTTTTGGGCCTCCTGGCCCTCCTCCTTTGTGTCTTGTGCCCACGGCCTTTCTCCCGAAGAAAAACTGACAGGGTTTCTTTCCTTTCGCAATTTGGATACCTGTAGCTCCTGAAACATCAAAAACATGAAAACAGGTGTTTTCTGACACCCAGAAATTAAATACCAAAAATAGGGACTTTGTAGGAAAGTCTCATAAAATCATCTAAAACATGCAAAACAATGACATAACATTGATAAAACATCCCAATAATGCCTACATGGAGGGTATAAATGATGATATAAAATGCACGTATCAGGCGGCCACAGATGTGAAATTTTTGAAGAAGATCATACATCGATTTGGACACCCCCATAGCATAATCACAGACAATGGAACCAACATGTCCTTAGGAGAGATGGAGAAATTTTGTGGAAACAATGGTATCCGGCTTGATGTGGCCTCTGTGGCCCACACGCAAAGGGGCAGGTGGAAAGAGCAAACCAGGAGTTACTTCGAGGATTGAAACCACGACTACGAGTCCCGTGTCTTCGAGCTGCTGGAGCATGGGTGGAGGAGTTACCTTCTGTGGTTTGGGGAATTAACACTACACCTAACAGATCTACTCAGATGACCCCGTTTTTTATGGTTTATGGTGCAGAGGAAGTCCTTCCGAGTGATATTATCCATGATTCGCCCCGTGTGGCGGCTTACGTTGAGGTGGAGAACGAGAAGACCCGGCAAGACGTCGTGGACATGTTAGAAGAGCACAGGGAGCAAGCTTTGGAGCGATCAGCTATATATCAGCAGGACTTGAGGCGGTATCACAGTCGCCGAGTCAAAACCCGTGTTTTCCAGGAAGGAGACCTGGTCTTACGCTTAGTACAATCCAAGGAAGGAAAGCACAAGCTATCCCCCCCATGGGAGGGCCCGTTCGTCATAAGCCGGAATTTGCACAATGGATCATACTACTTGATAGATGCAAGGGAAGAGTCGGATACTGTCAATGACACTACCCATACCACTTCATCTATGCAAGAGCGAGAAAGACCATGGAACGTGGCTCAGCTACGTCCCTACTATACTTAGCATAGACTCGGTTTGCAAGTTGTATTTCACGGTGTAACAGGCAGCAGGTTTCAGACGCACTCTTTTCCTATCCAGGGTACCTAAGGGGACTGGAGGGTTTTTAATGAGGCGGCCTGCTAACCTAACCTTTTCATATCAATAAAGAGATGGTTAAATCATTATAGTTCTTGTGTTTCCTGCATTTTTGTTTCTTTGCATATTTTTCTATGTTTGATCATGATTTATATCAGGTAAGTATATTACGTTTAGTTAATTATAATTACCCAATTTCGAGAAATATAGTCTCAAGTTTACACACCTTTTTGTTTTTATTTTAAGTTATCTGTAAAGCCTATTATTGCATAGCATATACCTAGGTCTTGGGGACTGATTGCTTGAATAGCACAGTTACAAACTCAGACCCGGCCATGATGCCATTAAGGTATGAGGGATGATTACTTGTAATAAGTACAGTTGCAATCTCATAACCTGGACAATAGAGCCAAACTTTTCTTGGCCTTTCTTGTTTAAGCCTGATGTGACTCGCAACAAAGTGGCATGTTTGCTAGCCTATAAATTCAATCAGTCATGATGCCCATGGGGACTTGCCTGACCCTGTTTTCCTAGAGTTATAGCAACATTGAGTATCCACGCGAAAGCCGGCTTACAACAAAGAGGGTCAAAAGGGTCATCTAAACCATAAGTTATGCAGAATAAAGGCAATAGCCGGAAATTCATAATATATTAAGCATAAACTTCAAAGTATATAAAAATAGTGGTATGGTCGAGGACTTGGAAAAAGTAAAAGGTTTTCTTAAATCCATCAACTCCCAGACCCCAAATCCGGGTCTCAGGGACTTGGGGACTTGAGAAAGCGAAAAAAATTCTAAGCCAAGGATCCCAAGACCCAAAACCCGGGCCTTGGGGTCTTGGGGACTTAAGAAGCAAAGTTTCCCAAGCAAGAAAACCCTCAACCCAAAGTCCGGGTCTTGGGGACTTGGAAGAAAATCTTCACGATCCCACAATCCGGACTCGGTACCCATCGCAAAAGAAATGCATACCAAAAGCAAAAATATGCAAACATAAGGTCGAAAAGTGCATACCAAATGGATGACCAGAAGGTCCATCAAAGCCATAGAAGTTTAAACATATTACAAACCAAAGGAGTAGTAACAAAAGTGCACAGGCGCACTATCAAATAAATAAGTGTAACATGCATATTACAATGCCTATTGCCTGAATAAGTGTTTGTTGGTAAAGACGAGAACATTACTTGGCGTCCATAGCCGAGTCATCAAGGGTGGTCTTGGTAGCTGGGTCTTCGGTGTTCTCCTCTGTAGCTTTCTCTGCCTCTGTGTCCGGGTCAACCGCGGAATCAACGCGAGCTGGAGGAGGGACAACCGGAGTCGATGACGTTGGCGCAGAACCAGCCCCGGCTTTCTTCTTGGCAACCTCTTCCTTGTACCGAGTCAATATATCAAAGGGAGCAGGGAAGTCAGAGGGTACCGGCTTATCTTCAGCATTATAAGGAGGGGTAAGCTTGTTTACGTCGAGCTTCTCGGCAATCAAGCTGGCTGAGTGACGAATCTAAGTATTGATGACTTTGAGGTCCTTTGCCGTGAACCTCGAACCATCAGTATTAAACTCAGGAAATCCATTCACAAGCGTTGCCGGCTCAATCTTCGGATAGTAGGCTTTGGCTAACGCAAGACCGCGTATCACTCCAACTCGGCACGCCGAGCGTTTCCAGATATCAATCCAGGCAGGGATTGTCGAGTATGCTTCAAGCATCTGGGTCACGCCGCCATAAGTGTCGGTCCACTTCACAGCTTCGAGGGTCCACTTTGTCCCTGCTGAGAATTATCGGATGAAGGTCTTGAGTATCTTCAGTTTCTTGAGATCATCATGTTCCCCAGTAACTTCACCCGGACCTGCAGTACAAAAAGAAAAGCAAGGTGGTGAGACTCGGGTCAAAAACCCTCTAAAATGAAAAATTCGCGTGATAGTCAGGAGTCTAGATGCGCTTTACCAACGACGGACTTATAAGTGTCGGCAATAAAAGTTGAGAGTTTATTCAAAAGCTCCTCAGCATTATGGAGTTTCTTCTTGTACTTCTTGCACTGCTTAGAAAGCTCCTTGACCTCGGCTTCCAGGTCTTCACGAAGTTTGGTCTCACCTGCAGGAGTTCGTTGGTTTTTGCCAACATTTCATCCGTCCGGGTCACATAAGCCTGAAAAAAGACAAGGAAACATCAGTCGGCAATAGGATAAAGTTGCACGCGAAAGGTTATATAGTTGCAAAAGTACCGAATAAACTGTTGACAGTTCACCCGGAACTTGGGGACAAGGATGAGTACGTAAATAGTATTAGTTAAACTAACCTGATGCTCAGCCGCCAGAGACTCGATAATCCCTGTTTCAGTTGCTTTTAGGGAGTGGTACTCCTTTAATATCTTTTCAAAATCAAGGCCGCTTAGAGCCGTCCTGGAAGAGCTGGGGTTCTGATTACCCGGTGGTGGGGTCGCCTCCTATTTGAGCGGGTCGACTCTGGTCGCCTGGGTATTGGGAGCAGGAGCTGCCCTCTGCGTCCCAAGATACTCGATGTCGGGATCAGCCGACTGATGCGTGGGCGGAGGAGACTCGGTCCTGGGAATGGCCGTGTCATCCGGCTCTTTCTCTTCAACGAATGGGGGCTTAATGGCGCTCTCCGGGTCTTCCATCGCCGGGTTATCAACAGGGGTTTCCTCTTGGTCACTAAGTGTGACCTTGGCTCTAAGGAAAGAAAAACAAAAAGTTAGTAAGCAATAGAGGGAAAATGCGGAAAATATAGAGGTATTGGCGAATAAGGCATGCGAATTACCCGGTATTCACGACAAAGTCGCTTGGAAGATCATTACTAGACCCAGAAGACACTGATAAAGAATCGGAAAGTAAGACTCGGAGCTGTCCGGCTAACGAATGATTTGGAGATGGATATTTTCGAGGAATGTGGGCAGAATAAGCTGAAGGAGTACCGGCTCGGCGAGCAGGCGACATAGGGATCCCGGGGTTGAGGGGGTTGTCACCCGGAGAAGTCCGGGTTGCCCGTCGCTTGGCTGGAGTTGTGTCCTTCAGAGATGATATAGTGGTTAGATACCTGTTAAGTTTGCACATACCGGCATAGGAGTACGGCTCTGGGGTCATGGAGGAGTACGGCACCTTGAAAGTAACTCCCCTGGGTTTCCTCTTCTGGCCAACCTCAACCTCCGGCTCTGCCTCGCTCTCCTCCGATTGAGAGCCGTCCTTATCAGCTAGTGCTGGTGATGGTGGTGCATTGTCGGAAGGAGAAGAATTTTGGTCTAATAGATTAACAAAGTATCTATTAAGTAGTGACTCGGAATTAACTTCCTCGCTATCACTCGGTTCTTCTTCTTCCGAGTTTTCAGAAGGTGGAGGGGTAACAATCTTCCAGAACTCGTCGTTTTCCTGGGTAAAAAGCAGCCAAGTTAAATGTTAATAAGAGTGCATTTCAAGTAATAGTCGGAACAGAAGGTGTTAGCTGGTTCTTACTGGAGGAGCCGGGTTTGCACGAGTGAAAGGGCCGAGTCCGGAGACGCTCTTGATAACGTCTACTTTCTCGGACAAGAAGTTCTTCATAGTCCTGTTGATATCCGCGGCCGGGTATGACTTCTCCGAGTATCGGAGAGAGTCGGTTAAGTGACCCGAATATTCGCAGATAAGTTTGGGCCGGATGCTGTTTGGCTGAATCCTACAGCTAACCCAGGTTTTAACTAAGTTTAGCCCGCAAAGACCATGGGCTGCAAGGACGACTAGTTTGTGGAGGAGGGGCTGGATAGATTGTCTATCGGCTTCTGGCGCAAAGGAGCTAAGATCATCGGAGAGGGAGAGAGTCTCAACGGAGAAACCCGACAAAGGCTTCTGGCCGGGTATGGATGTGTCTTGGCAGTAGAAAAAGGTCTTCTGCCAGTGCTTCACGTGACTGTGAAGACTAAGAGTCAGCATCAGAGAGTTTTTACGTCTCTGAATGGACACCCCCCACCGACGAGGAGGGGCCCGTCCGTGCTCTCCCGACAGGGCTTGCATTGAAATAGCTCCAAAAAGAAGGCAAGATTTGGGGGAATGCAAAGATAGGATTCACAAAGAACGATGAAGTGGAAAATATTTAAGATCGAGTTAGGACCGATGTCAAAAAACTCGGAGTTTGTAGTGGTCCAGAAGATCGCGGAAAAAGGGTGACCGGGGGGGCAGAAACCCCGGATCACGTGCTCGAGGAAAACAGCGACTTCACCTGAGCCGGGTGAAGGCAGGGTCTCTTCCCCTGGCGCTCTCCAGGATATTTCCGACTCTGCGGGCAGGACCCCAGACTCGGCTAATTCCTCCAGCTTGGCCTTGGTGACAGTCGACCTAGCCCAGTTGGCTGAGATCGACTGACCCGGTTTTTGTTTCAAAGCCGGGTTTTTTCCCTTGGACTTAGCGCTAGCCTTGGGTGCCATGGAATTGGATCTAGATAAAATTTAATGCGAATGAGTGCGAATCCAAAATTTAGGAAAATGCATCTAGTAGTAGAGCAAGGGGAAACGAAATAAAAAGCTAGATATACGATAGACGTCAATCTAAGATTCGAATAAGCAAATCCTAGATCTAGATCTAATGAAGCTTACCGGAGGCGGCGGAGCCGGGCTTGGCGTGCGCGGCGGCGGCTCGACGACGGCGTGCGCGCAATCAAGCGTTTGAGCCCCGAGCTGCGCTTCGAGCTCCAATGGCGTGGCGGGTCCTTGACACGGAATCTAGCGAGCGCGGACAAAGGTGCGAGGTGGCGGCGCAGGACGGTGACGCGAGCGGCGGTTGGCGGCGAGCTCGGCGGCGCGCGCGTGGGTCCGGTGGCGCAGGGCTTGGCCTTGAGCTTTTGGGCGCAGGGAACGAGCGGGAGGAAGAAGATGAAGTTGAAATGGGGGCGTTTAGGAATTTTAGGGTTTCCCCCCAGGGGCCTATTTATAGGCGCAGGTAAACCCTAGGGTCCAAACGGTAAGTTGAGCGATTTTCGGGAAGATTTGATCCGGTTCGTAAATTTGGGGATAAGGATCTTGGGAGTTATCGCGAAATGTCCGGGTTACTCAAGCTCGTTGAGAGAGTCGGACTTGAGAGATTGTTACTTGGACTAGCAGGTGGAGAAATGGAAGCCGGGTTATAAAATATGCCCTTGAAGTGTGGACTCGGGGGATGATACCCGGCTTGAATGAAAACTGGGTTATTATATGGACCGCCAAAAGAGCAGGCCTGGCTATAGTTAAAGCAATCTAACCCGTCATATTATAGATATGAATGTTTATTATTTTGCAGGGAATAGCGTGCGCTTCATGGTTGATTCCAAGATGCCCAAACTATTCTGGGACTATTGTTGGTGGGATGATAACCCGGTAGGCCTATGTCTGGGCGAGACCCGGCCAGGAGAGATTGCGCGAGACCCGGCCCAAGAGGAAGGAAGTCTAGAAGACCTGAAAGGGAGCCCAAGCCTTGTAACTCGTGCCTTGGGGGTCACGGTAGGGGATTTGGGGTTATGCGTGGATCCCGAGTGGGATTCTGAAAAGTATCTTGTATGAAAAGTTAGGAAGCCGGGTGTTATATAAACCGGCTTCTAGGGCAAAGAAACCAGGCTTTTGAGTTTCGAGAGAAAGAGAAGGATTCGAGCTTGTAATCCTAGATTGGAGTTTCGGCGACATTATAGCCAGAAACCTTAGATTACTAGTTGACATGATTTCCTCTGAGCTAAACCCTCTCCCAAACACCAGAGTCGATTTGCCCCAATCTAAGTTACCCCCGGTAATGTCTGCCGTGAATATCCCGCGACAAAACTTGTAACCGACCTAAACCTAGTGTTTGTAACCCCCCTGGGGACGGTTTGAGACCTGGCTACGTATATAAGGCCGGGAGAACCACCGGGGAGGGGATCCAATCAAGTTCTCACCACCAAAGCCTTGAGCTCGAGACCATACTCTCGACTTGAGCACCCCCATTGTAACTGATCTACTCATAATACAGATCGAAAGAGCAGGATTAAGGGTTTTACCTCTACGAGGGCCCCGAACCTGGGTAAATCGTGCCCCTGTTAGCCGACGGTCGTCACCAGCGTCCATACGTTCTCTTAAGCGAAACCCTACCGGATCATCCGAGGGACTTATTGAGATGACTAATCGACACATGATGTCTTTTTCTGTTTCTGTGAGGATATTTTGGAATCTCTTTTTACAACAATGATAAACAGTTATTTAAAATAAAATGCATGAGGGCAAAACATGGCATGCACTCATGACAGGACATCTGAATAACAATGCACAACAAAATGAAAGGTGGTGCAGTAAAAAAACAATGACGGTGCACAAAAAAAAAACAAATACAATGCACAATATAACCCAAGGTAGTGCACGACTAACCAAAATTAGTGCACTACAAAAATGATACTGGGTGGCCCGATCTTCTAGTTGAGCACTCGATAACTTGTGGTAGATAAATTGCGTCTCACTGAAAACTCTGCGGCTGATCCCTGATGCCAATGCAACAACTTGCAACCCAATGGATATTCTCAACTCCACACACTTGCACAACGTAGCCGCTGACTACGAGTGGTCCTGTACCTCCTCATTACCAATGGAGCAACAGATAACACGTAGAATTTGCAATGGTAAAACCACCAGATCGATAATAATTGGTGGGGATAATTTCAGATGAATGATTGTTCAATTCTGGAAATCTAGGGTTTAATTTTAACTTGGTCTAAACTCTAATTTAGTGGCTCCTAGGTATATATGAGGGGGAGGTGCGGTCAAACATCCCCAATGCACCCCCTAGCCTATTCCTACTCGGTTTGGTTCAACCAACTCATTACAAACCAAACCCAACATGGGTGCAGCCTCATGGACTCGCAGGCCCTTATCTACTCCTACTAGGACTCCTTGTATGGTGTCGTGTGGATGTTTTCCAACGCAATAATAATGTTTTCACGCCTCATTCTTGTGCTCCTTCCTCCCTCAAGCATTTGTGATAAAAATATCTTCATTGTTTTCCACTTGTTTCATGTTGTTTTCCTCAAATGCTTCCTTGTTTTCCAGCTTGTATTGGTTGTTTTTCAGCACGTACTTGTTGTTTTCCAACATGTCTTTATTTCCTCCTCCACAAATGTTTGTGTTATCAATAAACCTTATCATACATAAATGCATATGTTTAGGTAGTATAACATTCTCATAAACACAAACATCACATTCAATTAAGAAAGAATTCACTTTATAATAATCATCAATTAAGTTCAATTTTTTCTTCTAGTTCAAGCATTCACAATTATCATATACCCCTATTATATCCTCATCAAAAAACTGAAGGCAATGCACAATAGAACCGAAGGCAGTATTGCAACCGAAAACAAGGCACAATAAAACCAAAGGCAGTGCACCCCAAAACTGAGTGTAGTGCTTAGCAAAACAAAACACAGTGCAACCTACGCTCAAGTCAGTGATTTTTTTTGTCGAAACATATCAACATAAGATTTAGTTTCAAATATCTCAACACGAGTAGCACAAGCGTCAAAACGAATCGCAATTTGGATGCTCGGGTCAAAAGATATTTCTTTTTTTATCTGAATCTAAAAAAAAGTAAAATCTTCACGAGGGGAGGACTCTCTCACAGCGTGACTAATGGAGCGTTGTGATTCAACTGAGTGTGAGAAACCTTCCACAACTCGGCATGCGAGGGCCTCAAAATCACCCCCTTAAAATTAGCATTTCTCTGCATATATAGAAAATTGAAAGTCAAATTCTGAACTTTTATTTTCGAAGAGGGAGCCCTACCCGCGTACAATCGAAGCTTAAGCTTTGTCAGTCACAATAAGCTTTCCATGCTCTGGTTGTGTGGAGGCAAATATAAAGAGTTGCTTTTGTCATGTGCAGCAACTAGGAGTACTCAGACGACGCATATATAGTACATACAAATCTGCGTCCTAGCAAGACGTATACATCAATATTCATTTCACCGGGGAAATAGTAGTCTAGCTTGATAGATTCGATCGAATTCAACATCAAGATCACGCCTATTGATCGTGGACTACCAAACTTCACATTTGCTTGCTAACTACCAACAAGAGACAGCACCCACATATATATGCTTTAATTTTCTGTTGACAGCAACATGAACAGCTTAAGAGACATGCATGCATGCATCCATGCATGTGTACATGTGTATAGCATACATCTGCATGCATGCACGCGTTCCTCATAAATACTAGTGTAAATACAACGTGCTATTTGACAATCTTGGTTTATACAATTAACATGATCATGTAGATATGTCTATAGTTAGTTGTGGTGCTATCATGCTGTTGACTCATACATATATATATGTCGTATGCTAGTAGTACATATACGCCCCTTACGATCATTGTCATGCATTACTCTTTAGTATCGATCTATATGAAATAGTGATTATTAGAATGAGCTATTAATAATAATTCTGTAGCTAGGTTGGATGCCCTGTCGCTATAGTGTTAGATAGAAAAGCAACAACAAAAGGTAGGGCCCTCGCGAGAGAGGAAAAAATGCACATGAAGTGTCATGGTGGTGCCTCCTGTCTTGCATATATTTCATGCCTAATTAGGAGGCTTAATCCCTCAGGAAGCAAACCGGAAGAGACTGACCCAGATATTAATAAGTTAATTTCTATTAATTGATTAATTAACAGAAGAGTAAGGGGGAAGAAGCTAGAGCTACAAGGAAGGGGCGAAGGCAGACAGCTTATATTAAAAAGGGGGCTAAACACCAACCAACAATTTGCATGCTCCATTGATCGATCCTTCCTTCCTTCCATGCATGCTATGTCATGTTACTGCTAACTACTAAGCTAGCTAGCAGAAGGAGATAGTTCATATAACAGAAAGCACATAGATACACATCTATACTCTTCCTGCTTAATTGCATATATATATAGCTAGCTTCCCTAGCTATAAGCTAATCAAATTGGTTGAGAGGGAGTGTGCATTGTAGTGGTGAGGCCAGTGACTGATCATCTCATCAGGTGTATGCATGGGGCATCATTCTTGCTGCAACCAGCAGAAGGTGAAGAGGGGCCTTTGGTCTCCAGAGGAGGATGAGAAGCTCGTCAGGTACATCAACACCTATGGCTATGGCTGCTGGAGCGAGGTCCCCGAGAAAGCCGGTACGTGTTTCGATCCATCTTGGATGAACAACTGAAATTTCGCTCTCTTGAAAATTGATTTTCTTAATTATGGTGCAATGTGATTTAGGATTGCAGCGGTGTGGGAAGAGCTGCCGGCTGCGGTGGATCAACTACCTGAGGCCGGACATCCGGCGAGGGCGGTTCACACCAGAGGAGGAGAAGCTCATCATCAGCCTCCACGCCATTGTTGGCAACAGGTAGGTCGATCTCCACATTGGGCACGTGTTCCTGCATGCATATGCACCGGCAAAATAATCTAGCTTTAGTTTCTCCTTAATTAATTTCCCCACACTATTGGAGTGGTGTTTAATGGAGTTTGATGAGATCCCCTCCCCATGCATTTGAATATTTATCTAAATTTTTGGCATTCTCATGCTCAACTAGCAGTTGTGATTTTCCTTATTTGGCAATGCGGCCATTTTTTTTTTTTGAAAAAAAAGGGGGAGCTGATGATAAGTTGATAACTACTACTAATGACGTAGCTGCTTCCTCCTCTTCTCTGTAGATTTTCACGCACTGTTGCTTCATTTTCATTTCAAGGCGACATCATTGACTTAATTACCAACAATCTTGTAGCTAATGTCGCAGATGACAAAAGTGATTTGGAATCTCCTAAGAAGAAAAGGTGATTTGAAGTGTCTTATGTTTGGATTGTACTCGATCCATGCATGGCCACAAGCTTACTTCTATAGCTACCTCTTTTCCAACTTGAAGAGGTCGATCTACATATATGCAAACCTCAGCATGACGTCAAATATACGTGACAAACGGTGCCATACTAACCGTCATTTTCTACTAGTTAAACTTGAACACGACTACCGCCATATATAACAACAAATCAATGAATGAAGCTGTGCGTACACAAGAGCGCAGCTAAGTAGCTAGCTACAGTTTCTTCAGAACAAAGGCCTCCCAAATTAACTAAATTAGCTGGTGATTACAAAATGAAAAATCACATATATGTGCTAACTTGTCGTGTAAACATGATCATGTTTACAGGTGGGCCCACATTGCCAGTCACTTGCCTGGCCGGACCGATAACGAAATAAAGAACTACTGGAACTCGTGGATCAAGAAGAAGATACGCAAGGCTCCGGCGCCGGCGGCGAACGTGACAACAACCTCTTGCACGACGACGGCGACGTCGACGAGCCCCCCTAACAACGGCCTAACTCCGTGCAGCGGCAGTACAGCGACGTCGGACGTCCACCACCGCCGTATGCAGCATCCGACGTTCAGCTGCACCGTGGCGGAAGACCACCTACAGCTCGATGCCATCATCGGCGCCCACCAGCATAATAGCCTATGCCCGCCGGTTTCCTGCGGTCAGAACTCACCGCCAGGTATGGCCCATCACTGCCCGCTCTTCATGTTCGACACTGGCGTCAGCCCGCCGTTCGTGTCCGCCGCTGCGCAGCAGCACCCGTTCATCGCCAGCTTCACGTCGGCGATGGCGGAAGCGGACGGGCCTGGCTGCTACCACCTGCCTCCCCTGGTGGACGGCATGGGTGCCATGGGCATGGGCATGGAAGCCATTGAGGATCACTGCGGTGGTGGCATGAGCAATGGGTGCTACGAGGACGAGCAGAAGCAGCAGCGGCGGCGGCCGGAGCTGGAGCAGGATGAGAGGGAGCAGCTAGGGCAGCATGAGCAGTGGGACGAGGAACAGCTGCTGATGTGGGATGATCAAGAAGTACTCTCACCGTCCAACATGGAGGCCATGCAAAGTGGTGCTCATCACTCCCTCCTTTTTATGGGACCAAATGCATGATTCTAAGTTGGAAAATCATGTGCATATATGCGCTCCTTGCTCCATGCATGCATAATCAACAAGTATCTCTCCTCACTCACATCTGATTTTTTTTTTCTCTCTCTAGCTCACTTTGATCTCTGATCCGATCTGTCCATACATGAAATAATGAGGCTTTTCCAAAAGTGCACTTAATTTATTGTGTTTGATTTTTTGTTTCTTCATTTTTTTAAGTTTTGGTTTGGAGTGAAGAATGTGTGTTAATTGGGTTTTTGTAAAGAGATAACTTGCATGCATGCTTACATGGCATGGAAACTGGTGTGTAATTTGATTGGCGTATACTAAGTGAATTTATAATAAACAGGAAGCAAAGAAAGGGAAACCCGTCGGCCCCTCTTTTTTCTCTTTTGGATTCTCGTGTTCGTTTGCTTCTTTATTTGTGCATGAGTGGCTACGAAGTGATGTCTCGTACCTTTCTACTAGTGATCAACTAACTTCTTGTTTATATTACCATGCATGTTGTTTTGTTCTCTAAGGACAAGGAAAATAGGAAAATAATATATTATGCTGCAGCAAAGTCATGCATGAGTCTGTCATTGGTAAGATGAGATCGCGTTTAAACCTCCGGAATCAATATACATCATATGGCTCATTGATACATTTTTTTTTTTTTGAAATGTGAGCCTAGGCCCCGGCCTCTCCATCAAAACGATGCACACAGCCGGTTTTTTATTAAGAGAAATAAGAATCCAACAAAGATAGCCAATACAGTTCACGGATCACTCAACGTGGTTACAAAGATTAGCCACGAGAAAATACGAAGAATCAAACTAAGCCTCAATCCTTCTTGCATTAAGCCACCCACCCTGCCTGAAGATAGCCCGAACGACAGCCACCAGCCGTGCACATCCTGAATCCATAGGTCATCGCTGATCGGCAGTCAGGAGGAAAGACCATGTCTGTATAGAATAGACCGACTTGTTTACAACCTGCAAAAAGTGAACATTGTCTTTTTTCTTAAACACAACATCATTGCGGCAGTTCCAAATTGCCCAGAGGAAAGCAGCAACACCAATTCGAATTTGTGTCTTTGTTTTCCTGTCTATGCCATTTAGCCAGCTCCCAAACATATGCGCAATGCTAGTAGGTGGATAAATGCTAAACGTGAAATGAACCAACCGCCAAATATCACGAGCAAAGTGGCAAGAGATAAATAAATGCTCAACAGACTCATCAGAATCACAAAAAACACATTTTTTGCATCCGTTCCTATTTCTCTTAATCAAATTATCTTTAGTCAAGATTACCTTCCTATTAAGAAACCACAAGAAGATTCTAATTTTGAGGAGTACTTTCAGTTTCCACAAATATTTTCGCAAAAATCTTGTGGAACCATGTAATAAATCCGCATAGAAAGACTTAACAGAAAAAGATCCATCTGCTGTCAGATTCCAACGGAACGAATCTGCAACATTAGTGAGAGACACCGACATTAACCTCTCAACAAGGTGCAACCAAAGTTCCCTCCTAACTCCTGAAATATTCCGCCGGAACCGAACATTTAGAGGATTATGAACAAGAACATCAGCCACCGTAACATGTTTATGGGCGACAATATTATATAACGACGGGTACGTTTGTGATAACGGTTCATCTCCTAACCACATATCCTCCCAAAAGCGAGTTTGAAGACCATTACCAACAGAAAAATTTTCACGAGTGAAAAAATCCTCTTTAACCTTAAGAATCCCCTTCCAAAAAGGAGAATACGACGGTTTAGCCTGTACTTGAGATAACGTTTTATCCCCTAAATATTTGCAAGTAATCAATTCATGCCAAACCCCCTCCTCATTAATAATTTTGAACAAACACTTGCTCAGCAAACACTTATTTTTAGTTTCCAACACTTCAATACCTAACCCTCCCAGATCTTCTGGACGACAAACAATGTTTCACTTCGTAAGGCGATACTTTCTCCTCTTAGAATCACTCTGCCAAAAGAACCTCGAGCGAAAAAAATCTAACCTCTTCCTGACCCCGATTGGAATCTCAAAGAACGAAAGCAGAAACATCGGAAGACTAGTGAGTACGGAGCTAACTAATATGAGACGGTCCCCATAAGATAACAACTTACCCGCCCAAGAACTCAACTTGCTATCAAACCTATCCTCCACCGGCTTCCACCCCCCTTTAAGAAGCTTCCTATAATGAATAGGAATGCCTAAATACTTAAAAGGCAAGGACCCAACCTCACACCCAAAAATTTGGCGGTAATCATTCTGCGCATCCAACGCTTTTCCAAAACAGAAGATCTCACTTTTGTGAAAGTTAATTTTAAGACCAGAGAGCTGCTCAAACATCGCTAGAATAAGTTTCATGTTCAACGCTTTATGTAAATCATGCTCGAGAAACAGAATCGTATCATCGGCATATTGAAGAATCGACACCCCCCCCCCCCTGGACAAGGTGAGGTATCAATCCTCCAACCTGACCATCCTCCTTAGCACGCTCAATGAGAACAGCTAGCATGTCTACAAGGTTGAAGAGAATCGGTGACAACGGATCACCCTGTCTTAACCCTTTTAACGTTTGGACATAATGACCAATATTGTCATTCACCTTAATGCCCACACTACCTCCCTGAACAAAACGAGCAACCCAATCGCATCAGACCGACGAAAAACCTTTCATACGCAACACTTGTTGAAGGAAAGACCAATTGGCTTTATCGTAGGCCTTCTCAAAATCAATTTTAAAAAGGATACCATCCAAACGTTTCTTCTGTAACTCATGAATCGTTTTGTGAAGAACTACAACCCCTTCTAATATATTTCGACCAGGAAGAAAGGCCGACTGAGTTGGTTTGATGACCCTACTTGCAATAGAAGTCACCCTATTAGTTCCAACCTTCGTGAAAACCTTAAAACTGACATTAAGAAGGCAAATAGGTCTATATTGCTCGATACGACTCGCGTCATCTTTCTTGGGCAGCAACGTAATGATCTCAAAATTAAGCCTAAATAATGGCAGAACACCATTATGGAGCTGAGCAAACATAGCCATTAAATCATCTTTAACTACGTCCCAGAACCGTTGATAAAATTCTGCTGGAAACCCGTCAGGGCCTGGTGCCTTGTTATGGTCCATTTGAGTGATCGCTTCGAGCACCTCCTTTTCCGAGAAAGGAGATGAAAAAATACGATTCTCATCCGGTGAAATTTGACTTAAGTCACTAGTCCTATCTTCTAATAAAGAAACGTTACTCGGTTCCGGAGCCCCGAATAATTTCTTTTAATATTCAGAGATGAAAACCCGCAGGTTTGCTTCCCCGACAATCGTGCCCTCATCTTGCTCTAGCTGAAAAATTCTCTTTTTCCTATGTTTACCATTTGCGATCAAGTGGAAATATCTCGTATTACTTCCACCTTCTTGAATATACTTGACCTTTGCCCTCTGGGCCCACTTAGACTCCTCATCTCTTTTTAACTTAGCAAGACTGAGTTCTGCCTCTTTTTTTGCAGCCCGCTCGGCCACACTTAAAGAGATAGTCTCTGCTTTAATATCGAGTTGATCAATAAGCAACGTTAATTTCTCCTTCAACTTCTTATACTCCCCACTAAGATTCTTTGCCCATCCCCTCAAAAACTGACGTAGATGCCTAATTTTATTTTGCCAACGCTCAACGGGAGTAGCACCCGCTTTGATCGGCAACCATTCACGTCGCACCAGCTCATAGAAACCTTCATGACGTAACCACGAAAGTTCAAATGAGAAATTACTCTTGTTGCCCACATGCGCACGAGCACCAGAGTCCAAAAATAACGGTGTATGATCTGACCCCGTTCGAGTCAACGCATGCACCGTCACCAAGGGATATTTCTGCTCCCACTCGATACTAGAGAGAAAACGATCTAACTTCTCGTAAGTCGGATTGTCCCCCCAGCTAGCCCACGTATATTGCCGACTAGATAACGTAATCTCCTTTAAGTCTAAGCTCTCGATAATAGCATTAAATATAAACGGCCATCTCGCATTAAAATTGTCATTATTTTTCTCTTCTTGCCGCCTAATAATGTTGAAATCCCCGCCAACCAACATCGGCAAAGATTCATTCTCACAAACCCACACCAATTCTGCTAAAAAATCAGGTTTCTTTGAATCTTGTGCAGCTCCGTAAACCACAATCAAGGCCCACAAAAAACCATCCTCTTTAGTTTTTACATGAAACTTCGCACAAAAATCACCAGACACAACGGTTTGTGCGGCAAGATTTTCGTTATTAAAACCTACCAACATCCCTCCAGAGCGACCATGCGGGGGCAAACAAAACCAAGTAAAATCTCTTCCCCCCGCCAAAAATTGCAAAAAATGAGTAGTAAACGAAGATCTACCCGTTTCAAGCAATGCAATAAAATCAAGATTATGTTCTCTAACAAAATCGTTTACCGCCTGATGTTCTCTAACGAGCTCATTGATACATATGGTTTAAGAAAATTACGACCACAGATGGCTCCTAACAGGTCTGGTAATAAAGAGATCATGAAACTTATTGTCCTGGTCACCTAGGCAATTTGGACCTGCAGAAATAACTTTATCTCCAATTGATTTGCTAGTTCTCAGGCACGGTGAGAATTAACAAAATCTAAGTCGCCTCACTTGCATTATAGATTTGCATCGTGATTCGTGTGATATATGAGTTGCAAGTGAGATTCTCGTAGTTATACGTGGGTTACAACTCCCTAGCCATTAAATTTGCATCATGATGTAATTTGTGAGTTGCATCTAGGTTTCAACTATTTTTTTTCCGGTTACACATGGATTATAACTCACTAGCTATCATATTTACAACGTGATTTGTGTAAGTCTTGAGTTCCAACTAGGTTATAACTCGTGAGCGCTAGCCACTAGATTTGCATCGTGATTAGTGCAATACGTGAGTTGCAAGTGGACTGCAACTAAGATTTTCTTCAGTTACGCATGGGTTATAACTCCCTAGCCATGAGATTTGCATCGCGATTCGTGTATTCATGAGATGCAACTGAGATCTTGAGTTGCAACTAATTTTTTTCCTAGTAACATATGGATTGCAACTCCCAAACCATTGAAATTATATGGTGATTTGTGTGACCTAGTAACTTGAAGTGGGTTAGGACTAAAATTATGGGATAAAGCCCTATCTTCAAAGGAGTTCACCCCAACCTCTACGGATGCATAAGAATCTTAAAAGACGAGCTTGCCACTGTAAGCCATGCATAGAGTTATAGGGCAAAGAAAAAAAAGCATATTCCAATTTTCAAGCATGGATAAAGAACTATTTTTGTAGACATATATTATTAAATCGGTAGAAACCCGAATGTGTTCCCTAGGAAATGAGTAAACTGCACAATTGTGGAAAAGTTGGCGACGACTTACCAAATCGTTCTAAATGTTTTTTTTTACCAAAGCGCTCATAACTTTGCCCTAACTAAGGTGGTCTTCTGCAATTTATTCCTAAAAACAGAGAGGCACTTAATTAATAATTAATTATAAGTTTGTGGTAACATATACCGTAACATCAAACATAGCAAGACAAAATGAGTCTATATCATAATATATGAAGTGTTGCATGACACCACATATGTTACTACCCGTTATGGAGGGGGTATAATAGGCTAGTAAAATATGCATGTTATTAGTTTAAGTTACTCTCCATTGTGAATAGCCTCATTAGCAGAGAAACTGATGCACGAGAGTAGACACCAACCAGGAGCTAGAAATAACTAATTACCCCCAAGAACTTGTTTATTTTCTTGTTCAAAATCTCACGTCGTTGATGAGTTTAACATACTATACTTTTCTTAATCTAAGTCGACTGAGATTTTATTTGGTCTAAACCAATGCAAGAGTTCGTATGATTGGCATCGAGCTACCGCGCAACAAGGGCATGGACTCTTCCTCAAATGCGCTCTCCTCGAAGAAGACCCATTCTGCTCCTCTCCCCGGGTTCAATTTGAACTCGTGCTCACTGTTTAACTAGTACGGCTCCAACCTCCCCCGATGTGGACGAAATGCATGATGCATTGACCACCAAACCCCAATCTCCTACTCTAGCCTCTGTGGATGGCCTCATCTCCCTTACCCCGGCCTCCTCGCGTGGTGATTCATCATCCGAGGCAGAAGAGAGGGTCAAGATTCTGCACTTCTCACTACTAGAGAAAAGACTATAGGAGAAAATGAGGGCTCGAGGCTCATAATGGCATAATACGCCTCCTATATGTTATGCGAGGCGCAAGTAGGGCGAGACACTACTGCAGAAAACATTATAGGAGGCGCATATGGGGAACTATAGGAGGCGCATTTCTGTACATATGCGAGGCGCATCTAATATGCGCCTCCTATACCTGCATATAGGAGGCGCATAATGAAATGCGTCTCCTATATGCAGGTATAGGAGGCGCATATTAGATGCGTCTCGCATAACCATATATGCGAGGCTTGGCGCTGGAGTCACGAATGCAAAAAAATATGCGCCTTCTATAATGTTTTCTGCAGTAGTGTCTCGCCCTACAAAGCCACGAAACTATCCAAGGAAGACAAAGATGAGATGGGATGGCAAAGCCCAGAAGAGTAGGACTTCGAGAATGTAACCGTCTCGCAATACTGCCAAAGGCTCAAGAGTAACATGATGCTGACATCCCCTGCGGCTCCGCCAGGCTCCAAGTCTCAACTTGTTGTTCCTCTGAGTGCGATTCTCACACCGGTGATCCCCAAGGCCAAGCGCTCAACCCCTTCCACTCCATCAACCTTGACTTGCCACATCACTCGAGGAAAGGGGAAGGATGCACTCTCAATGCCTGACAAGGCGTTTTGTCAGGCTACGGCAAAGGATGACATGGGTACATACTCCTCCCCTCCTCCGTCTGATTTCACTATCTTTCCTCGACTTCCAATTTGCATTTGTGCATTGTGGTTGTTGATTGAGGTCTTGTTATGGCTCCCTCGTCCTCACCAATGGATTTTATTTTCCTTGTTTGCTCCAAAGAAATTCCTTAGGCATCCCTAGCTAAAGTCGCAGCCAAGTCTATTTAAGAGAATAGTGGCGAAGCTTGAAAAAAAATTGGGGGAGGGAGGGGGCGGAAGACAAAAAAAAATCAAACCGTCGCAACAAACTAGAATCTGAATAATTCAAACAAATCTATATTGATATAATGATATTGGCCACACTTGATGCAAAATACATGTAGGGTTTATTACTTTCTTGCCGTGCTTTGCTTAGATTTCTCATTTTTGCCCAACTCGCTTAACTTTCCTTATTTTTGTCCTACTTTTCTCTTTCAAGACCTGTAGGCGGCCAAGCGGGTTGTTTTCGTGTGGTCAACCCTACTTAACCATTGACGAAGCCCTAGACGTGTGGGCCCAATAGAGTGCATGCACCCGTATGCACCCATGCTGCTCACCATCTCTACTTAAATCTTACAAATGGGACAAGTTGTGGAGGAGTGCTCTCATGCAGCCGTGCACATATATGGTGCTCTCCTTCCCTGCCTTTAATGGTGCTGCCCCCTTGCCGGCAATAATCCGCATTGGCTTCTATGTTGTCGGACTAGCCGTGTATCTGCTCTCTTGCCTAGCATGTCCGGTCGCAGCAAAGTCTGGCGAGCCGAATTAATGCCCCGGTTGGCGGTTACTAATGGCCCACAAGTGTAGGGATCACAATAGTCTTAGAGGGTAAATATAGCCCAATTTTTGGTTTGATATATGGGGAGACAAAGAATACTTATAAGTATTAACAACTGAGTTGTCAATTCAACTGCACATGGAAAATAACTTACTTGATACAATTTATTAGTAGTAACTGTGATATGATGGCAGCAGTAGTGTGATAGTAACAGTAAAAGTAAAATAACAGTAGCAATAGTAACAACGAATGTAAACGAAGTGGACTGCAGTACTAAAAACACCGTAGGCAAAGGGATGGATGTAGTGTGTTGCATGAATAAGATCAACCATGTAATAGACTTAACAAAGGGAAACACAAATATATAAGAGAGCATCCAAGTCACTAACAATCATAGGCATATAATAATTGTGCGTCCTTGCAATAAGAACTTGCACAACATCTTTTGTCCAACCATCCTGTTGGTACGGGGCCAAATTGAAACTAATGGTAATTAAGCTACTTGTTTCACCAAGTACCGGATCAAATCATTAACACTCAATGGATACATGTAATCCTCAAACTAAAATCCATACCCTCTAATATCCTAACCTGTCACCTTGGGTTCCGGACAATAATAGGTGCATACAACTCGTAGATATGATCCAAAACAACATTTATATTCATAAAAACATAAAATGTTCAGATCTGAAATCATGGCACTCGGGCCCTAACTGACAAGCATTAAGCACTCCAAATTGCAACAACCATAAATAACGACTATAGTGGATACTAGGCATCATGAGCTATTACATGAACAATCACATCCAATCCCTACCATCCCCTCTACCAACAGCAGGGAATTACTCGCACATCAAAGGGGAAATCATGGAGAGTTGATGGAGAGGCGTTGGCAATGATCCCCCTTGAATCCCCATCCCGTCAGGGTGCCAGAACAGGAATTTCTGTCTCCCGAACTAGGGTATTGGGTGGCGCCAGAGCTATGAATCGTATTTGCGAAAATCCTTTGGGGTTTCTCCATTTTAGGTCAAGGGGAATTTATGAGCGAAAAGGCGACACGAGACGGTGGCCAGGGCCATGAGGTGACATGTGGGCATGGCTGTAACATCCAAGTATGAAAACCTTAGTTGTTTTTACTTATTTGTTTAATTTATGCAATGCATCATATCATCATCCTCATATTTATTTCTGTTTGCATTGTTTTCATAATGAATCAATCTTGTTTTCACACTTGTCTGTTACAATCTCTCAAATAAAGATTTGCAATTCCAAAAACATCAATTGCTTCCAATTATTTTCATATTGGATCAACTCTTAATTTGTTGCTTAATTTAATCAAACCATTTCAATAATTATTTTCTAAGTCATTTCAAATTCAAACCAACCCCTAAAATTCAGCACCTTTTGAAACCATAACAACTCACCAAACTTTTTCTCTATTTAAACCCTTCCAAAACCCTAGGGGAAACCCTAGTGGGAATGGCTTTATTTTCAATATTAAGTATTATTGTAATTTCCAATTAAATTGGTTTAAATTTAAAACAACAAACAAACAATAAATTTTTGGAAAACAAAAACTACCAAAAGGTTGCATTTTTTTTTCCACTAATAAAGTTACCCTATTTTTATTCCAAAAATTTTGTAAACAAATCTTGCTTTGTTCCAATTGGCTCAACTACAAAAAAAAAACAATACACAAAAATAAAAAAAAAGAATAAGCAGGAGAGGGGAGCAGCAGCTAAGAGCCCAGCCCGTTATTCCCTCTGGCCCGATAACCTCCCCCTCACGTCGCTATCGTCCTCCTCCCCCCTGCTGGCGTCATCTGTACGAGCTCAGCTCCATCGTCGATCGCCTCCCAGAACCCTCCGATGGCCGCCGTACTCCAACACCCGAGTCCATAAAAACCACCGCGGCCTCCTCCCGCCGCCGAAAACCCTAGCTCCACCCTAATCCCGGCGCCGCCAACCTTCCATCCTCTTCCCCAAGCCCCTGCCTTTTCCCTCTGAACCTCTAGCTCTGAACCCCGCCACCCTCTCTGAACTCGCCGCCGCTCGCCGTCGCCGATGGCTAGCAACGCGAGCTAGCCACGGGAACGGGAAGCCCACGGTTCCCTCTACCTCCACGACACCGCCACCGAGCCGTAGCCGTCCCAGATCGCCGCCGCCATCCTCTTCCCGTCGTCACCGGCCATCTCCACCACCACAGCGCCGTCGACCGCCTCCCATCTTTCACGGTGAGCCCGCCATCCTCCCTCCCTTCCCTATCTGCAAGCCCCCGAGCACCCACAGCATCTAGCACGCACCCCTCGAGAGCGAGCGCCAGCCGTCGATCGCTGCCGCCGGCGAACGCCGTGTTTTTCTGTCAGTCGAGCAGGGAAGCGCGCGGTCTTCAGTTAAATTCAGTTAACTGAGGCGATGCAACGATATCCTCCCACGCACCTGTACCCTGTCACGATTCGATCGCCAGCCGAGTTGGCGCGTTCCTTGCGCTCGGGCCAGGAGGTCCCGGGGTCGAACCCCCGCGGGCGCATCCGCCCCCTTTTTGCTGGATTTTTCTTCCCTGGCCACGCTGGCTGCCACGTGCACTGCCACGCTGGCCTGGACCCGCATATCAGTGGCAGCGGGTATAGGCCCTCTCGGTAGCAAAAGTAAAAACGCAAATCTGTTAATTTCTAAATTCTTTTAAATGGGCAGAATAAACCCCTCATTTGCAAATTCAATAACTTTTAATTTATGCATCCAATAAATACAAACTTGATGTCTATTCTGATCCAAATTTTATAAACTTTCCAAATATTCAACTTGTGTTCTGTTTTGAATTTTCAAAATACTTTAAAATTTCAAATTTGAATAATTCAAATGCAAATTGAAATAATTCATAACTAATTCATACTGTTTTCAAATAATTCAAATAAAATATGTTTTTCACACCATTTTGAATACTCTATTCAAATATAAATTTTGTTTTCTGGTTTGAACAATTTAAATTGCCTAAACTATTTAAATCTTGTTTAATTCAATTAAAAATTGTTTAATATTGTTTAATTCATAACTAAATAATCCAAAGTCCAATTTCAAAATGTGAAACATGTAATCCAACTAAAATTTGATAACCCATTCAAATATAAAATTTGTAAATTGTTTTGCACACTTTAACTTGATGATAACAATATCTACTTGTGTGCCATGTTTAAGTAACAAAAATTCCAAATTTAATAAATGCTTTTCTAAATTGTTAACTATCATTCCAATTGCATTTAACTTGTTATGTTATTGTTATTCATCATGCATGCATCATACTAAGTCACTTACACATGATGCTTAGTGGTAGAACAATTAATTCAACTCCAAGCATGGGCTTCCATATGCACCCTTTGCATATGGAATCCATTTAAACTTGTGTTTCATGTCAAGCAAGTTATTTTGGTGCATCTATTAAACATGACATGCATCATCCAATGTTTGTGCACTTATGCCATGTATTGATTGCCCGTCTTCCTTCGTTGTTGTTTTTGCTTCTTCTCGATTAGACGACGACGTTGGTACCGACGAGCCTTACGACACCACTACTCAGGATCTAGCCCAGTACGAGGCTGAGCTGCCAGGCAAGTTATCACTCACATGAATCATCGAGTTCCTTTCCACACTTGTTGTCGATACTATCTTTTGTCTACTATTGCTAGCCCTATGTATCGTTGCTTGTTCTCCGAACCCATCACAGGATACCTTGAGCCATGATATTGCCACCACCTCCATACCTACAGCCATTGCTTGTGCCTGTTCTTATCTAGCATGCTTAGGGTTGCTTTTACTCTAGTCTGTTGTCGGTTACTACTTTCTACTATCTTATTATGTTGTACCGGGGCTCGTTATTAATCAATCAATCCTGTTAATTGCTAATGGTAATAATAATTTGATGATAAGGCACCGGCAGGAGGCCCATGAGTGGTTTTGGAGCCTGCTAGTGTCGACCCTAATAGGAAAAGGGTCTTGTCTACTGATCCATGATGAGCGCACTACCCGCATTTGGGAAGCGAGTATGGGCGCCCCCCTCAACTTGACCTGATTCGCATCTCGTCCAAATCGCCTCATTTAGTTCGTGTTTTCCATTTGCCGCATGCATGTTTTTGCGAGCCCAGCGCAGGGTGGAACTTTCGTAGTCGGCATATAGGGGGACACGGTCTTAGAGTGCTATGATGGTCCATTTTCTTCTGGGCTTGATTAGCCGTGCGCCCAAGGTTCTTTGGGCTTGATGCGAGGAATGGTTGGTTGTGTTGAGTGCCCCGCTTGGTGGGAGGCATCCCATCTGGCGGGATATTCATGAGTGTACGGCCAAATTGGTGCAACCCTGCAGGGATAATCTTCTCGAGAAGCCGTGTTTTCCGCGGTTATGGATTACTTGGTGAAAGTACTGGCTAACAAGTACTCAGGACAACTTCAACATAATGATCAATCATGTTTCACCCAATGATTAAAAACCTGACTAGTAATAGTTTATTCACACAATAATTTGATTCACCTTATCACAACTGTGTGAGTTATCCTCGGATTGCTTCTTTGGATAAGGGGCGAGATCCAGGATGGGTTTGGTTGAAGTTATCTTTCAGTTGGTTACAATCCTCGATCTTATCTTTTCTGTTAGCCGGAACTTGTAGTTATCTTCTGTAGTTGGTTAGAGCAGCCAGCATGCAACTTTTTATATTACCCTTTTTCTTCCGTTGATCCCAAGCATCAATGCTTGTGTTGACGGGTAACTCCTTGATGAACTGTGAGTCTTGCTTGCCAGTACTTGGATGTACTGACCCCGTTGGGGCTGTGGTTTACGCAGAGTACGACTACGACTACGATGCTTCCCAGGATGGCTACTTTGTGGAGTTCGACGAGTCTGCAGACGAGTAGTTAGCTGGACCAGGGCAGGATCCAGACCTACGTGGATGGGCTTCGCTTTCTTTATTTTCTCCGGCTTCTTAAGCCATGGATTTGTCTGTACTCAGACCCCTTTGATTGCTTCCGCTGTTGTAATGGATGATATCTTGGGACATGTGTCCTCTGGATGACTGTATTCGATATTTTCTGCCTTAGTGAAGGCCAGTTGCACTTATTTCATTCTTTTGTGTCTTAGAGACATTCTGTGTTATCATTCGTACTAAACTGTTGACGTACCGTGCGTGTTTGAATATGAAGTACGTCGACAGTAGTGCCTTAGGTTCCTAGCGGATAGTTTACTTCGACGGTGGAAGCAGGGCTTGTGTTGTCGCGCATAAGCGCAGGCCTACCAGGAAGCTGGGACGTGGGAGCAGTTATGCCCCATAATCCAAGCACCTGACTTCCAGTTCGTACGATGAGTATCCTCTAGAAACCTTGGGTGCGACAAATGGTATCAGAGCCTGTCTGCCTGTAGGATCCCTTTTTACTGGTCGCAGTCGAGTCTAGAAACTATTTTGTAGCTATATAGGAAAAATGAAACGTGAGAGTAGGAATTCTGCCATTTTTCTTCTTTCCCCACCCACCCACCCTTTTCTGGTAAGGAAGTGAAACGTGGTTTTCTGTTCTCACCTAAACTTTCAAGTTAGGATTTCACGTGTTTTGGGTTATCTGTAGTACCTCAGGACTTTTGGTCTCGTTTTCCCGATGTTGCTTCGATATCATGTTCTTTTCAACATCCTTTTCGTCCGTTGAACCTTGTTGTTGTTCTTCCACATCCTTTTTCATCTACCGGAGTCTAATCAAAACCTTCCAAATAATCTGCAGATGGGTCTCAGCTACTACCCGCAGGTGGTTCGCATGACTCGCTGTGAGAGCACCGCCGGTTTCCCGGAGTTGCTGAGAGACATGGTTACCTTTCTGGGGTTCCGTTGGGCACCAGAGTACCAGGTCTACGAGCACCAGCGAGAGTTTGACCAGACTTGCTACCGGGCTATCGTCTACATTCTGTCGGATGATGGCAGGAGCATTGCACACCAGTACGAGGCAGTAGGGTCCACAGTGGATATGGCAGTGCAGCAGGCAGCGTACGTGAGTATCACCGTTCTCCGTGCTGACTACTGGGGGTTTGATAAGTCCAGTTTTCGTCACATCCCCCGTGGTTACATCACGGCAGCGGGAGTTCACTTCACCATCCACCGCGACATGGATACCTACAAGACTGATAGCTCCAGGCTCCAGGTCACTGCCCAGTTCGCTAGTCACAGTGATGCCGTTGCTTCCGCACTTTCTCAGGAGTTAGCCTCAGTCAGGGAGCAGCTCCACCTTGCTCTCACTCGTCTGGCGACGTACACCACAGACTTTGTTGGAGACGAGCGCTTCGCACGTGTCGTTCAGCCAGCTGGTCTTCCGTTGCCAGATGCTGGAGGTTACGAGCCGATCAGAGGCCCACTTCTCGACCTCGGAGCTGGTTACACAGGGATTCCCCGCTATGGAGCACAGGGAGAGGACGCTTTCTACTTCACGACACCGAGAGTTGCTCTCAGAGCAGTTCCTATCTACATGGATCGTCGTGATACCTACTTCCGTGGGATTCCTCCTCACCGTATCTCTCGTCGTACTACTCACCGCCGTCCTGCGTGATGAGCATGGGAGTACCGTTGTATCCATTACTAGCTGTGTCTAGTTTATCCTTTCGTTTTCGAACCATGTATTGGTCTGTTGGATATTCTGATGTATTTGAACATGTGATGATGTACCTGTTGGTTATCTATTCATGCGTCGGAATAATCTATCTTTCGGTTACCAAGTCTATCCTTTTCTGTTGTTGTGCTAAAATGAATTTCTGTTCAGGATGCCTCCAACCAGGAACAACCCGCCTCCGCCACCACCAATGGGGGAGCTGTTGGCTCAGATGACCCAAGTGGTGACACAGATGGCCCAGATCCAGGCTAACCAGCAACACAACCAGAATGCTCCAAGGGTCACCATCAAGGACTTCCTCAGCTTGGGCCCAAAAGCTTTCGTGACAACACGTGAGCCCCTGGATGCTGATGACTGGATCCGTGACGTAGCAAGAGCTCTGGAGATAGCTCATGTTGCTGAAGAGGATAAGGTCAAGTACGCCACCTACCTACTGAAGGGTCAGGCAGCTACTTGGTGGGAGAACTACCAGGCCATGAGGGCTGGCTTTCCTATCAACTGGGGATGTTTCAAGGATGCCTTCCTGAAGCACCACATCCCGGATGGTCTCATGGAAAAGATGCGTGAGGAATTCTGCTCTCTCAGACAGGGCAAGCTGGACGTTCTCGGCTACCAGAACGAGTTCAATCGTCTCGCTCGGTACGCTGGTGACGAAGTGTCCACTGAAGCCAAGAAGATGGCAAGGTTCCGCCGAGGTTTTAACCCGGAACTGAAGTACGCTCTCACAAACATCAAGTGCAAGGACTTCGTGGAGCTCGTGAACACCGCGCTCAATGAGGAGAATGGGCGCAAGGCGTTCGAAGAGTCCCGCAAGCACTCGCGTGAGGGTGGTTCCTCCTCCAACATGACCACCCCTCCGCAGAAGCGCCGCATCTGGGTGCCAAATGGTGCTGTCACTCGGGCTCCAAATGCCCAAGCTTCTCCAGGCTTTGGTCCCCGCCCACCCAACCCATCTCAGATGCAGGGTCAGAGGTTTCCGATGGGGCAGCCAAGGCCGGGTCCTTCTCGTATCGTCACTTGCTACAAGTGCAAGGATACTGGACATTATGCTGATAAGTGCACTCAGAAGCAGCTCCCCCTACCTCCTCGCCCCAACACCAACCAGGCTATGGTTCGTGCTCCTCCGGCTAAAGCCTTCAACTCCAACAATAGGCCTGTCGGGAGGAACGCGAGGGTGAACCATATCAAGGCCGACAAAGCCGAGGAAGCTGCTGACGTCGTTCTCGGTATATTACCCGTAAACTCTATTCCAGCTAAAGTGTTGTTTGATACTGGAGCATCGCATTCGTTTGTGTCAAAGATCTTTGCTACAACGTACAATTTAGCTCTGGTTCCGCTAAGCAATCAAATCTATGTGCACTCTCCGGGAACTAAAATGATTACTTCCAAGATAAGCATGGACAATCAGATCCTAATTGGAGGTCGCATATTCCTTGCTTCACTCATGTTGTTGGGAAATTCTGACATTGATGTCATTCTGGGTATGGATTGGTTGAAGACCCACAAAGCTAAAATTGACTGTGCTCAAAAGTCAATAACTCTCTCCCACACTTCAGGCCAGATAGTCTATTCTCCATATGGATCAACTTCTGTTCAGCTGTTCAGCCTCGAGGCCAAACCCCTTCCTGCAATTGAAAATGTTCCGGTGGTTTGTGAATTCCCTGACGTCTTTCCAGAAGAGTTGCCAGGGATGCCCCCGGACAGAGCAGTTGAGTTCGTGATCGAGCTTGAGCCAGGTACTGCTCCAATCTCTAAGCATCCATACAAGATAGCTCCTCCTGAACTGAAATTGTTGAAGGAGCAAATCGATATGTATATGGACAAAGGTTTCATTCAGCCTAGTTCCTCCGCTTGGGGTTGCCCAACTCTGTTTGTTGCCAAGAAGGATCAAACTAAGAGACTCGTGGTTGACTATCGTCCTCTCAACGAGAAAACCATCAAGAACAAGTATCCACTTCCTCGTATCGATGATCTTTTTGATCAACTTGCTGGAGCCTCAATATTCTCAAAGTTGGACTTGAGGATGGGTTACCATCAGATAAAGATCAGAAAGGAAGATATTCCTAAGACAGCTTTCACCACTCGGTACGGTCTATATGAATACACCGTCATGTCCTTTGGTCTCACCAATGCACCGGCAACGTTCTCAAGACTCATGAATTCTGTCTTCCATGAATACCTCGACAAGTTCGTTGTGGTATATCTTGATGACATTCTAGTCTATTCCAAATCCGAGGAAGAGCATGGAGAACACCTTCGTCTCACTCTCATGAAACTTCGCGAGCATCGTCTGTATGCCAAGTTTTCCAAATGTGAGTTCTGGATTCCAGAAGTTGCATATCTTGGTCATATCATCTCTGCCAAAGGCATAGCCATTGACCCGGAAAAGGTTAAGGCAATTGTTGATTGGAAACCCCCTAAGACGGTGAAGCAAGTCAGAAGTTTTCTTGGCTTGGCTAGCTATTGCCGTCGTTTCGTCCAAAACTTTTCCAAGATTGCTAAACCTCTCACTGATCTCACAAAGAAGGACAAAAAGTTCGTTTGGACTCCACAATGTGATGAGAGTTTCAACCTCCTGAAGACTAAACTCACTTCCACACCTGTTCTAGTTGGCCCAGATACCACCAAACCTTTCCAGATATTCTGTGATGCATCTCTCCAAGGACTAGGGGCAGTTCTTATGCAAGAACGTCAAGTTGTGGCTTATGCTTCACGTCAGTTGAACCCACATGAGCAAAAATATCCCACTCATGATCTTGAACTTGCAGCAGTTGTGTTTGCCCTCAAGAAATGGAGACAATACTTGTTGGGTAACAAAACTGAAATCTTTTCCGATCATAAGAGTCTGAAATACATCTTCACTCAGCCAGATCTGAACCTCAGGCAAAGGAGATGGATTGAGAAGATTAAAGACTTTGATCTCACCATTTCTTACACTCCAGGCAAGGCTAATGTTATGGCCGATGCTCTCAGTCGCAAATCCTATTGCAATAATCTCATGATCATGGAAAGCCAACCTCCACTTCATGAAGAATTCCAGAAGCTGAACCTTGGTCTTGTTCCTGAAGGATACCTTGCTAGCTTGACAGCCAGCCCAACTCTCGAGGACAAGATTCGTTCTGAACAACTTCGTGATAATGAAATCAAGAAGATTGTGGATCACATCAAGGAGGGCAATGATAAGTTCAAGTCCTTCTCAATTGATGACAAGGGAACTGTGTTCTTCGAAGGACGCATTGCAGTCCCTCAGATTCAAAGTCTCAAGGATATCATTCTCAAGGAGGCTCATGAAACTCCTCTATCCATTCACCCTGGAAGTACAAAGATGTACCAGGATCTCAAGACTCTGTATTGGTGGTCTGGCATGAAACGTGAAATTGCTCAATACGTTTCTGAATGCGACGTTTGTCAACGTGTTAAGGCAGTCCATCAGAAGACAGCAGGTCTACTCCAACCTCTGAAAATTCCTGAGTGGAAGTGGGACATGATTGAAATGGACTTCGTTACTGGGTTTCCAAAGTCCAAAAAGGGCAACGATGCAATCTTCGTTGTTATTGATCGTCTCACTAAGGTTGCTCACTTCTATGCTGTAAAGGAAACTATCTCAGCTAGCCAGTTAGCAGAGCTCTACACAGCAAAGGTTGTTCCCCTTCATGGTGTTCCATTGGAAATAAGCTCAGACCGTGGAAGTATTTTCACTTCTCATTTCTGGAAGAGCTTTCAAGAAGCATTGGGCACTAAACTTCTGTTCAGCACAGCTTATCACCCTCAGTCTCAGGGGCAAGTCGAAAGAGTCAATCAGATTCTCGAGGATATGCTCAGAGCATGTGGTCTCTCCTTTGGCATGAAATGGGAGGATTGCCTTCCATATGCTGAATTCTCCTACAACAACAGCTACCAGGCAAGCCTAGGGATGGCACCATTTGAGGCACTGTATGGTCGCAGATGCAGGAGTCCAATCAATTGGTCTGGAGCTGGTGAACGTTCACTTTTAGGCCCTGACATTGTTAAGGAAGCCGAGGAGAAAGTTCGTATCATTCGTGACAATCTCAGGATTGCTCAATCTCGTCAGAAGAGCTATTATGATAGCAAGCACAGGGATATGGTCTATGCACCTGGTGATAAGGCATATCTCCGTGTAACTCCCCTCAGAGGCACTCATCGTTTTGGTGTGAAAGGAAAGCTTGCACCAAGATACATTGGCCCTTTCAACATCCTCTCAAGACGTGCAGAGAATGCTTATCGTCTTGAACTTCCAGAAAAACTATCCAAAGTGCACGATGTGTTCCACGTGTCACAACTCAAGAAGTGTTTCAAAGATCCAGATCGTGCAGTTCATCATGATTCCATTGAGCTGCAAGATGATCTATCTTATGAGGAGCACCCTATTCGTATTCTCGATGAGACCGAGCGTAAGACTCGCAACAAGAGCACCAAGTTCTTGAAAGTCCAATGGTCGCATCATTCTGATAAAGAGGCAACATGGGAGACCGAAGAGGATCTTCGCAAGAAGTATCCGGACCTGTTCATTTCTCAGTAGGGAATCTCGGGGCGCGATTCCTTCAAGGGGGGGCGTTTTGTAACATCCAAGTATGAAAACCTTAGTTGTTTTTACTTATTTGTTTAATTTATGCAATGCATCATATCATCATCCTCATATTTATTTCTGTTTGCATTGTTTTCATAATGAATCAATCTTGTTTTCACACTTGTCTGTTACAATCTCTCAAATAAAGATTTGCAATTCCAAAAACATCAATTGCTTCCAATTATTTTCATATTGGATCAACTCTTAATTTGTTGCTTAATTTAATCAAACCATTTCAATAATTATTTTCTAAGTCATTTCAAATTCAAACCAACCCCTAAAATTCAGCACCTTTTGAAACCATAACAACTCACCAAACTTTTTCTCTATTTAAACCCTTCCAAAACCCTAGGGGAAACCCTAGTGGGAATGGCTTTATTTTCAATATTAAGTATTATTGTAATTTCCAATTAAATTGGTTTAAATTTAAAACAACAAACAAACAATAAATTTTTGGAAAACAAAAACTACCAAAAGGTTGCATTTTTTTTCCACTAATAAAGTTACCCTATTTTTATTCCAAAATTTTTGTAAACAAATCTTGCTTTGTTCCAATTGGCTCAACTACAAAAAAAAAACAGTACACAAAAATAAAAAAAAGAATAAGCAGGAGAGGGGAGCAGCAGCTAAGAGCCCAGCCCGTTATTCCCTCTGGCCCGATAACCTCCCCCTCACGTCGCTATCGTCCTCCTCCCCCCTGCTGGCGTCATCTGTACGAGCTCAGCTCCATCGTCGATCGCCTCCCAGAACCCTCCGATGGCCGCCGTACTCCAACACCCGAGTCCATAAAAACCACCGCGGCCTCCTCCCGCCGCCGAAAACCCTAGCTCCACCCTAATCCCGGCGCCGCCAACCTTCCATCCTCTTCCCCAAGCCCCTGCCTTTTCCCTCAGAACCTCTAGCTCTGAACCCCGCCACCCTCTCTGAACTCGCCGCCGCTCGCCGTCGCCGATGGCTAGCAACGCGAGCTAGCCACGGGAACGGGAAGCCCACGGTTCCCTCTACCTCCACGACACCGCCACCGAGCCGTAGCCGTCCCAGATCGCCGCCGCCATCCTCTTCCCGTCGTCACCGGCCATCTCCACCACCACAGCGCCGTCGACCGCCTCCCATCTTTCACGGTGAGCCCGCCATCCTCCCTCCCTTCCCTATCTGCAAGCCCCCGAGCACCCACAGCATCTAGCATGCACCCCTCGAGAGCGAGCGCCAGCCGTCGATCGCTGCCGCCGGCGAACGCCGTGTTTTTCTGTCAGTCGAGCAGGGAAGCGCGCGGTCTTCAGTTAAATTCAGTTAACTGAGGCGATGCAACGATATCCTCCCACGCACCTGTACCCTGTCACGATTCGATCGCCAGCCGAGTTGGCGCGTTCCTTGCGCTCGGGCCAGGAGGTCCCGGGGTCGAACCCCCGCGGGCGCATCCGCCCCCTTTTTGCTGGATTTTTCTTCCCTGGCCACGCTGGCTGCCACGTGCACTGCCACGCTGGCCTGGACCCGCATATCAGTGGCAGCGGGTATAGGCCCTCTCGGTAGCAAAAGTAAAAACGCAAATCTGTTAATTTCTAAATTCTTTTAAATGGGCAGAATAAACCCCTCATTTGCAAATTCAATAACTTTTAATTTATGCATCCAATAAATACAAACTTGATGTCTATTCTGATCCAAATTTTATAAACTTTCCAAATATTCAACTTGTGTTCTGTTTTGAATTTTCAAAATACTTTAAAATTTCAAATTTGAATAATTCAAATGCAAATTGAAATAATTCATAACTAATTCATACTGTTTTCAAATAATTCAAATAAAATATGTTTTTCACACCATTTTGAATACTCTATTCAAATATAAATTTTGTTTTCTGGTTTGAACAATTTAAATTGCCTAAACTATTTAAATCTTGTTTAATTCAATTAAAAATTGTTTAATATTGTTTAATTCATAACTAAATAATCCAAAGTCCAATTTCAAAATGTGAAACATGTAATCCAACTAAAATTTGATAACCCATTCAAATATAAAATTTGTAAATTGTTTTGCACACTTTAACTTGATGATAACAACATCTACTTGTGTGCCATGTTTAAGTAACAAAAATTCCAAATTTAATAAATGCTTTTCTAAATTGTTAACTATCATTCCAATTGCATTTAACTTGTTATGTTATTGTTATTCATCATGCATGCATCATACTAAGTCACTTACACATGATGCTTAGTGGTAGAACAATTAATTCAACTCCAAGCATGGGCTTCCATATGCACCCTTTGCATATGGAATCCATTTAAACTTGTGTTTCATGTCAAGCAAGTTATTTTGGTGCATCTATTAAACATGACATGCATCATCCAATGTTTGTGCACTTATGCCATGTATTGATTGCCCGTCTTCCTTCGTTGTTGTTTTTGCTTCTTCTCGATTAGACGACGACGTTGGTACCGACGAGCCTTACGACACCACTACTCAGGATCTAGCCCAGTACGAGGCTGAGCTGCCAGGCAAGTTATCACTCACATGAATCATCGAGTTCCTTTCCACACTTGTTGTCGATACTATCTTTTGTCTACTATTGCTAGCCCTATGTATCGTTGCTTGTTCTCCGAACCCATCACAGGATACCTTGAGCCATGATATTGCCACCACCTCCATACCTACAGCCATTGCTTGTGCCTGTTCTTATCTAGCATGCTTAGGGTTGCTTTTACTCTAGTCTGTTGTCGGTTACTACTTTCTACTATCTTATTATGTTGTACCGGGGCTCGTTATTAATCAATCAATCCTGTTAATTGCTAATGGTAATAATAATTTGATGATAAGGCACCGGCAGGAGGCCCATGAGTGGTTTTGGAGCCTGCTAGTGTCGACCCTAATAGGAAAAGGGTCTTGTCTACTGATCCATGATGAGCGCACTACCTGCATTTGGGAAGCGAGTATGGGCGCCCCCCTCAACTTGACCTGATTCGCATCTCGTCCAAATCGCCTCATTTAGTTCGTGTTTTCCATTTGCCGCATGCATGTTTTTGCGAGCCCAGCGCAGGGTGGAACTTTCGTAGTCGGCATATAGGGGGACACGGTCTTAGAGTGATATGATGGTCCATTTTCTTCTGGGCTTGATTAGCCGTGCGCCCAAGGTTCTTTGGGCTTGATGCGAGGAATGGTTGGTTGTGTTGAGTGCCCCGCTTGGTGGGAGGCATCCCATCTGGCGGGATATTCATGAGTGTACGGCCAAATTGGTGCAACCCTGCAGGGATAATCTTCTCGAGAAGCCGTGTTTTCCGCGGTTATGGATTACTTGGTGAAAGTACTGGCTAACAAGTACTCAGGACAACTTCAACATAATGATCAATCATGTTTCACCCAATGATTAAAAACCTGACTAGTAATAGTTTATTCACACAATAATTTGATTCACCTTATCACAACTGTGTGAGTTATCCTCGGATTGCTTCTTTGGATAAGGGGCGAGATCCAGGATGGGTTTGGTTGAAGTTATCTTTCAGTTGGTTACAATCCTCGATCTTATCTTTTCTGTTAGCCGGAACTTGTAGTTATCTTCTGTAGTTGGTTAGAGCAGCCAGCATGCAACTTTTTATATTACCCTTTTTCTTCCGTTGATCCCAAGCATCAATGCTTGTGTTGACGGGTAACTCCTTGATGAACTGTGAGTCTTGCTTGCCAGTACTTGGATGTACTGACCCCGTTGGGGCTGTGGATTACGCAGAGTACGACTACGACTACGATGCTTCCCAGGATGGCTACTTTGTGGAGTTCGACGAGTCTGCAGACGAGTAGTTAGCTGGACCAGGGCAGGATCCAGACCTACGTGGATGGGCTTCGCTTTCTTTATTTTCTCCGGCTTCTTAAGCCATGGATTTGTCTGTACTCAGACCCCTTTGATTGCTTCCGCTGTTGTAATGGATGATATGTTGGGACATGTGTCCTCTGGATGACTGTATTCGATATTTTCTGCCTTAGTGAAGGCCAGTTGCACTTATTTCATTCTTTTGTGTCTTAGAGACATTCTGTGTTATCATTCGTACTAAACTGTTGACGTACCGTGCGTGTTTGAATATGAAGTACGTCGACAGTAGTGCCTTAGGTTCCTAGCGGATAGTTTACTTCGACGGTGGAAGCAGGGCTTGTGTTGTCGCGCATAAGCGCAGGCCTACCAGGAAGCTGGGACGTGGGAGCAGTTATGCCCCATAATCCAAGCACCTGACTTCCAGTTCGTACGATGAGTATCCTCTAGAAACCTTGGGTGCGACAATGGCCTAGGGGGTGTCGCGCCTGGTGGTCACGTGGTGGCCCTGTGGCCCCCTCTAAGTGCCCTTCTGACTCCCGGAGCCTTCCGGTGAATATAAATTTCTCAAAAATTTCCAGGTCATTCCAAGAACTTTCATTTTTTGCCCTTTTCTGCAATACATAGACAACTAAACATGAACTGGCACTGGGAACTGGGTTAATAGGTTAGTCCTGGAAAAAGTAGGAAACCATGTAGAAAACATTGAAGAATATATAGAAAACAAGCATGTAGCATCAAATATTATAGATACATTTAGGACATATCAGCATCCCCAAGATTAACTCATGCTGAAACTCGATTAGGTAAGTGATAATAAAGTAATTTTTGAAGTGACATGCTACCAACACAATCTTGATCAAATAATAATGTAAAGCATGTAAACTAGGCTCAAATGAATAAGAGCTGAGATTTATAGTTCACATCAAATGAATAACGTCTAAACCATTAGGAAAAATAAAGTAAAAACTTTCAATGAATCAATACTAAAAGACCATCAACCGTGCGCGGTATATTAAATAAAGCATCGAGCATAATGATATAGTCATCCAAAGCATCAAACACCCACAATAAAAAAAATCAGGATCAAGTCAAGTGATAACAATATGTTAGAAGATCGAGTTATTTGTGCACTAAATACGAGTAATCGTTTAGCATTGATTCCTGGCACCGGGATGGTTATGTCTAAAAAAATTATGGGGGGTTTTAACACTACAAGCTTCCTTTTTAACTTGATTAGACATCTCAGTAAATAAATCTTGTTGCGCTTTAGTGAGTTGCACTTTAGTGAGTTGCATCTCAGTAAATAGACCTTTAACATCATTAACAGTTCTTCCCAAAGTATCATGCAATTTTTAATCACTTGATAATTTTCATTCAATTAATTTTGAACTTTCTCATTAAAATGAGTTTGTGTAACAATGAAATTAATAACTTCGGCATCAAATTCATGAAAAGAGTGTACCTCTACCATAGGAGGGTGAGTGGTAGGCTCACATAGTGTTTCAATAGGAGGTAGATTCTTGACATCTTCAGATATAATACTCTTCTCTTTAATAGATTTATTAGCTTCTTGCATATCTTTATGGTTAAGAAAAAGAAAGCCCCTCTTCTTGGATGTAGGTAATGGTGGAGGCTCAGGATTATTCCAATTATCATAGTTCTTAGCTATATTACCCATTAATTCTTCAGCTTCATTTGCAGTTATTTCCCCGACAACCAACACAACTATGCACGTATGTCCTAGATTCAACAGGTAGTACATTATAAAATATATCAATAAGATCATTCTTAGGTAGACCATGGTCAGGTCTACCCTTAAGTTAAGCAAAAGTTTTGGGAAGATTCTCATCCTCAAGTTGTTTGAAATTAAAAATCTTCTGTAAAGCAGCATGTTGCGTATGAGAAGGAAATATTTCTCGCAAAAGACACGAGTCAAGCATTGAGGGCTCTCAATACAACCATAAGGAAAATTATCGTACCAAATACTAGCATCATCCTTTAACGAGATAGGAAACAATGTAACCACATAATAACCTCACATTCTTATCAGAGAACAGAGTACCAATGTAACATCCATGATTTTTGGGAAGTTAAAAAATCACTAATGTTTGAAACTTTTGTTTTCCTATTAATGCAAGTCACCAAAAACAAATAAAATAAAAACACAAAAGAAATAATATGTTTATTCCAATGTTATTGGAATAGTTAATCCAAATATGCTTCTATTTTATAAACCTTAATTTTGATAAAATAAATATTTTGTTGAGAGACAAAACTATTTTCAAGAAATATTTTAAAACCAAAAGGTTTTGAATTATATTTTGCTTTGGAAATATTATTTTGCCTTTTGATAAATATTTGATAAGACGAAAAGTATTTCTATGATTTATTTAATGATTTAAAAAAAACCTTAGGTCATAATTTATTTCGGACACTAAAATGAGTTCTAGTAATTTACTTAATTTTATTGAGCCACAGTTCTATTTATTTGACTTTGCTTTCAAAATATCATAGATGGATATTTTAAACCCTTGCCAAGTTTCCGAATACATTACTTTTTTTGTTGGCAAGAATAGTGTCAAAATACTCTATTTTGAATAAGCTTTCAAATTATATTTTAATGAATTTTTCTGTTATTGTTTGTTTGGATTTTGAAAACATTTAGAAGTCATTCAAATAAAAAAAAAGTTCAAAAAAAATAACCAAGCCAGCCCGTTTAGCACCAAAAGCCTCCAGCGCGCCTAGTCGCCCCGCCTTCTCTCTTCTCTCTCTGTCCAGTGGACCCCATGACCCAACATGTTAGCTGCCACATCACCGTCGTCTTCCTCCTCTCGAGTTTAACACACACACAGAAATGGTCGTATTCATTCGGCTTAAATTTGGCAATTAAGCCCCTTAATCTCGCCCTGGCTCCCTCTCAATCCCCTTGGCCCCCTCCGCATTTTCCCTCTTCTCTCGAATCACGCGCAGAAATCTTTCGCCAGAGTTCACGACGACCACCGCCTTTTTTGTTGTTTCCGGCGAGGTGATTCGTTCCCCGTGGCCAAGACCTAGCCCATTAGGTTTTCCTTGTCCCCGCGCCCCTCGTGAGCCTCTTGTCGAATTTTTGGCGCATGGATTCGTCAACGCCGCCAACGTCTGATGATCGTTGACGTCTGCACTGCTCCATCCGCTCGTTGCCGCCAAGCCGGGAGGTGCGAGCCCACGCCGGCATCGCCATCCTCTTCACCTCATCGCGTTGGTTCTCGTCGTCTCCTCTACGCAAAAAGCAGACTCCTCCATCGCCGCCGCCATCCTCGACCTGAGCGTAGCACCACAGTCACCATGGATTATGGTGACCTAAACTAGTGCTGGCAATGAGCTTCTTTCCCTACTCCTCTCTTCTTCGTTAGATCTACATCGTAGGACTAGAAAAAGGAAACTTACCGAACCGTTTTGACCAATCACACTACGCCAAGTGGCAGCCTAGTCGGTACCTAGTCAGATCCCAGTCAGCATCCAGTTAGCACACACAACCAATAGGAGCCCGCCACGTGGCTCGTATGTTTTCTGTTTTAATCCCAAATAGAAAGTAATCAGCAGTTTTGCAGAAAACACCCTACAACTTAGATCTATCATATGTTTTGATCAAGAAGACCAAACTTAGCCAACTTGGACTCTTAAAAATCCCTTGACATGTAGAAACTTTCAGCACTGTCCAAATTCAAATTTGAATAATTCAAATTTGTCCAAATTCAAAAGATCCGTTTGGATGAATTTTGGCATAATTCAAATTCTACAAATCCAAGAATTGCAAATAAAATATATTTGGGAACCTTAAGATGTGTTCTAATAGAGCCCCATGCCCGAAATAATTTTTGGACAAATTAAGATTTAAGTTGGCCATATGAGTATTCTTACATAGATTTAATCCCATAAATAATTAGAATATGTTTTCTTATACAAAATTGCTCCAAATAATAACCTTGGATCAGAGACATCGGTACCTAAACCATTTGGACATTATTGAACCATATCCATGTAACTATTGCATAAAACCACTTTAGTGATCCACGCCATTTGTCCATGTCTTGGAATTTGTTTTCCAAATGAGCTGTGAGCATTTTTTTGCCAAGAAACCTTTCAAGAAGAAGAAAACCTTCAACCAGAAGCCATCTTCAAGGATGATGTCCACAAGTATAGGGGATCGCAACAGTCTTCAAAGGAAGTAAAACCCAAATCTATTGACTCGACACAAGGAGAGCCAAAGAATATTTATAAGCCTTAACAACTGAGTTTTCAATTTAGATGCACCTGAACTTAGACTTGCTCGCAACAATTTATCAGTGGTAACAGTTTTATAGCAGCAGTAGAAATAAAATAATAGCAGTAGTAAAATAGTAACAACAGTAGCAATCGCGGAAAACAGCAGGATGGGAAGTACCGTAGGCATAGAGGGAATGGATGGATGGGTGTTGCATGGGTAACATAGGTCATATGATAATCTAATATGGGAATTGAAGATAATAATAATAAATCATCCGACTACTAGGCAAACCATAGGCATGTGTTCCAATATAGTCATACGTGCTCGCAATGAGAAACTTGCACAACATCTTTTATCCTACCAGCTTGTGGCAGCGAGGCCTCTAGGGAAACCACTGGTAATTAAGGTGCTCCTTTTAATAAAGCACCGGAGCAAACCATTAACACTTCGTGAATACACGTGATCCTCACATCACAGCCACCCCCTCCGGTTGTCCCAATTTCTGTCACTTTGGGGTCTCGGGTTCCGGACAATGACATGTGTAAACAACTTGCAGATATGATCAAGAAACATAATTATACTCATGAAACAATAACATGTTCAGATCTGAGATCATGGCACTCGGGCCCTATTGACAAGCATTAAACATAATAAGTTGCAACAACTGTAGAAAACACTAACAAGGGATACTAGGCACTATGCCCTAACAATCTGGCATTATTACATGATCAATCTCATCCAATCCAATCCCTTCCATCCCTCTTAGCCTACAGCGGTGTTTACTCACACATGGACGGGAGAATAATGGATGGTTGATGGAGAAGAGGTGGCGGTGTCGATGGCGATGATCTCCTTCGAATCCCCATCCCGGCAGGGGCGCCAGAATAGGAACTGCTGATCCCCGAATCGAGTTTCAAGGTGGTGGCGGCGCTCTGTTGTGTTTATGTGGAATATGACGAACCCCCCTCAGTTTTTAGGTTACGGGGCATAAGTAGTCGAAAGGGGAGCCCAAGGGGGTGCTTGGGTGGCCCACACAACTAGGCGGCACGGCCAAGGGGGGCGGCGCGCCAAGGGGTGGTGTGGTCCCCTCCTGTCCCCTCTCCGAGACTCCTTCTGGCTCTCGGGGTCTTCTGGTGTTTTAAGCTCAGTGGGATCTTTTCTGGGCGATTTCCCGAAAGTTAATTTTTTTGCACAAAAACGAGACACCAAGGTAATTCTGCTGAAAACAGTGTTAGTCCGTGTTAGTGGTATCCAAAACTCAAAAGTTTAGAGGAAACAAAATAAGAAACGTGTTTGGAAAAAGGAGATACGTTTTGGACGTATCAACTCCCCCCAAGCTTAGCTTATTGCTTGTCCTCAAGCAATTCAGTGACAACTGAGTGGTATAAAAGACTTTTACAAACACATCTGTTTCATATGATGTAAATATACTCACTATATGATCAAGTGCTGAGACAATTCATAATAATATTTATGCAAGATAAAATTCACGTATCAGTTACTCAAGCCATGAAGAGATGCCAACAAACTAATAATAAACAACATAAAGTAAATCAATCTGCAGGATTGCAATGCTCGTAATAGGGTATGATAAAGTGTACTCGCTTTCCCCTAATAATGGATCAAAACATAAATGTCAGGGCACCTCTGAAGTTCAAATGAAGACTAGAAATAAAGATATCAAAGATACAAGCATCAAAGTTATACCACAATCAACCGTGTTTTCGGGCAAGCACATTACACTAAGAATGACAACCATTCTCTCAAGAAGGTGCATAAAACCGGAAGGTGAAGACTCAACATAAAAATAAAAGAAAGGCCCTTCGCAGAGGGAAGCAGGGATTAAATCATGTGCTAGAGTTTTTTATTTTATTAAACATAGGTATTGAAAACATTTTTGACAGAGGTGTATGCTTATGTCAACGAATGGTAAACAGACAATACAGTACGTTAGAAGCCAGCTAGACTTCACAAGAGCGGATCCCATAGAAGGACGCATCTAGGTAGAAGTTCATCCATATTTCTCTTTTGGTTACACAATTATGCTTTGACTGCTAAATCAGGGGCAAAAATAGTGAAGAGAATTTGTTGTATTGATTTGGGTCTAGGCACCCTGCTTCTGTCTCTTCTATCATTGGATAAGCGGATGAAGCCACTAGTTCAGGGTGTGAAATCCAATCAACAAGTGAGATAAATATTCTCTATTTATGTCCTCATGAGCTAAAACAGGGGCACAAAACAGGAATAATTTTTTTCAAAGGTTTTAAAGATAGCACACGAGAAATTTACTTGGATTGTCGGTTAAATACCACATATATAGGTTGGTATGGTGGACACATATGACAAACTTTGGTTTTGGCGAGTTGGATGCACGAGTAGAGTTCATACTCAGTAAATGTGAAGGCTAGCAATAGACAGGAGCGACAATCAAGAGAGCAACGACTGTCATAATCATGCTTGCGACAAAACAAAATTAATAGGGGCATAACAATGATACAGATACTCTAAGGCAAAATAAATCATCAAGGCTTAACTGACTTTTTGTTTTCAGTCATAGCATGCGTGAGCACGTGCCAAGTCGATTCAAGCTAAATAATCAGAGGGAGATACCACAATTTCATACCCTTCTATGAATAAAACAATGCAAGCAAGCATTCATACGACATGCTATCTTATATTAATAAGTTGGAAATAAACACGTGAGAGCACGAAATACTAAGCATCAATTAAATAACATACACCTTACATGAACAAACTAAGCATGTTCACATGGATGAGTATATGTACAAAAATAAAACAAATAGACTTCATACCAGCCTCTCACCACAACTTGGATTGTCGTAAATCGTCATTACTTCTTTTCACTTGTGGATTGAATAATATAGAATGATAATCAAGCTCCAATGGAGACACGGAAGTCCGGTGATCTCTGCAACAAACTTTAAAAAACCAAAGAAGAACAACAAATATTTTTTGGTTTTCGAATTAAAAACAAGAACAGAAGGAAACAAGCAAAAAAAGAAAAATATTTTTGGATTTTTGAATACTAAACTGAAATGAGAAAAGAAACAAAAACGACAAAAGAAACTAAAGAAGCAAACAAAGAGAAACACAGAAATATTTTTGGTCTTTTTTTGTTTTGGAAAACAAGAACAAAACGATAAAAACAAAAAGAAACGAAAGAAGCGAAAGAAAACAAAAACAAACGAAAGAAACGAAAACATGGATATACAAAGAACCGACCGAACATGATATATAAACGAGTGTGATGTCGGTATACCTCCCCCAAGCTTAGTATTTATGCCTCTTCTTGATTACATTATATCTCCCTGTTCTCTTGACCCTTGAAAACTTCTCTCACACCACACTAAAAGTAATTCGCATTAGAGGGTTAGTGCACAATCAAAAATTCATGGGTTCTACAAGGGAACAAGTTCTATTGATACTTTTAATCATTATCTATAGCCACTGGTGTTTCGTGAAGCAAATAAATCCACTCGACATAGTAAAAGAGCAAATGCAAGAAAAATGGCAGAATCTGCCAAAACCAGAACAGTCTATAAAGCCGAATTTTTTTCGGAGCCCTTAGGTTGCTCAGATTGAAAAACATAAATAACAATTTTTTTTGAAATTAGCTGAGGGATAAGCACAAAAAGTTTCAGGTCATTTTGATCTTTTTGTGAATTATACGATTTTTTACGGTGGACAGCAGAAATCTATTTCCTGCGCAGAAATCCAAAACCAACTCCAACTTTTGCTAGAAACTTTACTTGGCACAACTAAAACATGAAAATAAAGATACAAAGTAGTTTCTACATAAGTATACAACCCCTTGACTCAAACAAAATAGAGAAAACAAAGGTGGAAGTGGTGAAAACATACATAACCACAGTAATCAGGGTGAAAACATGATGAAAACATGAATATGGATGATGGAAAACATGATTGTACTAAAATAGAAAAATGATAACAGAAGTACACATGGTGAAAACATAATGGGAAGTTGAAAACATAGTGAAAACATTGTCCTCTTCATTAAAAATTATTTTATTAACAAGGGTGATCAAGTCTTGTTACCAGAACAACTTTTATATGAAGCAAAACTTTGCTAATCACTACATAATTATGTTACCTCAAACTTGATAGATATAGTCCCAATCATAATAATTTCATATTCTTTTTGTGGTACTGGAATGGGACAATAAAATTTTCCAATCTTGATGGTCTCAATATTTTCAATTGAATTTAAACCATATCTTCTATCAATCTTGTTGGGAAAAATAAACAGTATGCTCTCTATCATTAACATTAAAAGTTACTTTTCCTTGATTGCAATCAATAACAGCCGCTGCAGTGTTAAGAAAAGGTCTCCCAAGAATAATAGACATATTATCATCTTCAGGCATTTCCAACACAACAAAGTCAGTTAATATCAAACAATTAGTAGCAACTTGAACAGGAACATTCTCACATATACCAACAGGAATAGCAGTAGATTTATCAGCCATTTGCAAACATATATCAGTGTGTATCAATTTTTTAAGAGAGATTCTCTTATAAAGAGAGAAAGGCATAACACTCACCCCGGCTCCCAAGTCACATAAAGCAATTCTAACATAATTATTTTTAATAGAACAAGGGGTAGTAGGAATACCAGGATCTCCAAGCTTCTTTGAAACCTTGCCATTGAAAGAGTAATTAGCAAGCATAGTGGAAATTTCCTCATTAGGAATTTTTCTTTTGTTAGAGATAATATATTTCATATATTTAGAATAAGAAGGCAGTTTAATAGCATCAGTCAAAGGGATTTGCAAAAACAGAGGTTTCATCCACTCACAAAATTTGTTATAATGTTCTTCTTCCTTTGATGTGTGTTTCTTATTAGGAAAAGGCATTGCTTTTTGTACCCAACGCTCTCTTTCATTACCATGTTTATTAGAAATGAAATCCTCTTTGGTATACTTCACAGTTTTAGGTTGCTTTTCAGGTTCAGCTACAGTTTCTTCTTTATCAGAAGCATCACTTTTATCATTACCACTTTCAGTTTCAACATCAAAAGTAGATATACTATTAGGATCTTTAGCTCGTTCAGGAGATTCCACAACATTTTTATGTCTCTTCTTCTTTTTCTTAGAAGGAGAACTATTGTTTTTAGGTTGCTGAGAATCTTGTTCAATTCTTTTAGGATGTCCTTTAGGATACAAGGGGTCCTGAGTAGAAACACCACTCCTAGTAATTATTTCACAAACATGTTTATCTCTAGAAGCATTAGCTAGCATATCTTTTTCCACTTTAGTAAGTTGATCAATTTGAGTTTGAACCATTTGAAAATGTTTAACAAGCATTTTAACATCATTAGAGGTTCTCTCAATAATACCATGCAAATTATCAATAGCTCTAGAGTTTTCCATAAGGTGATTTTGCACTCTCCTATTAAAGTTGTCTTGCTTAACAACATAATTATAAATTCATCTAAGCATTGATCATGTGGTTTTGAGTAGGGAATATCTCTATTATCAAAGTATTGGAGATTGTGTACCTCAACAGTTGATGGATGAGGAATAGGCTTACATAATTCTTCTATAGGCGGTAAATTCTTCACATCTTCAGATTTAATACCTCTCTATTTAAGAGATTTCTTGGCTTCCTTCATCATTTAATTCAATCAACCCTCTCTTCTTTGGTGTTGGTATTGGTGTTGGCTCTGGTGCAGGTGTAGGCTCAGGTATATTCCAATCATCATTATTTTTGGCTATTTTAGCCATTAATTCCTCGGCTTCTTCTTGAGTTCTTTTCCTGAAAACACAACCAGCACAACTATCCAGGTATGTCTTAGATTCAACAGTTAGTCCATTATAAAATATATCTAGGAGCTCATATTTAGGTAATGGATATCCAGGGCTAGCTCTTATCAAAGAACAAAACCTTGTCCAAGATCCAGGCAATTTTTCTCCTTCAGTTTGCTCAAAGTTAAAGATATCCTGCACAACAGTATGTTGGGCACTAGAAGGAAAATATTTTTGAAAGCAAGCATTAACCAAATCCATAGGATTAGTAATAGATCCAGGTGATAGATTGTTAAACAAAGTTTTAGCTTCATATTTTAATGATAAAGGGAAGATCTTGGTAACAAAATAAGTACGCAGTTTAGTATCATCAAAAAATAAAATACTCAAAGATGAAAGCTCATTCATGTCTTCCATAGCACTTTTACTTTCAGTTCCACAAAAAGGTTCCTTCTCAACAATAGATTTATCGGATAAATCTAAAAAGAAATCATAATCCTTGTCTCTAATGTGTATGGGAGATGTGGCAAACTTAGCATCAAGAGAAGATTTATATTTCACAACATGTCTTGCACCAGTAGTAGCACGAGCTTCTTCAATAAAATCATCACTAATTTCAATATAGGTTTCATCAAGATCATCAATAGGCTCAGGTGAACAGGTGCACTAGCATTTTCAACAGAAATTCCAGCATTTTCAATTGTTTGGATTTAGCAATAGTAGCATCTAGGAAAGGACCTAGAGAACCAGTATCATCAAGCACAGTAGAAGCATCATCAAAAGTATCTGAAACATTTTTAGACTCAACAGAAGTAACAGTACGTGTAGCATGTGGTGGAGTAAGAAGCTTACTCATAACAGACGGTGAAACAACAGCAACACAGGTGTTCAGGGTTGTACCTCTCCTTGTAGTGGATGGTAATATAGAAACTTTTCCATCTTAAGTCTTGCCCATGATGAATGGCTTGCAACAAACAATATCGCGATCAAGTGAGCAAAGAAATAAAGCTATGCTCCCGAGCAAGAGCGCCAGAAAATAGTCTTGATGACCCACAAGTAAAGGGGATCGCAACAGTCTTCGAGGGAAGTACAACCCAAATTTATTGAGTCGACACAAGGGGAGCCAAACAATATTTATAATCCTTAACAACTGAGTTTTCAATTCAGCTGCACCTGAAAGTAGACTTACTCGCAACAATTTATCAGTGGCAGTTGTTTGATAGCAGCAGTAGAAATAAAATAACAGCATTAGTAAAATAGTAATAGTAGTAGCAATCGCGGAAACAGCAGGATGGGAAGTACCGTAGGCATAGCGGGAATGGATGGACGGGCGTTGCATGGATAACATAGGTCATGTAATAAACTAACATGGGAATTGCAGATAATAATAATAAAGCATCCGACTTCTAGGCAAACCATAGGCATGTGTTCCAATATAGTCATACGTGCTCGCAATGAGAAACTTGCACAACATCTTTTGTCCTACCATCCCGTGGTAGTGGGGCCTCTAGGGAAACTACTGGTAATTAAGGTGCTCCTTTTAATAAAGCACCGGAGCAAAGCATTAACACTACGTGAACACACGTGATCCTCACATCACAACCATCCCCCGTCCCCGATTGTCCCAATTTCTGTCACTTTGGGACCTCGGGTGTCGGACAATGACATGTGTAAACAACTTGCAGATATGATCAAGAAACATAATTATACTCATGAAACAATAACATGTTCAGATCTGATATCATGGCACTCGGGCCCTAGTGACACGAATTAAGCATAACAAGTTGCAACAACGGTAGAAAACACTAACAAGGGATACTAGGCACTATGCCCTAATAATCTGGCATTATTACATGAGCAATCTCATCCACTCTATTCCACCCCTCTCAGCCTACATCGGTGTTTACTCACACATGGACGGGGGAATCATGGATGGTTACTGGACAAGAGGTGGCGGTGTCGATGGCGATGATCTCCTTAGAATCCCCGTCCACGCAGGGCACCAGAACAGGAACTTCTAATCCCCGAATCGAGTTTCGAGGCGGCGGCGCTCTGTTGTGTTTCTGTGGAATATGACGAACCCCCTCGGTTTTTAGGTTACGGAGCATAAGTAGTCGAAAGGGGAGCCCGAGGGGTTGCCTGGGTGGCCCACACCACAAGGCAGAGCGGCCAAGGGGGCACGCCAAGGGGTGGTGTGGCCCCCTCCTGGCCCCTCTCCGGGACTCCTTCTGGCTCCCGGGGTCTTCTGGCGTTTTAAGCTCAATGGGATCTTTTCTGGGCAATATCCCAAAAGTTGGTTTTTCTGCACAAAAACGAGACACCAAGGGAGTTCTGTTGAAAACAGCGTTAGTCCGTGTTAGTGGTATCCAAAACTCACAAGTTTAGAGGAAAACAATACGAAAAGTGTTCGGAAAAGGAGATATGTTTTGGACGTATCAGTCACTATAGCTATTACATTATCATCTTCCCCTATAACTCTTTCTATTCCCCAATGAGGACCTTCCAAACAACTCCACAAGACTAACCCTTAGTAGGTGACCTTCACATGTTAAACAAGTTAGTGATCTTAGAATTATGTCCCGAAACCATGTAGTTCAGCAAGGAGCAATGTAGTAACCACACTAAGGAGGAATCTACATGAGAGCCTGAAGATGATCTTCAAGAAGACCAACAATGTGAAGTCTTGGAGCAACAATACCAACTATTAAAGTAGATTGATATCATGTTTTCTTGTCTACCATTTGACCCTTAGAACAATTTCTTTTCCTAATCAAGTTTGATTTATTCCAAAGTTGAACTTGACCAACCTTAGTGAACTCTTGGAACTTCCTCGATAAGTATGGCCAATTGAGTTTGAATCATTGAAACTGAAGTCTTGGCCAACCAATGTCCCATTTGGTAGACCTTTAACCCAATCACAATGGTTTCCTTAGTAAACTAAATTATTGTGATAGACATTAGCCTTACCTTGACCGAATTAACATAAAACCCCTTTGACTAAGTGTGTCAATTGTTATGCTTACTTTATTTGTTTGTTTCTGAAAGTTGTTCTATTATTTGTTTGACTTTCTTAGATTGTACGAAGAGAAACAATCTAGTTGTGAAGAGATTGTACCTCTACACAAATTTCAACAAGGCAAGTGACACATCATCAATTACCTATTTTCTTACATGCATTTAGTGCTTTTGAGTAGTATGCATGATAGGAAGTTTTTACTAAGTTATATGATATGCTATTATCCTAAGTAGTGTGTAGACACCCTCTTATAGCATGTTAGTGTAGAATACATTGAACTTAGTAGAAGTGTTGAGCTATGCTCATCAATTTTTTATTTAGATGGTAAAGATTAAAATACTAAGTTTAATGAATCACCTGGGTTGATTGGTTGTTTTGGCTGTTGAAAGTTGAGTGTCTCCTTAGGGCCTTTAATCTCTTGAGGTGTTCACTTGATGAATGCCACCCAGGAACCAAGAGATTACTATGTCCTTCTAATTTTTTATGCATCTAGTGTAGCCTTTAATCATATGGGCTCCGTCTTGGTCAACTAAGTTGAATGAATTCCCCAGGCTTGACGAGCAGATGTAGAGGGTCTAGGTTGGAACGGGTCAAGACAAATGGTGGTGGAATTTCTTCTAAAGGATCTCGTCTCAATCTTCTCCTTTGCTTAACATATTCTGAGTGTATAGGATGTTTGGGTTGATTTGAGTCTAAAGGTGAAAGTGCACAAACTAAGCTCGTAGTCGTGTCCCCGGTTATGGACAACTATGATCATATGGACAAGGAAATGACGGAAGAATCTCATCATGCCAACTTCATAATAAAATATTGATGGGTGAACATGGGTAGGAGTTTTCCCTGATTTCTATCAGTGGTACTACTTAATTTAGTTCTGGTTCACTGGTTTCCATCTGTGATACCTATTATAGATGAAAATTTTATATGAGAAGAGACATGAGAAAATTGGCTTTATGCAAACTTAGCCAAAACTCCACTTAGCCAAATAAGCATGTAGTACTAGTTATGCCACTTATATCCACCATAGTGTCACATAGTGCAAGTACAATAAATTGTGCTGACCCTTTGTGGTTACTTATTCCATTTTGTAGATGGATTTGATGATAAGTGAGGATTTCGTATAGGATCTCGAGTCTACCACCAACATGTTTTGCCTATCGCACATGAAGAAGATGAGGCTCAATGTTGTATTATGTTTTCCGCTGTAATGATATGTTTCCTACTAGTCATCTAAGACTATGCAAGTTTTAAATTAGTTCATACTAGTCTACTGAGACTATGCAATTTGTAATGTAATTATGATGTAAAGACTGGATCATATGATGTAATACAATTTGAACCATTTGCATTATATTTCATCTTGTACTCTGGTGCTAGCAATTGATCCAGGAACTAGCACAGTAACACAGATGTTCTTGCATTCTTTAAAATGTGGGAACGCTACAAAATGGTATCAGAGCACTGTGTTTCCTGTAGAATTTGAGACCTTAGGTTTGGGTAAACCCTTTTTATCATGATATTACCTCCTTTGAGTATTTTGGATCCTAGCGGCATAGTGAGATGAAGCGGCCCGGACAAACATTACATGTCCACAGACATGAGACATGTTCCGTGATTGGCTAGCGGATGTCAGTATCTCTCAATATAGTGAATATCCAATCTACAACAAGTTGTTAATAAAAAAATTATCACCATAGAGACAGACTTAATATTTTCTAAGTATTTTAATTGCTTCGTATCTAATACCTCTTCAACTTATACATTTATGAATTATGTTTTCTTCTACCCTTCTAACTTAAAAATGAAGAGCTTCGATTTCACCACCGCCGAGGACTTCAAGGACCCTAGGATTGAGAATCTATTTTTCTAGAGACTAAACTTATCACTTTAATCTTTCTCATACCCTCTCATCTATTATTCACCTTCAAAAAAAATTATATTGTTCTAGATGACATACCTCCTGAATACCATCAGGACATGATTGTTGATGACCATACCATGAAGTGCAATAAATATCGTCACCACATGAAGACCTACTCTCAAGATTATTGCAGAACTTGGAGAAGGACTCAGATTTCACAACAGTCGGAAACACCTTAAGACATTGAGAGGGGGATTTGAAGAACTCGAGAAGATATAGAAGAGACCACCAATCTAGTTACTTTGTTAAAAAGATGTTAGCGTGCTAGTGTATTGATCATCCAATTGTGTGTGGTATGACAAGACTAGGTTGCTTGCTAAACTTTGATGTTTGGTATGAATGATGTTTGTTAGAAGTTTCTTGTAAGATGAGTTTCCTTGATCTCCTAGGGTTGGGGTAGGAATTTCTTTATCTCTTTTCCTAATATTCACTCATCCATGCCAAGTCAAACCAAATCCTATACCCATTTACCAACCATAGTGAGATGCCATTTGGTATGCAACAACTATGAGAGCACCCCAGGAATCCTACAACCATTATCCTACTGAGACACAAGACATCCAACTGAAGAATGCCAAAAAAATCCCAAGATTTTGATATTTTGTGTGAAGGAACAGTCACATCCTAGATCAAATCCATCTCCATCCTGAGGAGCAGCAATTTAACCCTCAAGTGAAGATAGACAGGTGGACTCAAAGTTCCATGAGCTATGAAGATTTTGGATCTTACTACACTAGGAAAAGCATAGATGGAGAATCTACTACCATTCAAATGGAGTTGTATAAGAGTTTACACAACCCCACTAGTCGGAAAAACGATAGTTCAGCTCAAGTTTGTCTTACAGATGGGAAACTTTCTGTTGTACAAGTGAGGTTTGACCGAGTGATAGTTTTTGAGATTTAGCAAACCAAATACAGAGTAGTGAATTGAGTGAATTATGGAGTAGCTACCATGACGACTACTCATTTCATTCGCTTTCTAATGAGGAATGATAAATCTAGAGTGACATACCTATTGAAGCACGACGATTTTAAGCCTAAACCATAGAATGTCAAGATGCAATAATAACCCTATGTTAGACATGTGTTGCTGAAACGTATTAATCTTCAGTGAGGATCAAACCAACATTGGAGATATCAAACAATGGAAGATTTTTCCTACCATGAGAATTCTGTTAGAAATTGCATGGTGGTTGCTTTCAAGGAAGACAACAACAAGATAGAAGATTTCTAAGGACATCAAAAGACAAAGTTGAGAGTGACCTAAGGATTTTTGATTGACCCAAAGAGTGATCCAGTGCCAAAGGTAGTTCAACAAAGTTATGTTGTTCTACAACTCTACTACAAAGGAAAATTCTACTCAAGCCATCTAGAGTAAAGATACAATCCAAGCCATGTAAATAGACACACCCTTCTGGAAGTATATATGGACACATATGACCCTAAAGGATGTATACATAGATTCAGGATCCTAAATACCTACAAGGAATTTATACATGATATTATAATGGATGATGAAGTGTGACTCTAGTCGAGGATATAGTAAACCCGGCAGTCAGATACAAAATAGTTTTAGACTACCCATAAAAGATTCTTTTAAGGGTGGTAGCCCGCCTAGTTGCTATGGAACCCAAGTAACCCAAACCTATCTTTCTTTCTAGCCTTCCCAAATCTCGGTACGAGATTTCTTTAAGGGCGATAGTCTGAACATCCCTGATTTTTGGAAAGTTCAAAAATCACTAAAATTTGAAACTTTTGTTTTCGTGTTAATGCAAGCCACCAAAACCAAATAAAATACAAACACAAGTGAAATAATATGTTTATTCCAATGTTCTTGGAATGGTTAATGCAAATATTCCTTTATTTTATAAACCTTGATTTTGATCAAATAAATATTGTGTTGAGAGATGAAACTATTTTCAAGCAATGTTTTAAAATCAAATGATTTTGAATTATATTTTTCTTTGGAAATATTATTTTGCCTTTTGATAAGCCCAAAAGTATTTTTATGCTTTACTAAATGATTTAACAAAACTTTGGGTCATTAAATTATTTTGCATAATTTATTTTGCGCTCTAAAATGAGTTGTAGTAATTTTCTTAATTTTATTAAGCCACATTTTTATTTATTTGACTTTCCTTTCAAAATGGCATAAAGGACATTTTAAACCCTTGCCAAATTTCCAAATACATTATTTTATTTTGTTAGCAAGAATAGTGCCAAAATACTCTATTTTGAATAAGCTTTTCAAATTATATTTTAATGAATTTTACTGTTATTGTTTGTTTGGTTTTTTAAAACATTTAGAAAACATTCAAATAAAAACAGAAAGTTCAAAAAAAAGCAAGCCTGTCTGCCGAGCTAGCCCCACCCGGCCCAGCAAGCGAGCCCGCTTAGTAGCAGAAGCCCGCAGTGCTCCTAGCCGCCCCACCCTCTCTCTTCTCTCTCTGTCTAGTGGACCCCATGACCCCACTTGTCAGCTACCACATCACCGTCGTCTTCCTCCTCCCGAGTTTAACACACATAGAAATTGCCTACTTGATTCGTCTTAAATCTGGCAATTAAGCCCCTTAATGTCGTCCCTCTCCCGCTCCCTCTTAATCCCCTCGGACCCCTCCGCATTTTCCCTCTCCTCTCCTCTTGACTAACGCTTCCAGGCCGCAGAAATCCTTCGCCGGAGTTCGCCACAGCCGTCATTGTTTTTCGTTGTTTCCAGCGAGGTGAGTCGTTCCCCGTGGCCAAGACCAACCCCATCAGGTTTCCCTTGTCCCCACGCCCCTCATAAGCCTCTTGTTTGAATTTTTGGCGTAGGGATTCGTCGACACCGTCCGAGTCTGAAGATTTCTAATGTCCGCACTGCTCCATCCGCTCGTCGCTGCCAAGCCAGGAGGTGCAAGCCCACGCCGTCATCGCAATCCTCTTCGCCTCGCCGTCTCCTCTCCGCAAGAAGCAAGACCCTCCACACCGCTGCCATCCTCGACCCGAGCGCAGAACCATAGTCACAATGGATTCCGGTGACCTAAACTAGCGTCGGCGGTGAGCTTCTCTCCCTACTCCCCTCCCCTCCGTTAGATCTAAATCGTAGGGCTAGAAAAGGACAACTTACCGAACCGTTTTTGAGCAATCACAGTACGCCAAGTGTCAGCCTAGTCAGCGCCCAGTCAAATCCAAGTCAGCATCCAGTCCAGCACACCCAACCAATAGGAGCCTGCCACGTGGCTTAGTTTTTTTTTGTTTTTATCCCGAATAGAAAGTAATTAGCAGTTTTGTAGAAAAGACCGTACAACTTAGATCTATCATATCTTTTGATCAATAAGCCCAAATTTGGCAAACTTGGACTTTTTGAAAATCTCTTGACATGTGAAACTTTTAGCACTGTCCGATTCAAATTTTAATAATTCAAATTTTTCCAAATTCAAAAGAGCCATTTGGATGAATTTTGGCACAATTCAAATTCTACAAATCCAAAAATTGCAAATAAAATATATTTGGAAACCTTAATATGTGTTCTAACAGACCCCTATGCCAAAAATAGTTTGTGGATAAGTTTAGATTTAATTTAGAATTAAGTTGGCCATTTGAGTATTTTTGACATAGATTTAATTCCACAAATAATTAGAATATGTTTTCTTATACCAAATTGCTTCAAATAATAACCTTGGACCAGAGAGATCAGTACCGAATCCATTTGGACACCCTTGAACCATATCCATGTAAGTTTGGCCTAAAACCACCATAGTGATCCACACCATTTGTCTGTGTCTTGTAATTTGTTTTCCAAATGAGTTGAGAGCAGTTTTTACCAAGAAACCTTTCAAGAAGAAGAAAACCTTCAACCAGAAGCCATCTTCAAGGATGGTGTTGATGACTCAATAAGATTACTCATCTAGAGATGATGGAGAAGAAGAAGAATCCAAGTGGAGTGGTCACTATAGCTTTTCCATGATCATCTTCCCATATAACTCTTTGTATTCCCCAATGAGGACCTTCCCAACAACTCCACAAGACTAACCCTTAGTAGGTGACCATCACATCTTAGAAAAGTTAGTGAGCTTAGACTTATGTCCCAAAACCATGTAGTTCTGCAAGGAGCAATGTAGTAACCACACTAAGGAGGAAGCAACATGAGAGCCTGAAGATGATCTTGAAGAAGACCAACAATGTGAAGTCATGGAGCAACCATACCAACAATTCAAGTAGATTGATATCAAGTTTTTTTGTCAAACCATTTGACCCTTAGAACAATTATTTTTCCTAATCAAGTTTGATTTATTCCAAAGTTGAACTTGACCAACCTTAGTGAACTCTTGGAACTTCCTCGACAAGTATGGCCAATTGAGTTTGAATCTTTCAAACCTAAGTCTTGACCAACCAATGTCCCATTTGGTAGACCTTTAACCCAATCACTATAGTTTCCTTAGTAAACTAAATGATTGTGATAGACCTTAGCCTTGCCTTGACTCAATTAACACAAAACCCCTTTGACTAAGTGTGGTTATTGTTATGCTTTGTTTTCTTGTTTGTTTGTGAAAGTTGTTTATTGTCATTTCTTTGACTTTTTTAGATTGTACGAAGAGAAACGATCTAGTTGTTAAGAGAGTGTACCTATACACCAATTTCAACAAGGCAAGTGAGACAACATCAATGACCTATTTTCGTATATGCATTTTGTGCTTTTGAGTAGTATGCATGATAGGAAGTTTTTACTGATTTATATGCTATGCTATTATCCTAAGTAGTGGGTAGCCACCCTTTTATATCCTGTTAGTGTAGAAGACATTGAACTTAGTAGAACTGTTGAGCTATGCTCAGCAAATGATTCACTTAGATGCTTAAGATAAAACTACTAAGTTTAATGAATCATCTGTGTGGATTGGTTGTTTTGGCTGTTGAAAGTTGAGTGTCTCCTCAGGGCCTTTAATCTCTGAGGTGTTAACTTGAGGAATGCCACCCAAGAACCAAGATATTACTATGTCCTTCTAAGTTTTGATGCATCCAGTGCAGCCTTTAGTCATATGGGCTCTGCCTTGATCAACTGAGTTGATGAACTCACTAGGCTTTAAAAGCAGATGTAGAGGGTCTAGGTTGCAATAGGTCAAACCAAATGGTGGTGGAATTTCTTCTGAAAGATCTCGTCTCAATATTCACTTTCCTTAACACATTCTGAGTGTATAGGATGTTTGGGTTGATTTGAGTCTAAATGTGAAAGTGCACAAACTATGTAGAGTCAACAAACTAAGTCTCTTAGCCGTGTCACCGGTTATGGACAATTATGAGCAGCTGGACAAGGAAATGACGGAAGAATCTCATCATGCCAACTTCATAACGAAATTTTGATGGGAGAACATGGGTAGGAGTTTCCCTTGCTTCTATCAGTGGTACTCCTTAATTTAGTTCTTGTTTACTGGTTTCCATCAGTGATACATATTATATATGAAAATGTTTTATGTCAAGAGATAGGAGAAAACTGGCTTTATGCAAACTTAGCCAAAACTCCACTCAGCCAAATAAGCATCTATTATCAGTCTTGCCACTTATATCCATCATAGTGTTACTTGCCAGTATAATAAATTCTGCTGACCCCTTGTGGCTGCATATTCCATATTGCAAATGATTTGATGACGAGTGTGGATTTCGTATAGGATCTCGAGTCTACCGCTAACATGTTTTGCATGTGGTGCACAAAGAAGATGAGGCTCAATATTGTACTATGTTTTCCGCTGTAATACTATATTTCCTGCTAGTCATCTAAGACTATGCAAGTTGCAAATTAGTTGATGCTAGTCTACTGAGACTATGCAAATTGTAATGTAATTATGATGTAAAGACTAGATCACGTGATGTAATAGAATTTGACGCATTTGCATGATATTTCATCTTGTACCGTGGTGCTAGGAATTGATACAGGTACTAGCACAATAACACAGATGTTCTTGCATTCTTTAAAATGTGGGAACACTACAACCAATCTCAAAAAGTTTAGTCAAATGAGCAATAGCATCATAATTTTATTTACCACAAAAAGGCTCAACTTCAACCATAGGAATTAGTGTTAGATCAATTGAAAATTTGAACTCATCATCTTCAATGTTTACACGAGACTTCGCAAACCCAAAATCAGGAACAAACTTGTTTTTCATAGAATGTTTTTGAAGCAGCTTCTTAAAAGTTTCAGGATCGGAGAAATTTATAACTCATATAATCTGTAGATAATTCATCATCAAGTGAAACATATTTATCATCAAGATAATCACTCTTACAACTCTTAAGGGCAAAGCAAAAAATAGCATGCTATGACAAATAGCGGCGATCTTCTCCAGATGCTATGCACGCTATAGCGTCATAATATCGTTCTATATCAAAATAGCGTTTTGAAAAAACTACCAAATATCTCAAAAAATGAAGGATTTCAATAGAACAAATGATATAGTCCAAAAATGTCAGAACAATATATGTATAACCACATAAAATATTGTTCTCTAGTTGGTTAGAGCGCCTAACATCAACATCCCACGGGGCAAAAACACAATACAAATCACTGATTTACACTTATAAACCTAGCAATGTCATCTTCACGATTGTTTTTCATCGCCACGAAAAACGGGAAGCAACTTTTTCTTCTTCCTAAGATGGAAAACTCAGGCATTTTGCCTGATAGGCTTGAAAAATAATAGCACGTTATAACATTACGCCATTTTAGCATGATATAGCATGTTATTTCGTGAATAGCGCAATAGCGAGCATAAGTGTTAAAATTTAGCTTGGACCCTCTAGATATGCTTATCGTGCTATTAGCGCCTAAATAGTATGCTATTTTTCCATGCTTAGGATCGGGAAAATCAGATGATTGTTCAGATGAAAACAACATTTTATCAAAAATTTGAGCACGTTCAATTTCTGTAGCTTTAGCACTTTGTGTTTCAAGAAAGGAACTTAGCAAACCAGAAGTTTCAAGCATAGTAGAAGCATCATCAAGTTCATCAGACATATTATCGGACTCAGCAGTAATAGCACGCGAAGCATGTGATGGTGTAACAAGCTTACTTAAAACAGAAGGTCAATCAAGAGCAATAATGGTGTTGAGAGTTGTACCTTTCCTTGTGGTGGAAGGAATATTGGAAACTTTGGATCAATGGTCTTTCCCATGATGGATAATAAATTGCAGCAGAAAAAATAATTGCCAAGTGAACTTATAAATAAAGCTATGCTCCCCCGGCGACGGCGCCAGAAAATAGTCTTGATGACCTACAAGTCTAGGGGATCAGAAAAGTCTTCGAGGGTAAATATATCCCAATTTATTGATTCAACACAAGGGGATCCAAACAATACTTATAAGCCTTAAAAACAGAGTTTATTCAGCTGCACATGGAAAATAACTTGCTTGATACAATTTATTAGTATTAACGGTGATATGATGGCAGCAGTAGTGTGATAGTAATAGTTGTAGTAAAATAATAGTAGCAATAGTAACAACGAATGTAAACGGAATGGACAACGGCACTAAAATTACCGTAGGCAAAGGGATGAATGTAGGGTATTGCATGAATGATATCAACCATGTAATATACTTAACAAAGGACAACGCAAATATATAAGAGAGCGTCCAGGTCACTAACAATCAAAGGCATGTATCTCGGAAATAGTTGTGCGTGCTTGCATCAGAACTTGCAAAACATACTTTGTTCAACCACCCCGTTGATGCGGGGCCAATTTGGAACCGATGGTAATTAAGGTACGTGTTTCACCAAGTACCGGATCAAAGCATTAACACTCAGTGGATACATATAGTCCTCAAACTAAAATTCATCCCCTCTGATATCCCAACCTATCACCTTCGGGTCTCGGGTTCCTGACAATAATAGGTGCATACAACTCGTAGATATGATCCAAAACAACATTTATATTCATGAAAACATAACATGTTCACATCTGAAATCATGGCACTCGGGCCCTAAGTGACAAGCATTAAGCACTCCAAGTTGCAACAACGATAAATAACGACTATAGTGGATACTAGTCATCATGCCCTATCAATATCATGAGTTATTACATGATCAATCACATCCAATCCCTACCATCCCCTCTGCCTACAGTAGGAAATTACTCACTGGTGGAAGAGGGATCATGGAGGGTTGATGGAGAGGCATTGGTGATGACGATGGCGCGACCCCCCCTGAAATCCCTGTCCCGATAGGGTGCCAGAACAGGAGCTTATGTCTCCCGAACTAGTGTTTCGGATGGTGGTGGATCTGTGAATCATGTTTGGGAAAATCGTTCGGGGGTTCTACGTTTTAGGTTAAGGTAGAATTTATGGGCGAAGAGGCGACGCGAGACGGTGGTCAGAGCCACGAGGTGACCTGTAGGAGAGGCCTAGGGGGCATGCCTTGTGGTCACGTGGTGGCCGTGTGCCCCCCCTCCAAGCCCTTCTAGCTCTCGGAGTCTTTGGTGAATAAAAATTTCTCAAAAACTTCTAGGTCATTCCGAGAACTTTCATTTTTGGCCCTTTTCTGCAATACACACACAAATAAACAGGAACTTGCATTGGGCACTGGATTAATAGGTTAGTCCCAGAAAACATAGGAAAACATGTAGAAAACATGGAAGAACATATATAAAACAAGCATGGAGAATTAAAAATTATAGATACATTTGGGACGTATTAGTCACCATTACTGCTGGTCCAGATGAAAATGTCTAGAAAGGAGTCATTTTAGTCTCCCATTGCGCCCATATCTCCCATTGAAATACTCTTTTCCTACCCTTGCCACCGATGCCTGATTAATAACCCACAAGTGTATGGGATCGCAACAGTCTTAGAGGGTAAGTGTAACCCAATTTATTGATTCGACACAAGGGGTCCAAACAACAACTATAAGCCTTATCAGTTGAGTTGTCAATTCAGCCACACCTGAGAAGCACTTGAAAAATATATTAGTAACAAAAGGGAAAGAAAAATAGTAGATGGAGTGGTGATGGGATGATTCTCTTGTGTCTATAGCACACCTAATACAATGGATAATTGTATAGATGCACTAGTTCGGCGAAGAGACAGTGAAGGTGGTGTAATATGGAGTGAAAGAGGTGGTTTGTGTGATATAAAATAATCATTACAACAAGGTAATAAGTAAAAAAACATGTGAAAACAGTATCAATAATAGTAAAAGATGGACCGAGATTCATAGTTTCACTAGAGGCAACTCTCCAAACAAAAGAACATGTGTTGGGTGAAAAAAACTACATCTAGGCAACTGAGAAATCATGAGCGCATAACAATGCTATTATGACGAGATATAGTTCGTGGGTTCTAATCATGTAGCCATTATATCAAGGCATATGAACCTCTATCCAGCATGCATACATATCTAATAATACAACTGAACAAAGCTATTCAGCAAATCTCTCTTGTATTAAGTTGCAAGCAACAACCAATTTCTTAAAGGAACAGGAAACTGCATTAAGATCAATACATAATGTAAGAAATGTTTCCCATCACGTAGACAAGAACACCACAATTTTGGTAAAACATATTCTTCCGCTTACATGGTTATGTCAGTCAAGCGCAGGCAACAAGGAGGCATGAATCCACTATCTAGCATAAAACTCCCTCTTGGAGATGCATCAAATTACGTGATCAAGGTAACCACACACATCGGAGATCATGCAAGAACACATTAAAACACTAACATGATATAAGTGAAGCTCTCATAAAGACATGAACAAAATAATCATAATTTCATGATTCATCAGATCCCAGCAAACACAACACGTAAGAATTACATAAGAACGATCTTGATCATGTTAGGAAGCTCACAAGACCGTGGAATGGTGGCACAAGGAGGAGAAATCACCATCTAGATAGTGCTATGAACCGGTATTCCATGAGGGAACTACTCATGAAGCATCATGGAGGCAGGACGGTCGACGAAGATGGCTCTGGGGGCACTTTCCCGTCCCGGCAGAGTGCCAGAACAGAGACTTATGTCCCCGAATAAGGGTTTTTGATGGTGGTGGAGCTCAGACGCGTTTCTGGAAAATCCTCCGAGGGTCAATGTTTTAAGGTAAACGGGGTACTTATGGGTGAAGAGGTGATGTGAGGCGGTGGCTAGAGCCACCAGGCGATGCCTAGTTGCAGCCTACGGTGGACCCATGCCTAGAGGTCGCCTAGGGTCCTCCCTCCGGCTCACCTTTGGAGCCCGTCTTCGTTCCGATGAAAAACTATCCCCCGAATATTCTTGGAATTTTCTCCGTACTTTTTCGGTAGGGATTTTTTGAAATACAAAAATAGTAGAAAAGCAGAAACTGCTCTAGGCACCTGTCAATTGGTTAGTCTAGGAAAATATCCTAAATATATATAAAAAGATCGCAAAAACATAGGGCAATGGTATAAAACTAGCATGGAACCATCAAAAGTAATAGATATGTTTTGGGCGCATCACCGATCCTCTGATCTTTGGGTTGATCTTTCCATGACTCGTGGTGGTGCCCGCTCCACTCCCGGTCGCGGCAGCAGCTCGAACCGCCACCACAATGTCATCTATCCTTGGTGGCTTGAGTCGAGCGAGGGTCGCGGCAGGAGAATGACACGTCGTCGCCGGGCAGGTCTCCTCCGAGCTCGATCAGTACTCCTCCAATCTCGAGCCGAGGTAGGGCTCCTCCGGGCTCGAGTAGGGGTAGGGGCAGCTTTGGCGTCCACCGGGCCATTTCTCCCGAGCAAATTCCCTTCATCGATCTCAAGTCCGACGATGTGGAGGAGGTACTGGGTTGCGTGTACGAGACTTTAAAAAAAAATCCATGCATGTTACGCAACTGCCAAGATCTATCTATGAAGATACAAGCGAATTAAATTCCAAGATCTAGTTCTCGAGATCGTGTACCAATCACCGTAGAAGCGGAAGAGGGGTTGGTGATTATGTTGATGAAGCCTGTAGAAGATCCTCTCGCACAAGCATGTGGGTGAGGATGTTGCCGACTCCCCGTATCCAGCATCTTGATCCGACAGAGTGAGGGTCTCACGTGTTACCCCTCTAAGAGTATGCACACATATGTCGGGACCAACTCTGCAACTCTTCGTCGTACAGGACTAGATTCCGCAGGTGTATATGAAGGTGGAGTTCTCAACACATGAGAGAGAGGGAGAGTAATTAGAAGGCTAGATCTAATTAGGAGAGGACACCTCAAAACCCCGACTAGAAGAAGTGGGAAGTACCGGAGGGGGCAGGAATGCCCCTCATGGCCGCACCCAATTTTGATAAAATTATCGACCTTATCTAATGATGTCAGAAATATATTTCGAACACCCCGGGACATCTCATGTCCTCCTGCACTTGCTCTGTAAAGCGTGCAGCTTGAATTTCTCTCTCAAAACAACTCTAGAATAAATTCCGGTAGTAGTAGAGATTGTTTCTTTTAGTCTTGAACATCTAATGCCCTCAATATAAATTATCTCTGATATATTAAATATATCTATCACAAAGAAACACTGTTCTGATGATACTCTTTGTTGATCAGGCTACACCGATATACACATAAACCATCCCTAACTTAGGTGTGTTTCCTTACAGGTTTGGTAGTGTGTGGATATGAAACTGGAAACTCTTTCCTTTCCAATAATCAACAGCGGGGCCATGGAAGCCCATATTTACTCCCACATACTATACGAATGAACTTCTTAACATGTTGGCTATTATACAATTTTTCCATTGCTCACGATATCAGACTTAGCCGAGACTATGGATTCTGGTATTGCCGTGAAACAAGTTTTGGTTCAGTATAATTTTTTCTATGTCGTTAACCGGTATTATTCCTTTTACTCTTTACTATATTATAATATCCCACATGATGTATAATCATCATGCAGTGTCTGCAGAACTTATGGATATCAAGAATACTGAGTGGGCCTAGGTTTGTATCTCTCTTTTTACGGAGGAGTAATTCCCATATCAGAACATCGAGGCAATGTACTCCTTTAGAATTACCCAGTGGCTACCGTTATGTTAACCCAGTTTACGGTGTGACTCTAGATAGTACCAAAGTAAAATCTCAGGAATATATCATCCCGATAACCTCATGGTCAAAGAATACATTGTAAATACCTGTGTTGTGATACGACACTAAGGACAATTATGTCTTAATGGAATCTCTTAGAATATTATCTACTAGGGAATACCCAGCCATATTGATCACTTCCAACAATATGCTATTCATGGATGCTGACATAAACAATGTCCATGACCAAGAAAACACAGCCATCAAGCATCCAATGAATTGGTCATAAAAGGCAAGACTAGGGTTTGATACTTTGTTCATGTTACTACACGTGAGCATGAGTTTTCCTATGATTCTCATATTTAGGAGCCATGTTAGTTTAGCATAGTAATATGAATCACTATTATGAAACATATATATAAATATTATTCCCTTTTGGGAATACATCCAACAGTTTCCCACTTGCACAACTGGCAATAATCCGTTTGTATAAGCCCATTTAACATCCAGAAGATATAAGTGAACACGCATGCAAACATTATGTTAGAGACATTTGTCATCAACTCCTTTTGAGGTTATATGAACCATATGTATTATTAAGAAACTCTTTCTTTCATAATACCTCGTGATCATATGATCAAATTTAATCCAGGCTATTCTAGGTGAAACCTTGGTGTTTCAACTGAGAATACAGTTTCACCTTTTTCACATATCATCCCGCACCATTTGTAAAAGACCATACCTAGTCCATATAATGAACCGATAGCCAAATACTAGAAATATTTAAACTTGTACCCTTTACTTCTATTTTTGCATTGCTCGCGAATATATGCTCAAAATTAATTAAGAACTTTAACCCTTGCCATTCATATAATCATAAGATTATATCCTAATCCTAGGTCAATACTTATCACATAAATACCACTTTACTTTATGTACTTATCTCATAAGTTATTTCTTATAATGTAACTCTTACATTACAAGCCTACTCACCACCCTTTTAAAGAAACTTCTTCAAAAATTCTTTATGGAGAATACTCATAATAATTTGGAGTTTAATTGAACTTTTATCAAAATCAACTTCTCCAACAATTATTATTTTTACATGTGTTGACAGAATGCATAGTTTGAGGAATTTACATTATGAACAATGATGATGAATCACTAGATCATGCTCACCATTGTTTTGACAACTTTGGATCTTGCACTTTGAAATCCCAGTTTCTTATGAGAACCTAGTTCCCCTAAGTCTTGAATTTTCATTCAAAACTGTTATGCATCATTTTGATAGTATTATATTAATTCACACTTAGGATTAGATACTTTGTGAATAAATAACTTTTCTATCAAATGTATCTCAGAAAACAATCTTTTCAATGATATATCTTTTTTGTCAAACAACTCCTTCAATGATTTATAATTACTTAGACACCATCGAATAGCTCCCACTAACTTAAAAAAAAAGACTTATGTAATTTTATATTAAGTCAAAACAACTCTTGTTTTACTTCATAAATTGCAATGCCACTCTAAACTTTTATACCAACCGGCTTTTATTCGTATAAACAAATTAGCTCTTGTATAATTAGTGTTGTATTTAACAACACCCTTGAGTTGTACTTAGTACACAAACTCTATAAATTTTCCTTCAAAGGAATTTATTTTGTTAATTTCTCATACATACTTATTATATATATCGATAAAGCTTTTCTATAGATCACAAGATTTTAGTAGTCAACTCTTAATTTTGTACTAAAACTATTTAAGACAAAATAAGATTTATGATCTCTTTAATCCAAGAGGAATTCCTTCAAGTTTTTTCAACTTGAACTCAATGGCATAAAATACTTTTGACTCCAAGTCATTTCAATATTCTAGCCCTTTTATTATCTTTACTAATTACATGCACGTGATTTATTCAACTTGCCTTGAAACTTTTATGTGTACTCTTGGTTAAGTGTTTTTCTGGATAAACAACCATGCCTCAATCCGCAATGGCTCTATGTATTCGTGTAAAATAATTTTCAATTGGAATTACTTCCGCTTGTAGCACTCTGATAACTATTTCTGGATATTCAATAATCCATTCAAGAAACATCACCCTACCACTGAATTCAACAAGGAATGAATTTCTTAAGAATCACATATCTCTAGTAACAAAACATTGTTACTTATGTGGTGGTTTGAAATGAGGATTTACAATATGAAATTGGAACAACCAACAAAGTATAACTTTGTTCTCCCATCTTAGGATCAAGTTTAAATAATCTGTGCTGAAATTCTAACTTTAAGTTATTATACTATTTCATGGGTAATATCAAGTACTCTTTGCAAAAGAATCCTTCCTAGTGCTGACTTTGTCTCACTTAGTAAGATTATGTGTTGAAAACTTTCAAGGCATCACTAGGACACAACTTCTAAAATTTACTATGAAGCTTTTTGGTTTTTGATGAGAGTATCATCAATAATCTTCTCTTGTTGACTTCACTGTGTGCTCGGTCGAGGGGGGTCTAAGATTTCCCCACTATTTCCTCGCTGGACGCGGATGCCACAGAGACGACCACTCCACCATCCAACACCGCCGTCCAGCACCGACGTCTGGAGCCCCTCCAAATAGGTCGATGCAGGGAGGAGCACAGTCGTTGGCATCCCCGTGGATCTCCCAAAACCAACAAGCACTACCATTATAGATGTTACCCTAACATCATCACATCTGCCGGGTATTTTCCTGACGGAAGGCGTCGACGGCGGCATGGTGGAGGGGGTGTAGAGAGAGGGAGGCGGGCAATGGGGGATCCACCCAAGCCACCTTAGGAGAGGAAGGAGTAGGGCCTATTGCTTTTGTCGCTATTAATCCATTCTTGGATGAAGTTTTTGCTATATTTGTCTTGTGTTTCATTGCTCCATATATACTGGGTATACAATAGATATGGAGACATTTTCTACCCATGGATATCTTCATGAGGAAGCAATGCATGTGCAATATGGATATGGGCATGGATTCGAGAGAGCTATGCCCATCCAAACCCATCCCATTTCCATCCCTAGTTAGAGTATCACTATAATGTTGATGAATGACACTGATGGGTATGAACCAAATGGTTACATTGATGAGTACCAGACCTTTGGCACATGCTCGCCTCCATCTCGATGTGTGTGGGTGTGGATGACGCTTTCCAGTGGACTCGGACATCCTCCAAAACCTTCTCTGCTATGTCGGCTTATTTGGCCTTCTTTGAGGGTTCCATTAGCTGGCCCCTTCACTCGGCCATTTGGGAATGCAAAGCTCCCCTCAAATTAAAAATGTTTGCGTGAAAAGCGGCTTGGGACAGAAACTGGACAGGGGTACGGCGGAAGAAACATTGGCTTGCGGATGTGGACACCTGCCCCATTTGCCTCCAATAGCCTGAGATCATTGACTATCTTGTTGAATATATTAGCAATTCTACATATGATTTAATCCGAATTATCATCAAGTAAATTACGATAGTAGCAAATACAGAAAGCATGCAAATACCAATATCTAGTACGGTAGATAAACAGATCTAATCTACGGCAAGAACTAGACATAGGAATTGTAGTAAGATCTCATACATATGAGAGAGATACATATGGTGCAGCGGCAACGACACCAGCTACGGTGTTGTCCACGTTGTCACTCATGTCGTCAATGAAGATGTTCCCGAGATCCGGAAAGTAAGGAGGCCTGCTATCCCTGCTCATGGTGCACGCTGGAAGGAGGGATGGAGAAGACTTGATTGACAGGGCAAGAATTTGAAACGATGCGAAACCATATGACGAAGTGGTGGCTAGAATTGGGGTCCACACGTATTTATACTGCGGGTCAGGAGAGACCCGGGAGTAACGCGTCCCTTAATTGCCAAATTAATGACTCATTAAATTTTTCCAACCAGCAAAATAAATGTTCTCGGCTCGGCTCATTCCCGCAACCCGCAGCGTGGCGGGCGGAGGAGGAGGAGCGCGCGTGTGTGACACTCCTCTTCTCTTGTCACATCAATTCATACATGAGCTAAAATGCATCACCTTATAAAGTGGTACCACTCTCTCCATTTGATTTATTCATGAAAGGGTCGTGACAATTTCAGATTTTAGTTGGGCTATTGGGCTGAGCCACCAAATATTAAAATCCAACACATCTTCTTATTACCTGTTCGTTTTCTCGGCAGATTTGGTTTTAGGTGCTCCGGAGTATTGGGTGTCCCGAGCTGGCTCCCTCGTCCTCGCTCCACGCTTGGTGAGTCGACTTTGTGCATGGCTGGTCTAAAGCGCAAAAGCCGAAGCTCAAGGCGCTAGTACTCCTAGTGTTGCGTTCCATCTGATCGAGAAAAACAATAGGGTGTTCAAGGACAAGACCAGGTCCGTGCCGCTGTTGCTTGACTTCTCCTCGATGGAGGAGGCGGAAAAGTGAAAATCGGTGCGGATTTTGTGAGTAGTAGGTCTTTCTTGTATGGGTGGCTCGGCCATGTCTGTGTGGATGTTGTCTTGTATTGCTTTGTTTTTCTACTTCTATAAAAAAAAGACGTGAAAAAAAATGAGTACCAGTTTTATGCAAATACACATATATAGCAGTTGCATAGGCACCAACATACATGCGCAAGACGGTTCCTTAAAAAAACAAGCATGGATTAATTAATGAATCATGTCAATCTTTGAAAAAATAATTGGTGACTTGTTGCATCATCATCATCATCATCATCTCCATCCAAGAATGTTTCCTACATGTCACGTCACACACACACACAGCGCATATATATATATAGGTTGGGTGCTACGTTAAGCCAGCAGGGCGCATGAGCTAGAAAAAAAAAAGCTGCTGGATCGACCATCACTAGCTGGCTTATGGAATATGGATAGCTAACTGTTGAGAAGGAAAACAAAAAAATTGAGAATAAAAACGCTCGTCCACACTTGACGTGATTTCAGGGGAAACAAAGCACAGCATATGATAGCTAGCCAAAATTAGTAACACGAAAATTGTAGCAAGGCAGAAAAAGAAAAATCAGAACTTAGTTATCCGTGCTGGTACTACTAGTAATTAGCTTAATAACCAGAAATGGCTAGACCACAACATAATTCAACGTAGCAGCACGAAGAACATGCATCCAAAAGCAGCAACGAAAATAAGCAAGTTTACTATAACGTCGTCCGCCTGTACGTGGCGGTAATGTGCATTATATTATTTAGGTCGTCGGATGTACACGTAACGTTTTTGAACCATTCATTGATGTACTACTACCCGTAACATTCAGATGCAGTACATATTAAAAAATAAAAAATAAAAAACTTTCAGGTGCAGTATTTGGATGTATGCATGGATTAGGTGGAGTTGGACTTTAACTCAAGGATTAGCTCATGGGTCGCATGCAGATCCATCGCACACGTCGCTATGGAACACCGACGAATTAAAGCAACGCAGCTGAGCTGAAGAGCTCTTGCTTGCTTCCGTGGTAAGTGTCTTTTATCTTTTAAAAAACATCTTAAAAGATGATTTCCATTTCTACCTTTCCAAACTTGCTTCCGTGGGGTCTCTAAACTTGAACCGTCGTCTTACATGCTGAGACTCGAGAGCCACACGTTCTCTTCAGAGCCACAACCGACACTATTCATAGATTGTCGACACTACAATCTTTTAGTTTCCTTGTGCTTTGGACAAGAAAAACGGCATGAACCGCCCAATCAGAGAGGTTGAGACGCAATATGGGCGACGGATTGCCGAGCGACTCATAGCTTATCTTCCCGTATAGCCGGTGAATAAGACCAAGAGCACAAAGGGACTGATGGTGTACACACAAGAACATTTCCTTAAGACCATCTTCACCGGCACTCTCAATTAATAGCCCTCTTAGTAGGGGTTATTAGGACGTCGAACGCAAAAATGGCGTCCAATTGTAGACCCAATGGCGGTAATTTTGCCAGACGGATGCAAAACTACGTACGGCGCTCTTACCACAGCTACGCTTCATATTTAAGGTTTAAGTTTGAATAAAGTTTGACCGATTTTGAAAATTTCTTGGTTGATGTCTTTAAAAAATTTCTCTATTGAAAGCATCACCGGGCGCAATAGAGTGACAACATATGTCGACCCTCCCAATATCGGGCGGTCCATTGGGAGGAGCAGCGATGAAGATGCTTGAGTTGGCTCAAGCGGCGAGAATGGCATCCGAGAAAGAAGATGCATGGGAGGGTCGTTTTCGCTCACGGCACGGCTTATGCTCGGTCTCCTGTTGACAATTTTTTTTTGAACAAGGGAATGGTCCCGAAGGACCGAGAGCTGCGCTAATATGATGGCCAGTTTACATGAAGGACCTGGTGGAACATGAATTTTGCACCTAGGCCCTTGGAAATTACACCCAGCACCTCAGAAAAGAAAAACGAAACGCTCCTGTTGACAATTGTACCTTTAAACAGCTACGGCCTACGGACCGTAAACTTTCGCGCAGTGGTGTGTCCACAAGAGCAAACGTTGTCATGATTCTCTAGTGGCTTTCGTAAGAATGCAGGCACGAATTGTATGGGGGCAAGTTGCTACATCACGTGACACGCATGAATGAATGATCCTTCCTTCCAACATCAGAGTTTGTTAGGCTTTGAAATGTAGTAGTGGCGTGCATGTCCATGGCAAAAGCAAGCGGACAACTCGCCGTTGATGTTTGTTACCATAAAAAAAATATTGTCTCAAGCGTCAGAACCGACAGTTTGGTGCTGAGCTGATTAAGTCTCCAGGAGAGTGGTGTCGTTTTTCTACTGTGTTTTCGACTTTTCTTATGAGCAGCGACAATGACACAACAAGTTGTGTTTTTTCTTCCTTGGTCTCCTTGCCACTCAGCTAGCCGACAAACGATTCTAGACCACCAGCTCCGTACACTAATCGCCAGGCTACCCACCCATCAGGTGCAGAGCCAATTGTGCTACAGCATCACAGCATTCTTGTACTGCTGTACTGTATTTCCATCCCCCGTTTTGCAGTCACATTCAATCTTCATTTCTCCAGTGATAACATGCCCTGGACCTGAAGCAGAGTTGTACCACCCAACCCCGTGCACCAGCTGACCTCAACTGCACCACTCAACTCAACTCCAACAGTTTCGTATACCAACAGCAGAAAGAATGATCAGATCAGCTGTGGGCATGACACATGCTACAAAATTAGGGATTATGCACCAAAACGACCCGAAATCGGCTCCACATCAGAACGGTGGCAACAACTTAGGCGGGTGACCAGGACAACAACGGATACAAAATGGCGGGAGCGTACAGAGTTACACACGATGATTTGTCTTTGATTCCTGCTTTTATTCATGTTTCGCTAATAAAAAATGCTAATGTTTATTTTGTCAACTGCCTATGACATCAATGCGGCTGCCCAACAAAAAATTATTAGCTTAAACGACTTGAATCACGCCTACCGCATTCTGCGAAGAAATGTTGGTCATCTTCTGTTGGGAGGAGGGTGGGCCGACTGTCATCTCCAGATCATCGTTTTCTGCTGGATGCTCTGCCTGCCGGAGAGGCAGTGGCGAAGGGCCACTTTGCGGGATCAGGAATGCGCTTGTACATGACTTTGGGTTAGCTTCAAAGGTCGGAGCAGTTACGTTGGCACGCGCGGGAGCTGATGGAGGTGTCCCTTCTGCCACTATTGGAATTGGTCTCAACAGCACAGGTATCTGCAAGAAGCACCCCGGCGTCAAAAGATTAATTAGAAAGCACGGTAATGGCTCACTGCACATAAATTGTAAGAAACAACAACACATAAGCACTTCATGGTACGAGTTACACAAGAAACAAAACATCAGGTCCTTCCTACAGCGTGGGTCACAGGCACCCGCTACACCAACCAAGAGCAAATACAGCCAGCACATGCAATTTCCTATAAGACCACTGTTACTACTATACACAGGCTAGTTCCATCTCTAGTAGTAGCATTGTTGCGGGTATCTGTAGTGACAGATAACCTTGATACTAAAAGTTGCAGTACCAATTTATGTACGATAGACTTCAATTTCAAGAGTAACTCTAGCAACCAGTTACATGGTGATTATGTTGGTATTTGTAAACCACTGTTCTGGAACAACTGTACTATCTGTTGTTTACGCATAGGTTTGTGCAACTTACTGTTGTTTTCTGGACTAATACATTACACGAGAATTAATGTAGAAGTGTTGAACGGTAAACCACTGTTCTGGAACAATTGTAATATAGCTTTTGTAGTAATGGTACCGATGGAGTGTGGCATTTAAAAACGTAGTTTATGCAACTTATCTGTTGTTTTCTGGACTAATACATTACACTAGAATTAATGTAAAAGTGTGGAATGGTAGGGATGGAGTATACAGCCCACCTATATGATGCTCCAACACTCTCCGACAAGCGACCATCCCAATCATCGCAAAAGACTCTACAAAATTTAACAAGTTAAAGATTAGGGTGGTCTAGCGTCCAACAAAATTGCAGGTCGTCTTACTACACACAAGTGACATAAAAAGGCTAGGTTCACTCAACAGTCGTTTGTCCATTCTTGTTATTCCATTTGAAGGACTTTTCTTTCTCATGCTGTGAAATTGAGCTTAAAAAAAATAGAATGATTTGTATAATCCTTCAATGGTGGTAACTTGGAACACCGAAGAACAGCATATGTGCAAGCCCCAGATCCCATACTGAAACCAAAAATGTAACTACACTTTCTCTACAAATCGTTCTTTCGGCAACTATATTATTGATATGACTATTTTGGTTTTCTTGATCGGTTGCCAAAATACTTGTTGAATTGCGGTTTTATGGTGAGCCAAACATGTCCATGTTATAGGCACAATACGGTACTCTGAAATTGTGACCATACATGTGAATAAATACAAAGGGTGGCAAGATATGGAATTCAAATGTAAACATCCCAACTCCTTATAAGAATTTACCGCCTGACAGTTTGTAAGAAATTTAGTAAAAAATACAGTATGTCAAGGAAAAACCAGTAACCAGCTAACTATTTTTTAGGATCTCATATTGAAGCAGATCAACATTGATTGCGCATTGACAACAGCAAATAGCGTAGTACCATACTAGCATTACCATGTGATTCATTTTGCTGAAGTTTGTATCTACATTTGTTGCCTTAAAAGACGGAACTGGGGGAGGAAGATCTCTTGAAACTTGTGGAGCTGCGTTCGAAGATGAGACTCCTTCCTGAAAATGAGAGAATGCCAAATCTAGTTAGGTACTGACCTAGTGTGTTAAAATTAAACAGCGTCAGCATCATGAACTTACCAAGCTGCTGTTCTGGAGTTGTTTAGTCATAGCTACCATCTCATGGAATTTTGCCATTGTTGGTGGTAAGATGGGGCAATTTGGTGCTGGTGACTGCATTCACAAGTGTACAAAACATTGATTAAGAGTATTCAGATTTCAGTTAAGCTCTCCATATGTTGGCAGGAAGCAGAAGTACCAAATCGCTTGCCATCATATCGAAAAGGCTAGACCTGCGCTTCTTCTTGTTTGGATTAGTCTGCCTTAGAAAATATTTCTGAGCATGGCTCGCCACTTGAGTTGGTGTCCTGGTAGTAACGAAATTTTTGGCTATACCCCTCCAGTCTCCCTTCCCTAGCTTTTCAAGACCAGCAAGAAATGTCCTATGCTCTTCTTCAGTCCAAGGAACAGCTACATAGTGGCAATAAAAACTATTAACTGAATTGCAATAGGTACATACATGCAGTTAGATACACTTATTCATATTTCTCTTCTCAACTTAATATGGTAAACCTTCTTGTTGAGTTGGCTAACACTTTATTACAACAACTGCCCCTATAGATTTATAGGAGTTTATCTGGTTCAGTTGCTTTTGGTACAAGTTGAAATGCATTCCTCTTATCAAAAAAATTAAAAGAAAAGAAGTTGCAAAATAAATTAATAAGGAGCAAAAAAAAAGATAAATCATCGCGGTAAGGGAGGTTTTAGTAAGTTCACAAAAAAAAGTAGCAACCAAGTATCCATAATCAGAGTGGAGGCATCATTTTCATGTTAATTAAAGTTATATCGAATATATTAATATGTGAGCTAATCCTTCTATAGAGTAACTCTTAGCGTGGTAGGTTTTGAAGTTTCTCAGAGCAGTTCCACGAACTATCACCACCATAATGGGAGTGGATGCATCATTTTTACGTTGCTTAAAATTTTATAGGGCTTCATTAAAAGCTTCTTTCATAGCAACCCCTAAATCTAGCTTAAGTCCAGAACCCAAAACCTCATCAAACCACCTCCTTGCCTACTCTGCAAAGAATATATGGGATCATTTATTCAATGCCCTATTACTGATACTCTCATGTCTTTAGTCAGTTTGAACTCGTCTGATATTTTAGGCCATCACAGCTGTAAACTTGTATTAGCACCCAAATAGAAAAATGCAAAAATTGTTATAACTTAATTAGAAGTTCTATGCTGGTAGTAAATGCACATGAATATAAGTTACTTCGTCATTCATTCAAGTCTATTGAGCGAGGCCTACCACATCTCCCAGGGACGTCCCATCTTTTGCTTACAAACATTGCAAGATATTATTGTAAAGTATAAAGTGATGTTTTATTTTGGAAGGTTCTAATTATTACCAAACAAAATATAATAGTCGACTAGTGCAAAAGTGGAGACTATAAACTAGACAAACAGTTTTCAATAACTGATCAAATATAACAGTAAATGCAGGCAGTTAATAATGTTCAGTATTATTACCATGCATTATGAGTACAAAATATCACCTTGGTGACATAACTACAAAAGTGAGTCCTAATAAATTTGCTAACCGAACCTAGTAAATGGTAACTCATGCATCATGATACAGCACCATTGCACAAGATGGCATGAAGTAAGGCTGCATAGGTCAGTGCAATGCAGGAATAGATGATCAAGTAACAGAACAATTGCGACCTGGAGACCAGTAGAATGATGAACATGGATATTTCTGTCTGGCTACCAGTTTATGAAGCAGCCAGGCATGAACCTCTTGCAGCAGATCATAATTTTCCTATATAAAAGACAAGGACCTCGTCTTTTCTAAGCACCTAGAAATGCGACCCATTCAATCTTTAATTACAAAAATCACCAGAAGGAACAATTCAAAACTTTTTTCTTTCTTAAGCCTGTGATGTTTAAGCAAGCAATACACCGCCTTGAACCCTTGACATGGCAGCATGCCATGAGGTAAATGAAGTACAAGTCTGATGACAGTCTTACTCAACCTCTAGTCTTGAAAGACTGAAAAGCAAGCTTATACCTGGCACTTGTATGACCGAATCTATATATCTTATATAGACAAACCCCACTAGCAATCATTTATTGCTATTTTCCTGCTTTCACAGTGTTCCACGTCATCTGTTTATTTCCCATCGTGCGATCATGTTTTTAGCCGTTTCAGATTTGCTTTGCTCAATTCCCCCTGCATTTTCTTGATTTTTTTTTTTTTGAAACGAGGCAAAAGCTTTTTCTTGATATGATTTAGTTCTCCCGTTTCTATGGCAAGGACTACTCGTGTCGTCTCACCTTCCACCTTTCCCGCATGTACAACTCCTTCAACCGAACCATCCAGAAACCGTGAGCGTATCATCTTTTCGCCTCAACAAAATGCACATCCTCTTTTCTCTTAAACAGCAGGGCCAGCTAGAACCTGAGATCATGAGCGTAATGTTTGCATCGCACACGTTCCAGATCCTAAGGTCCACCCATAACGTTCTATCTAGCTAGGATATCTTCTGAAAATCACTAAAACATTTCAACAGGATATATATTCCTTTAAATTCATGCAACTATAAGGCCAACTCAACAAACAATAGATTACACCCTTTTTTAATACAAATTCCCGCCGCAAAGCGCGGGGCATTCATCTAGTTTAATATACAGCTATACATTACATACTATCTACAAAAACAATAATTCCAACCACAGATTGTATGATCGGTCTATAATCTCCGGTCATCACGTTGGAGTTGGACAATAGCGCCAACACAAACTCTATGATGGAAGAAACCAGCAGCACATCTTAGAATCATTTTTTTCTATGCAAACAAATGCAGAATGAATAAAGGAGGCTACAATAAATGTATATCTAAATTTGTAGAGAAATTAAAGGAGCTTTCAGTCGAACGTGGCTGCACATAAGCCCAGAAGCTTGATGCATTCATAAACAAGCCATGCTACACATCTACCACCTAAAAAATTTCGTCACACCTAAATTAATAGATTCTACAAATCTAGCACGAACCAAAGGAGGTTTACCAACCGTGTTGCGTGTTGAGTGAAGCAAAGAGCAATTAAATGGTTGAGCTAAGCTACGACATAAGAGAAGAATTGGTTAGCCCACGAACCATCCGCCATAATCGAGAATCTACCACCTCAATAGAACTAAATCGATAGATTCTGCTACAAATGAAGTGGGTCCTTGCTATGCACGTGCAAACACAAAGGAACATCATTACGGCGTCCAGCCAATCCACTAAGAAAGGTCACACTCTACCCATCCAAATAGGCTATGATCAAACTAAACATTTCTACGACGGAAGCAATAGGACTCATGGCCAGATCTTCGAGTATTTTGGGTACATATCTATGCATTGAAGGAGAGATTTTTCAAGCGAAAGGGGCAAGGCGGCACCTTTCTTCCTATCCTGCGCCCTCCGCCGCTTGCCGGAGGACTGCAGCAGCCCGCCGTCGGAGAGGTACCCGTCGCCGGCGCCCCCAGCGTCCCCGGAGGCGGAGGCGAGGGCGGCCAGGTTGCCCATGCTCTTGCACTTGCGCATCACGTCCTCCCTCACCGCCACCGGTGGATTGGGGCTCGGATCCCGGTCAGGGGGATCCGACTGCGGCGCCGGCGCCGGCGCAATGGTGACGCCGAAGAGGCGCATCCCGGGTGGGCGCGAATCTTGAGGCATCCCGGCGACCGGCTCCGACGAGTTGGGCGGTGGCGTTTTATTGGGAGGTGTCGGAGGGGACGAATGGGGACATCTTGACAATTTATCGGACAAACAAAACAATTGGAGATATTTTTTATTCATTTTATTATGTGTTTTTTCCTGATTTGCTTTAGTACCTTTGTCCTTTGTGGAAACGAACCTATCATCCATTGAAAAAAAATTCTCTTCAACTTGGGCCTTCATATTAACGTCTTGGTTTTGTGGCGTGCCTCCGCCCTCTCTAGAGCCAGCCAGTACCAACCCAGCTGGCGGAATATGGCGCGTTCGACGAAAAATAGACGGACATGAAGAGTGCATTGTCCATCCACCCATACTCAATGTCTGGAACAACGATGTGCTTAAGACCACCTAGAAAACTCGTAGACATATGGTCTCCGAAGATGATCACGTGATCGGTCTCGTGTAGCTTAGTTTTGGACAATGTTGTGTTGCGCGGCCCTGAGCCCTCCTATGCTGGCATGAAGACCCCCACCCACCCACCCCTCCCCCCCCCAACCGCCACCCACACATTATAATTATCGTGGGTATCATCCTCTTTGGTTGCCTACGGGGAAAAATGATTGTCGGCATTGTTGATTTTTTTTTGCATTTAAAGATTGCTTTACGGAAAGGACATTGCTTGGAGTTAATTTCAAATTAGCATGAGATATTTAGTAAACAATGGTCACATCTTGGTTAAAAGTTCTTTTCTTGGTTTTCAACCGAATTCCTCTTTTGTTTCTATTTTAGAACCTCTAGCTTGTTTGGTAACAAATTTATTTCCATAAGTTCTATCAATTTTCTTTCTCTTTGACGAGAACGTAGACAGAGCTGCTATAGTAGAAGGAGAACTAAGTACAAGGACTCAGAAAAACTATGAAAGAAAAAAGGAAAAAAGAAAGAGAAACTACAAAACTGCTCACTTAGGAGCCTAGATAGGGTGGTAGTGTGGTTGATTAATCAATTGTCTCTCTGTAGGTCCACATTGAACGGATCGTATGGGCACCTAAAGAGAGGTGAATAGGTGTTACCTCTAAATTTTAATACTTTTTCAATTTAATCTTGATACAAAGGTAAATTCTCTAGATATGCAATTAAGGTGAATTTACCTATATGACAAGGATTACACTAAGCAAGATACAAACACAATATAAGTTAAATGATAGAAGGAACCGAAGTGGAAGCACGCGGAGACAAGGATGTATTCCCGAGTTCCTCCTTTTTAGGAAAGTACGTCTCGTTGAAGGGGTGTGAGTTTCGCCACGAAGGCCTACTCAACGCCACAAAAGACTCACCCTATTCTCCGATGAATCTCGCCACAAAGGCCTAGTTTAACTTCCACTATTGGAATCCTTCAAGGCGAAATCCGGTGTCTTTACAATGAGTTTGGGGCACACACCTACAACTGAATTGGGGGACCCCAAAATCGCCAAGAATCTGTTACAAGAAAAAAAAGTGAGTAACAAAAGATCTAGGTTTTCCACAAGGAAACCCTAGACACAAACCCTCAAGTGAATGAGGGGGAAATGAAGAACGGCTTGGTGAAGATGTATATCGAGGACTTCTCATTAAATCCTCCGAAGATCAACAACTTTGGGTGGAGGGATTGAGAGATCTCCTGAAGTAGGTCAGCTCTCTAATGGTGGACTTCAATGCTGGACGAGCTAGGTTAAACTAGAAGAAGGAGGGGTATTTATAGCCCCCCTCGAAATGTAGTTGTTGACGGGAAATTTGGGGGCGAAATATCCAGCCCAAGTATTGGGCCTGCTATGCCAATATTCCTGCCAAACTTCCAGGTGGCATCTGAGAGCGTCGCACAAATTCCTTAGCCACAGATCCATCTTCACCCTGGAATATCCGGCCCTAGGCCAATATTCCGGCCCAATGTTCCGGCCGACTTCTGCAAGCGCCCCGCAATATCCGACCCCTTGCAAAACTTCCGGTCCAATATTCCGGCCTAACCAGGGAGTGTCTCACTTTGGTCCTTAGCCAAAATCCTGAATTTCGTCTGCACCCCAGAATATCCGGCCTGAATCAAATTTTCGGCCCAATATTCCGGCTTGGCCATGGAGTAACACAAGCTGGTCCTTCATATATTTTTAGCCAAAAAAATCCCACCGGAATATCCGGTCGAGGCCAAATATTCCGACTTTGACAGTGAGCATCGCAACCATTTTCTCTAACCTTTTTGGTGACATATACTTGTAAGATTTATCTCTAAAATCTGCACCACTTGACACAATGTTAAATCATCACATTATGAGATACATTGGGATTCAAGGTAGGAGATACCTCGGAAGCCTTAGCCATAAGGCAAACATGAGTAATGGATAACGATGATGAAGATTTTCTTGAAGCACCATAGAGAACCATGTCTTGTTCATACAAATGTTGGGAATTCCTCTACATTGTTAGCCACACAAGTACTAGAGGATATGGAATCATAGGTTTCATGACAACAAGACACCGGAAATATATCAACCTGAGATTTAGTTAAACAACTATTACATGATATGTAAGGACTATCAACACTAGCATGTAAGACATTTGGAGTGCTAGAAGAGTTTATGTCCAAAGATGGAACATTGCAATGGGATAGATAAGAAGTATGGTGAATAGTAGATTCACTATCAACAATGAAATTTCTATCTAAACCGGCCATATTACTACCTTGTGAAAAATCACATGCTCGTGGAGTGTAATAAGATGTAAACTCGTCACCGCTAGAGGTGGAAGGGGAACAATCATCCTCAATAATGTTGGACACGTCATATATATCTTGAAGTTTTGTTCGTAGATCATGAGCGTTCCAAAACGGCATGATTGACCCAAGAACTACATCGCTTAAAACACAAATGAGATCGTTAGATACTGGAGTATTAAGATAAGAGTTTTTGTCATCCTCTAAAGATACCTTTTAGGAATCCTTTGGAGAAGGAAAATCCATACCTACAATTCTCATTACATAGTTGGGACCCATGTACCTAAAAAGATTAAGTATGTGAATTTTCCAAACAACATAATTTGTGCCATCGAATTTAAGAGGGATCATGTACTAATTCCCTAAACGACATCGTACTCTCTAGGATGTAAAGCCTAATAATGAGAGCCCGGGCTCTGATACTAATTGAAAGGAAAATGATGTCGCCTAGAGGGGGAGTGAATAGGCGATTAAAACTTTTTCGGTTAAGGCTTGCTAAATGTGAAAATAAACTAGGTGTTTAAATTAACAAGCACAAAATCTAAATAAACTAGGCTCAGTTAAGTGCACCAACAATTTATGCTAAGCGAGACAAGTAACAAGGTGATAACAAGATATATGACTTCAAGCATGAAGGCTATCAGAATGTAAAGTGCATAAGTAAAATAGCTCAGGTATAGAAATAACCAGGACACACGGAGACGATGATGTATTCCCGAGTTCCTCCTTTTGAGAGGAGTACGTCTTGTTGGAGGGGTGTGAGCTCGCCACAATAGGACTACTCAACGCCACAAAGGCATCACCCTATTCTTTGATGAACCTCTCCACAAAGGCTTAGTTCACCTTCCACTATCGGTAACCTTCAATCTTGAGGCACGCACCCATAACTTAATTGGAAGCTCTCAAAGTCACCACAAACTTGGGACACACATATACAACTGAATTAGAGGCTCCCAAGAACACCACAAAGTCATCTAGGGTTCAAATATCCAAGAGTAACAAGTTCACAAACTTTCACTTCCACGAATCCTCGTGGAGCGAGCAAACTGATGCAACCAATGCAAATGGCAAGAGCACAAGTGCTCAAATACTTCACTCTCAAATTCCAACAAAGCAACAAATGCTTATGGGGAATAAGAGAGGAAGAAAAAAGGAGGATAAACACCAAGAACTCCACGATCAATATCTACTAGGTACCCTTCACTTAGAGGAGAGATGGATTGGTGGAAATGTAGATCTAGATCTCCTCTCACTTTTCCCTCAAAGATATGCAAGAATCATGGGAGGAATTTAGAGAAGGGGCAAGTTTTTCAAGGTCAACAATGGTGAGAGAGAGAGAGGAAAAACGTGCTTGGCAAACCTTAGGTACCAATGGGAAAGAAGACCCCTCAAATAGGTCCCCTTAAAAACCAGCCATTTATATGCCAGAATCGACCATGTCAGATTCAATATGGAAATTCTGGATTCAATCTGGCATGTCGGATTAATCCGGTTGCTAATAGATAGATCCATGTTCATTAGGATTGATATCGGTTTCAATCCGGTATGTCGGATTGATGTCAGATTGCCTCGGATTGATCCGGATTGACTGAACAGTGATACGGAAAGTGTCATAACTTTTGCATACAGACTCCATTTTTTATGTTCTTCAGCTCATTAAAATCAGCACAACAAGCGAGAATATGCAGTGAAACATAATTGTACAGCAATGGAAGATAAAACCAAATGGAGAAAGTTTTGACCTCTCTATAAAGAACAACCGATAAAACCTCCAACACTGAAAATGCAACAAGTTTTTCTTACGAAATTCGTTTTCAGTAAACCTTGGCTTGTCATGAAGATCACGACAAGAACCAAAACTCCACATATAGAAAATCCAAATAAGAACCAAGAAAGATGATATGCCAATAATGCAAAGGTTTGATCTCTCCACAAAGATACGATCAAATTACTCACTCGAGAGCCCCTCTTGATAGTATGACTACCGATCCTATAACCCGATCTCCCCAAAACCATGAGACCGGTTAAATAGAAAACATGTCAAGATCATACCTTTTCCCTGAGAATTTACTTGAGATAGATGATGAAGATCTTGACTATCTCAATTTGGATCCCATTTCTTGATTGTGCTTGCTAACACATGCTCCGCTTGATGAAGACTTGCAAATTGCTCCCCCATACACCTAGAGAGACCCTTTTTGGCAAATCTTCATATGGCTACTTCTGGGTTGCGCAATGGGAATTTAAATTTTCACCAAACTTTCTACGCAACAACCAATACCTTTCTATGTAGATACAAGTGAATATAAATTCCATGATCTAGTTTCTCAGATCGTGTACCAGACACCGTAATAGCGGAAGAGGTGTCGATGAAGCCTGTAGAAGATCCTCACACACAAGCTTGTGGGTAAGGATGTTGCCGACTCCCTATATCCAACATTGTGATCCAGCAGAATGAGGGTCTCACGTGTTACCCCTATGAGAGTATGCTGATACGTCGAAAACGTATCACCTTTTCCGAACACTTTTCTTATTGTTTTCCTCTAAACTTGTGTGTTTTGGATACAATTAACACGGACTAACACTGTTTTCAGCAGAATTACCTTGGTGTCTCGTTTTTATGCAGAAAAATCAACTTTCGGGAAAATTCCCAGAAAAGAGCCATTGATGTTTTCACCCCGGAAGACCCCGGAAGCCAGAAGGGGCCAAGAGAGGGGCTAGAGGGTGGCCACACCCCCCTGACGCACGTCCACCCTGGCCGCGCCAGCATAGGGTGTAGGCCCCCCAGGACCCTCCTCGGACTCCCCTTTCGACTACAAGTATCCTTCAACCCTAAAACCCGAGGGGTACGTCATATTCCACAGAAACACAACAGAGCGCCGCCGCCGTCCCGAACCTTCATTCGTTGATCAGAAGTTCCTGTTCTGGCACCCTGCCGGGACGGGGAAGTGGAGGAGATCATCGGCATCGTCATCACCAACGTCTCTCCATCGACCATCCATGTTTACCCCATCCATGTGTGAGTAATTCCCCGCTGTAGGCTGAAGGGGGTGGTAGGGACTGGATGAGATAGTTCATGTAATAATGCCGTGATTGTTAGGGCATAGTTCCTAGTATCCTCTATTAGTGCTATTGACATTGTTGCAACTTGTTATGCTTGATGCTTGCCACTTTGGGCCCGAGTGCCATGATCTCAGATATGAACATGTTATTTAATCACGATGATAATTATTGTTTATTGATCATACCTGCAAGTTGTTTACACATATCGTTGTCCGGAACCCGAGGCCCTGAAGTGACAGAAATTGGGACAACCGGAGGGGATGGCTGCGATGTGAGGATCACATGTGTTCACGGAGTGTTAATGCTTTGCTCTGGTGTTCTATTAAAAGGAACACCTTAATTACCAGTAGTTCCCTTGAGGCCCCGCTGAAAACGGGCTGGTAGGACAAAAGATGTTGTGCAAGTTCTCATTGCGAGCATGTACGACTATTTATGGAACACATGCCTATGGTTACTTAGTGCTTGGATGCTTTATCATATTTATCTGCAATGCCCCTGACATGATCATTATTAGAACTTTCTTATACATGCAATGCCCGTTCATCCATCCATATGCCTACAGTATTTAATCCGTTGTTTACTTCAAACACTATTGCTGTTGTTGTTTTCATTCCACTGCTGTTATTATTTCACTACTGCTGCTATTATAAAACTGTTACTACTGATAAACCACTTCGAACAAAAGTAATTTCAGGTGCAGGTGAATTGACAACTCACTTGTTAAGGCTCACAAATATTCTTTGGCTCCCCTTGTGTCAAATCAATAATTTTGGGTTTTACTTCCCTCGAAGACTGTTGCGATCCCCTATACTTGTGGGTCATCAAGGCTATTTTGCCGGGGAGCATAACTTTATTTGCAAGCTCACGGGAGAGTATTATTATCTACTTCCATCATTCATAATGGGTAAGTCTCGTGATGGAAGAGTTCCTATATTACCATCCACTGCAAGAAGAGGTACAAATCTGAACACCTCTGTTGCTCTTGATTCACCGTTTGTTATGAGTAAGCTGCTTACACCACCACATGCTACTTCTGCTGAATCTGAAAATGCTTCTGATACTTTTGATGATGCTTCTAGTGTTCTTGATGAGAGTGGTTCTCTTGGTCCTTTCTTAGATGCTACTATTGCTAAAGCTAAAAATATTGCAAACACTGAAACTCCTGCTAAAAATCCTGTTACTCCTGCCTTTTCACCTGAGTTTAGAGAGAACCCTAGTGATGATATAGATGATGCTTATATTGAACTGAGTGATGATCTTATTGATGAAATACATGCTTTGGAGGATAAAGATGCTGCTATACGTCTTATGGAAAGTCGTGTTGTTAGATACAAATTATCTCCTGATGCTAAGTTTGCCACTTCTTCTATTTATATTAGGGATAAGAATTATGATTTCTCTCTTGATTTATCTTATATATCTATTATTGAGAAGGAACTTTTTGTGGAACTGAAAATGAAAGTGCTACGAAACATATGAATGAGCTCTCCTCTTTGAGTAGTTCATTCTCTGATGATCTTAAGAAACGTAGCTACTTTGTTGCTAAAATATTCCCTTTCTCATTAAAGGATGAAGCTAAAACTTGGTTTAACAATTTGTCTCCTGGATCTATTGATAGTCCTATTGGTTTGGTTAATGCTTTCTTTCAGAAATATTTTCCTGCTAGTGCTCAACATGCTGCTTTAAAAAAAAATTAATTTCAAGCAATTGGAAGAAGAGAAATTGCCTGTATCTTGGTCTAGGTTCTGTTCTTTAGTAAGAGCTACACCTGGGCATAAGCTAGAAGATAATAAACTTCTTGATATATTCTATAATGGACTAACTGTTGAATCTAGGACATACCTGGATAGTTGTGTTGGTTGTGTTTTCAGGAAAAGAACTTCAGAAGAAGCTGGGGAATTAATGGCTTAAATAAGCCAAAATCATGATGATTGGACTATGGTTGAGCCTGATCCGACCCCTACTCCAGTACGTACACCAACACCAACCCAAGAAGAGGGGAATGATTGAATTAAATGATGAAGTGATGAGAGAAGCCAAGAAATCTCTTAAAGAGAGGGGTATTAAATCTGAAGATGTGAAGAATCTTCCACCTATAGAAGTATTATGCAAGCCAATCCCTCACTCACCATCCATTGAGGTACACTCTCTCCAATATTTTGATAGTAGAGATATTCCCTATAGAAAACCTCCTGATCAATGCTTAGATGAATTTGATAATTATGTCATTAAGCAAGATAATTTTAATATGAGAGTGCAAAACCACCTTATGGGAAACTCTAGAGCTATTAATGATTTGCATGGTATTATAGAAAGAACCTCTAATGATGTTAAAATGCTTGATAAACATTTTCAAATGGTTCAAACTCAAATTGATCAACTTGCTAAAGTGCAAAAAGATTTGCTAGTTAATGCTTCTGAAGAAAAACATGCTTATGAAATAAGAATTAGAAGTGGTATTGCGACACAAGATCCTTTATATCCTTAGGGACATCCTAAAAGAATTGAACAAGATTCTCAGCAAACTAATGATAATGTTATTCATACTAAGAAGAAAAAGAAGAAGAAACATAAAACTGTTGTAGAATCCTCTGAACTTGCTAAAGATCCTAATAGTATATCTATCCCTGATGCTAAAACGGAAAGTGGTAATGAAAAGAATGATGATTTTGATAAAGAATAACCTGTAGCTGAACCTGAAAAGCAAACTAAAACTGCAAAGTATACTAAGGAAGATTTCATTGCTAACTAACATGGTAATGAGAGAGAACATTGGGTACAAAAACCAATCCCTTTTCCTAATAAGAAACATAAATCTAAGGAAGAAGAACACTATAACAAGTTTTGTGAATGGATTAAACCCTTGTTCTTGCAAATCCCTTTAACTGATGCTATTAAATTGCCTCCTTATGCAAAATATATGAAAGATATTGTCTCTAACAAAAGGAAGATTCCTAATGAGGAAATTTCCACTATGCTTGCTAATTAATCTTTTAATGGCAAGGTTCCTGAGAAGCTTGGAGACCCTGGTATACCAACTATTCCCTGTTCTATTAAAAATTATTATGTTAGAACTGCTTTGTGTGATCTGGGAGCTGGAGTTAGTGTCATGCCTTTTACTCTCTATAAAGGAATCCTCCTAGAAAAATTGATACCAACTAATATATCTTTGCAAATGGTTGATAAGTCTACTGCTATTCCTGTGGGTATATGTGAGAATGTTCCTGTTCAAGTTGCTAATAATTGTCTGATATTAACTGACTTTGTTGTGTTGGAAATGCCTGAAGATGATAATATGTCTATTATTCTTGGAAGACCTTTTCTTAATACTGCAGGGGCTGTTATTGATTGCAACCAAGGAAAAGTTACTTTAAATGTTTATGATAAAGAGCACACTGTTTATTTTCCCAAGAAGATTGATAGAAAACATGGTCTAAATTCCATTGAAAATGTTGAGACCATCAAGATTGGGGAATTTTATTGTCCTATTCCAAAGACACCAAAAGAATATGAAATTATTATGATTGGGACTATACCTATCAAGGTTGAGGTAACATAATTATTTAGTGAGAAACAAAGTTTTGTTTCATAAAATTATTTTGGTAGCAAGACTTGATCACCCTTGTTAACAAAATGATTTTAAATGAAATGGGCAATGTTTTCACTATGTTTTCACCTTTCCCATATTGTTTTTACCATGTTTACTTATGTTATCAGATTATTACTTGAGTGCAATCATGTTTTCCATCATCCTTATGCATGTTTTCCTGATGTTTTCACCTTGTTTACTGAAGTTATGCATGTTTTCACCACCCATACTTTTTGTTTTCACCACTACCACCTTTGTTTTCTTTGTATATTCTTTCATTCGAGTGTCATAGAACCTTTGTAGTTCTAGTTTTGGTTTTGTTTTCCATGTTTTCACTTTCGTTTTCCCGGTTTTTATTAATTATTGAAATTCTGGAAAATACCTCAAAAATAAAGTTTCTCAAAAAATTCCAGAAAAATTATAATAATTTTTTACGTCAAAAATGAGGCAGAAAGCCACCTGGGAGACCCGAGGGGGACCTACCAGGCAGGCACACCCCAGGGTGGCGTGGCCAGCCCCTAGTGGTGCCAGCACATGGTGTGGGGCCCCCTGGCCCCGCACTAAATCTCTCTCCTGCCAAAGTTCCCTCTCTCACCTCCCAAACTCAACACATTTCCTGGAACCCGAGTTCTTTTTGTTCTTCCTCGAAATTTTTCGATCTCTTTGCTCAGCCCATCTTTTGTGCTGAAATTTGGTGCATTTGCTCTCCGGTATGTCTCCTCGAAACAGGCTTTACGCCCCGCTTTATAAATAAAGCAACCAAGGTCCAACAACAGTACACACACACCCAACACATAGTAAAAGTCCGTTGGGGCCACAGCACAGAACAGCCCAACAAGAAGTAAACAATAACAACAAGGGATACAACTCCGAACGGAGTAAAGCTCAGTGGCTGGGGGTGGCAGATAGGCGGCGAGCCGCCGTCACGAGGTCCTGAATCGCACCGTCCAGCCGCTCCAAGTCCCGCTGTCTACAGAAAGGGTGCCACTGCTGCAAGAATGCCAGAAATTTAAATACAGAGTCAGAGGCCCTTCTCAGATAGACACGCTCGATAACCATCTTGTTACGAATAGTCCATAAATTTCAGGTCATCGCGGCAAATATTAACCAGAAGAGGCGCCTCCTCCTCCCGTTCCTATTCGCCTGCACTTCTAGGAAATCGCTCAGGTCTAGGGCCTGCCACTCAGGCCCTAAGGCCTCGGCCACGAAGCTCCACAGGAAACAAGTTGCGGGGCAGGAAAAGAGTATGTGGGTACCCGTCTCCGGGACCGCACATAAGGGACAGGTCCCGTCGCCTGGACCCATCCGCTTAGCCACCTCCACCCCCGAGGGGAGGCGGTCGCGCAGGAGCTGCCACGTGAAGATTTTAATCTTCAATGGCATAGGTGCCTTCCACAAGTGGGAGGCCCAAGGCACCGTAGGCCCTCTAAACAGGGCCCGGTAAGCAGAGCCTACAGAGAACCGCCCCGAGGGCGATAGAGTCCAAGTGACCACATCCGGTGAGGCCTTTAAGGATTGAGGGAGGCTCTGACATAAATCCTCCCAACTCCTGGTCTCAGCCGGACCGAACGTGCGCCGGAACCCGATGTTCCAACATCCGTCCTGGACCGCCCCTACCACTAAGATCCCGGGATCTGAGCATATAGCAAATATGTCCGGGAATGCGTGGCGCAAGGGACGGTCCCCTAGCCATGGGTCCAACCAGAACTGGGTCCCTCTACCGTTGCCTATGGAGAAGTAAGCCCCAGTCCGGATCTGATGCTTAATGGCTGCAGGGCTCTTCAGAACTGAGAGCCCTCCTTCCTCTCGCAAGCTAAAAGGGGGCTCCCCCGTAAATATTTCGACTTAATAAGTTGGAGCCAGAGCCCTCCGTCCTCTCGCTGGATCCTCCAGACCCATTTGAGCAACACAGCTTTATTCATGTGACGCGAAGCAAGAATCCCTATGCCCCCTTGATCCTTGGGGGCGCAGATATCTGCCCATTTGACCATATGATATTTCTGGTGGCCATTTGCCGCCTGCCAGAAGAAACATGACAACTCCCTGTCAAAGCTGGCGTGGACGCCCTCCGAGAGAAGGTATAGCCCCATCATATACATGGAGAGGCTGGACAGGCAGGAGTCGATAAGGATAGTTTTACTCCCTTTGGAGGTAAACCTCCCTTGCCATGGCTCCGCTCTAGACGAGACCCGCTCCACCAGCGGGTCCAGGTCCCTGATAAGGATGCGCGAATCCCGGATCGGCATCCCCAAATAGGAGACCGAGAATTGCGCCAACCTACAATTAAGGTTGTCGGCAATCCGGCGCTGGTCGTCCTCAGAATACCCAAGTATGACAACCTCGCTCTTGTCGAAATTAATCTTCAGGCCGAACATGGCCTCAAAGCAGAGGAGTAGAAACTTTAGGTTTATAATGTCACGTTCCGACCCCTCCACCATGATCATGGTGTCATCAACGTATTGCAGATGGGTCACACCGCCCCCGGGGATCAAATGTCCCACCACCCCTGAGTTGTGGCCAGAAGTCTTAGCCCGCTCTAAGATCTCTGCAAGGGAGTCCACTGCGGCGTTAAAGAGCAGAGGGGATATTGGGTCCCCTTGTCTAACCCCACGAGTGGGCCTAAAATGGGAACCTACTTCCCCATTTATATTAATGGCGGTATTGCCGCTCGTAACCAGTTGCATGATCCAGCAAACCATCAAGTTTTCTAGTCCTCTCCGCTCCAGAACTAAGCGGAGGAAGGACCAGTCCAAGCAGTCATACGCCTTCTGGAAATCTAGCTTAAGGAACACGCCCTTATGGTGGCGTGATTTTACTTTATGAATAATTTCATGAAGTGCCAGGATACCATCGTGGATATACCGTCCCTTAAGAAAGGCAAACTGGTACGGGTGCGTAAGGCGCTCAAGTACAGGAGCAAGCCTGGATGCGCAGACCTTGGAGATGATCCGATGGATAACATTAAGGACTGAAATCGTTCTAAAGTGGAGAATATCCGTGGCCTCCACTACCTTGGGGATCAAGGTGATTACACCAAAGTTTAGGCGGGTCAAAACCAACGTCCCAATATAGAATTCCTGGAACATCGGCATGATCACCGTCTTGATAGTCTCCCAGAATTTCTGGAAGAAGATAACCGGTAGTCTGTCCGGCCCAGGGGCGGAGTTAGTCCTCATATCCATGATCGCCCGCGCCACCTCCTCCTCAAGGAAGGGGAGGGTCAGCCCTGCATTCTCCTCATCCGAGACCCGGTCCCCGGGTGCCCAAAGGTCCTCGTGTCGCACCCGGACTTCTAAAGGATACTCGCCGTTCCGTTGAACAGTAGTAGATTGGATTACGGGGCTTACCGGCACCCGCGTCCTCTTACGAGTAGGCCAACACACGTATGTGTGACAACCAACCCCTATCTGTTCAGCGTCGACGTAAACTATCCCATAGAAATCAGTATACTTCCGTTGACGTGCTTCAAAACATACACACATGGTACGTCAACGGCGTTTGAACAAGTGATATCACAACAGATCTCTACGACACAAAAGGTTGAAATAAGTTGCAAATGGCTCTCATTAGAGCAGAGATAGCAAAATACAATCATCCAGAGGACACATGTCCCAACATATCATCATTACAACACAGCGGAAGCATTCAACATGTCTGAGTACAGACAAGAACCGAATAGGCCTAAGAGGCCGGAAACGAAAAGACGGAGCCCATCCACGAAGTCTCGGATCCTGCCCGGGTCCGCTATCTACTCGTCAGCAGTCTCGTCGTACTCCACGTAGTAGCCACCATGTAGATCCTCGGAAACGTAGTCTGCGGAAACCACAGCCCCAAAGGGGTCAGTACATAAACGTACTGGCAAGCAAGACTCACAGTTCACCAACGTGTAGCCCGTCAACACCAAGCACAGATGCCTTGGGTTCAACGGAAGAAATGGATATAAAAGATGCTGCATCTGGCTGCACTAAACCACTACAGAACATACTACAACTTCCGGCTATCAGAAAGGGGATAAGATAGCGTATCGTAACCAACTACAACTAACCACCACACAAACCCATCCTGGATCTCGCCCCTTATCCAAAGAAGCAATCCGAGGATAACTCACATAGTTGGATTAATGATGGTTCAAATTGTTGTGTCAATAAGCTTATTACTAGTCAGGTTATTATTAGTTAGGTGTAAGTTGTTCTGAGTACTTGTTAGCCAGTACTTTCACCAAGTAATCCATAACCGCGGAAAACACGGCTTATCGAGAAGATTTATCCCTGCAGGGGTGCACCAATTTAGCCGTACACGTAAGAATAACCCGCCAGATGGAGGGCCCTTCCACCAAGCGGGGCACTCAACACAACTCAACTCTTCTTCGCATCAAGCCCAAAGCACCACGTGCTGTGCGTGCGCGGCTAATCGAGCCCCACGAAGAAAAGGGGACCCTCATAGCACTGGAAGACCACGCCGCCCTAAATGCCGACTACAAAAGTTCCACCCTGGCCTCGGGTTCGTACCTGCATATGCGTGCATCAAATGGAAAGCCCGAACTAAGTGTGGTGATTTGGACGAGATGCGAATCGAATCGAGTTGAGGGGGGCGCCCATACACGCTTCCCACATGCGGTTAGTGCGCTCATCATGGATCAGTAGACAAGACCCTTTTCCTATTAGGGTCGACACTAGCAGGCCTCAAAACCACGCCGGGCCTCCTGCCGGTGCCTTATCAGCAAATTATTATTACCTCAAAATTAACAGGTTGTTGTTTATCATCGAGCCCCAGAACATGATAGAAATAATAACAGAAAGTAACGGGTAACAGACTCGAGCAAAACAAACCTAAGCATGCTAGTAAGACACGGCTCAAACAACGGGGTTATGGGAGTGGAGGTGAGGCAATCTCAGGGTTAAAGGATAACATGTGATAGGATCGAACAGAAGCAACGATACATAGGGCTAGCAGAATAGACAACGGAAAGTATCGGTATCCAATGTTGAAAGGAACACAATGGTTCATGTGAGTGAATACTTGCCTGCAAACCCAGTAGCCTGGTACTGAGCTAGATCCTTAGAAGGGGTGTCGTAAGTATCGTCGGTCTCAACGTCGTCGTGTATCCGAGAAGAAGAAAGCACACAACGCAGAGAGACAAAACAATCAATAACATGGCATAGTGCACAAACATGGGATGATGCATGACCATTTAATTGATGCATCAGAAATAAACTAGTTGACAGGATAACATGTTTAAATGGACCCATATGCAATTGGATTGCATATGGAAAGCCCATGAATTATGGTGTTGAAATAATTGTTTTACAACTAAACAATGGGTGATAGTGGATTAGCATGATGCATGGATGAGGAAAACAGCAAAATAACAACAATAGAATCAATTGGAAATAAGGTTTACCAATTTTGAAAATTTTAATTATTAAGTTACGGAATTTTGGTTCCTTCAAGGTGTTACACAACCATTTGTTGTTTTCACCACTTTTAATTGTTCAAAATAGATAACAAAGTTCATATTTGATAAGAACACACAATTTTATGTGGATTACATGTTTCACTTGTTGAAAAAGGATTTCAAATAAATTATTTATGAATTAAACAAGTTTAAGCAAGAATTAAATGAATTTAATTCAAGTTTGAATTTAATTGAATTTTTATTTGTTCAAAACATTAAACCAAATTCATATTTGAAAAGATTATACTTTTATGGTTTGAAAACATATTTTATATGTCCCAAAAGAAATTAGTTTGACCAAGCTATGAATTTAACAATTTTAAATGATTTAAACAAGGTTTAAATCATTTAACCAATTTCAATTATTCAAAACATGAAACAAATTTTATATTGGAAAAGGTGGTTTAATTTTGCATGGAAAACATATTTCATTTGTTGAAATTGGATTTAAAATGAGCAAGTTATTATTTTGGCAATTTTAAATGCATTAATTAAGAAACAGTTGTTTTCAGCAATTTAAATTATTCAAAACAGCAAACAAAATTGATATTTGGAAAGTACATGAAAAGTTGATTGGAAAACATATTTAGTTTGTGGAATTTGGAATTTTTATGCCCAAGTTATGAATTTTGCAAAATTAAGTGAATTGAACAAGTTTTAAAATTTTGCACCAATTTAAAATATTCAAAACAGTAAACAAATTTTATATTTGGATAGAGCATTCAATTTGGGACAGAAAACATATTTAAAAAGTTAAAATTGGAGTTAAGATGAATTAGTTATGCATTTTAGAAGTATAGGGTGCAAATCTGCCATTTTTAATTCACTAGGGACTTAGAAAAAAATTAACAGGGACTTAAAATAAATGTAGCAGGGACTTGTTGGTGATTTCTGGGGTTTGTGCAGTACCAAAACAATGGAAAATAAAATTTTGGTTAATTGGTGGGAGGGGGACTCGAACCCCCAACCTCCTGCTACTGCGCCAAGGAACAGCACCACTGCGGTGGTGATTCGTTTGGTGATAGTAGGGGTCGTGGGGGTGGATATGCTTCTGCAGCGAGTTAACTGAACTTTTTCCCAACTGAACCTGAAACTGCACGCGACAGAGATAAAAAAGCAGCGATGGCAGCGATCTTGCTGCGCTCGCCGGAGGCGCTGGGGTGGCCGTGGTTGCTGGACGTGATGTGGGCTCGTGCTTGCGGTCGGAGGGAGAGGGAGGAAGGGTAGCGAGAGGGGAGGGATCGGTCACCTTCGAGCGGACAGAGGGAGGAGCGGCGATGGGGCGGAGCAGGGAGACGGCCGCGGCTTGGAGGCGACGGCGGCGGCGCCTCGGTGCGGTTCGGGCCACGCCGTGGACGCGAGGAGGACGAGGAAGGCTAGGGCGTTCCATTCCCGCGGCGGGCTGCCCTTGACGGTGACCACAAGCCACACCTAAACCTCGACGAACTCCGGCCATGGCAGCAGGTGGTTGCAGAGAAGTATCAGAGAGAGAGGGAGGTGGAGGGGATGGGAAGCTGGCGGCGATGGGAGAAGGAGGAGGCAAAGGAGGAGCTAGGAGGGAGCCCTCGGCTAGGGCTTTAAGGGGAGGAGAGGGGCGCGGATGGCCGTTCCTCCTCTTCTCTATCGACGTGTACAGGCGCAGATTGCTGCCGTACACGAAGAAGAGAAAGAGGGGAGGGGTTACCGGGCCAGGGAGAAGATGGGCTGAGGGGGAGAATGGTGGGCTGGGCCCTCTCTCTCCCTGTTGCTCTGTTAGGCTTTTTTATTTATTTTTTTCTTTGTTTCTCTTTTTTTTTGCTGATTAGAAATAGGAAGAAAGGAAGATGGTTTGTGGGGTAGAAAAATTAGGTGAAATTTATGTAATTTAATTAGGTCAACATCAACATTGTAAAGCCTTTGTTTTCAAAAATTATTTCAAGTTATTTGTTGTTTGATAAAATAAAGGAATTTAATGGAATAATCGAATTAAGTGGTTAATTGAAACTTAAGCAATTCAAAGCATTGTTTAACAAGCCATGTTTATTTGATACAAATGATTGTTTGGTTTTTGTAAGTTTCATAATTTCAAAACTGGTTTGCTGTTTGGGATTTTATTTGAATTTGGAAAGGAATTTGAATGAATTGTTGATTAAGTGATTTAGTAAAAGTAACATTTAATTAGTTTTTGGAACCTCAAGTTATTTTGAAACAAATTGATTGGAGTTGTTTTGTTTCATTACTTTCAAATGGTTGCTATATGGAAAAAGGCAATTGAATTTGAATAAATTTGGATTAAGTGAATTATTAAAAGAACAATTTAATAGTTTGAGCTTTTCATTCTTAATGGAAACAATTGGATGTTTTATTTGAATCTTTTATTTGGAAAATGTAACATAACAAGTATGAACAATTATTTGGTTGTTGGTTTGGAATTTCAAATGGAAAACAAATTGAATTTGAAAAGGGTTTGATATTAAATGAATTTTTGATAGAAACAAAACAACAGTTTGGAATCACAACTTTTATGGAAACAAATGATTGTTTTGATTTGAAATATCACTTTGGAAATTGTAACATCACAAGGATGAAACAAAAGGTTTGAATTTTGGTTTGAAATTCAAATAGAAAACAAAAGAAAATAGAGGAAAACAAAAGGAAAACAAGCAAAACAAATGCAATCAACATGATGCCATGATGCAAAACATAAAATAACAGAGAGCAAACATTCTAATGGCTATTTTTCATACTTGGGATGTTACAAAACGCCCCCCCTTGAAGGAATCGTGCCCCGAGATTCCTACTGAGAAAAGAAAAGGTCCGGATACTTCTTGCGAAGATCCTCTTGAGCTGTGACACGTGAAACACATCGTGCACCTTGGATAGTTTTTCTGGAAGTTCAAAACGATAGGCATTCCTGGCAACTCTTCTGGAACGATGTCAGGGAATTCGCAAACCACCGGAACATTTTCAAGTAAAGGGAGAGGTTTTGCATTGAGGGTGTATAGCTGAATAGAACTTGATCTATTTGGAGAATAGATTATCTCGCCAGAAGGGTGGAACAGAGTTATTGATTAGACGCCGGTGGAATAACTGACGTGGGAAGCAACAACAAGGTTTCAACGGACGAAAAGGATGTTGAGAAGAACAGGATATCAACATCGGGAAAACGAGATCAAAACACTCCTGAGGTACTACGGAAAACCCATCCGGGCTTCTAAAGGATCAATATCTACTGCTTAAGGAATAGAGGATCTGCTTCCGGGGCTTACACGCCTCCGTTCTCAATCGTGAGTAGGCAACATGATAAATCATGTCACAACCACCTCCATTCCTATGGTCTAGTAGATATAACTATCCTAGAGAAACCAGGATACGTGAAATCCTAACTTGAAAGTTTAGGTGAGAAAAGAAAACAACGTTGCACTTCCTTACCAGAAAAGGGAGGGTGGGTGGGGAAAGAAATAAAATGGCAGAATTCCTACTCTCACGTTTCATTTTTCCTATATAGCTACAAAATAGTTTCTAGACTCAACTGCGACCAGTAAAAGGGATCCTACAGGCAGACTGGCTCTGATACCATTTGTCGCACCCGGACTTCTAAAGGATACTCGCCGTTCCGTTGAACAGTAGTAGATTGGATTACGGGGCTTACCGGCACCCGCGTCCTCTTACGAGTAGGCCAACACACGTATGTGTGACAACCAACCCCTATCTGTTCAGCATCGACGTAAACTATCCCATAGAAATCAGGATACTTCCGTTGACGTACTTCAAAACATACACACATGGTACGTCAACGGCGTTTGAACAAGTGATATCACAACAGATCTCTACGACACAAAAGGTTGAAATAAGTTGCAAATGGCTCTCATTAGAGCAGAGATAGCAAAATACAATCATCCAGAGGACACATGTCCCAACATATCATCATTACAACACATCGGAAGCATTCAACATGTCTGAGTACAGACAAGAACCGAATAGGCCTAAGAGGCCGGAAACGAAAAGACGGAGCCCATCCACGAAGTCTCGGATCCTGCCCGGGTCCGCTATCTACTCGTCAGCAGTCTCGTCGTACTCCACGTAGTAGCCACCATGTAGATCCTCGGAAACATAGTCTGCGGAAACCACAGCCCCAAAGGGGTCAGTACATAAACGTACTGGCAAGCAAGACTCACAGTTCACCAACGTGTAGCCCGTCAACACCAAGCACAGATGCCTTGGGTTCAACGGAAGAAAGGGATATAAAAGATGCTGCATCTGGCTGCACTAAACAACTGCAGAACATACTACAACTTCCGGCTATCAGAAAGGGGATAAGATAGCGTATCGTAACCAACTACAACTAACCACCACACAAACCCATCCTGGATCTCGCCCCTTATCCAAAGAAGCAATCCGAGGATAACTCACACAGTTGGATTAATGATGGTTCAAATTGTTGTGTCAATAAGCTTATTACTAGTCAGGTTATTATTAGTTAGGTGTAAGTTGTTCTGAGTACTTGTTAGCCAGTACTTTCACCAAGTAATCCATAACCGCGGAAAACACGGCTTCTCGAGAAGATTTATCCCTGCAGGGGTGCACCAATTTAGCCGTACACGTAAGAATAACCCGCCAGATGGAAGGGCCCTTCCACCAAGCGGGGCACTCAACACAACTCAACTCTTCTTCGCATCAAGCCCAAAGCACCACGTGATGTGCGTGCGCGGCTAATCGAGCCCCACGAAGAAAAGGGGACCCTCATAGCACTGGAAGACCACGCCGCCCTAAATGCCGACTACAAAAGTTCCACCCTGGCCTCGGGTTCGTACCTGCATATGCGTGCATCCAATGGAAAGCCCGAACTAAGTGTGGTGATTTGGACGAGATGCGAATCGAATCGAGTTGAGGGGGGCGCCCATACACGCTTCCCACATGCGGTTAGTGCGCTCATCATGGATCAGTAGACAAGACCCTTTTCCTATTAGGGTCGACACTAGCAGGCCTCAAAACCACGCCGGGCCTCCTGCCGGTGCCTTATCAGCAAATTATTATTACCTCAAAATTAACAGGTTGTTGTTTATCATCGAGCCCCAGAACATGATAGAAATAATAACAGAAAGTAACGGGTAACAGACTCGAGCAAAACAAACCTAAGCATGCTAGTAAGACACGGCTCAAACAACGGGGTTATGGGAGTGGAGGTGAGGCAATCTCAGGGTTAAAGGATAACATGTGATACGATCGAACAGAAGCAACGATACATAGGGATAGCAGAATAGACAACGGAAAGTATCGGTATCCAATGTTGAAAGGAACACAATGGTTCATGTGAGTGAATACTTGCCTGCAAACCCAGTAGCCTGGTACTGAGCTAGATCCTTAGAAGGGGTGTCGTAAGTATCGTCGGTCTCAACGTCGTCGTGTATCCGAGAAGAAGCAAGCAAACAACACAGAGAGACAAAACAATCAATAACATGGCATAGTGCACAAACATGGGATGATGCATGACCATTTAATTGATGCATCAAAAATAAACTAGTTGACAGGATAACATGTTTAAATGGACCCATATGCAATTGGATTGCATATGGAAAGCCCATGAATTATGGTGTTGAAATAATTGTTTTACAACTAACCAATGGGTGATAGTGGATTAGCATGATGCATGGATTAGGAAAACAGCAAAATAACAACAATAGAATCAATTGGAAATAAGGTTTACCAATTTTGAAAATTTTAATTATTAAGTTATGGAATTTTGGTTCCTTAAAGGTGTTACACAACCATTTGTTGTTTTCACCACTTTTAATTGTTCAAAATAGATAAAAAAGTTCATATTTGATAAGAACACACAATTTTATGTGGATTACATGTTTCACGTGTTGAAAAAGGATTTCAAATAAATTATTTATGAATTAAACAAGTTTAAGCAAGAATTAAATGAATTTAATTCAAGTTTGAATTTAATTGAATTTTTATTTGTTCAAAACATTAAACCAAATTCATATTTGAAAAGATTATACTTTTATGGTTTGAAAACATATTTTATATGTCCCAAAAGAAATTAGTTTGACCAAGCTATGAATTTAACAATTTTAAATGATTTAAACAAGGTTTAAATCATTTAACCAATTTCAATTATTCAAAACATGAAACAAATTTTATATTGGAAAAGGTGGTTTAATTTTTCATGGAAAACATATTTCATTTGTTGAAATTGGATTTAAAATGAGCAAGTTATTATTTTGGCAATTTTAAATGCATTAATAAAGAAACAGTTGTTTTCAGCAATTTAAATTATTCAAAACAGCAAACAAAATTGATATTTGGAAAGTACATGAAAAGTTGATTGGAAAACATATTTAGTTTGTGGAATTTGGAATTTTTATGCCCAAGTTATGAATTTTGCAAAATTAAGTGAATTGAACAAGTTTTCAAATTTGGCACCAATTTAAAATATTCAAAACAGTAAACAAATTTTATATTTGGATAGATCATTCAATTTGGGACAGAAAACATATTTAAAACGTTAAAATTGGAGTTAAGATGAATTAGTTATGCATTTTAGAAGTATAGGGTGCAAATCTGCCATTTTTAATTCACTAGGGACTTAGAAAAAAATTAACAGGGACTTAAAATAAATGTAGCAGGGACTTGTTGGTGATTTCTGGGGTTTGTGCAGTACCAAAACAATGGAAAATAAAATTTTGGTTAATTGGTGGGAGGGGGACTCGAACCCCCAACCTCCTGCTGCTGCGCCAAGGAACAGCACCACTGCGGTGGTGATTCGTTTGGTGATAGTAGGGGTCGTGGGGGGTGGATATGCTTCTGCAGCGAGTTAACTGAACTTTTTCCCAACTGAACCTGAAACTGCACGCGACAGAGATAAAAAAGCAGCGATGGCAGCGATCTTGCTGCGCTCGCCGGAGGCGCTGGGGTGGCCGTGGTTGCTGGACGTGTTGTGGGCTCGTGCTTGCGGTCGGAGGGAGAGGGAGGAAGGGTAGCGAGAGGGGAGGGATCGGTCACCTTCGAGCGGACAGAGGGAGGAGCGGCGATGGGGCGGAGCAGGGAGACGGTCGCGGCTTGGCGGCGACGGCGGCGGCGCCTCAGTGCGGTTCGGGCCACGCCGTGGACGCGAGGAGGACGAGGAAGGCTAGGGCGTTCCATTCCCGCGGCGGGCTGCCCTTGACGGTGACCACAAGCCACACCTAAACCTCGACGAACTCCGGCCATGGCAGCAGGTGGTTGCAGAGAAGTATCAGAGAGAGAGGGAGGTGGAGGAGATGGGAAGCTGGCGGCGATGGGAGAAGGAGGAGGGAAAGGAGGAGCTAGGAGGGAGCCCTCGGCTAGGGCTTTAAGGGGAGGAGAGGGGCGCAGATGGCAGTTCCTCCTCTTCTCTGTGGACGTGTACAGGCGCAGATTGCTGCCGTACACGAAGAAGAGAAAGAGGGGAGGGGATACCGGGCCAGGGAGAAAATGGGCTAAGGGGGGAGAATGGTGGGCTGGGCCCTCTCTCTCCCTGTTGCTCTGTTAGGCTTATTTATTTATTTTTTTCTTTGTTTCTCTTTTTTTTTGCTGATTAGAAATAGGAAGAAAGGAAGATGGTTTGTGGGGTAGAAAAATTAGGTGAAATTTATGTAAGTTAATTAGGTCAACATCAACATTGTAAAGCCTTTGTTTTCAGAAATTATTTCAAGTTATTTGCTGTTTGATAAAATAAAGGAATTTAATGGAATAATCGAATTAAGTGGTTAATTGAAACTTAAGCAATTCAAAGCATTGTTTAACAAGCCATGTTTATTTGATACAAATGATTGTTTGGTTTTTGTAAGTTTCATAATTTCAAAACTGGTTTGCTGTTTGGGATTTTATTTGAATTTGGAAAGGAATTTGAATGAATTGTTGATTAAGTGATTTAGTAAAAGTAACATTTAATTAGTTTTTGGAATCTCAAGTTATTTTGAAACAAATTGATTGGAGTTGTTTTGTTTCATTACTTTCAAATGGTTTCTATATGGAAAAAGGCAATTGAATTTGAATAAATTTGGATTAAGTGAATTATTAAAAGAACAATTTAATAGTTTGAGCTTTTCATTCTTAATGGAAACAATTGGATGTTTTATTTGAATCTTTTATTTGGAAAATGTAACATAACAAGTATGAACAATTATTTGGATGTTGGTTTGGAATTTCAAATGGAAAACAAATTGAATTTGAAAAGGGTTTGATATTAAATGAATTTTTGATAGAAACAAAACAACAGTTTGGAATCACAACTTTTATGGAAACAAATGATTGTTTTGATTTGAAATATCACTTTGGAAATTGTAACATCACAATGATGAAACAAAAGGTTTGAATTTTGGTTTGAAATTCAAATAGAAAACAAAGGAAAACAAAAGAAAACAGAGGAAAACAAGCAAAACAAATGCAATCAACATGATGCCATGATGCAAAACATAAAATAATAGAGAGCAAACATTGTAATGGCTATTTTTCATACTTGGGATGTTACACCTCGGCAATAGACACCCCTGAGCGAGGTTCCGCCGCGAATAGGTCCTTATAAAAGGAGTACATGTGGGTGGAGATCTCTGCCGGCTCCTCCAGGAGATGATCTCCGTCCCACAGGCAAGGGATAGAGCATTTCCGGTGACGCCCATTAGCGATCGCATGGAAATATGCCGTATTCGCCTCTCCCTTAAGGATCCAGTTCTGGCGACTCCGTTGTCGCCAGAAGATCACCTCACCCTTGTAGATATCCATAAGGGAATCCTCAAGGGCGTACCGCTGAAGCCACTCCTCAGCAGTGAGACCAACCGAATCTGAAGCCTGATCTAGCACCTGGATTTCGCCCAGGAGGGAGGCTTTCCTCTTCCGCACCTCCGCCCCTAGATTGGCGCCCCAACCCCGCATAAATCTGCGGGCCATCTGCGCACAGTGGTGACATGCGTCCACCGCGTTGAAAAGGTGCGGCGGGTGGGCTGCTGCCTCCACCCACTTTGCCTTAACCGCCTCCACAAACCCTGGTTTGTCCAGCCAGAAGTTTTCAAAGTGGAAGCGGTTTAGCCTCGGTGAGATGGCACCACCAGACGAGAGGAGGAGGGGGTGTGGTCAGAGCCAACCCTCGTCAACGCGTGAAGGGAGCATAGTGGAAAGGCAATCTCCCAATCCACTGAGACTAAGACTCGATCCAGCACGCTCCGGATCGGGTCCGCCCGGTTGTTAGTCCAGGTATAACGTGCTCCCACACGTCTAATCTCCTTAAGGGCGAGGTCCTCTATCCAATCATTACATAGCCTAACCCGCCTGCGGTCGATGTTCGCCGAGCTCTTGTCCTCAGAGGATCTAATGAGATTAAAGTCCCCGGCAATGACAATAGGGGTGGAGCACCTCTCCACCTTACCCCGCAACTCATCGAGGAACGCCTCCGATCTACTATGGTCCGCGGGGCCATACACAACTATCACCTCCCACTGGAAGGAAGTACGTCTATGGGAGAGAAGCATACTCAGAAAGAACTCCCCGCGGTCCATGTCCTCCACCTCAAAGGTGTCCTCCTTGACACCCAAAAGGATTCCCCCTAAGTGGCCCGCCGCCGGGAGCCACTGCCAGGCAAACTTGAAGGGACTAAGTCTCTGCAGCTCGTGGATTGAGAAGTCATGTCTAATCGTCTCATGTATGCCCACAATATCAGCATCCTCCCACCTAATGTACTCACTCAGCTGATTTGGCGAACCCTCACGCCCGAACCCCCTCATGTTCCAATCGAGCAATCGTATAGGAAGATTCATTATGAAACACCATCGGGGGTTGTCCCCTTATGGGGGACAGATCGGGCCCTACTAGAGGTCGAGGGCCGGGGCGGAGCTTTCGGGGGTCTCCTGCGTGAGCGCCCTGCCTGGGTGCTCACCTGTGGAGTCCCCTCATTACTCGGGGTAGGCAGGGAGTTACTACCCGGGACCGATGCCGCATGCACTGGTGTTCCCGAGTCGGGTGTCGTCGTCCTCATAAGCTCCGCCTGAGCTCGTGAGGCCGCGAGGGCACCCTCGTATATCTCCCTGGCTTTGATCGCCTCAATCTGTTCCAAGCGGGGGCCCTTCTCACCCCGAAAAACTATGCCACAATCTACGGCGACCTATGCCAAATGGTCCAACGGGACCTCATCGAGAACCGAAAATCTAGAGCCGGAAGGAGATTTACGAGGAGTGGGGCTAGTCGTACCTGGTAAGTCGCGGCGCGCTGCAGTCAACTGAATCGCCTTGTCCACCATTGATGACTCCCAAGTGCAGGAGATCAATTGTAGTACCTTTCGATAAGTATTTGAGTGTCAAACCCACGAGTAGCTGAAGGTAAGCTATCTATTCTCTAAAGCCCTATAACCCTCTTATATGTCTGTTTATGCAAAGCAATAAGTTTGACTAAAAGGAACTAACTAATTAAAAGCAAGTGACGTGGAGTGTGGTTTGTCTAGTAACTAGTGAAGCAAGTTTAAAATGCAAGTTTCTAAGCAAGTTTCACAAGTAGCAAGCAGCAAATATCTCAAGTATCTCAAGAAAGCAAGTGTTCTAGCAATAGGTGTTTCGTTCGTGTGGTTGTCACAATTAGTGAAGCACATGTTTTAGTATTATTTGTTTCTTCTAGGAAGGAGCCATGAATAGGTATAGTCAAGTAAATGATCTACAACCCCTTATGATGGATCATGTGGCCAAGTAAATGACTGCACAAGATTGATTAAGACATAAAGTCCCACCATAGCCTTACGTTCTAAGGTCCCCTATATATATCCCCCAATAACTTAACTTTGTGGCTCGGTCTCAGGTTACTGTCACTCCCAAGTCACCACCACTCCATTATGCTACCGGTGATCACCTTACATGCATTCCCCAACATATGCGTGCACTCATATGTTGTACATAAAGACAATCATAGAAGATAACAAACTTGTATGCAACCAATCAACGAACTATTTCACCATTGCCAAGAACAATTCACTACTCAAACATAGACAGGGAGACACAATACATCAAGGGAATATAGTATTGCATCATACATCGTGTTTGCCAAGAGATTACAGTGGAGAGATGGAGCTGATCTTGCTGTAGATGTTGATGATGAACACGCCGGAGGGGGGTGGAGCCCTCCGGGGGTGATCCCGGCGGCGTTTCCCCCCTCCGATCTTCTCCGGCGGTAGCCTTCTGTCTCTCTGTTTCGTGGTTTCATCTCTCGGCGCCGCCTCCTCCTCGAAAAGGCCAGGGGGCCCTTTATATAGTCGTTTTTAGGTCACGAGACACTCGGGAGAAGAAAGATCGCCGGCATCGAAGCCACGGGGGCAAAAAGGGGGCCTCTCACGCGGCCAAGGAATCTGGCCGCGTGGAGGGTCCTCTTTGCCACCTGGTTGGCCTTTTGGCCCTCTACTTTGGCCCATGGTCTTCGTCTTGAAAATTCTGAACCGTGCTCTTTGGCCTTGCCCTTTTTGGAGTCCCGAAGCTCCCGGAAAGTCTGAAACACTAAAAAGTATGTTTTCTGGAAAAACAGGGTTAGAACCAAAAGAAGGGGGATTGTCTAGAAAATCCCCCAAATCATTATAAAACATGAATATAAGTTGCTAATATGTAGGAAAAACAAGTAATAACATGCAAAGTTCATGTATGCATTTTACATGCATCAACATCCCCAAGCTTAACCCATGCTCGTCCTCGAGTATGAAGGTGATAAAACTAACATGGACTTTGCATATTGAAACAATCATGGGATATCAAGGAGGATTATTCATGCTACATATAATCAAATGATTAATACTAGAAATGAGTAGCAATATACAATTCATGTTGTAAGAAATATCAAATATGCAAGCAAAGATGCTTCATGAAAGTTCACAAAGTGTATAATGAAATAAAAGCACTATGGACCAAATGCATACACAAAATGAAAAATAAAATCCTATATTGGTCAAAGAATAGCATAATGGAAAATAGAAAATATGGTGGACACTTTGGAGAAAATTGAGTAGAGGTAAAACATGATCAAGTCTTATTTAGCCTCTAAATTATTCAACTAAAATTACTAATTGAAATGTGGTATCCATTGATCTAGGACTCTCATTGCCCCTTTATCACTAGCATCTTAAATGGTGAATGTTGAAGTAATGTGAATGACAAGGTGGTTGAAAGCCTCATGCCCCGTGAGTGTGAAAACCTACTCCATGATTACTCAACTTAAGATTCCTAATAAGCTTTGTACAATCATAATAAGTATTAATGACATCATAGAGAACCGCAAAGAGGTACCTCTTTCCCCATGACATGGAAACAAGCCCATGTCACAATGACAAGACAAACAAATGGAGTAGACTCATCATCCTTTTTATTTTCATTCACTATTATGCATAGCTTCTTATTTTATTGTAGGATGTGTTGTAGAGTCACTCAAGCTGTAAGTAAATTTCCACCATGATAAAGCATGGCTTGGGTTAGCGGCCCAATGCGTTTCTCTAGTCATATAGATACTTACTCATCAAAACTTACTATTCCTCTATTTCATTTCGGCATGGCAGGAGTCCAAAAACAAAAGTACATGATATCAACCAAATGTAAATTTTTGTGCAATGTTGAAAGCTTTCCGGTGATACACGTTTATAGATAGCTCCCAACCACACACTTGTCAAACGCAAAACTTGTGGCTCCCATTATTGGGTCATGTTTATTAGATGCATAAAAAGTAAAGTGTGCCTTCAAAAGTTCGTGAGAGTCCTATCCCAAGTTCAACCCATGACAATTAATAAAGTGAATATATTAATTTAGAACATAAATAACACAATAACATGGTGAACATACTCGGAATAGCAATGAAGCTAATGGGAAGATATGGTGGACTCAATGGAAATACTTGGCTAAGGAGTGTTGGAAACAAGTTTTTACTTGTTGGAATTTTTAAATTTTTGGCTAGCAAGAGGGAGATAGTTGAACAGCTACTATGCATGCATATGTCCATAGAACTACTCATTTCATGAAAAACTAAATAAACCAGCAATTAACATCAAGGACATGAATAAGAGATAGCTCAAGACAACATTATTGCAAATTTCTACACATAAAAAGCCTATAAATCATGCAAACATATGTAGCTCTTCAAATCAACCATGGCATCCCTATTCCAAGTCATAATACTAGCATCCAATACATTCCAACCCCAAACTCCAGTAGCTCAATCTCATATAAAATGATGGGTGTGGTCTTATCAAAACAAAAATAAAAACAAAAACTAGACGCTTCAAGTCTCTACGATAAATGCTTTGCTTAGAAAAACAGAAATTAGACGTGTGCTAACCAAAAGAGTGTAGCTCCAGTGGGGTGTTCATCACATCCCCAAGCTTATGGCTTTCACCATTCTTGGATGTCTTGAGGCGCAGCTCCTCTATTCCCTGTGAAAAAAACTTCACAAAACATGTTTCTCCCATTCTTTTTCTGTGGGGTGAGATTAGCAAGGACAAACAAATCACATGCTTGCTGTGCAAAATTCCAAATAAAATGCTCCAGTAGATAGAAAATAAGGTTCATTATGTTGTATGTTCACTCTCTTGCTTGAAAGAATCATGGGTTCGATTCTCAAGCCCAAAGAGTGCATAAAACAAAAGAAGGCAGAATTTGTCCACAAAAGCAACAGCAGAAAAACGAACGTTTTTCCCTAAGCTAGACTCGTCAAATAATTAAGCCAATTTTTGTGCTTACAGAGGATGAAAAGTTGCAGAAAATACTAAAAAATTATCTCAATCCGACATACCAATAATAAACGTAAAATCATACGATGAGCAGACTCGTGCTGAAACAGAAATTTCATGCACTAGGATAGCAACTTATAAGTCCAAATGGTTTTGACTTGACTCTTTATTGAAAACTCCAGAATTACAACAAAAAAAACTAATCTCTTGAGACAGCAATAGGACACTAGGAAAATCCAAACAAAAACAACCGGGTTGCCTCCCGTAAAGCGCTTTCTTTATAGCCATATAGCTAGGCTTTACTTACTTAACATCATGATGGTTGGAGTGAGGTGGCTCGGCATCCCCAAGCTTGGATTATTGTACTTATTTGATACATGTAGGGTGAGCCCAGGGGTACATCCCCTATCTTGATTGGTTGTCCCTCTTGATCTTTGTTCATCTCACTGAACTCTTCCTCCTGAAAAATTCTTCTTACACAAATCTCAACATAAACTTGATTAGAGGGGTTAGTGCCTCCATAGATAAAATCCACATAGGTACAGCAAAGACACATCATGAGTTGATTCTAAATATTAACTACTGTTACTACAGTTGTGCATTGCTCCTTGATCAAAAGAACCACACAAAACACAAGTAATGAGAGCAATGCAAAATAAAGACATAATCTGCCAAAAACTGAACAGCCCGTAAAGAGTGAATTTTTCGAGGCACTTAACTTGCTCAAACCAGAAAACTTAAAACTAATGAAATATGTAGTGATAACTAAATATTGCTGTCGTAAATTACCAGGTCAAAATTCCACTTCTGTGATTTTAAACATTTTTCGCAGTGAAGTTCAGGAATCTGTTTTCTTGACAGCTAATTACTATTGTTTAATCCCATCTCTCATATAAGATTATTCTTGCCATTTAAGATGAGAAATAAGACAGAAATGTGATGTTACAGTAGTGAACTAATATTTTTTATTGTTTTTAGCTTTGGAAAAAGTTTTAATGATAGAGACTTTGCAATGGTTTCATTGGCATGAACAACACATGTTCAAGGTCGACCCCAACTTCTCCATTACTCATCCTTCTCATTTACTTTCCCAAATTTTTTATAAAATGAAAATCTTAAACTAAATGATACATAACAGTAGGTAAAGGCATTTTACATGTTGTAAAGACATAAATGTGTGCTCAAACCGAATAGGAAATTAAAGCATAAGGAACACACCAAAAAAATATTAATCAATTTATTTTTAAGTCTAACCCATTTCCTATGCATTGGCATTTTGTAATGAAACAAATAAAAGAAGCACATAATAGCAAGCATAGAAAGGTAGATCAAGTGCAACTTCAATACTTTCAGCATAAAGAGGGGAAACTTAATGTTGTTGAAATATGTGTAACCATGTTTCCCTCTCTCATAATAATTTTCAGTAGCATCATGAATAGATTCAACAATATGAATATCACATAAAAAATTCTTATCATGAGCCACATGCATAAAAGAATCACTACTCTCCACATAAGTAAAATCCTCATTAGTGATAGTGGGAGTTAAACATTCATAATTTTCATTGCAATCATCATATATAGGAGGCATAGTATCATCAAAGTGAGTTTTCTCCTCCAAGCTTGGGGAACTAGAAATATCATGCTCATCAAAACCAACTTCCCCAAGCTTAAAACTTTCCATAGAATCAGCAAGTATATCATTTTTATCCTCAATAGTAGGGGGACTAAAAATATCATATTCATCAAGACAAACTTCCCCAAGCTCAAGGTTTTCCTTAGCAATAAAGGTGTTCAAAGAATTAGTACTACCACAAATATGATTGTTGTGCAAATAATTTTTCAATTTCTCCTCAAACACTTCATGTCCTAATTCAAGGTAGATATTATACAGTTCTAAAATTGTTTGGTTGTTTTCCATTTTATAATTTTTTTTGTGTTTTAGGTTTATATGTTAGTATGCAATGCAAACAAGAATAAAAGCTTAGCACAACGCTCCCCGGCAACGACGCATGAAAAGTGCTTGATGACTCCCAAGTGCAGGAGATCAATTGTAGTACCTTTCGATAAGTATTTGAGTGTCGAACCCACGAGGAGCTGAAGGTAAGCTATCTATTCTCTAAAGCCCTATAACCCTATTATATGGTTGTTTATGCAAAGCAATAAGTTTGGCTAAAAGGAACTAACTAATTAAAAGCAAGTGACGTGGAGTGTGGTTTGTCTAGTAACTAGTGAAGCAAGTTTAAAATGCAAGTTTCTAAGCAAGTTTCACAAGTAGCAAGCAGCAAATATCTCAAATATTTCAAGGGAGCAAGTGTTCCAGCAATAGGTGTTTCGTTCGTGTGGTTGTCACAATTAGTGAAGCACATGTTTTAGTCTTAGTTGTTTCTTCTAGGAAGGAGCCATGAATAGGTATAGTCAAGTAAATGATCTACAACCCCTTATGATGGATCATGTGGCCAAGTAAATGACTGCACAAGATTGATTAAGACATAAAGTCCCACCATAGCCTTACGTTCTAAGGTTCCCTATATATATCCCCAAATAACTTAACTTTGTGGCTCGGTCTCAGGTTACTGTCACTCCCAAGTCAACACCACTCCATTATGCTACCGGTGATCACCTTACATGCATTCCCCAACATATGCGTGCACTCATATGTTGTACATAAAGACAATCATAGAAGATAACAAACTTGTATGCAACCAATCAACGAACTATTTCACCATTGCCAAGAACAATTCACTACTCAAACATAGACGAGGAGACACAATACATCAAGGGAATATGGTATTGCATCATACATCGTGTTTGCCAAGAGATTACAGTGGAGAGATGGAGCTGATCTTGCTGTAGATGTTGATGATGAACACGCCGGAGGGGGGTGGAGCCCTCCGGGGGTGATCCCGGCGGCGTTTCCCCCCTCCGATCTTCTCCGGCGGCAGCCTTCTGTCTCTCTGTTTCGTGGTTTCGTCTCTCGGTGCCGCCTCCTCCTCGAAAAGGCCAGGGGACCCTTTATATAGTCGTTTTTAGGTCACGAGACACTCGGGAGAAGAAAGATCGACGACATCAGAGCCACGGGGGCAAAAAGGGGGCCTCTCACGCGGCCAAGGAATCTGGCCGCGTGGAGGGTCCTCTTTGCCACCTGGTTGGCCTTTTGGCCCTCTACTTTGGCCCATGGTCTTCGTCTTGAAAATTCTGAACCGTGCTCTTTGTCCTTGCCCTTTTTGGAGTCCCGAAGCTCTCGGAAAGTTTGAAACACTAAAGAAGTACGTTTTCTGGAAAAACAGGGTTAGAACCAAAAGAATGGGGATTGTTTAGAAAATCCCCCAAATCATTATAAAACATGAATATAAGTTGCTAATATGTAGGAAAAACAAGTAATAACATGCAAAGTTCATGTATGCATTTTACATGCATCAACCATCGTGGGCACCGGCCCGCTCTGACCGCCCCTCGCACTCGCCAACCGAGCGTTGTAGCGAGAGGGCTGAGCGGGCTGGGGCGCCTGCCTGGACCGACGCTGAGGCGGCTCCTGGGGAGTGGCAACGGGAGTGTCGGGGACGACCGTGACCTGCTCCCAGGTATCAGCAGCCGACATCACCGGTACCATCGAGGGCGACAACGCTAGAGAGGTAGGGGATGAACCCGGGGAGAGGGTGTAGCACAACGCCTCCCTGAGCGCAAGGACGAGGGGGGAGCCACCTCCAGCCCCACACTCGCACAGTCCTCCTCCTCCACATCTCCCCGGTCCAGCCCCAGCGTCGAGGCATCGAGACCCTGAAGGCCGAAGTTGGAGCCGTACTGGGAAAACGAGGCCTCCAGAGCGTGCCGGGAGTCGTAGAGAGGGGCGGTAGTAGACGTACTCTGAGCCGCACCCGTCACAGCCCCACCAGCCATCGGCAGCAGAGTCGTAGCCCCAACCTCTGCCGTGGCGGGCGGGGGCTCCGCCGTGGAAGGTTGGGCATGCCGCCCGCCCAGAGGGCCCGCGGCCGGTGGGTCGTGCTCCTGCGACCCCCCGCCCCAGCCTCGTCGTCGTCGGAGGACAAGGAGTCCTCGCCTGAAGAGTCATCGTCCTGCGTAGAAGGGACCCCATCCGGGAAGACGGGGGGCGGGGAAGGGGGGAGGTCCTCGTCAAGCTCCACACGCAACACCTCTCCCTGGTTACCACCCTTACCACCGAAGTAGACAGGAGGTAGGATACCAGGTAGCATGGTAGGGTCGGGGCAAAGGACTCGGAACCGAACGGCCTCCGACCCTACCAGGGAGCTCTCATCGATCTCGGCCAGCCTGCCAAGGGCCCTAGAGAGGAGCTCAATGACCAGCGATGTCCGAGCAACGTCCGGTAGGCCATAGAGCTGGACCCAGGAAGAGTGAAGAATGTTCATCGCGGTCGCAGCTGTCGAATCCTTGATGGAAACCTGAATCTTGTTGAGCGGCAGGGTGAACGTGGACCCCATAGAGCACAGCCGGAGCATCTCCGCGGACGAGAAGAGCACCACAAACTCAGTGGGTGAGACCATGCGTACCTGCCACTCGTGGCCTGGCATAACCTAGGCGATCTCGTCGCGAAGAATCTCAGCAGTAAGCCTAGTCGACAGAGCCGGGAGCTGGTCGGGTAGCACCATCACCCGTGCCAGGTTCTCTGGGACCACCATGGGAGTACCACCAAGGTTGATGTAGTAGAAGATCGACTCTATCCCATGGCCCAAAAGCTCCATCTGAGGGCGGTGAGGCTGTGGTGCGTCCCTGGTGCACGCTCCCATAAAATGTCCCGGGTCGCCACAGCGCATACAACCCATGGGTTTGGTGCATTCCGAACGGAAATGCCCAACCACCCCATAGTTGAAGCACTAGACTTGAGATGGCGAGCCCTTCCCTCCCTCCGCCTGAGGTCGGTATGTGTCCGACCCCGCCTGGGTCAGAGCACTCGGGTCTCTCGCCGGAATGGAGGACGACGACACGGGTGGGTGCCCACTCTGGCTCCCTCCCACGCCATCATCCCACGTCGGACGCGCCTTGCGCTTCTTCTTTTGAGACTTCTTCTTCGGGGGCGGAGGGCCATGAGCAACCCCCCGGACACGGTGACGCTCTTGTCCCTGCTGACCGTCTCGGCCGCGGAATGCGCCACTCTCCTGACCCGAGAATGTCCCAGCATGCGGGCCCGAGAAACCGCCAGTGCGACGACCCGGCACTGGAGGCCGAACTCCTTGGCGAGCCAGCGCGTCCCGGCGCAGCACTTCCTCGCGGCGCAGCCCCTCCGGCGAGCGGCCTCTCCCGGGCGACCGCCCCCGTCCCAGCGAGCGCGCCACCGGAGATGCGCGTCGGGGGCCCGGTGAACGGCGCCCAACGCCACGGTGGTCCGGGATGGCCTCTGGCCGGGCGGGAGGAGAGGCCCCACGGCGGCCCGGCGGGAGGTAGCGGGTGGGCGGCGCGGGGCACCGGCCCGCGGGCTAGTGGCGGCCGTCGTGCCTGCCCTCCGCCCGACCATCCGGCGGGGGAGGAGAGGGAGACCGGGGGCGGCGCCGGTGGTGGACGTCCTCATCCTCATCTGGAGCGCGGCCGCGCTTCATTGCCTTGGTGAAGGTGTGCGTCAATGGGGGCGGAGGCGGGTGGAGGCGAACGGCGCGTGCGGAGGAGGCGAAACGGCGGATGCGGGCGCTGTCGACAGGATGCCCTAGGGTTAGGTCGCGAGCTCCTTTTTGCAGCCACAACCAAGTACCCGATCTGGGCCGCTGCGAGCCCGACCCAGCCTATCCCGGCCCAGGAGCACGCGGCCTACGCCATTCTAGAATGGGACGCACCAAAGGGGCCGGCTGTAACACCTGGGGTGTTACCCTAGATAGAAAGTTGGTTGTTGCATTGCATCACATGCATCATATGCATTGCATCATGTTTTCAAAACAAATCAAAGATTCAAACCAAATTAAACTTTCCCACATTGACCAAAATTGCAAACTAAAACAATTCAATTGTTTTTTCAATATTTTGAAGTTGTTTGATCAAATTGCTTGTTAATAATCTTTTCCCTCTTGTTGAAAACCCTAATGGTAAATTTCCAATTCAACTTAAATTTCAAACCATTTCAATCATATGTGACATGATCAAATTGTGGTTAAAAACATTAAAGTGTTGCAAACAATTAAATTCAACAAATGCTTTCAAAATTGTTGAGTCTTTGAATAACATTGGTTAAAGACCAACTCCTTATGAACATACTAATGGAAATGCAAATAGCAATTTAACACTCAAAGTAATATTCCAAATTTTTGGGCTTAATGTGCACATTTGCTTTTATTTTCTGTTTTGAAAATTAATACAAACTATTGCATAAAATGAAGGCCCCAAACCCCTATCCTTTCTTTCTCTCTCTCTCTCTCTTTATCTCTTGCAAAAAAAAAGGAAAGATGAAAAAGAGAAAAAAATCAAAAGGCAAAGGAGAGAGGAGGCAGCCCTTTTCCCTCTCAGCCCACCACCACCTAAGCCCAGCAGCCCCCCCACGGTCATCTTCTTCGTACGGACAGAAGTACAGCGCCCGTCGCTGTCACCCCCACCGATCCCCACCTCAACTGCTCCCCCTCCCCCTATACCTACCCCTCTCTTCCTCCCAAACCCTAGCTCTCCCTCCTTCCTTTTCCCTCTCCGCCGCCACCCTCCTCTCTTCCTCCTCCGATCGTTTCTTCCCTGAATTTTTCTTCTGAACCGAGACAGAGAGCACCTCCATGGCCGGAGTTTGAAGGTGGCGGGGTAGTAGCTGTGGTCATCTTCGATGTTCTCTCTTCGCGGGAATGGAACCGGGGGAGTACCACCTCCACTTTTGCTGAGGACGTCGCGGCCGGAGGCGGGCTGCAGCGACGGCGCCGTCGAGCTTTTCCTCCCCGGCGAGCTCCTGTTCGTGCCGCGCGAGCCGTCCATGTCGTCGTCTACATCTCCCGTGTCCACATCGCCAACAGCCCCCCTCGGTGAGGCCCCGTTCCCTCCTTGCTCTCCTCCTCCTGGCTGCATGCGCGCGCTGCACGCACGGCAGCAGCAGCCGCGGCCGCCGGCGTCCAGTCCGCCCCCGATCCGATCCAAGTTTAGAACGTGAACTGTGTGCAGTTTTCAGAAATCCGCACCTAGTCCACCCCAAAAACCAACGCGCCTGTACTCTGTCACGAAACACAAGCCAGCGCACTGGTTAGGCACCCCTTGCGCGCAAGCCCAGGTGCTGGGTTCGAATCCCCCCCAAGCAGAAAAGCCCCCCTTTATTTTCTGCTGTTTTTTTCTTTTCTGCCCGAAATTCAGAAAAGCAGATCTGAAACATTACTTGTAAAATCCATTAAAAATTGAATCTTGCTCCAAATCGAATGATTCAAAATCCTGTGGCTTCATAATTCTGTGCTCTTTCTATTAATGCCAAGTTTGCAATATATTTCTGTAACAATTTTGGCACTAAATAATTAATTACTGAAAATGCAATAAAAATTGGAAACTTTGGAATTTCATAACTTTAGTTCTACTCATCCAATTTAAGCAAACTTGGGCTCTAAAAATTTGTCTTAACAAACTCTACACATTGGTATTTTATTTGGTCACAATTGAGTTAATTTTGAACATGTTTTCCTCTGTTTACTAAAAAGGGCAGAATAAAACTATTTATGGAAAATGGCATAATAAATTCAATAATAACCCAAAAATTATGTTTGATAGCTCAAAATGTGCAATGAAACATTTGCTACATGTTTTCAACCTTTTCAATGCAATGTGTTTGTTGTTTTCCCTAATTAAAAGTGGTGCAATAATCCAATGCTTTAATTAAAACCTTTTAAATTGCAAAATTCATAACTTGGGCAATTCAAATCCAATTCCAACATGTAAAATATGTTTTCCATCCCATTTTTCATGAACTTTGCAAATATCAACTTTGTTTGCTGTTTTGAATAATTTAAATTGCTGAAAACAACTGTTTCGTATTTAATGTATTTAAAATTGTCAAATTAATAACTAATTCATTTTAATTCCAATTTCAACAAATAAAATATGTTTTCCAATTAAAATTAAATGCTCCACCCAAATATAAAATTTGTTTACTGTTTTGAACAATTAAACTTGATGAAAACAACAAATGCTTGTGTAACACCTTTAAGAAACCAAAATTTCATAACTTAATAAATAAAATTCCAAACTTGGTAAATTTTATTTCAAATTGAATCCCTTGTTGTTTTCTTTTTGTTTTCCTCATCCATGCATCATGCTAATCCACTTTCACCTATTGGTTAGTTGTAAAACAATTATTTCAACCTTAATTCATGGGCTTTTCCATATGCAATCCAAATTGCATATGGGCCCATTTAAATATGTTATCATGTCAACTAGTTCATTTCTATGCATCCATTAAATTGTCATGCATCCATATCTTGATCATGCTGGATCTTTTGCCGTAGTAGTAATTGTTGCATCCCGTTGTTTGTTCGAGGTTCGTTGCTTCTTCCCGGATAGGACGTTGAGATGATGTGAGCAACGACAAGTTCTGCTACCTTGCGGGATCTCAGGCAAGTATACTCACTTGCTGCCATATGGCTGCCTTTCATCACTTGTTACCGATTCTTTCCGTTGTTCTTATTCTAGCCTGTTGATACGATGCTTGTGTCTCGATCCTATTGTATGTTTACCTTGCAGCCATGATATAGCCTTTTCCTTCCACTTCCTATTAACTGTTGCTTGTTTACCATTGTTGGCCCCCGTGTCGTAGTTGCATGCTTAGTGTTGTTTGCACTCGAGTCTTGTTGTCCTTTTGTTCTATCACCCGTTTAGTTGATAGTTGGGTTTCCATTCAACCAACAACTTGTTATTGTTCTGGGTAATAATAATTTGATGATAAGGCACCGGCAGGAGGCCCGGGTTAGGGTTTTGAAGCCTGCTAGTGTCGAAACTAGGAAAAGAGTCTTGTCTACTGATCCATGATGAGCGTGCTCACCGCATCCGGGTGGTAGTATGGGACCCCCCTCGACTTAGACCTGATCTGCAGCTTGTCCGAAGAGCCACACTTAGTTCGGGTGTTCCATTTGCTCCTTTGCATAATGGGTTGGCCCCCCTTTGGTTACTGATGATGATGATGATGATGCATATAGGGCGAGGCCTGTAGTGCCGGGGTGTTGTGTCCTGCGGGAGTTTTGCACACCTGCGCTGAGTATTCGGCTGCGTGGCTGGGACCTTATAGCTCCGTGGCTCCTAGGATGGGTTGTAGAGATGGTTTGGGTCGTGTCAAGCCAACCTGAGTTTTAGAAGGTGGCTTGAGTGTGTACGGGTACTGGAGCACACCCTGCAGGGATAAATCTTCTCGAGAAGCCGTGTTTTCCGCGGTTATGGATTACTTGGTGAAAGTACTGGCTAACAAGTATTCAGACAACTTACACCTAATTAATAATAATTTGACTAGTAATAGTCTTATTGACACAATAAGTTGACCATCATTAATCCAACAGTGTGAGTTATCCTTGGGTTGCTTCCTTAGTAGGGGGTAACATTGGATGGGTATTGTTTGGTGAGTAGTTGTAGTTGGTTCCGATACGCTATCTTATCCCCCTCTTTTAGCCGGATGTTGTAGTGAGTCTCTGTAGTTGGTTAGTGCAGCCCGCTGCCGCTTATTTGCAACAACCCCTTCCTTTCCGTTGAACCCAAAGTATTTGTATCTTGTGATGACTGATTACGCCGGTATCTTGTGAGTATGGTTTATCCACTTGCCAGTACTTAACCGTACTGACCCACGAATCCTTTTTCGTGGCTGCATATTCAATATTGCAGTCAACAGGTTTGAAGTCTGACGACGTTAGCTTGGGAATCCCTCCGGCTTGGCCTGGGCAGGGATTGGACGCTCTTGGTTATCTTCAGGACTCTTAGTCCAATTTGTATCTTGTCCGTAGGCGGACGATATGTTGTTTCTTCCGCTGTTATTTGGATCTTTGTATTGTATCAGTTGTATCCCTGACTCGTTTGAGTCATCTTGTATATATCTTTTCTGTTGTTGTTGTGGATTATTCGTGAACTGTTGTAATGTTATCACAAGTGGCAACCTGGAATCGGTTATTATGCGGATTTGGCGGGAATGCTGAAATCTGCATAGTGCCTGATCCCGGGGCGTCACAAATGGTATCAGAGCCTTGGTTCCGATTCCCGATATTGTTTCGATACGAATGGTTATCGAAGCAACGGGTCCGCAAAGCCTGTAGGTTAACCTTGCTAACGGTCGTTGTTTCTAGAGTGTCAAAAACTATTTCTGCTAAACTACTTTGGAAAAACGTCTCAATAGGATTCTTGTTTTCTCCTTATCTCTATTCTATTCCCCTCCCATCTTATTTGTTTTGGAGTCTACTCTCGTACTCAATCTGTCAAAGTGTTAGGACCCTACGTGGGTTGGACGTTTTCTGAGCCTTTAACCTAATAGGTTCGATCATCGGAAGATTCCTGGTGGAAAAACGTCGTCGTCACTCCGAGCAAGAATCCCTTGTTATTGGTGTCGAGGAGATCAGCTGGAAGCATGAAGAATCGATAGTCGAACTTCTTTCCCCTCCCGGGTTAGCAGGTGGATTGCGAGGGCGCAATCCCTTGTTAGTGGTGTCGTCTGTAACACCTGGGGTGTTACCCTAGATAGAAAGTTGGTTGTTGCATTGCATCACATGCATCATATGCATTGCATCATGTTTTCAAAACAAATCAAAGATTCAAACCAAATTAAACTTTCCCACATTGACCAAAATTGCAAACTAAAACAATTCAATTGTTTTTTCAATATTTTGAAGTTGTTTGATCAAATTGCTTGTTAATAATCTTTTCCCTCTTGTTGAAAACCCTAATGGTAAATTTCCAATTCAACTTAAATTTCAAACCATTTCAATCATATGTGACATGATCAAATTGTGGTTAAAAACATTAAAGTGTTGCAAACAATTAAATTCAACAAATGCTTTCAAAATTGTTGAGTCTTTGAATAACATTGGTTAAAGACCAACTCCTTATGAACATACTAATGGAAATGCAAATAGCAATTTAACACTCAAAGTAATATTCCAAATTTTTGGGCTTAATGTGCACATTTGCTTTTATTTTCTGTTTTGAAAATTAATACAAACTATTGCATAAAATGAAGGCCCCAAACCCCTATCCTTTCTTTCTCTCTCTCTCTCTCTTTATCTCTTGCAAAAAAAAAGGAAAGATGAAAAAGAGAAAAAAATCAAAAGGCAAAGGAGAGAGGAGGCAGCCCTTTTCCCTCTCAGCCCACCACCACCTAAGCCCAGCAGCCCCCCCACGGTCATCTTCTTCGTACGGACAGAAGTACAGCGCCCGTCGCTGTCACCCCCACCGATCCCCACCTCAACTGCTCCCCCTCCCCCTATACCTACCCCTCTCTTCCTCCCAAACCCTAGCTCTCCCTCCTTCCTTTTCCCTCTCCGCCGCCACCCTCCTCTCTTCCTCCTCCGATCGTTTCTTCCCTGAATTTTTCTTCTGAACCGAGACAGAGAGCACCTCCATGGCCGGAGTTTGAAGGTGGCGGGGTAGTAGCTGTGGTCATCTTCGATGTTCTCTCTTCGCGGGAATGGAACCGGGGGAGTACCACCTCCACTTTTGCTGAGGACGTCGCGGCCGGAGGCGGGCTGCAGCGACGGCGCCGTCGAGCTTTTCCTCCCCGGCGAGCTCCTGTTCGTGCCGCGCGAGCCGTCCATGTCGTCGTCTACATCTCCCGTGTCCACATCGCCAACAGCCCCCCTCGGTGAGGCCCCGTTCCCTCCTTGCTCTCCTCCTCCTGGCTGCATGCGCGCGCTGCACGCACGGCAGCAGCAGCCGCGGCCGCCGGCGTCCAGTCCGCCCCCGATCCGATCCAAGTTTAGAACGTGAACTGTGTGCAGTTTTCAGAAATCCGCACCTAGTCCACCCCAAAAACCAACGCGCCTGTACTCTGTCACGAAACACAAGCCAGCGCACTGGTTAGGCACCCCTTGCGCGCAAGCCCAGGTGCTGGGTTCGAATCCCCCCCAAGCAGAAAAGCCCCCCTTTATTTTCTGCTGTTTTTTTCTTTTCTGCCCGAAATTCAGAAAAGCAGATCTGAAACATTACTTGTAAAATCCATTAAAAATTGAATCTTGCTCCAAATCGAATGATTCAAAATCCTGTGGCTTCATAATTCTGTGCTCTTTCTATTAATGCCAAGTTTGCAATATATTTCTGTAACAATTTTGGCACTAAATAATTAATTACTGAAAATGCAATAAAAATTGGAAACTTTGGAATTTCATAACTTTAGTTCTACTCATCCAATTTAAGCAAACTTGGGCTCTAAAAATTTGTCTTAACAAACTCTACACATTGGTATTTTATTTGGTCACAATTGAGTTAATTTTGAACATGTTTTCCTCTGTTTACTAAAAAGGGCAGAATAAAACTATTTATGGAAAATGGCATAATAAATTCAATAATAACCCAAAAATTATGTTTGATAGCTCAAAATGTGCAATGAAACATTTGCTACATGTTTTCAACCTTTTCAATGCAATGTGTTTGTTGTTTTCCCTAATTAAAAGTGGTGCAATAATCCAATGCTTTAATTAAAACCTTTTAAATTGCAAAATTCATAACTTGGGCAATTCAAATCCAATTCCAACATGTAAAATATGTTTTCCATCCCATTTTTCATGAACTTTGCAAATATAAACTTTGTTTGCTGTTTTGAATAATTTAAATTGCTGAAAACAACTGTTTCGTATTTAATGTATTTAAAATTGTCAAATTAATAACTAATTCATTTTAATTCCAATTTCAACAAATAAAATATGTTTTCCAATTAAAATTAAATGCTCTACCCAAATATAAAATTTGTTTACTGTTTTGAACAATTAAACTTGATGAAAACAACAAATGCTTGTGTAACACCTTTAAGAAACCAAAATTTCATAACTTAATAAATAAAATTCCAAACTTGGTAAATTTTATTTCAAATTGAATCCCTTGTTGTTTTCTTTTTGTTTTCCTCATCCATGCATCATGCTAATCCACTTTCACCTATTGGTTAGTTGTAAAACAATTATTTCAACCTTAATTCATGGGCTTTTCCATATGCAATCCAAATTGCATATGGGCCCATTTAAATATGTTATCATGTCAACTAGTTCATTTCTATGCATCCATTAAATTGTCATGCATCCATATCTTGATCATGCTGGATCTTTTGCCGTAGTAGTAATTGTTGCATCCCGTTGTTTGTTCGAGGTTCGTTGCTTCTTCCCGGATAGGACGTTGAGATGATGTGAGCAACGACAAGTTCTGCTACCTTGCGGGATCTCAGGCAAGTATACTCACTTGCTGCCATATGGCTGCCTTTCATCACTTGTTACCGATTCTTTCCGTTGTTCTTATTCTAGCCTGTTGATACGATGCTTGTGTCTCGATCCTATTGTATGTTTACCTTGCAGCCATGATATAGCCTTTTCCTTCCACTTCCTATTAACTGTTGCTTGTTTACCATTGTTGGCCCCCGTGTCGTAGTTGCATGCTTAGTGTTGTTTGCACTCGAGTCTTGTTGTCCTTTTGTTCTATCACCCGTTTAGTTGATAGTTGGGTTTCCATTCAACCAACAACTTGTTATTGTTCTGGGTAATAATAATTTGATGATAAGGCACCGGCAGGAGGCCCGGGTTAGGGTTTTGAAGCCTGCTAGTGTCGAAACTAGGAAAAGAGTCTTGTCTACTGATCCATGATGAGCGTGCTCACCGCATCCGGGTGGTAGTATGGGACCCCCCTCGACTTAGACCTGATCTGCAGCTTGTCCGAAGAGCCACACTTAGTTCGGGTGTTCCATTTGCTCCTTTGCATAATGGGTTGGCCCCCCTTTGGTTACTGATGATGATGATGATGATGCATATAGGGCGAGGCCTGTAGTGCCGGGGTGTTGTGTCCTGCCGGAGTTTTGCACACATGCGCTGAGTATTCGGCTGCGTGGCTGGGACCTTATAGCTCCGTGGCTCCTAGGATGGGTTGTAGAGATGGTTTGGGTCGTGTCAAGCCAACCTGAGTTTTAGAAGGTGGCTTGAGTGTGTACGGGTACTGGAGCACACCCTGCAGGGATAAATCTTCTCGAGAAGCCGTGTTTTCCGCGGTTATGGATTACTTGGTGAAAGTACTGGCTAACAAGTACTCAGACAACTTACACCTAATTAATAATAATTTGACTAGTAATAGTCTTATTGACATAATAAGTTGACCATCATTAATCCAACAGTGTGAGTTATCCTTGGGTTGCTTCCTTAGTAGGGGGTAACATTGGATGGGTATTGTTTGGTGAGTAGTTGTAGTTGGTTCCGATACGCTATCTTATCCCCCTCTTTTAGCCGGATGTTGTAGTGAGTCTCTGTAGTTGGTTAGTGCAGCCCGCTGCCGCTTATTTGCAACAACCCCTTCCTTTCCGTTGAACCCAAAGTATTTGTATCTTGTGATGACTGATTACGCCGGTATCTTGTGAGTATGGTTTATCCACTTGCCAGTACTTAACCGTACTGACCCACGAATCCTTTTTCGTGGCTGCATATTCAATATTGCAGTCAACAGGTTTGAAGTCTGACGACGTTAGCTTGGGAATCCCTCCGGCTTGGCCTGGGCAGGGATTGGACGCTCTTGGTTATCTTCAGGACTCTTAGTCCAATTTGTATCTTGTCCGTAGGCGGACGATATGTTGTTTCTTCCGCTGTTATTTGGATCTTTGTATTGTATCAGTTGTATCCCTGACTCGTTTGAGTCATCTTGTATATATCTTTTCTGTTGTTGTTGTGGATTATTCGTGAACTGTTGTAATGTTATCACAAGTGGCAACCTGGAATCGGTTATTATGCGGATTTGGCGGGAATGCTGAAATCTGCATAGTGCCTGATCCCGGGGCGTCACACCGGCCCAAGGGGGGTCCGCGTTAGGGTTCGTCTCAGCCACGGAGCTGGGATGCGCCAGGAGCCCCGAGGGCGACCGCGTAGTCGACGCCGGCGGAGCGTGGGGTGCCGCCCGCACCTCCCCGTTCCCCACCCTACCGGCGTGCGACCTCACCGTCCCCGGTGTTCCCCCCAGCTCCCCTCCCCGTCCAACAGACCCCACGCGAGTCCCCGTCATGGGCGCCTCCGCCGGCCTAGCCGGGAACCGAAGGGCGCGCGGCGGCGCTCGGACCTGGCGGCGCGCCCCGCCACCAAGACCCGTGTGGCGGTCGGAGACCTTCCTAGCTAACGCCATGAACTCCCCTAAGGTCGGCGACGGCGCGCACGCACCTAGTGGCCAGCTCCGCCTCGACGGCCGCCTCATCGTCCGCCTCCTCTGCAACTTCCGCCCACCGGCGTCCCCGGATGGAATCGGTCACCGTGGCCCCGCCTGGGGACGGGGACGTCATCCGCGGAGACCCCGACGGCAGGTGGACGTGGCCCTGCAGGCCCGAAGGCAGAGAGGACGTCGGCGCCATCAGTTCGCCTTTGAGGTCGTCTTCAAGTTCGCCATCCAAGCAGCGACCTTTTTGCTGGTTGTCTCTCCAAATTGAAACTGCCAGCAAGTTATCTGTTTATGATTTGGCGTTTATTGCTGCTGCTTTGAGACATGATAGGTCTTATAATTTTGGTTCTTTGATTGCTTACCGTCTCTCACATAACCGTGAGAAGGGCGGAGTTTGTGGAGGTCTTATTGCCTCGCGCTTGTTAGCTTTGCATGGTTTGGAACCACACACTCTAGACTATCAGTTTCCTATAGAGAGGCTTAATCTTGTTTTCATGGTTCAACATAAATTTCTTTATACTCATGCTCACTTACATAATTTATCTTTTAAATTAACTTTCTCCAAACGGTCTGGGAGGAGAGTTGTTAAAACTGTTAGAGAAGTACTTTTGCCTGCACCTCCTTTGTTTGGTCTTAATAACAGGCAAGGATGAGCTTCCTGAGAGTGAGTTGGATACATACCTTGAGCATCTCCCCCAGCAAGGGGAGGACGCCGGAGAGGGGGACGATGGTGATTTCGTCCAGCCCTATGACGCCACGAGGATTCCATATCAGCATCCCGGTTATGACTATGCGACGACTGCTTCATCTTCTTCTTATGCACCCGAGTACGACCACGCGAGGGATTACCCACCGCAGTGGGGATGTTTCCCGCACTTTGATTGATCTCCACTTAGGCAAAAATCCTAAGCTTGGGGGAGGTATACCGACATCACACTCATTTATATATTATGTTCGGTGGGTTCTTTGTATATCCATGTTTATCATTTCTTTCATTTTTTATCGTTTCTCTTTGTTTCTTTCGCTTGTTTTGTTTTTATTGTTGTGTTTTCGCTTTCCAAAACACGAAAAGACCAAAAAGATTTCTGTTGTTTCTCTTTGTTTGCCTCTTTAGTTTCTTTATTTGGTTTGCTTTATCTTTTAGTTGTGTTTTAATATTCAAAAACCCAAAAATATTTTCTTTTGTTTGCTGTTTGTTTTCTTTTGTTCTTATCTCATTTTGAAAACCCAAAAAGATTTTTGCTTTGTTTGCTTGCTCTCTTTTTGTTCGTGCTTTAATTGAAAAACCCAAAAATATTTGTTGTTCTTCTTTGGTTTTGTAAAGTTTATTCAGAGTTCAACAGTCGTCCGTGATTCCATTGGAGCTTGGTTTTCATTATATATTATTCGAGCCACAAGTGAAGAGCAATAATGACGATATACGACAATTCAACTTGTGGTGAGAGGCTGGTATGAATTCTATTTTCTTTCATTTTTGTACATATATCCATCTATGTGATCATGCTTAGTTTGTTCGTATAAGATATATGTGACTTAATGGCTGCTTAATAGTTCATGCTCTCATGTTTTGTTCCAATATATTGATAGTAAATGACTTGTCATATAAATATTTGTTCGCATCGTTTTATTCATAGAAGGGTATGATATTGTGGTATCCTCCTCTGATTGTTTCATTTGAATCAACTTGGCACATGCTCACGCATGCTAAGACTGAAAACAAAAGTCAATAAGCCTCTATGATTTATTTTTCCTCAGAGTTCTAGTATCAATTTTACGTCTCAGTTAATTTTACTTTGTCGCAAACATGATTATGATAGTTGTTGCTCTCTTGATTGTCGCTCCCTGTCTATTTGCTAGCCTTCACATGTACTGAGTATGAGCTCTACTCATGCATCCAAATCCCTGAAAACCAAAGTTTGCCAAATGTGTCCACCATACCTACCTATATATGGTATTTAACCGCCACTCCAAGTAAATTTCTCATGTGCTACCTTTAAAACCTGCTAAAAATTATTCCTGTTTTGTGCCCCTGTCATGAGGACGTAAATAGAGAATTTTTATCTCACTTATTGATTGGATTTCACACCCTAGACTAGTGGCTTCATCCGCTTATCCAAATGATAAAAGAGTTGGCAGCGGGGTGCCCAACCCCAAATTAATACACACAAATTCTCTTCACTCTTTTTGCCCCTGATTTATCAGTCAAAGCATAATTGTGTAAACAAAAGAGAAAGAGGGATGACCTTCTACACCAGTTGCGTCCTTCACCATGGGATCCGCTCTTGTGAATCCAGTTGACTTGTGACATACTATATTATCTGTTTACCATTCATTGACATAAGCATACACCTCTCTCAAAATGTTTTTAATACCTCTGTTTAATAAAATAAAAAGCTCTAGCACATGAGTTATCCATGCTTCCCTCTGCGAAGGGCCTTTCCTTTACTTTTATGTTGAGTCTCCGCCTTATTCTTTGAGCACTTTCTTGAGAGCATAGTTATCATTCTTAGTGTAATGTGTTTGTCCCAAAGTATGGTTGATTGTGATATAAATTTGATACTTGCATCTTTGATATGTTTACTTCTAGTCTTCCCTTGAACTTCAGAGGTGCCCTGGCATTTATGTTTTGCCCCACAATTAAGGGCAAGCGAGATACCACTTTATCAGATCCTATTATGAATATTTCAATCTTGCAAATAGTTATGCTTCATGTTGTTTATTATTAATATGTTGTTATCTCTTCATGGTTTGCATAGCTATTAAGTGTCAGTATCTTGCATGTATCTTATCATGAGCATAATTAAGTATTTAATCACATAGTGAGTATATTTACATCATGTAACACAATTGTGTTCGTAAAAGTCTTTTATCGCACTCAGTTGTCACTGAATTGCTTGAGGACAAGCGATAAGCTAAGCTTGAGGGGAGTTGATACATCGAAAACGTATCTCCTTTTCTGAACACTTTTCTTATTGTTTTCCTCTGAACTTGTGTGTTTTGGATACAACTAACACAGACTAACGCTGTTTTCAGCAGAGTTACATTGGTGTCTCGTTTTTATGCAGAAAAATCAACTTTCGGGAAAATGCCTAGAAAAGCAACCATTGATGTTTTCACCACGGAAGACCCCGGAAGCCAGAAGGGGTCCAGGAGAGGGGCCAGAGGGTGGCCACACCCCCCTGGCGCGGGTCCCCCTGGCCACGCCAGCATAGGGTGTGGCCCCCTAGTACCCCCCTCGGACTCCCCTTTCGACTACAAGTAGCCTTCAACCCTAAAACCCGAGGGGGTACGTCATATTCCACAAAAACACAACAGAGCGTCGCCGCCATCCTGAACCTTGATTCGGGGATCCGAAGTTCCTGTTCGGGCACCCTGCCGGGACGGGGAAGTGGAGGAGATCATCGTCATCACCAACGTCTCTCCATCGACCATCCATGTTTCCCCCATTCATGTGTGAGTAATTCCCCGCTGTAGGCTGAAGGGGATGGTAGGGATTGGATGAGATCGTTCATGTAATAATGTCGTGATTGTTAGGGCATAGTGCCTAGTATCCTCTATTAGAGCTATTGACATTGTTGCAACTTGTTATGCTTAATGCTTTCTACTTTGGGCCCGAGTGCCATGATCTCAGATCTGAACATGTTATTGAATCATGATGATAATTATTGTTTCTTGATCATACCTGCAACTTGTTTACACATATCATTGTCCAGAACCCGAGGCCCCGAAGTGACAGAAATTGGGACAACCGGAGGGGATGACTGCGATGTGAGGATCACATATGTTCATGAAGTGTTAATGCTTTGCTTCGGTGTTCTATTAAAAGGAACACCTTAATTACCAGTAGTTCCCTTGAGGCCCCGCTGAAAATGGGCTGGTAGGACAAAAGATGTTGTGCAAGTTCTCATTGCGAGCACGTACGACTATTTATGGAACACATGCCTATCATTACTTAGTGCTTGGATGCTTTATCATATTTATCTGCAATGCCCCTGACATGATCATTATTAGAACTTTCTTATCCATGCAATGCCCGTTCATCCATCCCTATGTCTACAGTATTTAATCCGTTGTTTACTTCAAACACTATTGCTGCTGCTGTTATTTCACTATTGCTGCTACTATAAAACTGGTACTACTGATAAACCACTGCGAACAAAAGTACTTTCAGGTGCAGGTGAATTGACAACTCACTTGTTAAGGCTCACAAATATTCTTTGGCTCCCCTTGTGTCGAATCAATAAATTTGGGTTTTACTTCCATCGAAGACTATTTCGATCCCCTATACTTGTGTCTCATCATATGCACACATACGTCTGGGCAAATACTGCAGCGCTTCGCCGTCTAGTACTTAGCGTTGCAGTTTTATATGAAGGTGGAGTTCTCAACACATGAGAGAGAGAAATTAGAAGCTAGGTCTAATCGGGAGAGAAACACCTCATCCTAATTAAAACAAGCTCTAACTCTATTAGCGGAAGCTCTAATCCAATTAGAAGAAGCTCTAATCTAATTAGAAGGGCTCTAATTAGATTGCTCCAATTATTCTTCTAATTATTAGAGAATTTCTAGTCTACTCAGAATTATTCTAATTATAAGCTCTAATTATTCTTCTAATTACTAGAGAAGGCTCTAATTCAATTAAAAGTGTTCTAATTAGAATCTCTAATTAGTCATCTAATTATTTAGAGAAAGAGAGAGGCTTGAGAGCCAATTGTTTATTCTCTAAAGAGAAGAGGGGTGGGTATTATATAGTGGGTCAAGGGAGGGCACCTGCCATCGGGGAGGAGGTCGGTTTCCCCTCCTCTCCCTTGGCCACACCAAGTCTCCTAGGAGACTTCGGATTGGACTCCAAAGTGGAGTTCAATCCCCCTCCCTTTTCCCCTTTTTCTTTTTCCCACTCATTTATTTCTCAAATAAAATTAGGGAAAATTACCAGGGAAAGCATATGAACCTTGGGAGACCATGGGTCCCACCTTTCATCCCCTAAAATTAGGGTTTGCCAAGAGGAGGAAAGTTGCCCCCTTCCGACATTGCTCCCATATATGGAAAGTCCCCTAGAACTCTTACGGGACCGTGAGACCCTTATAGATAAAATCATCGATATTATCTAACAATGTCAAAAGTATATTCCGACATACCGGGACATCTCATGCCCCCTGCACTTGCTCCGTAAAGCGTGCAACCTCAATTTCTCTTTCATAACAACTCCAGAATAAATTCCGGTGGTTACAGAAATTGTTTATATCACTCAGGACATCTCATTCCCTCGTTATAAATTCTCTCTGATACATAAAATATATCTATCACTTAGAAAAACCATTCCGGTGATACTCCTAGTTGATCCGGACTTACCGATATACACAAAAAAATAAGCCCAAACCTAGGTGTGTTTCCCCTACAGGTTTGATAGTGAATGGACATGAAACTAGAAACTCTTCCCTTTTCAATAATAAATAGCGGGGACGTGGAAATCCATATTGATTCCCACATACTAAAGGAATAAACTGTTGAACCCGTTTGTTATTAGACAAATCTCCCATTACTCATGATACTGAACTTACCCGAGACTATTGATTCCGGTATCGGCTGTGAAACAATCTCTGGTTCACTAATACCTTTGTATCGTCTTGTTATCCAGTCAGTTTAATCTTTGTCGTTCCTGTATTATGATATCCCACATGACGTATAATAATCATGCATTTTCTGTAGAACTTATGGACATCAAGAATACCGAATGGGACCAGGTATGTATCTCTCTTTTTACGGAGTACTAATTTCCGTCTCAGAACATCGAGGTAATATACTCCTTTAAAATTACCCACTAACTACCTTTATGTTCACCCAGTTTATGGTGTGAATCTTGATAGCACCAAAGTAGAACCTCTAGGATATATTATCCCAATAACCTCATGGTCAAAGGATGCATTGTAATATAATTGTGTTGTCATATGATTCTAAGGACAAAGATGTCTTAGTGGAATCTCTTAGCATATCAATCTACATAGGGAATACCCAGCCATATTGTTCCCTTCCAACAATATGTTACTCATTGATGTTGACATAAGCAATATCCATGACCAGGAAAACATAGTCATCAAACATCCAATAAATTAGTCAAAAAAGGCAAGAATGGGGTTTGTTTATGTGTTCATGTTACTACACGTGAGAATATGTTTTCCTCTAAATCTCATATTCAAAAACCACGTCAGTTATAGCATAGTAATATGAATCATAATTATGAAAAAAATGTATAAATATTATTGCCTTTTGAGATTACATCCAACCACCACTATCTCCAAATGGGTGGCAAGCATCAAGCATAGGATTTCTTAGAGACGCTTCTCTTGAGCTGACACTTCAATCTTGATGACGAACACCACTTGACATCATCGACCATGGGCTATATTGATGGAGGGGTTAACCTCTTAGGTGGCCCAATCTTCATGAATCTACCAAGAACACGAATAAAGAATGAAGAACATGAAGAACGCAAGGGGAACGAGAGGGGGATCAGAGAGGGAAGATAGCTAGCAAGAAATGAAAGACCCAATCTCCCGTCAACTAAGCCGCAACGGCCGCCTACAGAACAATCGATCCTACTGAACTCGCCTTATCGGAAACCGCTTCAACACCACGTGGCTGGTCCACCACGCCAATAGAACCTCAAGGGTTAGTTGAGATAGATTGGAAAGTCCCTAACTGATTTGCAAGGGGAAAGGACAGGTAACCCGGTGTAGCCTTGATATGATCCTAGATACAAATCATAGGAGTAGCCTTGATACGGTCCTAGATACAAATAATAGAAGTAGCCTCACAAGAGGGGTACAAGAGCAAACCTCAAATGTCTAAATTCATCTCTAACCCTAGATCTAGCCCGAGGGGGTCCTTGTATAGCCAAGAGGGTAGGTGAAGGTGGAAAAAGGGGCTTTTACCCTCTTTTGCGCAGCAGCAGGGCAGCCGGCCTGGGAGGCCGGGGTCAACGCAGGGTGGTCGGTCTAGTGACGCAGGGCAGTCGGCCTGGGGCCGGGGTGGAGGCCCGATCGTTCAGGTGCCCTCCCGGCCTGAGCTGCAGGAAGCCCGGCCCGAGACGAGGGTGGGGGCCGGCTGCTTTTGTAGGTGGCCCGGCCTAGAGGGGCAGGGGAGCCGGCCTGGCTGGCCTTTGAGGCCGGGTCCCCTGTTTTCCTCCTCCCTTCTTCTTCTCTTCTTCTTCTTCGATGTCGTCTTCTCGGACTTCTTTCATAGCTTCTTGGGCATCATCTTGGGCGTGTTCTTGGGCATCTTGGGCATCGTCTTGGGGCTCCAGCATGGGATAAAACCTAAGCATGCATAGGGTGGTTCCATGAGGTAGCGCACAATTCACCAAGTCATCGAAAGCAGAGCGAGAGAGGAGTGAGTTCACCTTATCGTGCATCGTCTTTGCTCTTGATCTTGTCATAGGTCCACTTGGTGTTGGGCTTGGTGGAATGGGGTGTGCTGCATCATCTCCCCCCCCCCCTTGAAAAAGAGTCGACCTCAACTCGTGGTCTTCCTCATCACTTGGATATCCATGGAAGGGAGAGAGATCCTTGACATTCAAGCAGTTGTGGACAAGGTACTTGGATGGCAGTAAGTCGAGCTTGTAGGCGTTGTTGTTGATGCGCTTGATGATCCTGAAAGGTCCATCGCCTCTTGGCTTGGTCTTGGAGTTGCGCTCTTGTGGAAAACGGTCTTTGCACAAGTGTAGCCAAACAAGGTCGCCTTGTTGGAACACCATGGGCTTCTTGTTCTTGTTCATCATGGATGCTCGATGCTCGGAATGCTTCTCAAGTGTAGATCTTGTGGGTTCATGGAGCTTCTTTATGTAGTCGGTGCGCTTTTCAATGTCCATGTTGACTTGCTCGCGTATAGGCAATGGTAGGATGTCGAGAGCGGTGTTGGGGTTGAAGTCGTAGACGATCTCGAAGGGGATTCTCTTAGTAGCTTGGTGAAGTACTCGATTGTAGGCGAACTCGGCATGGGGAATGCATTCCTCCCAATTCTTGAGGTTGGGCTTGATCAATGCCTGTAGGAGTGAAGAAAGCGTTCTATTCACCACTTTGGTTTGGCCATACGTTTGTGGGTGGTAGGTGATGGAGAAAAGTAGCTTGACGTCGAGCTTGGCCATCAAAGTCTTCCGAAAGTAGGAGGTGAACTTGACATCTCGACCCGACACAATTGACTTGGGCACACCATGTAGACGCACAATTTCCCTAAAAAACGAATTTCTGACATGTGAAGCATCGTCGGTTCTATTGCAAGGAATGAAATGTGCCATCTTAGAGAAACGATCAACAACGGAAAATACTGAGTCCATGTTTGTTTTAGTGCGTGGAGTCCTAACACAAAGTCCATGCTAATGTCACTCCAAGGAGCGTGTGGTGTAGGTAATGGTAAGTAAATACCATGAGGATTGGAAGTAGACTTAGCTCGGAGACATGTAGGACATCGCTTGACGAGTCTTTCAACTTGGTGCCTCATATTAGGCCAGTAGTAGTGGTTGGAGAGCATGGCGTAGGTCTTGTCCCTTCCAAAGTGTCCCATGAGACCTCCTTAATGTGATTCCTTCAATAACAACAAACGAAGAGAGGACTCCATAATACACAATTTGTTAGCCTTAAACAAGAACCCTTTATGAAGATAGTAGTCATCAAAACCTCGATTGGGCAAGCATTTTTCAAAAATGGGTCCGAAGAAAACATCGAAAGAGTATAAGTATTTTATCTCATCCAAACAAATCACATTAATTTCAAGGCGGATAAGAAGACACACTTTTCTAGACAAAGCATCTGCTATGACATTTTCTTTACCTTTCTTGTACTTAATGACATAAGGAAAATATCATATGAATTCTACCCATTTATCATGCTTTTTGCTCAAATTGTACTTGACGACATGCTCGAGTGATTGATGATCGGAATGTATAACAAATTCTTTAGGCCAAAGGTAGTGTTGCCAAACTTCCAAGACCCTAACCAAAGAAAATAGTTCCTTGTCATAAATTGGGTAATTGAGCTTAGCACCATCTAATTTCTCACTATGATAAGAAATGGGACGTCCGTTTTGCATAAGAACACCACCAATGCCTATTCCAATAGCATCACATTCGATCTCAAAATCCGGCAAAACAAGCAAAGGTGCTTCGGTCAAACATTTCTTGAGGGTATCAAAAGCTTTTTGTTGAGCATTGCCCCCAAACAAACGGTACATTCTTCTTTGTAAGGTCATTTAAAGGGAAAGAAATGGTTGAAAAACCCTTCACGATAGAAATCGGCAAGACCATGAAAACATCTTATCTAACCCGCGGAGGTAGGGTTGAGACAATTTCTAATTGCTTCGACTTTCTTCTCGTCAACTTCAATTCCATTGGAGGAAATCACAAAACCCAATAAAAGAAGCTTGTTGGTGCAAAAATTGCACTTGGAAAGATTTGCAAAAAGTTTTCCTTTGCGAAGAGCCAACAAGACTTGATAAATATGATCAAGGTGATCCTCCAAAGATTTGCTATAGATAAGGATGTTGTCAAAATAAACCACGACAAATTTGCCAATGAAAGGGCGCACAACTTCATTCATAAGAAGCATGAAAGTGGAAAGAGCATTAGAAAGACCAAAGGGCATGACAAGCCATTCATACAAACCAATTTTTGTTTTGAAAGCTATTTTCCATTCATCAGCTATGCTCATGCTAATTTGGTGATATCCACTTTTAAGATAAATTTTGGAAAAGATAGTGATACGTCATAAACGCATCCTTAATTTCTGATGTTCCATGTTGTTTTCATTTCATATGCTAAATGTTTTCCTTACACTTTATGTCATTTTTATCGATTTCCGGAGACTAACCTATTGACAAGATGCCACAGAGCCAGTTAGTGTTTTCTGCTGTTTTTAGTTTCAGAAAAGTTATTCTCGAAATATTCTCGAAATTGGAAAATTCGAAGCCCGAAAGTCTTAGAATTCCCGAAGGTTCCACGGAGTCTTGAAGAGTCCCGGAGGGGGCCCACACCATAGGGCGATGCGCCCCCCTGGCCGCGCCTGTGGGTGGTGTGGGCCCCTCAGGCGCCCACCGCCATTGCCCTTTCGCCCATATTACCCCCTCGAATAGTTAACCCTAAAAAGGGACCACTTTTCCACGAAAAACACCTGAGGCCGCCGTCATCGTCAACCCGAGATCGGGAGGGTTATGGAGTTCTCCACGGCACTCTGCCGTGAGGGAAATCATCACCAGAGGGCTCTACACCACCATGCCCGCCTCCAGAGTGATGCATGCGTAGTTCATCCTTGGACTACGAGTCCATAGCAGTATCTAGATGGTTTTCCTCTCCTCTTTATGCCTCATGTTTGGATCTCGTGAGATGCCTCACATGATCGAGATCATCTTATTGTAATGCGACATGTTGTGTTTGCTGGGACCAGATGATTATTGAATGCTATGTCTTTTGATTATCAAACTATCATGTTTTCTTCATGTGTATGTTATTTATGATCTTGCATGCTCTCCGTTATTAGTAGATGCTCTGGCCAAGTAGATGCTAGTGACTCCAAGAGGGAGTATTTATGCTCGATAGTGGGTTCATGCCTCCTTTGCATCTGTGCTCGAGTGATAGTAACGTGACAGATGGAGTATGTGATGTTGCCATTAGGGAGAAAACAACAATGTTTCCTTTGTTTACATTGTTTACATTACACACTTTGCTTATTGCGATAATCTGTTGCTTGCAACTTAATACCCAACGTTTGTTCGGATGATATTCGGAGGGTAGATTATTAGACATAGACGCAGTTGGATGACGATCTATGTATTTTGTTGTAATGCCCTCATGAATCTCATAGTAATCATCGTGTCACGCATGTTTCATTATCTATCAATTGCCCAGCTGTAATTTGTTCACCACGCATGTTAGCTATCTTTTATGGAGAGACACCACTAGTGAATTGTGGACCCTGGTCCATTTTCTCATACTGATAATACACACACTGCTTCCACTGTTTCCACACTGGTACTGTTGTTTTCATATTGTTCTCATACTGTTTACCACACCATACATTTAATCTCTTTGTGTTCAGTAAAACCGGTGAGATTGACAATCTCACTGCTTCGTTGGGGCAAAGTGAATTTATTGTGTTTGTGTAGGTTCCATGTTGCTACTGAACCATGCACCCTGCCACCTCAGCTGCATCAACCTTCAGAAGTTGCTTGTCCTCCTATTGGTCGATTCAACATTGGTTTCTTTTCTGAGGAAAAACTTGCCGCTGCACTCTTCACAACATTTCTCTTGGGGTTTACCAATGTCAGCCATCAACAAGTTTTCTGGCGCCGTTGCCGGGGAGGAAGATAATTTATGCAAGGGGTGCCTCTCACTTCCAATCTCTTTACTATGTTATTGTTTTGATTAGTTTATTTTATTTATCTTGTTTGATTCTCTTTATCAAAAACACAAAAAACAATTCTTATTCTAGTTGTTATTTTTTCTCTATCATGCTTTGTATCAATGGTTGATGTCTTTGAAACTAGATCTTATTCGCAATATGGGTCCACGGAAGAACAAAAAAAATACTATAAGGAACACCGCTTGTCACAAGACGGGATACACTTATGGGACCAAATTAATAAATTGCATAACATTGCTAGAAACTTGTGCTCTACTTATAATGTTACTTATTGCTTTGATTAACTTGCTGCTGTAGGAGGTATAAACACCTCCCTTTTCAATGTGAGTATAATGATTTTGTTACCATATCTTCTTATGTTAAGGGAAATTATGACTTTGATGATGTGGAACAAATTGAGGAATTTATTGCTTGGAAGGGTGCATTCGAAAATGCTTATTTGCTTGAAAATATTGATGATGCACCTTATAAATATGAGATTTATGATATACTTGAATATTGCTTTGATAATTACAAGGATTGTAATTACTATATAATTGTAACATCCCAAGTATGAAAAACAACCTTTAGAATGTTTGCTTTTTGTTAAATTATGTTTTGCATCATGACATCATAATCATTGCATTTGTTTTGCTTTGTTTTCCATTTGTTTTTCTTTGTTTTCCATCTGTTTTCCCTTGTTTTTCCATTTGAATTTCAAACCAATTTTCAAATGCTTGTTTCATACTTGTTCTGTTACAATTTTCAAATAGAAATATTCAAATAAACACATCTTTTGTGTCCATTAAAATAGAAAGTTCAAACTATTAAATGGTTCCTTTTAACAATTCATTTAATATCAAATTTCACTCAAATTCAAATAAAATACAAACAGCAACTAATTTCAAAATTTTTAAAAACAAAAGTTTGCACAATGTTGCTGTTACAATAAATAACCTATACAAATTTTTCCTAAATTTTTCTAACCCCAAAACCCTATCCTTTTCTTCCTTTTTCTTTTCAGCAAAAAAAAAAAAACAGAAAGAAAAAAATAAAAAGGAAAACGGCTGGGGAAGGCAGACTGGGCCAAGCCCAGCCCACCTAACCCCAGCGCGCGCGCGCAGCGGCCCGCGGCCCCCTTCTCCCTCCTCCGTACGGCTGGCGTCAGCTGACGCCAGCGCGCACGCAGCAGAGGCACCTCCACCTGCTCCCCACCTTTTCCCTCACCTATTTCTAGCCCGCAAGCCCCCAAACCCTAGCCCTAGGTTTCTTCTTCCTCCCTGCCGCCGCCAGTTCCTCTCCTCCTCTCTATTTTTCCCTCTCCGGCGAAGTTGGGGGTAGTGGTCGATCATGGCGCCGCCGTCGACAGCAGCCTAGGGGGCGCCACCGTGCACGCCAGGGGCACGAGCAGGACCGCCACACCTCCCTCGTCCTCATCGACAACTGCAGCAGGACCCAGGGGCCGCTGATCATCGACGACGAGCTCGATGCCGCCGCGGCTGTTCTGAAGAATTTCACCGCGCCGTCGCCTCCGTCTACCTCACGTCCATCCCTCGCCTCCGACAGCCTCCCGGTGAGCCACCGCAGCGTCCCGTGCCTTCCTCCAGCCCCCTCGTTTCCTGTACGCACGCGCCAGTTTCTGAAACTCCGGCAGCGTCCGCCACCGTGCCGCCATGGTTGCAATCGAGCATGTTTCCGTGGGTGTTCAGGCCATCCAAGCACACGAGCGCACTCAGCACGCACCCACGCACACCCTAGCGCCGCCAGTTGTTGGTCATCGACGGTGAGCGCGCGCCGCCGTGCCGTCTGTCCCCGCGGTCAGATGGAAGACTCAATTTTTATTCAGTTTCGTCAGTTAAGAACAGATACACCTCATACCCCCGCGCGCATCTCTCTGTCAGCAAACGAATCCGCACCGTAGTGGTTGGATCTAACGGTGCGCAGCGCGAGGGCGTGGGTTCGAATCCCCGCAGCGCGGATTAAATCCCCAAGTTTTGCTCCACTGCCACGCGTGCACGCTGGCCCCACCTGCCATTGGCAGTGGTGGCCACGCAGACACCCACGCGCGCGCCAGCTGGGCACTGGCCCACAGGCCAGTGACCCAGGGGTCGATCTGCTGCGTAGAAAACGTTTCCAGGGGCCGTTCTGTGATTTCTTTTTCGCAGCTAAGCCCCTGGACCAAATCTGTATGTTTTAAAATTGCAGAATAGCCCCTGTATTTAAAATACAAATAACTTTTGAATTTCAAATCCAAATAATATAAATAAAATATGTTTTCCGCACCAAATTTAATTCTCTACCTGTTTAAATCATTTGTTTTCTGTTTTGAACATTTCAAATGTTTTCAAAATTCAAATTCAAACAACTCATTTCAAATTTGGTTAATTTCATAACTAATTCAAATTTAATTCAAATGTCACATATAAAATATGTTTTCCATGCCAAATTAAACCACCATTTCAAATATAAACTTTATTTCATGTTTTGAATAATTAAAATTGGTTAAATAATTTAAACCTTGTTTAAATCATTTAATATTGCTAAATTCATAACTTGGTCAAATTAAATTCTTTTTGAACATATAAAATATGTTTTCAAACCAGAAAATTATAATCTTTTCAAATATGAATTTTAATTAATGTTTTGAAAAAATAAAAATTCAAATAAATTCATACTTGAATTAAATTCATTTAAATATTGTTTAAACTTGTTTAATTCATAATTAATTCACTCTAATTCCTTTTTCAACAAATGAAACATGTATTCCACCTAAAATTTTGTATTCTTTCCAAATATGAACTTTTTTTTTATCTATTTTGAACATTTGAAATTGGTGAAAACAACAAATGCTTGTGTAACTCCTTTAAGAAGCCAAAATTTCATAACTTAATAAATAAAATTCCAAACTTGGTAAACTTCCTTTCAAATTGAAGCTATTGTTGTTTTCTTTCTGTTTTCCTCATCCATGCATCATGCTAATCCACTTTCACATGTTGTTTAGTTGTAGATCATCTAAACCAACCTTAATTCATGGGCTTTCCATATGCAATCCAAATTGCATATGGGCCCATTTAATTTGGTTATCATGTCAACTAGCTTATTTTGATGCATCAGTTAAATTGTCATGCATCATCCCATGATTGTGCATTATGCCATGTTATTGATTGTTTGTCTCTCTGCGTTGTTTGTTTGCTTCTTCTCGATTAGACGATGACGCTGAGACAGACGAGGTTTACGACACTACTTCTGAGGAGTTAGCCCAGTACCAGGGTACTAAGTTTGCAGGCAAGTATTCACTCACATGAACCATTGTGTTCCGTTCCACACTGGATACCGATACCTTCCGTTGTCTATCCTGCTAGCCTTATGAATCGTTGCTTGTGTTCGATCCTATCACATGTTATCCTGTAACCCTGATATAGCCTCACCTCCACACCTATAACCCCGTTGCTTGTTGCCTATGTCTTACTAGCATGCTTAGGGTTGTTTATGCTCGAGTCTGCTGTCCGTTATTTCTGTTACCTTATTTATTATGTTCTGGGGCTCGATGTTAAACAACAACCTGTTAATGTTTGAGGTAATGCTAATTTGATGATAAGGCACCGGCAGGAGGCCGGGTATGGTTTTGAGGCCTGCTAGTGTCGACCCTAATTAGGAAAAGGGTCTTGTCTACTGATCCATGATGAGCGCACTATCCGCATGTGGGAAGCGTGTATGGGCGCCCCCCTCAATTTGATTCGATTCGCATCTCGTCCAAATCGCCACACTTAGTTCGAGTTTTCCATTTGATGCATGCATATGCAGGTGCGAACCCGAGGCCAGGGTGGAACTTTTGTAGTCGGCATTTAGGGCGGCGTGGTCTTCCAGTGCTATGAGGGTCCCCTTTTCTTCGTGGGGGCTCGATTAGCCGCGCACGCAAAACACGTGGTGTTTTGGGCTTGATGCGAAGAAGAATTGGGTTGTGTTGAGTGCCCCGCTTGGTGGAAGGCATTCCATCTGGCGGGTTATTCTTACGTGTACGGCCAAATTGGTGCATCCCTGCAGGGTTAAATCTTCTCGAGAAGCCGTGTTGTCCGCGGTTATGGATGACTTGGTGAAAGTACTGGCTAACAAGTACTCAGAACAACTTACACCTAACTAATGATAACTTGACTAGTAATAGTCTTATTGACACAATAACTTGAACCATCATTAATCCAACTGTGTGAGTTATCCTCGGATTGCTTCTTTGGATAAGGGGCGAGATCCAGGATGGGTTTGTTTGAGGTTAGTTATAGTTGGTTACGATACGCTATCTTATCCCCTTCTTTTAGCCGGAAGTTGTAGCGTGTTTCTGTAGTTGGTTAGAGCAGCCTGCTGCCGCACTTTTGTATCACCTATTCTTCCGTTGAACCCAAAGCATCTGTACTTGGTGTTGCCGGGTACACTTTGGTATCTTGTGAGTCTTGCTTGCCAGTACTTGTCTGTACTGACCCCTTTGGGGCTGTGGTTTCCGCAGACTACGTTTCCGAGGATCCCCATGGTGGCTACTACGTGGAGTATGACGAGGCTGCTGACGAGTAGATAGCGTACCCGGGCAGGATCCGAGACATCGTGGATGGGATCCGTCTTTTCGTTTCCGGCCTCTTAGGCCTATTTGGATCTTGTCTGTACTCAGACACTTTGGATGCTTCCGCTGTGATGTAATGATGAATTGTTGGGACATGTGTCCTCTGGATGATTGTATTTGCTATTCTCTGCTCTAGTGAGAGCTATTTGCAACTTATTTCAATCTTTTGTGTCTTAGAGATATGTTGTGATATCACTTGTTCAAATGCCGTTGACGTGCCATGTGTGTATGTTATGAAGTACGTCAACGGAAGTAGTCGGATTTCTATGGGATGGTTTACGCAGACGATAGATAGTAGAGAATGGTTGTCACACGTTTACGTGTTGGCCTGCTCATATTTAGATGCGGGTGCCGGTATGCCCCGTAAGCCATTTGTTCTACTGTTTAGCGGACTGTGAGTATCCTCTAGAAGTCCGGGTGCGACAATAATTAAATATCTTAAAAGATGCTCTCCACCAAAGGAAGTAACTGATGCCTTGCAGGAGCCTATGGAAGAAGAAATTGCTAAATCTGGAAGCTCATTGGATGAAAAACAGGAGGAAGACTGGAGTAGCTACCCATGTCTACCTCCAAATGAGAGTAACTCTTCAACTCATAATTGTGATGATCCTATTGATTCTTTTGAAATATCCCTTTTTGATGAAATTGATACTTGCTATAATTGTGACCTTGATACTACTATGAATGAAACTTGTGAGAATGATATTTCTACTGTTATTTATGATAATCCTTGCTACTTTGATAAATCCTATGATAATCCTCTGTTTATTCCAAATATTGATATGCATTATAATGAGGAAGTTTGCTTAGAAAATTTATATGATAATGCTCTAGATGATGGTCCTATGTTACTTGATGTTATAAATTATAATGCTACTGAAAATAGGATTGCTATAATGTGTCCTATACCTTTTATGAGTGATCAATCATCTCATTTTGATATTACTAAAAGTGGGGAAAAATGAGGAGCTGATTTTAAATTTTGATCCCGCTATTTTTTAGCTTGATATGAATTGTGTGCTTTTAGACCATGAGAAACATGCTTTTTGTGATAATTCTGTTGTTGAGTTTATTCATGATTCTACTGAAAATTATTATGAGAGAGGAAAATATGGTTGTAGGAATTATCGTGTTAATAAAACACCTCTCTTTTTGTTGAAAGTTTTGAAGTTGCTCTTGTTCTACGTTCCCATGACTTCTAGTTTGAGCTTCTTTAATTTATTTCTTTACAACCATCCTATGCATAGGAAGTGGGTTAGACTTAAATTTGTTTTATACTTGCTTCTCTATGCTCTCTTTTTCTTAATTCATATTTCTTATGTGAGCATCTACTTGATTCCACTTTTTTGGGCCTGGCTAAAAGGCGTTAAAGAAAAGCACTTCTTGGGAGATAACCCATGGTTTTATTTTTTGCTGTGTTTTTCTCTGTTTTCTTTGAATCAAGGGGTTATATAATTTTGTCAAAAATCCCATGTATCTTTATTTTCACGTATTAGTTGTGCCAAGAAAAGTTTCTAGCGAAAGTTAGAGTTGGTTTTGGATTTCTGCGCAAGAAACAGATTTATGCTGTCCACCGTAAAATCATATAAATTCGAGAAAGATCAAAATAACCTAAAACTTTTTGTGCTTATTCCTCAGCTAATTCTGAAACTTATTCGATCTTTATGTTTTTCGATCTGAGAAACTTAAGTGCCCCGAAAAAATTCGTCTTTACAGATTTTTCTGGTTTTGGCAGATTCTGCCATTTTTTCTTGAATTTTCTCTTTTACGATGTCAGGTGGATTTCTTTGCTTCACGAAACATCAGTGGATGTACCTAATGTTTCAAATTATCAATAGAACTTGTGCCCATACAGAGCTCATGGATTTTTTTTATTTTTGCACTAACCCTCTAATGCGAATGACTTTTTGAGTGTGGTGTGAAGGAAGTTTTCAAGGGTCAAGAGAAGAGGGTGATATAATGTGATCAAGAAGAGTGCAAGGTCAAAGCTTGGGGATGCCCCCGTGGTTCATCCCAGAAAATTCTAAGAAGACTCAAGCATCTAATCTTGGGGATGCCCAAGGCATCCCCTTCTTCATCAACAATTTATCAGGTCACTTCTAGTGAAACTATATTTTTATTCGGTCACATCATATGAAGTTTACTTGGAGCGTATGTTTGTTTTTATTTTGTTTCCATTGCTGCAATAATATATTTGGAACCTAGCATTATTTGTGTGGGAGAGAGACACGCTTCACTTCTTCGTTTGAACACTCGTTATGCTCGTACTCTTAGTTTTTCTTCTAGCTGCTGCAAAATTCCTGTTTAGCTCCTGTTTTTCTTGCATCTATTATTTAGAGCTGTTAGTTTTAGTAGAGTTGTGTTAGTACTCTCTTTTTTCATTGTTGTATCTCTTGGAGAGTTTTTTTTAGTATGAAATGCTTGGTGTTGGAAAGCAGTAGTATAGTTTTTGTGCTTACACCTGTGCAATTAGAAGCTTGTATAGACTGTGGCTAGACTTTTTCATGTCATGCTAGATATTATTTTAATTCTAAAGCCTAGTAGTTATTTTTGTAGCATGATTTGTCTCAAATAGCTGAGAGTGTTTAATGTGCCTTTGAAAGAATCATGAGTTGTTCTTGTCATATTGAAGCATAAATTTGTGGTGTTCTCCTTTGAATGTTTTATTTGGTTGACTTGGCGCATACTTACACCATGTTAATGAATACAAACCAGTGACTTATAGCCTCTATGATCATTTAGTTTTTGAACTTATAGTACTGTCGGGGGGTTACCCCCGAGTAGGGTAAAGACAGGTGGTAAAGGCAGCTTACAGAAGAGAGGTTTGGTCGAGTAGCCGACTACCTGGTACTCGGTACCCGGTCGACTGCTACTCGGTCTCACCTCAAGATGACCAGAAGGAGATATCAATCAAGTTCTATCCTTTCGAGTAGAAGGGTTGGCCCGAGTACAATTGGCGGGAACAATTGGCGGGAACCTACTCGGGCCAGAAAGTCAAAGGAGCCGTTCTGACACAGGATCCCGCGTATCCTGGGTCCGTACTTGGCAGCATTCGAACTACTGTTCATCTGGGACCGGCCTGCCTGACAGTGACAGCATGGAAGCAGGCCGTGGCAGGATAAGGGGGGCCTACTCTGTGCCTAGGTACAGTGATACCAGTCTGTCCCCTAGTTTTGCCCAACGACTTTACGGAAGCAGCCAAGATTAGGAACCAAAGCTGTCAACGACTTTACGGAAGCAGCCAAGATTAGGAACCAAAGCATGGACACATGGTGTCGACACTTGTCTAGATTTGGACGTATCCGGCTGGGCACCATGTATATAAGGTGCCCCGCCGCCTCCTGCGCGAGGGACGCTCTCACACGCTCATCTTGGAGCCCTAGAAACCCTAAGTTCTTGACCTAGCTCTACCCGGAGAGGAGAGAGAGGCTACTCGGTAGAGATACCATTTGTACTGTGGCTACTCGGAGAGACATCATAATACATAGAGAAAGGCAGGAGTAGGGGTTTTACCTCCTCACGAGGGCCCTGAACCTGGGTACATCGTGTTGTTTGTGTAGTGTGGATCTTACCTCACGCGGCTACTCGTCGCGTGATCCCTCCCCGGACACCTCCAGCGTCCATCGTCCCCACATCTTTACCCACGACAGTTGGCGCCCACCGTGGGGCAACCAGCAGCGCTGGTTGGAGTTTCTGTTCGGACGGGATCTTCATCAGCGGAGCGCGTAGTTTGTGGCCTTGTCCACAGATTCGGCTCCTTCGACTTCGTCACCGACAACGCCGGCTGTTTCGGCGGCATGGCCATGCCCGAGGGCGGCTCAGTGATCTCCTTCGGCTCTCACCTCGTCTACGTCGCCACCGTCGCCAACAGCGCCTACCCCGAGCTGGTGCATGACGCGGAGGATCCTCCCGCGGTGGTTGCTGCTCGCGGAAGGCCTGCATGCAGCTCTGCATGCTGCGCTGAGGTGATGGTGACGGGTTTGGCGGCAAACACTGGCGCAGCTGCTACTGGCGCTGCGGCCGTCGTCGAGGAGGTTGACGACCCGCCTGCTGGTGGCAGGAATCACCGGCCCTATGAGAAGGAGAGCAACTTGCCACCTTCCACGTCTACGGTCATCCCCGCGTCTGCTGCGCGAGCCGGTATGCCCACTCCCACCGACATCGAGCTCCTAGCCGCGAGGGAGCAGCTCGAGCGGCAACGCCAGGAGCTGCTCGCCGAGCAGGCGGAGTTGGAGAAGATCAGGCTTGAGCTGAGTTTAGACCAGCTCGAGTACAACAAGGCTCACGGCTTCACGCCGGTCGCCAGGAGGCCCAGCAGAGTAGGCGCTACGCGGCGCAACCTGGGTGCTGAGATGGCGACAGTTGCGGAGGTGCCCGCGCAGTCCGCCACCGCGAACACCTTCACAAGGCCAAGGTACAGCACACCCGCCAAGACGCTCAGAGCTGCACAGGCCGTGGCTGCCGAGTTGCCGCGCCTGGATGGAGAGGCGCGTCTCAGGCAGCAGGAGAGGCTCAACGAGTTGGTGTTGGAGGCCGCTAGGCAGAACGAGGAGTTCCGGAAGGCCAACCCGGGAGCTGGAGCTTCGCAGGTGGTTCACTCGCACGCGGCTAGATCTAACGATCAGGCCTCGTCTCCGCATCCTAGCCGCGAGAAGAGCCGCAGCGGGCGCTCGGGTAGAGACAGGCAAATGCAGGTGTATGACCCGGCTGCTGCCGCGAAACAGGTTGCTGTGCCGCAGCAGCCCGGGCAGGAACACAACGCTGCAAGAGCAGGCTCTCAAGCCCATCAAGCTCAAAGCCGTGCCCGAGAAGCCGCGCGTCCGGGTACTTCTCGGCAACCCGCAGCTCAGCCTACTCGGCAGAGGCAGCAGCCGCGCCCAGTGGCACCAGTCGCCAACCCGGTGGAGCAGCCCGCAGCTATGCAGGTGGATAGGTATGATGATGGCTACTCGGCTATGGAGATGGCTGGTTATGACATCCATGACCGTGTCGGTGAGCGTGTGTTGGCGCCTGGAGATGCAAGGCACCAGCTGGACCGTATCAGCTTGTCGGCGCGGCTTGAGAGCACGGGTCCTCCTGGCCCCGAGTGCTTTGGCCCGCGCATCATGAACGAGCCTTCCGTGAAGGGCTTCCAGCTTGCAAGGGGCACCAAGAGCTACAATGGTAGCACCAAGCCTGAAGATTGGCTCAATGACTATGTCACCGCGGTTCATATCGCGAATGGCAACAGGAGATGGGCGGTACGCTATGTGCCGCAGATGCTAGAGGGTCCAGCTCGCACTTGGCTCAACAACTTGCCCAAGAACAGCATTAACTGCTGGCTGGACTTCTCGGATGCCTTCATCAGCAACTTCACGAGTACATACAAGAGGCCGAATAGGCCACAGCAGCTGTCGGCTTGCAGGCAGCGAGAAGACGAGACGGACCGCGAATACCTTACTCGGTGGAGCACCTTGAGGAACACTTGTGAGGGTGTGAATGAAGCACAGGCCATCACTTGGTTTGCGCAGGGTTGCCGACATGGCAGCATGCTTTGGCAGAGATTGCAGAGAGAGATGCCGAACACCCTGGCCGAGACCATCAAGATTGCGGATCAGTACGCACTCGGTGATCCTACTCAGCCACTGATGGACTCCTCTGAGCCGAGAAGAAACTTCAACAGAAGCAAGCGCAACGAGTTCCGCAACAAGCGCCGAGTAGATACTCGGTATGACCCCGAGGAGGTGAATGCAGTGAATGTCGGAGGCGGTGGTGGCCAAAGGCAGAAACCTGCTGGAGCCTACGGGCAGAACCAGAACCAGGGCCAGGGCAACAAGAAACCGTTCCGCACTGCGCAGTCGGGTAGCGGGAACTCCGAGCAGCCGAAGAAGTTTGTCTTTGACGACATGAAGGATGGCCCATGCAGCTTTCACACTCATCATCCCTCGAGGCCTGCTAACCACACTACTCGGCAGTGCGAGTGGTGGGATGTGATCAAGAGTGATGGCTTGCCTCCTCCTCCTCCCCTGCCAGCCGCCAATGCTACTGTCCAACCTACTCGCGCACCCGCAACTCGGCCGCCAGTGTACCCGAGAAGAGAGAATGTCAACCAGGTGGCTTTAGGAGCCAACCGGAACTTCAACAATGAGAGATACCGCAACAACAACAACAACTACAACCGCAACAACAACAACAGAGGCAACAACAACTATCAGGGCAGCAACAATGGCAACAATGGCAACAATGGGGGCAATGGCTCCAACCAGTACCAAGAGCACCATGAGAGCTATATGATCTTCACTTCTGAGGCAGTCGACAAGCAGTCACAGCACAGGCGGGCCATGGAGGTCAATGCAGTGATTCCGGCTGTCCCTCACTACATGTACTGGTGCGACCAGGAGATCAGGTGGACTCGGGCAGATCACCCCAAGGTGATGCCCAATCCGGGTACCTATGCCTTGGTGCTGGATCCTACCTTCCTGGGCCCCGAGAAGAATGTGAGGTTCAGCAAGGTGCTAATCGACAACGGCAGCAGCATCAACATTGTGTACAAGGACACACTCGAGAAGCTTGGCCTAGCCGAGAACATGATGCTGCCCAGCAAGACCACCTTCCATGGCATTGTGCCCGGGATCTCGTGCAACCCGATTGGCCGAGTGTGGATTGATGTGCTATTCGGTACCCGGGAGAACTGCCGCACAGAGCGCCTGCAGTTCGAAGTGGTGGATCATCAGAGCCCCTATCATGCTCTACTCGGCAGGCCTGCCCTGAGCAAGTTCATGGCCTCTACGCATGTGGCTTATCTGAAGATGAAGATCCCTGGTCCCAATGGCATCATCACCATCTCGGGGGATTACAAGAAGTCCATGGAGTGTGCCTCTGCTAGCTCCCAGCTGGCGGAATCAATGGTGATTGCTGCCGAGAAGAAGAAGATGTACGAGGTGGTGGCCATGGCTCAGTCCGCACAAGCTGGCGCACAAGGTGTGCCGAGTACCCAGCATGGTACTGCTTTCCAGGCTGCCAAGGAGACCAAGACAGTCCAGGTTGACCCCGAGTTCCCGGAGCGCGTGGCCATCATTGGTGCCGGGTTGGCAGAGAAATAGGAAAGCGCGCTCATCCACTTCCTCCGTGAGAATCGGGATGTGTTCGCCTGGACCAATGAAGATCTACCAGGAGTCCCGAGGGAGTTGGTTGAGCACTCTTTGCATGTGCGTCCTGACGCCAAGCCCGTGAAGCAGGCTTTGCGCCGTTTCGGGGATGAGAGAAGGAAGGCCATCCGTGATCAGATCACCAAGCTGCTGATAAGTAACTTCATCATGGAAGTGCTGCACCCGGACTGGTTAGCCAACCCGGTCATGGTCGAGAAGAAAAAGGAAGATCCCAAGGCTGCCACTGCATGGCGCATGTGCGTCGACTACACCGACTTGAACAAGGCATGCCCCAAGGATCCTTTCCCGCTACCTCGCATCGATCAGGTGATCGATTCCACTGCCGGCTGTGAACTGTTGTCTTTCATAGATGCCTACTCTGGTTTCCACCAGATTGCACTCAACCCTGCTGATCAAATAAAGACTGCTTTCATTACCCCGTACGGGGCTTATTGCTATCGTGTCATGTGTTTTGGCTTGAGGAATGCGGGTGCAACCTATCAGAGATGCATGCAGAAATGCTTGCACGATCAGCTCGGCAAGAATGTGCAGGTGTACGTAGATGACATTGTCATCAAAACGAATAAAACACATACTCTGCTTGCCGACCTGGAGGAAACCTTTGCTAACCTACGCAAGTACAAAATGAAACTGAATCCGAGTAAGTGCACCTTTGGGGTACCGGCTGGAAAGCTACTCGGCTTTCTGGTTTCTAGTCGGGGCATTGAAGCCAATCCTTCTAAGATAAAAGCTATTGAGAGCATGTCTTTGCCGAGATCATTGAAGGATGTGCAGAAGTTCACGGGTTGTCTGGCATCTCTGAGCCGTTTTCTGGGCCGAATGGGCGAGAAGGCTCTGCCTCTGTACCAGCTGATGAAGAAAAGTGACAAGTTTGTCTGGACTCCGCAAGCGGACGTGGCATTCAATGAGCTGAAAGCAATGCTGGCTAGCGCTCCCGTCTTGGCTAGTCCGCTACCCAAGGAGCCTATGCTGCTGTACATTGCCGCGACTAACCGAGTAGTCAGCGTGGTGATAGTGGTGGAGCGAGAAGAAGAAGGCAAGAGTGTGCAGCGCCCAGTCTATTATCTCAGTGAAGTGCTGTCCAGTTCCAAGCAAAACTATCCGCACTACCAGAAGATGACATATGGTGTGTACCTGGGCGCCAGGAAGCTGAAGCATTACTTCCAGGAGCACCCCATCACGGTTGTAAGCTCTGCCCCCATCTCGGATATCATGGGAAACAAGGAGGCGAGTGGCAGAGTAGCCAAGTGGGCGATTGAGCTAGCCGCGTACGCTCCCGCGTATGCGAGAAGAGAAGCAATCAAGTCTCAGGTCCTGGCGGAGTTTCTCGTGGACTGGGCCGAGATGCAGTATGAACCTCCTGCTCCAGTTTCCAACTATTGGAAAATGCACTTTGATGGCTCAAAGGTGAAAGAAGGCCTTGGTGCTGGCGTTGAGCTTACATCACCCAAGCGGGATCAACTCAAGTACGTGCTGCAGATTCATTTCAAGGCATCCAACAATGTAGCCGAGTACGAGGCAGTGGTGCATGGTTTGCGAGTAGCAAAGGAGGTTGGCGTGCAGCGCATTATATGCTATGGCGATTCAGATCTGGTGGTGCAGCAAGTCTCAGGTACCTGGGATGCTCTGGATGCCAACATGGCATCGTATCGTTTCCTGGTGCAGTCAATGACTGGGTTTTTCGAAGGCTGTGAGTTCCAGCACATTCACCGAGCAGAGAACGAAGCAGCAGACGAGCTATCCAAGTTGGGATCTTCTCGGCAGTCCATCCCGGTAGGGATTGCCTTGGAGCATTTGAGGAAGCCATCCATCAAGCCTTCCCCCAACTCGGAATCCATCTTTGTTCCTTCTCTGCCAAGTGAAGAATCTGACCCAATGGAGATTGACTGGGAGAGTGCTGCAGGGAACCCGGGGACTGCCGTCCTCTACTCGGGGACTGCCGCTACCTACTCGGGGACTGCCACTCCCTACTCGGGGACTGCCACTCCTTACTCGGGGACTGCCGCTCCCTACTCGGGGACTGCCACTCCCTACTCGGGGACTGCCACTCCGTACTCGGGGACTGCCACCCTCAACCCAGAGGCTGTTGCGTTCATTGAAGAAGTTCTCGCCAATCGGTCAGGGCTGCAGAGAAGCGCTCCTACTCCTCCTGTGCAACCGCCAGAGCCTGTCCCAATGGAACTGGACGAACCAGTGTTTCCCACACGGGAGACACCGAGATGGGCTATGCCCATATTATCCTTTCTAAGGGACGACACTTTACCTGAAGATGAGGTGACTGCGAGGCAGATTCAGAGAAGGTCCAAGGGCTACACCATAGTCCGAGATGTGCTGCACAAGAGAAGTGCCACTGGTGTGCTGCAACGCTGTGTGAGCCCGGAAGAGGGAGAAGAAATCCTGGTGGAGATACATCAAGGGGAATGTGGGCATCACGCCTCATCTCGGGCTTTGGTCAAGAAAGCTTTTCGGCATGGCTTCTACTGGCTCACTGCACTGCAGCAAGCTGAAGATATCGTAAGGAAGTGCACTGGCTGTCAGATGTTCGCAAGTAAGATTCATATGCCTGCTTCCGAGTTGAAAACAATTCCTATCACATGGCCATTTGTTGTTTGGTGCTTGGATATGGTTGGTCCCTTCAAGCCGGCTAAAGGCAATATGACACATATCTTGGTCATGGTGGACAAGTTCACCAAGTGGATCGAGGTGAAACCTATTCGGAAGTGCGATGGGGTCACAGCTGTGAAGTTCGTGAAGGATGTGATCATGAGATATGGCTACCCGCACAGTATCATCACCGACAACGGCACCAACTTTGCAGAGGGGGCAATGGTGCGATTCTGCAGAGATAAGCATATCCGACTAGACGTTGCGTCAGTCGCGCACCCTGCCTCCAATGGGCAAGTTGAGAGAGCCAATGGAATGGTACTGGCAGGCATCAAGCCAAGGCTGATTGAGCCATTGCTGAAAACACCTGGGTGTTGGCTAGAAGAGTTGCCAGCGGTGTTGTGGAGTCTAAGGACTACCCCTAACCGGTCAACCGGCTACACGCCATTCTTCTTGGTATACGGGGCTGAGGCCGTGTTGCCAATAGACTTAGAGCATGACTCCCCCCGAGTAGCCCTCTACACTGAGGTGGAGGCGAGAGAAGCTCGAGAAGACGACGTTGACCTGCTTGAAGAAGCAAGAGAGCTGACTCTGTCACGTTCGGCTATCTACCAGCAAAACCTGCGGCGCTATCATAGCCGAAAGGTGAACCCAAGGGTTTTCCGAGAAGGAGACATGGTCCTTAGGCTGGTGCAACGCACAGCCGGGATGCACAAGTTGTCTCCTCCGTGGGAAGGGCCTTTCATTGTGAGCAAAGCGCTGCACAATGATGCGTACTATCTTGTAGATGTGCGCCCATCGCAGGCGAACAGGGCAGATAAAGCTGGAGAGGAAACCAAGCGCCCTTGGAATGTAGCCCTACTACGTCGTTTTCATTCATGAGCAAAGATGTGTATGTACCCTCTTATCCGAGTTGAAATTCTACTCTGCAATCTGAAGTTGTTCTCGGGGACTGCCCTCGTCCAAAGTTGCTCTAAGTGTTTTTACTCGGCTTGATCCTTTGTCTACTCGGTTGCTCCACTTCAGAACTCATAAGTGCATTGAGTAGTGTGTTTAAACCTATATGCCAACTCTTCGACTCTGCTGCTGTCCGGAACCCGGCTTCATGGCAAGCAAGAGAACAAGCAAAAGGTCAATGAGCACACGAAAATCGCTAAGGAAGAAAGAGTGCAGGAACCGAGTAGATTGTTTGTTACTTTTGTTCCCTGTTTTCGTCTTCTCGGCTAAGTGGTGGGCTGCGTTACCATGATTGTTTCTAGCGGCTAAGTATTTGCAGCCCTACTACTTGATTCTTGTGACTCGAATACCAAAAAAGCGACAAGTCGCGGGTAGAGCAGAGATGAAAAGATAGGGTGAATAAGAAATGCAACTCGGGGACTCGCATGGAAACGCAACTCGGCATTAAGCCAGTGTCGTTCAAATTGATTAATATCGAAATAAACAAGAGTGGGCATAAAAACTGAGTAGCAAGCAAAACAAAGATAGTCTATTACATCTGCTCCCGGCATCCCGGGGATCTGATAAGTGTTCGAGTTGAAAGAGAGTGCAGGTTGCTTCAAGATGAGGAGGCAGTGTTCTCGGCGCTGGCCTTGGCTGCTGTTTCTTCGGCGGCGGTCTTGGCAGCAGCTTCTTCAGTGGTGGCCCTGGCTGCCGCATCTTCCTCAGCGCTGGCGTGGGTGGCATCCGCTTCCGTCTGGACGGTGGCGGATTCCTTCATCTCGGCATCATCCTGGGTGGCCGCCTGCTCAGAAGTGGCCGTGGCCACCGAGACGAGTCCTGGAGCCGAAGAGGAGCCTGAAGCCTGGCCAGGAGGGGGCACCGTGTCGTCGAGAGCAGCACCCGAGGAGGTGCCAAAGTCGAGTGCGGCGGTGTCGATGTGGGCGTACTTGTCCTCATCGCTACTCGCGACGGCGACGTTCTTCCCCTTCCCGGCCTTGCCCTCAGGAGAGTCGAAGAGGCCTTCCAAGTCGGATTCTACTTCGTCGTCCTCTTCCTCTTCCTCTTCGTACTCGGTGTCGGGCTCGGGGAGGCCCTCGATGAAGGTCTCCGTCTCAGCGCACTCCGCGACCTCGTAGGCGATCTGCTTGCGTGTGGCCACGCAGTCGGGATCTACCTCCCACTTGGAATTGTTGCGCTTCCCGCGGATGAGCTGCATGTTGAGGTTTTCATACCAGGATGCGATGCAGAGAAGCATCACGTCCGCACCGGCCCGGGCTCCCGAAGCACGCCACTTCTTCAACTCTTTCTTCACATTCTTCAGCTTGAAGGCTAGGCCCTTCATGGTGGTTGGCTGAAGATCATGAGGCCAAAACAGCCTGTGGAGCTCAAAGCCCTCGTGCACCAAGTCAGTTCCGACACCAGCCAGCTGTTCGAAATAGCCTTTGAGCACCAGCAAGCTGTCCTCAATCTCGGCTCTGGTATCTGCTGCCTCACCTTTTGCAAGGCGAGCTGCCTGGGCCTTGGCCACCGTAGGCGCAGAAGGGGAGTCAAGATGAGGCCAGATCTCTGAAATAGCATGTGGTAACTTCAGAACCGAGAAGAGAAGAACCGAGTAGAGGAAAACCGAGAAGAAATACGACCGAGAAGAAAAGAAGCAGCGAAGAAAAGACTTACCGGACAGTTCGTTGCGCAGCCGCTGCAGCTGGGTCTTCCAGGACTCCTCGTTAGAAATGTGCTTTTCTTGGATCAGGCGCAAGCTATCCATCTGAGCAAAGAGATCAGCGTTGGTCTTCTTTAAGGTTTCGCATTCCTGCTCAAGGGCCCTCTCCTTGGCTCTGAAAGTGGTCTCGGCCTTGGCCTTCTCGGCGATTGCTCTGTCCCTTTCGGCGCCAATCTTGACGGCATCCTGGAGTGCCTTTTGCAACTGGAGTTGCAGCTTCTCGGTCTCCGTGGTGTGGTCCTTCACCAGCTCAACGGCCTGGTCGGACAGCTGCTTCTGCACCTCTGCTGGCTTGACACAATCTTGGTGTGCCTCAGCAAACAACTTATGATCTTCTGCGAAGAGATAGATAAGGTTAGCAGAGGAGCAGAGAAGAAACAGATTCAAGATCGAACCGAGTAAACAACAAACTTACCTTCTAGCCTTTTGATGGTGGCCTCGGAGTTCTCCACGAAGCTGCGGCACTTCTCATGTTCGCCTGCTAAGGCCTTCAGTTTTTCTGCAGAGAAGGAAAGGTTAGCGCATAAGAAAGCAGAAGCGGGCGTAAACATAAAACGCAGAAACCGCGTAGCTAAAAGCGTACCTTGTACTTCAGCCAGCTGCTGGGTGCTGTCGTTGGCGTTCTTGCTGGCTGCCTCAGCAACTGCCTTTTCCTTCTCTAATGCAGCAATTCGCCTCCTGGCGATGGAATGGTTCCAGAGAAGAATGCGGTATAAGTGGGTCCGCTTAAGAACGCTATCCTGAGAAACGAGAAGAAAATGAGTTAGGCAAAGCAGAGAAGATTCAGCCCGAGTAGGAGGCTACTCGGAGAGTGTCCGTCTACTCGACCCGAATCTCGGGGACTGGGGGTGATGGTAAGGAAGAAGGAAGGCGAATAGAAGAGAAGAAATTTCAACTCGGAAAAGGCAAGAAGGACTTACTGCATAGGACTGCTCGATGTCTTCGGCGTTCTTGCGGTGCAGGAACATCTTGGCTGCGAGGGTTGCGGTCTCGGTGGAGACGGACATGGGCTTGTGTCCCAGATCGACCTTGTTCCAATCCACGCGCATGTGGTCGATGCCGCCAAGGGTCAGGCCGTGCCATTTCTCCTCCCCGAGAACCCTGCTGTCCCACCTGGCGTTGATGTGGCCAACGGTGTCCAATACCTGCTCAAGACCCTTGGAAGTTATTGGTTTGTCTTGGACTCCACGAGAAGCAATGTTGACAGACTGGTGTTGGCTTGGATCTGGAGGAGGGGAGTTCATGGCTATAACTTTCCTTCCCCTCTGGATAGCTAAAGCTTTGTCCTTGGGAGGGAAGCCGATGGAGTGCTGATGGCTAACCTCAATCATGTACTCCGGGTAGCAAGGCTGGCCAGCAGCGCGAGCGTCTGCAGAGAGCGCAGCAGGAATCGGGCCGGACTCGTGGATCACGAGCGCTCCGCCTGAGGATGTACTCTGGTCTCTGGCCCGCTTCTTCGTTTGCTCCTTCTCAACCCTCTGCTTCTCGGGATCCTCAGTCTTCTTCCCGTCAGTCTTGGCCTTCGCCTTCTCGGCGACTGCCTTCTCGGCAGCTTGCTTCTCGGCCTTCTTCTGCTCAGCCCTGGCTTTCTTCTGCTCAGCCTTGGCCTTCTCAGCAGCTTCCTTATCAGCAGTTTCTTTCTCGGCCTTGGCCTTCTCAGCAGTTTCCTTCTCGGCCGCCCTTCTGTCAACCTCATCCTTCAGAGCATCCAGGGCTCGTTGCCTGGTTACTCGCCCGGCAGGAGGGCTGGGTGCGTCCTTACTCTGCGGCGACGAGGAGGAAGTTGGTGGTGTAGGGCCTTGCGCAGTTGGTGGTGTAGGGCCTTGCGCAGTTGGTGGTGCCGCAGATCCGTCGCCCTGGGCAGCTCCTGGCTGGGCGCTACTCGGTGTCATGCCCGGTTGCACGCTGCTCAATGGATAAGCATCTCTTGTGGTGGCATCCGTGGCGGTGGTGTCTTCTACTCGCTGTTCAGTAGCGAGATTCTCTTGTGCAGCAGCCCCTGTGGTGGGCTGCTCTTGCTCTGCTTCAGGCCGCTCGGCGGCGGTGTTGTCTTGCATCTCTTGATCTTGGTTCTCCTCGGCATTGCTAGCCGGAGGAGAAGGGGGTCTCTCATGGTGGACGGTAGTGTCCTGCGCCGCTGGCTCTGACGCTGCTCCTTGTGAACCAGCGGTCTGTGGATTGGCAGCAGCAGCGTTGGCGGTGTCGTCATCATCATCATCCAGATTGACTAGAGGTACTGATTTTTCCTTAGTGTGGTCAGACGCGAGAGCTGCGTTCGCGTCCATAGGAGGTCTGCAGAGAAAGGGAAATCACAAATTAGAAGAAGATTGGGGAAAATAGCACAGCGCGAGAAGGGAGGCGACCGAGAAGAGGGCTTACGCGGTGGTGCACTTGAGCTCTCGTCTGGACCTCTTCACGACCACCTTCTTCTCGGCGGGCTTCTTCCACTTGGCAGGAGGCGCTGGTGCCCCGCTACCAGTTCGTTTGCGGGTCTCAGGAGCGGCGACGGACAGAGGCTTGATGACTAGGGGCGCATCGCCCTCGTTCTCGTCTTCGTCCTCGTCGTCCTTTTCCGCGGCAGCTTCATCTGAGAATCCAAGAGAAAAGAGGAAAGAATCAGAAACAGCAAACGAGGGACTGGTGCTTCTCGGAAACAAACAGAATGAAAGGGTAGTTACCGTCAAAGTCCTCATCAGACCAAGTGCGGAGAGCGTCGCGCTTGTCAGTAATGGGGGAACGAGAAAGGTTGGTCTGCTCCGCGGCATCGAAAGAGGGCACATCGTCCTCCTCACGATCAGGAGACCAGTTGCCCTCGAAAACCTCGCAGCTCTCGATTATCTGGCGAGTGAGAACCTGAAAAACAGAGAAGGATCACAAACTAGCCGAGTACCAGGAAGGAATTCTACTCGGATAGGCGTGCAGGTACAAAGCACACAAAGCCTAGGCAGTTTACTGAGTATTCTACCCGGATAGGCGTGCAAACACAAAGCATACTAAGCCTAAGGCGATTCGGCTAGATGCCCTACTCGCAACGCAAGGCAATTGCTAGTTGATGCAAGAAGGAGAAGTTATCTACTCGGAAAGTGTATGCAGAAAACAGAGCAAGAAAGGCGTACCCGTTCAATCGGCTTAGTACGGCTGTACGGGACGAACCCGTATTGCCAGTGGTCGCCAAGATTTGTCGTCAAGATGTTCCTTGCGTGCCAGGGAACATCGATGTTGTCGATCTCGATGGTGGTTGTCCGGGTGCAGTCGCGGGGGCCTCCCATGTAACACATGAGATGGCAGCGCTCCTGCAAGGGCAGCACTCGGCGCTGGATCCAGCAGGCCACCGGATCGTCATTCTTGAGACCTTGCGCCTTTAGCCAGCCAAGTCTATTCTCCATCTCGATGGCGTCATCGTCATTGACGGGCTTGTCCTTCCAGTACATCCCGATTGGAGCGCGATTGCTCCAAACGGGCAAGTTGATTCGATCGTCGACGATGGCTCCTTCCGCGGCGGCAACGTTCTTGACGTAGAGGAACGTCTTCTGCCACAGCTTGACGGAGTCCAGCCCCTTGATGCGGGGGTGGTTCGTCCCGGACCGCTGCACCATCATGGCGCAGCCGGTGTCGGTGGCGCGGGCGACGCCCGCGGAGTCCTTCTTCCCGGTGGATTGCTGGCGCAGGTGGAAGTACCTGAGCCACGTCTCCCACGTGGGCCGGATGCCGAGGAAGGCCTCGCAGACCACGGCGTGGTAGGCAAGGAAGACGACGGCATTGGGGGGCAGATGATGCATCTGGATGCCGAAGTGGTTGAGGAACTTCCGCAAGAAATCGGAGGCGGGAAATCCGAACCCGCGCTGGAAATGCGCCAGGAAGACGACGCGCTCTCCCTCCCGCGGGGATGGCACGATTTCACCGTCTGGTGCCCGGCACTCCACGCCGGGAGGAACTCGCCTGGTATTGACGAGCCAGGCGCAATCTTCGGCGGTGACGGAGGAGCCGGCCCAACCAGATTTGGCCATTGTTGCGAGTAGGGAAAGTGGGAGGAATCGAAGGAGTTGGTTGGGGGATTGAGCCCGCGGCGGCGCGAGAGCTTGCACGGCGGCGGAGAGCTCGGTGGCGGAGAAGAGCAGGAGACGAAGAAGGAATATTGCAAGGGAAGGGGAAAAGGAAGTTACCGGCGGGGGTATTTATATCTCCTCCGCGAGTTTACCGTTACCGTCGTGGAAGTGGGATCGATTGTGGCGTGTGGTGGATCCTGTGGCCGGCTAGAAACGCACACAAGCGCCGGTTGCGCGCGTAATGGCCACAGTTAATCCCACCACCGAATCGTGGCCTATAACTACACTTGATGGGACATGACGGCCGGTGGGCCCGTTGCGTGAAAACTGGACGCGTGGCAGGTCGTGTCCTGGGCAACGAAACGACAAGGTCGTGGATGCTTGACACGTGTGCAGTTGCTACGCGAAGGGCTGGATTGTGTTCTGCGCTGCAGAGACTCAATCTGAGAAATTTCTCTAAGTCTTTTTACTCGGTTACAGAGTAGAAAGCAAGCGCTACTCGGGAAAGAGGAAACTCAAGGTACTTTCCAGATAGCTACTCGGAGGTTCTACTCGGCATCTTGAGGTTCAAGGGCTGAGATGCAAAGGCTGGTTTTAAGCTGGCAGAGCCTAGTGAACAAGTTCGCAAGACTCAACCAGCTTCGGGGACTGCTGTCGGGGGGTTACCCCCGAGTAGGGTAAAGACAGGTGGTAAAGGCAGCTTACAGAAGAGAGGTTTGGTCGAGTAGCCGACTACCTGGTACTCGGTACCCGGTCGACTGCTACTCGGTCTCACCTCAAGATGACCAGAAGGAGATATCAATCAAGTTCTATCCTTTCGAGTAGAAGGGTTGGCCCGAGTACAATTGGCGGGAACAATTGGCGGGAACCTACTCGGGCCAGAAAGTCAAAGGAGCCGTTCTGACACAGGATCCCGCGTATCCTGGGTCCGTACTTGGCAGCATTCGAACTACTGTTCATCTGGGACCGGCCTGCCTGACAGTGACAGCATGGAAGCAGGCCGTGGCAGGATAAGGGGGGCCTACTCTGTGCCTAGGTACAGTGATACCAGTCTGTCCCCTAGTTTTGCCCAACGACTTTACGGAAGCAGCCAAGATTAGGAACCAAAGCTGTCAGCGGGTACTCGGAGAAAGGACGATGTGCACACTATGTCGACACTTGTCTAGATTTGGACGTATCCGGCTGGGCACCATGTATATAAGGTGCCCCGCCGCCTCCTGCACGAGGGACGCTCTCACACGCTCATCTTGGAGCCCTAGAAACCCTAAGTTCTTGACCTAGCTCTACCCGGAGAGGAGAGAGAGGCTACTCGGTAGAGATACCATTTGTACTGTGGCTACTCGGAGAGACATCATAATACATAGAGAAAGGCAGGAGTAGGGGTTTTACCTCCTCACGAGGGCCCTGAACCTGGGTACATCGTGTTGTTTGTGTAGTGTGGATCTTACCTCACGCGGCTACTCGTCGCGTGATCCCTCCCCGGACACCTCCAGCGTCCATCGTCCCCACATCTTTAGCCATCCTATGGCATCTGCCGTGACACCACCACGACAAGTACCACTTATACTTTGATTAATGATGTTTTGTCGCTATGCATGATTATGGCCATTATTGCTCTCTTGATTTGTCGCTCCCAGTCTTTTCCTAGCTTCCACTTGTACTGTGTATGAGCTCTACTCGTGCATCCAACTCCAAAAAACCAAAGTTTGCCAAAATTTTCCACCATACCTACCTACATGTGGTATTTAACTGGCACTCCAAAGTAAATTGCTCATGTGTTACCTTTAAAACCTTCAAAATTACTCCTGTTTTGTTCTCCTGTTTTAGCTCATGAGGACGTAAATAGAGAATCTTTATCTCACTTGTTGATTGGAATTTCACACCCTGGACTAGTGGCTTCATCCGCTTATCCAATTAATAGAAGAGATGGCAGCGGGGTGCCCAGCCCCAAATTAATACAACAAATTCTCTTCACTATTTTTGCCCCTGATTTATCAGTCAAAGCATAATTGTGTAAAGAAAAGAGAAAGGGGGATGGCCTTCTACCCAAATGCTTCCTTCTATGGGAGCCGCTCTTGTGAAGTCTAGTTGGCTTGTGACGTACTGTATTTTATGTTTACTATTCATTGACATAAGCATACACCTCTCTAAAAATTAGACACTCCTCCATGGTATGTGATTGTTGGCATGCAGCCGAGGATTCGGTTAGCCATGGTTTGTGTAAGAAAGGTTGGGAGGAGTTTCAACCACTTTATTCCTCTGTTTAACAAAATAAAAGCTCTAGACATGAGTGATCCCTGCTTCCCTCTATGAAGGGCCTTCCTTTTACTTTTAGGTTGAGTCTCCATCTTCTAACTTTATGCACACTTGAGAGAGCATGGTTGTCATTCTGAGTTTAATGTGCCTTTGTTCCAAAAACATTATTAATTGATTCATGATGTGTTATTGTTTGTTCTCATATTATTTGTTCTAGTATTCCTTAAGCTTTGAAGGTGTCCTGGCATTTATGTTTTGCCCCACTCTTAAGGACAAGCAAAATATCACTTTTCTATGTTATCTTTATGCTTGAAACAAACGTATAGCTTTCGAGTGCATTATTATTCATGATCTTTTGTTTGTGTTACTTTTCATGATGCAAAGTGATTGCTATGATTTATTGTTAGAATTATATTTATCATGCTTGTGTTAAATTTCTATGATTTCAGCTATGCTTATGCTTTTACAATTTAGATGATCAAGTTTATGTTGGTAGCATGTCACCTGAGAAATTATGTGTTTTTATCGTTTACCTACTCAAGGACGAGTAGGAACTAATCTTGGGGATGTTGATACGTCATAAATGTATCCTTAATTTCTGATGTTCCATGTTGTTTTCATGCCATATGCTACATGTTTTCCTTACACTTTATGTCATTTTTATCGATTTTCGGAGACTAACCTATTGACAAGATGCCACAGAGCCAGTTGTTGTTTTTAGTTTCAGAAAGTTGTTCTGGAATTATTCTCGGAATTTGAAAATTCGAAGCGCGGAAGTCTTAGAATTCCCGAAGGTTCCACGGAGTCCCGAAGAGGCCCGGAGGGGGGCCACAGGGGAGCCACACCATAGGGCGGCGCCCCCTGGCCGCTCCTGGGGGTGGTGTGAGCCCCTTGGACGCCCACCGCCATCGCCCTTTCGCCTATATTACCCCCTCGGATAGTTAACCCTAAAAAGGGACCACTTTCCCACGAAAAACACCCGAGGCCGCCGTCATCGTCAACAGACCGGGAGGGTTCTGGAGTTCTCCCCGGCACCCTGTCGGGAGGGAAAATCGTCACCGGAGGGCTCTACACCACCATGCCGCCTCCGGAGTGATGCGTGAGTAGTTCATCCTTGGACCACGGGTCCATAGCAGTAGCTAGATAGTTGTCCTCTCCTTTTTATGCCTCATGTTTGGATCTCGTGAGTTGCCTCACATGATCGAGATCATCTTACTGTAATGCTACATGTTGTGTTTGCTGGGATCCGATAATTATTGAATGCTATGTCTTTTGATTATCAATCTATCATATTGTCTTCATGTGTATGTTATTTATGATCTTGCATGCTCTCCGTTGTTAGTAGATGCTCTGGCCAAGTAGATGCTAGTGACTCCAAGAGGGAGTATTTATACTCGATAGTGGGTTCATACCTCCTGTGCATCTGTGCTCGAGTGACAGAAACGTGACGGATGGAGGATGTGTTGTTGCCGTTAGGGATAAAACAACGATGTTTACTTCGTTTACATTACACAGTTTGCTTACTGCGATAATATGTTGCTTGCAACTTAATACCCAACGTTTGTTCGGATGATATTCAGAGGGTGGATTATTAGTCATAGACGCAGATGGATGACGGTCTATGTATTTTGTTGTAATGCCCGCATGAATCTCATAGTAATCATCATGTCATGCATGTTTCATTATCTATCAATTGCCCAGCTGTAATTTGTTCACCATGTATGTCAGGTATCTTTTATGGAGAGACACCACTAGTGAAATGTGGACCCCGGTCCATTTTCTCATACTGGTAATACACACACTGCTTCCACTGTTTTCACATTGCTTCAACTGTTTCCACACTGCTACTGTTGTTTTCATATTGTTCTCATACTGTTTACCACACCATACGTTTAACCTCTTTGTGTTCAGCAAAACCGATGAGATTGACAACCTCACTGCTTCGTTGGGGCAAAGTGAATTGATTGTGTTGTGTAGGTTCCACGTTGCTGCTGAACCGGTAGTGCGCCCTGTCACCTCAGCTGCATCACCCTTCAGAAGTTGCTTGTCCTCCTACTGGTCGATTCAGCCTTGGTTTCTTTTCTGAGGTAAAACTTGACGCTGCACTCTTCACAATCTTATTCTTGGGGTTTACCAACGTGAGCCATCAGATAGTAGCACTACTTAATTCATCAAGCATATCATCGAGCCTAGGGATGGGATGTCTATATCTAACGGTGATATCATTTATAGGGCGACAATCCATGCACATGCTAGGAGTATCATCGTGTTTAGGGACAAGGATAACCGGAACGGCACAAGGGCTAAGGGATTCTCGATAAAACCTTTCTCAAGAAGTTCTTGGATTTGTCGCTCGATCTCCTTAGTATCCTCGGGGTTGGTGCGATAGGGAGCACGGTTTGGAAGTGGCGCACCCGGAATGAGATCAATGCGGCGCTCGATGCCACGTAGGGGAGGTAGACCCGGTGGTAGTTCTTTGGGAAACACATCCTAAAATTCCTGCAACAAAGGCAACAAAGACGGAGGAAATCTTGTTATGGCGTTAGTTTCAAGTGCTTCTCCTTTGCACACGAGGACAAAGTGAAGTATGGATGGGTCATATCGTAACTCTCGCATCTCTCCTTTGGTGGCAATTAAGGCAAGGCCTTTGGAGCACTCATAATGTTTCCACTCATGGTTGGCTTGTGTCTCTCACTCTCTTTGAGGTGGATCACTCTCTCACCACTCATCTCACGATATTTGAGCTCTTCTTGTTTGCGTGCAAGGGTATTGGTGTTGTCGGCGATCACTTGGCTGGGAGACATTGGGCGGAGCACAAACTTCTTGTTATTCCAGTTAAAGCTATAGTGGTTGGTGTGTCCGTCATGAATAGAACTCTTGTCATATTGCCAAGGTCGTCCAAGAAGAAGGTGACACACAGTCATAGGCACAACGTCACACTCAACTGTCTATTCATAGGGACCAATCTTGAAGTGAACGGTGACCATGTGTTGAATCTTAAAGGTGCCGGAGTCACTAAGACATTGGGCATGGTAGGGGTGTGGGTGTTGGTTGTAAGTCAATTTGAGTTTGTCACAAAGATCTTTGATAGCCAAATTGTGACAACTACCTCCATCGATGATAACCTTGATTGATTTTCCATTGATGCCGACTCTAGTTTGACAAAGGTTGCACCGTTGGTCATGTTCATCTTTAGGAGAGTTGGTAAGAACTCGTGTCACCACTAGCGATGGATTCTTTTCCTCATCGCAATAGACACTCTCTTCTTCATCATTTTGTACGTCAAAGGAATTAAGAGCAACTTGGTGCAAGGCATACTATTCGCCTTCATTCATTGAGCCATGTTCACCATCTTGGTTGACAATCATGATCATCTTGTTGGAACACTTGAAAGACTTGTGTCCACTTCCACCACATTTGAAGCAAGTACTTGTGCTCGATTTGACTTTAGGAGCATTAGAGGTGGTGGTAGGAGACACTTGTTTCTTGAACGGTTGCGGTGTTTTGTTGGTAGCATTGGGAGTTCTAGAGGTTCTCTTGGTGTGGTCGGTGTTGTTACTTGTGTCATTTGAGACGAAGAAGAAGGCCTTGATGCAAAGTAAGCATTTTGCTTGTTGTACTTGAGGTCTTCCACAATTTGACGCTCGGCCTTGAGAGCTTGATGGACAAGTGCAACGATGTTTTCATAGGGTTGATACTCGAAAATCTTCCTTATTGGGTAGTTGAGGCCATTAAGAAAGCTGGACATTGTTTGCTCTTGATATTCCATCACATGAGCTCTTATCAAAGCGGTCTCCATCTCCTTGTAGTACTCATCAACTAACTTCAAACCTTGTTTAAGCTCTTGAAGCTTTTTGAAGATGTCGCGTTTGTAGTGAGGAGGAACAAAACGGGCATGCATAAATTGCTTCATCTCATTCCAAGTGGCAATGGGAGAAATCCCGTTTTGAGTCGTTCATCTTGGAGACGGTCCCACCATAAGAGTGCATAGCCTTCAAACTCCAAAGATGCCATAGCACCATCTTCTTGTCACTAAAGTTTTGTATGCCGAAGATCTTGTCCACCTTGAGAGCCCAAGAGACATATTCTTCGGGGTCGTTCTCACCATTGAAATTTGGGACGTTGAAGCGAAGGGCACTCATATTTTTGTCTTCATGTTGTTAGTGTCGCTCATGTGGGTCTTCATCATAGATAGGAGGTGAAAGATCATATGGTTCATCCTCATTGGCTTGGCATTGGCGGTCATGGTGAGGAGGATGACGTCGGTGGTCATTAGGATGGAGTTGGTGATGACGGTGTAGTTGTGCTTCGCGGCGTTCACTATCGTCATTGTCATGGTTGCGTTGTTGAGGACGCTCTTGTTCATTGCAGTTGTGTTTTGGAAGTTCTTGCTCTTGGCGGTCATTGTGGTGGTGACGCGCATTGTGCCTTGGTGGCCTTCGAATTGGGCGAGCGCCATCCACGAAATCATTGAGACCATAGTCATTAGCGAGGCATCGTCGAGGTGGGTGATGATGTTTTCGAAGGTCCGTCGTCGGGGGTGATTTTGAAGAGGGTCACCATGGCCTTGGCGGTGTCGAGTAGGTGGTGATGGCAAGCTATCTTCATGCCAATTTCGTCGAGGAGCTTGTGGAGGAGGAGGAGGTGGTGGTGGTTCTTGTTGCGGTTGTTCACCATCCTCCATGTGGGGTTGAGGATCATGGCGACGAGCTTGGTGATGATCTTGAGGTTGTTGTCTTGAACGCCTCGACCTTGAGGACGATGATGATCCATGGCGGTTGGCAAGGTTAGCCAAGTTGATGTTGATTCGCGTCATTTGATCATTCAATCGAGCCTCTTGCGCTTGGAGTTGACGCTCATAGCGATCCAATCCGTCTTTCAAAAGTTGTCGGACTTGGAAATGGTCATTATGGGTGACGAAGTTGTGGTAGTTGTCGTTGGAGAACGGGTTTCCTTCATCTTCCGAGCTCGGACATTTGAACACTCCTTCCCTAGCCATCTCAAAAGCACACAAGTGTGATATGAAGAATAGATTTCTCACTTACCCAATGTTACCTTTTTTTTGTCGTATTGAGGCTAGTGGACGAGCCTAGGTGTAGGGCGGTATGTCCAAAGTGAGTCCAAAATGATCGAATGAAAACCGCAAATAACAACACACACTTTATGTGGAAGGCAAATGGGTGAGGAAACTGGCAAAGAAAATCAACAAATCTGAAGAAAAGTTTGTTGTAAAACGTAGAGAAGAACCAAATCCTAGTGGAGAAACAAAAATGGAACACACACACACACACACACACACACACACAAGTGATAAATGGGGTTAGTGCGGCCAATGGACGAGCGGAGACGAAATGTTCCTAACGAAGACTAAGCTCAATGCCACACCAACACAAGGAGGACGCTAGCTAAAATCGCAAACTATAAGAGGCAACAAGATTCACACCGTGGCAACTGGTCACTCTCTTATCTTTTGCAACGTGAAGGTACACGTTCATACAAGGGATAGCACTTGGCATCGATATGTTTCTTCTTTTTCTCTTTTTTTCTTTGATTTTCTCTTTTCACTTTTTGCTATATGGGGATACAAATGCCAAGCCTAATATAACTATGCTCTCACAATTGCAAAACACGCACTCTCGGTGCCACTAGTGCAATGCCAAGGAATATCAAAGAGCTAGTCCGAATGGGTAAGGTACACGAAGGATGGGTTAGTTCAAGCGGAAGAAAGTTATACCTATTTGATGGATGATCACAGACTTGCGGATGGGGGTTGTCGATGCCGTGTCGATCCGTTGATGTAGTTGCTTAGATGATGTTGTGGCCTTCACGTGGAAACTTGAATCACTCAAATCGTACAAAGAAGGACAAAGAAAAACACGTTTGAAAATCTGTCTAAGAATCGAAGAGCAGGATTTTTGCTCAATTTCGAAATTCCTTCAAATTCAAGAATTTTTTTTGGACAAATTCAAGAAATTTGGCTGAATAGAAAGGTGGGGAATGGTCTCAAGCAACAAATGCACGGATAAAATCCACGAAAAACTCAACAAATCAACATATCGGTTGAAATCCCTTTTTGGCTATTTTTGATGAAATTTTCGAATTTAGGGTTGGGGAACAAATTTTTGTGTGGAAAGTGGGATAGTGGGGGTCTAATTCGTGTCAACCTAGCTTCTTATACTAGATGATGGAGGGTTTAACCTCTTGGGTGGCCCGATCTTCATGAATCGACCAAGAACACGAAGAACGAACGAAGAACACGAAGAACGCAAGGGGAACGAGAGGGGGATCAGAGAGGGAAGATAACTAGAAAGAACTTAAAGATCTGATCTCCCGTCAACTAATCCGCAACAGACACCTACAGAACAATCTATCCAAACAAACTCACCTTATTGGAAACCGCTTCAACACCACGTGGCCGGTCCACCACGCGAATAGAACCTCAAGGGTTAGTTGAGATAGATTGGAAATCCCCTAACTGATTCCCAAGGGGAAGGATATGTAACCCGGTGTAGCCTTGATACGATCCTAGATACAAATCATAGGAGTAGCCTTGATACGGTCATAGATAAAAATTATAGGAGTAGCCTCACAAGAGGGGTACAAGAGCAAAGCTCAAATGTCTAAATTCATCTCTAACCCTAGATCTAGCCCGAGGGGGGTCCTTTTATATCCAAGGGGGTAGGTGGAGGTGGAAAAGGGGGCTTTTCCCCTCTTTTGCGCAGCAGCAGGGCAGCCGGCCTGTGAGGCCGGGGTGGGCGCGGGGTGGCCAGCCTGGAGACACAGGGCAACCGGCCTGGGGCCGAGGTGGAGCCCCGGTCGCTCGAGTGCCCTCCCGGCCTGAGTTGCAGGAAGCCCGGCACGAGGCCGGGGCGGGGGGCGGCTTCTTATGTAGGTGGCCCGGCCTGGAGGAGCAGGGGAGCCGGCCTGGCCGGCCTTTGAGTCCGGGTTCCCTATTTTCCTCCTCCCTTCTTCTTCTCTTCTTCTTCTTCGATGTCGTTTTCTCGGACTTCTTCCATAGCTTCTTGGGGATCATCTTGGCGTGTTCTTGGGCATCTTGGGCATCATCTTGGGGCTCATGGTGGGATCAAACCTGAGCACGCATAGGGTGGTTCCATGAGGTAGCACACCATTCACCAAGTCATCAAAAGCATAGCGAGAGAGGAGTGAGTTCACCTTATCGTGCATCATCTTTGATCTTGATCTTTTCATAGGTCCACTTGGTGTTGCATCATATATGAAATCTTTCTTTTGATGCATCCCATGGAAAGATACCTAACCACACATAGAAATTCCACACACACACACACACATATTATGGGTTAGTTCACAAAGCTATATGGACAAATGCTTACCATACAACGAGATACATAATCCCACTTGGTACATCTTGTAGCTTTGTGTGTTGATCACAAGCTTGATCAATCTTGTATCTTTTCTTCTTTCTTCATTTTATGATGTCTTGAAGATAGTCATGAAAGACCACCTAATCCTTTTCTTCAAGACATACTTGCAATATGCACGACTCTATACATGACCATTCTTGATATAAATCCTTAAATATAATAATGATCATCATGTAAGCTTCTAGAGTCCAACACATGAACTCCATTTTTTTTTCATGGACAAGATCTATAAGGATATCTCAATGCAAACATTAGTTCATAAGGATTGCAATAATTACCAAAACCGCACATGGGGCACCCTGCACTTTCAAAAGCTAAGGAAGAATTTCAACTCTCCCATCATAGACATCTCAAACCTGTCAGTCATAAACTTTAAAATTCATCATTAAAATCTTGGTTAGTTTAGGCAAAGATGATATCATCAACATATAGTTGACATATGAAAAGCTCCCATTTAACTCTCTTTGTAAAAAGGGTGGGTTAGATTTTCCCAACTTAAAATCCATGGTCTTTTAGCAACTCTCTAAGGTGCTCATACCATGCACGTGGTGCTTGTTTAAGCTCATAGAGCGCCTTGTCGAGCTTGTATACATGGTTAGGGAAGTTGGGGTCCTCAAACCCCGGTGGTTGCTTAACATATAACAACTCCTTCAAAGGACCATTAAGAAATACACTCTTCACATCCAGTTTTTGCAGTTTGAAGTTGTGATTAGATGCATAGGCAAGAAGGATACATATGGACTCAAGGCGAGCCACGGGAGTATATATTTCATCATAGTTAATGCCTTCAACTTAAGAGTACCGTTGAGCTATCAGTCTTGCCTTGTTCCTTATGACAATGACATTCTCATCTAGCTTGTTATTGAACATCCACTTAGTTCCTATAACTTGCGGCACTCATTGGGTTCTCAACTAACATCCATACTTTGTTGCACTTGAAGTTATTGAGTTCATCATGAATTTCCTCCTACCAATCCGGATCCTCAAGAGCTTCAAATTATTTCTTTGGTTCCACCATGGATATATGAGCTTGATGTTCATTAAAGCTTGCCAATTGACCTCTTATGGTCATTTTACTCCTTAAATCACTCAAGACTTTCTCATGAGAAAAATTTATGCACTTCAAAGCTCTAGCAACTCCAACTTCACGACGGGCTTCGATCTTCTCATTGTTGCGAGGAGGATTCACTTGATCATCTTGATCATTTGTGTCCCCGTCTTGATCGGAATGTTGTCTTGATCATCATTATGGCTTGCTTAACCTTGACAAGAAGAAGATTGATCTTGGTCTTGATCTTGGCTAGCATAAATTATATGCAAACTTGGTTCTTGCATAACAACTTGATCAATAGTAGGAGGGTCTTGAACTTGTTATTCGGTTGTGCATCACTTTCTCCATTGGCATGAGTTTCTTGAGTACATGAGGGCTCCACTTGAGTAGAGCATAGTTCTTCCCAATCTGCCAAAAGATGTCCCTCGATGGTGCGTAAAAATCCCATGCCCATTATTCTTATGGAATCTTGAGGTATTTCAACATCTACATTAGAAGTATGAAATTGCGCCACTTGGGAGCCATCGTTTTTTTCAAACACAACACTACTAGATTCAATGATAATCCATGAGGACTTCTCAAAGATTCTATACGTGTGGGATTCAGCACAGTAACCAACAAATGTACCCTCAAGGTTTTTAGATTGGAATTTAGACAAACAAACTCCTTTTAACAAATAGAAACACTTACAACTGAATACTCGGAAGTAGGAGATATTTGGTTTGTTGCTGGTAAGGATTTCAAATGGAGTCTTCTTTAAGCCTTTGCGGAGGTAGATCCGGTTTGATGAATGACATGCCGTAGAGATAGCTTCGGCTCATAGATAGGAAGGATATTTAAACTCTACCAACATGGACCTAGCCATATCGATAAGAGTCCGGTTCTTCCTCTCAGCTACACCATTTTGTTGAGGGGTATAAGTAGTGGAATAGATGATGAATTCCCTCTTCACTAAGAAACTCATTTAGGGTGTAGTTCTTGAACTCATAGCCATTGTCACTTCTAATAGCCAATATAGGAACATTGTGTTGATGTTGAACTTGATTGGATAAGTTGATGACGGTTTGTTCGGTCTCACTCTTCAACTTGAAGAAATAAACCCAACTAAATATTTAATAGTCATCAACAATCACCAACCAATATTTCTTCCCACCAAGACTAGCTTTGGGAACGACACCAAAGAGATCCACATGAAGAAGCTCCAATATCCTCTTTGATGAAATACCCGCCTAGCTTGGGTGGGGAGAATCATGATTTTTTCCTTCAACTCAAGCCCTGCAAACACAATCTTTGGCAAAGGAAACATTTTATTTTAGTCCGAGGATGTGGCAACCCTTGTGAATACTTTGCAAAGTTCTCATGTCGATATGGGATAAGTGGAGGTGCCACAACCACCCCACGCCGGCCTTTCCGAAGAGACGTCGCTTGAGTGTTGGTTGAGCCTGAAAAGTCTACCATATACAGCTCATTTTCGACATTCCCAACAAAAGCGACCTCAAGGGTTTTGCTCCACAAGAGTACCACGATATCAGTTTCAAAGAAGATGGAGAAACCCATCTTCCATAAAGCACAAACTGAAAGTAAATTGAAACCGAGGGACTCGGCAAGCAAGAAATTTACTAGAGTGATGTTTGGAGCAACAACCACCTTGCCGAGACCCATTACCTCAGATTTTGATTTTATCTCCATACGTGACGGTTGCCTTATTTATATTTGATCTCAACTCCGTTATGAGCTCCTTGCTTCCGGTCATATGACTTGTACACCCACTATCAAGCACCCATTTTGACCCACCGGAAGCATAGTCCTACAAGAAATCCTTTCTTAGAGTAGGACCCATCTTGGGTCCTCACACGTTAGCTACAAGGGTCTTAGGAACCCAAATAGAATATTCAATGAAATCAATGTTAGGACCAACATATGTTGCATAGTCAACACCATAATAATTCGCAAATAGAATATAATGAGGATTGTTAGTTCCTGCGGAGTTATTACGAGTGGTTTTGTCCCCAATGACAACACTGCTCGCACCAACATTCTTATTTACTTGTGCAGACTTGGCCTTCTTCTTCTTCTTCTTCTTCTTGTAAACATAGCCAAGACCTTATTTTCCATTGTGTGGTCTTTGCATTTGCAAAAGATCATCAATAGGTCCCTTGCCCTTAATTCTTGCAAGCTCTTGCTTCAACCTAGCATTTTCCTCAAGAATATTTGCATGGTCACAAGAAGAAGTAGAGGAACTAGGCACATTAAATTGAGATACTTGAATTTGAAATTTTTCATGTTACTTGGTGAGGGTAGAGTGTTCACTCTCCAAAGCCTTGGTGAGCTTCTCTAGGTCCTCGGTTAGTGTAGAATGACCAACAGCAAATTCAACCCTTTTTTAGCCAATTTATATTTAGCAATAGCACGTTCACGTTATTCAGTGAGTTTGCACTTGATTTCATTATGTGACTCCTCAATAGTATCAAGTTTATCCTCAAGAGAGACTCTAAGCTCATGCTCTTCCCCAAGAGTAATGGAAAGACAAGCTATTTCAATAGCATCTTCCCTCTCACCTTCTCCCTTCTTCTCAATAAGTATTTGCGCCTCTCCATATTGGCTCATGAGAATATCAAAGTGCTTTTTGGTTTCACCTCGCAAGTTAGCCATAAAGAGATCCAAAGAGGCAATTTCATCTTATATACTAAGCCTAGCAAGATCATGCTTTTCATTTTGAGTCTTAGAGAGGGAAGAACATGATACCTCAGAAGCCTTGGCCATGAAGCACTTTGCGGATTGGGTGGTTAGGTTATCATTAGGGGATTCAAAGAGAGATGGAGATGATGAAGATGCAAGTGAAATGGAAGCCACTTCACTTGTGGTTTCTTCTTATTCTTCTTCATCATCACCAGATGCATACTCTTCTTGAGTCACCAACACAATCCTAGAAGATGGCTTCTTATTGGAGGCGTTCTTCTTGAAGAAAGGCTTCCTGCGAGTGAGCTTTGACTTGTCCTTGAGAACAAGCTTTCCTCCTTGGGATTCTCTATTATCGAAAGAACAATTGGTAATGAAGTGATATATGTTTTGACAATTGAAGCAAAAACTCACACTTTGAGTTCCTCCCTTAGCACTACTTGGCTTGGTATTTTCTTGCACATAAGCCTTCGCCTTGGGGAGGAGGAGGGGGGTTCTTCCAAAACTTAATGGATACAAGAGCCATGTAATCTTTATCAACCGCCTCGTACTATTTGGGATTTAGAGGGGCCACCTCTTATTCCGATTCAACATTTTCTTCTTGATTAACCACCTTGGTCACAACCTTGGCCTTGAAAGTAAGAGAGGCTCCTTTGTGCATTCCAATAGCACAAGCACGAGAATCTTGGGAAATCTTGGAGGCCACTTGAAAATATGACATCTCTTGCACAACCTCATTGGAATTCATGAGATGGTAGTTGTGTCTTCCTTGGATACTCTTCAAGTCAACGGGCAAAAATGGCATGAGGGCACTCACATACTTCGTCTTGATCCATGCAGCATCAATATGAGTGACACCGAGGCCACTAAAAGAAGTAGCAATGGTCTTGAGCCTCCGATACATGTGCTCATGATTTTCACCATCAAGCATATAGAACCTTTCGGCCTTATTGCTCAAGTCACCATATCTCTTATTACCTACAAGCATGGGGACAAGAGCATCCCATGTTTCTTTGGCGGTGGAGAATTATTGAATGTGTGGCATGATCTTCTCTCTCGCGACTTGTTGGATCATGTGCAAAGCCACGACATTGAGTTGACAATCAACCACTTCTATTCTTGTCAAGTTGCTAGGATCAACGGCCTTGTATCCAAGTTCAATGATTCTCCATATCTCAATGCAAGAACTGTTCAAATGAGTTTTCTGTTGGATCTATGCCCAAGAGACAATAAAATACATCAGTTTCATGATTAATGTATTTTTTTATGCCATAACTTCCATGGTCACCGAATATGAGATTTATAAGAAAACTCATACACATGTGTAGAAACATAAATACACCATTATAACCCTTTGTCATGTCTCACAGACAAACTCATTAATATTAGATGACCATGTTTTCCTGGTCATGGACATTTGTATGTCAATATTAATGGGAGCACATTATTGTTTCAACATGGTGGTTGGGTAGACCCAAATAGTTGAGAAACCACGAGATTAGTTTTGCTGAATAGTATCTTCATAGAGTGGTTGTCTTTTTTTGCTTCCTTAGACCATGAGAATATTAAATGATGTTTACCGTAAGGATCATTTTGGTATAGTCAAGTATCACACCATAAACTGGTTGATAAAAAAGGCTAACACTGGGTCGTCACGAAAGTATTCATTCATTGTGATAATTCAATATTGGTAATTACTCCTCTAGTTAATATAAAGATACATCCAGGATCCACTCTGTGAAATAGTATTGTTAAACAAGTCTGCGCATACAAGGACATGGCACTAGTTATGGGGATACTATGTCACGTTAACGAGTAAAAGGAATCATACCGGATATCAGAAATAATGTGATAAGGTGATTAAAGGGTTTAATAACGGTCTTATCATTTATCTCGCCTCGAGGTATTGATTGGTATCGTGAAGTAATAGAAATTTACTTAACAACCAATAGATTCAACAGTTTTCTTCGTATAACTTGTAGGAATCAATATGGACGTCCACAGTCCCGATGTTGATTATTTATTAGGAAAATGGTTTTCCAATCATGTATACTAGTTATAAAACTTATAGGGTTCACAAACTTAAGGGGTCAAAGTCTGTTATTTGCATTGTATGGTCCGGAGGAGAGTAGGGTATCATTCGTGTAATTCTGACGTGATAGAATAAATATTCAAGAGAGATTACAGAGGAAATGAGATGTCCAGAGATGTTGAAATATGTTTCTAACATCAATAGTTAATGGTAGATGTCATTACGATATCACATAAACAAGTCCGGTGTCAATCAGAGTTGTTTCGGGAAAATTACCATAAGAGAGAAATAATACCGATGTAGACAGAATGTTATATGAGATATAATGGAGGATGTGAGATGTCCCAGTATGTCAGGAATATGTTTTGACATTGTTACATAAGGTCGATGATTTTATCTATAGGGGTCACGGGGTTCCGAAAGAGTTCTGGGGGACTTCTCATATATGGGGGCAGCGTCAGAGGGGGGAGATTTTCTCCTTTGAGCAAACCCATATTTTAGGGGATGCCAGGTGGGAACATGGTCTCACAAAGTGTATTTTTCTTCCCCTGAGAAATAAATGAGTGGGAAAAAGAAAATAAAAAAGGAGGGGGGTTGGACTCCCAAGGGAGAGGAGGGGAAACCGACATCCTCCCCATGGAGACTTGGTGCGGCCAAGGGGGAGGAGGGGAAACCGACCTCCTCCCCATGACAGGTGCCCTCCCTTGAACCACTATATAATCCCCACCCCTCCTATATTTGGAGACAGAAATTTCCTTCGGGGTATTCTCTCTCTCTCTCTCCTAGGATTAGAGATCTAATTAGAGACCCTCTAATTGAATTAGAGCCTCTAGTTAGAACCTCTCTAATTTAATTAGAGCCTCTAATTAGAACTATTCTAATTGGATTATAATGTCTAACTAGAGACCCTCTAATTGGTTTAGGGATTCTTCTAATTGCGAGATGACGACTATCTCTCTCGATTAGGCCTAGCTCTAATCTCTCTCCCTCTCTTTCCCATGTGTTGGGACTTCTCCGTCTCAATTGCAAAACTGTGGTGCCTAGTCCTGAACGGCGAAGTGCTGCAAGATTTTGACAAACGTATGTGTGCGATATCTAAGAGGGGTAACACGTGACACCCTCACTCTGCCGGATCTAGAAGATGGGATACGGAGAATCATCAACAATCCCATCGCTAGGCTTAGCCGTGGGACTTTTCATCAGGCATCATCGACATCGTCATCGACACTACTTCCTCGCTTCATATCGGTAATGAATCAGATATATCCACGCCTTTACCTGCATAGTAGATCATGTGTACTACGTAGGACGGAAAAATTTAAATTCTGCTACGTACACCAATATTTTCATCAAATATTGTCGTTGAGAGAACGAAGATATATCAACCTTAGGTGGATCACCTCTATTGTTTATATCAGGATGTGGAATAGGTGGGTTGGGTGAGTACCAATGAGGGACCTCATGGAACTCCTTCCCATTTTTAGTTTTAAAGGGATCCCCATTTTTAGATTCTCCACCCCCTTCCTTTACCTTGTTTTCAACCGGAGCGGTATTCTCCGGAGACGTAGAGGCGGAAGGAGCCGTGTCCTTGGCCTTCATGAGTTGCGTTATCATTTCACGCAACCCATTAATTTTGGATTCCATGGAGGAAGTCAAGGATGTTTCCATCTTCTTGAGATCATCCATGTTAGCCGTAGCCCCGGGCACGATGATTTCCCCTTTGGTGGCCATACTTTCTCTTAGGCGGTTAAGCCCGAATTAAGAGCTGAGGCTCTGATACCAATTGAATGGATCATACTGGGACCTAGAGGGGGGTAAATAGGTGATACCTCCAAACTTTAGTAATTTTTTGATTTATCCTTGACACAAAGGTAAAGTCTTTACATATGCAACTAGGCGAATTTACCTATATGACAAGGATTACACTAAGCAAGATACAAACGCAAAGTAAAGCTAAAAGATAGAAGGAACCAAAGTGGAAGCACGTGGAGACAAGGATGTATTCCCGAGTTCCTCCTTTTTAGGGGAGTACGTCTCGTTGAAGGGGTGTGAGTTTCGCCACGAAGGCCTACTCGATGCCACAAAGGCCTCACCCTATTCTACGATGAACCTCGTCACCAAGGCCTCTAGTTCACATTACACTATTCGAATCCTTCATGGTGGAATCCGGTGCCTTTACAGTGAGCTTGAGGCACACACCCACGGTTGAATTGGGGCCTCCCCAAATCACCAAGAATTTGTTAAAAGAAAAAATTGAGTAGCAAAGATCTAGGTTTTGCACAAGGAAACCCTAGACACAAATATCTCTAGTGGATAAGGGGGGAAATGAAGAACGGCTTGGTGAAGATCTAGATCGGGGCCTTATTCTTCAATTCTCCGAAGATCAACAAGTTTGGGTGGAGGGATTGAGAGTTCTCTTGAAGTTGGTGAGCTCTTTAATGGTGGACTTCAATGTTGGGCGAGTTAGCTTGAGCTAGAAGAGTGGTGGTGGTGGTGGTGGTGGTGTGTGTGTGTGTGTGGGGGGGGGGGTTATTTATAGCCCCCCTCGAAATGTTGTCGTTGATAGGAAATTTGGGGGTGGAATATCCGGCCCAAGTAGGGGCGGAATTTCCAGGCCCCCGGAATATCAGCCTGGTATGCCAATATTACGGCCAAACTTCCAGGTGGCATCTAAGAGCGTCGCGCTAATTCCTTAGCCACAAAACTTCCGGCCCAATATTCTGGTCTAATCAGGGGATGTCTCACTTTAGTCCTTAGCCAAAATACTAAATTCTGTGTGCACCCCGAAATATCCGGCCTGAACCAAATTTCTGGCACAATATTCCGACTTGGTCAGGGAGTGACACAAGTTAGTCCTTACCAAGTTTTTAGCCAGAAAAATATCCGGCCCTAGGCCAAATATTCCGGCCCAATATTTCGGCTTTGGGAGTGAGCATCGCAACCCTTTTCTCTGGCCTTTTTGGTGACATATACTTGTACGATTTTATCTCTAAAATTTGCACCACTTAACACAATGTTAAATCACTGCTAATGTTGTTATATAACACAGAAAACCTAAGCGATTTAAGAAATGTTCGTTCACACGTTATCAAAAGGCTCTAGGATTGTAAGATTTTTTTTTTATTATTGTAGACGAGATCAATATAGCATTTACATTTTCTCACCGCTATAATATATGTATAAGAAGATTGCGTAAAATAATTGCTACTCACTTCTTGTCGATTTTTATTAGGCGGGTATTGATCTTAAGGTGAACTTGAAGTTAGACTAACAACTGGAAATACAAAGTTGGACTAACAATTGGACAAAGTTTTACAAACAAAGAATGGTTAAACGAGGTATGCATCGCAACATCCTCTTGTAAGTTTTAATAAGCTTAGATTTTCTTTGTTATTGCCTATTTGTTTTTTTTTTACATACGCCTCCCCAAGAGGAGCCGGGTTCCATTAATTGCATAACAGAACAAGGTTCTTACAGAGCCAATAAAACAAAACTAGGGAAAGGTAAAGAAGAAAAAGGAAGACTAGCAACCAACCGGGACACAATGTTAAAGTTTTAGCGCCCCTATTACAGAAGCTTGGGGGAGAGAGACACCCCAAGACAAAATAGTTCAACAGGACAGTAAAGCCACGAGCCAAAGGCAAAATGCAAAGTTTTCCCAGCCACTCAACAACTTAAGCTTCTTCTGTTTGTCTGCATCATCCACCATCACTTCTCACTCTCAGAAACACAAACACAACAGCATCAATCAGACTCGCCTTTGTCTTCATCCACCACCTGGTTCACCGTTTTCCTTCTTGAAGACCTGGACGAAGTTGCTGCATACGCCCTGATAGCAACTTCCTCGATACGGTCCGCCCCATCGATCAACGACCTCTTGTCAGCATCATTTTGTAATCCTGCCCAATAACAAAGAAAAACATTCATATAACAAACCATCTCAACAGGAGACGATATTAGTTTCCCTTCGAATCAAGCACGATTACGCAGCTTCCAGATCGCCCAGCATAAAGCCGCAATCCCAACCACATGCAAATTAGTTTTGCCAGGGAAGAAACTTGAAATCCACCAAAAATAGTGAGAAAAACCAACAGGTCTAGCCCTGGCCCCAATGGCTTTGTAGAGTGAACTCCAAACAAAACTAGCTGCTGGGCATTCAAAAAACAAGTGCATTATAGACTCATTATCACTACAGAATCTACAAACAGGACAGCCTGACCAAATCCTTTATTTGTTGTTTCCTATTTGTTGTTGCATCTGGATCTCACAAGCATTCTTTATTCTAATTAGGGACCAGGGATCACGATATGATCGATTCAGGTCGCAAGCTTATGTTTAGCATGTAGATACATACTAGGTATGGAGTCTATAAAGAAACCTCAATTTAAATAATCGAAGTCAACAACGGATCTCGACTCGACATTGGTTAACTGTGGGTGTTTCCTTGCAGTACTCATTCAAAAAAATAAAAAAATAAAGTTATGCAATGACTACGCTTCTTTTGCACAACTTTTGTTCTCTAAATGATTTTTTTTCTTTTCATGTTTACCCTCTTTAGGTCTTTCAGGGCAAGAAAACTTCAAGTTAAGTCGTTTAAGCATTGAACAAATGTTTCTCGATGTAGCAGATCTTTTACTTTGAATGTACATTGCATGACTTTAAGTGTCAAATAGTATACACCTACAAGACTGCTTTCTACAAGCAATCACAAATTGTTGATACTTAATTCACTATTTCGGTAAATCTAATTAGGAGCGTTAGTTATCATAGTGTCGAATAGTCATCTCAACAAGTCCCTCGGATGATCCGGTAGGGTTTCGATTAAGAGAACGTAAAGGCGCTGGTGACAATCGTCGGCTAACAGGGGCACAATTTACCCAGGTTCGGGGTCCTCGTAGAGGTAAAACCCTTACTCCTGCTCTTTGATCTGTATTATCAGTAGATCAGTTACAATGGGGGTGCTCAAGTCGAGAGTATGATCTCGAGCTCAAGGCTTATGGTGGCGAAAAGTAGATTGGATTCCCCTCCCGGTGGCTCTCCTAGCCTTATATAGATGGCTAAGTCTCAAACCGTGTCCGAGGGGGTTACAAACCCTAGTTCTAGGTCGGTTAGGTCTTTCCTTCTTGACCCGCAAGTCTTGCGGGTGGGCCTTCGTTGGGCCTTCTAGTGGCGCATGACAACACCTCTCTTTGGGCCTTCGTCTTGGGCCTTGGACCGGGTAGGCTCACCCGATAGGTCCAGGGGTCATCCCCACGTCAGTAGCCCCCGAGTGTTTATTGGACTGAGAATAGTCGGGTAACCACTCAAAGTTCATTCTTGATTTTTTCGACTGGTCATTTAATCGCCTGGTTTTGAGGGTGTATACCCTGTGCGCGAAGCGCTCATATACTCATGCATTGAGTGATAAATGTGCCTTGTGTTGGCTGTTTTCGCAGAAGGATGTGGCTCAGTCGCTTGGCTCTCCCGAAAGATCAGGGCCAATTAATTGCATCTAGGGTAAAAACGGTTCTGGCCTACACGAATTCCAGAGGTGATCGTTGCCACTGGGCCGTGGAGGTCTTACCGAGTCGATCTTAACCTAAAGGGGTACCCGGCGCGTCCGCTAGGATTTTTCTTCGTGTTGTTGACACGGAAAATTTACCGGAGGACGCACCTTGAGTGCGATTCCAGGCCCATAAGAGAGATCCTTTGGGTCTTACCTTCGTACTCGAAAGAATATGGCATCCGGATGTGCCTAGTCGGCCGAACAATCCAGGATAAGGATGTGTAAGTATATCGTGTGGTAGACCTGCGGGAGCCTCACACTCGCAGTTTTACCTTGATCATGTTTCCATGATTCTTCGGGTGAATAAATCTTCCTTTCTGTTCATGTTATACGAAAGAGATTTCGTGTTACGAAGTCCATACGTAAGAGATTTCGTGTCAGAATATTTATGCGAAATAAATTTCACGTCTTGATGTGCCCATACGAAAGAGTTTTCGTGTTCAGGGTGTTTATGCGAAAGAATTTCGCGTTTTGATGTGACCATACGAAAGAGATTCCGTGTCAGGGTGTTTATGCGAAAGAGATTTGGCGTTTTGACGTGCCCATACGAAAGAGATTTCGTGTCAGGGTGTCCACTCGAAAGAAATTTTGCATCTTGATGTGCCCATACGAAAGAGATTTCGTGTCAGGGTGCTTATGCGAAAGAAATTTCGCGTCTTGTGAGCTACGCAATGACGTCATTGCACACTCGTTGTCTCTGAATACTCCCGATGGGAGGTGACGGAGCGGATCAGAGTGCGCGGGGCCACCCTGTCAGCTTTTTGACCGGAAACGATTGGTCGTGTCCCTGTTTTTCCGCCGGCCGCGCGCTATAAATGCGCACGATCTTTTCGTAAAGATCGTCCTGGGGTAACTGTCCTCCGCCGCTTCGTTTCCACTTCACGCGTGGCGGCTGCGATGGATGCCACGTTGCTAGATCTATGGCTTGGATCATTTTGTCTTGGATATAAGTATTGATCTTTAGGGGAGGGGTAAATCTCCCGGCCCTTAATCACTTTCTTCTCCCTTGCGCACTCCTCCTTCTCTGTAAGCACCAAGCGTCCTCCAATGGCGGGAGCGAAGAAGCGTGGCGCTTCCGCGGTGTCCTCCAAAGATGTGGCGAGCGCTTCCGCGGCGCCTCCCGTGAAGAGTACGGGCGATTGGCGCGCCGCGAACACTACCAAGAAGAGCATCACCGAGATGCAGCGGAAGGGATTGCTCCCGCCGGAAGATTCTAGGCGTGTGCGCCTGTCCAAGAAGGAGGAGACTCCCAATAACCTCGCCAACGAGCGCGTCATCTTCTCGGAGCATGTCTCCCGAGGTTGTCTCTCCCCCTCCACCCGTTTCTTTTCGGGCAGCTGTATGTCTACGGCATATAGCTGCACGACCTTCCTCCAAACGCGATTCAGCACATATCGTGCTTTGCGAGTGCTTCCTGGGGATCCGCCCGCACTGGGGGCTTTGGAAAGCCATCTTCAAATGTGGATCTTTCAGGAGAGGGCGCAGCCAGGCGAGAAGGTGGGGAAGCCGCTGCGGACTGGAGGCTTTGGGATCCAGGCGAGCAAAGACATCCCCTACATGGAGATGTACTTCATCGACTCGGCGCAGGGGGTGGCGCCGAAAGTGGTTCTACGTCACCGATAACAACACGAGTGGAGCCCCCGAATTCCATCCATTCGCCACTCTGAAGCGGCGGAATTCCTGGCTGCACTCGGTTACTGCCGAATAAGGTAAAGTTGTCGCCCCTCTACTCGCAAAGGTGGCAAGCTTCAGGAACAAGGAGTTGGGGACCCCGATGAACGAGATACACATGTCGAGTGTGTTCCTGCGTCGAAGGATTCATCCCCTTCAAGAGAGGCACACCGCCATGTGGGAGTACATTGGCGTCAAGGACCCGAGCTGCGTATGTGATGACCTCCTTTCGAACGCCGAGTTCGACAAGAAAATCGCGGCCATCACCAAGCTGAAGAAGGGAGAGGTCTGTTTGTTATGCGCTCTCGACCCTTTCGAGGCGGGGAACCCTCCAACCGAGGTTAGATCCTTAAGTTTCTCCTTTGCTTTTGTTCTTTCACGTATGGTTTTCCTTCGAGTGAAAAAATTCTTCTTTTTCTCCTGTTGAATCGGGATGTGGCAACACGCTACCCGCCAATTTCTGCAGACGATGTCTCAGATATTCTGGCGAGTAGCATTGACGCCCCTCACGAAACTAGCGTCGCGGAGGCTGACTCAAGCTCCGAACGCGATGATGTGGACGAAGAGGAGGAGTCGGGTAGTGACCAACTTCACCACCGCAAGCGCCACAAGCGTGAGGAGGACGAGGTCACTTCAAAGGATAGTTCCTTGGGCGATGAGTCCGTTAAGGATGCCGAGCCCCTTTGGGTGGCTCCTCTCAACGTGCTTCCTCTCGCGGGTCGTCAGTCGAAGGTCTCCACCGCCTGGAATCTGGATGTTCTCGACGATGATGACGACGAGGATGAGTAAGTCCTGTGCACTTTGTTTTTAATTGCGAGTCTTCTTCCCTTTCCTTCCGTTTTTGCTCCTTATCTTATTTCACTTTTTGCAGCAGTCTTGCAACCATCAATCTGGGCCAGTTCGCTTCTTCGATCCCTTCCGTGAAGAGAAGGGAAGCCGCCGCGGATCTTGCTCCAGCTGCTGATATTGCCCGAAGATCTCCGACCCCAGCGAAAGCAATCGAAGCCCCGGAGTACGGGATGCCCGGCTTTGCGGGTGGAGCGCCTGTGGATGTTGGAGCGTCAGCGAGCCGAGAAGTGTCGGGTAGTTCGGCGGACCCTCTGTCTACCACCCAGGCAAGGTAAACCCGTTTATTTTCTTGCATCTTGCTTCGCTTGTTCTCAATTTTATCGGGTGCACGGCAGTGCTCCCAATGGGAGTAGCCCCCGGTCTATGGTCAATTGCTTGCAGTTGGCCATGGACTCAAGTCGAAGCGTTCTTCTTTCGCTCGTATGTTGGCCTTGTTTTTCATCGGGTGCACGGCAGTGCTCCCGATGGGAGTAGCCCCCGAGGCTATACTCGACTGTGTACAGTCGTGTATAGGCTCAAGTGACACATCCATGGTTTTTTGACTTGGAGTTTTTGCAGACCCTTCTCGACTCCCTCGCTGTTTTCGGGCGTCGAGTTCTTTCAGCTGAAGCGGACTGCGTTTCTCTTCGGGTGGATCGCGACCAGCTCGTTCAGGATAGCCGCTCCCTTCAAGGTAGGCAAGCACGCACATTTTGTTACCGTTTCTTCTTGGTTGTAATTGTTGTTCCAATCACATCTTTTACAATGCAGATGAAGTTAACCGCTTGAAGGCTGAAAAGCCAGAAGCTGCATCTCGGGTGAAAACCCTTGAGGTGGAGCTAGAGTCCACCCGAAAGGAGTTGGAGTCTTCACGCAAGCGCTCAGCCGACCTTGAGGGGAGTTTCGCGGAAGCTCAACGAGCCTTGAAGCAGCTGGAGGAGGCGAACGTGAAGCATGACAGCGATCTTGTCGGCGTCATCCGTCCTCTGGCTCAGAAGCTTGCCGGTAAGTTGCGTTGTATCTTCCTTCGATTGTGGCTCGTCTTTTTTCCTCTTCTGATAATTGTTCCATCTGTGTCTCAGATGCCTTTGGAGTTGGGTTGGAGCTAGCCGGGCACCAGCGACTTGATTCTCTCACCGACTCGTGTACTCAGCTTCAGGAGCACACGAATAAGATCTGCTCCCTGGTTGGTGACGATACCCGAGTGCTGACGCAGTTCCACGAGCGCCTGCTTGCGGACGCGGTGGTTCCGTCTACTCTAGGTGGTCTCCTGCAGGTTTTTCTGGGCGATGGAGATCTCCTTCATGAGTACTCGCTTGCGCAGACCGAGCGCGGGGCTAGGACGACTATTCAATTTTCCTTGGCGCATGGAGTCTCGGGCGACCTGGAGAAGGTGTACTCGGAGATTCCGCGTGACTCCCTGTGCAAAAAGGTAGCACTCTGTCCTTTTGGCGACCGTGCTGGAGAGCTCGCGAAAATACTTTCTGGGATAGCTCTCCGGTGTTGTGCTCCGTCATGTAATGAACCTTGGTATGTATTCCCATACTTTATTTTGCCCAATCGAAATGGTTTTTCTAAAGTGTCAGCGTTTTTATATCTACGCCTTAATTTGTATTCTCCCGATGGGAGTAGCCCCCGAGCACCCGAAATTTTGGTGGTATACTCTCAATTGGGGTATTGCATTTTCCCTGAATCTTTGTTGTTCTTTCCAGGTGATTGACTCTAGCGGACGTTCGTCGAGTGGAGCTGCTTCTCTGGTTGATCTGTTAGTTGCTGCTGCGAGTACATTTGCATCGCTTTGTGACCGTGTCGCGGATGGCGATCGTAGGCTGAAGGCTTTGTGAGGCGTGGCTGATGTGGCCAAGTCGAAGTAGAAACTTGCAGCGGAGCGCGAGCAATTTGTAATGGAGGAGTTGTCGGGTGTTGCAAAGAACATGCTCTATAAGTTTTTGCGAGCCCCAGAGTACTTGTCGATGATTGTTGTTTTCGTTTTGACACGCTTGCTATTTGTCCAGTTGTTGAGCCGGATGTAGTCTGCGAGGGTTATTGGATGGGCAACCATATTGTTTACGAGTCGAGCAGCTCTAATCCTCACGCGAGCAACTTATGGTGTGACCGTAGCCGAGGTTTTATCTTGGCTACCCTGAATTACCGGGCGAGTCAGGCTCAGATACTCGTTGAGTCTTGTTGGGATGCTCTCTCTTCTGTCCATCGGGCGTTTTATCCTTTTGGAGTTGTCCCAGATAGCTTGAGTGGCCTGCTGAGGATGTTTGGTCGGGTGGGAGAAATTCGCGAGTGTGTGAGCCAACAACTCATCTGTGGAGCTCAGGTGGCTCTCACCTTCGTGCTCTTGTGGCATCATGAGGTTAACTTCAACTCTGTGGCGCCACTCCCTGATACCCGAGGTCCGCCTGTAGATTTTATCCCTCATTACGAGGTTGTGCATCCTGCAGCAGAGGAAATTGTTCGACTGACCACAGAGGAGACTAACCGACTGCTTCAAGAGGCGGCTGCTCGTCGGTAGCTGTAGTTTGTAAGTCCCTAAGGTGTATGCACCTTTTGTGTTCTTGCTTTTTAAGGTGTTTGAAGGCGTATACCTTGTATCCTTGTATGTACTAATCGATTGATTTAGGGTGTTTGCAAGGTGCGAACCTTGTATTGCCCTGTATAATTTTTATCGAGTGTAAGTGCTCGGTGTGTTTATGATGCTAGTTAGGCGTAGCTCCCGTGTGTTTGGGGGGTGTGACCTGTCGTTTAGCATGTAGAAAGAAAAAATTGCGGCTGGATAATCTTTGTAACTATGGTTGAGAAACCATGTTTTTATTGCTATGGTTGAGAAGCCATGTGTTTGCTCGAGTTACAAAGTGGTTGATACAACCTTATTTCTCGCGAGTAGAAGATTAAAACTCTAAGGATAAAACTTACGGAGGTGCGCCCCGTTCCACGGGTTGGAGTAGATGCCGCCTGTCTTCGGGTTTTTCAAGCGATAGGCGCCTCCTCAGATAACTTCGTGTATGATGAAGGGTTCTTCCCATGGTGGCTCTAGCTTGTGCCACTCCTTTTTCTTGAGTCGTAATACCAAGTCTCCTACCACGAAGGATCTGTGGCGTATGCGGCGACTGTGGTAGTTACGCAACGACTGCTGGTAGACTGCAGATCTTGCGAGTGTGATGTCCCTGATCTCGTCCAGTGCGTCCATATCATCTGGGAGTGCCTTGTTCGAGGTTTCTTCGCTGTATGCGACGACTCGTGGGGCACTGAACTTGACATCCTTGGGTAGCACAGCCTCAACGCCTTATACCATGAAAAATGGCGTGTAGTTTGTCGACCGATTTGGTGTTGTTCGCAGGCTCCATAACACCGATGGTAATTCTTCGGCCCAGTGCCCTGCTGCTAGGTACAGCCGATTGAGCAGCCGCTTCTTTACGCCAGCCGAAACTAATCCGTTGGATCGTTCGACTTGGCCGTGAGTTTGCGGGTGGGCTACCGAGGCGAAGCTGAGAGTTATCCCTTTTTCCGCACAGAAGTCATGAGTTTCTTTGGCTGTGAAGTTGATCTCATTATCTGTGATGATGTTGTGCGGGACACCGAACCTGCATACGATGGAGTTGAGGAATCTCATGGCGCACTCGGCGTCCTATGAAGTGACTCGCGTAGCCTCTATCCATTTCGTGAATTTGTCGACTGCTACTAGCAGGTGTGTGTATCCTCCAGGTGTTGACTTCCGTAGCGGTCCCACCATGTCTAGCCCCCATTGAGCAAAGGGCCAGGCGATAGGGATCATGTGGAGTTCTGTGGTCGGGGCGTGTGGCTTGGGAGCGAACCTTTGGCAGGCATTGCATCTGTCGACTAGGTCTTTAGCATCTCTAGCCGCCGTGATCCAGTAGAAACCTGCGCGGAAAGCCTTTCCCACGATTTCTTTACAGCTTGCGTGGTGCCCGTAGTCGCCTTGGTGTATGTCATTGAGCAGCTCCTTGCCGTGTTCGGGTGAGATGCATCTTTGGAGTACTCCTGATATGCTTTGCTTTTACAGCTTTCCTTGGATCACCTGAAAAGTTTTGTTGCATCATACTATCTGTCTGGCCTCGCGAACGTCTGGCGAGAGCTGTTTGGACAAGTAGTCGAGGTATTTTTGCGTCCAGGTTGGCTCGACCAAAAAAACTTGTCTTGAGATGTGATGTGTGAGCTCTATGAGGGCGATTAGCTAGTTGGCCACCGTTTCTGCTGCTGCGGGTGTCAATGCGGTCTTCTTGACCTTGACTGATCGTTTGCTAATTCTTTCCAGGTAGATTCCTGGTGGAACAGGGGCGTTTGTGGACCCTATGTTTGCCAGTTTGTCTGCCTCCTCGTTGCTTGATCGCGCGATGTGCTTCAACTCACACCCTTTGAAACTTTCTTCGAGTAGGTTGTACATGTCGGGATAGGCGATCATGTTGTCTGCAACAGCGTCGCACTCCTTTATCGTATGTTGTACGATAAGGTTTGAATCCCCGTATATCATCAATTGAGTGGCTCCACAGGCAATCTCCATCTTCATGCCGTGCAGGAGGGCCTCGTATTCTGCATCGTTGTTGGATGCGGGGTCGTCAGGAGGGAAGTTGAGTCGCAGGACGTACTGTAGCTTATCGCCCTTTGGCGATATGAGGATGACACCGGCTCCGGTTCCCTCGTTTCTCTTCGACCCGTCGAAGTACATGATCCGGTTGCTCATGTATTCTAGAGGTCCCGGGGTTTGCAGCTCCTTCCACTCACTCAGGAACTCCACGACGACCTGGGATTTTACAGCATTGCGCCTTGCGTATATGATGTCCCAGGCGCCTAGCTCGATGCTCCATTTTGCGATTCTTCCGGATGCCATGGGGTTGTTCATGATAGTACCGAGTGATGCGTTATTTAGCACCGTGACGGTATGCTCCTGGAAGTAGGGATTGAGCTTGTGGGCAGTAAGGACCACTCCATACGCGAGCTTCTGGTAGTGGGGGTATCGATGTTTGCACGGCGAAAGCACCTCACTGATGTAGTTTATTGGCCACTGAATGCCGTATGCGTTTCTGTCTTATGGTCGCTCGATGACAATTACCGTGCTGACGACTTGGTTCGTTGCGGCTAGGTAAAGGAAGAGTGGTTCCCTTTCCTGTGGCGTAGCCAATACGTGTCTGCTCTGCAGTGCTCTTTTCAAGTCGATGAACGCCTTCTTTGCTTCTGGCGTCCACTCGAACTTATCTGTTTTCTTCAGCAGTTTATAGAAGGGGAGCGCATGCTCGCCTAATCTTGCAATGAATCTGCTCAGAGCGGCCAGTCGCCCTGCGAGCTGCTGTACGCCACGAAGATTTGTTGGTTCCTTCATCGTCAAGATTGCCTGTATTTTCTCCGTGTTGGCCTCAGTTCCTCAGGCGGAGACCAGATAGCCGAGGAGTTGTCCCGTGGGGACTCCGAAGACGCATTTTGTCGGGTTGAGTTTGATTCTGTAAGCGTTGAGGGCGTCAAATGTCTCCCTGATATCCTCGAGGAGTGTGTCCTCCACTCGAGTCTTGATGACAATGTCGTCAACGTAAACTTGTACGTTCTTGCCAATGAGCTTGGCGAGGCATTTTTGCATGCAGCGTTAATATGTTGCGCCTGCGTTTTTCAGCCCGAAGGGCATTGTCGTATAGCAGTATACACCGTGTGGTGTGATGAATGATGTCTTCTCCTTGTCCTCCTATTTCATCCAGATCTGATTGTAGCCCGAGTAGGCGTCCAGGAAGGAGAGTCGTTGGCAGCCTGCAGTGGAGTCCATGATCTGGTCGATCCGTGGTAATGGGAAGTTATCCTTGGGGCAGTGTTTGTTCAACGACGTGTAGTCGATGCACACGCGAAGGATGTCAGTATTTTTCTTCGGGACTAACACCGGGTTTGCTAACCAGGTGGAAATTTTGATTTCTCTGATGAATTTGGCGGCTAGCAATCTGTTCACCTCTTCTCCGAGTGCCCTCTGTTTTGGCTCGAAAAAACGTCGAGTGGTTTGCTTGACTGGCTTGGCGTCTTTATATACTTCAAGTGAGTGATCGGCGAACTCCCTGGGTATCCCTGGCATATCTAAAGGCTTGTAAGGTCCCCCAGAACCACTGTTCAAGGACACCTCCGATATGCATACATTCACGATCCCAGATCACACCAGTCGTGAACAACATATCCAGTTGGTACACAAATACAATATCCATTACACGATTGCATAAAACACTTACAAAAGGGACATGGTCACATGAACAAGTCTAACACAACTGCCACGCAGGGCCAACGCACAACACCACACAGCGGAAGACTAAACACACACAAACGTAGTAGAGCCCAATTCACGCCTTAACCTACAGGCTGCTGACCGGGAGACGATCCTAGTTCGCAAAGCCATCAGCTCCGTACTCCTCTTCGTAGATCTCCTTCTGATACTCCTTCTCGATGTCTGGCAAGTAAATACCAGGGGTGAAACCAATTTGAGTACATTTGAATGTACTCAGCAAGACATCCATCATGTAGCTTACCAAAATGCAAGTATGCTTATATGGTGGAATGGGTAGGCTATACATAGGGTTCACTATCAATGATATATGTAAGACATATCATAGTTGATTTTGAAAAAACTCTGTATATTCGTTGAAGAAGATACTTCAAAAGAAAATAGTATAGTTTTCTTTCTCTTGTAGATATCACATGTACAAGAGGTTTTATAAACTCATTTTGTAAAAGAAGGTTTTCTCTTTGCAAAACTTCTTGTAAAACAACTTTTGGCTTTCCATCAACGGTACCTCCGTGGTACAAGATTTCCTCCTTTCCGAACTTCACCAGTCCAACACCTTTTTGAAAACTCCTTTTTGAAAGCATTGACACAATGCTAGCTACATGGCCATTCAACTGTCCATATCCGAGGACGCGGCTATTCCGAAATAGTTGTACTCTGCAGAGGTGTACACAATCCACCAGATCCAGTACATCCGCCGTGAACAACCACGGACTGTAACAACAGTATGTGAACATCAGATAACTGATCCTAACCATCCACTATGATCAAGCTAGAATATGTCTATCTCTTCAGTTGGGCCTGATTCCCCCGGCATCCTGTCCACCAGCGCCACGTCAGGGGACCCAACTGCTGCCACCGGAGGAGAACTTAATCCCTCACTGTGTATGTCCCGTATTTACCACCTAGCGACAATCGGTTCGAGGGCTCGACGACCCTTATAGCAAATTGATATAGAACACACACTAACAAGAACAAACTTCAAGTTAAGCCCCGTGCCCATGTTGGGGTAAAGTGGCAGTACGGTAAAGGTTGTCCGGCGAAGACTAGGTTGTGTGTCATTTTTGTAAAACACCTTTTGATGAGGACATCCCTAGCTCTTCACCTATTGTTACACATGAGGATGCTCCTATACAAGCTAATGAAGTGAGGATTGGTCCAATGACAAGATCAAGAACCAATCTATTACAACAACAGGTGAATTCACTCCTACTTGAATATAATGTTTATAATTGTGAGAGCTTTATACTACCTAAATCTTTGCATTTGTGTATTCTTAGGTTTGTTGATAACACAAACATGAATGAAGATCATGGAGAGGAGCTACACAAGGATGAGCATGGACTTCAAGAGGAGATGGAAAACAAGTGCTAGCATGGTGAAAACAACAAATAACAAATGTTATCATGACAAGGGGATGGTGCCTCCACAAGGTCAAATGCACCAGGTGGAAAACAATGCCATTATGTTATTCCACACCCATACATGAACAAGGCAAGAGGAGGGCGCCCACAAGGAGTATCAATGCGCCATATACAAGACCTAGTACAATTAGGATTGGTTTGTACACCAATTTGGCCGCACCCCTTGTGTGGGGGTCGGTTTGTATCCAATTGTGGTAGAATTAGGAGTCCTAGTCCTATTAGGAGTAGTGCTTGCGCAAGGAGGAGCCTTGTGGCCGCACCCCCTCTCATATATACCCCCTTGGGGCGCATAGGAGAGGTAGACTACGTTAAAACATAAACCCTAGACCTCTAGATTGAAACTGCTTGTAAGCCTTTCATCTGGAAGTTCATCTGCAAACTTTACGTGATACCTGCTGTTCCACTGGGAATAAGACGGTACAGTACCACTTGTAGTCGGTGGATTACTTGTGCAAGAGTGTGGAGTTGAGAATATCCTTGGGGTTGCTGTCTTTTGCATTGGCATCAGGGATCAGCCGGGAGAGTTCTTAGTGGCGCACTAGTTATCATACTGGAGTTATCTGTGAGTTCACTGAGAAGATTGGGCCACCCCTTATCATCTTGGTATCAGATTTACAGGTTGCCTCGATGAGCTATCAAATTTCCCTTTAGTTTGAGTGTTTTTATTTCCTATCCAGAAAATTGCCCCACAAAAATAGTTCTAGTCATTGCCATAGCCTAGATATCACCTTAGTGTCATTACTTTTGCTGTCATTGTGTTAGATTTTGTGTTGCTTTTTCTCTTTTTTAGATCTTTTGTTTTCGGCTAGATCTAGGTTTCTTTGTTCATCTAGTCGAATTTTATCAAAAACTACAAAAAAAATCGCTTCCACTTGCCCTATTCCATCACCAATCCGAGCCCACCCCCTATTCTACCACGACAGCAAACTCCACGTTTTCCTGTCGTGCTCGGATCCCACCCTAACTCGGATTCCACCTTCCATAACGCACCAAACCACCACGATCCATACCACCGCTGCCGGCCCCTACTCGCACTCGGATTCCCCTGTTACATCGCTTACAAAAGCCCCTCGCGCACCGCAGCACGCCTTACCAATTCCATCTGTGCGCACTGCCCGCGGCAGAAATTCTCTGCCGCCAGTCGCTGTCCGCGCGCGCTAGGAAAACTGCTGTAACGCGCTTACCAAACGTTGTAACGCGAGCGCTGCGTGCTGCCGCGGCACAGTTTTGTGCGTTTTTACTGCCGTGAGTTCTGTGAGCTGCTGTTTCTCTGCCGCGGTACGAAAAACCTCAGTTTTGCTGCCGTAAGCCCTGCCGTGGTACGAAAACGTGTTGTTTCTCTGCCGTGAGTCTGTTTTCCTTCCGTGAGCTCGTTTTCACCTAGAATTTTTCTGTTTTTGTTTGTTTTTCCTTGTTTTCTCACTAGGACTCATACATCCATACCTTGTGAACCTTAGCCACAGCCTTTCTACAGCATTATAATAGGAACTTGCCCACAAGTATAGCTATTTTGTGCTCTGACAGGTTGCTCATTTTTCATCACCACCATTGTGTTCACTTGTGTTTGGTTAATTGTTGCTCCTAGCTTAGTGTAAGGCCATTGGAAAAATACAAAAACAAAAATAGAAAAAGCAAAAAGTATAAAAAAAAAGAGAAAAGAGAAAAGAGCAAAGTGCAAAAGGCCATATCATTACTATTGTTACTAGTTGAGCTTGCCATTGTGACACTTGGTTTTTCATTGAGCAATCTTGTGCCTGTCAATTAAGAGCCTAGCTAGTGACTTTCTAGTGCATTGCAAATTTCATCCACATATTGCTTTGCCACATTTGTCTCCATTGTGTGAGTTTCCTTGGGTATTTTTATATCTTCGCTAAGACAGCAAATAGGATTGTTACTTTGGTGATTGTTAGGTATCCATACCAAGCCCCACTAAATAACCTTGTTTGCCTTTGTGAGAGTTAAAAACCTGGGTATTCTCTCTTTCACACCAAAGCACTTTAATTGCCTCTATTTGTGGTAAGTATCTCTATTCACTTTGGAGTGGTAAGATATCCTATTGTTTTGCTAGATTTTTGAGTGAGTTAAGAGAGGCACCACAACCTATACTTGTTTTATTTTCACTAACCTTCTAATGGATCTTTCTAGTGGTTATCTTGTGCAGCAAAAGAAGAACCAATCTGAGGGAGTGAATTGGAGGGAGTATGAGGCATTAAGGGATGTGTTGAAACAAAAATTGGATGACAATGAGGAACACTACAAGAAATATGTTAATGAAGCTTGTGATCCCCTCTATGAGATGGTTAATACCATGGACAAAAAAGTGGAGGAAACCAACAAAGTGGCCGAGACCAATAGTGCTCAATTGAGAACAATGCAAGATTCTATTGATGCCATCAACAATACCATGACTGATCTTCAAAGATTAATTCAAGCTCGGTTGCCACCTATTGATGATGACAATGCTAGTGTCCATAGTGATGCAAATAATGAGGAGGAACCTAATTTTGGCCGTGGAGCTAGAGGAGAAAGAGGAAGAGGAGGTTTTCAAGGCCGAGCTAGGCGTGTGCCTTTGCCCAATGCTAATGACAATAGAGAAGATATATTGGGTAAACCCAAATTTTCTATTCCATCTTTCAGCTTTGATACTATGGATGTGGAAGAATTCTTGCTATGGGAGTTGAAAATTGAGAAGTTATGGAGATTGCATGATTATAATGAGGATAGAAAGATCAAGTTGGCATCTTCTGAGTTTGATGGATATGCTCTTAGATGGTGGGACAATTTAGTGAGAAAGAGACATAATGATGGTGAGTTACCCATTGCTACTTGGAACACCATGAAGAGGCTCATGAGGGAAAGATTTGTACCACCCAATTACATAAGGCAACAATTTGACAAATTACAACAATTGAAGCAAGGTCTCAAAACAGTTGATGCTTATTATCAAGAGATGGAATTAATTATGCAAAGAGGCCGTGTGGTAGAGCAAGAAGAGCAAACAATGCAAAGATTTCTTTCAGGATTACATTATAGAATCAAGGGCATTGTGAGGCATTATCAATATGCTAATATGCATGATCTACTCCATCATGCTAGGGAGGCCGAATCACATCTACTTGAGGAAGCACAAAATTCAGCTAGAACAAGGAGTAGATTCCCATTGAGATCATCTACTACTCCTAGTGTACCACCACCACCACCTCCATCATCAAGTTTTCGAGGTGCTCCATCATCCAAAACCGAGCCTAGTGTAGCTAATACAAGGAAAACATCACAACCAACAGCAAGTGCCTCGGGGTCTAGTGCTCCTACTACAAGGAATAGAGATATTACATGCCACACATGTGGAGGAAAAGGGCACTTCAAGAGGGATTGTCCAAATTCAAAAGTGATGATTATCAATGAGAACAATGAGTATGAGACAGGTGATGATGTTGATCCCAATGATCTTGATGATGATGATGGATATTTGAGTGATTCTCCTTTGGATGCTTATGCTACTACTATGCTTTCTATTATTTGCACCCAAAATTCATTGAGTGTGGTGCCTAGTCCTGAAAATCAAAGGTGCAATCTATTCCAAATAAAGGCTGTTATTGGTCCCAACATGGCTTGCAAAGTCATCATTGATGGAGGGAGTTGCAGAAATTTGGCTAGCAAAGATCTATGTGCAAAACTCAATTTGAAATATATGCCACACCCTGCTCCTTATCACATCCAATGGTTTAGTAGCACGGGACAAATGAAGGTTTCTCATATGGTGAGAGTGGAGTTCCAAATTGGACCTTATAAGGATATCATTGAGTTTGATGTGGTGCCCATGACAGTTTTCCACTTATTATTGGGAAGACCTTGGCAATTTGATAGAAGTGTGAAGCATGAAGGAAGAGCAAATACTTATGAGCTATATCATCATGGGAAGACAATTATTTTGAGGCCTATGACTCCACAACAAATTGTAAATGAGTCCCAATCCAAAATTGCTATGAAAGTGAAAAAAGAGAGAGAGAGGGATGAGGGAACACAAAAATACAAGCAATGGGGAGTGATAGCAAAACCAATTCGAGTGGTAAAAAGAGAGAGAACCTATTATGCATGTTAGCCACTAAAGAGGATTTGAGGGAATTTAAGGATGATCCTTCACTAGTCCCTATTGTGCTTATTCACAAGGGAGAGATTTTGGTTTCTAATGACATGACCCCTATTCCTTTTGGTGTTTCTAATGTTTTGCAGGACTTTGAGGATGTTTTTCCACAAGATGTGCCCTCGGGATTGCCACCATTGAGAGGCATTGAACATCAAATTGATTTGATCCCCGGAGCATCTCTCCCAAACCGAGCCCCTTATAGAACCAATCCACAAGAAACAAAGGAGATCCAAAAGCAAGTACAAGAACTATTGGACAAAGGTTATATTCGGGTTAGTCTTTCTCCTTGTGCCGTTCCCGTTATTTTGGTTCCTAAGAAAGATGGTACTTGGCGCATGTGTGTAGATTGTAGAGCAATTAATAACATCACTATTCGTTATCGTCATCCTATACCACGTTTAGATGACATGTTAGATGAATTAAGTGGTGCTACTCTTTTCTCTAAAATTGATTTGCGTAGTGGATACCATCAAATAAGAATGAAAGAGGGAGATGAATGGAAAACTGCTTTTAAGACAAAATTTGGTTTATATGAGTGGTTAGTAATGCCCTTTGGTTTAACTAATGCACCTAGTACTTTCATGAGATTAATGAACCATATTTTGAGAGACTTTATTGGTAGATTTGTGGTAGTTTATTTTGATGATATTCTCATATATAGCCACAATGAACATGACCACATGGATCATATTAGACAAGTTTTGCAAGTGCTAAGAACTAATAAATTGTATGGTAATCTTGAGAAGTGCACTTTTTGCAAAGATAAGGTTATATTTCTTGGTTATGTTGTTTCTAAGCATGGAATTGAGGTTGATCAATCTAAAATTGAAGCTATTCGAAATTGGCCAATTCCCACTAATGTGAGTCAAGTTAGAAGTTTTAATGGGCTTGCTAGTTTCTATAGAAGATTTGTGCCTAATTTTAGTACAATTGCTGCCCCTTTAAATGATCTAACTAAAAAGGGTGTTAATTTTGAATGGGGTGTTTCTCAAGACATTGCTTTTGATACTTTGAAAGAGAAATTGATTTCGGCCCCATTACTTATGCTTCCAAATTTTGATAAACAATTTGAGATTGAATGTGATGCTAGTGGCATAGGTATTGGAGGTGTGCTCATGCAAGAAAAGAAACCTATTGCCTATTTTTCTGAAAAATTGAATGGTGCACAATTAAATTATTCTGTTTATGATAAGGAATTATATGCACTTGTGAGAGTTTTAGAGGTATGGAAACATTATTTGTGGCCTAAAGAATTTATTATACATAGTGATCATGAAGCATTGAAATTTTTAAAGTGCCAAAATAATTTGAATAAGAGACATGCTAAGTGGGTTGAGTTCATTGAATCTTTTCCATACATCATAAAACATAAAAAGGGATTGGATAATGTAGTTGCTGATGCTTTGTCAAGGAAAAATATGTTACTCTCAAATTTAGAAATCAAGGTTTCGGGTTTGGAGGGTATTAGAGATTTATATGATGAAGATAATGAATTTTCTATGCCATTTAATAAATGTGTTAATACTAAAGCATGGGAAAAATTTCATATACATGATGGGTACTTGTTTAGAGCTAACAAATTGTGTATTCCCGAGTGTTCTTTGTGTATTCCAGGAATCTCATAGTGGAGGATTGATGGGACACTTTGGAAGAGAGAAAACATTGTTGATGTTGGCAGAAAATTTCTATTGGGCACATATTAGAAGAGATGTGTATAGATTGGTGCAAAGATGCATTACTTGCAACAAATCCAAATCAAAATTGAAGCCCCATGGATTATATACACCATTGCCATCACCAAGTACACCATGGGAAGATATTAGCATGGATTTCGTGTTGGGATTGCCAAGAACAAAAAGAGGACATGATTCTATCTTTGTGGTTGTGGATAGATTTTCAAAGATGGCTCATTTTATTCCATGCCACAAGAGTGATGATGCTTCTCACATTGCCAATTTGTTCTTTAGAGAGATTGTGAGATTGCATGGAGTTCCAAGGACTATAGTTTCAGATAGAGATGTCAAGTTCATGAGTTACTTTTGGAAGACACTTTGGGGTAATCTTGGCACTAAGCTATTATTTTCTACTACTTGCCACCCCCAAACTGATGGACAAACCGAGGTGGTTAATAGAACATTGTCCACATTGCTAAGAGGTATGATCAAGAAGAATTTGAAGGAGTGGGAGGAGTGTTTGCCCCATGTGGAATTTGCATACAATAGAGCTGTGCATTCAACTACTCAATTATGTCCTTTTGAGGTGGTGTATGGTTTCAAGCCTATTACTCCTCTTGATTTATTACCACTTCCATTACATGAGAGAGTTAATATGGAGGCATCAAAGAGGGCTGATTTTGTGAAGAAGATTCATGAGAAAACAAAAGAGGCCATTGAGAAGAAAGGAAAACATGTGGCTGAAAGAGTAAACAAGAAGAGGAAGGAGCTTATATTTCGGCCAGGAGATATGGTGTGGGTGCACTTTAGAAAATATAGATTTCCCACATTGAGAAAGTCCAAGTTGATGCCTAGAGGAGCTGGTCCTTACAAAGTTATTTCAAGGATAAATGATAATGCATACAAGATTGACCTCCCAATTGATGAGTTTGGTGTTAGTAATTCTTTTAATGTGGCTGATTTGACACCTTACCATGGAGATGATTTAGCATCGAGGTCGATGCCTTTTCAAGAGGGGGAGGATGATGAGGACATCCCTAGCTCTTCACCTATTGTTACACATGAGGATGCTCCTATACAAGCTAATGAAGTGAGGATTGGTCCAATGACAAGATCAAGAACCAAGCTATTACAACAACAGGTGAATTCGCTCCTACTTGAATATAATGTTTATAATTGTGAGAGCTTTATACTACCTAAATCTTTGCATTTCTCTATTCTTAGGTTTGTTGATAACACAAACATGAATGAAGATCATGGAGAGGAGCTACACAAGGATGAGCATGGACTTCAAGAGGAGATGGAAAACAAGTGCTAGCATGGTGAAAACAACAAATAACAAATGTTATCATGACAAGGGGATGGTGCCTCCACAAGGTCAAATGCACTAGGTGTGGAAAACAATGCCATTATGTTATTCCACACCCATACATGAACAAGGCAAGAGGAGGGCGCCCACAAGGAGTATCAATGCGCCATATACAAGACCTAGTTCAATTAGGATTGGTTTGTACACCAATTTGGCCGCACCCCTTGTGTGGGGGTCGGTTTGTATCCAATTGTGGTAGAATTAGGAGTCCTAGTCCTATTAGGAGTAGTGCTTGCGCAAGGAGGAGCCTTGTGGCCGCACCCCTGTAACATCCCAAGTCTGAAAAATAGCCTTTAGAATGTTTTGCTCTCTGTTATTTTATGTTTTGCATCATGGCATCATGTTGATTGCATTTGTTTTGTTTGTTTTCCATTTGTTTTCCTCTGTTTTCAGTTGTTTTCCAACTGTTTTCCTTTGTTTTCTATTTGAATTGCAACTCAAAATTCAAACCCTTTGTTTCATCCTTGTGATGTTACAATTTCCAAAATGTTATTTCAAATAAAAACAACCAAGTTGTTTTCTTTTTATTCCAGAAAGCTCACTTGTTAAGTTAATGGTTTTAATCAATCAATTGTTTCCAAATCACATTCAAAAATTCAATACATTGTATAAACAACACCCAATTGGAAAATTATGAAAATTACCAAAACAATCTAATCTTTTGTTTCCAATTATTTCCATGTTTGATCAACTAATAATTTGGTGCTTTATTTCAAACAAATAATTCCCAAATTGTTTTCAAACTCAAATCTCAAACAACACTCAATTGGAATTATAAAATTGCCCACAACAATCTAACCTTTTGCTCTAAGCTAAAATAGGGTTCACCCTATTGAAAGTTGGTTTCATTTATAAACACCTAATAATCAATTTAACCCCAATTTGAATTAACTACAAACAATATTTTAAAGTTGGAACTTTGGAAAATAAAAGTTAGCATTTTGTTTGCTATTAACCTAACTAACTTAACCTAATTTTTCTAACCTTTTTACTAACTCAAAAACTCATCTTTTCCTTCCTTTGGGTTTTCTACAAAAAAAATAAAACAATCCGAAATTGTAAAAAGAATAACTGGTTTAGAGGGGGGAGAAAGCACAGCCCATCATCAACCAGCCCAACCTACCCCCCCTCCTTGGCCCATACCGGTTCGGAGCTGTTTTCTTCCACCTCTCGCTGGCGTCACCATGTGTACGAACTGCACGCCACCGTCGATCTGTTCCCTGAACCTCCCGATGCCATGCCGTACCTAAGCAACTCCCTCCATATAGCTCACCACGGCACCCTATCCCTACCCTCTGCCCCTCAAACCCTAGCTACCCTAGTTCTTCCCCATCGCCGCCGTCCTCCCTGTCTAGCTCCTCTCTGATCGATCTGTTCTTTCTGAACCTCACTGAAAACCACCAGCAGTAGCCACGGCCTCCTCACCGCGTCGACTACCTGGTCACCTCGGGGAGCTCCTCTCCCCGGGAATGGAACCGCGCCGCCGTCCTGGACCGCCTCGTCCTCTCGCCGCGTGCTGGGACGCACCGCAGCGGCCGCGCCGTGCCGGAGAAGGCCGCCGGTTTTCTGCCCCGCCGCCTGAACCTCTACATCGACGCAGCGCGGTGAGCAGTCGCCACCGCTCCTCCCTTCCCCTCTCTGCTGTACCGCCCACACACCCATCCACGCTCACGCCGCACGCGCACCACAGGTCGCCATCCCCTCCCCCCAGTCGTGGCCACCGGAGACCGGTCGTCATCCTCTGATCTGTTCGTAAGGTTCAGAACGGAGCGATCGGATCAAGTTCAGTTAACTGCTGCGATATTACCTTTTCTTCCGTCAGACCCGCTTCGTATCAGAAACACGCGAGTAGCCCATCTGGTCTGTCCCTTGCGCGCCCTACTGCAGGTCATGGGATCGAGTCCCGGCCACCCCTTTTTGCTACTGCTTTTCCGAATTTATTTCGGTTCGTTGTCTGAACCTCAAGCCCCCTGCTAGCGATTCCCTGACACCAACCAAGCAGCAGCGCAGTGGTTGCTCCCTAGTGCAAGCAGCAGCAGGGCAGGGGATCAAATCCCACCCCCTGCATATTACCCATTTTTTTTTATTTCAATTCTCCAGATCCACAAAGTTCCTGTTAATCACACCTAAGCCCTTGCAAGTTAATCTAGATCCCTGGAAAATATTTTCTAAGTCCCTGGTTCAATAAAAAATGGCAGATTGCACCCTATAATTCTAAAATGCATAACAAATTCATTTTAACCCCAATTTTAACTTTTTAAATATGTTTTCTGTCCCAAATTGAATTGTCTATCCAAATATAAAATTTGTTTACTGTTTTGAATATTTTAAATTGTTGAAATATTTGAAAACTTGTCAAATTCACTTAAATTTGCAAAATTCATAACTTGTTCATAAAAATTCCAAATTTCACAAACCAAATATGTTTTCCAATCAATTTTTCATGTACTTTCCAAATATAATTTTTGTTTGCTGTTTTGAATAATTTAAATTGCTGAAAACAACTGTTTCTTGTTTATTGCATTTAAAATTGCCAAAATAATAACTTGCTCATTTTAAATCCAATTTCAACAAATGAAATATGTTTTCCATGCAAAATTAAACCCTCTTTCCAAATATAAACTTTGTTTTCTGTTTTGAATAATAAAAATTGGTTAAATAATTTAAACCTTGTTTAATTCATTTAAAACTGGTAATTTCATAACTTGATCAAATCAAATTCTTTTGGGACATATAAAATATGTTTTCCAACCATAAAAGTATAAACTTTTCAAATATGAATCTCACTTAATGTTTTGAACAAATAAAAATTCAAATAAGTTCATGTTTGAATTAAATTCATTTAATTCTTGCTTAAACTTGTTTAATTCATAAATAATTTATTTGAAATCCTTTTTCAACAAGTGAAACATGTAATCCAACTAAAATTTGATGTTCTTTTCAAATATAAAATTTGTAAATTGTTTTGCACACTCTAACTTGATGAAAACAATAATTGTTGTGTGACATGTCTAAGTAACCAAAACTTTCCAAAATTAACAAACAATTTCCAAACTTGTTTTATTCTTCTCCTTTGCCTCTATCATTGTTATTTGTTGTTATCTTGTTATCATCATCATGCATGCATCATGTTTAACTACTTACACTTGTTAACCAAATGTAGATCATTGCTTCAACCTAAACCATTTGCATCCATATGCAACTCACCTTGCATATGGATCCAATTAAATTGTGTCATCTTGTCAAGTAGTTTATTCTGATGCATCTATCAACATGACATGCATCATCCCATGTTTGTGCACCTATGCCATTATATTGATTGTTTATCTTTCTGCAATGTTTGTTTGCTTCTTCCCGGATATACGACGACGTTGAGTCCGACGATACTTACGACATCCCTTCTAAGGATTTAGCTCAGTACCAGGCTACTGGGTTTTGCAGGCAAGTTATCACTCACATGAACCACTGTGTTCCTTTCAACATTGATTACTGATACTTTCCGTTGTTCCTTTCTGCTGGCCGTAGAAGTAGTTGTTCTGTTACGAACCCATCACATGAATCCCTTAAACCTGATATTGCCTCATCTCCCTTCCTACAACCCATTGTTTGAGCCAGTGTCTTACTAGCATGCTTAGGTTGTTTTGCTCGAGTCGGTTACCCGTTACTTTCTGTTATTAGTATTTCTATTATGTTTCTGGGGGCTCGATGTTTAATCAATCAATCATGCTAATGTTACTATTAATAATAAACTTGATGATAAGGCACCGGCAGGAGGCCCATGAGAGGTTTTGGAGCCTGCTAGTGTCGACCCTAATAGGAAAAGGGTCTTGTCTACTGATCCATGATGAGCGCACTACCCGCATTTGGGAAGCGAGTATGGGCGCCCCCCTCAACTTGACCTGATTCGCATCTCGTCCAAATCGCCTCATTTAGTTCGTGTTTTCCATTTGCCGCATGCATGTTTTTGCGAGCCCAGGCCAGGGTGGAACTTTCGTAGTCGGCATATAGGGGGACACGGTCTTAGAGTGCTATGATGGTCCATTTTCTTCTGGGCTTGATTAGCCGTGCGCCCAAGGTTCTTTGGGCTTGATGCGAAGAATGGTTGGTTGTGTAGAGTACCTCGCTTGGTGGGTTTGATTCCCGTCTGGCGGGTTATTCTTGAGTGTACGGCCAAATTGGTGCAACCCTGCAGGGATAATCTTCTCGAGAAGCCGTGTTTTCCGCGGTTATGGATTACTTGGTGAAAGTACTGGCTAACAAGTACTCAGGACAACTTAAACATAATGATCAAACATGTTACACCCCATGATTAATAACTTGACTAGTAATAGGCTTATTGACACAATAATTTGAACCATCATTATTACAACTGTGTGAGTTATCCTCGGATTGCTTCTTTGGATAAGGGGCGAGATCCAGGATGGGTTTGTTTGAAGTTATCTTTCAGTTGGTTACAATCCTCGATCTTATCTCCTTTCTGTTAGCCGGAAGTGGTAGAATCTCTGTAGTTGGTTAGCGCATCCAGTTGCAGCATCTTTTACATCCCCTCTCTTCCGTTGAACCCAAGGCATTTGTGCTTGGTGTTGACGGGTTACACTTTGGTGAACTGTGAGTCTTGCTTGCCAGTACGTTTATGTACTGACCCCTTTGGGGCTGTGGTTTCCGCAGACCTACGTTTCCGAGGATCTACATGGTGGCAACTACGTGGAGTATGACGAGACTGCTGACGAGTAGATAGCGGACCCGGGCAGGATCCGAGACTTCGTGGATGGGCTCCGTCTGTTTGTTTCCGGCCTCTTAGGCCTATTTGGTTCTTGTCTGTACTCAGACATGTTGAATGTTTCCGCTGTGATGTAATGATGAATTGTTGGGGCATGTGCCCTCTGAATGATTGTATTTGCTATCTCTGCTCTAATGAGAGCCATTTGCAACTTATTTCAATCTTTTGTGTCGTAGAGATCTGTTGTGATATCACTTGTTAAACGCCGTTGACGTACCATGTGTGTATGGTTTGAAGTACGTCGACGGAAGTGCCTTTTGATCTCTAGTGGATAGTTTACATCGACGATGGAATAGCAGGGCTTGTGTTGTCGCGCATAAGCGCAGGCCTACCAGGAAGCTGGGACGTGGGAGCAGTTATGCCCCATAATCCAAGCATCTGCTATCCAGTTCGTACGGTGAGTATCCCCTAGAAATCAGGGTGCGACAAATGGTATCAGAGCCTGTCTGCCTGTAGGATCCCTTTTTACTTGTCGCAGTTGAGTCTAGAAACTATTTTGTAGCTATATAGGAAAATTGAAACGTGAGAGTAGGAATTCTGTTCTTTTTCTTCTTTCCCCACCCACCCTCCCCTTTCTGGTAAGGAAGTGTAACGTTGTTTTCCCTTCTCATCTGAACTTTCAAGTTAGGATTTCACGAATCCTGGTTTCTCTAGGATGGTTATATCTACTAGACGATAGGAATGGAGGTGGTTGTGACATGATTTATCATGTTGCCTACTCACGATTGAGAACGGAGGCGTGTAAGCCCCGGAAGCAAATCCTCTATTCCTTAAGCAGTAGATATTGATCCTTTAGAAGCCCGGATGGGTTTTCCGTAGTACCTCAGGAATGTTGTTCTCGTTTTCCCCGGTGTTGCTTCGTTATCCTGTTCTTTTAAAGAACCTTTCGTCCGTTGAAATCTTGTTGGTCTTTTCCACTTCAAATCTTCTACCGGCGTCTAATCAAAACTTCCTCGTAAACTCTTGAACAACTAAAGTGTTATTTCATACCGGAGAATCACATTCCTTTGTGTCAACAATCTTTTCCACAACATACAACCCAATTCTGGTTCCACTAAGCCATCAAAACTCTGTTCAATCCCCGGGATCTCAAATGTTGACTTCCAAGATAAGTAAGAACAATCCAATTCTAATGGGAGGCCACATATTCCTCGCTTCTCTCATGTTGCTGATTCTGACATTGATATTATTCTTGGTGTTCCATTGGTGTCAATAACTCTGTTCCAACCTTATTACAGATAGTCTATCTCCAAATGCATCAAATTCTATCCAGCTATACACCCTTGGTGCAAAATCTCTCCCCTTTTACTTGAAAATGTTCCGGTGGTTTCCAAATTCCCTAACGTCTACCCAAGAAGTTTCCGGACCTTTTTCTTTTCTCAGTAGGAATCTCGGGGCGCGATTCCTTCAAGGGGGGGCGTTTTGTAACATCCCAAGTCTGAAAAATAGCCTTTAGAATGTTTTGCTCTCTGTTATTTTATGTTTTGCATCATGGCATCATGTTGATTGCATTTGTTTTGTTTGTTTTCCATTTGTTTTCCTCTGTTTTCAGTTGTTTTCCAACTGTTTTCCTTTGTTTTCTATTTGAATTGCAACTCAAAATTCAAACCCTTTGTTTCATCCTTGTGATGTTACAATTTCCAAAATGTTATTTCAAATAAAAACAACCAAGTTGTTTTCTTTTTATTCCAGAAAGCTCACTTGTTAAGTTAATGGTTTTAATCAATCAATTGTTTCCAAATCACATTCAAAAATTCAATACATTGTATAAACAACACCCAATTGGAAAATTATGAAAATTACCAAAACAATCTAATCTTTTGTTTCCAATTATTTCCATGTTTGATCAACTAATAATTTGGTGCTTTATTTCAAACAAATAATTCCCAAATTGTTTTCAAACTCAAATCTCAAACAACACTCAATTGGAATTATAAAATTGCCCACAACAATCTAACCTTTTGCTCTAAGCTAAAATAGGGTTCACCCTATTGAAAGTTGGTTTCATTTATAAACACCTAATAATCAATTTAATCCCAATTTGAATTAACTACAAACAATATTTTAAAGTTGGAACTTTGGAAAATAAAAGTTAGCATTTTGTTTGCTATTAACCTAACTAACTTAACCTAATTTTTCTAACCTTTTTACTAACTCAAAAACTCATCTTTTCCTTCCTTTGGGTTTTCTACAAAAAAAATAAAACAATCCGAAATTGTAAAAAGAATAACTGGTTTAGAGGGGGGAGAAAGCACAGCCCATCATCAACCAGCCCAACCTACCCCCCCTCCTTGGCCCATACCGGTTCGGAGCTGTTTTCTTCCACCTCTCGCTGGCGTCACCATGTGTACGAACTGCACGCCACCGTCGATCTGTTCCCTGAACCTCCCGATGCCATGCCGTACCTAAGCAACTCCCTCCATATAGCTCACCACGGCACCCTATCCCTACCCTCTGCCCCTCAAACCCTAGCTACCCTAGTTCTTCCCCATCGCCGCCGTCCTCCCTGTCTAGCTCCTCTCTGATCGATCTGTTCTTTCTGAACCTCACTGAAAACCACCAGCAGTAGCCACGGCCTCCTCACCGCGTCGACTACCTGGTCACCTCGGGGAGCTCCTCTCCCCGGGAATGGAACCGCGCCGCCGTCCTGGACCGCCTCGTCCTCTCGCCGCGTGCTGGGACGCACCGCAGCGGCCGCGCCGTGCCGGAGAAGGCCGCCGGTTTTCTGCCCCGCCGCCTGAACCTCTACATCGACGCAGCGCGGTGAGCAGTCGCCACCGCTCCTCCCTTCCCCTCTCTGCTGTACCGCCCACACACCCATCCACGCTCACGCCGCACGCGCACCACAAGTCGCCATCCCCTCCCCCCAGTCGTGGCCACCGGAGACCGGTCGTCATCCTCTGATCTGTTCGTAAGGTTCAGAACGGAGCGATCGGATCAAGTTCAGTTAACTGCTGCGATATTACCTTTTCTTCCGTCAGACCCGCTTCGTATCAGAAACACGCGAGTAGCCCATCTGGTCTGTCCCTTGCGCGCCCTACTGCAGGTCATGGGATCGAGTCCCGGCCACCCCTTTTTGCTACTGCTTTTCCGAATTTATTTCGGTTCGTTGTCTGAACCTCAAGCCCCCTGCTAGCGATTCCCTGACACCAACCAAGCAGCAGCGCAGTGGTTGCTCCCTAGTGCAAGCAGCAGCAGGGCAGGGGATCAAATCCCACCCCCTGCATATTACCCATTTTTTTTTATTTCAATTCTCCAGATCCACAAAGTTCCTGTTAATCACACCTAAGCCCTTGCAAGTTAATCTAGATCCCTGGAAAATATTTTCTAAGTCCCTGGTTCAATAAAAAATGGCAGATTGCACCCTATAATTCTAAAATGCATAACAAATTCATTTTAACCCCAATTTTAACTTTTTAAATATGTTTTCTGTCCCAAATTGAATTGTCTATCCAAATATAAAATTTGTTTACTGTTTTGAATATTTTAAATTGTTGAAATATTTGAAAACTTGTCAAATTCACTTAAATTTGCAAAATTCATAACTTGTTCATAAAAATTCCAAATTTCACAAACCAAATATGTTTTCCAATCAATTTTTCATGTACTTTCCAAATATAATTTTTGTTTGCTGTTTGGAATAATTTAAATTGCTGAAAACAACTGTTTCTTGTTTATTGCATTTAAAATTGCCAAAATAATAACTTGCTCATTTTAAATCCAATTTCAACAAATGAAATATGTTTTCCATGAAAAATTAAACCCTCTTTCCAAATATAAACTTTGTTTTCTGTTTTGAATAATAAAAATTGGTTAAATAATTTAAACCTTGTTTAATTCATTTAAAACTGGTAATTTCATAACTTGATCAAATCAAATTCTTTTGGGACATATAAAATATGTTTTCCAACCATAAAAGTATAAACTTTTCAAATATGAATCTCACTTAATGTTTTGAACAAATAAAAATTCAAATAAGTTCATGTTTGAATTAAATTCATTTAATTCTTGCTTAAACTTGTTTAATTCATAAATAATTTATTTGAAATCCTTTTTCAACAAGTGAAACATGTAATCCAACTAAAATTTGATGTTCTTTTCAAATATAAAATTTGTAAATTGTTTTGCACACTCTAACTTGATGAAAACAATAATTGTTGTGTGACATGTCTAAGTAACCAAAACTTTCCAAAATTAACAAACAATTTCCAAACTTGTTTTATTCTTCTCCTTTGCCTCTATCATTGTTATTTGTTGTTATCTTGTTATCATCATCATGCATGCATCATGTTTAACTACTTACACTTGTTAACCAAATGTAGATCATTGCTTCAACCTAAACCATTTGCATCCATATGCAACTCACCTTGCATATGGATCCAATTAAATTGTGTCATCTTGTCAAGTAGTTTATTCTGATGCATCTATCAACATGACATGCATCATCCCATGTTTGTGCACCTATGCCATTATATTGATTGTTTATCTTTCTGCAATGTTTGTTTGCTTCTTCCCGGATATACGACGACGTTGAGTCCGACGATACTTACGACATCCCTTCTAAGGATTTAGCTCAGTACCAGGCTACTGGGTTTTGCAGGCAAGTTATCACTCACATGAACCACTGTGTTCCTTTCAACATTGATTACTGATACTTTCCGTTGTTCCTTTCTGCTGGCCGTAGAAGTAGTTGTTCTGTTACGAACCCATCACATGAATCCCTTAAACCTGATATTGCCTCATCTCCCTTCCTACAACCCATTGTTTGAGCCAGTGTCTTACTAGCATGCTTAGGTTGTTTTGCTCGAGTCGGTTACCCGTTACTTTCTGTTATTAGTATTTCTATTATGTTTCTGGGGGCTCGATGTTTAATCAATCAATCATGCTAATGTTACTATTAATAATAAACTTGATGATAAGGCACCGGCAGGAGGCCCATGAGAGGTTTTGGAGCCTGCTAGTGTCGACCCTAATAGGAAAAGGGTCTTGTCTACTGATCCATGATGAGCGCACTACCCGCATTTGGGAAGCGAGTATGGGCGCCCCCCTCAACTTGACCTGATTCGCATCTCGTCCAAATCGCCTCATTTAGTTCGTGTTTTCCATTTGCCGCATGCATGTTTTTGCGAGCCCAGGCCAGGGTGGAACTTTCGTAGTCGGCATATAGGGGGACACGGTCTTAGAGTGCTATGATGGTCCATTTTCTTCTGGGCTTGATTAGCCGTGCGCCCAAGGTTCTTTGGGCTTGATGCGAAGAATGGTTGGTTGTGTAGAGTACCTCGCTTGGTGGGTTTGATTCCCGTCTGGCGGGTTATTCTTGAGTGTACGGCCAAATTGGTGCAACCCTGCAGGGATAATCTTCTCGAGAAGCCGTGTTTTCCGCGGTTATGGATTACTTGGTGAAAGTACTGGCTAACAAGTACTCAGGACAACTTAAACATAATGATCAAACATGTTACACCCCATGATTAATAACTTGACTAGTAATAGGCTTATTGACACAATAATTTGAACCATCATTATTACAACTGTGTGAGTTATCCTCGGATTGCTTCTTTGGATAAGGGGCGAGATCCAGGATGGGTTTGTTTGAAGTTATCTTTCAGTTGGTTACAATCCTCGATCTTATCTCCTTTCTGTTAGCCGGAAGTGGTAGAATCTCTGTAGTTGGTTAGCGCATCCAGTTGCAGCATCTTTTACATCCCCTCTCTTCCGTTGAACCCAAGGCATTTGTGCTTGGTGTTGACGGGTTACACTTTGGTGAACTGTGAGTCTTGCTTGCCAGTACGTTTATGTACTGACCCCTTTGGGGCTGTGGTTTCCGCAGACCTACGTTTCCGAGGATCTACATGGTGGCAACTACGTGGAGTATGACGAGACTGCTGACGAGTAGATAGCGGACCCGGGCAGGATCCGAGACTTCGTGGATGGGCTCCGTCTGTTTGTTTCCGGCCTCTTAGGCCTATTTGGTTCTTGTCTGTACTCAGACATGTTGAATGTTTCCGCTGTGATGTAATGATGAATTGTTGGGGCATGTGCCCTCTGAATGATTGTATTTGCTATCTCTGCTCTAATGAGAGCCATTTGCAACTTATTTCAATCTTTTGTGTCGTAGAGATCTGTTGTGATATCACTTGTTAAACGCCGTTGACGTACCATGTGTGTATGGTTTGAAGTACGTCGACGGAAGTGCCTTTTGATCTCTAGTGGATAGTTTACATCGACGATGGAATAGCAGGGCTTGTGTTGTCGCGCATAAGCGCAGGCCTACCAGGAAGCTGGGACGTGGGAGCAGTTATGCCCCATAATCCAAGCATCTGCTATCCAGTTCGTACGGTGAGTATCCCCTAGAAATCAGGGTGCGACAACCCCCTCTCATATATACCCCCTTGGGGCGCATAGGAGAGGTAGACTATGTTAAAACATAAACCCTAGACCTCTAGATTGAAACTGCTTGTAAGCCTTTCATCTGGAAGTTCATCTGCAAACTTTACGTGATACCTGCTGTTCCACTGGGAATAAGACGGTACAGTACCACTTGTAGTCGGTGGATTACTTGTGCAAGAGTGTGGAGTTGAGAATATCCTTGGGGTTACTATCTTTTGCATTGGCATCAGGGATCAGCCGGGAGAGTTCTTAGTGGCGCACTAGTTATCATACTGGAGTTATCTGTGAGTTCACTGTGAAGATTGGGCCACCCCTTATCACCTTTTTCTCAAAAAATGACCACTTCATCAATCCTCCGGTGGATAAGGCTTCACCTTTCCACCAGGTTTTCCATAAAGCCTTTGTTTTGCAAAAACAAATTTTTAAGGTGTCCACTTAGGGACTAATACTTGTGATGGTAATAAATACCATATGGTGGCTATGGGCTTGGTAACACGAAGTATCAACTACTGGCATAGTAGTAGTATATATAATAGTAGTAGTCACTCAAAAATAGATTTTTGGAAATCAAAGTTTTTGTGAAACTTTCAGAAGTAAAACATGCATGATAGATAATGATAAGTGTATTATAACAGCAAGCATCAGGATGGCTTGCCTCAAGTCTCTTAATGTCCCTGGCCTTGAAGTAGTTTGAACTTGACGCGCAGCTCCACAACTGCTTCTTCTTCTTCTTCGTTTTCTAGCGTCGTAAACGAATAAAATACACACACTCAGAACTAAAAGACAAACAACTAAACTAAACAACACATACAGCAAGCAAATTTATACTAGCGCAATCTCTCAAACGTTATCGTGAAAATTATCTCACAAACTCTCAGGGTCAAAAACTATCGCCAGACAAACATATGGTTTAGAAAACCATATCCCACATCTTACATACCATATATGGAGTGGGGGTACCACTCTCATACCAAGATACATAAGAAGCTAAAAATATAGCTTGTGGGCACAAAAGGTTAGGCTACTAAAATAATAACAATCAATCAAAACAATACCCATGGCAGCGGGTATAGCAACACTCAAGCAATCATCGCCAAAAAAGTTCACTACTAAACTAATGAATAGATAACAAGATACTACTAAGCACAACATCAGCACTAGGACAACAAATAACATAAGTACAATACTCATTCTAAGGTAATCACTCAGACAAAATTCCAAACAACAAGCAAACACACCACAAATGAATATGCTAGTTATAGACTATGCTTCTGTCTACTCAAAGTTATGGAATCCATCAATCATGAAAATAAATAAAACAAACCAGTAGCTAAAATCAATGGTAACAAGTCATAAAATATAATATAAAACACAATCACCACAAAAGATAATACTCCTATCAAATAGCATAAAAACAGGACTGCATTTATAGCATACTAGTATGGAATTCTACACAAGCATGCTATAAGACGTAATTGCATTCTACAACTAATAGAAACAAGCAAATCAAGATGTCATGGCATAATAACAGAAGTAATAACTACCTAAACATGCTAGAATAAAGCATGAACTCATAAAATAAAAAGGCAACAATACTAGAGCAAAGCCATAATTTCTAGTGGTGACACTAGTTCAACACTAGAGAAGCAAACAATGCTACAAGGATGCTTAAGTCTAAACAAGCAAGTCATGAATATAAATATACGTACTAACAGCACACAAACCTTACACATGCTAGTAAGCAATATAATAAAATAATTCAATGAGAACATCTACTAAGCAAGCATCAATTCATTCTAGTAACACATGCTTTTCTACTCAATTAGATAGCAAGCAAAAAAAGTATAAACCACACAACCAGTAGCTATGCACTCATTAAAATATTAACTAAACACTTTAAAAAATCCAAACACTCAATAAAAATCATTCACCAATAATCTATCAATCACAAGGAATTATTATATTGGCAAACAACTAAATTTAAGCAAACATGGTGAAGCATTTCTTAACATGATACTCCTAAGGAATATTATGCTAACAAACGGATCACACCCAAAAAATACTAGTATTCACAAAGAAGAAATAAACTTTTCACTTTCATAAGTGAAAACAAACAATCTATTTTCCTTGGTGGGAAATAATAATCGATCATATAATAAGACATGCTATTTTCACACAAATGTATGGTTGGAGATTTTCATCCTCAACCAAGATGCAATGGGACCGGTGGGTTATGGGACCACGAATACCAAGGAAAAAGAGGTACTAAGCCTCTGGTTACTTATGACAAAATTTGTATAACAAAATAAACAATACTAGACTATTCATACTAGTGAAAACAAGTCTAGTGAGAACAAATAACAAAACTTACACATGCTTTGCTATAAAATAACTTGTAAGCTAACAGAGACAATAGTATCAAAATATCAGTACCAAAATGGTACTGGACTCAACTCTAGCATAGCACAAACTTAGTTAACAAACACACAAAGATTTGGTGCACACAATAATCCAAATAATAAAACTAGAAAATAACAAATGCTATTTCTACTCTTATTTGACTCTCCAAACAAGCACACACTTTCTAAGGTAGAGGTAATACAAGATAAAAACCTAATAACAACTGGTAACAACTCTATACATGCTAGGAAACAAAATTCACACAATCACACACTTTCATTCAAACAAATTCACAAATATTAATGAAAAAAGAAAAGTGTTGTTTCTAGATCTGCTGACCAAAAATAATCTAGAGCTCCAAAAATTAATCCAATCTATTATTACATAGATCTAGTCAATAGAAAACTCATCCAATTGGATTCACCTCAAAATTCATTTTTAAACGCACTCTAAAAATCCTAAAAAAGCCTACTGGACTTTTACCAAAATGGATGGAATTTCCATTTGGTAACGCACCTTGATAAGAGGAAAAGTCCTAGTGTTAGATCTATTCAATAGCTACCCAAAACAATTTGGTTTGACCAAAATGGTCACATATTCCAAAAGTTAAGCTCAAAACAAACTCACAGACACTTGGTGGCAAAACAGACATTGTGGCAAAAATATAAAGCCAAATCTAGATCTACAAATTTTATGTGGTTAGGAAAACATAATACTAGTGTCTTGATTTTTGGTGGATTTTAATTTGCACGTTTGGTATTTTTCACAGATAAAAAAAAACATCCCAAATATGTATAGATTTTAAAAGGAAAAAGAAACGGTCAGGCGGGCTGGTGTTCTGTGGGCGCGGCCCAGCTAAGCGGCCGAGCGGCCCAACGCCACTCAGCGCGCGCGGGCACGGGAATGGCCGCGTTCAAGCGTGGCCATTGATCTAAGATCCAACGGCGCACGAGTCATCTTCCTCCCATCCCTCCCCTCTCTCTCTCTCCCTCGAAACGACCGGCGACAGGGGCTCATAGTGGCTCACCGTGGGGCTCGTGGAGGGGTTGCGCGGTTTCAGGGGCGATGCAGGTACTCGGAGCAGTCGCGGGGTGTCGAGTTCCGTGCTGGTAGTGGCGTGCAACGGCGGAGGGCGGCGATGCGGCCGCGGCGGCGAGATCGGCAGCGAGGCCCGTCCTGCAAGCGAGGGAACCTAAGGGGATGTCAGAGGTACCTGAGGGACTACGATGAACTCGAAAAAGGCTGCGGGAGGAGGTGAAACCGTACGGGGAGGTCGCACCACCTCGAGCTCGAGCTCGGTGGCCGCGATGGTTCTCGGGCTCGCGGAGCTCACAGGAGAGCTCGGGCTCGATTCTTTTGATGGGAGGCGAGGGTGTGGGAGTGAGGGAGCCTACTGGCGAGAGGGACGCGATGGTGGGGGCTTTTAGCCATGGGAGTGGGAGGGATGGCACGGGGGCGTTGACGGTTTTTGCACAAATGCGTTCGGGAGGCGTTCTAGGGCGTGTCCACGAGGCCACAGGGCAAGGGTGAGCGCCAGGAGGGACAATGGTATCGTCAACGACTCTTGGGAGGAGGAGGAGGCGAGGTATGGCCACAGTGGCCATTGGCACATGCGTGCCCATGCCCTGCCCTATCCCACTGCCCCCTACCTTTCCCTCTTGACCTCCTTGCAAACTAAGTCTTCTAGAAGCCCTCCTAGGGATCCAATGTGAAGTCCACACTCTGGTCAACACGAATGACAAGGTGGCATACCAAGTTTTGAACCAAAAATAAGTGAAAACAACTGTCCAAAAGTGTATCCCACACTGTTCAAAAAAAATCATAAAATTCATTCTAGACTTAAGAGAATTTTTCTAAGTGTTGAAAACAGACGAAATGAGCAAAATGTTGGGATTGTTTTCAAGAGTCAAATGGTTTACAAAATTTGTTTTCAAAGTGGGAACTTGTTAACCATGTTATAAAATTTCAGAAACACCTTTTGAAAACAAATTTGAAATAGTTTAAGGCCATGATAACAATGTGGAAAAAGGTGTACTTTCTGTTTATCTCTATTTTCCAAAAATGCCCTTTTCTGCCTTATTTTTATACCACAAAAACAACAAGCAAAAGATAATTTTATTAATCCAAAAATAAAACCAAGCTTAGGGATTTGTAGTACAAATAACAAGGATCAAATAAAAGCCAAGAAAACATAAAATAACATTTTTTAGCCTAGTGGAAACAAATGTAGAAAACAGGTACTTGGCTATATTTTCAGGAAATAGTTTCTATAGAAAACTTAAAAGAAATTTTTCACAAATCATTTTGAAATTTGGTTTTCTTGGATCCACAAAGACAAAAGTTTATTTTAAGATGCAATCAAGCATGATCCAAGTCTTGGAATAAAATTCACTCAAGTAATCAGAAGAGAGAACAACAGGGAAAAATTTAAAGAATTGTTTTCAGGAAAAATTAATATTGTTTTAAAATGAAACCAGAATTGTATTGCAAAAATGATTAAGATCATAAACAAATGTTAGTTCGAACCATCATGTTGTTAAAAAAATGTTGGCCCTAATTTTTGTCTTCTTGAACACAGTACAAGATTCCAAAAACTGGGGTGTGACAGACCTTCCCCCCTTAAAAGAATCTTGTCCCGAGATTCGCAGGCAAGCGAAAAGAGGGTGTGGTCAAAACAACAATGTTAGATCATTTGTTTACAAAAACATGTGATGGTGGTTGGTAACATTAAGCACATGTACTTCCCCCCTTTGATTAATATTACCAAAATCCACCGGCAATTTAGTTTTCTTTTCAAAGGTCTGGGTGCTATAAGCTAAACCTCGAACTTATTGTTCCTCCAAACCATGATATCAATCCAGAGTTTATCCTTCAGACAAAGATCTGCTTGTTTCCAATCTCATAAGATTATTATACCACTATTTCTCCTTTGGGGCATAAACTCTCTCATTACTATATAGATCAATTAAACGGATATCCACCAATCCTTATTAAGCATGAGCTTTCCATTGCTCATCTCCTAAAAATCCAGGAAAAATCCACTATCTTCCTCTTAATCTAATATACTCCTAGAAATCAAGCCTCAAATTATTTGTCTCCCTCAAAAGTATTTTATCAAGATCATATTGCTAAAGCTAAACCATCAAATCCATCAATCATATATCAACTCTGTACTACTTCTATAAATCCTTTCAAATTCTCCAAACTCCTATCTCAAGATTAAAATCATTTTCCCCAAACAATCTTGATTGAGCGTGACAAGCTCCGAGAATATATCATCAAGAATAATCATCTACTAAATCCAAGTCATACTGATTTTTCCTAAAATCCAAAAATCATCTTTTTATATCCACAAATCTCTTCCTAAATCAAATACAATATTCCTCCAATCCATCTTTAATCAAAATCAAAAATCTATCCCAATCCAACATAATCTTTTTACTGTAATCAATCTTTCCACTAAAATCCAGTATAAGAAACCACCTATGTAAACCATTATCATCATTATCCCAATATCACAAATTCTTCTCATCATACTCTTTCTAATCAATCCAACTCTCTATATATCAAGTGCTTCCTAAAATCCAATAATTTCCACCAATCTTTCTAAACCTCAATCATTTCTTCAAGCTACAAATTTTAGTTACCGGTAACTTCCAAATTTTTGGGGTCCACAATTGGTTATCCCCGGTGTATATATACTATAATTCATCTCAACTAAAATTATATGATCCTCAATCTTTCCTTCCTAAACTAAAACTCAAATGAGTCTCCATAATCTCATATTCTAGAATCCATTCCTTCCAAAAGATACACGAGAGATTTCTATTGCCTAGTAACAATCATAGTTCCTCCATCCAATATTTTTTTTCAACCTTTCACTTTCTTCAAACAGCTATAGAACATCCTAAGGCACCTTTCTCTTTGGTTTTGGAAAAGTTGGTTAGAAATTTTCAAACTGGTGTAAGCTACCAACTCTGTAAGATATTAAACTAAAATTAGATGAAGTTATGTTAGTATTGTTAATTTTAAAGATACTTTTTCTAGTCCGACGTGACACTTCTAGTGTTCTGTTTACGTCGGATTCCTCAGGTTACGAAGTCAAACACCACCATGGGTTTCACAGGTTTTGGTTCGAAGACGTACCATTGGCTATGGCATGAGTCGCAGGTGCTTCTGCAACATCATCTTGGTCTCGAGGTCCACTCATCAGATTCTTGCGTTTCTTCTGGGATGTACCCTGGGTTTCTTGGTTTTCATCAGGATGAGCTAGAACACGGTTCTTCTTGGAACAATCGCGAGCGAAATGTCCTTCCTTTCCACAGGTAAAGCAACCCGTGGTTCTAGGCTTGACTTTCACACGCTTCCTTGAAGATTGTGGCATCGCAGGTAAGGTACTGCGAGTCACACATGAACTAGTTTCTCCTGGCGTCACTATCTTCCTTTTGCGGCTCTCTCCAGCAAGCAGGTGCTGGTACTCTCTCATAAGGATAGCAGTATTCTCAGCGTTGGTGGTGACAAGCTGAGTCAATTGTTCCAGGGCAGCATGGGTGGCTATATGTTCAGCACGAGTGGCTTCACGTTCTTCCTTCAATAAAGCAAACAGTTGAGCAACTGTCGACTCCGGTGGTGGAGGTAACTCGCTGGCCATGCTGAAGACAAAAAAAGCTATAAGACGAGAGTAAACAAAAAGGATGGTTTTGTTTTTGAAAACTTGCGACACATACCGGCTCATAACAGAGATGAGAACGGTAAGTAACGCAACAACAAACAAGCATCTAAGAATCAATCACGAATACAACCAAGGACTAACATACACATGAAACAGAGTCTTAACAAGCATAACATAAACTTTAAGGTTCACATGGCAATAGCATAAGGCTTACAACACAACTAGCACACACATTGCTCTTAGCAGAGTTCACGCAACACAAACACAAACAAGCGTCTGGGGTGGAATTAACACGACTCCTAATATCCTGCGACAATCCTAAGTGCTCGAGGAAGCGCGTAGCTGTTCCTCCAACTCTTCAACTCTGGTCCTGCTGGCTGCAAGCTGAAGCTGAAGGGCTCTCACTCGTGCGCGGTGCTAGGAGTCAGTGTACTTCATGGTTTTCTTCAGTACCTTGAGACGACGCTCGGTAGCAGAAGAAACATCCAGGCCTTTCTCCAGCTGGTCTATCTCTCTGCCTCGGAGGTCGTAATCTCCCCTAAGCTTATCAAGGGAGATCTGGGTGTTGTACAGCTGCCCCTCCATGTGCTGGAAGTGACGAGCAAACACAAAGTCTCCAGTGACTTCCAACGGCTTGTCATCCTCGTCGCGTCTTCCAAAGTATCTATAGGAAGTGCCTTCAAACTTGCGGCGAAAGAAGTTCGCGAGCTTGGCAATGGTCAGCTGCATCACCCTAAGGATACCATCTTCCCAACTGTTCTCCACCACTTCCCAAGTGATCTATGGGGTTGACGTTGCTAGCAACGGTGCACGGATGGTGCAGACCACCAACCAGGACAATTCTCGTCCATCATGGTGTATCTGGGCTCCCTTCAACTCAGGTAGGGGGCGACCGATATGACGAGTCATCTTGATCAAATCCTCCTCAAAGCGGTGGTAGCACGGTGCATGTGATCCCAGCCGGAAGGACTTGGTGAAGACAACTGCCATCTACACAAAATTTTAAGGTACATTAAGTTAGGTAACAGTGTGCAAAATTTTAAGATGCTCCATTATAACTTAGTGTAAGTCGAGTTTTCAAAACACAGAAGGGATGGAGTATATAGAATATTTTGGTAAATAGTCATCTTAGTGATCTGGTTTTATTAACTTTTATTATTAGAGTACTAGCTAACGTCCATGCAAACTAAGGTCTCCTAAGGTCAGGATATCTCTGATACCAACCCTGTAAGGTCCCCTAGAACCACTGTTCAAGGACACCTCTGATATGCATACATTCACGATCCCAGATCACACCAGTTGTGAACAACAAATCTAGTTGGTACACAGATACAATATCCATTACACGATTGCATAAAACACTTACAAAAGGGACATGGTCACATGACCAAGTCTAACACAACTGCCACGCATGGCCAACGCACAACACCACACAGCGGAAGACTAAACACACACAAACGTAGTAGAGACCAATTCACGCCTTAACCTACAGGCTGCTGACCGGGAGACGATCCTAGTTCGCAAAGCCATCAGCTCCGTACTCCTCTTCGTAGATCTCCTTCTGATACTCCTTCTCGATGTCTGGCAAGTAAATACCAGGGGTGAAACCAATTTGAGTACATTTGAATGTACTCAGCAAGACATCCATCATGTAGCTTACCAAAATGCAAGTATGCTTATATGGTGGAATGGGTAGGCTATACATAGGGTTCACTATCAATGATATATGTAAGACATATCATAGTTGATTTTGAAAAACTCTGTATATTCGTTGAAGAAGATACTTCAAAAGAAAATAGTATAGTTTTCTTTCTCTTGTAGATATCACATGTACAAGAGGTTTTATAAACTCATTTTGTAAAAGAAGGTTTTCTCTTTGCAAAACTTCTTGTAAAACAACTTTTGGCTTTCCATCAACGGTACCTCCGCAGTACAAGATTTCCTCCTTTCCGAACTTCACCAGTCCAACACCTTTTTGAAAACTCCTTTTTGAAAACATTAAGACAATGCTAGCTACATGGCCATTTAACTGTCCATATCCGAGGATGCGGCTATTCCGAAATAGTTGTACCTGCAGAGGTGTACACAATCCACCAGATCCAGTACATCCGCCGTGAACAGCCACAGACTGTAACAACAGTATGTGAACATCAGATAACTGATCCTAACCATCCACCATGATCAAGCTAGAATATGTCTATTTCTTCACTTGGGCCTGATTCCCCCGGCATCCTGTCCACCAGCGCCACGTCAGTGGACCTAACTGCTGCGACCGGAGGAGAACTTAATCCCTCACTGTGTATGTCTCGTATTTACCACCTAGCGACAATCGGTTCGAGGGCTCGACGACCCTTATAGCAAATTGAGATAGAACATACACTAACAAGAATAAACTTCAAGTTAAGCCCTGTGCCCATGTTGGGGTAAAGTGGCAATACGGTAAAGGTTGTCCGGCGAAGACTAGGTTATGTGTCATTTTTGTAAAACACCTTTTTCTCAAAAAATGACCACTTCATCAATCCTTTGGTGGATAAGGCTTCACCTTTCCACCGGGTTTTCCATAAAGCCTTTGTTTTCCAAAAACAAATTTTTAAGGTGTCCACTTAGGGACTAATACTTGTGATGGTAATAAATACCATATGGTGGCTATGGGCTTGGTAACACCAAGTATCAACTACTGGCATAGTAGTAGTAGTCACTCAAAAATAGTTTTTTGGAAATCAAAGTTTTTGTAAAACTTTCAGAAGTAAAACATGCATGATAGATAATGATAAGTGTATTATAATAGCAAGCATCAGGATGGCTTGCCTCAAGTCTCTTAATGTCCCTGGCCTTGAAGTAGTTTGAACTTGACGCACAGCTCCACAACTGATTCTTCTTCTTTGTTTTCTAGCGTCGTAAACGAATAAAAGACACACACTCAGAACTAAAAGACAAACAACTAAACTAAACAACACATACAGCAAGCAAATTTATACTAGTGCAATCTCTCAAACGTTATCGCGAAAATTATCTCACAAACTCTCAGGGTAAAAAACTATCGTCAAACAAACATATGGTTTAGAAAACCATATCCCACATCTTACATACCATATATGGAGTGGGGGTACCACTCTCATACCAATATACATAAGAAGAGAAAAATATAGCTTTTGGGCACAAAAGGTTAGTCTACTAAAATAATAACAATCAATCAAAACAATACCCATGGCAGTGGGTATAGCAACACTCAAGCAATCATCGCCAAACAAGTTCACTACTAAACTAATGCATAGATAACAAAATACTACTAAGGACAACATCAACACTAGCACAACAAACAACATAAGTACAGTACTCATGCTAAGATAATCACTCAGACAAAATTCCAAACAACAAGCAAACACACCACAAATGAATAAGCTAGTTAAAGACTATGCTTCTGTCTACTCAAAGTTATGGAATCCATCAATAATGAAAATAAATAAAACAAACCAGTAGCTAAAATCAATGGTAACAAGTCATAAAATATAATCTAAAACACAATCACCACACAAGATAATACTCCTATCAAATAGCATAAAAACAGGACTGCATTTATAGCATACTAGTATGAAATTCTACATAAGCATGCTATAAGAAGTAATTGCATTCTACAACTAATAGAAACAAGCTTATCAAGATGTCATGGCATAATAACAGAATTAATAACTTCGTAAACATGCTAGCATAAAGCATACACTCATATAATAAAAAGGTAACAATACTAGAGCAAAGCCATAATTTCTAGTGGTGACACTAGTTCAACACTAGAGAAGCAAACAATGCTACAAGGATGCTTAACTCTAAACAAGCAAGTCATGAATATAAACATACCTACTAACAGCACACAAACCTTACACATGCTAGTAAGCAATATAATAAAATAATTCTATGAGAACATCTACTAAGCAAGCATCAATTCATTCTAGTAACACATGCTTTTCTACTCAATTAGATAGCAAGAAAAACAAGTATTAACCACACAACCAGTAGCTATGAACTCATTAAAAGATTAACTAAACACTTTCAAAAATCCAAACACTCAATAAAAATCATTTACCAATAATCTATCAATCACAAGGAATTATTATATTAGCAAACAATTGAATTTAAGCAAACATGGTGAAGCATTTCTTAACATGATACTTCTAAGGAATATTATGATAACAAATGGATCACACCCAAACATACTAGTATTCACAAAGAAGAAATAAAATTTTCACTTTCATAAGTGAAAACAAACAATCTATTTTCCTTGGTGGAAAATAATAATCAATCATATAATAAGGCATGCTATTTTCACACAAATGTATGGTTGGGGATTTTCATCCTCAACCAAGATGAAATGGGACCAGTGGGTTATGGGCCCACTAATACCAAGGCAAAAGAGGTACTAAGACTTTGATTACTTATGAAAAAAATTGTATAACAAAATAAACAATACTAGACTATTCATACTAGTGAAAACAAGTCTAGTGAGAACAAATAACAAAACTTACACATGCTTTGCTATAAAATAACTTGTAAGATAATAGATACAATAGCATAAAAATATCAGTACCAAAATGGTACTGGACTCAACTCTAGCATAGCACAAACTTAGGTAACAAACACACAAAGATTTGGTGCACACAATAATCTAAATAATAAAACTAGAAAATAACAAATGTTATTTCTACTCTTATTTGACTTTCCAAACAAGCACACACTTTCTAAAGTAGAGTTACTGCAAGAGAACAACCTAATAACAAGTGGTAACAACTCTATACATGCTAGGAAACAAGATTCAAACAATCACACACTTTCTTTCAAACAAATTCAGAAATATTAATGAAAACAGAAAAGTGCTGTTTCTAGACACAAAAAATAATCTAGACCTCCAAAAATTAATCCAAGATAGTATTAAATAGATCTAGTCAATAGAAAACTCATACAATTGGATTCATCTCAAAATTCATTTTTAAACTCACTTTAAAAATCCTAGAAAAGCCTACTGGCCTTTTACCAAAATGGATGACATTTACATTTGGTAACTCACCTTGATGTGAGGCAAAGTCCTAGTGATAGATATATTCAATATCTACCCAAAACAATTTGGTTTGACCAAAATGGTCACATATTCCAAAAGTTAAGCTCAAAACAAACTCACAGACACTTGGTGGCAAAACAGACATTGTGGAAAAAATATACAGCCAAATCTAGATCTACAAATTTTATGTGGTTAGGAAAACATAATACTAGTGTCTTGATTTTTGGTGGATTTTAATTTGCACGTTTGGTATTTTTCACTGATCAAAAGCAAACATCCCAAATCTGTACAGATTTTAAAAGGAAAAAGAAACGGTCAGGCGGGCTGGTGTTATGCGGGCACAGCCCAGCTAAGCGTCCGAGCGGCCCAACGCCACTCAGCGCGTGCGCGGGGGCGCGGGAATGGCCGCGTTCAAGCGTGGCCGTGGATCGGAGATCCAACGGCGCATGAGTCGTCTTCCTCCCATCCCTCCTCTCTCTCTCTCCCTTGAAACGACCGACGATAGGGGCTCGTGGTGGCTCACCGTGGGGCTCGTGGAGGGGTGGCACGGTGTCAGGGGCGATGCAGGTACTCGGAGAAGTCACGGGGTGTCGAGCTCCGCGCCGGTAGTGGCGTGCAACGGGGGAGGGCGGCGATGCGGCCACGGCGGCGAGATCGGCGGCGAGGCCCGTCCTGCAAGCGAGGGAACCTAGGGGGATGTCAGAGGTACCCGAGGGACTACGATGAACTCGAAAAAGGCCGCGGGAGGAGGTGAAACCGTACGGGGAGGTCGCACCACCTTGAGCTCGAGCTTGGTGGCCGCGATGGTTCTCGGGCTCGTGGAGCTCACAGGAGAGCTCAGGCTCGATTCTTTTGATGGGAGGCGAGGGTGTGGGAGTGAGGGGGCCTACTGGCGAGAGGGACGCGGTGGTGGGGGATTTTAGCCACGGGAGTGGGAGGGATGGCACGGGGGCGTTCCCGGTTTTTGCACAAATGCGTTTGGGAGGCGTTCTAGGGCGTGTCCACGAGGCCACAGGGCAAGGGTGAGCGCCAGGAGGGTCAATGGTATCGTCAACGGCTCTTGGGAGGAGGAGGAGGCGAGGTATGGCCACAGTGGCCATTGGCACATGCGTGCCCATGCCCTGCCCTACCCCACTGCCCACTACCTTTCCCTCTCGACCTCCTTGCAAACTAAGTCTTCTAGAAGCCCTCCCCGGGATCCAATGTGAAGTCCACACTCTGGTCAACACGAATGACAAGGTGGCATACCAAGTTTTGAACCAAAAATAAGTGAAAACAACTGTCCAAAAGTGTATCCCACACTGTTCAATTTTTTTTCAGAAAGTTCAGTCTAGACTTAGAGAATTTTTCTAAGTGTTGAAAACAGATGAAATGAGCAAAATGTTGGGATTGTTTTCAAGGGTCAAATTGTTTCCAAAATTTGTTTTCAACGTGGGAACTTGTTAACCATGTTATAAACTTTCAGAAACACCTTTTGAAAACAAATTTTAAATTTCTTAAGGCCATGAAAACAATGTGGAAAAAGGTGTACTTTCTGTTTTCCAAAAATGCCTTTTTCTGCCTTATTTTTATACCACAAAAACAACAAGAAAAAGATAATTCGTATTAATCCAAAAATAAAACCAAGCTTAGGGATTTGTAGTACATATAACAAGGATCAAATAAAAGCTAAGAAAACATAAAATAACATTTTATAGCCTAGTGAAAACAAATGTAGAAAACAGGTACTTGGCTATATTTTCAGGAAATAGTTTGTATAGAAAACTTAAAAGAATTTTTTCACAAATCATTATGAAATTTGGTTTTCTTGGATCCACAAAGACAAAAGTTTATTTTAAGATGCAAACAAGAATGATCCAAGTCTTGGAATAAAATTCACTCAAGTAATCAGCAGAGAGAACAACAGGGAAACATTTAAAGAATTGTTTTCAGGAAAATTTAATATTGGTTTTAAAATGAAACAAGACTTGTATTGCAAAAATGATTAAGATCATAAACACATGTTAGTTCAAACCATCATGTTGTTAAAAAAAAATTGTTGGCCCTAATTTTTGTCTTCTTGAACACAGTACAAGATTCCAAAAACTGCGGTGTGACAAGGCTGCCAGGCGAAAATCTCCCAATACTCACGGAGGAGTTCGACGAGCGCGCCTTCCTATGCGGATGATAGGGTGGTGGAAACCATCGCTGTCTTCGCGGATTCTGTCGGGTGCACTTGATGCTTTCAAGTGTCGCTGTTTGGGCTGAACTCGAGTTTCGGGGCGTTCTTTTTGGTGAGCGGCATCACAGAGTGATCTGTGGGTTTTTGCCAACTCTTCCAGCTCCTCCTGCATCCCGAAAGATTTAGCAATCTCATTGAACTCAGTATCACACTTGTCTGACTTTTGGAAGTCGCCGTTTATGGTGATCGTGCCATATTTCCTTGGAAGCTTGAGCTTCAGGTAGGCGTAGTGAGGTAATACCATGAATCTCGTGAATGATGTTCGGCCGAGAATGGCGTGGTACTGTGATGGAAAATCGATGACTTCAAAGTCGAGAAATTCCCTTCTAATTCTTCGGGGTTCCTAGCACCACCTCCAAGTTGATTGTTCCGAGTGGCCGGACGGCTTTCCCTGGTACTATCCCGTGGAAGGATGTTTCTGACTCTGCGAGCCCGTCCAGGTTTTTATTCATATTGCGGAGTGTGTCCGCGTAATGATGTTGATTCCACTGCCACCATCCATGAACACCCGAGCGAGGTCGTAGTTGCCTATTTGCGCCTGAATGACAAGCGCGGCGTGCCCTGGTCGATAGACCCGTGGGGGATGATCCTCTCGCGAGAAAGTTATCGACTGCTCTGACATGTTTAGGTATTCGGGTGCGGATGGTGGAGCTTGTACTGCCATGTTGACTTGGCGTGTATTTGTCTTCTGGACTCTTCGGGACGGGCAGACCTTATGTATCATGCCTAGGAGCCCCTGTGGGTGCGGGTACCCATTGGCTCCCGGGTTTGCGGCGGGTGGCGCTGGTAGCGCGGCTAATACCACGTTCTGGTGTCCTGGTGGAGGTAGGGGTTGTGGCAGGTGGAATCCTCCTGGAAGCTGCGGGTATCCCTGGTTGACTGCGGCTCTATTTTTCTTCGTGTAAGCCTCGTGGGTGTCTTGGAACTTTCGACAGTCCTTGAGGAGATGAGTCGCCTTGGTCTTGCCTGTGCGCTTATCTGTGAATAGATGTAGCGTGCAATAACCGTCAAGGTCTTCCTCGGGAGTTTTATCATCTGGCTTGGGCTTCCATTCACGGTTTCCACGAGGCCCGCCGTCATGATTTCTTGTGAACTCTGCCACCGCCAGTTCTTCTCGATCGTCGTGGTCGTAGTGTTTACTCTTCTTCTTTCGACCCTTGCGATCCTCCTCAGGATCGAGTGAAGATGCTTTCTCATTGCGCATGGAATCTTCGCCGTTAGCCCATCTGTCGGCTATTGCCATCAGTTCTCTGATAGTTTTGGGCGCAGCTCATCCCAGCTCTTCTCGGAAGGCAGCGCGTCGAGCTCCTTTGGTGAAAGATTCGACTGCGACCTCCTCTGACATGTTTCCCGCCGTATTTTTGAGCGTGGTCCACCGCTGAATATACTCGCGAGTAGACTCGCCGCTCTTCTGCTTGCAAGCCTGCAGCTCTTCGATAGATGCGGGTCTTTTGTATGTCGCCTGGAAGTTCTTGCGGAATTCGTAGGTTAGATCGTCCGATGATCCATACTGTGCTCGCGGTCTTCCTTCGATCCAGCTGTGCGCAGCACCTACAAGGTGTAGGTTTAGATACTGCATGACCGTTGTCTTGTTCCCACGTTGGCATTTTACTGCCGTGAGGTAATCTGATAGCCAAGACTTGGGCTCCTGCGAACCGTCATATTTCGGGACCTCCGTGGTAAGCTTGAATTTCTTGGGCAACGGTGCCTCGCGAATGTGGCGGGTAAAACACAGTGCACCGCAGGCTTCCTCGTCGGAAGAGGTGGATAGCGACCGTGCGTGATTCCTGATTGCTCGGGCTTTGTTGACCTTGTTTTGCGCGATGTCTGCTCGCGCGTCGTATTCAGGCCAGTCGCGATTATCCTCTTTCCGTGGTTCTCTGCTGCGGTGTCACGATCGGCTTCTGTGGTGCCGTGGGCTGTGATCGCGATCTCGTGGGCTATCCTCGTCGCTACCCGAGCTATCTCCGCGAAGCCGGGCTTCTTTCCCTCGGGCGCGATGAGATGATTCCCTGTCTCCCCTTCTAGGCGACGTGCTCCCGCGTCTGCGAGGTGTTTTGTCTGCCCGAGGGTTTTTTTCAGCTTCTGGCGTTGTCGCGTTTCTGCGGGCTTGAGCGGAGATTCTTGCGGCTGCCATGCCTAGCCCCTTCCGGACCTGTCGATGTTGTTCTGCACGGGGATCGTTTTTGGGCGGCTGGTTCGCCTGTAAATATGTGGCGGCTGCTAAGAGTGCTGCGGTGGGAGTCGTCGGGTGTACATTGCCTTCGTCGTCGACATGCATGAGGGGTGTTTCAAGTGTTTTGCTGATTCCGCTGAGGGACTCGTGATCCATGTCGGCGGAGACGTATCTCTTTTTCGAGGGATTGTTTCCTACCGAGTGAGTCCTAGAGAGAGCCGTGCGACCCGTGTTCGACTCGTCTGTCGCTTTCTTTCGTTTGTCCAGATTTTTGCGGGCTTCAGCGATCAGCCGACTCGCCCGTACCAGGTGATAGTGGTATGCGATTAGGTTCTATCGGGAGGCTCCTTCTTTGGGTTGACCGCCAAGGTGTATCGCCGCCTTTGCTTTGTCTCAGGCGTCTCGCGATACTTTGATGCGCTCTCGCTCCTTTCGACTGTCCTCTGTTTCCTCGGGTGCCTCCGTTGATCCTGCCATGCAGACCTAGGCCAGATATGGCTCGTGAGTCCTAGGCGTGGGTCGATAACTTTCGCCGGATCTGGAGGGTTCCTCGTTGCGATGGTGTGGAAATCGCGGAGGTTACGGCGGATGGAGCCACCACTGGGCGCTAGGTCGCGACCAGCGTCGTCAGATGGCGAGTCGTGGATCGCCGAGCTCGATATAGACTCAGAGTCTGATTCGCCGAGGTCGATCTGCTCGAGGAAGCGCAAGATTCCTGCCTTGTCGGCGTGGAAGTGGAAGCTCCTGAACGTCAAGCTGATGCTTTTCTCCAATCCGCTGAACGCCGGGCGCGATTCCAGCGAGTGGGGCGCGTAGATGAGCGCTCTGAAACGGATCGATTCTGCTGGAGTCAAAGTTCCAGGGCTCCAGCTGAAGGTTGGCGATGACGAGGCCAAAGATGTCATAGATCCAGCGTCTTCCATTCCCACAGGCGGCACCAATTGTCGAATAGTCATCTCAACAAGTCCCTCGGATGATCCGGTAGGGTTTCGATTAAGAGAACGTAAAGGCGCTAGCGAAAATCGTCGGCTAACAGGGGGCATGATTTACCCAGGTTCGGGGCCCTCGTAGAGGTAAAACCCTTACTCCTGCTCTTCGATCTGTATTATCAGTATACTGGTTACAATGGGGGGGTGCTCAAGTCGAGAGTATGATCTCGAGCTCAAGGCTTGTGGTGGCGAAAAGTAGATTGGATTCCCCTCCCGGTGGTTCTCCTAGCCTTATATAGATGGCTAGGTCTCGAACCGTGTCCGAGGGGGTTACAAACCCTAGTTCTAGGTCGGTTAGGTCTTTCCTTCTTGACCCGCAAGTCTTGCGGGTGGGCCTTCGTTGGGCCTTCTAGTGGCGCTGGACATCACCTCTCTTTGGGCCTTCGTCTTGGGCCTTGGACCGGGTATGCTCACCCGATAGGTCCAGGGGTCATCCCCACGTCACATAGTAAACCAGCCTTTCGTATGCAGATGATATGATCATCTTTATGGAACATGATTTGGATAAAGCTGCGAACCTGAAATTAATTCTTTCGGTGTTCGAGCAGCTATCCGGATTAAAAATCAACTTTCATAAAAGTGAATTGTTCTGTTTTGGCGAAGCACGGGATGTTGTTTCTCAGTATGCCGAGTTGTTCGGATGCGAGCAAGGTTAATTTCCTATTAAGTACTTGGGTATACCAATACATTACAGGAGTTTGACTAATGCAGATTGGAGACAAGTCGAAGAACGCCTGCAGAAGAGGCTTGCTAGTTGGAAAGGAAAGTTGTTGTCCCTTGGGGGAAGATTGGTCATCATTAAGTTAGTACTATCTAATATGGTATTTATATGATATCTTTCTTCCAGTTACCTAAAGGAGTCTTAAAAAATTGGATTATTTCCGATCAAGATTCTTTTGCTAAGGGGACAGTGAGAAAAAGAAGTATCGACTAGCCAGGTGGGACGTAGTTTGTTGACCAAAAGACTAGGGAGGGCTGGGTATCCATGACCTTAAAGTCAAAAACTCAGCCTTACTAGGTAAATGTCTTTTCAAATTACTAACCAAAGATGGTGTTTGGCAAACACTCCTTAAACGAAAATACATTGGTTCGAGAGCAGTCTCACAGGTTATGTGGAAATCAGGTGATTCACACTTTTGGGCCGGCCTAATGGCGACTAAAAGTCACTTTTTCGCTATGGGGTATTTAAGATTAAGGATGGATCACAGATAAGGTTCTGGGAGGACAAATGGTTGGGTAACACCACACTCCGTGAAAAATATCCGACACTATACATTATTGCGCGTCGCAAGGATGATACACTGGCTACGGTCATGCAAACATCGCCTCCTAGTGTGACGTTCAGACGAGATCTCATTGGTCCACGACTTGTGTCTTCGGTCAACTTGACACCCGGTAACGATGAGTTTCGGTGGAAGCTTACTAAGAACGGAATGTTCTCGGTGGATTCCATGTATAGAGCTATGACCCAATCAGATATGTCCGTCGATATTTTTAAGAATATATGGCTCATGAAGGTACCACTGAAAATTAAGGTTTTTGCGTGGTATCTTCATAGAGGGGTCATACTTACTAAGGATAATCTTGTCAAACGTAACTGGCATGGAAGTTCAAAGTGCGTTTCTTGTTCTCACGAGGAGACGATTAAGCACTTATTCTTTGATTGCTCTTTTGCGCGTTCTATATGGTCCGCTATCCAAATGACTTTGAATCTTTACCAGCCCATATCCGTTGCGAATATTTTCGGCAACTGGTTAAACAGGGTGGATAAAAGATTTAAAACTATTATTAGGATAGAAGCGCTAGCCGTTATATGGTCGCTCTGGCTTTGTGGAAATGACAAGATTTTTAATGATAACTTTTTTCCCGTATGCAGGTTCTATTCCGGTGCACAGGTATACTCCGCTCGTGGTCCATATTACAGCGGGAGGAGTCTCGAGGAATTTTTACGGAGCCTTGTGCACGGCTGGAGAAGGTGGCGAGGGATATTTTTATCCCACATGGATGGCCGCTTGATCTACGGATAGCAGCTCCATAGCATCGACAGTCTACGTCTACATGATTTGTTTAGGCTTGTCGTATTTTTGTTTACTCAGTTTCTGGATTTCAGCTGTGTGCCGGGTGTAATGCTTAAACCTTTTAAGTAATAAAAGCCATTTGTCTAAAAAAGAGTAAACCCACCATTTTTAAAACGTTGCAACGGGAAATGACCCCCCCTGGTTAGAGCATCTCTACCGGCACCCATCAAATCCATGGTCGGCACCCCCAATTGGACCCCCTTTGGGGGGCGTCGGACCTATGTCCACGAATTTGGTGGGCAGGTGCCACAACGGCGCTCCCAACCGACGATATCTTTTTCTACGTTATAATCACAAACACCTTGTGCACGCCGTTATAAACCGGCGATTAAAATTTGCAATTTCAGTCAAATTTAGAAATATTTTACATAATTTAAATAAAATTGCAAATGCGCCGCCACAGACCTAACCCTAACCCCTAGCCTACTCGTCGTCTCTCCAGTCGAACGAGTCGTCGCTGGCGTCGAGCACGACGACTTTCCCCTTTGAGGAGGCGCTGGCGTGGCTGGAGGAGGGGCCAGCGTTGCTGAAGGAGGGGCCGGCGTGAGTGGTGCCGGTGCTGGAGGTGGCCATGGCCACGCTGCTACAACCGTCGTGGCTCCCAGATGGATCCACCGCGGTGGACTGTATCGTCGTCAGCCAACCCGGCGCCTCCTCCTCCGACATGGCCACCGATATGGCAATGGCAGCAAGGAGACCGGGGTTTTCGCCGTCCATCGGGTCGCGCAACGGCGACGGGAGGCTGTACAGGTCGTTGACCTGCGGCTCCTCCTTGACCGTGTCGTGCGGCTGCGGTTCCGGGCGCCGTTGGCGGAGGAAAAGGTGACCCGAGGTGGAGAGTGCTGGAGGGGAGGGGTGCGGCGGCGTGGCACATGGCGGATGACGATGCCCAGGGCTCCCCGCCTCTGCTCGATGGGGGTGCGCCGCGGCAGCGGCAGCGGGAACAGCCGGAGCAGAAGGGCGTTCCCCGTCACGGCGTGCTGCCCCGTGGCTTCGATCGCGCTGGCCAGTCCGATCCCATCAGTGATGCCCTTCCACCGCAAGAGGAGTACGTCTGGGTCATCGACGAGGTTGATGACGACCTGCCGCTCCTGCTCGAAGTGATCGATCCAGCGCGTCCAGTTGTGCTGGTCGTCGCCTTCTCGGGGAGGCGGCGCTCTGCCGGCGTCATCCAGCTGCGACGCCTCGTGATGTACCCGCGAACTTGCTCCGCCGTTCGGGGGGCCGGTGGGATGACGAGACCGTCGTCGGAGATACGCCACTCCTTCGGGATGCGGCAGTCCAGAGGGGCGAGGAGCCCATACCGGTAGAGCTCCCAGGTGCCCTCCGTGTTGATGGTGCGCCCACTCATCAGCTTAGAGCCGGAGGCCTCCCAGTTGTTGGCCATGGCGTTGCCGCAGAAGACGGTGTGAGGATGTGCACGACGAGGCGAGGGGGAGGGGAGGCGAGAGGATGTGCACGGCGAGGCAAAAGGCTTCGCCTTTTATCCTTGGCCGAAGGGCGACGACGCCGTAAATGCCTCGCGTGGGGAAGGCGCAACACCAGCACCGGAAGCATCGCGTCGTGTCGCCGGTGTAACTGCAAGGCGTGCTGCAGGCCAGCGTCGCGTCGCATTGGGAACTGGAGAGCGGCATTAACACGAACCGGCCGCCTGCACGACGCCTTAACTCACGCGGGGGCGGTTTTTCTCACTGATGGACGGGGGCCGCCTGTCGGGTGGGGTGACCGGACAATGTCCGGCGTCCCCAAGTTTGACGGGTGGGCTTGGGGGCCATTTGGGGAGTGCCGGTGGAGATGCTCTTATATGTTTGTTAGATAGGTGGGCATCCGGTTTATTCGAGTATTCCTCTACTAGAACTCGATTTTTCAAGCATGCCTCGGCTGAGACTCAATCCTGAGCGGGCTGGCACGTACTCATTACCTCTTGCAGGACTCCGTTCTCTAAACCCAGCCATCTTTCACAAGATTACCACGGTAACGTGCAGGGTGTTTATCTACTCCATCCGTCTCATATTAATCTATATACTACTATTAAAAGAGTAAACTTCGTAGATACATTAAATCTCGACCGTCAAACTATGTTTATCCAACGGCCTAGATCCCTCCAATGTTGAGTTGAGGTACATATGTTGAAATTACGAAAAATACCACCGCTAAGTTGGCCACTAACAAACCGGTACGAGTCTGTATTTGTGTTCTCTCCTACCGCCGCCGATGGAATCGATTTAGACTCAAGGCACTCCCTGGCCTCCTCCCCGGTGTGCTCCTTGCTTCCTGCACGTATGTCCTCCCATCCTCAAGGTCGAGCCGTACCCCTCCGCCATGACCGAGACCCGCGAGAGATCCTTCAGCGGGATTTTTTGCGGCCGGACTCCCGCTAGACAGCGTCACGATGTATTCCACCAAGGGAGCAGAAGTGCGGCCTCCCCGTTGCCGCCTCAAGGTCGAGCCATCGCCCTGCGGCGCGAATCGGAGCAGCATGATGAACTCTCGGTCGCAACCTCAAGGTCGAGCCGCAACCCTGCGTCACCAGGGGGGCAGCAAGAAGACATCCCCATTGTCGCCTCAAGGTCGAGCCGTAGCCCTGCGCCAGAGGGAGCAGCAGGACGACCTCCCAGTCGCCGTCTGAAGGTGCCCCACGCCACGAACGGGAGCAACAACAAAACCTCCCTGTCGCCGCCTCAATGTCGAGCGTAGCCCTGCACCACAAAGGGGTGCAGCAGGACGACCTCCCTGTCACCTCCTCAGGTCAAGCCGTAGCCTGCTCGACGAACGGGAGCGGCAGGACGACCTCGCCGCCCGGTCGCTGCATTAAGGTCGATTTTTGCCCAGCGCCACGAACATGATTGGCAGAAGGTTCTCACCTCCCCGTCGCCGCCGCAAGGTCGAGCCATAGCCCTCCGCCACGAACATGAGCAGGAGGACGACCACCCCTTGCTGCCACAGGAACGAGCTCTGGTTTAGCATGTGTACTTTGCCATATTTGTACCTTCAAACTACACTTTAATGTCGCTCGACAATAGCTTCAGTATTCTACGGTATTACTACATCAGTTTCCATGTCATGGTTGTTTATGTGACCCTTTCTTTCTAAACGAGAATACTGTAAATTGCAAGAACCATTGAATTGCTGCTTCTCTTATTCGTGTTCTCACACAATTTTGCATTCACCTGACAGAACTTGATTCAAGGGCTGCAGATGAGTGGAGGTGGATGAGAAGCTGAAGCTGCCACAAATGGCCGAGGTGTGGCCTATGGCGTGGGCAGACGAAGATTGTCATTGAAAAACTCACTCTGCAAGCTGAACCCAGTTGTTCTTGAGGAGATATCGTGGTAGCCGAAGAAACATAGAACATTATACATGCAATCAAGTCAGCCAGAGCATAGGACAGTATAATTTTGTGGGTAGAGAACATGATATTTAACTCAAGTATGAGCCCCTCCAATAGTATGTTCTCTGCTCGTAGTTGCAATGACCATTATATGTACGTAGTTTTCTGTGTTCATGTTTTTTCCTCCAGACTGATAACAAATTTATTTCTTACATGAACATAATTATGTTTGTGATGGGTTACTTATGGCCAGCAGATTTCTTCCCCATGGATTTGACCCGCTGTGTTATTCTAGACTAGGGTATCACATAGTAGTACTACCTTCTATTTTCGGAATCAGCTAGAAACGAGCAAAACTTCTCTAGGCTGACGAGATGGATATTGTGGATAGACAAAAGTAACATCAGGAAAATTACAAATTTAGTTCCCATTGTTAAGATGTTCTGCCAGACCTTGTCATGATTCATTTTGTTGTCCACGAAGTATCCATCCTGGTGATGTACCATGATTAACTTACTACATATACAAAGATGATTGTGTGCATGTTAATCTAAAAGAATCCAGTATTTCCAAACTATCAATGCATGTAAGATGACTTTCCCTCCAGCGTTTTAACCCATATTTTTTCAAATTTAGTTAGTTTGGTGACCTGGTCGGCTGCCCTCTAACCATTTTTTTTCTTTGGCTTATTGTTTAGTTAGGAAAATAGTTTAGGACAAATTAAATTAGTTGAAGGCATCAAATACGAACCGAATTTATTAATATAGTGATCGTGTGCCTAACTACTAGTTGTCTTAAAGTTGGACAAAAAATGGATGTATCTATAAGATGGAGGGAGTGGTATAGTCTAAACTCTGCTAGAAAACTCCCTGAGAAAGAAAAAATAATCGCCAGCAAGCTTATCACCGGAGAAACGGAAAACACAATGGCGTGGCGTGAAGGTGAAGCCCCGGTAAATGGTAAGGTGTTCGCCCATGCCTTGACAAGCTCCACCAACACCCCGCTGGGAATATCGTCCCTCGAAAGAATTCACAAGTACCGTAAGAAAATTATTTAAGCTGTTACAATGTCAGGCCATCTTAACTTCTACAATGAAGGTGATCTCACATGACGCTGTCACGTAACGAGATTGCACGCTAAACAACATAATAAGAACAGTCTTCAGATGCATATAAGCGACGGACGACATAAGGACAGCCAAAAAATTGTGCCGAGGAAATTCTCCAAAGAAAAATGTGCATGCTTCCGGTGTTGGTTCCTTGTCCATGTAGTGATCGGTAAGGTCTCTTGCTCATCAACCGCTTACCCTGTACTTCTGCAAAAGAGAAATTTTCTGGATTAAATTCTCCGCAATCAAACAATGCTGCCAATAACATCCAGTGACAGTTTTATCAAGAACGCTGAAGGTTTCAAGTCATGCTTATCATGATAGGAATGGAAACAAAACTGCCATTCTGAGTCAAATTGAACAAAATATATGAAGTTTCCACAGCTATGCCCACTAAATCAATATACGCCACTGCAAAGTTCCACTTAAAAATGCAACTGGTAACTTGCCCCAATTGTTCAGTGTAGCGCGGGAGCATGGGATGTGAGGATGAAATAAGTTGCTCAGTCTTAACTGTATCTGGAGTAAGTATGTAGGCAGATAACAGCTAGAGTTTCTATTTTACATTCATTCATGGAAGTGGGTACAACTACTGTACCTTAACAGTATTGAGGAGAACTTTGGCTTCGTTGCTGGTGTTGAAGTGGTCGCGAACAGGCTGAAAACGCAAAATGGTATTAGGGCCAAAAAAATGTATATATAAATAAGTATGAGACATTCAAAATTTCTGTAAAAGATGAACTTGATCGAAACAAACCACAGGTGTCCAGAACACAAATAGGTTAATTCAAAACTGCATTAATAGGACACAAGATTGACACCTGAAGAATAAAACGGTCCGTCCATAATATTTGCTACGAATGAGGCAAACTAAGAGGATGCAGAATGATCCATAAAATAACAAACAGTAACTGTCACAAACTCACAATACAATCAACAAAATAATGAATCATAAGAAATGAAGTAGCGGAATGAACAAAAACAATAGGCAAAATCTAGAAGGTAATGCCGAAAGAGTGCACAAGTTTATAGCCCAAGACAGTACCACGTTATTAAATAATGTGAGAAAACCAATACCTTCAATATCTCATTGATCGCTTTGGCCAAATTAGGTTTAACGTCGGCAGGATGCAAAGCACCACTCGCATAATCAGCAATTAGTTCATCCATGTTTAAAAATGTCCTGTTTAAAAGCAATCGCTGTTATAACTCCACGCAGAAAGCCATCCATGTTGGAGACTCAAAACTCAATAGTAAACAATTTTCAACAGAGATAGTTAAAATGGATGACCATGTCTTTATTCAACAATCATAGATTATGGTGGCATAGAAATCTACTCCCTCCGTCCCAAACTAGGTGTCGTGGATTTGTTAAAATATGGATGTATCTATACACTAAAATACGTCTAGGTACATCTATATATATTATATATGGCTCTCTCGCATAATTGACACTAGAAAGGAGCGTTTTGAACAATTGGTAGTCCAAGAAAAGATTATTACTTGTTGCCACCATTGTTTTCTTTCCGAATCACCTCAAACCTGTCAAACCAAGGGAAAACAATGTACTTGATGTACTCCAGGCATGGATTTCCCTCGACAATGTTGGGAGGGCAGAAAGCTTGCTTTATCTTCAAATTTACCTGAGCCTGCAATGTTGGTTACGGTACAATATCAGCTCTGAAAGAATGCCAAACGTTGACAGATAGCTGTTGCACATAAACTCCAAAGTTACTATCAGCTTGATACAATGATAAACCAATGACTGTAGAAACTTCATGTAAAGAATATGAAGTGGCAGAAACTTTTTAAAATACTAGAAAGTGCATTTCAACCCATACTAAGAGTGTAAGTAAATTTAAAGGGCCAAACCTAACAAGCAAGTCTAGTGGCCAGGGCTTTATTTTCTTGCATGGCATTCAAGGACAACACCCTACAATATACTAGCCGAAGAATATCTTTCAACATTCTGACATCTCCGGATGAGTTTGAATGGACAATAAAGATTGTTAATGAAGATAAAATATCACGAGAACCTCGTCATCTTCCATAAAGATAGCCGATGATGGATCACTCTTTGACATCTTCTCCTGGCCTTCTTTGAAACCGGGCAGCATATCTGTAATTCACATTAAGGAACGACTATTTTTGTACAAGTACAACCTTGCAGTGAACTATTATTCAAGAATTCTAATACCATAACCATCGAGACACGTATATCTATGATAATAAGACAAAACACAATACAGAAAAAAAAAACTATAAACAGAACAAAGTGGCAGATCAGGATACGATGTGACAGAATAATTGGTTTGTTCTTCCTTTTTATGTCATCGCAATATTCCCTTGCTAACATGTTAACCTTCCTTTGGTCCATGCCCAACTGGCATATGTCTGCCTACACAAGGAAATGGTTTAGAGAGAATTAGTTACAATCAAGAAATCTAGAAGAAATGTATGCAAGGATAGAAGATCTGTGCAATACCGCGTGAAATCAACAACCTTATTTACATTATGGAGATAATTTAATTGATTTGATTTTAGAGAGGGTTGTCTGCAATATATTTATATTAACCTTCAGGAAGAATATATCAGCACACTGCATGCAAGGATAGAAGATCTGTGCAGCAGTCAATTCCTCATTGTCCGCACGGCCCATAATCGTACAACACCTGTACAGCAGTAAGAAAAACATAAGACAACTAACTATGTTCGAGTTTGAACTTTGGAAGTAAAGATTCATTGAATACATGTGCCGTCTAAATGGTCGTACCTCGTTATTCTCTTGACATTATTTTTCCTACCAATGTCCATTACAAGTGGCCAGTATTCATTCGCACGCTTGTTGATTTCTTCTGAAGACCATAAGAATTCAACACCATCGAGGTTCATACCAGCTGCTTTCCATATTTCAATCATGTAGCGCCCGACGGTCTGGATTTTTTTTAGGTCGCCACCCATTTTGTTGTTTAGCTGAGCAAACCAGTCAGCTATCCAGATTTTCACTTTGCATCCCGCTCTGATCATCTTGTTAACGTTAATTGTCTTCACAATACCCTGTGAATACAACACGTGAGAATGTCTATCATCAGCAAGTCTTGCTCAGGTCTTACAATCTGAAACAATTTGTACATATTGGTCTCCTGCATCACTGAAGTACCATTTTAGTAATTGTTAGATTAAACATTTTTACTAGTGTGTTTTGTTCTCATTAATCTTATGGAACAATGAATCAACCAAAAATGCAATCAGTGAATTAAGCATTCTCCTTTCAGAGCCTGATTAACTCAGGCTGGGTTATCCAAACCCAACTGGCGCTCCCATACAGTACCAGCCAGACATAGTGCTGGACAGAGAGGAGTTCAGGACAGTGTCCCTTATTTTAGGGACTCCTGTTGCTGGCTTCTTCTGGCGATCTCTAGTCTGGAACAGATAAATGGATCTGCAATTGAAAATTGATATTTCTCTACCTGAAAGTATTTTGGAAATGCACACATTCGCTTGGTCTTTCTTCACTGATCGTTGAATGAGGGAAAATAACCTTGATTGTCTGGCTTTACTCTCGTTGCTATGATACCATAATTCAGTCTGGAACATATAAATGGATCCGCAACCAATGTATTCTTTTATGCAATTGAAAATTGATATTTCCCAATCAGACACGGTAGGTTTTTACTATGGTCATTTGATGCAGCAGAAGTGAATATCTTTTGATCAGTATTATTTTTCAATCCTTTGTTGATTTTACACAATGTTATCTGCACATTTATAATGTATCCAGTCAGAAACTCACCATGTTCGTATTTTAAACCTGTACACTGGTGCATCTAAAGATATAAGAAAGTCATTAATTTTGGAAATATGAGGAGAGTTAGAGCTTCCATCATGGATGGCATCTTTATTCTCTTTGAGGTCCAATCTGATCCGCTCGGCTACAGCGGCGAGTGGCCATGTGAGCACAGCCACACATGGGTTGGAAGTGGCGAGAAACGGCCGACTGCCTCGAGCGTTGAAGATTTGCATCCTGTTAATGTCTTGTGTTTTATTTGCTTTTGTAAAACTGCAGAAGATGCACATGATCTATCTTCTCAAATTAATTGTGTTGTGTTATGTGTGAATTATCACCAGGTTCTTGTAGAATGTATCCACATCAGTTGCAAGCATGTGATCTGTGATCTGCTGTACAATGTCTCCATATCTGTAATCTGCTTTTCTCCAATGCTAAGATTTATCAAGTAATCAAAGTGTGTGGTTAGTGCCTTTGTGTTCTTGTTTTGGTGGTGTGCTGCAATATGCATCTGACTATTTTGATCTGTCGAACATGGATATGCCTAATTCAGTTGTGTGCTTCAGCAATCAGCACTTGTTAAATTTTCTGTTGATTTTGGATGGTGAATCACGAAATATAATCAAATTAAGGTACAATTAGAGAATATAGCTTCAACTGATTTAGAGACATGTTTAATTTTGGAGTAGAAGGTATTTTGTTTTAAAGTTATGAAGTTGCTAGTACTCAAGTAACTAATCCTCTCCTCTTTTGATCCAATGTACGGAATGACTTAATCCTGTAGACTCGTCACCAAGTAATTCTCAATTTAGTTTGCGCCTTCACTGTCAATTGGCTAAAAGTGAGCGTGGTACGTGAAATTTCGTATAATTTTGGTAGTTCTATTGTGCATTTTCTGTTCATACACTGCTAAGTGTATTGTTTACCGTCAGTCTTGAGTTTTTTAGTGTAAAATCAAATTTAACCAGCTCGATAGTTCTTTTGTCTCACAGTCACAGGAAACTATTAGTTGCATCGAGCTATGGAACATTACGCTGCAGTCTTCCCTTATGTTGGATGGTGTTGCTGTTCGCATATCCTCGACATCAACATGATTTTTTTCGTGCAGATAAGAAAATTGAGAAGTCACGAAAACGTACGGGCATTCAACTGTCCTCCTAAATGCTGCTGGTGGATTCAAGATTCCGATTGGAAGTTACTAGAGGGGTGAGTTTTGTCGAACCTGGGCGATGTGCATGCGGCCGGAGGGCTCGAACCCGTCGTAGCAGATGGGGACGGGTTTGTTCTGCAGCAACCGCCTGAGCTCTTCGGGCTGAATGCACTCCTCGCCGATGCTCATCAGCAGGTCGAACCGCTCGTCCAGTGTCATCCCCGCCACGGCCCCCGCGAGGTCCTCGGCGGCGGCACCGGCGGCGGAAGAGGAGGCGTCTGGAACCGGAGAAGGGTTGGAGGCGACCTCGGCTGCGGTGGAGGCGTCGGGAGCCGGTGATGGGTCCATGGATGCGGCGGCGGCGGAAGTGGAGTCTAACGGTGGAGGTTGGCGGATGAGCGAGGACGCTGGGGTTTTGCCTGGCTCGTGTCGAGAAAAACATGTCGCCATTCAGCAGCAGATTTATTAGGGAACGTTCAGCAGCAGATGAGGCCCACTAGAAAACGTGGCCCTCACGTTAGTAACCCACTCCGTGGATGTTCCGAGCTCTGGGATCGTCCGGTTGGGCCGATAGAGAATTAGCTGGCCCACCCTTCCCGCTGGTTTTGGTACTAGTGTGGGCTTCAGTGTGGGCGGTCCGACTGTTCGATTGCACACAGCTGCTATTTAAGTTAGTGTGTGCCCTAATTCTCGATTTTTTTAAAAAAGTTAGAGCGTGCCCTTAAAAGCATCAATTTTTTTAAAAAAGTTAGTGCGTGCCCTTAAAAGCATCTCTAGCGGCAGGCCATCGGGCCCGCGCTATCGCGTATGGAGCGCGGTTTGGAGAGTATGAATTTTTTCGCGCGGGTACGCGTCCACAGGTATTCCAGGCGTTCCACCAAATCATCCAATCCAATCATCCAATCGCTCGAAACCGTACCCGCGCAGCTCCGACGCAATTGCAGACGCTGCATAGTCGCGCGCGCCCGCTGGACAAACAAAAACCCAACAACTCTATTGCCCAAATTAGATCAAACACATATAAAAAAACAAAAAATAGTTCAATAATTATTATTACAACACTACAAGTATTTCACACAAATACAATAATAGTTCTCATATTACAACAAATTGTTCATCAAATAGTTCAACTAGAACACAACACACAAGAACACAACATACAAAAACACAACGTACAAACTAGCCACTTTGTTGTCCATACCATTTCCATCACTCCTCCATAATATCTTGCTGAATGAATGGTAGGATGCAATGAACCGACCAAATCTCTCTTCTCTTCTTCTCACTCGCACGGGTTGTCCCATCAAATCTTAAACAGGGTAGTCTACAACTTGTCCACGCTCGTTCTCGATGATCATGGTATGCACAATCACACAAGCGGTCATAATGTACCAAACGATCTCTTGATCTCAAAATCTAGCTGGGCCTCTCACAATAGCAAATTGGGATTGCAAAATTCCAAATGCTCTCTCTGCATCCTTTCTAGCAACCACTTGTGCAGTATGAAAAGAGGATTGCTTTTTACCTTGAGGATTGCGCACCGGCTTCACGAATGTTTGCCACCTTGGATAGATGTCATCTGCAAGGAAGTACGGGTAGTTGTGTCTGTGTCCGCTTACTTCAAACTCAACTGTTGGCAGTTCACCGTTAGCAATCTGGTTCATCAACGGCGACCGGTGAAGCACATTGATGTCATTGCAAGATCCAGGCATACCAAACAAGGCATGCCAAATCCATGTCTCATAATCTGCCACGGCTTCCAGGATTATAGTGCAATCCTTGTTCATCCCCTTGAACTGTCCATGCCATGCCTCTGGGCAATTCTTCCAACTCCCAAGCATATATGGAAACCCCCGAGCTTTGGTGAACGCCAACAATCTCGTTGTGTCTTACGCATTGGGGGATCTTAAGTATTTTGGACCGAATAATTCCACAATGGCTACCACGAAGCGCTTGGCGCACAAGATAGTTTGACTCTCACCCATTGCTAAGTGATCGTCCACTAGATCCGCTGGAATACCGTATGCCAACATACGCAAGGCGGCGGTCACCTTCTGGTAAGTGCTATGACCAAGTTCTCCGGCAAGATTCCTCCTTTGCTGAAAGAACCGGTTGTGCTTCATGACGTCCACCACGGTCTTCTTGAACAGCTCGGTGCTCATCCGAAAACGGCACCGGAAATATTTCTCCGGATAGACAGACTTCTCAGCAAAATAGTTCCTCATCAACTTGTTGTGCCCATCGATCTGTTTCCTCCACAACCTCTCCCGACCAACACGAGAACCGCCATGCCTCATTCTCTTCCTATGGTGCAAAGCCAACAACATGGTTATGTCTTCCTCCTCCTCAATATCAAATTTCTCATCGGAGGAATCGTACAACGAACTCATCTAAACAATAAATTTTTGGTGTTTGAGCAAAACTAGAAGTAGCCAAAGTGAATAAAGCAATTTGGCGTCGGTTTTTATCTTTGGGGAATTTCGTCGAACACGTTGCGCGCGACGGTAGCTCCTCTGCCGCGGAGGCGCTCAGCGGGCGGCGGGTATGGAGGATAGCGGGGCGGCGCGCGGCGCGGCGGCGGGGCGACGAGCCAGGATTTGGGCGCCGGAGGTGGGAGGGAAGGGGTGGAAATGGGCTTCCCAGCGGCGCGCTAAAGTGTACGGGCAGTTGGAGCTGTCGCGCGCGAGCTCCATCGTCGCGCGCGCAGGAAGAGATGCCCAAAAGGAAGCGCGCACGGTCGAGCTTTTCCCCACAAGCTGGCCGATTTTTTTTTCGCGCGTAGCGCTGAAAACCTGCAGTTTTTTGCGCAGGCGCGCGGGATGGCGCGGCTGCTACAGATGCTCTAAAAAAGGAAAATGTCATGTTGTTAATCATCCGACCGATTCGCGCTCGCCGTTGATAGCTTTGGCGGCCACGAGGCTTTCTTCCTTCGCCTGCTTGGTGACCTCAAGCTAGTATCCATCTACTTCTCAGTTTTTATACTTCCTCAATCTTGGTTTATTAGTCACAATACCAGCACTAGATTTTTTTTTCAAGAGTTAGGCACAATCTAGATAACTAATACTCACTTAGCAAATAGAAAATCGTGACAACCCACCCTAATTAATTCCCTCTATTAGAAACGGTTCATGCCATATAAATGTGTTTTCCTTCTCGTTTTAACCCCTAGTAGATTGCCACCTTGGATGTAGAGATTTGCTAATTGTAACTAATAAACCGAGATGCTGGGAGTACGTCCCACGCATCAAATCGGCAGCAGGTTCTCACCATCCACCCACCGCTGCGCTCGCTCCACATCTCTCATGCATATGGACCTATGGTTGTCTTTTTCTGTATTTACGATAGCTTTTGGGCAGGGCCTAGGAGGTTTTTAGAGAACTGTGCGCTTTACTGATCAATAATCATAATGTCATTACAAATATCCTCCTAGATGAAACCAGGAGGAACATCACGCCACACAAAAACTACGGAAGAAGCACAAGATTTAGCTAAATTGTGTGAGGCAACATTGATCACATGATAAACATGATGAAAAACACAAGAAACAAATGGCCAGCAACTTCACGTCTTTAATGCATGATATCATGACACCTCACGTCTTATGGGCCTAATTGAGGACCCCGTAGCTGGACCGCACCATGTATGTCAATATTTGAGTGCTTGTTTGGCATTCCCACGTCATCTGGAACACTTGAGAAGTTCTGGTTATTGGTATACGTAGCAGAATTTTTAAATTTTCCATCGTACGTAACACATAGGATCTACTATGCAGGTAAAGGCGTGGATAAATCTTATTCGTTACCGACACGAAGCGCGGAAGTAGTGTCGAAGACGATGTCGGAGATGCCTGATGAATAGTCCCACGGCTAAGCCTAGTGGTGGGATTATTTCCGATTCCCCGTATCCCACCTTCTCGATCCAACCGAGAGAGGGTACCACGTGTTACCCCTTTGAGAGTTCGCACACATTCGTCCGTCAAAATCCTGCAGCGCTTTGCTGTCCAGGAATAGGCACCGCACTTCACAATTGAGGTGGAGAGATCCCAACACATGGGAAAGAGAGGGAGATAGATTAGAGCTAGGTCTAATCGAGAGATGGTCACCATCTCCCAATTAAAAGAAGGCATAATTCAATTAGAGAGTCTTTAATCAGAAGTTCTAATCCAATTAGAAGTGTTCTAATTAGAGGATCTAATACAATTAGCAATAAGTGTCGTGGGCATACCCTTTTGGGTACCCACCATTGGTATACCGGGTAACTGGAGACCCACCTGGCGGCCCATTAACACTCGCGAAGCCCACATATCTGCTAGCAATGTCTTGAGGTACAAGACAAGGATTCGAATACATAGTCTATTAGGACTCGTGTAAACCATGTCTAGTTACCTATATAAAGCCAGGATGGAGGATAGAAATCGGACAAGCAATCGTAGACTAGAACATACGCGGCAACATCTGTGTCAGATCTAATATACGCCACGACTCTGTAATCTATACAATACTGCCGAAATACAATCAGACAGGTAGGGGTAGAGGTTTTACCTTCCACGAAGGGGTAAATCTCGCTTCGAGTCTTGCCCCAGCCGAGTAGTGCACCAGCGGCTTCTCCCCTACGAAACCCCAGGTCCATCACCATGAGGATTGTTGAGGCCCCATCCTCGACATTGGCGTCGTCTGTGGGAATCTTGCGTTGGAATCAAGGCCTCTTTGGCATCTTCACCGACAAACTGCCACTCGCAGATCCGGGTGGGCTTGATTCGACTCGGGTTTGTCTACTTCACCAAGAACTCTCCGACATCCTGCACGTCTTTCGATACACTCTACGGGGGCGTAGATCACTTTCGTCGGCTTCATCATCGACATCGGCATCGTTCTTCATGCGCAGACTGCAGGACATCAACAACGTCTATATTGCGGATGTCACCGACGGTGACTTGGGAATCATATTGACGATTCCTTTGGTGGAAATATGAGAACTCAAATTATCTATCACCTCCAAAAAGATTCGATGAATTCTGACGGTTATATCTCCATGGGTCACTCGAACACTGAAGCTCTGTCAGAATCTGACGGAACTCGGTGCGACTTTGGAAAAACAATTATCAAACTCGACTCGTACATCAATTCGAAGATCCGACCATTGAATATGTGTGAAATGCAATCCCGCACAAGCACGCCATTTTTGAGACAATTCTAACGGTTAGATCTCCATCAGCGGCTCGCGTACCACGAAACGTTTTTAGATCTCTGCGAGTCCGCGAATTCAAATCGTGGATCTGGACTCAAAATCTATTTCGTCGAAGTTACGAGTCAACACAAAGAATAAGGTCAAAATCAACATCTATGATACCGGCTGGAACATCGACTACGCCGTGGGAGACTCGTCGTACTAGCGCCCGGGGTCTCACCATCGACATTGCCCTTCGCGTACACACGACAAACGCGACTCCGCCGCATCGACTCCATCCGCCGTGTCGAGTGCTTTCGGCTAAACAATTCAACTCCGCCGCGTCGAGTGCTTTAGGCTAAACAACTCGACTCCGCCGCGTAGAGTGCTTTCGGCTAAACAAGTCAACTCATCCGCGTGGACTCCATCCGACGTGTCAAGTCCTTTCGGCTAAACAACTCGACTCCGCCGCGTCGACTCTGTCCGCCTCGTCGAGTGCTTTTGGCCAAACAACTCGAATCCGCCGCGTTGAGTCCTTTTGGCTAAACAACTCGACTCCGCTGCGTCGAGTACCTTCGGCTAAACACTATGACTCCGCAACATCGAGATTTTTCAGCAAAAACACCGCGACTCCGCTACTTCGACTACGTCTGCGGCATCGACCACTTCCCGCTAAACGACTCAGGGCTGTCCTTCGCTGCAGCCGCACCTGACACTTGGGGGTTGTGTCACGAAGCAGCCGCACCTGACACTCGGGGGTTGTGTCGCAAAGCAGCCACACCCGACACTGAGGAGCTATGCCGCGAAGCAGACGCACTCGACATGTGGGTGATATCCTTCAGGACAGCCACACCCGTCACTTGGGGGGCGTGCCGCAAAACAGTCGCACTCGACACTCAGGGGTTGTACCACGAAATAGTCGCACTCGATACTCGGGGTTGTTCTTCACCGTAGTCGTCTATGCCTTGTCGGCTCCGCCTCGTCACTCGACTCCAAATCGACAACTATGTCTACACATGGATTACACAAAGATAAGTTCCTATGATACAAGTTGTAAATTTTTCGTGTTCATGATTTTAGCCTACTTCGACTACACGATGCCCGGGAGCTGCGCCTCTTAAATTACATTTGTGCTCGACATCCATCATGCCACACGTTACACTGCCGCATTACACGCGACAACCCGAGTAGCTGATACTGCCTGACGTCGACCCTTGACCTCGATCCGGTTGTAGCACCAACTAACAGGTCGGCAAGGTGCAGAGACAATGCATATCAGGCTAACGAAAAGGCGTAGCGTACGTTGCAAAAGTGTCACGTAGAGTCGAAACTGCCTACCAACAGGCCATACCTGACTCAGCGAGTCGACTCACACCAAAATTAACCCAAGCAACAACTTATTCCGTATATTTTTCTATACACATCACTCTTATTACATTATTTGACCACATCCGTTTATATGGATGCAATACAGGAAAACATCATCGGTCGCCCCTTCAGGAGTCAATACATCCATCCTTTCGGAGTCAACGGAAGATAAAATACGTGGGTTTAGCTTCAGAACAACGTGAACCTATGCCCGACTCTACGAGTCGAACATAGCCTTGGGGGCTACTCCCATCGGGAGCGCTGGTCGCGCACCCGACAAGAAGACGGACTTTATCAAGAGGCTCCACCCAACCATGTGGAACGAGCCAACTCAATGCACTTCTGGACTGTAAACCCTCAAAGGATTCAAGAAGAGGACTCGAACGACTAACCAAGAGGACTCGAAGGATTCTAGGCACTCATGGGCTAATGTGGTGGTCATACCCTTTCGGGTACCCACCATTGGTATACCGGGTGCAGCACAGCTGGAGACCCACCTGGCGGCCCATTAACACTCGCGAAGCCCACATGTCTTCTAGAAATCTTTTGGAGTACAAGACAAGGACTCGAATACGTAGTCTACTAGGACTCATGTAAACCCTGCCTGGCTACCTATATAAAGCCAGGAGGGAGGACAGAAATCGGACAAGTAATCATACACTATAACATACGCGACAACATCTATGCCATATCTAATATGCGTCACGACTCTACAATCTGTGCAATCCCGCCAGAATACAATCAGACGGGGAGGAGTAGGGGTTTACCTTCCACGAAGGGCCATGAATCTGGGTAAATCTCGCTTTGAGTCTTGCCTAAGACGAGTAGTCCACCGGCGCCTTCTGCCTTACGAAACCCAGGTCCCTCACCATGGGGATTGTTGAGGTCACATCCTTGACAATTAGAGATGTTCTAATTAGAAGTTTTAATTCAATTATAGGTTCTCTAATTAGAGTCACTAATTCTGAGAGAGAGAGAGAGAGTAGCCCTAAAGCCAATTGTGTGTTCTCAAAATACAGGAGAGGGTGGGATTATATAGTGGGACAAAGGGGTAACTTTCCTTGGGAGAGGTCGGTTTCCCTCTCCCTCCCTTGGCCGCACCTTGTCCCCTAGGGGGAATCAGATTGGACTCTTAGATGGAGTCCAACCCCCCTCCTTTTTTAACCTTTTCCACCTCATTTATTCATAAAATAAATCAGGGAAAATCCTAGCGGATGGTGATGCGAATTTGGAGACCATGGCCCTCACCTGGCAGCCCCTAAAATTAGGGTTTGCCCATAGGAGGAAATCAGTTCCCCTCCAGCACTCCTCCCTTATATGGAAAGTCCTCCAAAACCTCGTGACCCTATAGATAAAATAATCTACCCGATCTAACGATGTCAGAATCATATTCCCGACATCTCAGGACATCTCATGTCCCTCTGCACTTGCTCCGTAAAGCGTGCAAAGTATTTCTCTCTTATAGTAACATTCACGAAATGACTCCGATTGACACCAGACTTGTTTCTGTAATATCGTAACAACATCGACTATTACTAATTGATGTTATAAACATATTTCCAACATCCCGTGACATCCCATGTCCTTCCTAATATCTCTTAAATATTAATCCTATCACGTCAGAATTACCATAATGATACCCTACTCTCCTGCGGACCAACCAATGCAAAGAACATAATTTGACGCCTTAAGTGTGTGACCCCTGCTGGTTCGATAACTAGTAGACATGACTGGGAAGCATATTTACTAATCAATAACCAACATCGGGACCATGGACATGCATATTGACTCCTACAGGTTATTGATGGTGCAGGTCTTGCACTTGTTGGGAGACCCCAAGAGGAATGTTTGATGAGCACAGCAGCAAGTTTCCCTCAGAAAAGAAACCAATGTTGAATCGACCAGTAGGAGAAAGAAGCAACTTCTGAATGTTGATGTAGCTGAGGTGTGATATGTCGAAAACGTATCTCCTTTTCCGAACACTTTTCTTATTGTTTTCCTCTAAACTTATGTGTTTTAAATACAACTAACACGGACTAGCGTTGTTTTCAGCAGAATTACTTTGATGTCTTGCTTTTGTGCAGAAAAATCAACTTTCGAGAAAATGCCCAGAAAAGAGCCCATTGGTGTTTTCACCCCGGAAGACCCCGGGAGCCAGAAGGGGGCTAGGAGAGGAGCCACAGGGTGGCCACACACCCCAGGCGCGGGTCCCCTGGCCGCGCCAACATAGGGTGTGGGCCCCCAGAGCCCCCCTCTGACTCCCCTTTCGACTACAAGTAGCCTCCAACCCTAAAACCCGAGGGGTTCGTCATATCCCACAGAAACACAACAGAGCGCCGCCGCCGTCCCGAACCTCGATTCGGGGATCAAAAGTTCCTGTTTTGGCACCCTGACGGGACGGGGAAGTGGAGGAGATCATCGCCATCGTCTTCACCAACGCCTCTCCATCGACCATCCATGCGTGAGTAATTCCCCGCTGTAGGCTGAAGGGGATGGTAGGGATTTGATGAGATCGTTCATGTAATAATGTCGTGATTGTTAAGGCATAGTGCCTAGTATCCTCTATTAGTGCTATTGACATTGTTGCAACTTGTTATGCTTAATGCTTGCCACTTTGGGCCCGACTGCCATGATCTCAGATCTGAACATGTTATTGAATCACGATGATAATTATTGTTTATTGATCATACTTGCAAGTTGTTTACACACATTGTTATCTGGAACCCGAGGCCCCGAAGTGACAGAAATTGGGACAGCCGGAGGGGATGGCTGCGATGTGAGGATCACATGTGTTCACGGAGTGTTAATGCTTTTCTCAGGTGTTCTATTAAAAGGAACACCTTAATTACCAGTAGTTCCCTTGAGGCCCCGCTGAACACGGGATGGTAGGACAAAAGATGTTGTGCAAGTTCTCATTGTGAGCACGTACGACTATTTACGGAACACATGCCTATGGTTACTTAGTGCTTGGGTGCTTTATCATATTTATCTGCAATGCTCGTGACTTGATCATTATTTGAGCTATCTTCTCCATGCAACGCCCGTTCATCCATCCCTATGCCTACAGTATTTTATATGTTGTTTACTTAAAACACTACTGATGTTGCTATTTTTATTCCACTGCTGCTACTATAAAATTGTTACTACTGATAAACCACTGCGAACAAAAGTACTTTCAGGTGCAGGTGAATTGACAACTCACTTGTTAAGGTTCACAAATATTCTTTGGCTCCCCTTGTGTCGAATCAATAAATTTGGGTTTTACTTCCCTCGAAGACTGTTGCGATCCCCTATACTTGTGGGTCATCAAGACTATTTTCTAGCACCGTTGCCGGGGAGCATAACTTTATTTGCAAGCTCACCGGAGAGTATTATTATCTATTGCCATCATTCATCATGGGTAAGACTCGTGATGGAAAGTTTCCTATATTACCATCCACTACAAGAAGAGGTACAACTCTGAACACCTCTGTTGCTCTTGATTCACCGTCTGTTATGAGTAAGTTGCTTACACCACCACATGCTACACATGCTACTTCTGCCGAATCTGAAAGTACTTCTGATACTTTTGATGATGTTTCTACTATGATTGATGAGAGTGGTTCTCTTGGTCCTTTCTTAGATGTTATTATTGCTAAAGTTAAAAATATTGCAAACATTGAAACTCCTGATAAAAATCATGTTACTCCTGCTGCTTCACTTGAGCTTATAGAGAATCCTAGTGATTATTTAGATGATGCCTATGTTGATCTTAATGATGATCTTATTGATGAAATATACACTATGAAGGATAATGATGTTGTTATGAGACTTATTGAAAGTCGTGCTATTAAATATAAATGATCTCCTCATGCTAAGTTTGTCACTTCTCCCATTAATATTAGGGATAAGGATTATGATTTCTCTCTAGATTTATCTTATATATCTATTGTTGAGAAAGAACCTTTTTGTGGTACTGAAAATGAAAGTGCTATGAGACATATGAATGAGCTCTCCTCTTTGAGTAGTTTGTTCTCTGTTGATATTAAGATATGTAGCTACTTTGTTACTAAAATATTCCCTGTCGGATATATACCGAATAGGGGTATAGAAGATGGTAGACAAAAGAGCTGGACTACCAGGGTGGCCTGCAAGGTAATGGGCTTAGGTCCATTGGGCGGCCCAGTAGTCCGACGCGCAGAAGCCGGATTCTAGAAGAACCCGGATCACGGTCCGCGTGATCTGGCTTGGAGGAGAAGACGGATTCCTTACTTTCCAAGTTACAAGTTAAACGTAGTCTTCTAGGTTTCTGGTTCTGTAAGCCCTAATCCGGCTATTATATAAAGCCGGACGGGAGATAGATTTCATAAGTTCCTTTAGTTCCAAGGTTCTAGGTTCAAGCTTAAGCCTTGCGCAACTCGCCGGGAAGTTCATCCTCGACGAGTAGCTGGATCTATTCCCTTACATTGTAACCTTATTATACGGGCTTTAGTCCCACATAGTGAGAAGTGCAGGAGTAGGTACGCCGTACTGTCGCGACGTACCGAACCTGGGTAAATCCCGTGTTCTGTGTTACTACGCTATCCCGTTACCCCACGTCTCTACCGTAGTCTCATGGCACCCCAGTCTATGAAAACTACTACGATGTCTTGACAGTTGGCGCCCACCGTGGGGCAAACGACGTCAGGCGTGAAGTTCCGATCTGGGATACTAGGCGGAATCGGAAGATCGATCACTGTCGGAAGCTTGGAATTCGACGACGACGTCGGGCGCTTCCTCGACAACGGATCCTACATACCGGCGCAAAACCATCTGGTAAGTGCCTGCGTTTTACCGATTGGATCTGCTAATATCTTTATCGGATTAACCGCGGAAGCAATGGGGTTTTGCGGTGAAAGCAATTATCTCCCACCCGCCCTATACCCAGTCGAAGACGACTATGATGCCGGATTTTGCTCAGATCGCCGACAAAACAGTGATACGCACTTTATCGGCATGGTGCAATCCGAGATCGCCGAAAACACGGATGACGGAAATCCCGTGCAAGAGGCAGACAACAATACACCCGTCACAGAGACGGAAGAACCAATACCCGTCACAGAGACGGAAGATCCGACATCCGTCAACCAGACGATGAACTCGGAAACAGAGTCCGTGCTCGCCGCCATTGAGGCGAGATTGGAGTCGGAAACCGGATCGGATAACTTCTCCGAAGACGAAGATGATGATGCCTTCGTAAGAAAAGTTAAGTCCTTTCAAGAGGGATTCCATGAAGTGCTAATGGCAAAACCAGCTGATACAACGGGTGCCGATAGCCAGGAAAGCCCTAAAACCCCTCCGCCAACAGAGGAGAGGGAAGACGGAGAAACTTCTCCGATATTTCCTAATGTCAAGGAGATGACAGAGGATGAACCTGTCAAAAAACCTCCATCTTCCAAGAAAAAGCACCGTGCTTCCAAAAAACTCCAGTACAAACTCCGGAAGAAAAAGTCAGCTGATCTCGCTGATGAAAACCTGGAAGTTGGAGATATTAGTGGCACAAAGCCTACGGAAAAGAAATCTAAGGAAATCACTGCTCCGCCAATGACAGAACTGGAAGAGCAAGAACTATTACAAACTCCAGTGGGACCCAATGAACCCCCTGAGATGCTGGAAGCCAGGAGACAAGCTTTCCAACGGCAACAGCAACAACTGCTTAGATCTCGGCAACACCTCCAACAAACCCATAATGACATCAAAATTATGAAGGAAGAAATTGAGGAGTACGAGAGAAAGCATAGATCTGCCTTAAAACCTACAAGGTTACCCGGAATTGCAAAACCGGAAGAACTGCCGCCGAAAGAAAGGTTCTATAACCCATCTTGGCAAAAGCAGTTAAACGGCAAAGATGCCAAGGGCGAACCAATATACAAAACCGCAGCTGAAAACGCGGAAGCAGCGTTCGCCATCCTGAACAATGATCTGTACTCTAACGGGGAAAAACTCCAAGGGGTGTATGCTTTCCTAGGAAAAGCATTACAGCAGCAACAGCGAGGACAAGAGCGATCAGGGAGGCTGCATGATAATTCCGCCCTCTGCAAAACTGTTACTTGCGCTGCTGGAGCACCTGGACCGGAAGAACCCGGAGATTCGGATAAAAAAGAGGATCCGAGAAAAGACAAGAGAAACCCCGACAACCGGGACGCAGCGTCTAGAACCGGACCTCATCTCCCGAAAGACGGATATAAACCACACGATCGGGAAGACAAACACCGGAATGACGGCAAAATAATGCCACCTCCGAGAAACCCAGCTGAAAAAGCTGGAAGATACGATACACCTCACAGGCGTGAAAGATCTCGGACACCGCCCAAAGATAAGGAAAGGTACAGGAGCAGGACTCCACCTAATCCCAGAGGGCGTGACAACGGAAGAGATAGAGATAACCTCGGAAAAACGCGTCCGCGCAACAATGGAAAAGAAAGGAGCAGATCCCCTTCTGTCCATTCAGCCGGGAGATATTCTGCACATATTGACAGAGCAGAAAAGGATGATCTATACTTTGGTCCTAAGTGTTTTACAGACAGGATCCGAAGGATAACCCTGCATTCTGGCTTCGCCAAAGTTGGTCCAACCTACCAAAAATACACCGGCAGTACAAACCCGGATACCTGGCTTTCAGATTATTACACAGCCGTCCAGATCAACAACGGGACAGACCTGGAAGCTGTCAAGTTTCTTCCCCTAATGTTGCTAGACGGAGCCAGAGATTGGATTAATGGTTTACCATCAAGAACTGTCGACAGTTGGGATGATATGGCGAGAGTATTTACTCAGCATTTTCGAGGAACATACAAACGCCCAAATAGCATCAACCAGCTGAACCGTTGCACCCAATTTGAAGACGAACCATACGTGGATTTCATCTCCAGATGGACTGCAATGAAGAATAGTTGCTCTGGAGTAACTGACGTACAAGCAATGCATGCTTTCGTCAATGTCCTAAAACCCGGACTTGTACCGTTCATGGTTGGTTCTAAAAAGCACAAAGATCTCGGATCTATGCTTACAACCGCTAATGAGCATGCTGCAGCCGAAGACGATATCAGAGCAAGAGGAGGCAATATTGAGTCACTGATACTGGCCAAGAAAACACCTCGTTCTGATAAAAAAGGAACCCCGGAGTCAACAACAAAGCCCAAGGAGGTTAACTTAGCCTTTGGAGGAGAAAAAGGGAAGAAGTGGAAAGGCCGCAGTCCGGATCCCATCAATTACACTCCTGAAGAATGGGAGAGAATTAAGTCGGAACCCTGCGTCCACCACTCTCAGTTTGGGAAACCAACCCACACGAACGCGCAATGCCGGCTAAACAAGCATATGAAAGGCAATGCAGGATCCGGAAATAAAGGGAAGGGTTCCAAGAGGAAACCTGCCAAACAAAAGCCAGAAGCTGAAAAAGAAGACAGTGAATCGGACACTGATGATAAAATCCAGGAACAACAGCGAAAAGGCGAACCTAAATTTCCGAGAGTTGACGGAGAAGCAATGCTAACTTTCCTAGCAACCCCGTCAGCAAAGGTGGCCAAAAGGACACTTCGAGAAATAAACGCGGTTGTTCCTGCAACCCCAAAATTCTTGAAGTATTCCAACACACCGATAATCTGGGATCAGTCTGATCATCCCGGAAATATCCCTGAACCCGGCACACAAGCTCTTGTTGTAAGCCCTATTGTTCAAAACACTAGGCTAAGAAGAGTGCTGATGGACGGAGGATCCAGCATCAATATAATGTACCTAGATACACTGAAGCACTTGAAGATATCCGAGTCCCAGCTCAATTACAGCAATATACGCTTCCATGGCATCGTTCCTGGCAGGCAAGCACGATCCCTAGGAGAAATTTCCCTAGATGTCACCTTCGGAGATAAAGATCACTTCCGGCAGGAAAAAGTATCCTTCGAAGTTGTGCCGTTCGAGAGCGTGTATCACGCAATACTCGGACGTCCGGCTTTCGCCAAGTTTATGGCAAGATCTTGCTACATCTACAACAAGCTGAAGATGCCAGGACCCAAAGGAGGAGTAATCACCATTGCCGGTGATTTCAAGCTGGCAAATGAGTTGGAGAAGCAAAACGCCCTTTGCGCTCAAAGAGTTATAGCTCAGGAAGAACTGAAGGAGTTAGCCAAGGAGGTATCGCCCAAAGAAATGCCGGCAGGAAAAGAAACTCGGAAGCCAACAGATAGCTTCAAGGCATCCGAGAATACAAGACAGGTAATCCTAGATCCCAAAGATCCGACAAAATTCGTCGTTGTAGGGACTGGGATGACCGACAAATAGGAAGGCGAGCTCATCAAGTTCCTCCGTGAGAACTGGGACATTTTTGCCTGGTGTCCAGCTGACATGCCAGGCGTACCCAGGGAACTTGCTGAGCACCAACTCAAGGTTATTCCCGGATCAAAACCCGTCAAACAAGGTCTCCGTCGATTTGACGGAAGAAGACGGAAGGCTATTGGCAAGGAAATTATCCGGCTTTTAGCAGCGGATTTCATCAAGGAGGTAATCCATACTGACTGGTCCGCAAATCCGGTATTAGTACCGAAGAAAGATACAACTGCCCTCAGAATGTGTATAGATTACACAGGATTGAACAAGTTATGTCCGAAAGATAGGTTTGCGCTACCGCGAATCGATCAAATAATAGACGCCACTGCAGGCTCTGAGCTTTTATGCTTTTTGGACGCATACTCCGGGTACCACCAAATACGCATGAAAAAGGAAGATCAAATCAAGACTTCTTTTATAACCCCATACGGGACGTATTACTACGTAACCATGCCTTTTGGCCTGAAGAACGCAGATGCAACCTACCAGCGTTGCATGCAACGTTGTTTGCATAGTCAAATTGGCAGAAACGTCCATGTTTACGTGGACGATATTGCTGTCGTAACCAAGGAAAAAGATACACTCTTTGAGGATTTGCGAGAAACCTTCGAAAATTTGCGCACTTACAAGATGAAGTTAAATCCATCTAAGTGCGTATTCGGGGTTCCCTCAGGAAAACTTCTGGGTTTCATCGTTTCTCATAGAGGAATAGAAGTTAACCAGGAAAGGATGAAAGCAATCTCGAACATCTCAGAACATACGTATGAAAAAGATGTCCCAGAATTGCCGGGTTCCGCCACAGCCATAAAAAGATTTCTTAGTTGGCTGGGGGCTAAAACCCTACCACTCTTCAAGCTGCTGAAAAATTTCGACAAGGTCAAGTGGATTGCGGAAGCCTGGGAACACCTAGCAAGTTATGTCCCCTTCTGTACTTAGTTCAAATCTATGTAAACATCTTTTGAGATCATGAAATAAAGTTGTCGGAATGCTGTCATCTATTTTTCTTATAAGTGCAAAGTATTTCCGCCTCATCTATTTCCCAATGATCTTACAAATTTCTCAATGTTAACCCGAATTGTGCTTGCGTACTCGGCGTTACATAACTGAATGATTTTTCAGCCTTTTAACGGCTAAAGGAAACTTGAATTGCCTGCATGCCCAAGTTTCACTTAAAACTTTCCTTGTTTCTCTAAGTCTTTATCTGATCGTGCGTATGCTGGGTTACTGGAACTAGTTAGTAAAAATGCCTTTAGCATGATTCATGTTTTCGAGTTTCAAAACTGCTTGGTTCGTCCCCAGTTACTCGGCATAACGATTCATGATGCTATTTGAGCCATTTCAAACACTAAGGACAGTTAAAGCATATACACCAGAGAACTTAGAAGATAAAGGAATGGTAAAATACAAACAACTTGCAAAGTAATTTCATAGTTTAAACTGCAAAAGGCGGAATTTTCATTAATACATAAGAAGCATTACATTTTGGATTACAAACGAAAGAACAGTAATGCTCCTATTGTCTAAATTTTCTATCCAGGTTCCAGGTGACCCTTCAAGAATCCGACTCCTCCTCGCTGCTTTCTTCATCGGGAATTGGAGGAGCTTCTTCTTCTGGATAGTTGACGGCGACATTTACCATGGCGGCAATCTGGGTGGCGTGGCCCTTAACTTCACCAAAGATGGTGGATCGTTGCGCATCCGTGTATCCCTGAGGGACACCGGTGGCCACACGCCAGGATTTAGCACTAGGGTAGTGCATGCGCATAAGGCCTAAGGCCATGCGCGCACCACCCCGTGCAGCGGAGCGGAGAATAGACTCCTTGGACGCCGCCACCTCCATGATGATACCCGGAAGTTTTTCAACCTCCGAGCATTCCCCAGATTTTTCGGGAAGAAACTTGCCTACTAGCTGCGTTGCAGCAGTCTTCACCAAATTCCATGTTTCCCCGAAAGCTCGGATGCCTGCAGCCCGAGTGCCATCTGGGGTGTCTCCTGGTTGATCCAATAAAACATACAAAAGGGTTAAGGAGACAAACAGAGAAAACAAAACATGGAAAGATGAGGACAAGGGTAAGAAATTTACCGATGAGTTTATCGATCTCGGAAACTTCCTCCAGGCGAAGGTTCAGAGCTTCAGTCAAATCCTGAATGGTGGATTTGTCTTTCTCCGCCTGTTCGGAAGCCTTGGAGTTAGCCACTCCAAGGGCCAGGTTGCTGGCTTCCAGGTCTTGCTGAGACTTCACAAGATTCTTGTGAAGCTCAATGTTCTCATTGCGGAGAATCTCGGCGTTGCCGGAATCTTCCGCTGCTTGTTTAGCTTCGGCTAAAGCAGCTGAAAAGCAAGGGAAAATCCGAGTTGATCAATTTCCTCGGGAAAAAACTTAGACAAAGTCTTAAATCGGAAATTTCAAAACGAAAAAGCTTACCTTTCGTTTCCGTCAAAGCAAGCTGAGATGATTCCAGCTCCGCCTCTCTCTCCTCAAGAATAGAAAGAAGACTTCGAACTTCTTTATTCTTGATAGTGAGCTTCCTGAAAACTTCAAGGTTTATGGCCTCGGAGGTTTGCTGAAACACAGCAAGTAAAAGTATGGTTAATAAAAAACATCAAAGCAAAAAAGCATGCATTTTGTTTAATGCTTGGGGGCTAGAGTTACATACCTGGCTCATGCGCTGCAAACCTGCTAAGTTTTCTCGGAATTCTTTCGCGTATTCCGCGAAGTGATTTTCGGCCGCGTTCAAGCCGTCATTTATAGCCTTAAAATCCTTGTCAAAGGTGGGGATTTCCTCGTCGAAAATCCGAGAAGATTTCCCCACCTCTGGAGCCGCCCTTTCCCTCGTGTCCGACTCGGACACAACGGGCTGGCTGGGCTCTGGGGGCTTGGTGGTGGTGGCGGCAGTAGGTTCTTCCGCCATTGTCTGCGGCGTGTCCGGGGCGACGGCGGGAGATGGTTGGCTACCTCGGTTAGAAGAAGCTCTGAGTTTCTTCAACTTCCTCGGCTTCAAGTTGGAGGGGGGTAAGCTAAAAACCAAAAACCCGGAAAAGGTTAAAACACCGAAGATGGACGAAAAAGATCCCATAAAAGAAAAAACCCAGAAGAAAATAACCTGGAAGTGGCGACGGGGATTCCGTCAAGGTCGATAATTTCATCCGAAGAAATTATCTTCTTGCGTTTGCGCCCACCCGTAGCGGCGGTGCGCAGCGCATCCAGCTCGGCCTCGGAGGCTAACTCCGAGTCTGGAAGATCCACAAGCTGTTGGAAAAAACCAATCAGATTCAAAAGGTAGATTATCCAGGAAGTAAGGTTATACCCAAATAACGGAAAAATTACCTTAGGAGCGGGGTTGTCGGCCGTGTACATTGGCCGACTCTCCGTGTATTGATCGCGCGAAGCGACCAACTGATTGATGCGCCGCCTAAGCTCCTTTGCGGGCCAATCCTTGTCGGTTGTCCGCATTGGATCCTTGGCTCCTGTGTATTCACACAGGAGACGGCCTCCGTGGTTTGCTAACGGCTGAATCCGCCTATCCAGCCAGCAAAAGACCGTGTCCATACCGGTCAAAGGAGGTTTGGAGGAAGTGAGCTTGGCGATGCGCCTCTTGATCCTTAGTAGATCTGGAGGCAGAACCTGGACGGCCTCTGTCACCCAGTTATCCTGGGGAACAGCGGCGGAGTTCACGAAAGGTGGAACCCCGACGGCCTTTTTAGGAAAAGGCACGTCGGGGTGATAGAAAAAAGAACCCGTCCAAAATTTGACGGATTCTGAGGTTTTGATTTTGGGGAACCAATCCTCTCGGAATCTCCGAAGAGTAAAGGAAATGGTCCCGCAATTTGGGAGCGCGCCCTCCGAAGAGTTACGCTTCACCCCAAAGCAATACAACCAAAAATCTAACCTAGGCTCTATTCCTAGGTAACCTTCGAACAAGGCCTGGAAGCCGGCCATGTACAGAATAGAGTTGGGAGGAAGGTTATGTGGTTGGATGTTGTAGTGTGACAGAACCTGGAGGAAGAAGGATGAAGGTGGCAATCCCATACCTCGTAGAAGGTGGGAGGCGAGGAGCACCCTTTCGCCCTCTTGTGGCATGGGTTCAGTCTCCTCCTCCGGGAGCCGCCATTTCTTTTTCAGCACCAAGCCCTCCTTCTCCAGGTTGGGAAGGAGAGCCGGGGGAATACTGCAGGCACTCCAGTTGCCTGCAGTTTCCTCCTCCTCTTCTGCTCCGGCGGCGGCGGCGGCGGCCTTCGCGGCGGCAAGTGTCTCGCCGACGAGCTCGATTTTCTCCTCCGCCGTTTCCGGTGCGAACGGCGGGGATGTTGTGGTACTTGGGCCCGCTACGTCCGCGGCGGCGGAAGCGTTTCCTCCGCCCGCCGCGGATGCCGTGGCTTTTTCCGGCCCGCCGCCGGCATGCTTGGGCGACCCCAGCTGTGGATCCAGGTCGCCCAAAAGCTCGTCGATGGAGGCGCGAGCCGGAGAGGACGACGGAGAGGCCATCGTTTTTGTTGATGAGGGAGCGCTCCGGCGTGCAAAGGGCTCGTCGGGGCAAGGATTCGTTCTAGCTCTCGTGCTCGCGTTTGCGTCAATGGCGTGGGCAGTGAGGGAGTGAGGAAAGATTTCCGGAGACGACGAGGACGGCTATTTATAGCCTAAAAACCTCTAGATACGCGCCAACGGCTCTTTTGACCGTTGGATGTTCGACGCGTGTCGCTCGCCGGAAAATCCGGGAAACGGAACGACAGAGGAATGATGGCTATCTCCTCGTTTCTCGTGAGAATCTGTCAGAGATACGTTGCAGGGTTTCCCGCGTGAAACCAAGCGGCGCTTGTGTCAGCATGATTAAAGCGCTGATGTCACGTGTTCCTTTTCCGCGAAGGATCGCGAGAAGAAAAGCCGGATTTTCATAGTTCCGAGTTTTATGTTACCATCTCCTTCAAAAGGAAAGAAGAAAGAATCAAGACTGCTGAATCAAGTTTCCCGGACAAAATGTATTTGACGAAAGGCGGAGTTTCAGAGTTTTGATCCTTCCTGGGGGCTACTGTCGGATATATACCGAATAGGGGTATAGAAGATGGTAGACAAAAGAGCTGGACTACCAGGGTGGCCTGCAAGGTAATGGGCTTAGGTCCATTGGGCGGCCCAGTAGTCCGACGCGCAGAAGCCGGATTCTAGAAGAACCCGGATCACGGTCCGCGTGATCTGGCTTGGAGGAGAAGACGGATTCCTTACTTTCCAAGTTACAAGTTAAACGTAGTCTTCTAGGTTTCTGGTTCTGTAAGCCCTAATCCGGCTATTATATAAAGCCGGACGGGAGATAGATTTCATAAGTTCCTTTAGTTCCAAGGTTCTAGATTCAAGCTTAAGCCTTGCGCAACTCGCCGGGAAGTTCATCCTCGACGAGTAGCTGGATCTATTCCCTTACACTGTAACCTTATTATACGGGCTTTAGTCCCACATAGTGAGAAGTGCAGGAGTAGGTACGCCGTACTGTCGCGACGTACCGAACCTGGGTAAATCCCGTGTTCTGTGTTACTACGCTATCCCGTTACCCCACGTCTCTACCGTAGTCTCATGGCACCCCAGTCTATGAAAACTACTACGATGTCTCGACATTCCCTTTCTCAATAAAAGATGAAGCTAAAACTTGGTTTAACAATTTGTCTCCTGGATCTATTGATAGTCCTATTGGTTTGGTCAATGTTTTCTTTCAGAAATATTTTCCTGCTAGTGCTCAACATGCTGCTTTACAAAATATATTTAATTTTAAGCAATTGGAAGAAGAGAAATTGCATGTATCTTGGGCAAGGTTCTGTTCTTTAGTCAGAACTACACCTGGGCATAAGCTAGAAGATAATAAACTTCTTGATATATTCTATAATGGACTAACTGTTGAATCTAAGACATACCTGGATAGTTGTGTTGGTTGTGTTTTGAGGCAAAGAACTCCAGAAGAAGCTGAGGAATTATTGTCTAAAATAAGCCAAAATCATGATGACTGGACTATGGCTGAGCCTGAGCCGACTCCTACTCCAATATCAACACCAACACCAACATCCAAGAAGAGGGGAATGACTGAAATAAATTATGAAGTGATGAGAGAAGCCAAGAAATCTCTTAAAGAGAGGGGTATAAAATCTGAAGATGTGAAGAATATTCCACCTATAGAAGAATTATGTAAGCCAATCCCTCACTCACCCACCATTGAGGTACACTCTCTCCAATATTTTGATAGTAGAGATATTCCCTATAGTAAACCTCGTGATCAATGCTTAGATGAATTTGATAAATATGTTATTAAGAAAGATAATTTTAATAAGAGAGTGCAAAATCACCTAATGGAAAACTCTAGAGCTATTGATAATTTGCATGGTATTATAGAAAGAACCTCTAATGATGTTAAAATGCTTGTCAAAAATTTTAAAATGGTTCAAACTCAAATTGATCAACTTGCTAAAGTGCAAGAAGATTTGCTAGTTAATGCTTCTAAAGGAAAACATGCTTATGAAATAAGAACTAGAAGTGGTATTGCTACACAAGATCCTTTATATCCTGAGGGACATCCTAAAGAATTGAACAAGATTCTCAGCAAACTAATGATAATGTTATTAATACTAAGAAGAAAAAGAAGAAGAAACATAAAACTGCTGTAGAATCCTCTGAACTTGCTAAAGATCCTAATAGTATATCTATCTCTGATGCTGAAACTGAAAGTGGTAATGAAAAGAATGATGCTTCTGATAAATAAGAACCTGTAGCTGGACCTAAAAAGTAAACTAAAACTGCAAAGTATACTAAGGAAGATTTCATTGCTACTTCCTCTGTTCCAAAATGTAAGCCTTTTTAGCGAGCTAAAACAGTTTGCTAAAAAGGCTTACATTTTGGAACGGAGGGAGTAATAAACATTGTAATGAGAGAGAACCTTGGGCAAAAACCAATGCCTTTTCCTAATAAGAAACATAAATCTAAGGAATAAGAACACTATAACATGTTTTGTGAATGGATGAAACCTTTGTTCTTGCAAATTCCTTTTAACTGATGCTATTAAATTTCCTCCTTATGCAAAATATATGAAAGATATTTTCTCTAACAAAAGGAAGATTCCTAATGAGGAAATATCCACTATGCTTGCTAATTACTCTTTTAATGGCAAGGTTCCTAAGAAGCTTGGAGACCCTGGTATACCTACTATTCCTTATTCTATTAAAAATAATTATGTTAGAATTGCTTTGTGTGATTTGGGAGCTGGAGTTAGTGTCATGCCTTTTACTCTCTATAAAAGAATCCTCCTAGAAAAATTGATACCAACTGATATATCTTTGCAAATGGATGATAAGTCTACTGATATTCCTGTGGGTATATGTGAGAATGTTCCTGTTCAAGTTGCTAATAATTGTATGATATTAACTGACTTTGTTGTGTTAGAAATGCCTGAAGATGATAATATGTCTATTATTCTTGGAAGACCTTTTCTTAATACTGCAGGGGCTGTTATTAATTGCAATCAAGGAAAAGTTTCTTTTAATGTTAATGATAAAGAGCACATTGTTTATTTTCCCAAGAAGATTGATAGAAAATATGGTCTAAATTCCATTGAAAATGTTGAGAATCAAGATTGGAGAATTTTATTGTCCTATTCCAAAGCCACCCAAAGAATATGAAATCATTATGATTGGGACTATGTCTATCAAGGTTGAGGTAACATGAGTATTTAGTGAGAAACAAAGTTTTGTTTCATATAAAATTATTTTGGTAGCAAGACTTGATCACCCTTGTTAACAAAATGATTTTAAATGAAATGGGCAATGTTTTCACTATGTCTTCAGCTTTCCCATTATGTTTTCACCATGTTTACTTCTGTTATTACTTATTACATTGTTACTTGAGTGCAATCATGTTTTCCACCATCCTTATGCATGTTTTCGTGATGTTTTCACCCTAATTACTGAGGTTATGCATGTTTTCACCACCCATACTTTTGTTTTCACCACTACCACCTTTGTTTTCCTTGGATATTCTTTCATTAGTGTCATAGAACCTCTGTAGTGCTGGATTTGGTTTTGTTTTACGCGTTTTCACTTTCGTTTTCCCGTTTTTTATTAATTATTAAAATTCTGGAAATACCTCAAAAATAAAGTTTCTCGAAAAATTCCAGAAAAATTATAATAAATTTTTACGTCAAAAATGAGATAGAAGCCACCTGGGAGACCCCAGGGGGACCCACCAGTCAGGCACACCCCAGGGTGGCGCCAACACATGGTGTGGGGCCCCCTGGCCCTCCACTTACTCTCTCCACTGCCCAAGTCTCTTCTCTCACCTCCCAAACTGGAAACATTTCCTGGATCTCGTGTTCTTGGTGTTCTTCCTCTGGATTTTCAATCTCCTTCTTCAGCCCATCATTTGTGCTGATTTTTGGTGTGTTTGATCTCCGGTATGTGACTCCTCTGATGATCCAAGTATAATTTTGTTTAGTGAAGTATTTCTCGAGTATTTTGCCATAGTAGGTGACAACTTATGTGAGTTTGCATGCTTGATTTGAGTAGAAATAATATAGTTTTGATGTATGTTTAGCTCGCATATAAGTCCCTATGGTAGTCTCCACTTTATAGTTACTTGAAATTAATTTTTATGATGATTGTTAAAAAAATTCAGAGATGGAGCACAATGCTTATCAACTAAACCAGCATGAGTTGGAGGTGCATGAGGTCATGCTCGTGCACCATGAAGAGAGGGTGTTCCCATCAATCTATCTGTGTCGGGAATTTATGCAAGTTACAGGAATTCTGTAGGATTTTAACACTCTAGTGCATAATGCGGGCTTGGAGCGTTTCATTGAGGATGAGCCTATCCAATATGTGAAACTAACTATGTCTGTGGTGCAGGATTTCGTTTTAAATGGTCTCCAACTGACCCAATGGTCCACTACAAAATTTATAACAAAGCTGTGAGCCTGCCTTTTAGTGTTTTCTGTGCAGCTATTAAGGTACCCGAGTGGGGGTCTTGTGAGAAAATAAGTGGGCAGCCCAAACCACTACTGGATTTATATGGAGAGATTTTCCAAGGCAGAAACTTCACAGGGGAGAGTGGTAAAATCCGTGAAATTCAACTCCCTAGCATTCGATGCTTTGTCTACTTTATTTCTAAATGTGTATTAGCTAGGAAAACTGCCAACAAGTTATCTATTTATGATTTGGCGTTTATTGCTGCTGCTTTGAGACACGATAGGTCTTACAATTTTGGCGCTTTGATTGCTTACCGTCTCTCACACATCCGTGAGAAGGGCGGAGTTTGTGGAGGTATTATTGCCTCGCGCTTGCTAGCTTTCCATGGTTTGGAGCCACACCCTCTAGACTTTCAGTTTCCTATAGAGAGGCTTAATCTTGTTTCCATGGTTCAACATAAGTTTCTTTCAACCCATGCTCACTTACATAATTTATATTTTGAATTAACTTTCTCCAAACAATCCGGGTAGAGAGTTGTTAAAACGGTTAGAGAAGTACTTTTGCATGCACCTCTTTTGTTTGATCTTAATAACAGGCAAGGTTGGGAGCTTTCTGAGAGTGAGCTGGACACATACCTTGAGCATCACCCCCAGCAAGGGGAGGATGTCGACGATGGGGATGATGGTGATTTCGTCCAACCCTACGACGCCATGGGGATCCCGTACTAGCACCCCGGTTATGACTATGCGTCAGCTGCATCATCATCCTCTTATGCGCCCGAGTACGACCACGCGAGGGATGTCCCACCGCAGTGGGGATATTTCCCGCGCTTTGATTGATCTCCACTTAGGCCAAAATCCTAAGCTTGGGGGGAGGTATAACGACATCACACTCATTTATATATCATGTTCGATCGGTTCTTTGTATATCCATGTTTTCTTTTTGTTTCTTTCGTTTGTTTTCGTTTCTCTTTGTTTCTTTCGTTTGTTTTCGTTTCTTTCATTTCTTTTGTTTTTATTGTTTTGTTTTTGTTTTCCAAAACACAAAAAGACCAAAAATATTTCTCTTGTTTCTCTTTGTTTGCTTCTTTAATTTCTCTTTTTTAGATTGCTTTATCTTTTAGTTGCAGTTTAATTTTCAAAAACCCAAAAATAAGCATACACCTCTCTCAAAATGTTTTCAATACCTCAGTTTAATAAAATAAAAAGCTCTAGCACATGAGTGATCCATGCTTCCCTCTGCGAAGGGCTTTTCTTTTACTTTTATGTTGAGTCTCCACCATATTCTTTGAACACTTTCTTGAGAGCACAATGGTCATTCTTAATGTGATGTGTTTGTCCCAAAGTACGGTTGATTGTGGTATAACTTTGATACTTGTATCTTTGACATCTTTACTTCTAGTCTTCCCTTGAACTTCAGAGGTGCCCTGGCATTTATGTTTTGCCCCACATTTAAGGGCAAGCGAGATACCACTTTATCAGATCCTATTATGAATACTTCAGTCTTGCAAATAGTTATGCTTCATGTTGTTTATTATTAATACGTTGTTATCTTCTCATGGTTTGCATAGCTATTAAGTGAAAGTATCTTGCATGTATCTTATCATGAGCATAATTAAGTATTTGATCACATAGTGAATATATTTACATCATATGAAAGAAATGTGTTTGTAAAAGTCTTTTATCCCACTCAGTTGTCACTGAATTGCTTGAGGACAAGCAATAAGCTAAGCTTGGGGGGAGTTGATACGTCGAGAACGTATCTCCTTTTCCGAACACTTTTCTTATTGTTTTCCTCTAAACTTATGTGTTTTGAATACAACTAACATGGACTAATGCTGTTTTCAGCAGAATTACTTTGGTGTCTTGTTTTTGTGAAGAAAAATCAACTTTGGGGAAAATGCCCAGAAAAGAGCCATTGCTGTTTTCACCCTAGAAGACCCCGGGAGCCAGAAGGGGGCCAGGAGGGGAGCCACAGGGTGGCTACACCCCCTGGTGCGGGTCCCTCTGGCCGCGCCAACATAGGGTGTGGGCCCTCCAGAGCCCCCCTCGGACTCCCCTTTCGACTACAAGTAGCCTCCAACCGTAAAACCTGAGGGGGTTCGTCATATTCCACAGAAACACAACAGAGCGCCGCCTCCGTCCCGAACCTCGATTCGAGGATCAGAAGTTCCTGTTCTGGCACCCTGTCGGGATGGGAAGTGCAGGAGATCATCGCCATCGTCATCACCAACGCCTCTCCATCGACCATCCTTGTTTCCCCCATCCATGTGTGAGTAATTACCTGTTGTAGGCTGAAGGGGATGGTAGGGATTGGATGAGATCGTTCATGTAATAATGTTGTGATTGTTAGGGCATAGTGCCTAGTATCCTCTATTAGTGCTATTGACATTGTTGCAACTTGTTATGCTTAATGCTTGCCACTTTGGGCCCGAGTGCCATGATCTCAGATCTGAACATGTTATTGAATCACGATGATAATTATTGTTTCTTGATCATACCTGCAAGTTGTTTACACACATTGTTGTCCGAAACCCGAGGCCCCGAAGTGACAGAAATTGGGACAACCGGAGGGGATGGCTGCGATGTGAGGATCACATGTGTTCACGGAGTGTTAATGCTTTGCTACGGTGTTCTATTAAAACGAACACCTTAATTACCAGTAGTTTCCTTGAGGCCCTGCTGAAAACGGGCTGGTAGGACAAAAGATGTTGTGCAAGTTCTCATCGCGAGCATTGACGACTATTTACGGAACACATGCCTATGGTTACTTAGTGCTTGGGTGCTTTATCATATTTATCTCCAATGCCCGTGACTTGATCATTATTTGAGCTATCTTAACCATGCAACGCCCGTTCATCCACCTACAATACTTAATCCGTCGTTTACTTCAAACACTACGGTTGCTGCTGTTTTTATTCCACTGCTATTATTTCACTACTGCTGCTACTATAAAACTGTTACTACTGATAAACCACTGCGAACAAAAGTACTTTCAGGTGCAGGTGAATTGACAACTCACTTGTTAAGGTTCACAAATATTCTTTGGCTCCCCTTGTGTCGAATCAATAAATTTGGGTTTTACTTCCCTCGAAGACTGTTGCGATCCCCTATACTTGTGGGTCATCAAGGTGGCAGGACGCACTACCGGTTCAGAAGCAACGTGGAACCTACACAACACAATCAATTCACTTTGCCCCAATGAAGCAGTGAGGTTGTCCATCTCACCGACTTTGCTGAACACAACGAGGTTAAACGTAAGGTGTGGAAAATAATAATTGTTTGCAGTAGATGACCCACAAAGAGGTTAAACGTATGGTGTGGAAAACAGTATGAGAACAATATGAAAACAATAGTAGCAGTGTGAAAACATTGGAAGTAGTGGTTGTATTATCAGTATGAGAAAATGGACATGGTCCACAGTTCACTAGAGGTGTCTCTCCATAAAAGATAGCTAACATGCGTGGTGAACAAATTACAGCTGGGAAATTGATAGATAATGAAACATGCATGACATGATGATTACTATGAGATTCATGTGGGCATTACAACAAGATACATAGACCGTCATCCAACTTCATCTATGACTAATAATCCATGTAGTAAGCTAAGTGTGTAATGTAAACAATGTAAACAAAGTAAACATCGTTGTTTTCTCCCTAATGGCAACAACACATCCTCCATCTGTCACATTTCTGTCACTCGAGCACATATGCAAAGGAGGCATGAACCCACTATCGAGCATAAATACTCCCTCTTGGAGTCACTAGCATCTACTTGGCCAGAGCATCTACTAACAACGGATAGCATGCAAGATCATAAATAACATACACATGAAGACAACATGATAGATTGATAATAAAGAGACATAACATTCAGTGATCATCGGATCCTAGAAAACACAACAGGTAGCATTACAATAAGATGATCTCGATCATGTAGGGCAGCTCACGAGATCTAAACATGAGGCATAAAGAGGAGAGAACAATGATACATCCATTTTGCATCACTATTTTATATTGTTATTTTCTGTTATTCATCGATATATTTCACGTTATGATGCATTACTTATGTTATTTTTATCTTATTTCGCATGTTTCATAATTTTTGGAGAATAAACACCGAGACCAGAATTCTGATGGAAAAAGCACCGTCGAGATACCAAGTTTCAGAAGATCGGAAGAAGAAGGGGGCATACGAGAAGTATTAGAAGTCCCGAGGAGGAAGCCAGCAGATGGACACCGGAGGGGGCCACCAGGGGCTCACACCACCAGGCGGCGCCCCCTTGCTGCGCCTGGGGGTGGTCTGACCCCCCTGGCCCACTTCTGGGCACCTCCTTTCGCGTACTTGACCCCCAGGGAACTCTAAGCCCCAATACATCATCGAAGAAATATTCCGCCGCCGCCTCGGGGCGGAAAACAACAAAGAGAGAAAATCTCTCCGGTAGGGAGAAATCTGCCGGGGAAATTCCTCCCCGGAGAGGGGGGAATCATCGCCATCATCAGCGTCAATGCTCCGGGCATCATCAAGATCGTCATCGTCATCATCATCACCACCAGCACCAGCACCCTCATCATCCACCTTCATCCCGCTGTAACAATTAGGGGTCTTTATCGTTGCTCTTCACTAGATCTCTCCCCCAGTGTGGATTACTTGTTAGTATTTGATACTTGTGAGATTTATCGGTGTTTACACTTTATGACCAGATTGTTATTATCCATTATATCACCTCTGATTATGATCCATATGATGTCTTTTGAGTAGTTCTTTTAGTTTTTGAGGACATGGGAGAAGTCATGATGTTAGTAGTGGAATTATGTTGAAGTAATATCTAGTGGTTTGGTATTTAAGTTGTGGTGTTATTCTTCTAGTGGTGCCATGTGAACGTCGACTACATGATACTTCACTTTTATGGGCCTAGGAGGATGTATTGTGTATTTGGCTACTAATTGTGGGGTTGACGGAGTGACAGAAACCTAACCCCCCGTTAGGAAACCAATGCACAAGGGAGTGTAGAATCCCGGAGTTTTAAGGTCGTGGTTAGATTTATCTCAATTACTTTCTTATATTTGAGGATGCTTGCGAGGGGTATAATCACAAGTATGTATTAGTCCTGGTTGGGCGGTGCATTAGCATAGGTTCACCCACACAACACTTATTGAACCAATAAATATTAATCAACCCTATGAAGCAAAAGCACCTGACGAAATTCCCATGTGTCCTCGAGAAAGTTTGGTAATCATAAGTAGAACAACCGGCTTGTCCTTCGCTCTCAAAAGGATTGGGCCACTCGCTGCAATTATATTTACTGTCTTTTATTTACTTTCACTTTATATATATACTATATCCAAAACCACCAAAAACCCGTTTGCTAGTGTTTACAGTGAATTCTCTATCCAACCTGCTTGTCAACACCTTCTGTTCCTCGTTGGGTTGGACACTCTTATTTATCGAAAGTACTACGATACACTCCCTATACTTGTGGGTCATCAAGACTATTTTCTGGCACCGTTGTTGGGGAGTGAAGCGCTATTGGTAAGTGGAATTGGTAAGGAAACTTTTACTGTGAGTGTTGTTTTTTATTTCTGTCTGTTGCTTTATTTCATTATGGAGAATTCTTTTGGTTCTCTGTTTAGGGGTAGTACTACTATTACTGCTAGGGTAGTAGGTGACCTGTTATCTGTTGAATTAGATCCTTATAAAATACCTGAAAATTGTTGGACGTGTTATGGATAACTGTTATTATGGAGATGGAACTGTCCATCCCGGAGATCCTTATAAAATACCTGAAAATTATGCATGAAATTGGTTCTTGTGAGCTTGAGGATATTGATGTGGTTATTCAGCTTGCTAATAGAGAACTTGTCTTTCGGATTGGTATTGTTAGAGATGTGGAAGCTTTATATGGTAAAACTAAATATCCTTCTGATTTTCTAGTACTTGGTAAGGCTGCTAGTAAAACTTTTCCTATTATTTTTGGTAGACCTTTCTTGAACACTTGTGGTGCTATTATAGATTGTTGGAAGGAGAAGGTATTGACTAAACTTGATGGAAAATCTTATGAGTTCAATTTCTCCAAGTTTGCTAGAGCACCTTATGAATCTGAATTACCTAATGAGAATTTTAGAGTTGAAAAACTTGCCTCTATTGCTCTTGCTCCTAACAATGCTTTGCAACAATATATGGAGGACCATGAAAGTGAGGTCTTTATGGAAGAGAGAAATGATATTGACGATATTCTTCTTCGTCAACCAGTGATACTGAAACATAATTTACATGTGGAAGACTTGGGTACCACATTACCACCCAAGGAGGATCATGTTTTTGATTTAAAACCTTTTCCTGATGATCTTAAATATGTTTATATTGATGATAAGAAAATATATCCTGTTATTATTAGTTCTAAACTTTCAGGTGAAGAAGAGGAAAAATTATTGGGAATATTGAAGAAACATTTTGGAGCTATTGGATATACTCTTGATGATTTGAAAGGGATTTCTCCCTCTATATGTGAGCATGTTATCAATATTGAACCTGACGCAAAGCCAGTAGTGGAACATCAACGCCGTTTAATTCCTAAGATGAAGCAAGTGGCAAGAAATGAGGTATTATAACTCCTTGATGCTGGTATTATTTTTCCTATTGCTGATAGTAGATTGGTTATCCCTGTGCATTGTGTCCCTAAGAAGGGAGGAATGACTTTTGTGCTTAATGAAAATAATGAGCTTATTCCTCAAAGAGTAGTAGTTGTTTATAGAATGTGCATTGATTTTAGGAAGGTAACAAGGTTACTAAGAAAGATCATTATCCTTTTCCTTTTATTGATCAAATGCTAGAGAGGTTGTCTAAGAAAACTCCATTTTGCTTTCTTGATGGTTATTCTGGGTTTTCTCAAATTGCTGTTAGGAAGCAAGATCAAGAGAAAACAACCTTTACTTGTCCTTATGGTACTTATGCTTATAGACGTATGCCTTTTGGTTTGTGCAATGCTCCTGCTATGTTTCAAAGATGCATGTCTGCTATTTTTCATGGCTTTTGTGAAGAAATTGTGGAAGTATTCATGTAATGTCCCAGCGTTTAGGAACTCACGGAGGGTAGAAATATTAATCTGTGCATCTGCATGCATGTGTTTGCAAAACCCGAATAATTTTTTCGCAAAACTAAAACCTTGGAGTGATCGAGGTTCCATCGTCATCCTAACCTTAATAGAAGAGTCGATACTGGAGGAGGGTGGAATTTCGACATGACCTTTTGGCGATATTTGAATCGAGGGATTCAATTTAAATTCTTTAAACATAAGATTGAGTGAATTTGAATTGAATTCAAATTGGTTGATAGGAAACTATAATAATTATCAGTTAAGTTGAAACATTTAGGTAATACTAATTGTTACACAATTCTAATTAAATAAAGAATTAGAAAAAGAAAGATTGAACTTTATTGATTAAATCACAATATACAAAGTCATTACAATGTTTCTTAAAACAGAATATTACAAAAGGAAACATTACAAGATTGCATTTCCTAAACTAATTACTACTAGCTAATCCAATCTTCTTTTCATCTTCTGAACCTACAAAATAAACATAAAATTAAAAAGAGGGGTGAGAAGGGGATTAGTACCCTCAGATTGGCAGTGAATTGCACTGCTAAACTCATCACAGGGTAGTTAAGCTTAAGTAGTATATGTTCAGATCAATTTAGCCTTAGACTAGCATCATAGGCACATCACAGGAAAAACAACTGGCAGGTGACAACATATGAAACTGCCTGGATAAGACCAACCGAAGGACAAGCAAAAGATCTCAGCCATAGGGAAGCAGGCACACAACACACTCGCATGCACACTTTTGTGTTGTCAACACAGCAGGAGAAAGATAAATGGTACAATAGCGTGAGGGGTAAGACATCAACAACACTTTACCCTGTTTCTGCTCAAGCTACTCAGCTCCAGCAAAGGACATCAAGAACAGCAACCACTTAATAATCCACCACAATTAATTCCACCACAAGATCAGAGAGGTATTAGAGATCCAGTTAAGTACCAACAAGGCCAAGCTAGAGGTGGAGCAAGGACTGGAAGTTCTCCACAAGGCCAAGCATGAAGAGGAGGAGCAGGGCTGATAGTAAGAAATCCACAAGCACACAAATCCACCAACCTCGGTACTCACTAATGTGAACTTCTACACACCACCCAGCAAATTATTTGCTGGATTGTGCACAGAGCGGTTGGGGAATGTTTTCCCTTAGTCCAGCATAGAAGTGCTATGCTAATCACATCATAGGGGTTAATTAAAACCAAGATAGCATCTGTTCTTATAAAGAAGGGCCTCAGGCTTTGCATCATTGGCCTGGGGCAACTAAATCAAGCAAATAGGAATCTGTTCTTATCAGCTAAGTTTTTAGGGCAGTAAGATCAAGCAAGTAATTGTTCTTATCAGTTCAAATGGCTTCTAGTAGCACAAATACTTAGCAAATGGATTTAGGACAAGTTCCCAGCTCATAAATCACTTTCACAGTAGCTGTTGGGCACCTAAACTCACAAATTAGGTACCTCACACACAACCAAACAAGGGAGTGATTCATAGAAACACATCAAGGGCTTGGTGGCACATCCTATGAACTATATGGTTCAGAGTAGCACCTACCAGCCGGCACACATACATAGCCAACAGTGGATTTCACATCTGAGCAGCACACACATGTTGTGCTCTGCTATGAATCAAATAAGAAATAGGGCTAAAGCAGCACAAGCACTTGGGGAATTCCTAGTGAAATTTCACACATCACAGGAAGGCAACCCTGTGAATCCAACAAGTTACAGAGATAATAATCCTCTGACTAGGCAATCTCAGATAATCCACACGATGGAGAAATTTCTCCAAATGCCAACTAGCAACAACAATGGCACCATACGCATCAGAGGCGTCACTGGGACTGCATCGAGCATGGCATGAACGCGGGCTCGATGGCCTGGTTCCAGAGCACAGGGATGAATGGGAGAGAGGAGAAAAGAGAGAAGAGAGGGAGCAGAGGGGGCTTACAGGTGACCACCATCGTGGTGGTCACAGCCAGGCGGTGGAGCGCAGTCGAGGGCGGTGGAGTGGCCGTAGTTTCTCCCGGGAGCCGTCCCGATGGTGTCGCGCCTCCGCAACGACAACCACCGCACACCAGGAAAAACAGCACGCCAGGAGCATCCTGGAACATCCACGAGTGGCCGGAAGTCGCCGAAGTAGAGTAGAGGCCGTGGGTACCGAAACCCTAGAACTAGGGTTAGGGTGTGAACGGTCGCCTCCGCGGAAGCAACGCAGGTCGAAGTGGAGAAGGTGGAGGAGTCGACGACGGTGCATCGATTGTGCCTGGGTGTCGCACCCGGACTTCTAGAGGATACTCACAGCCCGCTAAACAGTAGATAAATGGCTTACATGGCTTACTGGCACCCGCATCTCAATATGAGTAGGCCAACACGTAAACGTGTGACAACCAACCTATACTATTCATCGTCTGCGTAAACCATCCCATAGAAATCCGACTACTTCCATTGACGTACTTCATAACATACACACATGGTACGTCGACGGCATTTGAACAAGTGATATCACAACAAATTTCTAAGACACAAAGACATAGAAATAAGTGGCAAATAGCTCTCACTAGAGCAGAGATAGCAAATACAATCATGTAGAGGACACATGTCCCAACAAGTCATCATTACATCACAGCGGAAGCATCCAAAGTGTCTGAGTACAGACAAGATCCAAATAGGCCTAAGAGGCCGGAAACGAAAAGACGGAGCCCATCCACGAAGTCTCGGATCCTGCCCGGGTCCGCTATCTACTCGTCAGCAGCCTCGTCATACTCCACGTAGTAGCCACCATGGGGATCCTCGGAAACGTAGTCTGCAGAACACGCAGCCCCAAAGGGGTCAGTACAGACGAGTACTGGCAAGCAAGACGCACAAGATACCAAAGTGTACCTGGCAACACCAAGTACAGATGCTTTGGGTTCAACGGAAGATAGGTGATACAAAGATGCGGCAGCGGGCTGCCCTAACCAACTACAGAGACACGCTACAACATCCGGCTAAAAGAAAGGGATAAGATAGCGCATCGGAACCAACTACCAAAATAACCTCAAACAAACCCATCCTGGATCTCGCCCCTTATCCAAAGAAGCAATCCGAGGATAACTCACACAGTTGGATTAGTGAAGGTTCCAGTTATTGTGTCATTAAGCCTATTACTAGTCAAATTATTATTAATTAGGTGTAAGTTGTCTAATCCTTGTTAGCCAGCCCTATCACCAAGTCATCCATAACCTCGGACAACACGACTTCTCGAGAAGATTTAACCCTGCAGGGGTGCACCAATTTGGCCGTACACGTAAGAATATCCCGCCAGACGGGGATCAAACCCACCAAGCGAAACACTCAACACAACCCAACTCTTCTCCGCATCAAGCCCAAAGAACCACGTGTTGTGCGTGCGCGGCTAATCGAGCCCCCACGAAGAAAAGGGGGACCCTCATAGCACTGGAAGACCACGCCGCCCTAAATGCCGACTACAAAAGTTCCACCCTGGCGCCAAGGGTTCGTACCTGCATATGCGTGCATCAAATGGAAAGCCCGAACTAAGTGTGGCGATTTGGACGAGATGCGAATCGAATCAGAGTTGCGGGGGGCGCCCATACACGCTTCCCACATGCGGTTAGCGCGCTCAACATGGATCCAGAGGACAAGAACTTTTCCTGAGTTCGACACTAGCAGGCCTCAAAACCATACCCGGCCTCCTGCCGGTGCCTTATCATCAAATTAGCATTACCTCAAACATTAACAGGTTGTTGTTTAACATCGAGCCCCCAGAACATAATAAATATGGTAACAGTAATAACGGACATCAGACTCGAGCATAAACAACCCTAAGCATGCTAGTACGACACAGGCAACAAGCAACAGGGTTATAGGTGTGGAGGATAGGCTATATCAGGGTTACAGGATAACATGTGATAGGATCGGAACACAAGCAACGAATCTTAAGGCTAGCAGATTAGACAACGGAAAGTATCGGTATCCAGTGTGGAAAGGACACAATGGTTCAGGTGAGTGAATACTTGCCTGCAAACTCAGTAGCCTGGTACTCGGCTAACTCCTCTGAAGTAGTGTCGTAAACCTCGTTTGTCTCAACGTCGTCGTCTATTCGGGAAGAAGCAAACAAACAACGAAGAGAGACGAACAATCAATAACATGGCATAATGCACAATCATGGGATGATGCATGACAATTTAATTGATGCATCAAAGATAAGCTAGTTGACATGGTAACATAATTAAATGGGCCCATATGCAATTTGGATTGCATATGGAAAAGCCCATGAATTAAGGTTGAATTAAATGATCTACAATTAACCATCATGTGAAAGTTGATTAGAATGATGCATGGATGATGAAAACAATAAGAAAACAACAATAGTTTCAATTTGATATGTTGTTTACCAAGTTTGGAAATTTATTTATTAAGTTATGAAATTTGGATTCTTAAATGAGTTACACAAACACTCATTGTTTTCACCCATTTTAATTGTTCAAACAGATAACAAAATTCATATTTGGAAAGAACACCAAATTTTAGATGGAATACATATTTCATTTGTTGAAAAAGGATTTAAAACGAGCAAGTTATTAATTTGACAATTTTAAATGCATTAAATAAGAAATAGTTGTTTTCAGCAATTTAATTTATTTAAAACAGAACACAAATTTGATATTTGCAAAGTTCATGAAAAATGGAATGGAAAACATATTTTATATGTTCAAAAAGAATTTAGTTTGACCAAGTTATTAATTTAGCAATTTTAAATGATTTAAACAAGATTTAAATTATTGAACCAATTTTAATTATTCAAAACAGGAAACAAAGTTTATATTTGGAAAGCTTGTTCAATTTTGCATGGAAAACATATTTTACATGTGCCATTTGAATTAAATTTGAATTAGTTATGAATTTGACCAAATTTGAAAGAGTTGTTTGAATTTGAATTTTTGAAACCATTTGAAAGGTTCAAAACAGTATACAAATGGTTTTAACATGTAGAGAATTTAATTTGGTGTGGAAAGCATATTTAACATGTTGAATTTGGAATTTTTATGCCCAAGTTATGATTTTTGCAATATTTGAAGCATTTAATAAGTAATAAATGTTTTCAGCATTTTAAGTTATTCAAAACCAGAAACAAAGTTGATAATGTGGTAGAGCATTTAAAATGGAGTGGTTTTCATGTTGAAAGTTTTGCATTTTGAGTTTCCTAGCAAAAGTTATTAAATTACAAAGTTTTAGGCATTTTTATGGTTTATTAAAATAACCAGGGAGTTAGAAAAATATTAACAGGGACCTGTGTGTGAAATAGGAATGGATCTGGATCTGAAAAAAAGAAAATAAAAAGTGTGTGTTTTAATCGCGTGGGGGAGGAGTCGATCCCGGGACCTCCTGCGTGTGCGCGCTGCGCGTGTGCCACTAGGGTGATGATGCGGCTGGTGTTAGGTTCCGCTCGCGAACGGTTTTGAGGTGAGCTTCGGGCCTTTAACCTGACGAACTGAACATTGTTCAGTTACCTGAACCCGACCGAGGGAGGACAGCGGCGACGAACTGCTCGCCGCGACTGCTGCTGCGCGCGCGGGAGTGGGCGCGTGATGGCCGTGCGTGCAGAGGGGTAGGAGGGAGAGAGAGACAGGGGCGAGGGCGTGCTCACCGCGGGCTCGAGCGGGAGCGACGACAGGGAAGATGGCGGTGGCGGAGAGGCGCTTGACAGCGGCGATCGGAGGCTTGGCGGCGGCGATCCCGTGCCCCAGGGGCTCCTCCCTGGAGGCGAAACGGAAGAGGAGGCCGAGAGGGTTCCGTTCCCGCAGAGAGGGAGCTTCGACGACCACCACAGCGACGGCGCGGAGGGGAGCTTCACCCACCGGCCATGGAGGCTTACAGGAAATACAGAAAAACTTCAGAAGAAAAAGGAGAAGGGAGGAAGAGGGGAATGGCGGCGGCTTGAGGAGGAGGAATGGAGAGAGGTTAGGGTTCGGAGGGGGTAGAGGGATTAAGTAGGGAGGAGGGGGAGCAGGTGTGCCCTGCTCGGTGGGGAAGGTCGCCCCTCCCCTGTCTCCGTACAGAGGAGGAAGACGACAGATTGTCGTGGGGCTGGGCCTCGTGGGGGTGTGGTGGGCTCAGCCCAATTGGGCTGGCCTGCCCTCCCCCTTGAGCTGTTCTGTTTTTTTTTTTGCTGAAAAGAAAAGAAAGGAAAGGAGGGAGATAGAAGGGTTTTGGGGCTTAAAATTTTTGGGGATAATTTTTATGAGTTATTTATTACAAAAGCCCAGCTGTGCAACTTTTTGTTTTCCAAAATTTTAAATTTTTATTGCTGTTTGAAATTCAAATGGATTTGAGTGAAATTTGCAATAATTGATTTATTGACAATTAGGCAAGTTAATACTTTGGAAATTCTAGTTTATTGGAAGCAATTGAATGGTTTGATTTGAATGTTTCATTTGAAAAATTGTAACAGACCAAGTGTGAAACAAAGGTTTGAATTTTGATTTGAAAATCAAATGGAAAACAAGTGAAAACAAATGCAAAACTCATGATGGAATGATGCAAACTAAATTTAAACAAAAAGCAAACATTCTAGGGTTGTTTTTCATACTTGGGATGTTACACTGGGCACAACAGCGGAGTCGGCCGGAGCCGGCCGGAAGAAATCGGCGACGGCGGCGGCGACTCAGTCGCTAGGGAGTCACGAGAGGCGGAAAAGAGGGCGAAAGGGTGCGGGTGCGGGATCGAGTGGAACTCGGGCTCGGGATTTCTCCAGAGCCGGTTGGACTCAACCACTGGTGCCCTATGGGTTGAATGGTCTTTTGACCATTTCAGTAAATAAATAATAAAAACAAAATTTAATAAAGAAAATTTATATAAATTAAGAAAATTCATAATTAAATAAAATTTTAAATACAACACTCAAGTACTCAAATAATTTAAATTAATTCAATAATACTTGTTATATTAATTTTATAAATTATAACATAATAGTTTCAACAAAAAATATTTACAAAATAACAAATAGTCAATAATAATATTATTCTTTTATAAATCTCAACTTATATAATTTGGATACTCAATTATATTATAATAAATATTCTTTGATCCATCAAGAATTGCTAACACAATTAAATAATAATAAATAATAAATTTAAAGTAATTAAATACCACAATTACTTAGTTAATGAAAATCAATTCAAAGGAATGAATACATGTCATTATTATGCATAATAACATCATTTACTTCTTTAAACATTGTCTTTACCAAACAATGATGGTATTTTATAGAACATGGAAGTCAGGAGCCACACCAAGTATCAGACTCCACTACCTATCTGTATCAAGGCAAGTTCATCACTTGCTCATGTCCTCTGAAATATTTCTTAACAACTATTTTCAAAACCCTATCGTAATACCACCTATGCTCAAAAGAATGCATGATCCTATTTTTATAATAATATGACAAATTGAATGACTACCCGAGTGGTAGTGTTCTGTTTGGTGGGCGGATGGAACCATGGTAAGATGAATATGTCAAAGGAAGGTTCCATCTGCATGGGAAAGTATTACCTAGGACTTAATCACAAATACCGTCAGAACTCGGTGCGCCATAAATACCACGTTAACCATGGGTCTTGTATGGGGCGAGTAAGTCAGATGTGATCTTTCCTCGTTCTCATGTCAACGGACTACAAGAGACATACGTTGTAGGTCTTGCGGGACTACATGCACATGGGTGGAAGCCCTTATGTCCCATGGACTCTGGGATCTATGAGTGTCTGCCAGGGTGCCTAGATCTCCATCGTGAGGGGTGGAATCAGAGGTTCAACCTGCTGGCAGAAATGGGTGGGCATGCATTGTGCGGAGAAACATGGTTTGGCTTGGATCAACAACCGGACCCCACACCTAAGTGAGCGTGGACAGGATCGCGCACCTGGTTGTGCAACATGGTCTTGATCACCCATGGGTAAAGTAACGCACCTATGCATAGTGTAAAAGGATGTGGCATGTTACCCCTTGTTCCGGGAAGGAACCGCGGACGCTAAAGAAAAGGCAACTCCATGAAGTTCTAGTCCTGTGGTGGTCTAACGGGCATAGTTTTCAGTATTAAAAGCAACCTATTGAAGAAATATTTACAAAACTTTGCATTAGTCTAGACTCTTTAGAGTCGAAGACCGTAGATAGTGCATCAATTACCTCCTTACTTAATGAACTTGTTGAGTAACGCTCGTTACTCATTCGTTCCCGTTTGACCCCCTGCTTAGGCTATGAGAACCTTGAGGAGGCGTCATTCAACATCCTCGGAGGCCAAGAAGACATCTACTACGAGGAGTCGGATCTCTCCGGAGGAGTGGAAGGGGTGGATTACACCATCCAGTATGGAGCTGACCCAGACGGGGCAGAGTCTGACTAGGTTTAGACTGGTCTAAAAACAATACATAAGCACGGTTGAATCGAGCAGCCTTGAACTTCTATATTAGGCTGTTGAGTTCCCGTGTATGCACCTACTTTATAGTTCAGATGTTGTTACATTTTCAATAATGAGATGACCTCATCATGAGATCATTCTCTTGTCAGCACACTATGTTTTGTAATATATGTTTGTATGACAATCAAGTCCCGCAATGTTTCTGATGTAATATTTGCGGGACGGTGTTCTGTGAGTGTTATGTCAACGACTTGCGTACTGCAACATGCAGTGGTATGCTGGGTCACCGCAATTCATGGACGATTTCTCCGTCTATGGAACTTATTTTGATAATTTCCTGCACAACCTTGATAAAGTTTTGCAGAGATGTGAGGACACTAATCTTGTTCTTAATTGGGAGAAATGCCACTTTATGGTGAATGAAGGAATTGTTCTTGGACATAAAATTTCTGAAAGACGTATTGAAGTTGATAGAGCTAAAGTGGAAGCAATAGAGAAAATGCACTGTCTCAGGGATGTTAATGGTATTCATAGTGTTCTTGGTCATGTTGGTTTTTATAGGAGGTTTATTAAAGATTTTTCTAAAATATCAAAGCCTCTTACTAATCTTCTTCAAAAATATGTACCTTTTTTTATCATGATTGTAAGGAATCTTTTGAAACTTTAAAGAAGGCTTTAACTACTGCTCCTATTGTTAAACTACCTGATTGGAATTTACCTTTTCAAATTATGTGTGATGCTAGTGATTTTGCTGTAGGTGTTGTTCTTGGACTGCGAGTAGAAAAGAAATTGAATGTTATTCTTTATGCTAGTAAGACTCTTGATGATGCTCAAAAGAATTATGCTACTACTGAAAAAGAGTTCTTAGCTGTAGTTTTTGCTTGCGATAAGTTTAGACCTTATATTGTTGATTCAAAAGTTACTATTCATACTGATCATGCTGCTATTAGATACCTTCTGGAAAAGAAATATGCTAAGCCTAGGCTTATTAGATGGGTGTTGCTTTTACAAGAGTTTGATTTGCATATTGTGGATAGGAAGGATGCTGAAAATCATGTTGCTGATAACTTGTCTAGATTGGAAACATTGCTTATGACCTTATTCCTGTCAATGATAGTTTTCCAAATGAACAGTTGGCTGCAATAAAGGTAAACCCCTGAGATAGTCCATGGTACGCTGATTATGCTAACTTTATTGTTTCCAAGTATTTTCCTCCAACATTTACATCTCAACAACGAAGGAAATTCTTTTATGATTTGAGGCATTATTTTTGGGATGACCCACACTTATATAAAGAAGGAGTAGATGGTATTATGAGAACATGTGTTCCAGATCATGAACAACATAAAATATTGAGAAAGTGCCATGGTAGTGCTTATGGAGGGCATCGCGCTGGAGATAGAACTGCATAGAAGGTTCTACAATCAGGTTTCTATTGGCCTATTCTCTTTAAATATGCACGTAAATTTGTTTTATCTTGTGATGAATGCCAAAGAGTTGGTAATATTTCTAGACGTAATGAAATCCCTATGAGTTATTCTCTTGTTATTAAACCTTTTGATTGGTGGGGATTTGACTTTATGGGTCCTTTTCCTCCTTGGAATGGTTACACTCATATTCTTGTTGCTGTTGATTATGTTACTAAGTGGGTAGAAGCTATACCTACAAAAAGTGCTGATGGTGAGACCTCTTTAAAAATGCTTCAAGATGTTATTTTCCCTAGGTTTGGTGTGCCTAGATATCTTATGACTGATGGAGGTTCTCACTTTATTCATGGTGATTTTAGAAAAAACCTTGCTAAATATGATGTTAATCATAGAACTACCTCAGCTTATCATCCTCAAACCGGTGGGAAAGTAGAATTATCAAATAGAGAAATTAAATCTATCTTGCAAAAGGCTGTTAATAAATCTAGGAAGAATTGGTCTGATAAGTTGAATGATGCTTTATGGGCTTATAGAACTGCTTATAAAAATCATATGGGTATGTCTCCGTATAGAATGGTTTATGGAAAATCTTGTCACTTGCCTTTTTAATTAGAACACAAAGCTTATTGGGAAGTGAAAGAACTTAATAAAGATTTTAAACTTGCTGGTAAGAAAAGAATGCTCGTTTTGAATCATCTAGATGAATGGAGATGTGAAGCTTATGAAAATGCTAGACTCTTTAAAGAGAAAGTTAAACAATGGCATGATAGGATAATCCTTAAAAGAGAGTTTCATGTTGGTGAGAAAGTTCTATTGTATAGGTCTCGTCTCATATTTTTTGCAGGAAAATTACTCTCAAGATGGGAAGGCCCTTATGTTATTGAAGACGTGTATCGTTTGGGTGAAATCAAAATTGCTTCCCTCAAAGATAACGCTACACAAGTGGTAAATGAGCAAAGACTCAAACATTATATTTTCGGGTATTCTTATGATAAAGATGTTGATGTTATTCAAGTAATGACTCCGGAGAAGTTCATTAGAGGGAAAATTCCAGAATCTGCATAGTCTGTTTTTGAATAGGTAATAGTTCTGTTAAGAAAAAGTTCGCGGATTACTTCCCAAGTTATAAATTATTGATTTTTGGAAAATATGAAAAATATCGAGCTGAAGAGGAGTAGGATACAGTGCCCGAGGGCACCATACCATGCCTGGGCGCGGGCCCACCCTTGGCCGCGCCTGGCTATTGTGTAGGTGCCCCGGAACCCCTCTCCGACTCGTTTTCGACCTAGACCTTCCTTTTGTTGCGTATGTTTCTGATATTTAACCCTCGGACTCCCCGAGGTCCTTATATCGTTTTCTCCTTGTGTTTCTGTTTCGACCTATTTCTGTCAGGATCTGTTTTCAGTTTTAGAAGCACCATGGTCTCCGCCAACAACAAGGGGAAGGGACCGAAGGAAGATGATCTCTAAGACCGGAAGCCGGAGGAGGAGATCGAGAGTGGAGCTGAAGGAGATGTGGAAGAACACTCGCACGTGCATCCACGTGCTACCGTCGCAAGCATTGGAGTAGTAGCAAAACCCTCCATATTCAAGCAAGGAGCACAGATGAGCACTGGAGGGAAGGTCCCACGTCACTGCCTAGTCCCATGGATACCATTTCCAAGTATTAAGACACCTTTCCGTTCTTTAATTCATGAGTATAAATCTATTAGGTACCCGAGGCAAAGTTGCCTTCTCGCTGGGATATGGATCATTCTAACCGTGCAGATGAAGAAAGCTCTTGACCTAAGGAAGTGTGGGGGAAGAATCTTGATGGCCGGAATTCACCGTGTTACAAGCATGCAAACCGTATTGAGCACAATACGGAGATGATGCGTATGCTTATGTTCGCAATTGAAGATTTGAAGAAATCAATTGATAAGCTCATTGAGAAGGATTCACCACCACCACCGAAGAATTAATTCGTCATTGGTATTGGCATCCCCTTGGCTTGTTCCAAGCTTGGGGGAGTGTCGTGGTATCACACATTTATCTTTCACCTTTTTACCTTTTAGTAGAGTCATATCATGAGTAGAGAATATATCATCTAGGATGGTTTGCAGTATGTAAGTATCACTCTTTATTTGGTTATCGTTGTATCCTTTGGTTTGAGTTGCCGTAATGGAATATTAATGAGAAGTTTCAACATCTACTTTCTACACTTTATTTTAGTTTGCATTTTTTTATATGGTTGACCTTGTTATTAGTATTGGTATAAATGTCGGAGCATCAAGTTAATCTAGTTGGTTTTGGCAAACTTAGCATTGGTCAGTAGCAACAATACATTGAGACTTAAGTAGAAAAGAGGGAGTTGCATGTAGATATATTATTCCATGATCTTTGTTTCTTTGTTAGCTCATAAGCTTAGTATTCTCAAGTAAGATTGTTTGTACCTTCAAGGAAGACTGCATGATTGGTTTTATCATATATATATTTGTTTGTTTTCCCTCAACTCTTACTCTTGCTACCCAGCCTTGCTAGCCAAAAAAACGTGTACTGAGAGGGGATGCTTCTCGTGCATCCAAACCTTGAGCCCCGAAACCATGCCATTTGTGTCCACCATACCTACCTATATGTGGTATTTAACCGCCACTCCAAGTGAATTGCTTGTGTGCTACCTTTAAAACCTTCAAAATTACACCTGTTTTGTGCCCCTGTTTTAGCTCATGAGGACGCAAATAGAGAATCTTTATCTCACTTGTTGATTGGACTTTACACACCTGGACTAGTGGCTTCATCCACTTATCCAAATGCTAGAAGAGCTGGCAGCGGGGTTCCCAGCCCCAAACATAATAACACAAATTTTCTTCACTATTTTTGCCCCTAATTTATTAGTCAAAGCATAACTGTGTAAACAAAAGAGAAAGAGGGATGACCTTCTATACCAGTTGCGTCCTTCAATGGGAGGCGCTCTTGTGAAGTCTAGTTGGCTTGTGACGTACTGTACTTTCTGTTTGCCATTCGTTGACATAAACATACACCACTCTCAAAATTGTTTTCAAAACTCTATTTATCAAATGAAAAGCTCTAGCACATGAGTGATCCCTGCTTCCCTCTGCAAAGGGCCTATCTTTTACCTTTATGTTGAGTCAGTAAACCTACTCGTTTCTGTCTTAAGAAAGCATTTGAGTTGTTGTGATCCATCCATCTATATGTTGATTTACTGAATCATGTTCTTTATTTTTCCTTATTTAGTAAAAGTGCTTTTATCTGCTTGAATACCACTTTGAAATTTACCAATGACTGCAAAGAGAATGTTATAATTGAGCATGATAAACTCTGCAATATAAGCTCTAATATAAAGACTCTGATTGAAAGATAAGTACACTGTTAATTGTTCTCTGAACAAGAATGAAGTTTGCCTTCACCAATTATGATTTCCTTTTGTACCTTTACTGTCGTTTCCTCTACTTGTTTCAGGTTTGATTATATCAGAGGAAGCTGCTGTCTAAAATGACTTGTTCTTTGTTAGATTTGATGCTTCTTGTTCGTATTTTATTTATCGACACCTCACTTCAGAAACCTATGGTCATGTTTGCTGAGTTCAGTTTCGCTTGGGGACAAGCGAGGTCTAAGATTGGGGGGAGTTGATACATCCATTTTGCATCACTATTTTATATTGTTATTTTCTGTTATTCATCGATATATTTCATGTTATGATGCATTAATTATGTTATTTTATCTTATTTTGCATGTTTCATAATTTTTGGAGAATAAACACCAGGACCAGAATTCTGATGGAAAAAACACCGTCGAGATACCCTATTTCAGAAGATCGGAAGAAGGGGGCATACGAGAATTCCTAGAAGTCCCGAGGAGGAAGAGAGCCAAAAGGACACCCGGAGGGGGGCCACCAGGGGCCCACACCACCAGGCGGCGCGCCCCCCGGCCGCGCCTGGGGGGTGGTCTGACCCCCCTGGCCCACTTCTGGCAGCCCCCTTTCGCGTACTTGACCCCCAGGGAACCCTAAGCCCCAAAGAATCATCGAAGAAATATTAGTAAGAGGCTTGAACCGCGGACGCTACAGGAAAGGAAACTCCATGAAGTTTTAGTCCTTTGATGGTCTGGCGGGCATAGTTTTCAGTACTAAAAGAAACTTCTTGAAGAAAGATTTACAAAACTTTGCATTAGTCTAGACTCTTTAGAGTCGAAGACCGTAGATAGTGCATCAATTACCTCCTTACTTAATGAACTTGTTGAGTAATGCTCGTTACTCATTCGTTCCCGTTTGACCCCCTGCTTAGGCTATGAGAACCTTGAGGACGCATCATTCAACATCCTAGGAGGCCAAGAAGATATCTACTACGAGAAGCTAGATCTCTCCGGAGGAGTGGAAGGGGTGGATTACACCATCCAGTATGGAGCTGACCCAGACGGGGCAGAGTCTGACTAGGTTTAGGCTGGTCTAAAAAAACAATACATAAGCACGGTTGAATCAAGCAGCCTTGAACTTCTATATTGGGTTGTTGAGTTCACGTGTATGCACCTACTTTACAGTTTAGATGTTGTTACATTTTCAATAATGAGATGACCTCATCATGCGATCATTCTCTTGTCAGCACACTATGTTTTGTAATATATGTTTGTATGACAATCAAGTCCCGCAATGTTTCTGATGTACCACCCTGAGGGATGTAATATTTGCGGAACGGTGTTCTGTGAGTGTTATGTTAACGACTTGCATACTACAACATGCAGTGGTATGCTGGGTCGTTGCAATTCATGGTCAATTTCTCTGTCTATGGAACTTCTTTTGATAATTGCTTGCACAACCTTGATAAAGTTTTGCAGAGATGTGAGGAGACTAATATTGTTCTTAATTGGGAGAAATGCCACTTTATGGTGAATGAAGGAATTGTTCTTGGACATAAAATTTCTGAAAGACGTATTGAAGTTGATAGAGCTAAAGTGGAAGCAATAGAGAAAATACCCTGTCTCAGGGATGTTAAAGGTATTCATAGTGTTCTTGGTCATGCTGGTTTTTATAGGAGGTTTATTAAAGATTTCTCTATAATATCAAATCCTCTTACTAATCTTCTTCAAAAAGATGCACCTTTTTTTATGATGATTGTAAGGAATATTTTGGAACTTTAAAGAAGGCTTTAACTACTGCTCCTATTGTTAAACCACCTGATTGGAATTTACCTTTTAAAATTATGTGTGATGCTAGTGATTTTGATGTAGGTGTTGTTCTTGGACAGCGAGTAGACAAGAAATTGAATGTTATTCATTATGCCAGTAAGACTCTTGATGCTGCTCAAAAGAGCTATGCTACTACTAAAAAAGAGTTCTTAGTTGTAGTTTTTGCTTGTGATAAGTTTAGACCTTATATCGTTGATTGAAAATTTACTATTCATACGGAGAGGGGGAATCATCATCATCACCGCCTCAAGGCGGAAAACAACAGAGAGAGAAAAGCTCTCCGGCAGGGAGAAATCTGCTGGGGAAATTTGTCGGATATATACCAATTAGGGGTATATCAGATGGTGTCCTAAAGTGCCGGATTACCAGGGTGGCCTGAATGGTAATGGATTACGGTCCATTAGGTGGCCCAGTAAACTGACGCGCAGAATCCGGATTCTAGAAGAACCCGGACCACGGCCCACGTGGTACGGCTTGGAGTAGAAGGAGGATTCTTGCCTTCCAAGTTAGAACTTAGCGTAGTCTTCTAAGTTTCCTTTTCTGTAAGCCCTAACCCGGCTATTATATAAAGCCGGACGGGAGATAAGAAAGAGATAGAGAATAAGCTAGAAGCTAACTCGCCAAGAGGTTGATCCTTGTCGAGTAGCTAAACCTAACTCACATTCTACTTTGTATACTTCAGGCTTCAGCCCTGATTTAGTGAGATTGCATGAGTAGGAACGCCTCCTAGTTGCGACGCACCGAACCTGGGTAAAACCTTGGTGTCATTGTTCGTGATACTACCACGTCCCCCCACGTCTCTATCAGTAGTCTCATGGCACCCCCGTCTATGAATTCTACTACGATGTCTCAACAGTTGGCGCCCACCGTGGGGCCAGCGACGTCAGGCGTTATGTTTCGATCGGGGATACTCGGCGGAATTGGCAGTACCATAACTGTCGGAAGCCTGGAATTCGACAACGACGTCGGGCGCTTCCTGGACAACGGATCGTACATGCCAGCACGGAATCATCTGGTAAGTGCCTGCGTTTTACCGATTGGATCTGCAAACGTCTTTATCGGATTAACTGCAGAGACAATGGGATTCTGTGGTGGAAGCAAATTTATCCCACCCTCCCTATACCCAGTCGAAGAAGACTATGACGCCCTATTTTGCTCAGATCGCCGATATCATGCTGAATCGCACTTTATCGGTATGGTTCAATCCGAGATCGCCGAAAACACGGATGAAAACAATCTTGTGGAAGAGGCAGAAAACAACAATCCCACAATAGAGGTGGAAGATCCGACATCCGTGAATATGACGACAAACTCGGAAACTGACTCCGTATTAGCCGCCATTGAGGCGAGATTGGAATCAGAACCCGGATCAGATGAATTCGATTCAGAAGATGAAGACGCTTTCGAAAGAAAGGTCAGATCCTTTCAAGAGGGGTTCCATGAAGTACGAATGGCAAAACCGGCTGAAAACATGGATGCCAAAAGTCAGGAAAGCCCTAGAACACCTCCGCCAGATGAGGAAAGAGAGGAGGGGGGAACCACTTCAACATACCCGGATGACAAGGAATTGACAGAGGACGAACCTGGTAAAAACCTCCCTCTTCCAAGAAAAAACACAAAGCTTCCAAGAAACTCTAGTACAAGCTCCGGAAGAAAAAACTGGCTGATCCAGCCAACGAAAACCTGGAAGCAGGAGGAGGAAGTGGAGTTATGCCTTTGGAGAAGAAAGCGAAGGAAATCTCTGTTCCGCCAATGTCAGAACAGGACGAACAAGATCTACTTCAAACACCAGTGGGACCCCACGAACCCCCTGAAGTGCTGGAAGCCAGGAGACAAGCTCTCCAAAGGCAACATCAACATCTATTCAGAACTCGAGAACATCTCCAGAAAACCCAAGCTGACATTAAGTTAAAGCATAAAGAAATCGAGGAGTACGAGAGAAGGAATAGATCTGGCATTAAACCTACACGGTTACCCGGAATCGCAAGACCGGAAGTACTGCCGCCAAAGGAACGGTTTCAAAACCCGGCCTGGCAAAAGCAAGTAAACGACACAGATGCCAGGGGCGAACCTATATACAAAACCGCAACAGAAAACGCGGAAGCCGCGTTCGCCATCCTCAACAATGACATGTACTCCGATGGCCAAAAGCTTCAAGGGTGTATGCTTTCTTAGGAAAGGCATTGCAACAGCAACAACGAGGACAAGCAAGATCAGGGAAGTTGCATGACGACTCAGCCCTATGCAAAACAGCTACTTGCGCCGCGTGAGCACCTGGACCTGAAGAACCTGGAGATTCAAGTAATTCGAAAGAGAAGAAAGGAGATCCGAGAAAGGACAAGAAAAAACCCTATAATAAGGATGCAACGTCTAGAACCGGATCCCATCTGCAGAAAGATGGAATTAACCCCCGAGATCGGGAGGAACAAAACCGGAAGGACGGAAAAGCAATGCCGCCTCCGAGACGCCCTGCTGAGAAAGCCAGAAGACACGGCATTCCTCACAGGCGTGAGAGATCCCGTACACCCCCTAGGAATAAGGAAAGACACAGGAGTAGAACTCCACCTTATCCCAAAGGACATGATAACGAAGGAAATAGAGACAATCCCGGAAAAGCGCGCTCGTGTAACAATCGAAAAGAAAGGAGTAGATCCCCTTCTATCCATTCAGCGGGTAGATACTCCGCACACATCAATAGAGCGGAAAGAGATGATCTATACTTCAGACCTAAGTGTTTCACTGACAGGGTCCAACATATCAAAAATATACCGGTAGCACAAACCTGGATACCTGGCTCTCAGACTATTACACAACCGTCCAGATTAACAATGGGACAGCCTTAGAGGCAGTAAAAATTCCTCCCCCTTATGTTACTGGATGGAGCCAGAGATTGGATCAATGGGCTTCCATAAAGAACCGTCGATAGCTAGGATGATATGGCTAGAGTTTTTACTCAGCATTTTCGGAGAACGTACAAACGCCCCAACAGCAACAACCAGCTAAACCGCTGCACCCAGTTTGAAGATGAGCCATACGTGGACTTTATCTCAAGGTGGACTGCAATGAAAAACAACTGCTCTGGAGTAACTGACGTACAAGCAATGCATGCTTTCGTCAATGGCTTAAAACCCGGACTCGTACCGTTCATGATCAGTTCAAAAAAGCACAAAGATCTTGGATCTATGCTTAGAACCGCAAATGAGAACGCAGCGGCCGAAGACGACATCAGAGCGAGAGGTGGAAATATCGACACTTTGATTCAAGCCAAAAAGACCCCTCGTCATGAGAAAAAATCACCTCCAGAAGCACAGCAAAAGCCCAAAGAAGTTAACATAGACTTTGGAAGAGAAAATGAGACCAAATGGAAAGGACGAAGCACATGACCGATCGCAGGATACGGAAGCAAAGGGAAGAATTCCAAAAGGAAATTCTCCAAGCAAAAGCCAGAAGCTGAAAAGGAAGACAGTGAATCGGACACTGATGAAAAAATCCAAGAACAACAGCGAAAGGCGAGCCTAAGTTTCCGAGAGTTGACAAAGAATGCAACCTAACTTTCCTGGCAACTCCCTCGGCAAAGGTGGCAAAGAGAACACTTCGAGAAATAAACGCGGTTGTCCCACCAACCCCAAAATTCTTGACGTACTCAAACACACCAATTACCTGGGATCAGTCTGATCATCCCGGAAACATCCCAGAACCCGGCACGCAAGCTCTATTGAAAACACTAGGCTAAAAAGAGTGCTGATGGATGGAGGATCCAGCATCAACATAATGTACCTGGATACATTGAAGCATATGCGAATCTCCGAGACCCAGCTCAATCATAGCAACATAAGTTTTCACGGCATCATTCCTGGCAGGCAAGCACGATCCCTAGGATAACTTTCCCTAGACGTAACCTTTGGAGAGAAAGAACATTTTCGGCAGGAAAAAGTATCCTTCGAGGTGGTGCCGTTCGAAAGAGTGTATCACGCAATACTCGGACGTCCAGCTTTCGCCAAGTTCATGGAAAGATCATGTTATATCTATAACAAGCTGAAGATGTCAGGGCCAAAAGGAGGAGTAATCACCATAAATGGAGACTTCAAATTGGCAAACGAGCTGGAAAAAGAAAACACCCTTTGCGCAGAAAAGGTGATAGCGAAGGAAGAACTGAAGGAGCTTGCAAACGAAGTATCGCCAGCAGAAATGCCGGCAAGAAAAGAAAGCCGGAAGCCGGTAGACAGCTTCAAAGCTTCCGATAATACAAGACAGGTTATCCTAGATCCCAAAGATCCGACAAAGTTTGTCGTAGTGGGAACTAGCATGACCGACAAATAAGAAAACCAGCTCATCAAGTTCCTCCGCGAGAACTGGGATATTTTTGCATGGTGTCCAGCGGACATGCCAAGCGTACCTAGGGAACTTGCTGAGCACCAACTCAAGGTAATTCCAGGATCTAAACCCGTCAAACAAGGTCTCCGTCGATTTGACGGAAGAAGACGGAAGGCTATTGGCAAGGAAATTATCCAGCTATTGGCAGCTGATTTTATCCGGTAAGTTATACATACTTAATGGTATGGAAACCCAGTATTAGTCCCGAAGAAAGATAGTACTGTTCTTAGGATGTGAATAGATTACACCGGCCTGAACAAATTGTGTCCAAAAGATAGATTTGCGTTACCGCGAATCGATCAAATAATAGATGCCACCGCTGGCTCCGAGCTTTTATGCTTTTTGGACGCTTATTCCGGGTACCATCAAATACGTATGAAGGAAGAATGCCAAATCAAAACCTCCTTCATAACCCCATATGGAACATACTACTACATAACCATGCCTTTTGGCCTGAAGAACGCAGGTGCAACTTACCAGTGTTGCATGCAACGTTGTTTGCATAGTCAGATTGGCAAAAATGTTCACGTTTACATGGACGACATTGCCAACGTTTCCAAGGAAAATGACACGCTCCTTAAAGATTTGCGAGAAACCTTCAAAAATTTGCGCATTTATAAAATGAAGTTGAATCCATTGAAGTGCGTATTCGGGGTTCCCTCGGGAAAACTTCTGGGTTTCATCGTTTCACACAGAGGAATAGAAGTAAACCCGTAAAAGATCAAGGCAATCCTAAACATCTCAAGACCTACGTGCTTAAAAGATGTACAAAGATTGACGGGTTCTGCAGCTGTCGTCAGCAGGTTTATAAGCCGGCTAGGAGACAAAGCTCTGCCATTATACAAATTGTTGAAGAAATCCGAAAAATTTGTGTGGACAAAAGAGGCGGATGCAGCATTAACCCAGTTAAAAGAAACCTTGATGAAAGCTCCGATTTTGGCATCACCAAAAGACGAAGAACCCATGTTATTATACCTCACAGCAATAAACAGGGTTATCAGCGCAGTGATAGTTGTGGAAAGGCGGAAACACGAGCAAACCATACCAGATCAACATCCGGTGTATTATGTAAGTGAAGTTTTTTCCGAGTCCAAGCAAAGATACCCGCACTATCAAAAACTGGCATATGGCGTATTTTTCGCATCTCGAAAACTCCGTCATTACTTCCAAGGACATTCCATAAGAGTGGTATGCAAAGCACCACTAGGGGATATAATCAACAATGCGAACGCAACAGGCCGAGTAGCCAAATGGGGCATCGAGTTGGCTGCGTTCGACATTAAGTACGAACCCTGGACGACAATAAAATCCCAGGTGTTGGCAGATTTCATTGCTGACTGGACAGAAGCAATGGAAAATACTCTAATGCCGGAGTTAGAATACTAGGTTATGCACTTTGATGGATCCAAGATGAAGGAAGGCGCTGGATCTGGTGTAGTCCTAAAATCCCCCAAGGGAGACACAATGGAGTATGTATTACAAATACACTTCAACGCCAGCAATAATGTGGCAGAATACGAAGCTTTGCTTCATGGCTTGCATATTGCAAAAGAAATAGGTGTCAAACGCATCTTATGCTATGGTGACTCAGATTTGGTACAACATCAGCTCAACCAAACATGGGACGCTAAAAGCCCCATCATCGCCGAATATCAGAGAACGGTGGATGAGTTTGCAATTTGCTTCCTGGGATTTGAAGTACTTCATGTCAAAAGGGAAGAAAACTGGAACGCAGACGCATTAGCCCGCATGGGCTCGGAAAGAGTGAAAACCCTACCACCAGGTGTGTTTGTCCAACATTTGCATGAACCATCCATATAAGGTGGAGATGTCGACTATCCTCTAGTTTCCGAGTCAATCGAAGTCCTGCTCGTTAACCCGGATTGGACAATTCCATATCTAAACTTCTTAGTAGATCAGAAGTACCCGGATGGAGTAGACGAGGTCTTGCAAATACAAATAAAATGTCGATGCAAAGGATACACGGTAATCAATGGTTGCCTGTATAAACGCAGCACTAGCGGAATTTTTCTACGATATATTTCGCCAGAAGAAGGCAGAGAAATTGTGCAAGAAATCCATGCTAGAGATTGCGGACATCATGCTCAATCAAAAAGCATAGTTAAGAAAGCATTCCGTGCAGGGTTTTTCTGGCTAACAGCCAAGACAGACGCGAACACATAGTCAATAGATGTGCCAGATGTCAGTATTACGCCAAGCAGGCGAATATGCCAGCCCAAGCACTCAAAACTATCCCTATTACATGGCCATTTGCGGTCTGGGGGCTAGATATGATGGGACCATTCAGAACTGCAAGAGGTGGACTTACACATCTACTCGTTGCAGTGGATAAGTATACCAAGTGGGTGGAGGCAAAACCCGTCAAAAAGCTTGACGGTGTAACTGCCAGAAATTTCATCATTGACATAGTCATGAGGTACGGCGTTCCACACAGCATAATAACCGACAACGGGAACAATTTCTCTATTGGAGAGTTGGCAAAATATTGCAGACAAACGGGAATACGCCTAGATCTTGCATCTATGGCACACCCGCAATCCAATGGGCAGGTTGAAAGAATGAATAGTTCCATCCTGCAAGGAATACGCCCAAGACTCGAATCTCCTCTTCATAGAGCAGCTGGAGCATGGGTGGAAGAGTTATCGTCTGTGCTTTGGAGTATTCGAACGATGTCAAACAGGCCAACAGGGCAAACCCCGTTTTTCCTAGTTTACGGGGCGGAAGCAGTCCTTCCAACGGACATGATCCATGATAGCCCAAGAGTGCAGGATTTCGATGACTCGGATGCCGAAAGTGCACGGCAGGATGTCGTCGATCTCCTAGAGGAAGAACGAGAACTTGTGCTTCAAAGATCTGCCATTTATCAGCAAGGTTTATGTAACATCCCAAGTATGAAAACCTCCAAACTTGCTTGCTCTTTGTTTTATTTTTCTGGCATCATGGCATCATAAGCATTGCATGTGTTAAGTTTCCAAATGCAAGTTTTCAAATTCAAACAATTGCTCATACTTGGTCTGTTCCAATTTTCAAATAAACAACACCAACAAAACACTTTCAATTATGGGTTTAATATTGGAGTTGGAATCATTTTTTTATAAGTGGTTTAAAACAATTCATTTTATTAAATTCAAAATTGCCAAAAACCAATTTAAATGCCAACTTGCTCAAAAATTAAATAATTTTGAAAACCAAAATATGGCACACATGGGCTGTTGGTCTTGTGCACTTAATAAAAATTTGATCACCTAAAATAAGTACTCCAAAGCCTGTCTTTTCTTTCTCTCTCTTTTTCTCTTTTACAAAAAAAATAAAGAACATGGAAAAGAAAAGAAGGACACCTGTCCAAGCCATTCTGGTGGGCTGGCCCAAACCATCCCGAGCGAACCCAGCCCACCTTCCTCGTCCCCTTCCTCCGTACAGGTGACGGAAGCAGCACCACAACCACCGCACCATGGACCCCCCCTACTCCACCTGCTCCCGTGCCCCTACAAGACCCCGAGGAACCCTAACCCTAGCCTCCTCCCTCCTCTCCCAGCCGTCGCCATCTCCTGCCCTAGCCTCCCTCTCTCGTTTTCCCCTTCAACCGAAACCATAGCCATGATGGGCGAGGTCGTCGCCGTTGATTGACCGCCCTAGGAGTGAATCTAAGCACAGCACGACATCCGCCTCGTCGTCCTCTCCATCTCCGCGGAAGAAAATCGAGCCGGGACGACCGGAATCGACCGGCCCGTGGTCGTCTTCCCCGCGGCCGGCCGCCGCTCGCCGAGCTCGCCGCCGCCGCCTCTGACCACCTCCGGCCACCCCGAGGGCACCCACGCGACGAGGGTGAGTTCCTCTTCCAATTCCCGACCGTTCCCCTCTCGTTTGCGCGCCCGAGTCGCCGCCCTAGGCATGGTTCAGTTCGTCGCCGGCCATGCCCGTGTTGTTAGGTTCAGTACGTTCAAGTCCATCCATGTTTCGTTTTGGTTCAGTTAGCGCGCTAGAAAAACCCCTTAACCGTTCAGATCTGAAGCTATACACGAACCGCACCATAGCCCAGTGGTTGTCTACTCTGCACCTCACATTGGAGACCCGAGTTCGATCCCTCCCTGCAGCGGAATAAAACCCACCTTTTTTTTCCACTTTTTTTTTTCTGAAATTTTTGTTCTGAAAAAAAAAGAGAATTGCAATTTCAAATGTTTAATTGTAAAATCAATAACTAATTCATACATGCTCCAAATGTGGTGATTCAAATTTCTACAAACTCACAGTGAGGAGCACTTTCTGTTAATGTCAAAGTTGCAATATGTTTCTGTTAACAATTTTGCACTAAATAATTAAATACAGAAAATGGAATAAAAACTGAAATCTTGCAAAATTCATAACTTGAGTTCTGTTCACCCAAATTGAGCAAACTTGAGCTCTAAAAATTTGTCTTAACAAACTCTACACAGTGGTATTTTGGTTGGTCACAATTGAATTAAATTTGAACATGTTTACTTCTGTTTACTAAAAGGGGCAGAATAAAAATGCTTATGGAAAAATGCATAATAAATTCAATAATGATCCAAAAGTTATGTTTAATATCTCAAAATGTTCAGTGAAACATTGTCCACATGTTTTAAAGTATTTCTCATGCTTTTGTAACTGAAAGTACCTCTTTTTAAATTGTTTACCAAAAATGGCAGAAATGAAAACAATAAGAATTAATTCTTATTTATTATTTTCTTCACCCAAAAATTATGGAAACTATACCAAAATGGAAAGAACTTCAATTAATAACAGAAAAGCATCATTTCATGCACGTGGGAGTATTGTTGATGTATTGGTCTTATTAAAATTAATAATAGGCCACTAAGATAAATATGAGAGGTTTCCAAATAATGCAAACTTATTTGGGACACTCATTTAACTTGATGATCATGTCCATGATCTCTTACTTGCATTAAAATGTCATGCATCATCCCATGTTTGTGCATTATGCCATGTTATTGATTGTCCGTCTCTCTTCGTTGTTTGTTTGCTTCTTCTCGAATAGACGACGACGTTGAGACATACGAGGTTTACGACACCACTTCAGAGGAGTTAGCCCAGTACCAGGCTACTGAGTTTGCAGGCAAGTATTCACTCACATGAACCATTGTGTCCGTTCCACACTTGATACCGATACTTTCCGTTGTCTAATCTGATAGCCTTATGATTCGTTGCTTGTGTTCCGATCCTATCACATGTCATCCTGCAGCCATGAATATAGCCTCACCCCACACCTACAACCTTGTTATTTGTTAGCCTGTGTCGTAGAATCATGCTTAGGTTTGTTTGTGCTCGAGTCTAGTTGTCATTTATCTTATCACCTGTTTAGTTTGATAGACGGGCTTGTTATAATCAATATTATGTTAATGTTTGGGGTAATAATAATTTCATGATAAGGCACCGGCAGGAGGCCCGGGTTAGGGTTTTGAAGCCTGCTAGTGTCGACCCTAATTAGGAAAAGGGTCTTGTCCTCTGATCCATGATGAGCATGCTCACTGCATCCGGGTGGTCGTATGGAACCCCCCTCGACTTTGACCTGATCCGCAGTTTGTCCGAAGAGCCACACTTAGTTCGGGTGTTCCATTTGGCTCATACGCATGAATGGGTCGCTCCCATGGTTGATACTGATGATGTTGATGACGCACACATATAGGGCGAGGCCTGTATTGCCGGGGTGTTGCGTCCTGCGGGAGTTTTGCACACTTGCGCTGAGTATTCGGCTGTGTGGCTGGGACCTTATAGCTCCGTGGCTCCTAGGACATGCTGTAGAGATGGTTCGGGTTGTGTTGAGTCCACCTGAGTTTTAGTTGGTGGCTCGAGTGTGTACGGGTACTGGAGCACACCCTGCAGGGATGAATCTTCTCGAGAAGCCGTGTTGTCCGCGGTTATGTGACGACTTGGTGAAAGTGCTGGCTAACAAGTACTCCGACAACTTACACCTAATTAATAATAATTTGACTAGTAATATGAAGGGAATATGCCCGAGAGGCAATAATAAAATGGTTATTATCTTATTCCTTGTTTATGATGAATGTTTATTTCTCATGCTAGAATTGTATTAACCGGAAACGTTGATACATGTGTGCTTAATAAATAAACAATGGTTCCTAGTAAAGCCTCTCTTTTAACTAGCTCGTTGATTAATAGATGATCAAGGTTTCCTGATCATGAACATTGGATGTTATTAATAACGGGGTCATGTCATTAGAAGAATGATGTGATGAACATATACCCAAAGAGAATATAGCAATGCGATCAAGTCATTTAGTTTACATTGTTATATCAAACATACGAAGTAACTTATTCCTTAGACCATGAGATCATGTCAATCGCTGATACCGGAAGAGTGCTTTGATGGAATCAAACGTCACACCGTAACAGGGTGACTATAAAGGTGTCGTTAAGTATTCGGAAAGTATTAGTTGAGGATCATGGATCAAGAGTGGGATTTGTCCATCCAAATGACGGAGAGATATACTCTGGGCCCTCTCGGTGATATCACATCGAAACCGCTTGCAAGCACGTGATATCATCACAAGGATGTTATATCACGGGAACGAGAAAAGAGTACTTGTCGGTAACGAGATTGAACAAGGTATGGTTGATACCAATGATCGAATCTCGGACAAGTAAAATATCGCGAGACAAAGGGAATAGTTCACGACGTTGTTGGTTCACACGATCACGAGAGTCATCGTTGAATATATAGGAGTCATCACGGATCTCCAGATCCCGCTGTTGATTATTGATCGGAGAAGAGTCTCGATCATGTCTATCTTATTCGCGAACCGTAGGGTGACACACTTAAGGTTTGATGACGCGTTTGAGAGGATACGGAATATCGAAGAATATTTTGGGCAGCACCGAAATTGTTTCGGGGAAAATTGAAATAGTTCAAGGGGTTTTTCGTCGAATGGTTGTTAATAGAATTAACAAATGATTTGAGGTGCTATATGCAAAAGTTTGTTAATAGAATTAACAAATGCTGAAATAAAGAAATAAAAATGTTTTATTTATTTATTAAAAGAAAACCTTTGGATTTTCCAAGTGGGAAATAATGGGGAAATGAGTGGGTGTGAGTGGAGTGTACACTCACATGATGAGGGAAGAGGTGGGGGCACCCCCATGGGCTGGCCGCACCCCCCTTGGGATGCCTCCCCCCTCTCCTATAAAAGGAGGGTGAGAGCTCCCCCTCCTCCACACACTTGGCCACTTCCCTTTCCCTCCACCCGCTGCTCCATTTCATGGTCTCCGGCTTGGCGAAGCCCTGACCGTGTGATTCTTCACCACCACCACGTCGTCGTGCTGCTGGAGTTCCGAGGGATCCTCTACTTCCGCGCCCCGCTGGAACGAGGGAACGGAGGTCGTCATCAACCGTACGTGTGACCGATCACGGATGCACCGCCGGATTGCGGTGCCCATCTTCTCGCTATCGGGATCGGTGTGAGTACGACTACGCCAACAACGAGATTTGATCTCGTACCACTTTGAGTCTTCGAGGGTATGTGTTCTCCTTAACCCTCTTGTTGCCCGTTGCACTTCGTCTCCTAGATTAGATCTTGGCCTTTCGGGTGTCTCTCGCGTAGGAAATTTTTTGTTTTCTATGCAACGAACCCTTCAGTGGTATCAGAGCCGGATCTATGCGTAGATGTTTTGTACGGGTAGAACACATAGGTGTATGTGGGCGTTGATGATCATGTTATTACCTCCTTGATTATTTATGATCTTAGTGGCATAGTGGGATGAAGCGGCCCGGACTAACCTTACATGTCCACGTACATGAGACTTGTTCCACAACTGACATGCAACTTGTATTGCATAAGTGGCTTGCGGGTGTCTGTTTCTCCTACTATAGTTAAGATCTAATCTATGAAGGGTTGTTAAAAATGTGTTTATCAACGTTGTGGTTGATGTTCGTAGGTATGAACGGTTCTATCATCGAAAGCCCTAAGCCACGTAAAATATGCAAAAATAAATTAGAGGCGTCTAACTAGTTTTTGCTGGGCATGTGATGAGATATGGTCAATATTACAAATTTGATTATGAGATGATCTATTTTGTAAATTTTTGATATACCGGAAGGTATCCATATGGTTGTCTTCTTATTGATGGACAATCAAGTTTGGGGTACCGTGGTACTTGGTACCACGCTGGTGGAATGATTGAGATCATACCATAATGCACATGATGGAGATCAAGTGCAAGGAGGACCATATCATATCACGTTATCCTTTCATGTGATGTCTGTGATGTTAATCCTTTTTATGCATCTTGTTTTGCTTACATAACAGTGGTAGCATTATAAGATGATCCCTCTCACTTAATATCAAGATAATAATGTGTTCTTCCTTAAGTATGCACCGTTAAGAAAGTTCGTCGTTTTGAGACACCACGTGATGATCGGGTGTGACAGACTCAACGTTCGCATACAACGGGTGTTTTCAAGCCTAGCATGTACAGACATGGCCTTAAAACACACGCAATACTACGGTTCTACTTGGCGAGCCTAGCATGTACAGACATGGCCTCGGAACACGTAACCGAAAGGTAAAGCATGAGTCATATGGATGATATGATGAACATGTCGATGTTCGCCTTTGAAGCTACATCATCTCACGTGATGATCGGTTTTGGTGTAGTGAATTTGGTTTGTGTAATCACTAAAGACGACTAAGGGGGATGTTGTTTTTGAGTGGGAGTTCATGGTTTAATTTTTTGAATTAACTTGAACTTATTTATCATGAACAACAAATCAAATTGAATTTGCACAAATTGTAGTATTCATTGGCATCCACATAACTACCTTACACTTAGATTGTTAATTGAGATATAACTGTTTTGATCTGGTAAATACCATTTAAGATTGGTACCGTATTAGTGAAATTTCAAATTGAGTCCTATTGTAGATTTTTGGTATTTCCTACCTAGCTCCATATGGTTAATGATTGATTAATCTAGAGAGCAAATCATTCCTACTTAGAATCCAGAGTCATGGTTGCTTTCGTATTACTTTATCTTCAAAAGAATGTTTTGTTGATCAAGGTGATTTTGGAACTGAAAAGAGTTGTTTTCAGAAACAATCAAGTGAAAGATATATTGATATCTCGAAACTTATTTGTGGCAACATGACTGAGTATAATTTAGCGTGACAATGTTTGCTTATATTATCTGAATATGTGCAAATTTAGCGTGACAATGTTTGCTTATATTATCTGAATATATGCAATGATTGAAGACGCCAGGCGTTTGAATATTCCAAGAAGTTGGGCGCTAAAAATTATCATCTAAATTCCTTCCTTCGAGCTATAGTAGCTTAATCATAAAATTGTTATGATGGGATGGATTAGAAGTATGGGTAAAGTAGTTTACCTTACTTGGAAATTGCTAAGAGTGGAATCTAGAAGAATATTATTAATATGATGATATTAGTAGAACAATCAAACTCAAAGTATGACTCAATGGGTGATAGTATATGACTAACACGCCAAAGAAAATGAGCTAGTAAGACTAGCATTGTTTGATGTTGAATGATTCTTCTATAAAGGAAAGGGAATATTGAAAATAGAATTACAAATAGATATATGGCAGAAAAGAAGATAACTGGAAAAGTCCAGCTCAGGAGTATATACTTGATATACAAGTTATAGATGTATTACTAGTTAACAAAGTATTTTTTGGTATTTTGATACCACATTGGTTGGTATGAGTTGTCATACAAAGCAACGCAATGCAAGAAATACAAGAGCCTAAAAGGAACTAGTAATAGATGTGGAATCGATTATGACAAGAATATAAATAAAGTGTTATTGTGTTCATTGTCGTATCGAACCAAACAGTCAAGATTTATTTGAAGAACTTAATAATTTGTTATTTTGTTCTAGTCTTTTGAGAGAACAAATGAGATTGTTCAAACGATGACCATATTCCATAATTGATGGATATGTTAATATAAATCATGTTGGTAAAGTAAACATCTATAAGAATGAATGCTAAACGTTGCAAGACGTAAAAGATTTTCACTTAAATTGTGACACCACCATTTTAGTTCATATCGGAAAGGAAAACATGAAGGAACTCCATATTGATGGACTTCCGGAGTCATTTTGTTTTGAATAAATTGACGCTTGTGAGACCTCTTCCAAAAGATGACTAAAATTCCGTTCATAGGCCAAAGTAGAATGGACGACTAATGTAGTGGAGATTATACATGTTGATGTATATAGTCCATTATGTGTAGTCATGTATGGTGGATTGATTTTTCCTTCATAAAATTCTGTCGACGACTTGAGTAGATATGTGAGTATATCTATTTAAAGAAAACGGAGTTTGACATTTTGAATTGGTTCAAAAGGTTGTTAATATGAAGTTAAAATCATTGTAACAATATAATCAAGTATTTATGATTGGATCATAAAGGATAAAGTTTGAGTTACAAGTTTAGCAAAACATCTGAGAAGTTGCAGAATTGTTCTACAACTTATACTTCTCGAATACCCCACATTAGATTGGAGTATTCAAAAGACAAAATCAAACCCTGTTTGACATGGTAAGATTAATAAAATTGCCATTATAATTTTGTAGTTTATACATTAGTGACAACCGTTTTTCCACTGAAAAGAGCACCATTGTCACATCCCAATTTTGGAATACCTGTTAACACAGTTGTTTTGCAAATTGCTTGACAATTAAACTTTGATTGTGGTTGTTTAAGTGCAACTAAACAAACTAATTATATAAACTTGCAAACTTAAAAGGATAGCAAAGCAGTGAACTAAAAATATTCAACATATTGTTCCAATGACCTTGGCAATATTTTCTAAAGTAAATATTGATCAAAGAGTTTTACAAAACTATCTTATGAAGCCAATACTTGTTGAATATTATTACAAGGCCTAAATTAAGAAAGAGGAAAACACTTAATAAATTTCCATAAAGGATTATCAGAAAAAGAGGCATTCTTAAATGCTTCACCAAAATTTATCAAATGTTTTTCCAACCTTGCAAGATTAAAAACAAAGGTATTGGAGAGCATTGACTTGCTATCTCTAGTCACACAAATATTTTGGCAAAGCATTGCTAAAGAAAAGCCTAGTGCTTTATTAAATAGAAATTCCAATATTTACAGAAACAGAAAACTAAAACAAGTTACTATTGGAAACTTTCTTAAAATGATTTGAAATTCATACCATTGCTTCCTTATATCAAATAAGGAACACACACAAGAGGAGACCAAAAATTGAATTCTTTAAAGTCCTGAAAACATGGTTTTTCTCCACAGCAACAATTGGGATTTTGAACAAGTTTGTTCTACAAACTTTTTCCAAATGCCATGAAATAAATACCACATGCTCTATATCATAAATAAGGATGAAAAACAAAAGGGCATAAGTTTTTGAATAATTTAAGTTGCCAAAAACCCCTGTTTTCTTGACAGCACCTTTTTGGAATTTGAACAAGTTTGTTCTATGAAGTAACTCTAAATGACTTGAATTTTCTACCACATAAGGAACACATCAAATAAGGAATGTGTGCCAAAAATTATCATTTTTGGAAGCTCCTAAGTAGGTTAATAAATTCAATGTCCATTTATGTAAGAATTCAAATTTGAACAACTTTGAATTATCAAGTTTATCTAATTGAGCCAATTTTCACATATGTTGTGTACCTTAACTAATTAGAATTTTGGGCAAAAGGATTTAAAATTTAAACCTTGTTTGCTTAGTGAAAACATCCATTTTCAGAGAGCACAGGGACCCACTTGTAATTTTGCAGGGACCTAAAAGTAATCTGAGTCATCTCCTACCTCTAGCTCCCTGTAGAAGAACAGCACCCCTACTCCATTGGATTCGAGTAGAAGCAATCTTTGAGGATAAGAACCCCATGTGCACCTCTGAACCTCCCACATGCTCCTCTCCCCCCCTCAAGCTTCACCCTCTCTCTCTCTGGAAAAGAAACCTTCAAACCCGAAACCCTAGCTATGGAAGTCATCGTCGATTCGGCCAGTAGAAGGCTCGCCGCCGGCCACCGCGTATCCCATCGTCTTCTCCTTGTAGTGGTTGTGCTTGGTGCGAAAAGAATCGAGCCGTAGCGCCGCGAAGACCCCGCGCCGTCCGATTTTGTCTTCGGGGCCGACGGAACTCCGGCGAGATATTCCGGTCGCCTCGGCCCTTCCCCGCCCTAGCCGAGCCCTCCATTGCGTTCAAGGTGAGAAGGAGAACCCCCGCCGCCCCTTTACCCTCCCCCTCTCCCTCTAGAGCGACGCCGTGGCGTGGTCGCCGTCCGGCCGCCGCCGCGCGCGGTTGCCGCCGCTTTTCGACTCCATCCCAGGAAACGAGACCATGCGCTTTTGGTAGCCCGCGTCTAGAGCAACGAGTAGGTGCATTTGATTCGCGAAAAGATGATCGTATCCGCTCGATTCGTGCTCGCCGGAGATGTTTCCCGCCGGCGGTGGCGTCATGCCGACGTCGCGCTCGCGTCAGCAAGCGCTGACCCCGCGCGCGTGAGTCAAACTTGCCAGTGGGGCCGGATCTGCCCGCGTGGCCGCCCGCGTGGCCGGCTGGCCCACTAGTCAGCGGCTGCGGCTAGGTTCCACCGCGGTGGATCTAGATCTGGCCGGCCCAGTAGCAGATCTGGCCCAGTCAAGTTTTATTTTTCCAATTTCTTTTTCACAGATAGATGCATGTTTGCTTTTGAGCCTAAAAGCTAACCTAAAAGGAGAATTTGACCAAACCAAAATTCACAGTGGTACCTCAACTAATTCTAAACCACCTCCAACTTCAAGATCTACATTTGGATGAATAATTTTGAAATGAAAAATGTTTTGGTAATAGCTACCAGAAACACCAAAATGAGCACCATTTTAATTTTTCAACTCAGAATGAAGTGAGGCCAAATGCATTGGAAAGCCCTTGAAATTTCCTAACAGGAGCAATTAACCTCGTTTCCAAATTCATTGTATTTTTGAAATGGCATGCAATTTGGTAAAACACCAGAGAGCACTTTGGTGATTTTTATAAAATAATTAAAAATGATTTTTGATGCAAACTCAACTGGATGGTCTTGTATATGTTTAGGGATATCCAAACCTAGAAGGGTTTAATTTTTAGAGCATCCTAGAAATTTTGGTGGTCAGAACCTTAAAATGCTTGTTTCTGCCATTTTGGCATTTTAGCTATTTAAATTGTTGTGATTATATTTTTGTGTTTCCATATTGTTTTCTAGCATGTATAAGTTGTGTGAACTTGTTTTATAAGTATTACTTAGCTATTTTAGCATGTTATATTGTGTGGATTTGAGTTGAGAATAAATAGGATTTATATTAATATCATATGTTTATCTCTAGTTAATATTTTGCATAGTATTTTTGAGTGATAAATTATGTGCAAACACTTGGATTGTTGTGTTGAGATATTAGATCCAGTACCATGTTGGTACTTATATTGTGTTGTTATCACCTCTGTTAGATTGCATTTGAGTTGGTAGAGAAGCATGAGTAATTTAGTCATTACTATGAAAATGTTTTGGAAAAATTCCCTCATGTGTGGAATTTTTGGCATTAATATTTGTGGTTGCATAGCCACATATTTTTATGTTGTATTCATAGGACCAGTAGCATTTTGATTATGTTTTTATGAGTACTTGACCCCTAAAGTTTTCACTTGTGTGAAAACAATAGCATGAGTAGCATTACCTTGCTTATGTTAACACCCTATTTTTTTTTTTTTTTTCTGCTAGTATTGTTATTGCACCAGGTGCTAGTTTAGTATTTTGTTCACTTTTAGCAAGTGGACCAGAGGCATTGTGACCTCTTGATGCTTTGATATACTAGTGGAACACCCACTGGTTTCATTGCATTTTTGGTGGAAACATTATTTCCCCCACACTAGATGTGTTTCCTTTATATATGTTTTGAGTAGATCTTTAAATGCTTTTTAGGCTTATTGCTAGATTAATTCTCATGAAACCAGTACCATTTAGGTACTGTTATTTTGGTTATAGAACCTCTAGATACTTGGTGCTCGTGTTTGAAATAGATTTAAATAGCAATGCTTAAAGTCTAAATTTCATACTAGGATATTCATGTATGCTTTTTGTCTTGTTTTGCCCTAGGGGAAAAATATGAATCTTTGGTATGGAAACCAGAGGATGGAATGTCCTTGTGGCATTATTATCTTAGGGTTTTCACCTCTGATAGGTTTCCTCTTAAGTAGCATAAAAGCATGAATAACACTTGGATGACTAGGAATTAATCTCCTCACATGTGTAGCATTTTAAGCATAGTTTTTCCTTGTTTCCTAGCTATGCTTTTTATGTTATTTTGTGAAATCCAGTAGCATTTATGGTACTGGTTAGAGGAGTATTTTTCCTCTGCTAGCTTGCACACTTGTGCATAAAATTAACTAGTGTAGCCTAAACTAGTCTAGTATTTTTCCTAAATTTTGTACTAGTATGAGTAGGAGTTTTTGGATGCTAGATTGTTTGTTTGGAGCACTTTTATAAAAGTGACCAGAGGCTTATTAACCTCTGGGTGAGCATTTTTGCTAGTGGAACACCCACTGGTACTTTTGCATCATGGTGGAAAATAGGCTTGACTTGTTGTCATGAGCCTTTTTCACCACTTGAGTATTTTAGCAAATTATATGTGCTAGCCATAGAGATTGTTGGGGGAGTTTTTAGACATAAAAATGTGTTTTATGTGACACCCTACTGTCTAGTAACATGTGCTCTACCCCACTGGTCCATGGTGTTCTTAACTAAAAATCATTGAATTGGCCACACATAAACACTAGGAAAAAAGCAGACTTTTCAACTATAGTTTTTATGCCAATTTTTCTTAAGGGAAAAATTGAGAACTTGGGTGGTACTTCTTGATTGCTTGCTGTATGTATTACTTGTAGCCTTGTTTGTCTTGTTTGGTTCTGAATGTGTGTCCTTTATTCTCTTTTTACGACGTTAGAAAACGAAGAGGAAGGAAGTGTCGTGAAGCTCTGTTTCAAGTTCCAGTCACTCCAACAACCAGGGACACAAGGAGATACCAGGCAAGCCATCCTGATTGCTTGCTGATACAATACTTACCATTATCTATCATGCATGTTTTACCTCTGAAGTTTTACAAAAAACTTGATTATCAAAACTATTTTTGATGTGGAATTTACTACTATACTATATTATAGGTTACTATCATGCCAGTAGTTAAACTTGGTAATACCAAGCCCATAAGCCACCATATGGTATTTATTACCATCAAATATACTAGTCCCTAAGTGGACACCCTAAAATTGTGATTCTACAAAACAAAGGCTTTACGGAAAAACCCGGAGAAAAGGCGGATCCTTGTTCTCCGGAGGAATGTGGAAGTGGTCATTTTTGAGAAAGTGGTGTTTTCAAAAATGACACATAACCTAGTCTTCGCTGGACAACCTTTATCGTACTGCCACTTTACCCCAATATGGGTAGGGGCTTGATTAAAAACTTGTTATGGTTAGTATGTGAGCTATCTCAAGTGCTATAGAGGATTGGATCCTCCGAACCGAAGTGTCGCTAGGAGTGAGCAGACGGGACACCTAAAGTGTGGGATTAATTTTCCCTCCGGATGCAGCAGTTGGGTCTCCTGTTTGGGCGGTGTGGGACACGGCTTGCCAGGGAGGGGTAACCCCAATTGAAGAGATAGTCATGTTCTAGCTTGTACATAGTGGATATTCAAGATCAGTTATCTGATGTTCTCATAGGTTGAGGACAGTCCATGGGTGTTTCATGGCGGATTCTGGATCTGGTGGAAATGTGTACACCTCTGCAGAGTAAAACTATTTCGAGATAGCCGCGTCCTCGGATATGGACGGTTGAATGGCCATGTAGCTAGCATTGTGTCAATGTTTTCAAAAAGGAAGTTTTTGAAAAGGGAATTTTGGAAAGGAAGTGTTGAACTTGTGAAGTTCGGAAAGGAAATGGAAACGTATACCGTGGAGGTATCGTCGATGATGAAAAGCCAGATGCTGATATAAAAAAACAAAATGTTTTGCAAAGAAAACCTTTTCTACTCTAAGCAAGAATTCTGGAAACTGATTCCAAGAAGTTTTGCAAAGAGAAAATGTTCTTTAACAAAGCTTTACAAAACCTCTTGTACATGTGATATCTACAAGAGAAATAAAACTATATTATTTTCTTCTGAAGTATCTTCTTCAACGAAGATACAGATAAACCTGACTGCAACTGTGGTGTCATCATATATGAACACCATTGATAGTGAACCATATTTATAGCCTACCTATTCCACCATATAAGCATACTTGCATGTTGGTAAGTGACATGATGGATGTCTTGCTGAGTACATTCAAATGTACTCATTATGGTTTCGCCCCTGGTATCTACTTATCAGATTTGGAGAAGGAGCCTCCGAAGGATATCTATGAAGAGAAGTACGGAGTTGACGGCTTTGCGAACTAGGATCGTCTCCGGGTCAGCAGCCTGTAGGTTAAGGCGTGACTTGGGCTCAACTACGTTGTGTTTTTATTTGTCTTCCGCTGTGTTTGATAAGTTGCCTGCCCCATGTGGCAGTTGCGTTAAACTTGATCATGTGATCTTTTATGTAATACCTTTATGTATTCGTGTAATGGATGATGTATTTCTGTGTGCCAACTGTGTATGTTGTTCACGACTGATCTTTCTGGGATCGTGAATGTATGCATACGTAGGGTTTCAGACTGCCGGTCTGGGGTCCTTACAGAGTTGGTATCAGAGCCATCCTGACCTTAGGAGACCTTAGTTAGCATGGACGTCAGATAGGAAAGAAAAGTATTTTTGAGTAAAAACCCATTTACTATCTACATTATTTTTATCTAAGGGAATTTTAGTATATTTTCCCTCCTTATTATCTTTTCAAAAGATTCTAAATGCATATCAAGGGCGTCCTTGAACAGTAGTTCGAAGGGCGGGCCTTACAGAGTTAGTATCTCTCTCGGTTAAGAGTTATTTCTTACTTATTTACAACTGCTCCGCTCTGTTTTTGAAACATCTCTCGTCTTTGGAGTTTTCTGTCCAGAAAATAGTTGGAGTTTCAAAAACAGATTGTGGCATAAAGTTTTATCAAAACTTTATTTCTATTATCTTGTTTCTATCCAAAAGCTTTTATACTTGCCGATGTCCCGAGAGACCAAAATAATTGCCTAGCTCTACAGTGATGATGGTCAGAAGTAGATATAGTTCTTCAGCCACTTCCAGGATTTTTGGATCAGTCTAGTTTGGAGTAATTTAGCGATTACCCCATGAGTAGTCTCCCCTGACGTAGCTCCAATGGAGCCTTGCTTGTGTGTTTTGGCTTGCTTATGTGTGTCCGTAGGACTTTGTGCTATTGTGTGGTGTAGAATTTGGTTCATCTAGGCTTCTATATGTTTGTGGGGTACTCAAATTTTGCAGATTTGTGCTTGCCCCGCTCTTGTTTTTGAATCGCCTCGTGTTAAATTTTTGCAAGCAAAAATGTTTGTATAGCATTCAAAAACAAGAATTTGTTGCTTAGACTTAGACTTGTTTTCGCTTCATAATGCCACCCGTCGTGAACCACCACCATCTCTCCCACAATTAATGAAAGCACCATTGGGCCTATATAGAGGACCATCAAGCCACTTGAGCTGATAGCATTGCTACCAGTGATGCACTCCAACAAATAAAACTCCAACAATGTCAACCCTCAAAGAAGAAAAGGCGTGAAGAAAACCAACCAATACTGACCAAAACCTCTATGTTTGTCTGTTTGCAAAAGACTCTTTTTACCATGTTGGCTAAACATTGCACCTTATTATGTCCCCTTTTAAAAGACCAAACTAGAGAAATCCCCTTTTAAAAAGGTTATCTATCTCCCTCCTCTGGAGAAAGGTGCAAAAGAAGTCTTCACATGCCATGATGCGCAACCCCCTCAGAAAGCCAATCAAAAGAGCACAATTCAATATTCGACGATGACGCTAGTCGTATCTTGTCGGACAAACAATATTAAATAGAAAGCTAACAAGACTAACATGGTTGGTCTAATCTTAGGTTGACACCTAACCAAAGCATGAAAACTACTGACAACTCTTTCTAAAACCAAAGAATTAAGTGACTTGCGACACCTCTTAATCTAGTTGGTTAAAAAGGAGAAGTCACGAGAAAATAAGTTGATGACCTATTCGTTTACTAGTCAATAGGATATCATGTGTATCTAATTTGGAAAACCAAATCTTAATATACATTGTAAGTACTATGATATTCGGGGTTTAGAAATTAAGTGAACGATGGAATAGTTATAATAGAACTGGAAAACAACAGTTTTCCCGTTGTTGTCTCTTTGTGTGCTCTTGATTGAAATAAATTTGTATTTTATTCAATCTTGCTTCCTAACTTATATGGAGTTGTTAGAACTCGTTATTATGTTGTTCTCTTACAATAAATCTACCCTAGAAAGTGTGTGCATGATTGGAAACTAGATTAAAAATGAAATAGCATTTGTTACCTTCCAGTTTTATTATTTGGATTGTTGAGTGGGCAAATCCTTATAGATTTGATGTACCTAGATTTTTGTTATGGTTATGATAGATCCAGTACCATTTTGGTACTGTTATTTATATGTTGTTATCTTCATTAACTTGCATGTGATCTTATAGCAAAGCATGAGTAACATTTGCTATTTTTCCAGTTTTTATTATTTGGAATTATTGTGAAAGCTAGATCTTTGGGTGAATGCTTTGATAAATTTTGTGCTATGTTTTCTTTGAGTCCAGTACCATTTAGGTACTGATATTTTGATGCTTGTACCTATGTTAGCTTGCATGTCTCTTCATAGTAAAGCATGTGTAAGCATTACTATCAATATGCACTAGTATTGCTTCACTAGATTAAATAGCCTTATATTTTTATCTTGTATGCAAAGTTTTTCATGAGTAACCAGAGGTTTAGTACCTATTTTTGCCTTGGTATTAGTAGGCCATAGCCCACTGGTCCCATTGCATTTTAGCTTGAGGATAAAAATCCCCAACCAGACACCTGTGTGAAGATAGCATGTTTCACTATGTGATTGATTTCTATTTTCCACCATGGAAAATATAATTGTTTGTTCTCACCTATGAAAGTGAGAAGTTTATCTCTTATTAGTAAAGACTAATATGTTTAGGTGTGATCCTTTTGTTAGCATAATATTCCTTAGGGGTATCATGTTAAGAAATGTTTCACTATCGTGTGCTGAAATTAAATTGTTCGCAAATAAAATAAATTCCTCTTGATTGGTAGATTGTTTGTGAATGATTTTAAATTGAGTGTATGGATTTTTGAAAAGGTTGAGATAACCTTTCATTAATTGCATAGCTACTGGTTGTGTGAGTTATACCTTGCTTGTTTGCTAGTAATTGGTTAAAGAAAAAAGAAATTGCTAGAAGAAATTTCTGCATGTTTAATAGTTGTATCATGGAATTGTTTTGGTGTTTGTGCTTACTAACATGAGTAAGTTTTATGTACTGTTATTAGGTACATTTATATTCATGACTTGCTTGTTTAAGTTTAAACATCATGATAGCATTGTTTGCTTCTCTAGAGTGAAACTAGTCTCACCACTAGAAAATGGTGATTTTTTGCTCTAGTATTACCTCTTTTTATTTTTTTTTAGTATATGTGTTGATATAGCATGTTAGGAAGTTATTACTTCTGTTATCATGCCATGAATTATTTAGTTGCATGTTCTATGGTTATAGGATATGATTATCTCTTATAGCATGCTGGTGTAGATTTTTCATACTAGTGTGTTATTTGTGCAGATTTTTTTTATGCCTGTGTAATAGGAGTTTTACCTTGTGTAAAGATGGTATTTTAGAGTACCTTTATGATTGTATTCATTGGTTTTTAGCTACTGGTTGTTTTCTAATTGTTCATGATTGATGGATTCCAAAACCTCTATTAAACAATAACCTAGTGAATAAATAGTCTATTCATCTGTGGTGTTGTTAGCTTGCTTATTGGATTTTGTTTAAATGTTTTACCTTAGCATGAGTTTATACTGGTGTTATGATTGTGCTTAAGAGTATCTTATGAAACTAAAACATCCAACTAAAATCATGAACATATTAAGTGATAGTGGCTTGTGGTGAGTAATATCCACTGCCATGGGTATTATTCTATCTGTTTATTTTACCTTAGCAACCTAACCTTTGCACCCACAAGCTATTTTGTTAGCTTCTTATATACCTTGTTATGAGGGTGGTACACCACTCCATATGTGGTATGTAATATGTGGGATATAGCTAGGAACTCATGTAATAATTGACGGTACATTTCCAGTTAGTTATGCACTAACCGTAATTTTTGTTTAAACTAGGAAACAAAAGTTTTGGACCTAAAACAAGTACTGGTGTATTTTTTAAAATGAAGTTGCTAATTTAGGGTAGTACCCCACCTCCCAAGAAAAGTCAAAGGGGGGAAGCACCTGCACTCCAACACTAACATTGTGTTTGTTGGCCCTCCCTTAGTCCTCGCTTGTGAATCTCGGGGACGAGATTCTTTTTAAGGGGGGAAGACCTGTCACATCCCAATTTTGGAATACCTGTTAACACAGTTGTTTTGCAAATTGCTTGACAATTAAACTTTGATTGTGGTTGTTTAAGTGCAACTAAACAAACTAATTATATAAACTTGCAAACTTAAAAGGATAGCAAAGCAGTGAACTAAAAATATTCAACATATTGTTCCAATGACCTTGGCAATATTTTCTAAAGTAAATATTGATCAAAGAGTTTTACAAAACTATCTTATGAAGCCAATACTTGTTGAATATTATTACAAGGCCTAAATTAAGAAAGAGGAAAACACTTAATAAATTTCCATAAAGGATTATCAGAAAAAGAGGCATTCTTAAATGCTTCACCAAAATTTATCAAATGTTTTTCCAACCTTGCAAGATTAAAAACAAAGGTATTGGAGAGCATTGACTTGCTATCTCTAGTCACACAAATATTTTGGCAAAGCATTGCTAAAGAAAAGCCTAGTGCTTTATTAAATAGAAATTCCAATATTTACAGAAACAGAAAACTAAAACAAGTTACTATTGGAAACTTTCTTAAAATGATTTGAAATTCATACCATTGCTTCCTTATATCAAATAAGGAACACACACAAGAGGAGACCAAAAATTGAATTCTTTAAAGTCCTGAAAACATGGTTTTTCTCCACAGCAACAATTGGGATTTTGAACAAGTTTGTTCTACAAACTTTTTCCAAATGCCATGAAATAAATACCACATGCTCTATATCATAAATAAGGATGAAAAACAAAAGGGCATAAGTTTTTGAATAATTTAAGTTGCCAAAAACCCCTGTTTTCTTGACAGCACCTTTTTGGAATTTGAACAAGTTTGTTCTATGAAGTAACTCTAAATGACTTGAATTTTCTACCACATAAGGAACACATCAAATAAGGAATGTGTGCCAAAAATTATCATTTTTGGAAGCTCCTAAGTAGGTTAATAAATTCAATGTCCATTTATGTAAGAATTCAAATTTGAACAACTTTGAATTATCAAGTTTATCTAATTGAGCCAATTTTCACATATGTTGTGTACCTTAACTAATTAGAATTTTGGGCAAAAGGATTTAAAATTTAAACCTTGTTTGCTTAGTGAAAACATCCATTTTCAGAGAGCACAGGGACCCACTTGTAATTTTGCAGGGACCTAAAAGTAATCTGAGTCATCTCCTACCTCTAGCTCCCTGTAGAAGAACAGCACCCCTACTCCATTGGATTCGAGTAGAAGCAATCTTTGAGGATAAGAACCCCATGTGCACCTCTGAACCTCCCACATGCTCCTCTCCCCCCCTCAAGCTTCACCCTCTCTCTCTCTGGAAAAGAAACCTTCAAACCCGAAACCCTAGCTATGGAAGTCATCGTCGATTCGGCCAGTAGAAGGCTCGCCGCCGGCCACCGCGTATCCCATCGTCTTCTCCTTGTAGTGGTTGTGCTTGGTGCGAAAAGAATCGAGCCGTAGCGCCGCGAAGACCCCGCGCCGTCCGATTTTGTCTTCGGGGCCGACGGAACTCCGGCGAGATATTCCGGTCGCCTCGGCCCTTCCCCGCCCTAGCCGAGCCCTCCATTGCGTTCAAGGTGAGAAGGAGAACCCCCGCCGCCCCTTTACCCTCCCCCTCTCCCTCTAGAGCGACGCCGTGGCGTGGTCGCCGTCCGGCCGCCGCCGCGCGCGGTTGCCGCCGCTTTTCGACTCCATCCCAGGAAACGAGACCATGCGCTTTTGGTAGCCCGCGTCTAGAGCAACGAGTAGGTGCATTTGATTCGCGAAAAGATGATCGTATCCGCTCGATTCGTGCTCGCCGGAGATGTTTCCCGCCGGCGGTGGCGTCATGCCGACGTCGCGCTCGCGTCAGCAAGCGCTGACCCCGCGCGCGTGAGTCAAACTTGCCAGTGGGGCCGGATCTGCCCGCGTGGCCGCCCGCGTGGCCGGCTGGCCCACTAGTCAGCGGCTGCGGCTAGGTTCCACCGCGGTGGATCTAGATCTGGCCGGCCCAGTAGCAGATCTGGCCCAGTCAAGTTTTATTTTTCCAATTTCTTTTTCACAGATAGATGCATGTTTGCTTTTGAGCCTAAAAGCTAACCTAAAAGGAGAATTTGACCAAACCAAAATTCACAGTGGTACCTCAACTAATTCTAAACCACCTCCAACTTCAAGATCTACATTTGGATGAATAATTTTGAAATGAAAAATGTTTTGGTAATAGCTACCAGAAACACCAAAATGAGCACCATTTTAATTTTTCAACTCAGAATGAAGTGAGGCCAAATGCATTGGAAAGCCCTTGAAATTTCCTAACAGGAGCAATTAACCTCGTTTCCAAATTCATTGTATTTTTGAAATGGCATGCAATTTGGTAAAACACCAGAGAGCACTTTGGTGATTTTTATAAAATAATTAAAAATGATTTTTGATGCAAACTCAACTGGATGGTCTTGTATATGTTTAGGGATATCCAAACCTAGAAGGGTTTAATTTTTAGAGCATCCTAGAAATTTTGGTGGTCAGAACCTTAAAATGCTTGTTTCTGCCATTTTGGCATTTTAGCTATTTAAATTGTTGTGATTATATTTTTGTGTTTCCATATTGTTTTCTAGCATGTATAAGTTGTGTGAACTTGTTTTATAAGTATTACTTAGCTATTTTAGCATGTTATATTGTGTGGATTTGAGTTGAGAATAAATAGGATTTATATTAATATCATATGTTTATCTCTAGTTAATATTTTGCATAGTATTTTTGAGTGATAAATTATGTGCAAACACTTGGATTGTTGTGTTGAGATATTAGATCCAGTACCATGTTGGTACTTATATTGTGTTGTTATCACCTCTGTTAGATTGCATTTGAGTTGGTAGAGAAGCATGAGTAATTTAGTCATTACTATGAAAATGTTTTGGAAAAATTCCCTCATGTGTGGAATTTTTGGCATTAATATTTGTGGTTGCATAGCCACATATTTTTATGTTGTATTCATAGGACCAGTAGCATTTTGATTATGTTTTTATGAGTACTTGACCCCTAAAGTTTTCACTTGTGTGAAAACAATAGCATGAGTAGCATTACCTTGCTTATGTTAACACCCTATTTTTTTTTTTTTTTCTGCTAGTATTGTTATTGCACCAGGTGCTAGTTTAGTATTTTGTTCACTTTTAGCAAGTGGACCAGAGGCATTGTGACCTCTTGATGCTTTGATATACTAGTGGAACACCCACTGGTTTCATTGCATTTTTGGTGGAAACATTATTTCCCCCACACTAGATGTGTTTCCTTTATATATGTTTTGAGTAGATCTTTAAATGCTTTTTAGGCTTATTGCTAGATTAATTCTCATGAAACCAGTACCATTTAGGTACTGTTATTTTGGTTATAGAACCTCTAGATACTTGGTGCTCGTGTTTGAAATAGATTTAAATAGCAATGCTTAAAGTCTAAATTTCATACTAGGATATTCATGTATGCTTTTTGTCTTGTTTTGCCCTAGGGGAAAAATATGAATCTTTGGTATGGAAACCAGAGGATGGAATGTCCTTGTGGCATTATTATCTTAGGGTTTTCACCTCTGATAGGTTTCCTCTTAAGTAGCATAAAAGCATGAATAACACTTGGATGACTAGGAATTAATCTCCTCACATGTGTAGCATTTTAAGCATAGTTTTTCCTTGTTTCCTAGCTATGCTTTTTATGTTATTTTGTGAAATCCAGTAGCATTTATGGTACTGGTTAGAGGAGTATTTTTCCTCTGCTAGCTTGCACACTTGTGCATAAAATTAACTAGTGTAGCCTAAACTAGTCTAGTATTTTTCCTAAATTTTGTACTAGTATGAGTAGGAGTTTTTGGATGCTAGATTGTTTGTTTGGAGCACTTTTATAAAAGTGACCAGAGGCTTATTAACCTCTGGGTGAGCATTTTTGCTAGTGGAACACCCACTGGTACTTTTGCATCATGGTGGAAAATAGGCTTGACTTGTTGTCATGAGCCTTTTTCACCACTTGAGTATTTTAGCAAATTATATGTGCTAGCCATAGAGATTGTTGGGGGAGTTTTTAGACATAAAAATGTGTTTTATGTGACACCCTACTGTCTAGTAACATGTGCTCTACCCCACTGGTCCATGGTGTTCTTAACTAAAAATCATTGAATTGGCCACACATAAACACTAGGAAAAAAGCAGACTTTTCAACTATAGTTTTTATGCCAATTTTTCTTAAGGGAAAAATTGAGAACTTGGGTGGTACTTCTTGATTGCTTGCTGTATGTATTACTTGTAGCCTTGTTTGTCTTGTTTGGTTCTGAATGTGTGTCCTTTATTCTCTTTTTACGACGTTAGAAAACGAAGAGGAAGGAAGTGTCGTGAAGCTCTGTTTCAAGTTCCAGTCACTCCAACAACCAGGGACACAAGGAGATACCAGGCAAGCCATCCTGATTGCTTGCTGATACAATACTTACCATTATCTATCATGCATGTTTTACCTCTGAAGTTTTACAAAAAACTTGATTATCAAAACTATTTTTGATGTGGAATTTACTACTATACTATATTATAGGTTACTATCATGCCAGTAGTTAAACTTGGTAATACCAAGCCCATAAGCCACCATATGGTATTTATTACCATCAAATATACTAGTCCCTAAGTGGACACCCTAAAATTGTGATTCTACAAAACAAAGGCTTTACGGAAAAACCCGGAGAAAAGGCGGATCCTTGTTCTCCGGAGGAATGTGGAAGTGGTCATTTTTGAGAAAGTGGTGTTTTCAAAAATGACACATAACCTAGTCTTCGCTGGACAACCTTTATCGTACTGCCACTTTACCCCAATATGGGTAGGGGCTTGATTAAAAACTTGTTATGGTTAGTATGTGAGCTATCTCAAGTGCTATAGAGGATTGGATCCTCCGAACCGAAGTGTCGCTAGGAGTGAGCAGACGGGACACCTAAAGTGTGGGATTAATTTTCCCTCCGGATGCAGCAGTTGGGTCTCCTGTTTGGGCGGTGTGGGACACGGCTTGCCAGGGAGGGGTAACCCCAATTGAAGAGATAGTCATGTTCTAGCTTGTACATAGTGGATATTCAAGATCAGTTATCTGATGTTCTCATAGGTTGAGGACAGTCCATGGGTGTTTCATGGCGGATTCTGGATCTGGTGGAAATGTGTACACCTCTGCAGAGTAAAACTATTTCGAGATAGCCGCGTCCTCGGATATGGACGGTTGAATGGCCATGTAGCTAGCATTGTGTCAATGTTTTCAAAAAGGAAGTTTTTGAAAAGGGAATTTTGGAAAGGAAGTGTTGAACTTGTGAAGTTCGGAAAGGAAATGGAAACGTATACCGTGGAGGTATCGTCGATGATGAAAAGCCAGATGCTGATATAAAAAACAAAATGTTTTGCAAAGAAAACCTTTTCTACTCTAAGCAAGAATTCTGGAAACTGATTCCAAGAAGTTTTGCAAAGAGAAAATGTTCTTTAACAAAGCTTTACAAAACCTCTTGTACATGTGATATCTACAAGAGAAATAAAACTATATTATTTTCTTCTGAAGTATCTTCTTCAACGAAGATACAGATAAACCTGACTGCAACTGTGGTGTCATCATATATGAACACCATTGATAGTGAACCATATTTATAGCCTACCTATTCCACCATATAAGCATACTTGCATGTTGGTAAGTGACATGATGGATGTCTTGCTGAGTACATTCAAATGTACTCATTATGGTTTCGCCCCTGGTATCTACTTATCAGATTTGGAGAAGGAGCCTCCGAAGGATATCTATGAAGAGAAGTACGGAGTTGACGGCTTTGCGAACTAGGATCGTCTCCGGGTCAGCAGCCTGTAGGTTAAGGCGTGACTTGGGCTCAACTACGTTGTGTTTTTATTTGTCTTCCGCTGTGTTTGATAAGTTGCCTGCCCCATGTGGCAGTTGCGTTAAACTTGATCATGTGATCTTTTATGTAATACCTTTATGTATTCGTGTAATGGATGATGTATTTCTGTGTGCCAACTGTGTATGTTGTTCACGACTGATCTTTCTGGGATCGTGAATGTATGCATACGTAGGGTTTCAGACTGCCGGTCTGGGGTCCTTACAACCATCATGATCCGCTGAAATTGACAACATATAAGATATGGTTTGGGTAGTGACCCGAATTGTCACTTTCTTAAGTTTTGGTGTGCATAGCATGTGTAAAATGTTTACAACCAAAATAGGATAAATATATGTTTATAAGGTTATCCCAAATAAAACATTGGGTATTTCTCCTATCACCGAACCAAAAGACAAATGTTGTTTGTCAGAAAGGGTTGATTTCTCGAGAAAGTAGTTCTTGCGAAACAAGTGAGTGGGAGCACAGTACAAACTCCACGAGGTTAGAGAATCTTCATTATCATGTCAAGAGTAGCGCAACACTGGAAGTTGTTCCGGGGTTTACTATTTTGACTAAGTAGAAGACACTACAAATGTTGTAGATACTTCAAATGAGTTTGCGAACTGTACCAGAAAAGTCCAAAAACTTTGTACTTAGAACAACTTGTGGTTTAAGTGTAAAGTGTTGTTTTGACAACAAAAGGACCTGGACCTTATAAAGGAAGCAAATGATGGGCCCTGACTTCGTAAAATTGACTATGAGTCATTATATCCGCCATAGTATCCTTGTATGAATATCAAGTATGTGACTTGGTAGTCTTTTCGATAGGCATGATGCCTAGCGATAGCAAAAGGGTCTATATAGCGACAAAGACATGGATTTTACATCTTATTAAAATTGTACTTATCGAAAAGTTGTTTTCGACGAAGTTCAAAGAGTTAACTACTACAAGATTTTGATCTTCCGTAGTGATGCTTTAGTCTTTGCGGATAGTTCTAGCAAAAGGTTACATATTATGATATGGCAGTTGAATAACAAAACCAACTCTCCTCTCAAGGAAGTTTTATCAAGGATGTGTACTTGACACAGTCTGAGAGTTTTGTAAAATTCAAAAAGGTTGCTAGAAAGGTATGCACACTTCAATGGTTGAAGTGAGCATAACGAAGTTGAAATCTTTACCTTAATGAAGTTATCAAAAGAGTTTGATTCCATCATGAACGATAAAGATGCTTGTAAAGTTACAAGAAATTAAGTGGGAGCGCTATGACATATTTCCAATACTTTATGTAGATGACATATGGTTGATTGGAAAATATGTATTTTAAATTAACACGGTTAAGATTTTCATATTGATGAAAGGCTTGGAAGATATTGGGCATCGATGTCTATAAAAGATGGATTCAAGTGCCTGATATGATTGAAGCCAAATTACATAGATGAAATATTGAAGTAAGTCAATATAAAATTGATAAGAAGGAGTTCTTGTCACATGGAAAATAATTGAGCAAGATTCATGTGTTTTGACACATGATGAGCATCATTGAAATTGAGATTTCTAAGTCATGTTTCCATGCTATGTACACAACCAGATGAGTCCTATGCTATAAAATGTTATAGTAGGATAATTCATATGATGATTAGACGACAGTGGGAGAGATCCTTGTGTCATTTTAGAAATGCTAAGGATATGTTTTCCCATATAGTAATGACAAAATATTAGTTGTAATATGTTACACTAATAGTCTTGTCATTTATTCAAGTAATTTTATCTCAATTAAAATATGTGATGAACGGTAGCACAATAGGATGGAAGAAAGTTCCATGCTGGATTTGAAAGAGTTTCAAAATTAAAATATTGTGACAGATACTACAACAAAGGCTAAAGTATATCGTTGTGTTAACAACTGATTATAAGCGTATTTTGTGTCAAGGAGTTCTTTATTGAACTTGGTGAATTTCCAAGAATGCCGAAACTATGAAGCTACATTTTCACAATGTTAGTAACATCAGTTTAAGCTGAGGAATTAAGGTATCACCGGAACTTGGTGAGTTTCCAAGAATGCTAACACTATGAAGCTACAATTTCACAATGTTAGTGACATCAGTTTAAGCTGAGGAATTAAGTTTTCACCAATTGACCATATATATACAAAGCCATCTCATTAGAGAATGAGTGATGCGTGTAGACGCAAAGAACATGCAAATACAATAGGACCTGAACAGTTCAGATCTTTTTGATGATGTTTACCGCATGCGAAGCATGGTAATAACACTGGTACGCCATATGTGTTAAAGTGCTTACAGACTAGATTATTGACTCTAGTGCAAGTGGGAGACTGAAGGGAAAATGCCCGAGAGGCAATAATAAAATGGTTATTATCTTATTCCTTGTTTATGATGAATGTTTATTTCTCATGCTAGAATTGTATTAACCGGAAACGTTGATACATGTGTGCTTAATAAACAAACAATGGTTCCTAGTAAAGCCTCTCTTTTAACTAGCTCGTTGATTAATAGATGATCAAGGTTTCCTGATCATGAACATTGGATGTTATTAATAACGGGGTCATGTCATTAGAAGAATGATGTGATGAACATATACCCAAAGAGAATATAGCAATGCGATCAAGTCATTTAGTTTACATTGTTATATCAAACATACGAAGTAACTTATTCCTTAGACCATGAGATCATGTCAATCGCTGATACCGGAAGAGTGCTTTGATGGAATCAAACGTCACACCGTAACAGGGTGACTATAAAGGTGTCGTTAAGTATTCGGAAAGTATTAGTTGAGGATCATGGATCAAGAGTGGGATTTGTCCATCCAAATGACGGAGAGATATACTCTGGGCCCTCTCGGTGATATCACATCGAAACCGCTTGCAAGCACGTGATATCATCACAAGGATGTTATATCACGGGAACGAGAAAAGAGTACTTGTCGGTAACGAGATTGAACAAGGTATGGTTGATACCAATGATCGAATCTCGGACAAGTAAAATATCGCGAGACAAAGGGAATAGTTCACGACGTTGTTGGTTCACACGATCACGAGAGTCATCGTTGAATATATAGGAGTCATCACGGATCTCCAGATCCCGCTGTTGATTATTGATCGGAGAAGAGTCTCGATCATGTCTATCTTATTCGCGAACCGTAGGGTGACACACTTAAGGTTTGATGACGCGTTTGAGAGGATACGGAATATCGAAGAATATTTTGGGCAGCACCGAAATTGTTTCGGGGAAAATTGAAATAGTTCAAGGGGTTTTTCGTCGAATGGTTGTTAATAGAATTAACAAATGATTCGAGGTGCTATATGCAAAAGTTTGTTAATAGAATTAACAAATGCTGAAATAAAGAAATAAAAATGTTTTATTTATTTATTAAAAGAAAACCTTTGGATTTTCCAAGTGGGAAATAATGGGGAAATGAGTGGGTGTGAGTGGAGTGTCCACTCACATGATGAGGGAAGAGGTGGGGGCACCCCCATGGGCTGGCCGCACCCCCCTTGGGCTGCCTCCCCCCTCTCCTATAAAAGGAGGGTGAGAGCTCCCCCTCCTCCACACACTTGGCCACTTCCCTTTCCCTCCACCCGCTGCTCCATTTCATGGTCTCCGGCTTGGCGAAGCCCTGACCGTGGGATTCTTCACCACCACCACGTCGTCGTGCTGCTGGAGTTCCGAGGGATCCTCTACTTCCGCGCCCCGCTGGAACGAGAGAACGGAGGTCGTCATCAACCGTACGTGTGACCGATCACGGATGCACCGCCGGATTGCGGTGCCCATCTTCTCGCTATCGGGATCGGTGTGAGTACGACTACGCCAACAACGAGATTTGATCTCGTACCACTTTGAGTCTTCGAGGGTATGTGTTCTCCTTAACCCTCTTGTTGCCCGTTGCACTTCGTCTCCTAGATTAGATCTTGGCCTTTCGGGTGTCTCTCGCGTAGGAAAATTTTTGTTTTCTATGCAACGAACCCTTCATAATAGGCATATTGTCACAATAACCTGAACCTTCATTAATCCAACTGTGTGGGTTATCCTCGGATTGCTTCTTTGGATAAGGGGCGAGATCCAGGATGGGTTTGTTTGAGGTTAGTGGTAGTTGGCTCCGATGCGCTATCTTATCCCTTTCTTTTAGCCGGATGTTGTAGCATGTCTCTGTAGTTGGTTAGTGCAGCCGGCTGCCGCACCTTTGTATCACCTATCTTCCGTTGAACCCAAAGCATCTGTACTTGGTGTTGTCGGGTACACTTTGGTATCTTGTGCGTCTTGCTTGCCAGTACTCGTCCGTACTGACCCCTTTGGGGCTGCTGGTTCTGCAGACTACGTTTCTGAGGATCCCCATGGTGGCTACTACGTGGAGTATGACGAGGCTGCTGACGAGTAGATAGCGGACCCGGGCAGGATCCGAGACTTCATGGATGGGCTCCGTTCTTTTCGTTTCCGGCCTCTTAGGCCTATTTGGGTCTTGTCTGTATCTCAGACACTTTGTTTGCTTCCGCTGTGATGTAATGATGACTTGTTGGGACATGTGTCCTCTGCATGACTGTATTTGCTATCTCTGCTCTAGTGAGAGCTTTTGCCACTTATTTCTATTTCTTTCTGTCTTAGAGATTTGTTGTGATATCACTTGTTCAAATGCCGTTGACGTACCATGTGTGTATGTTATGAAGTACGTCAATGGAAGTATTCGGATTCCTATTGGATGGTTTCACAGACGATGAATAGTAGAGAATGGTTGTCACACGTTTACGTGCCGGCCTACTCATATTGAGATGCGGGTGCAGGTAGGCCCCGTAAGCCAATTATCTACTATTTAGCGGGCTGTGTGTATCCTCTAGAAGTCCGGGTGCGACAGTTTACGACGTTACCATAGTCGGAAAATCCGATATTGTTCTTTTAAAGAAGGTGACTTAGTGCTAAGATTGGTACAACAAAGAAAGCACAAATTGGCCCCAGTTTGGGAAGGACCATTTGTCATCAGCAAGGCTATGAAAAATGGATCATACTATCTTGTAGATATTCGAGACACGGAAGATGATCCCGAAAAGCCGAATCGCAAAAGAAACAGAAAGATAGATGACGAACTAGGGGAGACCAAAAGACCCTGGAGCATCCAGCAGTTACGTCCCTTCTATACTTAGTTTAATTTCTATGTAAACATCTTTGAGATCATGAAATAAAGTTGTCGGAATTCGTACATCTATGTTTTTTACATGTTTATTATAGTATAAAGCATAATTCCATCTTATCTATTTCCCAATGATCTTTCAAAATACTCAATGTTAACCCGAATTGTGCCTGCGTGCTTGGTGTTAAAAAACTGAATGATTTACAGCCTAAAAAGGCTTAAGGAAACCCAGATTGTGCCTGCGTGCCTGAGTTTCATTCACAAAATTCCCTACTGTTCTCTAGGTATTATCTAATTGTTTTTATGTTGGGTCACTGAAGCTAGTAAGTAAAAATGCCTTTAATATAATCCATGTTACCGAGTTTCGACTGATTGGTTATACTCAGTCACTTGGCATGAAGATTAAAATACTATCGAGCCATTTCAAACACTAAGGACAGTTAAAGAATATAAACCAGAGAACTTAGAAGATAAAGGAATAAACCTCGGAAAACTTGCAAAGATTAAATACTCCAATAGGTGGAGTACTTGTTTATACAAAAGAATAGAAAGCATTACAATAAGTTTACACTGTAAGATAAGTAATGCTTCTATTTCCTATATCCTACCCAGGACCAGGCAGCTTCCTTCAGGCATCCGAGTCGTCTTCGCTGCTGGATTCCTCGGGAGTTTCCGGAATAGCTTCCTCCGGGTAGAAGGTGGAGACGTTCACCATGGTGGCAATCTTGGTGGCATGACCTTTGATTTCTTCAAAGATGCTGGCCCGCTGCGCCTCCGTATATCCCTGAGGGATGCCGGAAGCCACGCGCCAAGATTTGGCAGTTGGGTAGTGCATGTGCATGAGCCCTAGAGCCATGCGCGCACCACCGCGTGCCGCGGAGCGAAGGGTGGACTCCCTGGACTCCGCCACCTCCACGATGGCTCCCGAAAGTTTTTCAACTTCCGAGAACTCCCCAGTCCTAGAGGGAAGGCATTTGTTGACCAGCTACATCCCCGCAGCCTTGATTGTGGTGAATGCCTTCCCAAAAGCTCGGATTTTCTCAATCCGAGTAAGGTGGGGGCTATCTCCTGTTTCAATAAAACACAAAAGTGTTTGAGAAAACAGAGAAAGATGTAAACATGGAAAATCCAGTAAAAGGTAAAGTACTTACCGAGAATCTTGTCCATCTCGGTGCCCTCCTCCAAGCGCTGGTTCAAGGCATTCTCCAAATCTCGGATGGTGTCCTTGTCTTTGGCTGCTTGGTTGGAGGCATTGGACTCGGCAATGCCAACGGCCAGTTGGCTGGCCTCCAGGTCGTGCTGCAACTTCACAGTGAGCTTGTGAAGATCCAGGTTTTCTCGGCGGAGGTTTTCGGCATTGCCGGCATCTTCAGCAATTTGTTTGGCTTTCTTCAAAGAAGCTGAAAAGCAAGTAAAAAAGACGAGTTAGAAAACTCGGAAAAATACTTAGAAAAAATTACACAACTGGAAGCATAGAAACATCTTACCCGCTGATTCCTTCAGCTGCAGCTGAGTGGATGCCAGTTCTGCCTCCTTAACATCAAGAATAGAAAGAAGGTTTCTCACCTCCTTGTTCTTGATGGTAAGTTTGTTGAAAACTTTCAGGTTGATGTTCTCAGCAGTTTGCTGAAACACGGAAAAGAGACAAAAAATGCTTAAGTTAAAAACAAGCATAAAAGTGAAAAAAGCATTAAGGCAAAAGCATGCATTTGACTTATGCTTGGGGGCTAGAGATATTACCTGACTCATCCGCTGCAAACTCGACAAGTTGTCGTTGAATTCTTTTGCATACTCTGCAAAAAGAATCCCAACGTGGTGAAGGCCATCCTGGATGACCTGCCGAGGTGAAAATACAAAGTTATTCCTTACAATTAGTCCGCCTTGCGGCCAAGGACGGATCAGGGGAGCAGGAGCGAAGAACTTGGTAGCCCATGGACGAATATATCCGAGTTCGTTGAATGGTTCTTCCTTTACCTTGAATTCTCTGTTAAAAGTAGGAATGGGTTCCTCCTCAGGTGTACGAGAAGGACCGCCCATATCCGGCTCCGCCCTTTCCCTCGCACCCATCTCGGATGCAATGGGCTGGCTGGTCGGCAGTGGGTATTCCTTTGGCTTTGCAGGCTGATCTTCTCCCCCAAGAGTAACGGGGGTAGATGGAGCTGCAGCAGGAGATGGCGCCCCCTTGCCGATAGTGGCCTTATGCTTCTTCAGCTTCTTCGATTTTAAAGAGGTTGGAGCAAGACTGAAGGGGAAAGGAGGAAGAAGGAAAACCAAGATATCAATGTTCCGAGAAATCAAAACAGCTTATGCAACAAAAAGCAGGCAAAGGTACAAAAAACCCAGAGAATTACCTGGATGTAGCGACGAGAACACCGCCAAGATCCACCACCTCTTCAGTGGTTGCCGGCCTCTTACGCTTCCGACCACCGTAAAACTTGGCATGCAGTTCGTCAAGTTCAACGTCAGTTGCAAGATCCTTTTCGGTGTGATCATTGAATTATGGAAAAGGCCAAATATTCGACTAAGTTAAGAAAACGGAGAAAGACGAAAATCCGACAAAGTTGTCCAAAGAGAAGAAAGCGTACCTTTGGAATCTTGTTCCCTTCGTGATACATCTCTCGACTTTCTTCATACTGGTCGCGAGTGGCAACCAAATGATTGACCCGCTTTTTGAAGTCCCTTTTCGAGAATTCCTTATCCGTCCCCCTCATTTTGTCTTTCGGACCCTCGTATTCGCATAGAAGCCGGGTTCGATGTGCAAGAGGTTGGATGCGTCTTCCGAACCAGCACAAAACTGTGTCGGTTCCGGTAAGAGGAGGTTTTGAGGAGGTGAGCTTGGCGATGCGCCGTTTGATTTTCATCAAATCATCCGGTAAAGTCTGCACTGCTTCTGCAGCCCAGTTATCTTGGGGAGTAGCGGCAACATTGACAAATGGTGGAACCCCGGTTTCCTTTCCAGGAAATGGGATATCTTGATGATAGAAAAAGGAAACCGTCCAGAATTTGACGGATGACGTTTTTATCTTCGGGAACCAATCTTCCCTAAATCTACGCAGGGTGAAAGATATGGTTCCAAAGGTTGGAAGAGCGCCCTCTGTGGGGTTTCGCTTAATTCCAAAGAAATACTGCCAGAAATCTGACCTAGGGGCTAAACCTAGATACCCTTCAAAAAGGGCCTGGAAGCCGGCTAGGTAAAGAATGGAATTCGGTGGTAGGTTGTGAGGCTGGATGTTATAATGGCTAAGGACTTCGAGGAAGAAAGCGGAAGGCGGAATTCCCATACCTCTAGAAATATGCGAGGTGAGAAGTACTCGTTCCCCGGCTCTGGGCGAAGGCTCAGACTGTTCTTCCTCATGCCGCCATTTTCCTTCCACAATCCACCCCTCCTTCTCCATTGTCGGAAGAAGGGAGGGGGGAATGTTGCACCGGCTCCAATTGCCGGAAGTCTCACCCTCGTCCTCGGCTCCGGCGGCGGCGAGCTCCTCTCCGACGAGGATGACTTTTTCTTCCGCCGTTTCAGGGGCGAGAGGCGGAGGCGGCGCAGAGGAAGATGCGGCCAGGTTATCGGCCACGAGATGTTGACCCTCGCGGGCCTGTCCGCCGGAAGCGTTCTCCGGCGCGTCGACGGTGGCGCGGCTCGGCGAGTCGAGCAGCGGGTCCATCATGTTGATGATGTCGTCGATGTCCGCGGCGACGGAGTGCTCCTGGGAAACGCGCGGTGAATCCATGATTTGGCGGCGCGGTGAGGACCTCGAGCTCCCGACGAGAAGTCCAGGAATGGTGCTTGGATCAGTACGGGTTCTGCTTTGCTCTCGCTGGGACTGTGGCTCGGGGGCTATGTCGCTTGAGCTAGAAGGTGAGAGGAGAGCAGAAGGATTGCCGGAGGGCACGAAGAGGGCTATTTATACCCGGAAATCCTTTACGATGTGTGCTAACGACTCTTTAGACCGTTGGATTCTCAACGCGTGTCACTCGCCGTCGAATCCGGGAAATGAATCGACAGGTGATTATTGCTATCTCCTCGTTTCCTGCAAGAATCTGACAGAGATACGTTTCAGGATTTCATACTCGAAACCCAAACGTCCCTGACGTCAGCATGATTTCATCACTGACGTAGGAAGTTCCTTCTCCACGAAGGCTCGTGGATGAAAAAGTCAGATTTCCCGAAATCCGAGTTTTACGTTAAAGCATGATTTGAAGGAAAAGAAGAATCAAGACGAAGAGCCGACATTTCTCGGTAAGAATGCGAATTTGACGAAAGGCGGCGAATTGAAGTGTCAATCCTTTTTGGGGATACTGTTGGATATATACCAATTAGGGGTATATCAGATGGTGTCCTAATGTGCCGGATTACCAGGGTGGCCTGAATGGTAATGGATTACGGTCCATTAGGCGGCCCAGTAAGCTGACGCGCAGAAGCTGTATTCTAGAAGAACCCGGACCACGACCCACGTGGTATGGGTTGGAGTAGAAGGCGGATTCTTGCCTTCCAAGTTAGAACTTAGCGTAGTCTTCTAGGTTTCCTTTTCTGTAAGCCCTAACCCGACTATTATATAAAGTCAGACGGGAGATAATAAAGAGACAGAGAATAAGCTAGAAGCTAACTCGCCAAGAGGTTGATTCTTGTCGAGGAGCTAAACCTAACTCACATTGTACTTTGTATACTTCAGGCTTCAGCCCTGATTTAGTGAGATTGCAGGAGTAGGAACGCCGCCTAGTTGCGACGCATCGAACCTGGGTAAAACCTTGGTGTCATTGTTCGTCATACTACCACGTCCCCCACGTCTCTATCAGTAGTCTCATGGCACCCCCGTCTATGAATTCTACTACGATGTCTCGACGAAATTCCTCCCCGGAGAGGGGGAATCATCGCCGTCGTCACCGTCATCGCTCCGGGCATCATCAAGATCGTCATTGTTATCATCATCACCACCACCACCATCACCCTCATCATCCACCTTCATACCGCTGTAACAATTAGGGGTCTTTATCGTTGCTCTTCACTAGATGTCTCTCCCGGTGTGGATTACTTGTTAGTAGTTGATGCTTGTGAGATTTGTTATACGTTTGTTTCAAGCATAGAGAAAACATAGCAAAGTGATATTTCACTTGTCCTTAAGAGTGGGGAAAAACATAAATGCCAGGACACCTTCAAAGTTCAAGAGGAAGACTATAACAAATAATTTGATAACAAATAATAACACATCATGGATCAATTAATAATGTTTCTGGGACAAATGCACATTAAACTCAGAATGGAAACTATGCTCTCTCAGCTATGCATAAAGTTAGAAGATGGAGACTCAACATAAAAGTAAAAGAAAGTCCCTTCTTAGAGGGAAGCAGGTATCACTCGTGTGCTAGAGCTTTTTATTTTGTTAAACAGATGTACTGAAAACATTTTTTTAGAGAGGTGTATACTTATGTCAACAAATTGTAAACAGAAAATACAGTACGTCACTAGCCAACTAGACTTCACAAGAGCGGATCCCATAAAAGGACACATATGGGTAGAAGGTCACCCCTCTTTCTCTTTTGTTTACATAATTATGCTTTGACTGATAAATCAAGGGCAAAAATAGTGAAGAGAATTTGTTGTGTTAATTTGGGGCTCGGCACCCCGCTGTCAGCTCTTATATAAATTGGATAAGCGGATGAAACCACTAGTCCATGGTGTGAAAGTCCAATCAACAAGTAAGATAAAGATTCTCTATTTACGTCCTCATGAGCTAAAACAGGAGCACAAAACAAGAGTAATTTTGTAGGTTTTAAAGGTAACACATGAGCAATTTACTTTGGAGTGGCAATTAAATACCACATGTAGGTAGGTATGGTGGACACATTTGGCAAACTTTGGTTTTGGGGAGTTGGATGCACGAGTAGAGCTCATACTCAGTAAAGGTGGAGGCTAACAAAAGACTGGGAGCGACAAATCAAGAGAGCAATAATGGCCATAATCATACATAGCGACAAAAACATCATTAATCAAAGCATAAGTCGTACTACAAGTTCAAAAAATAAATGATCATAGAGGCTATAAGTGACTGGTTTGTAGTCATAAACATGGTGTAAGCATGCGCCAAGTCAACCAAATAAAACATTCAAAGGAGAACACCACAAATTTATGCTTCAATATGACAAGAACAACCCATGATTCTGTCAATGGCAAATTAAACACTCTCAGCTATTTGAGACAAATAATGCTAAAAAATAACTACTAGGATTTAGAATTAAAATAACATCTAGCATGACATGAAAAAGTCTAGCCACAGTCTATACAAGCTTCTATTTGCACTGTTATAAGCACGAAAACTATACTACTGCTTTCCAACACCAAGCATTTTATACTAAAAAAAACTCTCCAAGAGATACAACAATGAAACAAGAGAGTACTAACACAACTCTACTAAAACTAACAACTCTAAATAAGAGATGCAAGAAAACAGAAGCTAAACAGGAATTTTGCTGCAGCTAGAAGAAAAACTAAGAATACGAGTATAACGAGTATTCAACAAAAAAGCGGAGCGTGGATCTATCCCAGACAAATAATTATAGATTCCAATTATATTATGGAATCAAGGAAAACAAAATAAACAAACATACGCTCCAAGTAAATTTCATATGACGTGAACAAATAAAAATATAATTTCACTAGAAGTGACCTGATAAATTGTTGATGAAGAAGGGGATGCCTTGGGCATACCCGATCTTAGATGCTTTAGTCTTCTAGAATTTATTCGGATGAACCACGGGGGCATCCCCAAGCTTTGACCTTGCACTCTTCTTGATCATATTATATCACCCTCTTCTCTTGACCCTTGAAAACGTCCTTCACACCACACTCAAAGTAATTCGCATTAGAGGGCTAGTGCAACAATAAAAAATCCATAGGTTCTGCATGGGAACAAGTGATATTGATACTTTTAAACATTAGCTACAGCCACTGATGTTTCGTGAAGCAAAGAAATCCACTTGACATAGTAAAAGAGCAAATGTAAGAAAAATGGCAGAATCTGCCAAAACGAGAACAGTCTGTAAAGATGATTTTTTGGGGGCACTTATGTTGCTCAGATCGAAAAACATAAATAATGAAAAAGTTTCATAATTATCTGAGGAATAATCACAAAAATTTTCAGGTCATTTTGATCTTTTTGGAATATATACGATTTTTTTACGATGGACAGCAGAAATTTGTTTCCTGCGCAGAAATCCAAAACCAACTCCAACTTTCGCTAGAAACTTTACTTGGCACAACTAATGCATGAAAATAAAGATACAAAGGAGTTTCTACATAAGTATACAACCCCTTTAATCAAATAAAATAGAGAAAATCAAAGCAAAAATAAAATTATGGGTTATCTCCCAAGAAGTGCTTTTCTTTAACGCCTTTTAGCTAGGCCCAGAAAAGTGGAATCAAGTGTTTTCAAGTGAAGAGGCATCCAAATTGTAATTTGTTCGAATAATAGAATCAAAAGACAACTTCATTCTATTTCTAGGTAAGTGTTCCATACCTTTCTTGAGTGAGACTTGATTTTTAATATTCCCCTCTTTCATATCAATAGCAGCACCAACGGTTCTAAGAAAAGGTCTTCCTAAAACAATTGGACAAGAAGCATTGCATTCAATATTCATAACATCAAAATCAACGGGGACAAGGTTATTATTAACCATGATAAGAACATAAGCAACTCTACCTAAAGGTTTATTTTTAACATTATCAATAAGACGAATATCCAAATAACAGTGCTCCAAAGGTGGCAAATCAAGAATATCATAAAACGTTACTTAGGCACAACAGAGACAATAGCGCCAAGATCACATAGAGCATTGCAATCAAATCATTCACTTTTATTTTAATAATGGGTTCCCAACCAACATCTAACTTCCTAGGGATAGAGGCTTCACACCTTAATTCATTCTCTCTAATTTGCATGAGAGCATTTGTAATATGTTTTATGAAAGCCATATTCGTAGTACTAGCATTAGGAAAACTAGCAAGATTTTGTAGGAACTTAATCACTTCAGTTATATTGAAATCATCAAAGTCCAGATCATTTTTATCAAAGGTAATGGGACCATTGTCTCCCATGTTTCTAAAAAAATCTAGCACTTCTATCAGGAACATTTTTAGCAGTTTCAGGCAGTTTTGCACTTTTAATAGCAGAAGTGGGAGTATTGCCAACACCAATTACTTTACCATTGATAGTAGAGGGTTTACTAGCATGAGAAGCTTCAGTTTTACTAGTGATGGAAATGGTGCAAACATTAGCTATATTATTCTTTCTAGCTATTTCATATTCTCTTTCCCATCTAGCGAGCAATTCAACTAACATCCTAACATTGTCATCAAATCGAATTTGAATGGAATTTGTAGCAGCAAAAGGATTCTCGTATATAGTTTCAGTTTTAGCAGTCATTCTATTGATCAAAGAAGATTCTGCTTCATACATGGATGAAATAGAAGTTTCAGCATGAGCAATTTTAACTTGCAAACCAGATATTTCTCTATTTAAACTCTCAAGTTGGTAACTAATATTTTTTAGCATAACAGATTGTTCCTCCATGGTCTTAGTAAATAGTTTATTTTTCTCATATTGCTTTTGCATAAAGTCTTTAGTATCTCTTTCAACTTATGAAATTCTTTCATTAAACATTCCAGTTCTATCATTATTACCACTATTAATAGGATATGGCCTATAATTATTGCTACCAAAATTATTCCTATAAGCATTGTTGTTGAAATTATTATTTTTAATGAAGTTCACATCAACATGCTCTTCTTGAGCAACCCAAGAGGCTAAAGGAACATTGTTTGGATCAATAGGAGCATGGCCATTCACCAGCTTAGACATAATAGCATCAAGTCTATCAATCAAAGAGGAGGTTTCTTCAACAAGATTTACCTTCTTACCTATTGTAGCTCTCTCAGTGTGTCATTCAGAATAATTTACCATCATATCATGAAGAAGCTTTGTTGCTGCCCCCAAAGTAATGGACATAAAGGTTCCTCCAGCAACTGAATCCAGAAGGTTTCTTGAAGAAAATTCAGACCTGCATAAAAGGTTTGGATGATCATCCAAGTAGTCATTCCATGAATGGGACAATTCTTCACTGAAGATTTTATTCTTTCCCAAGATTTAGCAACATGCTCATTATCAAGTTGCTTAAAATTCATAATGCTACTTCTTAAAGATATAATATTAGAAGGAGGATAATATTTTCCAATGAAAGCATCTTTACACTTAGTCCAAGAATCAATACTATTTCTAGGCAAAGATAGCAACCATTATTTAGCACTTCCTCTCAAAGAGAAAGGAAACAATTCAGTTTAATAATATCTCCATCTACATCTTTATATTTTTGGAACTCACATAGTTCAACAAAATTATTAAGATGGGAAACATCATCAGTACTAACACCAGAAAATTGCTCTCTCATAACAATATTTAATAGGGCAGGCTTAATCTCATAAAAATCAGCAGTAGGAGCAGGTGGAGTAATAGGTGTGCTAATAAAATCATTGTTGTTGGTGCTAATAAAGTCACACAACTTAACGTTCTCAGGGGTAGTCATTTTAGCAAGACTAAAAACAGGATAAAAACAAAACTAGAATTAGAACTATTTTTTGTGTTTTTTACAAAGAGAAGCAAACAAGACAAAATAAAATAAACTAAGCAAAACAATAACAAAGTAAAGAGATTGGAAGTGAGAGACTCCCCTTGCAGAAATTCTCTTCCTCTCCTGCAACGGCGCCAGAAAAGTGCTTGATGGTGTAGGTCTTGCACTCGTTGGGAGACCCCAAGAGGAAGATTTGATAAGCACAACAACAAGTTTCCCTCAGAAAAGAAACCAAGGTTGAATAGACCAGTAGGATAAAGAAGCATCTTCCAAAGTTTGATGCAGCAGAGGTGGCAGGGCGCACTACCGGTTCGACAGCAACGTGGAACCTACACAACACAATTAATTCACTTTGCCGCAACGAAGCAGTGAGGTTGTCAATCTCACCAGTTTTGCTGAACACAAAGAGGTTAAACGTATGGTGTGGAAAACAGTATAAGAACAATATGAAAACAACAGTAGCAGTGTGAAAACAGTGGAAGCAGTGGTTGTATTATCAGTATGAGAAAATGGACCGGGGTCCACAGTTCACTAGAGGTGTCTCTCGATAAAAGATAGCTAACATGCGTGGTGAACAAATTACAGCTGGGCAATTAATAGATAATGAAACATGCATGACATGATGATTAATATGAGATCCATGCGGGCACTACAACAAGATACATAGACCGTCATCCAACTGCATCTATGACTAATAATCCACCCTCCGAATATCATCTGAACAAACGTTGGGTATTAAGTTGCAAGCAACATATAATCGCAGTAAGCAAAGTGTGTAATGTAAACAATGTAAACAAAGTAAACATCGTTGTTTTCTCCCTAATGGAAACAACACATCCTCCATCCGTCACGTTTCTGTCACTCGAGCACAGATGAAAAGGAGGCATGAACCCACTATCGAGCATAAATACTCCCTCTTGGAGTCACTAGCATCTACTTGGCCTGAGCATCTACTAAGAACGGAGAGCACGCAAGATCATAAATAACATACACATGAAGAAAACATGATATATGGATAATCAAGAGACATAGCATTCAATAATCATCGGATCCCATCAAACACAACATGTAGCATTATAATAAGATGATCTCGATCATGCAGGGCAGCTCACGAGATCTAAACATGAGGCATAAAGAGGAGAGAAGAACCATCTAGCTACTGCTATGGACCCGTAGTCCAAGGATGAACTAGCCACACATCACTCCGGAGGCGCGCATGGTGGTGTAGAGCCCTCTGGCGACGATTTTCCCTCCCGGCAGGGTGCCGGGGAGAACTCTAGACCCTCCCGATCTCGGGTTGACGATGACGGCGGCCTCGGGTGTTTTTTGTGGAAAAGTGGTATATCTTTAGGGTTCACGCATCGGGGAGAATATATAGGCGAAAGGGCGATGGCGGCGGGTGCCCGAGGGGCCCACACCACCCCCATGCGCGGCCAGGGGCCGTGCCGCCCTATGGTGTGGCCCCCCCTGTGGCCCCCCTCCGGGCCTCTTCGGGACTCCGTGGAACCTTCGGGAATGCTAAGACTTCTGGGCTTCGAATTTTCCTATTTCGAGAATATTTCCAGAACAAGTTTTCTGAAACTAAAAACAACAGAAAACAAGAATTGGCTCTATGACATGTTGTCAATAGGTTAGTCCCGAGAAATCGATAAAAATGACATAAAGTGTAAGGAAAACATGTAGCATATGGCATGAAAACAACATGGAACATCAGAAATTAAGGATATGTTTATGACGTATCAGTTATACGAAGAAATCTCCTGAACCTGTTGGTTGTTAAGTAAGTTTCTTTTACTTTGCGATACCAATCAATACCTTGAGATGAGATAAATTATAAGACCATGATTAAACTCTTTGATCATCTTATCACTTTATTCCCAATGTCCGGTATGATTTCTTTTGCTCGTTACCGTGACGTAGTATCCCCATGACTAATGTCATGTCTTTGTCTACGCAGACTTATTTACCGATACTATTTAACCGAGTGGATCCTGGATGTATCTCTCTATTACCCAATCTTGAACTATCACAACAAATGAATACTTTCGTGAGCACCAAGTGTTTGCCTTTTTTATCACCCAGTTTACAGTGTGATACTTGACTATACCAAAATGATCTTTATGGTAAATATCATTGAATCTTCTCATGGTCTAAGGAAGCAAACAAAATAACCATCTTGTGGCAATACTATTTAGCAAAACTAATCTCGTAGTATCTCAATTATTTGGGTCTATCTAGCCACAAAGTTGAAACAACATTGTTCTACTAATAATATTGACTTAACAAATGTCCAGGACTAGAAAACGTGGTCATCTAATATTAACGAGTTTGTCTATGAGACATGACAAAGGTTTATAATGGTGTGTTATGTTTCTATACGAGCATACAGATTTTCCTCTTAATCTCATATTCAGTGACCATAGCAGTTATAACATAAAAACATAATACATTAATCAGGAAACCGATACTCCCTACGATCCGAAATAAGTGTCGGGGGGAATAGTATGCATGCACACAAATTTCTTCTCATCTTACGTCACTTATTAAGAATGAGAGGGAGTATATTTCATTGTCTCTTGGGCATACATCCAACCTGGTGCCCATTCCTCAAGTGGAGGATCGTGTGGAAGATTGGTGGCTTCGGATCAGAAGCCAAAGTCGGCCAACAGACATGAGAAAATTGGAAACGAGAGTATTTGGAAACATATGTTGGTAGTGTAGCGAAGATGAGACGGCATCAAGGGTAATGGAGGACATGAAACTTCTGTCACCGGCAAGAGTTGGAGTTCTACATAGGACAACAACAAGTTAGATTTATGTTTGTTGCAGAGTGTGTTACCTATGACAGTACTAGCTTAGGATCTTATTGGTAACCTTGCTGTCTTCTATAAAAAGTTGGTGGAAAAAAAAAGAGCTAGAAAAATGCCAATAAAGTCCAGTAGTAAGGACTAACATAAAGACGCGCTTAACAATACATTTACTTGGTTGCTACTAGAGTGTCGGTTACCAATTCATTTCAAATAAAGATTATATAATTTATCTTTGGATGAGATCGTTTCACATAAGGCCAAAAACATAAGCAAAACCATGAAGTAAAGCTCCCTAAAGTGAAATTGTTACACATAGTTGGAGTCATGGCTGATGTTTAAGCTTCACGTTTTTTACGTGGGAAATTTTTATGGTACCCTTGTACTCCATAAAGAGAGGAAGTACCATATAAATCAGACCATCCAATTAAAAGGGCACGCTATACTTTTCAACTAAAGACTATTATAGCTTGTTGGATGCCTTTGCCGGCAATTTTGACACCGGCAGCGCTATTCCCCACGCACGATCAAAAGAGATAGCGTCCTGATGGAAATTTCCTAAAAAGAAATTGACAGTGCTCAGTTTTACCTATTACACGTAATAGCAAAATAACGATGAAATTAAGTAAGATCGAACCAACGGGGACACGAGATTTTAACGTAGAAAACCCTTCCAACCAGGAAGAGAAAAAACCACGGTCGACAGCCAGCAATACTTCACTATTTCGGGTGAGGTTACAAACGCGCCGAGATTTACAATGTGTGGCTTATCCCGTGTGGCGGCTTACAAGAGGTATATAAAGGCGGTCCTGACCTAACTAGGTCGGTAACGGTGAATCCAATTCCGACTCGGTAACAACTCGTACCTCCGGCGACGGGCCTTGCGTAGCGGAGGTCAAACTTTCCTTTATCTTCATATGAATTTGGATCACCACAAAATAACGCTTCACCTTGAGACAAATTCCTTCTTGTAGCATAAACGAGACCTTCACCCTGAAACAAACAAAGAAAACACCTTCGGCGCCAAATAGCCTCTTGGGCTAAGCAGTGATACCAACTAAGCTTGAGCAAAGCTCAAACTTAGCATTAGGAACTGGCTTTGTCATCATATCAGCAGGATTATCATGACTACTAATCTTGCATACCTTTAGCTTACCTTGTGCAACAACATCACGCACTTAATGGTACTTGACATCAATGTGCTTTGTTCTCTCATGGAACATCTGATCCTTAGTAAGATAAATAGCACTCTGACTATCACAAAATAGGTTAATTCAAGTATCATCTCCACAAAGCTCAGCAAACAGACCTTTCAATCAAACTGACTCTTTGCATGCTTCAGCAATAGCCATATACTCAGCCTCAGTAGTAGATTGTGCAACAACATCCTACAAGGTAGTCTTCCAGCTAACAACACATCCACTAACTGTAAACACATAACCTGTGAGGGATCTCCTCTTATCTAAGTCGGCAGCATAATCTGAATCCACATAGCCTGCGAGTCCCTCACCAGTCTTGCCAAACTTCAAGCAAGCTTTGGATGTGCCGCGAAGGTACCTGAAAATCCACTGAACAACTTTCCAATGTTCTTTACCAGGATTAGCCATGTATCGACTGACCAAACCCATAGCATAAGATAAATCGGGCCGAGAACACACAATGTCATACATTAAGGAACCAACATCACTAGCATAGGGAATTCGTGACATGTACTCAATATCTTTGCCAGTAGTAGGACATTGCAATGCTGACAACTTGAAGTGTGAAGCAATTGGAGTACTATCAGACTTTGCATGATGCATATTAAAACGATGAAGGACTTTCTTAATGTAATTCTCCTGACTAAGAAATATCAATCTAGATTTTCTGTCTCTTGAAATTTCCATACCTAGAATTTTCTTAGCAGGACCAAGATCCTTCATCTCAAACTCACTACTCAACTGTTTCTTTAATATAGTGATTTATTTCATGCTCTTGGCAGCAATTAACATATCATCAACATATAGCAACAGGTATATAGGCGATTCATCAACAAATTTAATGTACACACAACTATCATATTCAAACCTCTTAAAGCCATGTGACATCATAAAAGAATCAAACCTTTTATACTATTGTCGAGGAGACCGTTTCAAACCGTAAATGACTTCTTTATCTTGCACACGAAATCCTCTTTATCGGGCACTATGAACCCATCAGGTTGGTCCATGTATATCTCCTCCTCAAGTTCTCCATGCAAAAACGCAGTCTTCACATCTAACTGCTCAAGCTCAAGATCATGCATAGCAACAATACTAAAGAAAGTACGAATAGAATTATGCTTAACAACAAGGGAGAACACATCATTATAATCCACTCCTGGAATCTGGCTGAAACCTTTTGCTACTAACCTTGCCTTAAACCTTGGAGGCTCACTAGGAGATAAACCCTCCTTTCTCTTGAATATCCACTTACAACGGACGACCTTCTTTTGTTTAGGCAAGCGCACAACATCCCATGTGCCATTCTTCTCAAGTGATTGCATCTCCTCGTGCATTGCACCAATCCACTTGTCACGATCAACCAAAGCAATAGCTTCATTGTATGTAGCCGGTTCAGCATCATTCTCCACCTGTTCTGCACAACTTAGAGCAAAATAAACAACATCACATTCATCAATTAAACGAGTACGAGGTCCTTTATTCCTCTTCTCTCTGCGCTCTGCAATAGACAAATTTTTTTGCTGCACAATAGGAGGTGAGGGTGGCACAATATCCTCCCCATCAATTTCAGTTTCCTCCTCATCCAGGTGTTCTAGCTCCACCTGCAAACGAACTCGTGGTTCATCCTCATCAGAAGAATCTGGCACAACATCAGTCGACAAACTGTCTTCATACATAATAGATTCATTGAACACAACACTCCTGCTAAATAAAGTCTTTTTGGTTTCCGGGTTCCACAACTTATATCCTTTTACTCCAGAACCATAACCAAGAATAAGCACTTAACAGCTCTAGGCTCTAACTTTCCATTGTCAACATGAGCATAGGCAGTGCAACCAAAAAATTTCAGTTGTGAATAATCAGCTGACTCACCATACCATACCTCAATAGGAGTTTTCTTGTCAAGAGGGATGGATGGTGACCTGCTGATCAAGTAACAGGCAGTGTTGGCAGGCTCAGCCCAAAAACGCCTATTCATGCAGAGGTATGGCCCTAAGCCTCCGGCGACGGGCCTCGCGTAGCGGAGGCCGAATTTTCCTTTATCTTCATATGAATTTGGATCACCACAAAATAACAAATTTTACCTTTAACTCAAGGTACTCCACTGTTTTCCGAGATGGTACTTCTTTTGTAACACCTCGGCCACCCTGTGGCCGAAGGCTGGCACCCCTTGCAGCTCTCTAGGATATCTAGACTGGCCCCACAAACAAACACTAATCTTTTCCGTGCACTTTGTGTTCACCAGGATTTCACATGTTTCCCCCCTTAAAAGACCGACGCCCTCGCCGGTCAACCTCCAGTCCAGAAACTTCCTCTTCTGCCACCCGTCTATGCCGACACATGTTCTACATGTCCGCCCACTGACCCGCACACGCCCGTGTAACCGCGAAGGTCGGCTCTGATACCAAATGTAACACCCCGGACACCCCGTGGCCAGCGGCTGTCACCCCTTGCAGCTCTCTAGGATATCTAGACTGACCCCTACAAACCAACATTAGTATTCCGTGCGGACTTTTTTCTTAGTCGCGTGCATCCGAAAAGATCTTTCTGGTGAGTCAGCCATCCTCAAATCTCCCGAAGCCAAGCACACTTAACCTTGGATTTCCTTGGAAATGAGTTTCCGGAAAAGAAGGTATAACTTATTTATATGAGTATCCTATATATCAATCCTATTGAATCCCGCGTCAGGATCTCGCGCCTTTTGTGACCGTGTTGGAGTAGCAGCTTGTTTTATTTGTGGAACCGATAATATTATTCACAAACTGAACGCACCGCGAGCTGTGCAGGTCATCGACGAGATGAGCCGATATTCAACGTAGTACAAAATTTACACGTCCGTATTAAGTATTAACTCGAGGTCCGCATTAAGTATTAACTCGAGGTCTCCATAACCGTAATGGATCAGATGAGGGGCCTGAACTCGACAGCTTCGATGACGAGCCCGCGCTTGGGATGCCAGCCGAGAACCTCGAAGCTCACCGCCACCTCCTCCCCCGCCACGGCCTCGTCTCCGGTGCGCAGACGGCCCATCTCCACCTCCCACCACCCGTCACCCCGCAGTGTCGGGCCCCTGACGCCACCTCCGTCCGTACGGGCAACGCCCGTGAACCTGCGCGCCTGGGCGTCATCGGGGCGGAGGCACACGGCGTGGCGCGACACCACGCGGCCGCCCACACTCACTGTCGTCTCCTGGTCCGGAAAGCTGAGGCCGCGGTGGCCGTCAGCGGTGGCGAAGACGAAGTACGCGGCGTAAGCGGTGGCCGGCGTGAGCGCGTCGGTGGGGAGCCGGCCGTAGATGTCCAGGCAGGTGCAGTCCACCAGCTGGGCCACGTCCGGGAACCTGGGATGGACGGTGCATGGGGAAAAAGAACATGCTATAGTTAATCTCGGTGCACCGAATAATTTGTTGAGCACGATCAAGATTACACCACCTCTTCTGTAATCATAATAATAAGTTAATGTAAGAAATATTGACAACCGATTCTCTTGTACAGCCAGTGAAAGTTTGGAATTAAAGATGATTGCACTTATATATTCAATGATAACAAGTTAAAAACAAATGGAGAAATCAAGCTACTCCAATATGTCAATACGGAGAAGATCCATTATTTATGTTTCATAATACAGAAGTCCTGGAAGCAAGCTGGCCGGCATCCGCATAATGCACACAATCAGGATAGTGGTAGCATTGTTTAGTGGGTTGCGTGATACACGAGGATACATCATTGATCCATGGGTGATGGATCGGTTTGGTGGATGGCGACGTGGGGCAAGTTGACGAAGCATCAACTCATGAGGTGAGGCCGAGGGGTGGGGGGAGTCGCGTGGCTTTCAGCCGACCACACCGAGTATTTTTTGTAATTAAGTTCCCAGTGCGATGGAGTTGACTTGCTGGTAGCCACACGCGCCTGCATGGACTTGCTTAGCACTGCTGGCGACGTTGATTTCTGCTGGGTTTCTGTTCTACGCCTCCGTGCTTGCAGACAGAAGTTCACACATGGAAGAAGATGGAGTTGTACAACATGGAAGAAGATGAAGTTCACACATGTACTCCGTATGACAAGTCTCACTGTCGTTAGACTTGGGTGCTTTTGGTTGCAAAGAAATGAAATTGACACAAGAGATAAGATTCGTGCTAGGTGGACCAATTGGTGTGTTCTAGAAGAAGAGGGCGTGCATCCATCATCTTTTGTTTGGATTGATTGGATGCAGTTTCACAGCTTAATTCCCTCAACTGATGTTCCGTCACTCGCCCACAAGGCCGCAAAAATATAATAATAATAATACCCACTCAGAGTCTAGATTCACCCGATTTTAGAAAGTTGGAAGTAGAAAAAGAAGAAGAACTTTTGGGATGAAGGTCTCCCGGTAATGGAAGCAGTTAGCAACACCAACTAACCCCTGTTGCGTTTCATTCAAACCGTGGTCATGTGGATCCACAGTTGTCGATTGGGATCGATGGATGCAAGTGCAACGGAACAAAAGCTGGCATTGGAGGTTGCTGTTTGGTTTGATTCGGAGGTCGGAGGATAAGAACTCGGGACAAAAATCAATGGCTTGTACTGTAGTATCGATGGATGTGTGTGTATGTACCTGGAGAGATTGTGGGGCATCCACGTCCAGCTGAACTCGCCGTCCTCCCACGGCAGGCTGAGCCTCCTGGCCGACAGCGCCACGCACTTGGCCCCGCTCCCCTTGGCCAGCCACACCGCCATGCCGCCGCCGTCCACCAGCACGGCGACGTCGGTGAGCCCGAGGTAGGCCTCCTTCTTAGTCGACGGCCGCACCGGCGTGGCCGTTGTGCCGTTGCGCGAGAGGAGGAAGCGCGGCGCCGGCGCCTGATGCAGCTGGAGGTAGTCCGGCGGGAGGAAGCGTTCCCAGACTGTGTCGGACTCGGCGGCGTCGCGGAAGCACGGCGACACGGCGGCGCAGCGGCACGCGTCCCGCGGGGAGGTGAGCGCGATCACGTGCGCCACGCACGCCTCCGGGAGGTCGAACACCGGCGTCCGATCCTCCCCGGCCGCTTCCATTCCAGTGGACTGACTCCCCGCCGATCCTGCTGATTCCTAAGGTCATCTCCAGCGGGCTGCTCATTTGGCCCGGACCGGCCTGATTTGAGCAGCCTGGGCCAAAACCAGGCCCCAGCGGCGCTGCTCATACGGACCGCGGTCCGTTTTTTTGTCCGCGGATGCTCAAATCTGACCCAAATTTGGTCCAGTTTTGAGCAGCCTCCGGACACGTTGGGACAACAATTTGTGTCCCGAACCCCCGGTCGTGGCCCACACAAAAGCTGAGAACATTTGCCCTTTCCCCTCCCACCCCTCATCCGCTCCCGCTGCCCTAGCCATGGCCGACGAAGAAGGAGCCGCCACCGGCGCCGCCACCGCCACCGCCACCGCCACCGCCACCTACACCTCCGTGACCCTGGACCAGCTGGTCCCGGCCCGAACCAGGGCCGCGCTGCCGCCGCAGAAGCCGAAGGTGAAGAAGACGAAGGACGCGGCCGAGCTGGCGCGGACGGCGGAGCAATCGGCGAAGAGAGCGGACCGGAGGAGGAGGGCAAAGGAGGCGCCGCCGCACCCGATGGAGGACGAGCAGAAAAAGCTCGCCCAGATGGCGGCGCAGGCGGCCATAATCATGCTGGGCCTGCAGCCGGCACCCACCATGAACGCGACTCCGGCGCAAGCCTGCAGCTCGAATGCATCGGCGGCCCGGCCGCGGAGCAGCCTCCAGAGCGAGCGGCCGACGACGGGATCGCCCGCGCCGGCATACGGCTTCTTGCCAGGCCGTGACCCGACGCCGCCTCCCTTCTTCTCGGTGGACATGGAGGACTCCTCGCCGGCCAGGGTCTCCATCGACCTGAACACGGCGCCCATGTCCTGCTTGTCGACTGCCCCGTCGAGCAAAGCCGCTGGGCGCCCCCCGCCGTCCGTTCGCCCGGTGCCCCGCAACCTGTTCGAGGAAATGCAGGACATGGAGACGCAGCCCACGGAGATGACAACGGAGGAGGTCGAGGGGCTCATGTCGAACATGATAGGCGAGGACGGCCAGGCGAGGTACGTCCACCCCGGGGACGAGCTGTACGAGGAAGAGGAGGTCCCCGTTGACGACGTGCCCCACATCGACGACATGCCCATGTTCATGGACGAGCTGACCCAGCAGGCCAAGGCCGCCAAGAGGACCGTGAAGCGGGGCATTGGGTTCACGGAGGCGGAGGACGAGTGCCTTTGCGACACATGGATGGAGGTGGGGCAGAACACCATTACCGGGGCCGAGATGAAGGGCAACGCCTATTGGAGGAGGATGCACCGGAACTACCAAGAGCGGGCCGTCCTGCCACCGTACTCCATGGTCACCACCCGGAGCGAGCTATCCATCCAAAAGAGGTTCGGGCTCATCTCGTCCGAGTGCAGCAAGTTCACCGGCTCCTTCGAGCACGCCATGGCCCGGCCTCAAAGCGGCGCCACCCTCGGCGACCTGGTGAGTGGCCACACGTCCCTGTCCTTCATATGCATTGCCCCCGTGTCCAACCGTCGAGTGTGTGCAGGTCTTCCAAGCCCTGACCTTGTACAAGGCCGAGCATGGTGGCAAGTCCTTCAACTTCGCCCATTGCTACAAGAAGATGAAGGACAACCAAAAGTGGAAGGAGCTCCACAACGCCATCAAGAAAGGCCAGGTCATGCCGGACGGGGTGCCGCCAATGGCCACGGGCCTGCCGGCCGAAGGCGCGACAACTGAACGACCAAGGGGGCGGAGCAACTCCAAGCTGGACAACAAGCGCGACGCCACGACCATCGCGTTGCAAGAGACCCTCCAAGGGTTCATCTCGCAGAAGGACAAGGTGAGCGACAAGAAGGACGAGAGGGAGGAGAAGAAGCGGCGGGAGCGCGAGGAGATCACGAAGAACTACTTCATCGTGCAAACGAAGAAGCTCGAGATCGAGGAGGAGAACGCCAGGACCAGGGCCATGGAGGCCTCGACCAGGGCCATGGAGGCCGAGAACAAGAGGAAGGAGGTCGAGATCGCTCTGGCCGCCCAGGAGGCGCAGATCATGGCCATGGACCTGAGCTGCCTGACCCCGAGGAAGAAGGCCTACTTCGAGAGGAAGCAGCAGCGGTACATGCAGGGCCAGGAGTGATCGCGCCACGCCCCGATCGTGCCCGGCGACGGCCTGAACACGCGGCCGGCGTCGCTTTTGTACATTCTGGCCCTGGGCTGGCATGGCCTCACCTGGCCGCCTGAACCTTGCCCGAACCGTGGCCGGCATGGCCTGAACGTGGCCGGCATGGCCTGACGTGGCCCTTTTTGCATGCGCCTTATTATTTGTTATTATCTAGGGCATTTTGGTACTTTTTTTCGAACCGTGGCCAGCAAATGAGCAGCCCCGCTGGGTGCACGGCCCAAATCCGCGCGGACACGGCCCCGGACGGCTGCTCAAACAGACAAAATGCGGACCAAATTGGTCCGCATTTGAGCAGCCCCGCTGGAGATGACCTAACGGCTCCAGCAGAGCAGGCAGCTAGCTTTCCTTTTTGTTCTCTTTTACGGGGGAGGGAGCAGCTAGTAGCTTTTTATTCTTGGAATTGGATAGGAGAAAGCAAGGTGAGTGCAGACGTGCAGGGATAGCCGTATCTGACTGTAGGCATATAGAGTGCGGCGCGCGTAATGGCACGCAGCGACCGACTCAGTCACGGCGAAAAGGAGTCGCCGTTCCGCTCCGTGCACTGGACACGCCGGTTTATGATGTCAACCCTTGCTGAGGACGTGCACTGCAGGGGAACGTACCTTTTCTGATGTCAACCCTTCATGAGAGTGACGCCCGCCACGACGAAAAGGAGTCGCCGTTCCGCTCCCTGCACCCGTCGACGCCCAGTTTATGATTATGTGATGTCGCTCACGGCGTCCTCCTGCTGGAAGATGAACGTACGCGCAGCATTCCAGACCACGCAGTGGCTGTTTCACAGTATGCAGAGCGCCAGCCGCTGCTCTATCTACTCCCTCCATCTCAATACATCCACTTTTGTCCGACTTTGAGACAATTATTTTGAGATCGGATCATCTAATCTTCTGCCAACATAATATTATTGCATATTATTATAGATTGACTTTGTGAAATTTCCAGGTTGCCTTTTACTGTGCATATTATTGGCTGCTAGTTGGGCGCGCGATAGCATCACGGAAGTGGCAGCAAAATCAACTGTTTGTTGCGCTTCTTCGCAAGGAAGCACCAGCGATTGGCCGATGAGATACTTCGCCCTTCCACGCGACAACAACCCAGAGAGATTCCCCCACAGCTGCATCTGCAGCGGATTCATTGGCTCACTGGGTTGGTGCCTACCACGGGTTTCTCTCACTTGATGGATCTATCGCCCAAATGGGTGTGTAGACGGAATCCAACGGGCGAAACCTCCTCATTCACACTAGCTAGAGTAGGACAAGGCTCGGCCTGCACCCCTACTCGTCCAATCATTTGCAAAGTCAGGTTTCCTTCTCACCAAGTGTGATTTGACTCTAAAAAACCTGGACCTCCCATGAAATCCAACAAGGTTAGGCTTCTCTTTGCTTCGCATCATACTTTAAAACTTATTACAAACGTGGACATCATCAGAATTACTACGTGACGTGATAAAAAAAAGTTGTTTGTGACCCCTCCTCTTATTGCAATAGAAATGTCCACTACGGCCGGCTATCAATGATAGACAGAGACCCCTTCTCAATAATTTTATTTAATATACTTGTTGATGTGCTTGCTCTTCTTTTTGATATAGCTCAGGAGAATTGGCTAATCAAACCTTTGCTACCCAACTAGTTGGATGATGGTCTAGCTTGGTAACGGTATGCACACGGAAAGGTCTCTGTGTTTCAGGATGTCCTTGAGTCAGCTAGGAACTTAATATGTATTTTTGAGCATTATTAATCAGGTCTTAATATTTTAATTTCTTGAAAAATGAGGTGTTTTCATGTGGAAAAGCAACAAATAGAAAAATAGAGTATACTTCTAGGCTTACTTTGGCTACTCGGTATTTCAAAACTGGAGTACTAAAATACCAAAGTATTTCATCATCGGGCTAAGGAATACTTCGATTTTGGAAAAAGAATGCAACAAGCCCATTCGGAGGTGATAGGAAAAACACGGTTATTGAGAAGCCAAAAATTAGGGGGGACAAAAACTTTTTGAAACACTTCACTAATGTGTGTGTTCCACTCTCCCATTGCTTTGTTTGATCAAGTGTGAATTACGGTTTGTGCTAGTTGCCACCAACAGTATCAAACTTGTGTATCCAACCAAGTGAATTTATCACCTTGTGACCAAGTCAAGACACGAGAAAAACCTATCTGTATTCATTATCCTTTATGTTGGCTAAGACTATATTTTCCAACATGATTTGTTCATAGCAACAAAACCAAGACAAAGTTTTGGAAGAAAAGCTTAAGGTATTTCCAAAACTACTTTAAAAAATAGGCTTTGAAGGCAATACCATGGTTTTACCTATTTTCAACCTTAATGATTTTACAAGTATTTAAAACCGTTCTTTTCGAAAACAAATATCCTTTGGAAATACTTGAAGTAGGGACTATACTACCCCTATATCTTCCTTATTTTTCACTCTATCTGAATTTACCGAAGCTTTGAGTTGAATTTCTTCTCAACTCATCTTGTTCATGATCTAGATTGATCGTCACTTCTCCAAGACCCCATTTGAACACTTGAGGCACTGGTTGGAAGATTTTGACTTCTTAGGTGGACTTGTTTGAATTATTTGGTGATTTCTTGTGAGTGTTCTAAATTCTTGAGTTGATTTCTAATCCAAACTTGTGGATTTCTTTCTTAGGATGTTTTCCTTGAAGTGTACGATCATGATCTCTTGTGTGACTTTAGCTTAATTTCTTGTTAGTATTGTGTGGGTGCTAAGTCAAAGGGACACCTAAAATTATCTTATTTTTATTCAAAAACATAAACCCTAGAGTTTTTTCTTCACTTATGTTTCATACTCCAATTTTGGACATCGATTGAATTACCTAGCATGATCATGATCCAATGAACTATCATGGAGTCTTGCTACCATGTTTGTACCTCATGATCATGCCAAGGTTTGTATTTTTGAAATTTCTAAAACCTTACTTTAAGTCACCAAGTGGCCAAAACCCCTATTTCAATATGACATCTTGGCCTATCTAAATTGGGATGCTACACACCTTTTTTGGATGGATTATTTTCATGCTATCCATCACTGATTTGTACACTATTTTATAAAACCAATATCTTAATTTCTAAAATTGCCTAAGGCATTATTTCTTGATTATTTTGTTGGCTAGTTGTTAATAAAAGGCAGAAAACTGCTATTATTACCAACTTTAGCAAATAGTTATACCTGATATGTGTGTTTCAACCCTATGCCTTACAATAAAAGTTTTGGGAGACTTTTGAAAGTGCATTTCTTATCCCTTAGGGTTTTGTGTGTTAGTTAACAACACTAGTGATATTTAATCATGTGTTAAGTGGTCCAGGATGTCTAGACATATCTTACAATGCACCAAGCACCAAAAAGGTCAAAGAAAAGCTCGAGGTTTCTCCCACTGGTCTGGCAAGAATATTTGGCCTAGAAAGGCGGGATATTCCGCCCCCTTAGGGGTTGGATAATCCGCCCCTAGAACCAAGGGTGGAAAATCGGCTAAGGATTAGAGCGCGGGGCATGTAGAGATGGCCCGAATATTTGGCTGGATTTCTCTGTTCCTAGTGGCCATATATTTTGGTGGGGGGCGGATATTCCGCCCCCAGAAACTTGGTGAAGAATTTCCGCTAAGGACTTTGGCGCGGAGCTTGCAGAGGTGGGCCGGTTTTTTGGCCAGCTATTTCAGTTTCTAGAGTTCGGGTTTTCTGGGGGGGGGCGGATAATCCTCCCCCCATGGGACGGATATTCCGCCCCCAGAATCTCGGCCTGGCAAAAACGGCTAAGGAATTGGAGCGGGGCATGCAGATGCCCGCCGTATTTTTGGGCTAGATTATTTGGCCTGAGGTGCCGGATAATTCGGGGGGGGGGGGTATTCTGCCCCTACGGGGGGCGGATATTCCGCCCTAGAGATCCTGCAACGGCCATATTTCGAGAGGGGGTATAAGTACCCCTCTCCTTATTCAACCTCCAGCCAGCTCGTTCAGCATTTATTGCCACCATTAATTGAGCTCACCTACTCAAGAGATCTCCCGATGCCTCCACCCAAACTCGTTGATCTTCAAAGGATTCAAAGAGAAGGCCCCAATCTACATCTTCACCAACCCGTTTTTCATTTCCCCCTCATCCACTTGAGGAATTTGATTCTAGGGATTCTTTGTGGAAAACCTAGACTCCATTGTTATTCACTTGTTGTTTGTAGCAGATTGTTGGTATTCTTGAGAGCCCTCAATTCAGTTGTGGGTGTGTGTCTCAAGATCATTGTAAAGGCTCCGGATTCTGTCTTGAAGGATTCCATAGTTGAAGATAAACTAGGCCTTTGTGGCAAGGTTCATTGGAGAATAGGGTGAGGCCTTTGTGGCGTTGAGTAGGCATTCGTGGCAAAACTCAAACCCCTCCAACGAGACGTACTCCCGTCAAATGGAGGAACTCGGGAATACATCCTTGTCTCTGCGTGCTTCCACTGTCGGGTCCTCCTATCCTTTACCTTTACTTTGTGTTTGTATCTTGCTTAGTGTAGCTCTTGCTATATAGGTAAATTCACCTTAGTGGCATATCTAGAGAATTTACCTTTGTGTCAAGCCTAAATCGAAAAAGAATTAAAATTTGGAATTAGCACCTATACACCCTCCCCCCTCTAGGTTCCCATATTATCCATTCAATCGGACCCTCGGCTCTTATTTTGGGTTTAACCGCCTAAGAGTTTAGTATGGTCATCGAAGAGGAAACCTCTGAGTCCGCGGCTCCAGCCACCATGAATGATCTCAAGGAAATGCAGGCTTCCTTGATCTCAAACGAAAAGAGCAGTCAATACTATATGGAAGAGAGATCTTCTAAGAAACAGAAAATAGCAAGCAATTCGACTGCAGCGGAAATTCCAGTTAATGAGAGCAGAGTAGATGAACCAGCTTCAGCACTAAGAGAGATTGATTCTCTACTTGCAAGAATAGTTGAGCTAACACAGAACATGGGAGAACCACATGGAAGTAAGGAGAAAAGTGGTTCCAACAAAGATGGTGTAGAAGAAAACATGACAAAGAATGCTGAGTTTCTTAGTCACTTACATAAGACAACTTTCCATCTGCGCGAATCTTTTAGCTTGTTTGGTAGCATTCAGGAAGAAATACGAAGCAAAGGTAAAGGAAACGAAGAACAGAAGAAGATAGTTATGGAAGAAGAAGTCTCGGCCAAAGATGCAACACCGGCCATGCCTACAACGAAGGTTACAAACATATCATTTCCTTAATTTTAATTGAAGTTTCCGTTTTATATAATTGTTAGTTTCCATAAGAATTTTACATAAAATAAATGTTACTATAAAATAGGAGTAGAAAAGAACAAGGCACAAGATGTAGCGTTCCCACATTTAAATAATGCAAGAACATCTGTGTTATTGTGCTAGTCTCTGGATCAATTGCTAGCACCACAATACAAGATGAAATATCATGCAAATGCATCAAATTCTATTACATCGCATGATCCAGTCTTTACAAAATAATATTACAACTTGCATAGTCCTAGAAGACTAGCAGAAAACATAGAATAACATTGATCCCATCTTCTTCATGTGCCACAGGCAAAACATGTTGGCGATAGTCTCAAGATCCTAAACGAAGTCCTCACTTGTCTTCAAAATCATCTGCAGGATGGAATATGCAGCCACAAGGGAGTCAATACAATTTAATGTATTGACAAGTAACACTATGGTGGATATAAATGGCAAGACTAATACTACATGCTTATTTGGCTGAGAGGAGTTTTGGCTAAGTTTGCATAAAGCCAGTTTTCTCCTATCACTTTTGTAAAACAAACTTTTCTTTTCAAAGGGGTGGCAACATTGGATTAAAATCCAGGCACCACAATACTGTTCATTTGTTCAAAATTTTACTTATTGAAATTGGTGATGAGATTCTTCCGTCATTTCTTGTCCAGCTGCTCATAGTTGTCCATAACCGGGGACACGGCTAAGATCTTAGTTTGTTGACTCTGCAGAGGTTGTGCACTTTCACCCTTTGTCTTCAATTAGCCCAAACATCCTATACACCCGGAGTGCATTATGGAAAGGAGAGAATTGAGACGAGATCTTTCATAAGAAGAAGTTCAACCCACCGGCAAGACCCGTTCCACCTATAATTATGCTACTCTGCTTGTCAAGCCTAGGCTGAACCCTCACAACTTCGTTGATCAAGATAGAGCCCGTATATCAAAAGGCTGCACGGGAAGCTACTAAACTTAGAAGGACATAGTTATCTCTTTGTTCCTAGGTGGTCATTCGCAAGTGACAACCTCAAGTGGAATAACCCTTAGACAAGGGCCCTGAGGCAACACTCAAAATAAACCAATCACGTCCGAATTCCACCCAGGTGTTTCATTGAATGTTATACTTAGAATTTTTCCTCAACATCTAGTAAAAAAATTTGTAACATTGCATAGAATCTACTAAGTTCTAAGGCTATACAAATAACAAGGTTAAAAGAGATGGCTACATACTACTAGGATAATAGCATAGCATAGTTCTTTAGAGAAAAAATCACCTATCATGCATACTACTAAAAACTCTAGTAATGCATAGGAAAATATAGGTAGTTGATGGTGTGTTACTTGCCTTGTTGAAGTTGGTGAAGAAATCACACTCTCTTCACAAAAGATCATTCCTCTCCGTACAATCTATACATTAAAAACACAAACACAAAATAAACAGGCATGCTAGCAATCAAACATACAAGTGAAGAAAACATACAAAGCAAAAATCATGGCAAAAGGGGTTTAACCAAGAGTTCACCAAGGATGGTTTAGATTGAGTTTTTAGAAATCTAACTTTATTATAACCATACTTGTCGAGGAAGTGCAAAGAGTTCATCAAGGTGATCTCACTATTTCAACTAAAGTAACACATAACAAAATGTAACTTTTAGTTATTTTCCTCAAGACATTTGAGTGATCTAAGTTAGTCTTTCCATTTTGGTTTAAGGTAGGTATAGGTTCAACTAACTTCATAACAAAAGAGAAAATAAGATAAATTCTTGGGATTTTCCATTTGGGTTAATGGTTGGACAAAACAACTTGCTATTCTTCAACTTGTATGGGTTGCTCCAAGTCTTCATATGCTTGTCTTCTTGAAGATCGTCTTCATGCTTCTATTGTAGTCTTGTGCCTTGGATGGATTATACTCTTGGTCTTGGTGGATTCTTCATGGCTTTCTCAATAGTTGGTCCAAGGTGGGATGGACACAAAATACCACTAAGTCAAATAGAAAATAAGAAGATATAAGTAGAAAGAGGAAGATGTTTTTCTTCATAAACTTCTACTTGCTTAAGTTGCTTCTAGTTGTTGTGGATTCTAAGTCCTTCCTTCAATTCTTCAATGATCTTCCTTGTAGCTCTTCATGTTGCCACCATGTTGAAAATGAAGTACCTCCTTCTTGTGATTGAGTCTTGTTTTCTATTTTTGCTGACTTGATGAATTCTTGAAGCAAGAATAGGGGAGTGGAAGGGTAGATAGAAATTAAGGTTCACTAATTGGTACTTTAGGTGATTGACACATAATAAGGACTTGGGCTTGGCTCCAATTAGCCATAACAACAAGCAAAACAAGGATAGAAACAATTCTAAGACTTAAACAACTAGGGAGGCTACTATGATGAAAGTTTGGCTAAAATTACATGGTCATGGTCCAAGGGTGTCAAAAATGGTTAGGCAATTATCCGGTTCAAGGTTATCAAATGGAACAAATTTGCAAAGGGAACTATATTGAAAGTATTTATAGAATTAAATCTATGTCAAAATACTCAAATATACCACTTAACCCCAAATTCAAATTTAACTTATTCAAAAAATATTTGGAGTAGAGGATATGAAAGTACACATTCTAATGTTTCCAAAAATAATTTATTTGCAATTTTTGGATTTTTAGAAACTGAATTATGCCAAAATTCATCAAACAAGCATATTTACAATTGAATGAATGTTAAATGGTCAAATTTAAATTTGGCCAGTGCCAAAAGTTTCTACAAGTTGTGCTGATTTCAAAAAGTCCAAGTTTGCTAAATTTGGCCTTATGGATCAAGAGACATGATAGATATAAGATGCAGGGGCTTTTCTGCAAAAATATCATTCTACTTTTAATCGGAATCAAATCGAGAGACGGGCTGGGCTCAGATTGGCTATTTGCTACGCGGGGCGACAGATAGGGAGTGGGCTTGGGCCGGCTATGAGCTGTGCTGAGCGACAACTACATTTTTAACGCGCGGCTGACTTGGCGTGTTGTGATTGGCCGGTACCTGTTGGATAAGTAGATCTAATCGTGGCCAGCCGTTGCAGATCTAAAGGTCGAGATTGAATCTGAGGGGAAGCTCACCGGTGGCGGTACAGATGGTCGCCGGAGATGGTGTCGCGGCGGCGCTGCTGCACGGGAGAAGACGACGGCGGCGTTCCGGTTGTCCTCAGGCTCAACGGAGACGACGATGATGACCAGCGAAGCGCGGCGAGCTCGTTGGTGCTGACTACGGGGTCTCCGGGGCTCTCTGTTCACGGAGACGAGCAGACGGGGACGACGGACACTCCGGTGAGCTTCTAGTGCGTTGTTTCCGCAGAGGAAAAGTAGGCGGAGGGGTTTAGGACGGGCGCGAGGACCAGAGGCATCGAACGGTGGGGGTCTCGGCCACAGAGACTGGCTCACCTCGCCGGAACTCGGTATCAACAGCGGCGGATGCAGCTGACTCCGGCGACAAATTCAGTGGGATTGGGGGCACGATTATGCGAGGGGGAGAGGGGAAAATGGAGAGGAGCTCGGGGGCTATTAAAAGGGCCAGAGAGGGCATGGAATCACGGCCTTAATGGCCTTGAATTGGTGGCGAAATTCTCGGCCGAAATGGCCGGGATTTCCTATTGCGAGGAAGAAGATGATGACGCAAGGATGACGTCATCATTTTTTCCCTGTTAAATCAAATCTTTAATAACTTCTGTTTTAAATATCCAAATTATATCAAATAAATTTCTAAAATCTTGAAATATTAATGTATTTCAACCCATAACATTTTGTAAACATTTCAACAATTTTTGAATTTTGAAAATTGAGTAATTCCTTAATAGTGATTAAATGAAATTTTTAATTTAGAAAAATATAAAATATAGTTATTAGTCAAATAAAATTCCAGTGACATACTATATGTTGAAAACTTATTTTTGAAAGTTATTACAACTTATTTTCCATAATTTTACATTTTAAAAATAGGGGTAACCCTAATAGCAACTTTTGTCATTTTCTAATTAGAAAATAATTGTTATCTTGAATTGATTTTTAATAAAAATCGGAGAGGAGTCTCAAATGCCACTATTGTTTTAACAAGGTCTTTTACTTGTTTTCATAAACAAAATAATTTAATATAAACACTTTATGGCATAATAACTGAGTTAAACAAATTAAATAAAAAAATATTCATGTGAAACATTTTGGAGGTGGAGAGGATCAATAACAGTGATAATTCTCTAGTGTTTAAACATCATTATATATTTTCAAGCAAAAGATTGAAATGAGAACCTTTTTATGAAGTATGGTTTGTTAAGGAAAATAATATCTTTGATTAGGTGAAACCTATTCAGGGTTTTAGAAAACAGAGGCAAAAAGGGTTATAGAATTCCAGTAGCATTGGGAAAACAATTAATGTAACCTTTGTGTTTGAGTTTATTTGCTTTTGGGGGCTTGCTTTAATATAAAACAAAAAAATTGTGATTTTTGAACTTTCCAAAAATCAGGGATGTTACAGAAGATGATTCAAGAAAGGATCTACACTGTGAAACAGTGGATAGAAGCGTTGAAGCAATAAGTGATTTGCGCAGTGGATACAACGGGTAATGGGAAATGTGTGATATAGATCTACTTTTTGTAACCTGTGACACCGACAACAACATGCAGCAAAATACACAAACAAGGATTTTCCACCAGTCGTAGAGGATAAAATTGTGGAATCAACAGATGATTCAACCAATGCTTCAACAGAAGCTGACAAAGAGAAAATTGTGGAATCAGCAAATGATTCAACCCATGTTCCAACACATACAGGGAAATGGACTGGTTACTCTACCAAAAAAGGTACTACACATGCCTTTTGATTAAAACTGTTTGAAACATTGTGCAATTAAAAAACTTACTAACATTTGAACTATGAACAGATACAACCAAACCGACTGGTGACTCCAGGGAGGTTGAAGAATCTGGAACAACACATATCAGTGATGAAGCAGGAAAAGATGTTCTGCCACCTGCTACAACAACAGTTGTGACCAAGAAAAAAGGTTCTAACAAATATGATTTGAAAAGCGTATAAATAATTAAATTATGATTACAGATTTTCTTACAAACAATTACATGATACTCCAACATAGTCCAAGAAAAGGAATATACTACAATTGTCTCAAGTGAAGTTGCAGTAACCAACGAAGAAGTAAACACTGAAGAAGGAAAAGTAGATTTTCCAAAATTTACATCACGGGGTGAGCCTAGTGAAACATGTTACACAAAAGATTTCTGATGCTTCAATTGATATACATAAAGTACATAGAAAAATAGATTTAACCTATTTTTAAAAAATATATAAGGCTTACTATTTTTATATGGTTCTTTCATAATTTGGCAAAATTCAGCACAAAGAAGGGGATGACAAAACAAAGACTCTAGGAAAGGAAAAAAACCGAGAAGAAAAAATTACAAGATATAACATTTTCGACCACCGACGATGAATTTCATAAATGGGGAAAGTATGTGACCCATGGGCGTAAATTCAAAAAGTTGAGTAAGAAAGAACAAAAGGAACAACAGTAAGTACTATCTCAAAAAGTTTGCGATAACATGATCATCGTTGGTGTGGTATGTAACATAAGCTTTTGTGTTTTTTTAATCATATTGCAGGCCCATTTTCATCCAGATTGGTCGTACATTTTGCACGTACAAACCTTTCTTAGAATCTCTGAAACCACGACAATTCTTATACTCTGAAGTGATGGGTGTGTGGTTAGAGGATTTCAATAAAATTGCAAAAGAATTATACTAGATGAAATATGCTTTATCTTGCTCCATGACTGTAAGTATAAACACCATTTTTTAACACGTTTAAAATCGGAAGTATACATCGTTAATATGTAAAATTCTCATACTACAGGAAAAGCTTATTGCTGATCCTGCAAGTTTCAACGCAAGACATCACATCAAATAGTTTAAGCCTCTAAACAAGGAGTACAATCTTCTAAATGATTATCTTGCAAGTTTTAAATTTAACTAAACTTTTTGTGTAGATGCTTTTATTGACATATTACGTTCTTTCATTCATTACTTAACGGTTATCTGTCCGTACCATGTAGCCATACTTCCCAATTGTGCAAAATGAACATTGGATCGTATGTTGCTTAAACTTGACTCACAACAAGTTCCACCTTTTTGACTCCATGATGAAACAAGACAATACTAGCATGTTGGAAGATGCAGCAAATAACCTGATTAGTTGCTAAACAAAACTTATTAGAAATTTGTTTGACAAGTAGACTAGTTTATTGTGCCAATAAGACACAATTATTTTTTAACCAGTTAAAAAACTTCATCACACTTGTCAATGAGTCAAAATTATCCAAGACGGACAGTGAAGAGTTCATGCGTTTCACTTCGGAACATCCACGCCAGCAAACAAACTAAGATTCTTTTTAACTATAATTTTTATATAACAGTTTGAACAAAATAATATTACTGAAATGTCATCGATGATTTAACAGCCAAGATTGCGGTTTCTTCTGCATGTTGTTTATGGACAACTTCAATGGCAAGAACATGACCAAGTTCGACACAGAGATGTACACTTTCTGGATAAAGGTCAATGCAAGACCGATTAATAACAGGGAAAACAAAAAAGACAATCTTGAGAAAATTATGGACAAATATCTAAGATTCACTTGAAGAGGGTTTTGATGTAAGAGAAGCAAAGTATGCTTTTGAAGACTTATGTTTCTACTTTGTTCAACTTCCTACCGTTTGTTAAATGAACTCCAGTACTACTCTATGGACCATAGTCTGTACTTATAATGCTACTTTGTTATACTTCCTGTCATTTGTTAAATGAACTACAGTACTACTCTATGGATCATTAAAATGCTAATAGTCTACAGTACTCATGCTCACTGAATGGTATGTTGCATAGAAAACAAAAAATTCATACGCGCGACAAACCTGAATGGCCAAGATCTAATCTAGGAGATGAAAGGTAACGGGGAGAAAGAGAGTCTTGAGAAAACATACCCTCGAAGACTCAAAGTGTTACGAGATAAAATCTCGTGGTTGGCGTAGTCGTACTCACGCCGATCCCGAGCGAGAAGATGTGCACCGCAATCCGGCGGTGCCTCCGTGATCGGTCACACGTTCAGCTCGATGAAGACTTCCGTTCCCTCGATTCTTCGGGGTAGCGGAAGTAGAGGATCCCCCGGAACTCCAGCAGCACGACGGCGTGGTGGTGGTGAAGAATCCCACGGTCAGGGCTTCGCCAAGCCGGAGACCATGGAATGGAGCAGCGGATGGAGGGAAAGGGAGGTGGGCAAGTGTGTGGAGGAGGGGGGTCTCTCACCCTCCTTTTATAGGGGAGGGGGAGGCAGACCAAAGGGGGGGTGCGGCCAGACATGGGTGCCGCCACCTCTTCCCCTCTTCATGTGAGTGGAAGCTCCACTCACACCCACTCATGCTCCCTTAATTTTCCACTTAGAAAATCCAAAGGTTTTTCTTTAGTAAATAAATAAAACATTTTTATTTCTTTATTTATATTTGTTAATTCCATTAACAAACATTTACATATAGCACCTCAAATCGTTTGTTAATTCTATTAACAACCATTCGACGAAAAACCCCTTGAACTATTTCAATTTTCCCCAAAACAATTTCGGAGCTTCCCAAAACATTCTTCGGTATTCCGTATCCTCTCAAACTCTTCATCGAAACTTAAGTGTGTCACCCTACGGTTTGTGAATAATATAGACATGATCGAGACTCCTCTCCGATCAATAATCAACAGCGGGATCTGTAGATCCGTGATGACACCTATATATTCAACGATGACTCTCGTGATCGTGTGAACCTTCAACGTCGTAACTATTTCCCTTTGTCTCGCGATTTTTACTTGTCCGAGATCCGATTATCGGTATCAACCATACCTTGTTCAATCTCTTTACCCGACAAGTACTGTTTTGTCGTTCCCGTGATATGACATACTTGTGACCTAGTCACGTGCTTGCAATCGGTGTCGATGTGATATCACTGAGACGGCCCAGAGTATATCTCGCCGTCATTTTGGATGGACAAATCCCACTCTTGAGCCCTGAGCTTCAACTAACACTTTCCAAATACCTAACGCGACCTTTATAGTCACCCTGTTACGGTGTGACGTTTGATGTCATCAAAGTATTCTTTCGGTATTAGAGATTAACATGGTCTCGTGGTCTGAGGAATAAGGTTACTCCGAATGTAAGACATAACAACAAAACGAAATGACCTGGTCGTATTTTTATACGTAGTGAGGGTCTAAGTTCATCACGTCATTCTCCTAATGACATGACCCCGTTATTAACAACATCCAATGTCTATGATCAGGAAACCTTGATCATATGTTAATCAACGAGCTAGTTAAAAGAGAGGCTTCACTAGGAACGTTTGTTTGTTTATTAATCACACATGTATTAACGTTTCCGGTTAATACAATTCTAGAACGAGAAATAAATATTTATAATAAACAAGGAATAACATAATAAACACTTTATTATTGCCTCTCGGGCATATTCCCTTCACTCGCATCCTATACTTCCCATGCTCACAATATATAAATTCTCATTCTTGTAGTTTGTACTTCAAATAGAACATACTATGTACTTCTAATGCTAATAGTGCGTACTTCCAGATATGCTCATAAACTATACTTCTAATGCTAATAGTGTGTACTCCTCAAGCTGACAGTCTGTACATCAAGTCATACTCGTAGTCTATACTTCTTTGTACACCCAGAATCAACACGGGTTGCTAATAGTTTGTACTCATCAAGCTAACAGACTATACATCTAGTCATACTCGTAGTCTATACTTCTTTTTACACCTAGAATCAACACTGGTGTACGCGTAGGCGGATGTACACTCATGTGCACCGCGGGTGTACGCACAGGCAGATATAAAACGCGTATACTTTCAAAAATAGCGTGTGTATAATTTCACTAGCAACTTTTTTATACTTTCACATAAAACATGTGTGTACTTTTAAGCGTAGTAGATGCTGATACGTCCAAAACGTATCTCCTTTTCCGAACACTTTTGCTGTTGTTTGCCTCTAAACTTGTGAGTTTTGGATACGACTAACACAGACTAACGTTGTTTTTAGCAGAATTACCTTGGTGTCTTGTTTTTATGCAGAAAAATCAACTTTCGGGAAATTGCCCAGAAAAGATCCCACAGACCTTATTTCACCCAAAGACCCCCGGAGCCAGAAGGAGCCCCGGAGTGGGGGCCAGGAGGGGGCCACACCACCCCTGGGCGTGCCCCTAGGCCGCGCCACCTGGTGGTGTGGGGCCCCAGGGTCACCCTCGGGCTCCGCTTTCGACTACATACCCCCCGTAACCCTAAAACATCAAGGGGTTTGTCATATTCTAGAGAAACACCACCACAGAGCGTCGTCGCCACCTCGAAACTCAATTCGGGGATCAGAAGTTCCTGTTCTGGCGCCCTGTCGGGACGGGGATTTAGAGGAGATCATCGCCATCGTCACCACCACCACTTCTCCATCAACCATCCATGATTCCCCCATCTATGTATGAGTAAACACCGATGTAGGCTGAGAGGGATGGAAGGGATTCTATGACATCAATCATGTAATAATGCCAGATTGTTAGGTCATAGTGCCTAGTATCCATTGTTAGTGTTTTCTACCATTGTTGCAACTTATTATGATTAATGCTTGTCACTAGGGCCCGATTGCCATGATCTCATATCTGAACAGGTTGTTGTTTCATGAGTATAATTATGTTTCTTGATCATATCTGCAAATTGTTTACATATGTCATTGTCCGGAACCCGAGGCCACAAAGTGACGGAAATTGGGACAACCGGAGGGGATGGTTATGATGTGAGGATCACGTGTGTTAACAGAGTGTTAATGCTTTGCTCTGGTGCTTTATTAAAAGGATCACCTTAATTACCAATAGTTTCCCTTGAGGCACCGTGATGACTAACGTTGGTAGAACCCAAGTGCAAGGTGTGAAGAGTGCAGCAGCAAGTTTTCCCTCAGAAAGGAAACCAATGTTGAATCGACCAGTAGGAGGACAAGCAATCTCTGAAGGTTGATGCAGCTGAGGTGGAAGGGCACACTACTGGTTCAGCAGCAACGTGGAACCTACACAACACAATCAAATCACTTTGTCCCAATGTAGCAATGAGGTTGTCAATCTCACCGGTTTTGCTGAACACAAACAGGTTAAACGTATAGTGTGGAAAATAGTATGAGAACAGTATGAAAGCAGTAGCAGCAGTATGAAACCAGTAGGTGTTTTATCAGTATGAGGAAAAAGGACCGGGGTCCACAGGTCACTAGTGGTGTATCTCCGTGAAAGATAAATAACATATGTGGTGAACAAATTACAGCTGGGCAATTGACAGAAATGAAGGTTGCACTGTAGTGTAATGCGTGTAGACACACGTTCGTTGGGATACCCCAAGAGGAAGGTATGAAGAGTGCAGCAGCAAGTTTCCCTCAGAAAAGAAACAAAGGTTGAATCTATCAGTAGGAGGAAGGAGTAACTTCAAAAGGTGAAGCAGCTGAGATTGCAGGGCACACTACCGGTTCAGAAGCAACATGGAACCTGCACAACACAATCAAATCACTTTGCCCCAACAAAGCAGTGAGGTTGTCAATCTCACCGGTTTTGCTGAACACAAAGAGGTTAAACTTATGGTGTGGAAAAAGTAGGAAAACTGTAGGAACAATATGAGAGCAGTATGAAAGCAGTATGAAAGCAGTAGGTGTTTATCAGTATGAGGAAAAAGAACCAGGGTCCACAGTTCACTAGTGGTGTCTCTCCGAGAAAGATAAATAACATGTGTGGTGAACAAATTACAGCTGGGCAATTGACAGAAATGAAGGCTGCACCATAGTGCATATGCAAGACATAAAGATTACTATGTGATTCATGCAGGCATTACAACAAGATACATAGACCGTTATCCAACTGCATCTATGACTAAAAATCCACCCTTGGAATATCATCCAAACAAACGTTGGGTATTAAGTTGCAAGCAACAGATAATCGCAGTAAGCAAAGTGTGTAATGTAAACAATAACATCATCCTTAGACAAAGCATTGTTGTTTTTTCCCTAGTGGCAACAACACATCCTCCACCCGTCACGTTTCTATCACTCGAGCATGGATGCAAAGGAGGCATGAAGGTGTAAAAAAACGGAGGCATGAACCCACCATCGAGCATAAATACTTCCTCTTGGAGTTACTAGCATCTACTTGGCCAGAGCATCTACTAAATACAGAGAGCATGCAAGATCATAAATAACATATGCATCAAGATAACATGATAGATTGATAATCAGAAGACATAGCATTCAACATTCATCAGATCCCAGCAAACACAGCATTTAGCATTACATAAAGATGATCTTGATCATGTTAGGCAGCTCACAAGATCTAAACATGAGGCACAAAGTGGAGAAGACAACCATCTAGCTACTGCTATGGACCCGTAGTCTAGGGATGAACTACTCACGCATCACTTCAGAGGAGGGCATGGTGGTGTAGACCCCTCCGGTGATGATTTCCCCCTCCGTCAGGGTGCCGGGGTGAGCTCCAGAACCCTCTCGATCTCGGGATGACAGTGAGGGCGGCCTCTGGTGTTTCTCGGGTAAAATTGGGATATCCTTAGGGTTTACGCCTCGGGAGGAATAAATAGGCGAAAGGGCAGAGGCTGTGGAGGCTCAGGGGCCCCCACACCACCCCCGGTGCGGCCAAGGGGGCGCGCTACCCTATGGTGTGGGCCCCCTGAGGCCCCTCCGGGTCTCTTTGGGACTCCGTGGAACCTCCGGCATTTCTAAGACTTTCGGGCTTCGAATTTTCCAATTCCGAGAATATTTCCATAACAACTTTTCTGAAACTAAAAACAGCAGAAAACAGGGAACTGGCTCTATGGCATCTTGTCAATAGGTTAGTCCGGAAAATCGATAAAAATGACATAAAGTGTAAAGCAAACATGTGGGAAACAATAAGAAAACAACATGGAACATCAGAAATTAAGGATACGTTTATTACATATCAACATCCCCAACCTTAGTTCCTACTCGTCCTCGAGTAGGTAAACGACAAAACAAATAATTTCTGAGGTGACATGCTACCAACATAAACTTGATCATCAATAATGTAAAAGCATAAGTAAGCTGAGATCATAGAACTTCAACACAAACATGATAATAAAACTTTAATAATAAAGCACATCAATCACTTTGCATCATGAGAAGTAACTCAAATAAAAGATCATGAATAACAATGCAAAGAAAGATATACGTTTGTTTCAAGTATAAAGAAAACATGTCAAAGTGATATTTCGCTAGTCCTTAAGAGTGGGGCAAAACATAAATGCCAGGACACCATCAAAGTTCATGATGAAGACTAGAACAAATAATTAGAGAACTAGAAATAACACATCATGAATCAATTAATAATGTTTCTTGGACAAATGCACATAAAACTCAGAATGGCATAAATGCTCTCTCAACTGTGCATAAAGTTAGAAGATGGAGACTCAACGTAAAAGTAAAACAAAGGCCCTTCGTAGAAGATGGATCACTCATGTGTTAGAGCTTTTATTTTATTAAACGGAGGTATAAAAACTTGACACTCCTCCCAACCATCTTTCACAAACCATGGCTAACCAAATCCTCGGGTGCCTGCCAACAATCACATACCGTGGAGGAGTGTCTATATTTGAAGAGAGGTGTATGCTTATGTCAATGAATGGTAAACAAAAAATAAAGTACATCACAAGCCAACTAGACTTCACAAGAGAGGCTCCCATAGAAGCCCGCATCTGGGTAGAAGGTGATCCCCCTTTCTCTTTTGTTTACACAATTATGCTTTAACTGATAAATCAGGGGCAAAGTGAAGAGAACTGGTGTTGTTAATTTGGGGCTAGGCACCCCGCTGCCAGCTCTTCTATCATTGGATAAGCGGATGAAGCCAATAGTCCAGTGTGTGAAAGTCCAATCAACAAGTGAGATAAAGATTCTCTACTTACGTCCTCATGAGCTAAATCAGGAGCACAAAATAGGAGTAATTTTGAAAGTTTTAAAGGTAACACATGAGCAATTTACTTTGGAGTGACGGTTAATTACCACATGTAGGTACGTATGGTGGACACAATGGGAAAACTTTAGTGTCGAATATATACCAATTATGGGTATATCAGATGGTGTCCTACAGTGCCGGATTACCAGGGTGGCCTGGATGGTAATGGATTACGGTCCATTAGGCGGCCCAGTAACCCTACGCGCAGAAGCCGGATTCTAGAAGAACCCGGACCACAGCCCACGTGGTACGGCTTGGAGTAGAAGGCGGATTCTTGCCTTCCAAGTTAGAACTTACCGTAGTCTTCTAGGTTTCCTTTTCTGTAAGCCCTAACCCGTCTATTATATAAAGCCGGACGGGAGATAAGAGAGAGATAGACAATAAGCTAGAGGCTAACTTGCCGAGAGGCTGATCCTTGTCGAGTAGCTAAACCTAACTTGCATTGTACTTTGCATACTTCAAACTTCAGCCCTGATTTAGTGAGATTGCAGGAGTAGGAACGCCGCCTAGTTGCGACGTACCGAACCTAGGTAAAACCCTGGTGTCATTGTTCGTCATACGATCACGTCCCCCCACATCTCTATCGGTAGTCTCATGGCACCCCCGTCTATGAATTCTACCATGATGTCTCGACAGTTGGCGCCCACCATGGGGCCAGCGACGTCAGGCGTTATGTTTCGATCGGGGATACTCGGTGGTATTGGCAGTACCATAACTGTCGGAAGTCTAGAATTCGACAACGACGTCGGGCGCTTCCTCGACAACGGATCGTACATGCCAGCGCGGAATCATCTGGTAAGTGCCTGCGTTTACCGATTGGATCTGCAAACATCTTTATCGGATTAACTGCAGAGGCAACGGGATTCTGTGGTGGAAGCAAATTTATCAAAAATTGGCATATGGCGTATGTTTGCATCTCAAAAACTCCGTCATTAATTCCAAAGACATTCCATAACAGTTGTATGCAAAGCACCACTAGGGGATATAATCAACAATGCGGACGCAACGGTCCGAGTAGCCAAATGGGGCATCGAGTTGGTTGTTCGACATTAAGTACCAACCCCGGACGGCAATAAAATCCCAGGTGTTGGCAGATTTCGTCGCCGAATGGACAGAAGTAATGGAAAACACACCAATGCCGGAGTCAGAATACTGGGTTATGCACTTTGATGGATCCAAGATGAAGGAAGGCGCTGGAGCTGGTGTAGTCCTAAAATCCCCAAGGGAGATACAATGGAGTATGTATTACAAATACACTTCAACGCCAGTAATAATGTGGAAGAATACGAGGCTTTGCTTCATGGCTTACACATTGCGAAACAAATATGTGTCAAACGCATCTTATGCTATGGTGACTCAGATTTGGTACATCATCAGCTCAACCAAACATGGGACGCCAAAAGCCCCATCATGGCCGAATATCGGAGAACGGTGGACGAGTTTGCAATTTGCTTACTGGGATTTGAAGTACTTCATGTCAAAAGGGAAGAAAATTGGAACGCGGACGCATTAGCCCGCATGGGCTCGGAAAGAGTGAAAACCCTGCCACCAGGTGTGTTTGTCCAGCATTTGCACGAACCATCCATAAAAGGTGGAGATGTTCGTTAACCCGGATTGGACAATTCCATATTTAAACTTCTTAGTAGATCAGAAGTACCCGGATGGAGCAGACAAGGTCTTGCAAAGACAAATAAAATGTCGATGCAAAGGATACACGGTAATCAATGGTTGCCTTTATAAACGCAGCACTACCGGAATTTTTCTGCGATGTATTTCGCCAGAAGAAGGACGAGAAATTCTGCAAGAAATCCATGCTGGAGATTGCGGACATCATGCTCAATCAAAAATCATAGTCAAAAAAAGCATTCCGTGCAGGGTTTTTTGGCTAACAGGCAAGACAGATGCCGAACACATAGTCAATACTTGTGCCGGATGTCAGTATTACGCCAAGCAGACGAATTTCCCAGCCTAAGCACTAAAACCTATCCCTATTACATGGACATTTGCGGTCTGGGGGCTAGATATGATGGGACCATTCAAAACTGCAAGAGGAGGACTTACACATCTATTGATTGCAGTGGATAAGTATACCAAGTGGGTGGAGGCAAAACCCATCAAAAAGCTTAACGGTGTAACAGCCAGAAATTTTATCATTGACGTAGTCATGAGATACGGCGTTCCACACAGCATAATAACCGACAACGGGACAAATTTCTCTATTGGAGAGTTGGCAAAATATTACCGACAAATGGGAATACGCCTAGATCTTGCATCTGTGGCACACCCACAATCCAATGGACATGTTGAAAGAATGAACAGTTCAATCCTGCAAGGAATACGCCCAAGACTCGAATCTCCTCTTCATAGAGCAGCTGGAGCATGGGTGGAAGAGTTACCCTCTGTGCTTTGGAGTATTCGAACAATGCCAAAAAGGTCAATAGGGCAAACCCCGTTTTCCCTAGTTTACGGCGTGGAAGCAGTCCATCCAACGGACATGATCCATGATAGCCCAAGAGTGCAGGCTTTCAATGACTCGGATGCCGAAAGCGCACGACAGGATGTCGTCGATCTCCTAGAGGAAGAACGAGAACTTGTGTTTCAAAGATCTGCCATTTATCAGCAAGGTTTACGACGTTATCATAGTCATAAAATCAGGCATCGTTCTTTTAAAGAAGGTGACCTAGTTCTAAGATTGGTACAGCAAAGAAAGCACAAATTGGCCCCAGTTTGGGAAGGACCATTCGTCATCAGCAAAGCTATGAAAAATGGATCATACTATCTTGTAGATATTCGAGACACGGAAGATGATCCCGAAAGACCGAATCGCAAAAGAAAGAGAAAGATAGATGACGAACTAGGGGAGACCAAAAGACCCTGGAGCATCCAGCAGACAAGGCATCTCCCTTCAGTCATCCGAGTCGTCTTCACTGCTGGATTCCTCGGGAGTTTCCGGAATAGTTTCTTCCGGTTAGAAGGTGGAGATGTTGACCATGGTAGCGATCTTGGTGGCGTGACCTTTGATGTCTTCAAAGATGTTGGCCCGCAGAGCCGCCGTGTATCCTTGCGGGATGCCGGACGCCACGCGCCAAGATTTGGCGTCAGGGTAGTGCATGCGCATGAGCCCTAGAGCCATGTGCGCACCACCACGCGCCGCGGAGCGTAGGATGGACTCCCTCGACTCCGCCACCTCCACGATAGCTTCCGAAAGTTTTGTAACTTCCGAGAACTCGCCAGACCTGGAAGGAAGGCATTTTTTGACCAGGAACATCCCCGCAGCCTTGATTGCGGTGAATACCTTCCCAAAAGCTCGGATTTTCTCAATCCGAGTAAGCTGGGGGCTATCTCCTGTTTCAATAAAACACAAAAAGTGTTAGCAAAACAGAGAAAGATGTAAACATGGGAAATCCGGTAAAAGGTAAAGTACTTACCGAGAATTTTGTCCATCTCGGCGCCCTCCTCCAAGCGCTGGTTCAAGGCTTTCTCCAAATCTCGGATGGTGTCCTTGTCCTTGTCTGCTTGGCTGGAGGCATTGGACTCGGCAATGCCAACGGCCAATTGGCTGGCCTCCAGGTCCTGCTGCAACTTCATATTGAGCTTATGAAGATCCAGGTTTTCCCGGCACAGGTTCTCGGCATTGCCGGCATCTTCAGCAATTTGTTTGGCTTTCGCCAAAGAAGCTGAAAAGCAAGTAAAAAAAGACGAGTTAGGAAACTCGGAAAAATACTTAGAAAAAATTACACAACTGGAAGCAGAGAAAATATCTTACCTGTTGATTCCTTCAGCTGCTGCTGAGTGGATGCCAGTTCCGCCTCCTTACCCTCAAAAATCGAAAGAAGGGATTTCACCTCCTTGTTCTTGATGGTAAGTTTGTTGAAAACTTCCATGTTGATGTTTTCAGTGGTTTGCTGAAACATGAAAAAGAGAAAAAAAAATGCTTAAGTTGAAAACAAGCATAAAAGCGAAAAAAGCATTAAGGCAAAAGCTTGCATTTGACTTATTTCTTGGGGGCTAGAGGTATTACCTGGCTCATCCGCTGCAAACCTGACCAGGTTTCGTTGAACTTTTTTGCAAACTCTGCAAAAAGAGTCTCGTCGTTTCTAAGGCCCTCATGAATGACCTTGAAATCCTTATCAAAAGTGAGAATAGGATCTTCCTCAGCTGGCTGAGAAGGACCTCCCATTTCCGTGGCCGCCCTTTCCCTCGTGTCCGTTTCCGGCAGAATGGGATGGCTTGTCTGCTGGGTTTCTTCGTTTGTAGCAGCAGCATGTTCTTCTGTAGCTGCAACGGGAGTATCTGGGGAAGTTGCAGGAGAAGGGTGTGGACCTATTTTGGCCGCAGACTTAAACCTCTTTAGCTTTTTAGGCTTCAAGGTTGAGGGAGGCAGGCTAAAAAGAGAATTACCGGAGAATTAAAAATCCGAGACAAAGAAAATAAGTTCCGACAAAAAATAGCAAACCCGGAAGTCAAACTTGGAGTAGCGACGGAGACACCGTCAAGATCGATTACTTCCTGGGAGGCGGAAATCTTCTTGCGTTTCCGTCCACCTGCGAAGTTGGCACGCAATGCGTCCAACTCGGCATCGGTTGCAAGGTCCGACTCAAGAAGATCGAAGATCTGTCAAAAAAGACAAAGTCCGGGTTAAGACAATTATCCGAGAAAGAAAATAACGTGAAACCCAACATATAAAAGACGTACCTTTGTATCCGGGTTAGTCGCTGTGTACATCGGCCGACTTTATTCATATTGGTCGCGTGCTGCGACCAACTGATTCATGCGCTTCCGCAAATCCTTCGCTGTCAAGGATTTGTCCGTCGTCCGCATGGCGTTCGTGGTTCCCGTGTAGTCGCATAAGAGTCGGGGACCGTGGTCAGCCAAAGGCTGAATTCGCCTCTCTAACCAGCATAGAACTGTATCCATGCCGGTCAGAGGTGGATTGGAAGTGACGAGTTTGGCGATGCGCCGCTTAATTCTAAGAAGATCTGGCGGCATGGTTTGCACTGCTTTAGTCGCCCAATTTTCATGGGGAGTGGCGGCAGTGTTGGCGAAAGGTGGAATCCCCGTTGTTTTTCTAGGGAATGGGACGTCTGGGTGGTAGAAGAAGGAACCTGTCCATAATTTGACGGATTCCGAAGTTTTTATCTTGGGGAACCAATCTTCCCTGAATCTACGCAGGGTGAAAGAAATGGTTCCACAAGTCAGGAGTGCGCCCTCTTAGGGGTTTCGCTTAACCCTGAAACAGTACATCCAGAAATCTAACCTAGGGGCTATTCCTAAATACCCTTCGAAGAGGGCCTAGAACCCGGCAAAGTAGAGAATGGAATTAGGTGGCAAGTTGTGAGGCTGAATGTTGTAATGATTGAGTACCTGGAGGAAGAAGGCAGATGGCGGAAATCCCATACCTCGTGAGATATGAGAAGTGAGAAGAACCCGCTCTCCAGCCCTAGGTAAAGGCTCGGACTCTTCCTCCTCGTACCGCCATTTCCCTTTCTCTATCAACCCCTCCTTCTCCATTGTCGGAAGAAGGGAGGGAGGAATGCTGCTCTGGCTCCAATTGCCGGAAGATTCGCCCTCGTCCTCGGCTCCAGCGGCAGCGGCCGCGGCGGCGAGCTCCTCTCCGACAAGAGTGATCTTTTCCTCCGCCGTTTCGGGAGCGAGAGGCGGAGGCAGCGCAGAGGAAGACCCGGTCAGGTCATCGGCCGCGAGATGTGGGTCCTCGCGGGCCTGGCCTCCGGAGATGTTCTCCGGCACGTCGACGGTGGCGCGGCTCGGCGAGTCGAGCAGCGGATCCATCGAATTGATGATGTCGTCGATGTCCGTGGCAACGGAGTGCTCCTGAGATGCGCGTGGTGAGTCCATTATTTGGCGGCGCGACGAGGACCTCGAGCTCTCCGACGAGAAGTCCGGGAACGGCGCTGCGCAAGCACGGCTCTGCTTTGATTCTCACTGGACTAAGGCTCGGGGGCAATGGCGCTTGAGCTCGAAGGTGAGAGGAGAGCAGAAGGATTGCCGGAGGGGATGAAGTGGGCTATTTATAGCCGGAAATCCTTTACGATGCGTGCTAACGGCACTTTTGACCGTTGGATGATCAACGCGTGCCACTCGCCAGCAAATCCAGGAAAAGAATCGACATGTGATTATGGCTATCTCCTCGTTTCCCGTGAGAATCTGTCAAAGATACGTTTCAGGGTTTCACACTCGAAACTCAAACGTCCCTGACATCAGCATGATTTCATCGCTGACGTAGGAAGTTCCTTCTCCACGGAGGCACGTGGAAGAAAAAGGCGGATTTCCCGAAATCCGAGTTTCGTGTTAAAACATGATTTGAAGGAAAAGAAGAATCAAGACGAAGAGCCGACATTTCTCGGAAAGAATGCAATTTGACGAAAGACGGCGATTCAGAGTCTTAATCCTTCTTGGGGGCTACTGTCGGATATATACCAATTAGGGGTATATCAGATGGTGTCCTAAAGTGCCGGATTACTAGGGTGGACTGAATGACAATGGATTACGGTCCATTAGGCGGCCCAGTAACCTGACGCGCAGAAGCCGGATTCTAGAAGAACCCGGACCACAACCCACGTGGTACGGATTGGAGTAGAAGGCGGATTCTTGCCTTCCAAGTTAGAACTTACCGTAGTCTTCTAGGTTTCCTTTTCTGTAAGCCCTAACCCGGCTATTATATAAAGTCGGACGGGAGATACGAGAGATATAGACAATAAGCTAGTGGCTAACTCGCCGAGAGGTTGATCCTTGTCGAGTAGCTAAACCTAACTCACATTGTACTTTGTATACTTCAGGCTTCAAGCCTGATTTAGTGAGATTGCAGGAGTAGGAACGCCGCCTAGTTGCGACGTACCAAACCTGGGTAAAACCCTGGTGTCTTTGTTCGTCATACGATCACGTCCCCCCACATCTCTATCGGTAGTCTCATGGCACCCCCGTCTATGAATTCTACCACGATGTCTCGACATTTAGTTTAGGGAGTTGGATGCATGAGTAGAGCTCATACTCAGTACAGGTGGAGGCTAGCAAAAGACTGGGAGCGACAAATCAAGAGAGCATAAGAGCCATAATCATGCATATCGACATAAACATCATTAATCAAAGCATAAGTGGTACCACAAGTTCAAAAACTAAATGATCATAGAGGCTATTCGTGACTGGTTCATAATCATAAACATGGTGTGAGCATGCGCAAAGACAACCAAATAAAACATCCAAAGGAGAACACCACAAATTTATGCTTCAATATGACAAGAACAACTCATGATTCTTTCAATGGCACATTAAACACTCTCAGCTATTTGAGGCTAATCATGCTACTAAATAACCACAATGCTTTAAAATAAAATAACATCTAGCATGATATGAAAAAGTTCTAGCCACGGTCTATACAAGCTTCTACTTGCACCATTAAAAATTCTACCTCAAGCAGTAGTTTCTTTTTTCCAACAAGCACCATACAAATCATGCTTTATCAAAAATTCTCTACATGATACAACAATAAAACATGAGAGGTCTCACATAACACTACTAAAACTAACAGCTCTGAATAAAAGAGGCAATGAAAACGAGAGCTAAACAGGAATTTTTGCAGCAGCTACAAGAAAAACTAACAATACATGCATAGCAAGTATTCAAACAAAAAAGCGGAGCGTGTCTCTATCCCAAACAAAGAATGCTAGGATCCAACTATATTATTTCATAAAGTAAAACAAAATAAAAACAAACAGACTCTCCAAGTAAACTTCATATGATGTGACCGAATAAAAATATAGTTTCAATAGAAGTGACCTGATAGATAGTTGATGAAGAAGGGGATGCATTGGGAATCCCCAAGCTTAGATGCTTGAGTCTGCTAAAAATATGCTTGGATGAACCACGGGGGCATCCCCAAGTTTTGACCTTGCAATCTTGTTCAACACATATATCACCTCTTCTCTTGACACTTGAAAACTTCCTTCACACCACACTCAAACAATAATTCGCATTAGAGGGTTAGTGCAACAATAAAAAAATCCATTGGTTCTGCATGGCACAAGTGCTATTGATAATTTTAAACATTAGCTACAGCCACTGATGTTTCGTGAAGCAAAGAATCCACTTCACATCGCAAAAGAGCAAATGCAAGAAAAATGGCAGAATCTGTCAAAACCAGAACTGTTTGTAAAGACGAATTTTTTCGAGGCACTTATGTTGCTTAGATAGAAAAACTTAACTAACAAAAAAGTTGCGGAATTAGCTGAGGAATAAGCACAAAATTATTCAGATCATTCTGAGCTTCCAGGATTTTATACGATTTTTTACGGTGGACAGCAGAAATCTATTTCCCACGGAGAAATCCGAAAACCAACTCCAACTCTCGTCACAAACCTTACTTGGCACTACTAAAACATGAAAAAAAATATACAAAGGAGATTCTACAGAATTATACCACCCCTTGACTCAAAGAAAACAGAGAAAAACAAAGAAAAAAAATAAAACCATGGGTTATCTCCCAAGAAGTGTTTTTCTTTAACGCCTTTTAGCTAGGCCCAGAAAAGTGGAACCAAGTATTTTCAAATGAAGAAGCATCCAAATTGTTACGACGCTTATGTTTACCTTTATTACCCTTATTCTTCTTAGGGAACTGATGGTCCAAGCATGATTTGGAGGTGCAATTCATGGTACCTTTTCCCATATAAATAGTTGCTCCTAAGAGCTTCAAAAGAGATCTTCTAAGGGTAGTTTGTCTTCCATCTGCACATTCAACAACAAGATAATCAGTGGAGACTATTTTTCCTAGGAGTTTTGTAAACACTCCCTCAGATATCCCAATGGGAAATATAGTGGTGTTATTAATGAGAGGAATTTATTCTCCTCCTTCAGCTAGCCCCCAAAGGTTCAAAGATTCAGAAATTTCCTTAGGCATAAGACAAGATTCATACATGATATCACAACGAGCATGAAATATTTTGTCACACCTGAGTTTTTGGAACCTTGTACTGTAGTTCAAGGAAACAAAAATGTGGGCCAACAATTTTTTTTTTACCACAAAATGTTTTCTTGAACCAACATTGTGTATGTGACAAGAATCATATATGCAATGTAAGTTTTGTTTCATTTTAAAACCAATACCAAAATTTCCTGAAAACACTTTTATGAATTTTCCTTGATGTTTTCCATACTGCTACTTGAGTGATTTTTATTCCAAGACTTGGATCATGCTTGATAGCATATTGATATAAACTTTTAAACTTGTTGGATCCAAGAAAACGAAATTTCAAAATGAAATATGGCATTTTCCTTCTAAGTTTTCTATAGAAACTATTCCCTGAAAATATAGCCAAGTACCTGTTTTCCACACTTGTTTTCACTAGGCTATAATATTCTATTTTGTGTTTTCTTGACTTGTACTTGTTCCTTGATATATGTACTACAAATCCATAATCTTGGATTGGATTTTGGAATAAGAAAAATAATATTTGGCTTGTTGTTTTTTTGGAAGAAAAATAAGACAAAAAAAGACATTTTTAGAAAACAGAGAAAAACAGAAAGTACCCTTTTTCCCACTTTTTTTTCATAGCCTTACACTATTCCAAAAAAAAATTAAAAGATGTTTCTGAAATTTTAAAACATGTTTAACAAACTACAACTTGGAAAACAAAATTTGGAATTCATTTGGTCTCTGAAAACATCCTGAACTTTTTGCTCATTTCTTCTGTTTTTCAACACTTAGAAAAATTCTTTAAGTGTTAACTGAACTTTTCTGAATTTTCTGGAAACAGTTGTTGTTACAAAGTTTGAAAAATGTTTTCATTGCCTTCTCTTGCAAATTTGGAAGTGAGACTTTGTCACTTGTGTTGACCATTGTTTGAACTCCACCTTGGATTCCTTGCATGGCTTCTAAAAGACTTAGGGAGGGAGAAATCGAGTGAGAAAGAGAGAGGGGATAGTGAGGGATGGCATGGCATGGTGAATAGTGGCATGGCTACTGTATCCATACCTTGCCTCTCCTCCACCCCAAAGGCCAATGTTGACTTGCCCCAAACCTCTCCTTGCCCCCTGACATAGTTCCTTGGCCGTGCACATCGAGGACATGCCTCTGGGCGCCCCCATGCCGCTCCCTGACACCCACCCGAGGGCATCCTCGTGCACACGCCCTCAATGCCATGGGTATAAGCTCTCCCAAGCATGTCCGTCTCGGCACCGCACTCCCTCACCTCCCCACTCTCATCCTCACCCAAAGGAACCGAGTCCGAACGCCTCTACACGCGCCACAAGCTCAAGGCTCGCCGCCGGCCACCGATAGACGTCGAGGTGGTGCCCCATGTAACCATGCCATCCCACCCCTTGTGCTCGTCACCGTTGAGGTCCCCATGGTCCGTATAGTCGCCCTGACCAGTTCCCGTGCTCTTGTTTGTGCAGGAACGCCGCCGCCATCTGTTTCGCCGCCGCGGGCGCATCGCTCGACGCCATCGTTGTACGCCACTACCACCGCCCAACTCCTCGCCCCTCGATGCCCACGGGCCCCTGCAACAGTCCTGACCCGCGCGGCCCCTCGCCGCAGCCCCCACGGTGAGCACACGGCCGCCCGTTTATCCCCGTCGTCCTCGGGTGAGAGAGAGGGAGTAGAGGAGGAAGACGAACGAGGGGTGTTGATCCGGAGATCAACGACCCCGTTGAACGACCGTTTTCCCGTGCGACGCACGCGCGCGCTAGCCACGCTGGGCCGCTTTGGCTGCTAGCTGGGCCGTGCGGTGGGAAAACCCAACCCACCCCTCTGTTTTGTTTTTCTTTTTATAAATCATCTGAAACTTGCAAGTTTACTTTGGCTCTGTTAAAAATAGTTTTCTTGCACACTAAAATCTACAAAAATTCCTTGCAGTAGTTTAATGTTTTCTTAAGCATCCCCAATTGGTAGATCTGTGTTTGCATCTTTATTTTTGTTGTGATAATTAAAATGGCACAGACTGTCTGTGGGACCATTTGGAGCATAAATTTTTTGTGTGTGTCTCAATTTTGGTCAAACCAAACTGTTTTGAGTACCTAGTGAGTATATCTATCCATAGAACTTGGCCTCACATCAAGGTGAGTCACCAAATTGAAATGCCATCCATTTTGGTATTGGACCAATAGGATTTTCTATGATTTTGAGAAGGAGTTGAAAAAGTATTTTTGAGGTGAATACAATTGGATGAGTTTGTATATGACTAGATATATCTAATACTACTTCGGTAAATTTTTAGAGTTATAGATTATTTTTGGTGAGCATTTATAGAAACAACACCTTTTTTGTTTTCTTTATTACTTGTGTATTTTTTTGAATAAATGTTTGATTGTTTGAAACTTGTTTCCTAGCATGTATGGATGTGTGACTACTTGTTATTAGGTTGTTTTCTTGTAGTAAAAATACATTAGGAAGTGTGTGCATGTTTGGAAATCAAATAGAGATAGAAATAGCCTTCTAGCGTTTTCTAGTATTTATTTTTGAATAGATTGTGTGAGCAAATCTTTGTATGTTTGCTACCTAGATTTTTTATATGGTTATGCTAGGTCCAGTACCATTTTGGTACTAATATTTTGAGGTTAGCATCTCTGTTATCTTGTACCTTATTTTGTAGAAATGCATTTGTAGCAATGTTTGTTGTTTTCACTTTATTATTTTCACTAGTATGATAGTTGTGTGATGAATGTTTTGATAGGTTATTTTGTCAGGTGTGACCAGAGGTTTTGTTACCTCTTTATTCCTTGGTATTAGTGGGCCCATAACCCACTGGTCCCATTGCATTTTGGGTTAGGGATACAAATCCCCTACCATACACTTATTGAATAGTATCTCATATTTCTATATGTTTGTTTAGTATTTTCCACCAAGGAAAATGGTGGGTTGTTTTTACTTGATTGATTGAAGTATTAGTAATGCTTTGTGAATCCTAGTATATTTAGTTGTGGTGCATTTTTTGATAGTATGTTCCCTTGGGAATATCATTTAAAGAAGTGTTTGTCTATTGTTTTGAAATAAATGGAGTGTTGTCGCTAATATAATTATTTTTCCTAGTGATTGGTAGATTATGTGTGGATAGATTTCCTTGAGTGTTTGGATTTTTTAAAGTGTTTAGTTGAGCTTGTATTGAGTGCGTAGCTACTGGTTGCATAGAATGTCACTTGATTGTTTGTCATTGGTTGATTAGAAAACATGTTTTATTAGACTTGGTTTATTCATGCTAAGTAGTTGTTTTCATAGAATTATTTTAGTATATGTGCTTACTAGCATGTGTAAGGTGTTGGTTTTGTGAGTAGGCATTTGTATTCATGTTTTTATTGTTTAGGAGTGTGCATCGTTATAGTATTGTTTGCTTCTCTAGTAAGGTATTAGTGCCACACCAGATATTATGAGTTGCTCTAGAATTGTTGTTTTTCTATTTATGATAGTACGATTATCCTAGCATGTTTAGGATGTTTTTCACTTCTTTTATTGGGGCATATATATTATAGTTGTTGTTGGTTGATGGGTTGTAGAATAAAATTATTTCTTATAGCATGCATGTGTAGAAATTGTCATACGAGTATGCTATTAGTGCACTCATGTTATTATGTTATGTTCTAGCTTTGTTATCTCTTGTGAGTATTATGTTTTAGAGTGTGTTTTATGACTTGTTACCATTGGTTGATCCACAGGTTTGTTTGGCTATTTTTCATTATTGATGGATTCCTTAGCTTGGGAGGTAGACTTAAGCATAGTTAGTGAGCTTATTCATTTGTGTTGTGTTTGTTGTTTGAAAGATTGTCTGATTGATTGTTTTAGCATGAGCCTTATACTAGGGTTATTATTGTGTTTAGTAGTATCTTGTTATCTATGCATTAAGTTAGTGGTACACTATGTTGGTGATGATTGCTTGAGTTGTTGTTAATACCCACTGCCATGGGTATTGCTTTGATTGGTTGTTATTATTTTAGTAGTCTCACCTTTGTGACCCCAAGCTATATTTTTAGCTTATTAAATATCGTGGTATGAGAGTGGTACACCCACTCCCTATATGATATTTAAAGTTGTGGAATATGGTTTCTCAACCATATGTATTTCTGACAATAGTATTGTACCATGAGTGTTTGTGAGATAGTTTTCTCGATAACTTTTGAGTGATTGCGCTAGTCTGAGTTTGCTTGCGGTATGTGTAGACTTGTTGTGTTGTTTGTCTTTTGTTTATTATTGTGTGACTTTATTTTCTTTTACAACGTTAGAAAACGAAGAAGAAGAAGGAGAAGTTGTCGAGCTGTGTGCCAAGTTCAAGCTACTTCAAGGCCAGGGACACTAAGAGATTTAAGGCAAGCCATCCTAATGCTTACTGTTATTACACTTATCATTATCTATTATGCATGGTTTTACTTCTGAAAGTTTTACAAAAACTTTGATTACCAAAAACTATTTTTGAGTGACTACTACTATTAATATTATATATTATCATTACGCCAGTAGTTGATACTTGTTGTTACCAAGCCCATAACCACCATATGGTATTTATTACCACCAAAAGTATAAGTCCCTAAGTGGACACCTTAAAAGTATGTTTTTGCAAAACAAAGGCATTATGGAAAACCCCGGTGGAAAGGTGAGGCCTTATCCACCGGAGGAATGTTGAAGTGGTCATTTTTGAGAGAAAGGTGTTTTACAAAAATGGCACATAACCTAGTCTTTGTCGGACAACCTTTACCGTACTGCCACTCTACCCCAATATGGGCATGGGGCTTAACTTGAAGTTTGTTTTTGTTAATGTGTGTTCTATCTCAATTTGCTATAAGGGGACGTACTCCCTCGAACCAAATGTCGCCAAGTTGTGAAACTTGTGACACATGAAGTGTGGGATTAAGTTTCCCTCCAGATGCAACAGTTGGGTCCTGACATGGCGGGGTTAGATCAGGTGCTGGGAAGAAACCATGAATCTCCTGTCATGGCGGGGTCGGACAAGTGCCGGGGATCAAACCCAACTGAAGAGATAGTCATATTCTAGCTTGAACACAGTGGATGGTTAGGATCGGTTATCTAATGTTTACATACTGTTGTTATAGTCCGTGGTTGTTCACGGCGAATTTACTGAATCTGGTGGATTGTGTACACCTCTGCAGTATCAAACTATTCTGAATAGCCGCATCCTCGGATATGGACAGTTGGATGGCCATGTAGCTAGCATTGTGTCAATGTTTTCAAAAAGGAGTTTTGAAAAGGAGTTTGAACTTATGAAGTACTGAAACAAGGAACCTTGTACCGTGGAGGTACCGTTGATGAAAAGCCAGAAGTTGTTTTACAAGAAGTTTTGCAAAGAGAAAACTTTCTTTTAACAAAGCTTTTACAAAAACTCTTGTACATACGATATCTACAAGAGAAAGAAAACTATATTATTTTCTTTTGAAGTATCTTTTTCAACAAAGATGTAGAGATTTTGAAAATCAACTATGGTATATCTTTCGTATATCATAGATAGTGAACCCTATGTATAGCCTACCTACTACACCATACAAGCATATTTTCAACCTGTAAGCTACATGATGGGTGTCTTGCTGAGTACATTCAAATGTACTCATATTGGTTTCAGCCCTGGTATTTACTTGCCAGACTTCGAGAAGGAGCCTCAAGAGGAGATCTACGAGGAGGAGTACTGCGCTAATGGACTTGCGAACTAGGATCGTCTCCCGGTCAGCGGCCTGTAGGTTAAGGCGTGACTTGGGCTCTACTACGTTGGGTTGTGTTTTAGTCTTCCGTTGTGTGTGTTGCGTAAGTCTTGTTGTAAATTTGTAATGGATTTTGTATCTGAATGCCAACTTGATATGTTGTTGACGACTGGTGTGATCTGGGATCGTGAATGTATGCATATCGGAGGTCCTTGAACAGTGGTTCGGGGGTCCTTACATGTTTCACCATTTATAACAACTTTCACCAAAGGAATCATTTTTGAGGATTCAAAATTTATTGGGACATGATCAAGATGTTCATGAATTTGGCTATATCCCTCTTTTAAAATAGAAATATGTGACTCAAGTGTGTTAAATCTAGCATAAATATTTGCAAAGGCTTTATCAGAACTACTGGGTAAACTGTAGGTTGCAATTAATTTTCTTATAGCATTGAAAGCTTGATCTCCATCACAATGAAGGAAATCCCCTCCTACCACAGTATCCAAAGCATATCTATAACAAAGAACAAGACCGAAGTAAAAGCTACGAAGGAACATGCTTAGAGTCATTTTAGGTTCAATTTTGCAATAAGAATAAAAAACTCTTGACCAAGCTTCCTTAAAATTCTCAACATTCCCTTGTTTGAAAGTAAAGATCATTTCCTCATGTGAGATGGTAACATGAACAGGTGTATTCATTTTAATAAGACCAAAAACAGGAATAAAACTACAGCTATTATAAGAACTATTTTTTTATGTTTTTGATAAAGAGAAGCAAACAAGACAAATAAAATAAACTAAGCGAAACAAAAACAAAGTAAAGAGTTGGAAGTGAGAGACTCCCCTTGCAGAAATTCTCTTCCTCCCCGGCAACGGCTCCATAAAATATGCTTGATGCGTGTAGACACACGTTCGTTGGGAAACCCCAAGAGGAAGGTATGAAGAGTCCAGCGGCAAGTTTCCCTCGGAAAAGAAACCAAGGTTGAATCGACCAGTAGGAGGAAGGAGTAACTTCAGAAGGTGAAGCGTCTGAGATGGCAGGGCGCACTACCGGTTCAGAAGCAACATGGAACCTGCACAATACAATCAAATCACTTTGCCCCAACGAAGCAGTGAGGTTGTTAATCTCACCGGTTTTGCTGAACACAAAGAGGTTAAAAGTATGGTGTGGAAAAAGTAGGAAAACAGTAGGAACAATATGAGAGCAGTATGAAAGCAGAAGGTGTTTATCAGTATGAGGTAAAAGGACCGGGGTCCACAGTTCACTAGTGGTGTCTCTCCGAGAAAGATAAATAACTTGTGTGGTGAACAAATTACAGTTGGGCAATTGACAGAAATGAAGGCTCCACCGTAGTGCATATGCAAGACATAAAGATTACTATGTGATTCATGCGGTCATTACAACAAGGTACATAGACCGTTATCCAACTGCATCTATGACTAAAAATCCACCCTTCGAATATCATCCGAACAAACGTTGGGTATTAAGTTGCAAGCAACAGATAATCGCAGTAAGCAAAGTGTGTAATGTAAACAATAACATCATCCTTAGACAAAGCATTGTTGTTTTATCCCTAATGGCAACAACACACCCCCCATCCGTCACGTTTCTGTCACTCGAGCATTGATGAAAAGGAGGCATGAACCCACTATAGAGCATAAATACTCCCTCTTGGAGTTACTAGCATCTATTTGGCCAGAGCATCTACTAACAACATAGATCATGCAAGATCATAAATAACATATGCATGAAGATAACATGAAAGAATGAAAATCATAAGGCATAGCATTCAACATTCATCAGATCCCAGCAAACACAACATGTAGCATTACATAAAGATGATCTTGATCATGTTAGGCAGCTCACAAGAACTAAACATGAGGCACAAAGTCCAGGGATGAACTACTCACGCATCACTTCGGAGGAGGGCATGGTGGTGTAGACCCCTGCGGTGATGGTTTCCCCCTCCGGCAGGGTGCTGGGGAGAGCTCCAGAACCCTCCCGATCTTGGGATGACAGTGACGGCGGCCTCGGGTGTTTCTCGGGTAAAAGTGGGATATCCTTAGGGTTTACGCCTCGGGGGAATAAATAGGCAAAAGGGCAGAGGCGGTGGAGGCTCAAGGGCCCCACACCACCCCTAGCGCGGCCAAGGGGGGCGCGCCACCCTATGGTGTGGCCACCCTGAGGCCCCCCTCCGGGTCTCTTCAGGACACCGTGGAACCTCCGGGATTTCTTAGACTTCCAGGCTTTGAATTTTCCAATCCGAGAATATTTTCAGAACAACTTTTCTAAAACTAAAAATAGCTGGAAAACAGGGAACTGGATCTATGGCATCTTGTCAATAGGTTAGTCCGGAAAATCGATAAAAATGTCATAAAGTGTAAATCAAACATGTGTGAAACAATAGAAAAACAACATGGAACATCAGAGATTAAGGATACTTTTATGATGTATCAACATCCCCAAGCTTAGTTCCTACTCGTCCTTGAGTAGGTAAACGACAAAACAAATAATTTCTGAGGTGACATGATACCAACATAAACTTTATCATCAATAATGTAAAAGCATAAGTAAGCTGAGATCATAGAACTTCAACACAAACATGATAAATAAAACTTTAATAATAAAGCATCGCAATCACTTTGCATCATGAGAAGTAACTCAAATAAAAGATCATGAATAACAATGCAAAGAAATATATATGTTTGTTTCAAGTATAAAGAAAGCATTTCAAAGTGATATTTTGCTAGTCCTTAAGAGTGGGATCACATAACACTACTAAAACTAACAGCTCTGAATAAAAGATGCAATGAAAACAAGAGCTAAACAGGAATTTTTGCAGCAGCTAGAAGAAAAACTAAGAATACTGGCATAGCAAGTATTCAAACGAAAAAGAGGAGCATGTCTCTCTCCCAAACAAAGAATGCTAGGATCCAACTATATTATTTCAGCAAGTAAAACAAAATAAAAACAAACAGATGATCCAAGTAAACTTCATATGATGTGACCGAATAAAAATATAGTTTCACGAGAAGTGATCTGATAGATAGTTGATGAAGAAGTGGATGCCTTGGTCATCCCCAATATTAGATGCTTGAGTCTTCTAAAAATATGCTTGGATGAACCACGGGGTTATCCCCAAGCTTTGACCTTGCACTCTTCTTGATCACATATATCACCTCTTCTCTTGAACTTGAAAACTTCCTTCACACCACACTCAAATAGCAATTCGCATTAGAGGGTTAGTGCAACAAATAAAAATCTATTGGTTATGTATGGCACAAGTTCTATTGATACTTGTAAAGAAATCGACCTGACATCGCAAAAGAGCAAATGCAAGAAAAATGGCAGAATCTGTCAAAACCAGAATTGTATGAAAAGACGAATTTTTTCGAGGCACTTAAGTTGCTTAGATTGAAAAACTTAAAGAACTAAAAATTTGCGGAATTAGCTGAGGAATAATCACAAAAAATTTCAGATCATTCTGAGCTTCCAGGATTTTATACGATTTTTTATGGTGGACAGCAGAAATCTGTTCCCTGCGCAGAAATCCGAAAACTAACACCAACTCTCGTCAGAAACCTTACTTGGCACTACTAAAACATGAAAAGAAAGATACAAAGGAGTTTATACATAATTATACAACCCCTTGACTCAAAGAAAACAGACAAAACAAAGTAAAAAGAAAACCATGGGTTATCTCCCAAAAAGTGCTTTTCTTTAACACCTTTTAGCTAGGCCCAGAAAAGTGGAATCAAGTATTTTCAAGTGAAGAAGCATCCAAATTGTAACTTGTTCGAATAATGAAATCAAAATACAACTTCATTCTTTTTCTAGGAAATTGTTCCATGCCTTTCTTGAGTGGGATCTGAAATTTAATATTCCCCTCTTTCATATCAATAACAGAACCAACAGTTCTAAGAAAAGGTCTTCCCAAAATAATTGGACAAGAAGCATTGCATTCAATATTCAAGACAACAAAATCAACGGGGACAAGAGTATTATTAACCATGATAAGAACATCATCAACTCTCCCCAAAGGTTTCTTTCTAGCATTATCAATAAGACGAATATCCAAATAACAAGGTTCCAATGGTGGTAAATCAAGAATATCATAGAGTTTATTGGGCATAACAGAGATACTAGCACCAAGATAACATAGAGCATTGCAATCAAAATCATTCACTTTCATTTTAATAATAGGCTCCCAACCATCATCTAGCTTCCTAGGGATATAGGCTTCACATCTTAATTCATCCTCTCTAATTTGCATGAGAGCATTTGAATATGTTTTGTGAAAGCCATATTCATAGCACTAGCATTAGGACAACTAGCAAGATTTTGTAAGAACTTAATCACTTCAGTTATGTTGCAATCATCAAAGTCAAGATAATTTTTATCAAAGATAATGGGACCATTGTCTCCCATGTTTCTAAAAATTTCAGCACTTTTATCAGGAACATTTTTAGCAGTTTCAGGCGGTTTTGCATTTTTACTAGCAGAAGCGGGAGTGTTTTCAACACTAGTTACTTTACCATTGATAGTAGAAGGTTTTATAGCATGAGAAGCTTCAGTTTTACTAGTGGTGGTAATGGTGCAAATATTAGCTATATTATTCTTTCTAGCTATTTCATCTTCTCTTTCCCATCTAGCATGCAATTCAGCTAACATTCTAACATTGTCATCAATTCGAATTTGGATAGCATTTGTAGCAGCAAAAGGATTCTCATCTATGGTTTCAGTTTTAGCAGTCATTCTATTAATCAAAGAAGATTGAGCTTTAGACATGGAATAAATTGAAGTTTCAACATGAGCAATTTTAACTTGCAACCCAGATATTTCTCTATTTAAACTCTCAAGTTGATAGCTGATATTTCTTAACATAACAGATTGTTCTTCCATAGTTTTTAGTAAATAATTTATTTTGCTCAAATTGTTTTTGTATAATGTCTTTAGTGGCTCTTTGAACTTCTGAAATTCTTTCATTTGACATTCCAGTTCTATCATTATTACCATTAATAAAAGGATATGGTCTATAATTATTGCTACCAAAATTAATCCTATAAGCATTGGTGTTGAAATTATTATTTTTAATGAAGTTCACATCAACATGATCTTCTTGAGCGACCAAAGAGGCTAAAGGAACATTATTTGTATCAATAGGAGCATGACCATTGATAGGCATAGACATAATAGCATCAAGTATCTCATTCAAAGAGGAGGTTTCTTCAACAGAATTTACCTTCTTACCAGTTGTAGTCTCTCAAAGTGCCACTCAGAATAATTTACCATCATATCATAAAGAAGCTTTGTTGCTAACCCCAAGGTCATGGACATAAAGGTTCCTCCAACAGCTGAATCTAGAAGGTTTCTTGAAGAAAAATTCAGACCTGCATAAAACATTTGTATGATCATCCAAGTAGTCATTCCATGAGTGGGACAATTCTTTACCAAAGATTTCATTGTTTCCCAAGCTTTAGCAACATGCTCATTATCAAGTTGCTTAAAATGCATGATGCTACTTCTTAAAGAAATAATCTTAGCAGGAGGATAATATTTTCCAATGAAAGCATCTTTACACTTAGTCCAAGAATCAATACTACTTCTAGGCAAAGATAGCAACCATTATTTAGCTCTTCCTCCCAAAGAGAAAGGAAACAATTTCAGTTTAATAATATCTCCATCAACATCCTTATATTTTTGCATCTCGCATAGTTCAATAAAATTATTAAGATGGGCAGCAGCATCATCAGTACTAACACCAGAAAATTGATCTCTCATAACAAGGTTTAACAGAGCAGGTTTAATCTCATAAAAATCCGCAGTAGGAGCAGGTGGAGCAATTGGTGTGCTAATAAAATCATTGTTGTTGGTGCTAGTAAAGTCACACAACTTAGTGTTCTCAGGAGTAGTCATTTTAACAAGACAAAAAACAGGAATAAAACTAAAGCTAGTATAAGAACTAAATTTTTTGTGTTTTTGATAAAGAGAAGCAAACAAGACAAAATAAAATAAAATAAGCAAAACAAAAACAAAGTAAACATATTGGAAGTGAGAGACTCCTCTTGCAGAAATTCTCTTCCACCCGGGCAGCAGCGCCAGAAAACTTTGTTGATGACTAACGTTGGTAGACCCCAAGTGCAAGGTGTGAAGAGTGCAGCGGCAAGTTTTCCCTCAGAAAATAAACCAAGGTTGAATCGACCAGTAGGACGACAAGCAATCTCTGAAGGACGATGTAGCTAAGGTGGCAGGGCTCACTACCGGTTCAGCAGCAACGTGGAACCTACACAGCACAATCAAATCACTTTGTCCCAACGTAGCAGCGAGGTTGTCAATCTCACTGGTTTTGCTGAACACAAAGAGGTTAAACGTATGGTGTGGAAAACAGTATGACAAGAGTATGAAAGCAGTAGCAGCAGTATGAAAGCAGTATGAAAGTAGTAGGTGTTTTATCAGTATGAGGAAAAAGGACCGGGGTCCACAGTTCACTAGTGGTGTCTCTCCGTGAAAGATAAATAACATGTGTGGTGAACAAATTACAGTTGGGCAATCGACAGAAATGAAGGTTGCGCCGTAGTGCATATGCAAGACATAAAGATTACGATGTGATTCATGCGGGCATTACAACAAAATACATAGACCGTTATCCAACTGCATCTATGACTAAAAATCCACCCTTCGAATATCATCCGAACAAACGTTGGGTATTAAGTTGCAAGCGACAGATAATCGCAGTAAGCAAAGCGTGTAATGTAAACAATAACATCATCCTTAGACAAAGCATTGTTGTTTTCTCCCTAATGGAAACAACACATCCTCCACCCGTCACGTTTCTGTCACTCGAGCACAGATGAAAAGGAGGCATGAACCCACTATCGAGCATAAATACTCCCTCTTGGATTTATTAGCATCTACTTAGCCAGAACGTCTACTAACAACGGAGAGCATGCAATATCATAAATAACATAAGCATGAATATAACATGATAGATTGATAATCAGAAGACATAGCATTCAACATTCATCAGATCCCAACAAACACAACATGTAGCATTACTTAAAGATGATCTTGATCATGATAGGCAGCTCATAAGATCTAAACATGAGGTACAAAGTGGAGAGAACAACCATCTAGCTAATGCTATGGACCGGTAGTATAGGGATGAACTACTCATGCATCACTTCGGAGGAGGGCATGGTGGTGTAGACCCCTCCGGTGATGATTTCCCCCTCCAGCAGGGTGACGGGGAGAGCTCCAGAACCCTCCCGATCTCGGGATGACGATGACGGCGGCTGATGCTACGTGTTGGGAACCCCAAGAGGAGGGTGTGATGAGTGTAGCGGTAGGAATTTCCCTCAGTTAAGAACCAAGGTTATCAATCCAGTAGGAGAAAGAGGATCTTTGGAAGGTTGATGCCACTGACGGTGGTGATGGCGCCTCACCGGTGTCCGCAACAACGCGGAACCTGCACACAACACAACCAAAATACTTTGTCCCAACGGTACAGTGAGGCTGTCAATCTCACCGGTCTTGCTGAAAACAAAGATTAGACGTATAGCATGGAAAATAATGTATGCTTGCAGTAAGTAAAGAAAGCAGGAAATTGTAGTGGTTTGTTTAACAGTGTAAGAAAATGGACCGGGGTTCATAGGTTCACTAGTGTTGTCTTTCCATAAAAGATAGCATGTTGGGTAAACAAATTACAGCTAGGAAATTGACAAATAAAGGTTGCACCGTAGTTCACTTCCATGACATGATGACTACTATGATATTTAGTGCGGGCATTACAACAATATACATAGACCGTAATCCAACTGCATCTATGACTAATAATCTTCCCTCAGGTTATCATCTGAACCCCCTTAGGTATTAAGTTGCAACCAACAGATAATCGCATGAAGCAATGTGTGTAATGTAAGCAATGATTGTGCACGCGGGCACTCACACCGCTGTTTTCTCCCTAATGTCAACAACACATCCTTCCCCGTCATGTTTCTGTCACTCGAGCACAGGCGAAAAGGAGGCATGAACCCATTATCAAGCATAAATACCCCCTCTTGGAGTTACCAGCAACTACTTGGCCAGAGCACCACTAGCAACGGAAAGCATGCAAGATCACAAATAACATAAGCAATAAAAGACTATAATCAACTTGGCATAAGTTCAATATTCATCGGATCCGAGCAAACACAACACAAAGAGTTACATAAGAACAATCTCGATCATGTTAGGAAGCTCACGAGATCTAAACATTAAGGCATAGGAGGAGAAGACAACCATCTAGATACTGCTATGGACCCGTAGTCCAAGGACGAACTACTCACGCATCACTCCGGAAGCGGGCATGGTGATGTAGAGGCCTCCGGTGATGATCTCCTCTCCAGCAGGATGCTGGAGGCAGCTTCAGAACCCCTCTGATCTAGGGTTGACGATGACGGCGGTTGTGGAACTTTTCGGGGATTTTTTATCAGGTGTCTAGGGTTTTCCATCAGGGGGAATAAATAGGCGAAAGGCATAGGTGGTGGAGCCCTGGGGGCCCCACACCAGCCCCTGGCGCAGCCAAGGGGGGCGCGCCACCCCATGGTGTGGGCCCCTGGTGCCCCTCTTCGACTCCTCTTCGGTCTTCTGGAGGCTTCCCGGGAAAATAGGACTTCCGGGCTTCGAACTTTCCAATTCCGAGAATATTTCTAGAACAACTTTTCTGAAACTAAAAACAACAGAAAACAGGGAACTGGCTCTATGGCATCTTGTCAACAGGTTAGTCCGTAAAATCGATAAAAATGACATAAAGAAGGGAGAAAAATGTAGCAATTGACATAATATTATCATGGAGCACCAGAAATTATAGATACGTTGGAGACGTATCAAGCATCCCCAAGCTTAGTTCCTACTCGTCCTCGAGTAGGTAAACGATAAAACAATAATTTCTGAGGTGACATGCTACTATCATAATCTTGATCATAAAAATGTAAAAGTATATGCAAGCTGAGATCATAGAACTTTTAACACAAACATGATAAATAGAACTTTAATAATAAAGCATGGCAATCACTTTTCATCTTGAGAAGTATCTCAAATAAAGTTCATGAATAACAATGCAAAGAAAGATATATGTTTGTTTCAGGTATAGAGAAAGCATGGCAAAGTGATATTTTGCTAGTCCTTAAGAGTGGGGCAAAACATAAATGCCAGGACACCTTCAAAGTTCATGAGGAAGACTAGAGCAAATAATTTGAGAACAAGTAATAACACATCATGAATCAGTTAATAATGTTTGTGCGACAAATGCACATAAAACTCAAAAATGGCAAAAATGCTCTCTCAACTGTGCATAAAGTTAGAAGATGGAGACTCAACATAAAAGTAAGAAAGGCCCTTCGCAGAGGGAAGCAGGGATCACTCATGTGCTAGAGATTTTTATTTTATTAAACAGAGGTATTAAAAGTTTGACACTCCCCCCATCCATCTTTCACAAACCATGGCTAACCGAATCCTTGGGTGCCTGCCAACAATCACATACCATGGAGGAGTGTCTATATTTTGGGAGATCTATGCTAATGTCAACGAATGGTAAACAGAAAATACAGTACGTCACAAGCCAACTGGATTCACAAGAGCGGCTCCCATATGAAGGACGCATCTCGGTAGACGGTCATCCCTCTTTCTCTTTTGTTTACACAATTTTTCTTTGACTGGTAAATCAGGGGCAAAAATAGTGAAGAGATTTTGTGTGTATTAATTTGGGGTTGGGCACCCTGTTTCCATCTCTTCTATCATTTGTATAAGCGGATGAAGCCACTAGTCTAGGGTGTGAAATCCGATCAACAAGTGAGATAAAGATTCTCTATTTACGTCCTCGTGAGCAAAAACAGGAACATAAAGCATGAGTAATTTTTAAGGTTTTAAAGGTAACACATGAGCAATTTACTTGGAGTGGCAGTTAAATACCACATGTAGGTAGGTATGGTGTACACAATGGGAAAACTTGGTTTAGGGAGTTGGATGCACGATTAGAGCTCATACTCAGTACAGGTGGAGGCTAGCAAAAGACTGGGAGCGACAAATCAAGAGAGCATAAGAGCCATAATCATGCATAGCGACATAAACATCATTAATTAAAGCATAAGCAGTATCACATGTTCAAAAACTAAATGATAATAGAGGCTATTAGTGACTGGTTCATAGTCATAAACATGGTGTGAGCATGCGCCAAATCAACCAAATAAAACATTCGAAAGAGAATATCATAAATTTATGCTTTACTATGACAAGAACAACTCATGAATCTTTCAATGGCACAATAAACACTCTCGTCTATTTGAGGCTAATCATGCTACTCAATAACCACAAGGCTTTAAAACTAAAATAACATCTAGCATAATACGAAAAAGTTCTAGCCACAGTCTATACAAGGTTCTACTTGCACCATTAAAAATTCTACTTTAAGCAGCAGTTTCTTATCCCAACAAGCACCATACAAGATATGTTTTAACAAAAATACTCTTCATGATGCAGCAAGCAAAAATGAGAGTACTCACATAACACTACTAAAACTAACAGCTCTAATAAGAGATGTATGCAAAACAGGAGCTAAATAAATGGAGCAGCCACACAAAGATTAAGAATACAAAGTATTCCCATGAAAAAGCGGAGCGTGCCACTCTCCAGTAAAAGAATGCTGGGGTCCAATCAAGCTTATTGCAAAAATAAAAACAAACCGAAAGCAAAATTGAAAGACGCTCCAAGTAAAGCACATAAGATGTGTGGCATCTTGTCAACAGGTTAGTCCATAAAATCGATAAAAATGACATAAAGAAGGGAGAAAACATGTAGCAATTGACATAATATTATCATGGAGCATCAGAAATTATAGATACGTTGGAGACGTGTCAACGGCCTCGGGTGATTCTCGGGTAAAAGTGGGATATATTTAGGGTTTACGTCTCGGGGGGATTATATAGGCGAAAGGGCAAAGGCGGTGGAGGCTCAGGGGCCTCACACCACCCCCTGGCACGGCAAGGGGGGCCGCGCCATCCTATGGTGTGGGCCCCCTGAGGCCCCCCTCCGGGTCTCTACGGGACTCTGTGGATCCTCCGGGGTTTTTAAGACTTCCGGGCTTCGAATTTTCCAATTCCGAGAATATTTCCAGAACAACTTTTCTGAAACTAAAAACAACATAAAACAAGGAACTGGCTCTGCGGCATCTTGTCAATAGGTTAGTCCAGAAAATCGATAAAAATGACATAAAGTGTATAGCAAACATGTGGGAAACAATAAGAAAACAACATGGAACATCAGAAATTAAGGATATGTTTATGACATATCACCCCGCTGCAAACGGGCTGGTAGGACAAAAGATGTTGTGCAAGTTTCTCATTGCAAGCACGTATGACTATATTGGAACACGTGCCTATGGTTTACATAGAACTTGGATGCTTTATTATTATTATCTGCAATGCCCATGTTTTGATTATTATATGATCTATCTTATCCATGCAACGCCCGTTCATCCATTCCCTATGCGTACGGTACCTTCATCCTGTTGTTTTCCGCGATTGCAACTACTGTTACTATTTTACTCCTGCTGTTATTTTACTAATACTGCTGCTATAAAATTGTTATCATTGATAAATTGTTGTGAGCAAGTCTACTTTTAGGTGCAGCTGAATTGACAACTCAGTTGTTAAGGCTTATAAATATTCTTTGGCTCCCCTTGTGTCGAATCAATAAATTTGGGTTTTACTTCCTTCGAAGACTGTTGCGATCCCCTATACTTGTGGGTCATCAAGACTATTTTCTGGCGCCGTTGCCGGGAAGCATATGTGACGCCCCGCGATCGGGCACTATGCAGATTTCAGCATTCCCGCCAAAATCCACATAATAACCGATTCCAGGTTGCCACTTGTGATAACATTACAACAGTTCACGAATAATCCACAACAACAACAGAAAGGATATATACAAGAACGACTCAACGAGCCAAGGATACAACTGATACAATACAAAGATCCAATTAACAGCGGAAGAAACAACATAGCGTCCGGCTACAGACAATATCCAAATTGGACTAAGAGTCCTGAAGATAACCGAGAGCGTCCAATCCCTGCCCAGGCCAAGCCGGAGGGATTCCCAAGCTAACGTCGTCAGACTTCAAACCTGTTGACTGCAATATTGAATATGCAGCCACGAAAAAGGATTCGTGGGTCAGTACGGTTAAGTACTGGCAAGTGGATAAACCATACTCACAGGATACCGGCGTAGCCAGTCATCACCAGATACAAATACTTTGGGATCAACGGAAAGGAAGGGAGTATTGCAAATAAGCGACAGCGGGCTGCGCTAACCAACTATAGAGACTCACTACAACATCTGGCTAAAGGAGAGGGATAAGATAGCGTATCGAAACCAACTACAACTACTTACCAAACAAACCCATCCAATGTTACCCCCTACTAAGGAAGCAACCCAAGGATAACTCACACTGTTGGATTAAGGATGGATCAAGTTATTATGATAATAAGACTACTACTAGTCAGGTATCATTAGTTAGGTGTAAGTTGTTCTGAGTACTTGTTAGCCAGTACTTTCACCAAGTCAACCATAACCGCGGAAAACACGGCTTCTCGAGAAGATTTAACCCTGCAGGGGTGCACCAATTTGGCCGTACACGTAAGAATAACCCGCCAGACGGGGGATCAACCCACCAAGCGAGGTACTCAACACAACCCAAATCTTCTTCGCATCAAGCCCAAAGCACCACGTGATGTGCGTGCGCGGCTAATCGAGCCCCACGAAGAAAAGGGGACCCTCATAGCACTGGAAGACCACGCCGCCCTAAATGCCGACTACAAAAGTTCCACCCTGGCGCCAAGGGTTCGTACCTGCATATGTGTGCATCAAATGGAAAGCCCGAACTAAGTGTGGTGATTTGGACGAGATGCGAATCGAATCAAGTTGAGGGGGCGCCCATACTCGCTTCCCACATGCGGTTAGTGCGCTCATCATGGATCAGTACACAAGACCCTTTTCCTAATTAGGGTCGACACTAGCAGGCCTCAAAACCACGCCGGGCCTCCTGCCGGTGCCTTATCATCAAATTATTATTACCCAAGACATTAACATGTTGTTGCTTGAATTGAAACCCAACTATCAAACTAAACAGGTGATATGAAAGGAACAACAAGACTTGAGCGCAAACAACACTAAGCATGCAACTACGACACGAGGGCCAACAAGGTAAACAAACAACAGTTAATAGGAAGTGGAAGGAATGGCTATATCATGGCTGCAAGGTAACATATAATAGGATCGAGACACAAGCATCGAATCAACAGACTAGAATAAGAACAACGGAAAGAATCGGTAGCAAGTGATGAAAGGCAGCCATTTGGCAGCAAGTGAGTATACTTGCCTGGAATCCAGCAAGTAGAGGTACATCCACAGAACTTGTCGTTGCTCACATCATCTCAACGTCCTATCCGGGAAGAAGCAACGAACCTCGAACAAACACCGGATGCAACAATTACTACTACGGCAAAAGATCCAGCATGATCAAGGTATGGATGCATGACAAGTTTAAGGATGCATCAGAATAAACTAGTGGACATGATAAACAGGTTTAAATGGACCCCTATGCAACTTGAGTTGCATATGAAAAGCCCATGAAATATGGTTGAAACAATTGTTTTCCAACTAATCATCATATGAAAGTGGATTAGCATGATGCATGGATGAGGAAAACAACAAAATAACAACATTAGAACCCATTGGAAATAAGGTTTACCCATTTTGAAATTCACTTATTAAGTTTTGGGAATTTTGGTTAATTAAAGGTGTCACACAAGCATTTGTTGTTTTCATCAAGTTAAATTGTTCAAAACAGATAACAAAGTTCATATTTGAAAAGATCACAAAATTTTAGGTGGATTACATGTTTCAATTATTGAAAAAGGAATTACAATGATTTAATTATGAATTAATCAAGATTAAACAAGTTTTAATTGAATTTAATTCAAGTTTGAATATTCTTTGAATTTTATTTGTTCAAAACATAAATTCAAATTCATATTTGAAAAGGTTATGTTTTTCTGGTTTGAAAACATATTTTATTTGTTGGAAAACAATTTCAGATAATTTAGTTAAGCATATTACCAATTTTTAAATGCATTAATTAAGAGATGAAACAATTATTCAATTGAAAGGTTGCAAACCAGAAAACAAAGTTGATATTCAAGTGTGGCATGTGATTTTTGGATGAAATTCATGTTTTGAGTATTTAATTTGGAGCAACCATTTGAAAGTTATTAATTATGCCATTTTAGTTTGTCATTTTTAAGGATTATTAAATAACATTAATTTTAATTGCCCAAAATGCAAAACCAAGTTGATAAACAGAAAGTACACTGAATTTTGACTGAAAAACATATTTCATATTTTAAATTTGGAGTTGGGGTTTGAAAGTTATTGCCATTTGAAGTTTTAGGGTCCAAATTGTAAGAGGCAGGGGTTGTGCTGTGAAGAAAAACAGAAACGGAGGGGCTCTATGCTAATCAGAGGACACGCAGGGGCTTGGTGCAAAAATAGCCAGATCCAGATCTGGATCTGGTTGTACACCGAAGCGCACCCCAGCCATAGAGACTGCCGCGCGGGCCCGGGGCCACGCGGGGTGCCAACGAGGCGGGTGCGGGCTGAGGTGGCAGGCACGGCCGCTGACCTGTGGGCCTGCCACCGTGGTAATTCCGCGAAAAAGGACGCGCGAGGGGGGGATCGAACCCACCCCCTCACGGCTGCGCGCGGCGGGTGCTACCAATGCGGTGATGACTCGTTCGTGTGGGTAACGGATAAGGAAACAATAAGAGGCTAGCTGGGGGGACGTAACTGAATTTTTACGGAACAAACGTTCAGACCTTGGCGACGTAGGTACCTGCAGTGAACGGCGACGGACAGCGCGGTGGTGCCCGAGCGGCTGGGGCTCGGCTCGCGAGCGAGAACTCGCCGTGCGTGTGGGGTGATGTGCAGGAAGGATCGGGAGGGAGAGGGGAAGGAACAGTGGGCGCTCACCTTGGAGGAATCGGAGGCGAGACGGAGGCGCAGCAGGTTCCCCGCCGGGAGGGAGTCGTCGACGGCGGCGGGGCTGCGACGCGTCCCGGGCCTGGCCGAGGGCACGGGGGGCGCAGAGGACATCCCCCCGGTTCCATTCCCGGGCACGGATGGCGCCGGTGGTGGCTAGGGCGGAGGCGCCATGCCCGCCAAACCATGGCCACCGCAGCTCTCCTTTGGGGTTCAGAAGTTTCAGAGATAAGGCAGGGGTTTTGGAGGGGAAACCGGGGGGGGGGGAGGAAGGATGGCGGCGTTGTGGAGGATGAGGAGGGAACCTAGGGTTGCAGGAGGGGTCTTAAGGGGGAACCGAGCTTCGTACGGCAGAGAATCGGGGAGGGGGTAGATGATCGTGTGGTGGTGCTGCAGTCGTACAGAGGTGACATCACGAGGAGGAAGAAAGGTCCCTCGAAGGGGTACTGGGCCAGAAGGGTGGGCTTTGGGGGAGATGGGATGGCCTGTCTCCTCCCTTTTGCTTTTCTTTTTATTTTATTTTTTTGCTTGTAAGAAAAGAATAGGAAAGAGAGAAAGAATGGCTTGGGGTTTTGATGAACATTGTTTATTATTTGCAAAACAGCAATAACAAGGTGGTTTAAAATTATTTTCAACAATTTGAATTACTAATTTGATATTAAATTGTTAGGTGATTTTCAAATAGGGTTTGGTTTGGAATTTTGGAAATAAACAAATTTTATTTATTAAGTTCAAGCAATTAGGCAAACATTATTGAATTTAATTTGTTTGCAAGATTTTAATTTTTAAACTCCCATTTGAAATATTGCCAAGTAGGATTGATTTGATTTGACTTTTGTTATTTGAATTTACCATTAGGGTTTTTAACAAAAGGGAAAATTTTATTAACAAGCAATTTAAATAAATTTCAATTTCAAACTATTTGAAAACAAGTTGAGTGGTTGAGTTGGCAATTTTTAAATTGGAAAATTTGGACATGTGTGAAAGTTTAAAGTGGTTTGAATTTTGAGTGGTTTTTGAAGAAACATGGTGCAATGCATGTGATGCATGTGATGCAAAGCAAAAAGAAAACAAACACTTTCTACTAAGGGTAACACCCCAGGTGTTACAGCATAGCTTTATTTATTTGCTCTCTTGAACGTGATAGTGTTTGCTGCAAGCCTTTCATCATGGGAAAACCTCGTGATGGAAAAGTTCCCATATTACCATCCACTACAAGGTGAGGTACAACTCTGAAGACCTCAGTTGCTCTTGATTCACCATCTGTTATGAGTAAGCTTCTTACACCACCACATGCTACGCACACTGTTACTTCTGCTGAGTCTGAAAATGCTTCTGATACTTTTGATGATGCTTCTATTGTGCTTGATGATACTGGTTCACTAGGTCCTTTCCTAGATGCTACAATTGCCAAATTCAAACAAATTGAAAGTGCTGAAATTCCTATTGAAAATGTTGGTACACTTGTTAATTCACCTGAAATTCCTAGTGATGATCTTGATGAAACCTACAATGAACTTAAGAATGACTTTATTAAAGAATCTCAAGCTACTACTGGTGCAAGTTCTCTTAAGAGTCTTCTTGCAAGACATGTTGTTAAACATAAATCTTCTCTTGATGCTAAATTTGCTACATCTCCCATACACATTAGAGATAAGAATTATGATTTCTCTCTAGATTTATCGTATATATATCTATTTTTGAGAAAGAACCTTTTTGTGGAACTGAAAGTAAAAGTTCTATGGAACATATGAATGAGCTTTCATCTTTGACTAGTTTATTTTCTGATGGTACTAAGTTGCGTACTTACTTTGTTACAAAGATCTTCCCTTTCTCATTGAAAGATGAAGCTAGAACTTGGTTTAACAATTTTTCACCTGCATCTATTACTAGTCCTATGGGTTTGGTTAATGCTTTCTTTCAAAAATATTTTTCTGCTAGTGCTCAACATGCTGTTGTGCAAAGAATCTTTAACTTTGATCAAATTGAAGAAGAGAAATTGCCTGAATCTTGATCAAGGTTTTGTTCTTTAATAAGAGCTTGCCCTGGCAATCCATTACCTAAAAATGAGCTCCTAGATATATTTTATAATGAACTAACTATTGAATCTAGGACATACCTGGATAGTTGTGCTTGTTGTGTTTTCAGGAAAAGAACTCCAGAAGAAGTTGAGGAATTATTAGCCAAAATAACTAAGAATAATGATGATTGGACTATACATAAGCCTCCTACACCAGAGCCAACCCCAATACCAAAACCTAAGAAGAGAGGGATGATTGAATTAAATGATGAAGTGATGAGTGATACGTCATAACCTTATCCTTAATTTCTGATGTTCCATGTTGTTTTCATGCCATATTCTACATGGTTTCCTTACACTTTATGTCATTTTTATCGATTTCCCGGGACTAACCTATTGACAAGATGCCACAGAGCCAGTGTCGAGACATCGTAGTAAGGTTCATGGAGGGGGTGCCATAAGCCTACTGGTAGAACCGTGGGGGACGTGATAACACTGCAAACGAGAACACCGAGTTTACCCAGGTTCGGTACGACACAACTAGGTGGCGTTCCTACTCCTGCAATCTCACTAAATCAGGGCTGAAGCCTGAAGTATACAACATACAATGGTGAGTATGGTTTCGCTAACTCGGCTAGGATCAACTTCTTGGCGAGTTGGCTTCTAGCTAATTGTTTGTCTGTTCTTGCTCCCGCCCGGCTTTATATAGATAACCGGATTAGGGCTTACAGAAAGGAAACCTAGAAGACTACATAAAGTATCTAACTTGGAAATTAAGGAATCCGTATTCTCCTCCAAGCCGCACCACTTTGGGCCGTGGTCCGGGTTCTTCTAGAATCCGGCTTCCTGCGCATCAGCTTACTGGGCCGCCCAATGGACTATGTTCCATTTCCTGTGGCACACCCTGGTAATCCGGCCTTTAGGCCAATGCCGAACATACCCCTAATTGGCATATATCCGACAGTAGCCCCCAAGAAGAATTAAGACTTCATTATGTCGCTCTCTATGGATTGGTATTCTTTCCTAGAAATGTCGGTGTTTTGTCTTGATTCTTCTTTCATCAGAATTTCTCCAATGCCAAACTCAGATTTACCGAAATATGGCTTTCCTTCCCCGAACCTTCAAGGAGAAGGAACCTTGTGACGCCAACGATGAAATCCTGCTGATGTCACGGACGTTTGGGTTCAGTCAAAGACTGAAACCATATCTCTGACAGATTCTCTCGTGGGAAACGAGGAGATAGCAATAATCACCCCGCCCCCTTGTTTCCCGGAATTTCAGGCGTTACTCGCATCGCGTATCCAACGGCTAAAAGAGCCGTTGAAACCAATCTCCACGTGCCCTGGCTATAAATAGCCGCTTTGGGGCTTCCATTTTCCCTTTTGCTTCCTTCTTCCTCCTCGAGCCCTCCGAGCACCAGAGTACCTAGCGCCCAAACTCCTCGAGCCCAAGTTTCAGAGAATGCGAAGACCCGAGCCCCCGAGCTCTTATTCGGAGGAATCATCGGAGGATCAAACTCCCGGACGCGCCGCCCAAAGATGGTCACCGGAGACTCTCCTCGCGCGACCGAGTCCGCATCCGTCGATGTCGTCCTCGAGGACATCATCAACGACCTCGACCCCCTTGTCAAAACTCCTCTGCGTGCCGCTGCGACCGCGCCGGAGGGATCTGTCAGCGAGCCGGCGGGCGGGGATCTACATCCCGCCACCGGAACCATGCCGTCGCCCTCGGCTACGCCTCCTCCTCCTCCTCCCTTCCTCGACACTGAGGAGGAGGAAAACTCTTCTCGCGGCGGTGAAAACGCTGCCATCGCCGCTGCCACTGCCGGAGGCAAGGAAGAAGAGGAGGAGAATGTCGGAAAGTAGAGTCACTGCAACGTGGCTCCGACTCTTCTTACAGCAATGGAGAAAGACGGCTTTGTCGTCAAAGACAAATTGCGGGTCGGCAAGGATGACACCGAGCTGTCCCCACAAGCCGGAGAACGCACCGTTCTAGCGTCTCATAGCAACAGAGGTATGGGATTTCTGTCTTCAGTGTTTTTTCTCCAGGTTCTAGACCACTATAACTTCCAGCCCCATAATCTTCCACCAAATTCCATTCTTTATTTAGCCAGGTTCCAGGCCCTCTTTGAGGGTTACTTAGGGATAGAACCCCGCCTGTACTTCTTCCAGTATTGTTTTAACGTAAAACGTAACACCACCAAGGGTGTCCTTCCTATTTGCGGAGCCATTTCTTTCAACCTCCGTAGGCATAGGGAGGATTGGTTCCCCAAAATCAAGACTTCCGAGTCTGTAAAATTTTGGATGGGTTCACTTTTCTATCACTCGAATGTTCCGTATCCTGGAAAGCAAACGGGCATTCTGACCTTTGTCAATTCTGCCACCACGCCCCAAGACAATTGGGTGTTGGACACGGTCCATGTTCTGCCTCCAGACCTGATGAGGATCAAAAGGCGAATCGCGAAACTCGTCTCTTCCACTCCTCCCTTGACCGGCATTGATACAATTCTATGCTGGTTCGGGAGGAGGATTCATCATGTTCCTTTTCGTGGCAGCCGACTCATGTGAGAATACATGGGCCCGGATGACACGATGAGGGCGATGAAGAGCGCTCTATCGAAGACATAGTTCAAGAAACGTGGGAACCAGATCGTCTCTACTCGTGATCAATACGAGGAGAGCCGGCAAATGTATCACGCCGGAAACCCCGCTCCCAAGGTATATTTCTCTCTTTTGGGAAATTTCTCGAATTCTGTCTTTTCTCGGATGTTTTAACGCTAATCTGGGTTTTTGCTTCTTTCACAACTTCTTGATCTTCCTGAGGCAGAACTTGCCACTGATGATGAGCTGGCTGCACTAAGAGCCAACTTTCAGTCAGCTGGAGGGCGGAAACGTAAGAAAGTTTCCTCCAGCCAGGAAGGCATCGACCTTGTCGGTGTTCCCGTCGCCACTTCCAGGTAAAAACCCAGGATTTTTACATTTGCATGCTTTTTCTTGCGCACTTTTCTTTCTCATATTTTTAATCTCGGACTTTCTTCATTTTATCTTTTCTAGCCTTGCCCCTACCACACTAAAGGGAAAAGGCAGGAAAAAGTTGAAGGCTGCCGCCCATAGAGGAGCAAAGCCATCTCCCGCCGCTTCCCTAGACACTCCAATGGCGGCTGGAGAAGAAAACTTGGCTGCTCGGGAGGAGTACCCCCTGTAGACCAGCCAACCTGCTACATCCAACACGGATGCGCCGGAAAGGGCGGAACCCGAACAAGGCGGGCCCTCAAACCCTCCTTAGGCAGAAACAATGCCAACCTTCGACAAGAAGTTCAAGGTAAAACAAGAATCATGCTTTGATGAACGCGGATACATTCAAACGTGGGCGCAGAAATTCTTTGCCCGAGCCCCCTTGATTCGTCCTTGGCCAAAAGACGGACTTATCGTGCGGAATAATTACGTGTTCTCGCCTCGCTAGGTTATGCAAGACATCCTCCACCACATGGGGATTACCTTCGCTGAATACGCTAAGGAATTCTCCGCGAATCTCGCGGGTTTGCAAAGAATGAGCCAGGTAAATATCTCTAGCCCCCAAGTATTAAGACAAAGCTATTCTTTCTGTTTTTTCCTTGATGCTTTTCTCTTTTTCCTAAGCAATTTTCCTTTGTCTACTTTTCAGCAAACTGCCGCGAATATAAATGTGGAAGTTTTTGATAAGCTCACCATTAAGAAGCGGGAAGTAAAATGTCTTCTTGGTATCCTTAATGAGAAGGACTCGGAACTTTCCGAGGCTCAGAGGCAGCTGAAGGAGACAACGGGTAAGCATGCTTTCCATTCCTTTATTCTGTTTCAGAATTTCCCTAAGTCCTTTTCCGAGTTGTTAACTCTTCATCTCTCTTTTTCTTCTCAGCTTCTTTGGCTAAGGCCAAACAGATTGCTGAGGACGCTGACAATGACGAAAACCTCCGCAAGGAAAACTCGGAGCTCTATAGAATGAAAGTAAAGCTTCAAAAGGATCTAGAGGCGAGCCAGCTGGCTCTTGGATTGGCCGAGTCCCGAGCTTCTTCTCAAGCTGAGAAGGATAAGGATACCATCCGGGACTTGGAGAATGCCCTCAACTAACACCTTGAAGAAGGCGTTGAGATGGATAAAATTCTCGGTAAGTTTTTGTTACTTTACCAAGTTTTTTGTTATACTTTTGCAGTACGCCTCCTTTTTCCTTCTTCTGTGCTTCCTAACCTTTCTTGATTTTTTCAACATAAGGGAATCATTTGCAAACCCCGATTGACAGAATCTGGGCTTTCGGGAAAGTCGTCACCGATCTAAAGAATGCTGGGATGCTATAGTGCATTCCAGAAAAGGTTGGAGAATACTCGGAAGTCAGCAAGCTTCTGGAAGCCATTGAAGAGGTGGAAAACTAGAGGGAATCCTGGCTCCAATCTTCCGCCAAAGGTGGTGCGCGCATGGTCCTTGGACTCATGCGTATGCATTACACCACCTCGAAATCCTCGTGTGTTGCTATCGGTATCCCGCAAGGATATACGGAAGCTCAGAGGACGGAGATCTTCGAGTCTGTCAAGGGGCACGCCTCCAAGATAGCTCGGATAGTTTCTACCACCATGTTCTACCTGGAGGAGGAAATTCCAAGAACCCCGGAGAACCCGAGCGACAGCAACGAGGAGGACGACGAGGAGTACGAGGATGTCGTCTAGTTCCTGTGTAGCCAGTCAAGAAAATAGAAATCATTACTATTCTTACAATGTAACATCAATTGTAATGCATTCAATCTTTTGCATAAACAAGCATTTATCCTTTGCAATAAAGTTTTAAGTCTTTGCAAGTTTTTCAAAGTTTTAATTCCTTTCCTTCTAGGTTCTCTGATTTGTATGCTTTAACTTTCCTTAGTGTTTAAAGTGGCTCGAAAGTATGTAATATTCATGCTAAGTGACTAGGTTCAGATCTATCAGCCAAAACTCGGAATCATGGATTATACTTTGGCACTTTTACTTACTAATTCCAGTGACCCAAAACACAAACAATCAGATAATACTTAGGAAAAATAAGGAATTTTAAAAGTATGAACCTCAGGCACGCATGCACAATCTGGGTTTCTTAAGCCTCCTTAGGCTATAAAAGCATTCAGTTTTATAACTCCGAGCACGCATGCATAATTCGGGTTAACATTAAAGCTAAATTGAAAGATCATTGGGAAATAGATAAGACGGAAACATGCTTAGAACAGTAAAACAAAACAAAACAACAATGCATGAATTCTTGACAACTTTATTTCATGATCTCAATGACGTTTTACATATAATTTGAACTAAGTGTAAAAGGGACGTAACTGCTGGATGCTCTATGGCCTCTTTGTTTCTCCTAGTTGTACATCTATCTTTCTTTTTCTCTTGCGATTTGGATTTTTCGGATCGTCTTCCGTGTCTCGAATATCTACAAGGTAATATGACCCATTTTTCATAGCCTTGCTAATTACAAATGGTCCCTCCTAGATTGGGGCTAATTTGTGCTTCCTATCATATACCAATCTTAGCACCAAATCACCTTCTTTGAAAGAACGGTGTTTGATTTTCCGACTATGATAACATCGCAATCCTTGCTGATAAATGGCAGATCTTTGTAGAACAAGGTCTCGTTCTTCTTCTAAAGATCGACGGCATCCTGTCGTGTATTTTCGGTATCCGAGTCATCGTACGCCTGCACTCTTGGGCTATCATGGATCATGTCCGTAGGAAGCACTGCTTCTGCGCCATAAACCAGGAAAAAAAAGTGTTTGCCCTATTGATCTATTTGGCGTCGTTCGAATACTCCAAAGCACAGAAGGTAATTCCTCTACCCATGCTCTAGCTGATCTATGAAGAGGAGATTCGAGTCTTGGGCGGATTCCTTGCAGTAGCGAACTATTCATTCGTTCAACCTGGCCATTGGATTGCGGGTGTGCCACAGATGCGAGATCTAGGCAAATTCCCATTTGTCGGCAATGTTTTGCCAACTCTCCAGTTGAGAAATTTATCCCGTTGTCCGTGATTATGCAATGTGGGACACCATATGACATGACTACGTCAATGACAAAATTTCTGGCAGTCACACCATCAAGTTTTTTGATGGGTTTTGCTTCCACCCACTTGGTATACTTATCTACCGCAACGAGTAGATGTGTGAGTCCGCCTCTAGCAGTTTTGAATGGTCCCATCCTATCTAGCCCCCAACCCGCAAATGGCCATGTTATGGGGATAGTTTTAAGTGCTTGGACTGGCATATTCGTCTTCTTGGCGTAATACTCGCATCCTGCACATGTATTCACTATGTGCTCCGCGTTTGTCTTGGCTGTGAGCCGGAAAAAACCCTGCATGGAATGCTTTTTTAACTATGCTTTTTGATTGAGCATTATGTTCGCAATCTCCTGCATGGATTTCCTGCAGAATTTCTCGTCCTTCTTCTGGCGAAATACATCGCTGAAAAATTTCGATAGTACTGCGCTTATACAGTCAACCATTGATTACCGTGTATCCTTTGCATCGGCATTGTATCTGCCTTTGCAAAACTTCGTATGCTCCATCTGGGAACTTCTAATTAACTAAGAATTTTAAGTTTGGAATTGTCCAATCCGGGTTAACAAGCAAGACTTCTATTGACTCAGAAACTAGAGGATAGTCAACATCTCCCCCTTTTATTGATGGTTCATGCAAATGTTGGACGAACACACCAAGTGGTAAAGTCTTCACTCTTTCCGAGCCCATGCGGGCTGAAGCATCCGCGTTCCAATTTTCTTCCCTTTTGATGTGAAGTACCTCAAATCCCAGGAAGAAAATGGAAAACTCGTCGACTGTTCTCTGATATTCGGCTATAATGGGACTTTTAGCATCCCATGTTTGGTTTAGCTGATGATGTACCAAGTCTGAGTCACGATAGCAAAGTATATGCTTGACACCTATCTCCTTCGCAATATGCAAGGCATGAAGCAATGCTTCGTTTCTGCCACATTGTTGCTGGCGTTGAAATGTATTTGTAATACATATTTCATTATGTCACCTTTTGGAGATTTAAGCACTACACCAGCTCCAGCGCCTTCTTTCATTTTGGATCCATCGAAATGTGTGATCCAATATTCCGACTCCGGCATTGGTGTGTTTTCCATTGCTTCTGTCCAATCATCCACAAAATCTACCAACACCTAGGATTTAATTGTCGTCCGGGGTTGGTACTTAATGTCGAACGCAGCGAGTTCAATGCCCCATTTGGCTACTCTGCCTGTTGCATCCGCATTGTTTATAATATCCCCTAGTGGTGCTTTGCTTAACACTGTTATGGAATGTCCTTGGAAATAATGACGAAATTTTCGAGATGCAAAAAATATGCCATATGCCAGCTTCTGATAATGTGGATACCTTTGTTTTGACTCGGAGAATACTTCACTGACGTAATACACCGGATGTTGATCTGGAAAACTTTGCTTGTCTTTCCGTCTTTCCACGATTATCGTTGCACTAATAACCCTGTTAGTTGTTGTAAGATACAGTAACATGGGTTCTTCATCTTTTGGGGATGCCAAAATCAGAGCTTTCATCAAGGTTTTCTTCAATTGAGTTAATGCTTTGTCCGCCTCTTCTATCCATTCAAATTTGTCGGATTTCTTCAACAATTTGTATAATGGCAGAACTTTCTCACCCAGCCGGCTTATAAAGCTGCTAACGGCGGCCGCAGAACCTGTCAGTCTTTGGACATATTTTAGACATGTAGGTCTTGTGATGTTCAAGATTGCCTTGATCTTTTCTTGGTTTACCTCTATTCCTCTGTGAGAAACGATAAAACCCAGAAACTTTCCTGAGGGAACCCCGAATACGCACTTTAATGGATTTAACTTCATTTTATAACTGTGGAGGTTATCGAAGGTTTCTCGTAGATCTTCAAGGAGTGTATCCTTTTCCTTGGAAATGACGGCAATATCATCCACGTAAACATGGACGTTTTTGCCGATTTGGCTATGCAGACATCTTTGCATGCAACGCTGGTATGTTGTACTGGTGTTCTTCAAGCCAAAAGGCATGGTTATGTAATAGTATTTTCCATATGGGGTTATGAAGAATTTTTTGATTTGGTCTTCCTCTTTCATACGTATTTGACGGTACCCGGAATAAGCGTCCAAAAAGCATAAAAGCTCAGAGCCAGCAGTGGCATCTATAATTTGATCGATTCGCGGTAACGTGAACCTATCTTTTGGACACAACTTGTTCAAGCCGGTGTAATCTACACACATCCTAAGAACAATACTATCCTTCTTCGGGACTAATACTGGGTTCGCAGACCAATCAGTATGTATAACTTCTCGGATAAAATCGGCTGCTAAAAGCCATATAGTCTCCTTGCCTATAGCCTTCCGCCTTCTTCCATCAAAATGACGGAGACCTTGTTTGACGGGTTTTGATCCTGGAATTACCTTGAGTTGGTGCTCAGCAAGTTCCGTGGGAACACCTGGCATATCAGCAGGACAGCAGGCGAAAATCTCCCAGTTCTCACGTAGGAACTTGATGAGCACGCTTTCCTATCTGTTAGTCATTTTTGTTCCCACTATGACAAATTTTGCCAGATCTTTGGGATCTAGGATGATTGTCTCGTATTCTCCGAGGCTTTGAAGCTATCTGCCGGCTTCCGGCTTTCTTTTCCTGCTGGCATTTCCGTCGGTGATACTTCCTTAGCCAGCTCCTTTAGTTCTTCCTTTGGAATCACTTGTCTGGCATAAAGAGCGTTTCCTTTCTCCAGCTCATTCGCCAATTTGAAGTTGCCAAATATGGTGATTACTCCTCCTTTTGGCCCTGGCATCTTCAGCTTATTATAAATATAACATGATCTTGCCATGAATTTGGCGAAAGTCGGACGTCTGAGTATTGCGTGATAAACACTTTCGAACGGTACCACCTCGAATGAGATCCTTTCCTGGCGGAAATGTTCTCTCTTTCCAAAGGTTACGCCTAGAGAAATTTCTCCTAGGGATTGTGCTTGCCTGCCAGGAATAATACCATGAAAACGTATGTTACTGTGATTGAGCTGGGTCTCGGAGATGTGTAGCTGCTTCAATGTACTTAAGTACATGATATTGATACTAGATCCTCCATCCATCAGCACTCTTTTGAGCCCAGTATTTTGAACAATAGGGATTACGACCAAAGAATGTGTGCCGGGTTCTGGGATGTTTCCGGGATGATCATACTGATCCCAGGTAATTGGCGTATTTGAATACTTCAAGTATTTTAGGGTTGGAAGTACAACCGCGTTAATTTCTCGAAGTGTTATTTTTGCCTGTTTTGCTGGGGGAATTGCCAGGAAAGTTAGGTTACATTGTCCTTCAACTCTCGGGGATTTTGGTTCGCCTTTCCGCTGTTGCTCCTGGATTTTATCCTTAGTGTCCGACTCACTTTCTTCTTTTTCAGCTTCCGGCTTTTGCTTGATGAAATTCCTTTTGGAATTCTTTCCTTTATTCCCGGATCTTGCAGTGCCTTTCATATGATTGTCAAGGCGGCACTGCGCATTGGTCTGGGTAGGCTTCCCAAATTGCGAATGGTGGACACAGTTTTCTAACTTAATCTTTTCCCATTCTTCTTTAGAATAGGAGACGGGATATGTGCTTTTGCCTTTCCATCTGCTGTCATTATCCTTTCCAAAGGTTAAGTTTACTTCCTTGGGTTTCGGATGTGCTTCTGGAGCATCCTTGTTTTCAGAGCGAGACGCCTTTTTGGCTTGAAACAAAACATCAATATTTCCACCTCTCGCTCTGATATCGTCTTCAGGCGATGCGTGCTCATTGGGAGTGGTAAGCATAGATCCGAGATCTTTGTGCTCTTTCAAAACAACCATGAATGGTACGAGGCCAGGTTTCAGGCCATTGATGAAAGCATGCATTGCTTGTACATCACTTACTCCAGAGCAACTATTCTTCATTGCAGTCCATCTTGAGATAAAGTCGACATACGACTCATCCTCATATTGTACGCAATGGTTCAGCTGGTTGATACTCTTAGGGCGTTTGTACATGCCCCGGAAGTGTTGGGCAAATACTCTAGCCATATCTTCCCAGCTATCCACTGTTCTTGACGGAAGCCCGTTGATCCAATCTCTGGCTCCATCCAGTAACATTAGGGGAAGAAATTTTATAGCCTCTAAGTTTGTCCCTTTGTTGATCTGGACGGCAGCATAGTAATCTGAAAGCCATGTATCTTGGTTAGTACTTCCGGTATACTTTTGATAAGTTGGAACAACTTTGGTGAAGCCAGAGTGTAGACTGATTCTTCAGATCCTGTTAGTGAAACACTTAGGTCCAAAGTATAGATCGTCTCTTTCCACCTTATCGACGTGTGTGGAATACCTTCTAGCTGCATGGACAGAAGGGTATCTGCTCCGTTCTTGCCCATTGCACGAGTGCGCTCTTCTTGGATTATTCCTATTTCTACCGTTGTCGTGTCCTTTGGAGTAAGGTGGAGTTTTACTCCTTGACCTTTCTTTGTTCCTAGGAGGAGTACGGGATCTCCTCACACATGTGAGGTTTTTCATATCTTCCGGCTTTATCAGCTGGGCGTCTCGGAGGCGACATTACTTTTCCATATTTTCGGTTTTGCTCCTCCCATTCCTTGTAGTCACGGGGATTGTTTCCGCCTTTTGGCAGATGGGATCCTGTTCTGGACACTACGTCCTTGTTATCCGATATTTTTGTCCCTCTTAGGATCTCCTTTCTTTACCTTAGAATCACCTGAATCTCCAGGTTCACCAGGTTTAGGCGCTCTAGTGGCGCACGTGGCAGTTTTGCATAAAGCTGAGTCATCATGTAACTTCCCTGAACGTGCTTGTCCTCGATGTTGCTATTGTAATGCTTTTCCTAAAAAGGCATACACCCCCTGGAGTTTTTCGTCGTTGGAGTACAGATCGTCATTAAGGATGGCGAACGCGGCTTCCGCGTTTTCAGCTGCGGTTTTGTATATGCGTTCGCCCTTAGCATTAATGTCGTTAACCTGACTTTGCCAGGAAGGGTTTTCGAACTTCTTTCTTGCTGGCAGTTCGTTTGGCATTGAAATTCCGGGTAACCGTGTAGGTTTAATTCCAGATATATTCCTTCTCTCGTACTCCTCTATTTCTTCCTGCTGCAATTTAATGTCAGCCTGGTTTTGATGAGGTTTTCCTGAGCTCGGAATAGATGTTGATGTTGCCGCTGTATAGCTTGTTTCCTGGCTTCCAGCATTTTCGGGGGCTCGTCTCGTGCCACCGCGGTTTGAATCAAATCAATTTCATCATGTTCCGACATTTGGGGAACGGGGATATCAGTCTTTTTCTTCTCCACTGGCTTGACTCCGCTGCTTCCTCCTACTTCCAGGTTTTGGTTGGCAATGTCTGCCAATTTTTCCATCTTTTTCTTCTGCAGTTTAGATTGGAGTTTCCTAGCATATTTCTTTTTCTTCTTGGAAGAAGGAGGTTTCTTGCTAGGTTCTTCCTCCGTCAGTTCTCTGACATCAGGATAAGTTGGACTAGCTTCTCCTTCCTCTTCTTCCTCATCTGGCGGAGGTGTTTTGGGATCTTCATCTTCCTCAGCATCCGAATTTTCAGTCGGTTTTTCCATAAGTACATCGTGAAAACTCCCTCGCATAGATTTTACCTTTCTTTCGAAAGCATCTTCATCTTCATCTTCGGAATCTATGTCTTCAGATCCGGGTTCCGACTCTAACCTTGCTTCTATAGCAGCTAATACAGAGTCGGCTTCCGAGTTTGCCGTTTGGTTAACGGATGTCGGATCTTCCACTTTTTCTGTGGGATCATGGTTTTCTGCCTTTTCCATGGGATTTTCATCTTCCGTGTTTTCAGCGATCTCAAACTGCACCATACCAATGAAGTGGGATCTGATTGCAGGCATCTCCGAGGAGGCGGCAAATCCAGATGTATTTTTGCAGTATGCAAGTATGGAAGCTTGATCTGCTCATATGTATGAATTGGGGAAATTTGAGCAGAATCCGGCATTGAAGCCTTCATCGATTGGGCATAGGGCGGGCGGGATAAAATTACTTCCACCACAGAATCCCATAGCTTCTGATGTTAAACCGATAAAAATATTAGTAGATCCAATCGGTAAAACGCAGGCACTTACCAGATGATTCCGTACCGGCATATACGATCCATTGTCGAGGAAGCGTCCGACGTTTCCGTCGAATTGCAGGCTTCCGACAGTAATCGAATTGCCGATTCCGTCGAGTATTCCCGCTCGGAACGTGACTCCTGACACCGCTGACCCCACGGTGGGCTCCAGCTGTCGAGACATCGTAGTAAGGTCCATGGACGGGGGTTCCATAAGCCTACTGGTAGAACCGTGGGGGGCGTGATAACACTACAAACGAGAACACCGAGTTTACCCAGGTTCGGTACGACGCAACTAGGCGGCCTTCCTACTCATGCAATCTCACTAAATCAGGGCCGAAGCCTGAAGTATATAAAGTACGATGGTGAGTATGGTTTCGCTAACTCGGCGAGGATTAACTTCTCGGCGAGTTGGCTTCTAGATAATTGTCTCTATGTTCTTGCTCCCGTCCGGCTTTATATAGATAGCCGGATTAGGGCTTACAGAAAGGAAACTTTGAAGACTACGGAAAGTATCTAACTTGGAAAGTAAGGAATCCATCTTCTCCTCCAAGCCGCACCACTTTGGGCCGTGGTCTGGGTTCTTCTAGAATCCGGCTTCCTGCACATCAGCTTACTGGGCCACCCTGGTAATCCGACATTTAGTCCAATGCCCGACATACCCCTAATTGGCATATATCCGACAGCCAGTTCCTGTTTTCTGTTGTTTTTAGTTTTAGAAAAGTTGTTCTAGAAATATTCTCAGAATTGGAAAATTCGAAGCCCAGAAGTCTTAGAATTCCCGAAGGTTCGACGGAGTCCCGAAGAGGCCCGGAGGGGGGCCCAGGGGGGCCACACCATAGGGCGGCGATGTAAGGTCCGCCCCAGAACCACTGTTCAAGGACACCTTTGATATGCATACATTCACGATCCCAGGAAATTCAGTCGTGAACAACATATCCAGTTGGTACACAGATACAATATCCATTACACGGTTACGCAAACACTTACAAAGAGACATGGTCACCTGACCAAGTCCACACAACTGCCACGCAGGGCAGACACACAACACACACAGCGGAAGACTAAACACACATCCCGCAGATGCTCGAGGGACCGGCAAGAACCTGGCTCAACAACTTTCCCAAGCACAGCATCAACTGCTGGCTTGACTTCGCGGAGGCATTCGTCAGCAACTTCACCAGCACCTACCGGAGGCCGAATAGGCCGCAGCAGCTATCCGCTTGCAGGCAGCGGGAAGAGGAGACAGGCCACGAGTATCTTACTCGGTGGAGAACTCTGAGGAACACCTGCGAGGGTGTGAATGAGGCCCAGGCCATCACTTGGTTTGCGCAGGGTTGCAGACATGGCAGCATGTTGTGGCAAAGGCTCCAGAGGGAGATACCGAGTACTCTTGCCGAGACCATCCGGATTGCGGATCAGTATGCACTCGGCGACCCGACGCAGCCCCTTCTTGATGCTCCTGAGCCGAGAAGGAACTACAACATCAACAGCAGCAAGCGCAATGAGTTCCGCAACAAGCGTAGAGGTGACCGGATCGACACCCGGTACGACCCAGAGGAGGTGAATGCAGTGGCTACCGGAGCTGGGAGTAGCCAGAGGCCGAAAACTGCTGGAGCTCCATACGGGCAGAACCAGAATCAGGGCCAAGGCAACAAGAAGCAGGGTAGCGGCACCTCGGGTCCTGCTCCAAACTTCGTGTTCAAGGACATGAAGGATGGCCCATGCAGCTTCCACACTCGGCATCCCGCAAGACCCGCCAACCACACTACTCGGCAGTGCAGTTGGTGGGAAGAGATCAAGAACGAGGGCCTGCCTCCTCCTCCTCCACTGCCAGCTGTGAATGCCGCTGTACAGCCTGCCCGCGCACCTGCTGCTCGGCCTCCAGCCTTCCCGAGAAGAGAGAATGTGAACCAGGTGGATTTAGGAGCCAACCGCTACTTCAACAACGATGGCTACCGTAACAGCAACAACAACAACTACTACACCCGCAACAACAACAACAACAACAACCAAGGTAACAACAACAATGGCAACAATGGTGGCAGAGACCGCAATCGGTATCAGGAGCACCACGAGAGCTACATGATCTTCACCTCTGAACCTGTCGACAAGAAATCCTAGCACAGGCATGCCATGGAGGTCAATGTTGTGATCCCTGCTGTTCCTCACTATATGCATTGGTGCAACCAAGAGATCACGTGGTCCCGAGTAGATCATCCCAAGGTGATGCCCAACCCGGGTAGCTACGCCTTGGTGCTAGATCCTACCTTCTTGGGTCCCGAGAAGAATGTGAGGTTCAGCAAGGTACTGATCGACAACGGCAGCAGCATCAACATTGTGTACAGAGACACACTCGAGAAGCTTGGTCTGGCCGAGAACATGCTGCTACCTAGCAAGACCACTTTCCATGGCATTGTGCCGGGAGTCTCGTGCAACCCGATTGGCCGAGTATGGATAGATGTGCTATTCGGCACCAGGGAAAACTGCCGCACAGAGAGCCTGCAGTTCGAGGTGGTTGATCACCAGAGCCCCTACCATGCCCTACTCGGCAGGCCTGCTCTGAGCAAGTTCATAGCCTCCACCCACACTGCATATCTGAAGATGAAGATCCATGGTCCCAATGGCGTGATTACCATCTCTGGTGATTACAAGAAGTCCATGGAGTGTGCCTCTGCTGGTTCTCAGTTGGCGGAGTCCATGGTGATTGCTGCCGAGAAGAAAAAGATGTACGAGGTGGTGGCTATGGCGCAATCCGCGCAAGCTGGTGCGCAGGGTGTGCCGAGTTCCCAGCACGGGACGGCGTTTCAGGCATCTCAAGAGACAAAGAAGATCCAGGTTGACCCTGAGTTCCCCGACCGCGTGGCCATCATTGGCTCCGGGTTGGCGGAGAAATAGGAAAGCGAGCTCATCCACTTCCTCCGTGAGAATCGGGACGTGTTCGCCTGGTCCAATGAGGATTTACCAGGTGTCCCCAGGGAGTTGGTTGAGCACTCTCTACATGTGCGTCCTGACGCCAAACCAGTGAAGCAGGCTATGCACCGTTTCGGAGATGAGAGGAGGAAGGCCATAGGTGACCAGATCACCAAGTTGCTGATAAGCAATTTCATCATGGAGGTGCTGCATCCGGACTGGCTAGCCAACCCGGTCATGGTCGAGAAGAAGAAGGAGGATCCCAAGGCCGCTACCGCATGGCGCATGTGCGTCGACTACACCGACTTGAACAAGGCCTGCCCCAAGGACCCTTTTCCGCTACCTCGCATTGATCAGGTGATCGATTCCACTGCTGGTTGTGAACTGTTGTCTTTCATAGATGCCTACTCTGGTTTTCACCAGATAGCTCTCAATCCTGCTGATCAAATAAAGACTGCCTTCATTACCCCCTACGGGGCTTATTGCTACCATGTCATGTGTTTCGGATTGCGGAATGCGGGTGCTACCTATCAGAGATGCATGCAGAGATGCCTGCATGATCAGCTCAGCAAAAATGTGCAGGTGTACGTAGATGACATTGTCATCAAAACGAATAAAACACATACTCTGCTTAGTGACCTCGAGGAAACTTTCGCTAACCTGCGCAAGTATAAGATGAAGCTAAACCCGAGTAAATGCACCTTTGGCGTCCCGGCTGGCAAGCTACTCGGCTTCTTGGTATCCAGTCGGGGCATTGAGGCCAATCCTTCAAAGATAAAAGCTATTGAGAGCATGTCTTTGCCGAGATCCCTGAAGGATGTGCAAAAATTCACTGGGTGCTTGGCATCACTGAGCCGTTTCTTGGGCAGAATGGGCGAGAAGGCCCTGCCTTTGTATCAGTTGATGAAGAAAAGTGACAAGTTCGTCTGGACACCCCAGGCGGATGTGGCATTCAAAGAGCTAAAGGCAATGCTGGGTAGCGCTCCCATCTTGGCTAGTCCGCTACCCGAGGAGCCAATGCTGCTATACATTGCTGCTACTAACCGGGCAGTGAGTGTGGTGATTGTGGTGGAACGAGAAGAAGAAGGCAAGAGTGTTCAGAGGCCGGTGTATTATCTCAGTGAGGTGCTGTCCAGCTCCAAACAGAATTACCCTCACTACCAGAAGATGACTTACGGCGTGTACCTGGGCGCCAAGAAACTGAAGCACTACTTCCAAGAGCACCCCATCACAGTGGTGAGCTCAGCTCCCATCTCGGATATCATGGGTAACAAGGAAGCAAGTGGCAGAGTAGCCAAGTGGGCAATCGAGCTAGCCGCGTACGCTCCCGCGTATGCAAGAAGAGAAGCCATCAAGTCTCAGATCGTGGCAGAATTCCTGGTGGATTGGGCTGAGATGCAATATGAGCCTCCCACTCCGGTATCCAACTACTGGAAGATGCACTTTGACGGCTCCAAGATGAAAGAAGGCCTTGGTGCTGGCGTGGTGCTTACGTCACCCAAGCGAGATCAACTCAAGTATGTGCTGCAAATTCACTTCAAGGCATCCAACAATGTTGCAGAGTACGAGGCCGTGGTACACGGCTTGAAAGTAGCAAAGGAAGTTGGTGTGCAGCGCATCATATGCTATGGCGACTCGGATCTGGTTGTGCAGCAAGTTTCTGGCACTTGGGATGCTCTGGATGCCAACATGGCTTCATACCGTTTCCTGGTTCAAACCATGACAGGATTCTTTGAAGGTTGCGAGTTCCAGCACATCCACCGAGCAGAGAATGAAGCAGCTGATGAGCTGTCCAAGTTGGGATCTTCTCGGCAGTACATCCCAGCTGGGATTGCCTTGGAGCATTTGAGAAAGCCATCCATCAAGCCATCCCTCAACTCGGAGTCCATCTTCGTTCCTTCCCTGCCTGATGAGGAAGCAGTTCCAATGGAGATTGACTGGGAAGGTGCAAAAGGAGACCCGGGGACTGCAGTCTCCATCCCGGGGACTGGCACCTGCAACCCGGGGACTGGCGCCTGTAACCCGGGGACTGCCCTTCTCTACTCGGGGACTGCTCTTCCCTACTCGGGGACTGCCCCTCTCAGCTCGGGGACTGTCGCATTCCTTGAAGAAGTCCTTGCAAACCGTTCGGGCCTGCAGAGAGTCAACCCCAACACAGAAAAAGAAGCAGCAGTTGCTGTCCCAATGGACGTGGACGAACCAGTGTTTCCCGCGCGGGAGACGCCGAGTTGGGCCATGCCCATACTATCCTTTCTAAGGGACGGTACCCTGCCAGAAGATGAGGTGACTGCAAGGCAGATTCAGAGAAGATCCAAGGGCTACACCATCTTCAGAGAAGTGCTGCACAAGAGAAGTGCCACTGGCGTATTGCAGCGCTGTGTAGAACCGGAAGAAGGAGAAGAGATTATGGTAGAGATACACCAAGGAGAGTGTGGGCGTCACGCCTCTTCTCGGGCTTTGGTCAAGAAGGCTTTTCGGCATGGCTTCTACTGGCTCACCGCTCTGCAACAAGCTGAAGACATCGTGAGAAAGTGCAACGGTTGCCAGAGATTCGCGAGTAAGATCCACATGCCTGCTTCCGAGTTGAAAACCATTCCCCTCACTTGGCCGTTTGCTGTTTGGTGGATATGGTCGGCCCCTTCAAGCCGGCTAGAGGCAACATGACACACATCTTAGTCATGGTGGACAAGTTCACCAAATGGATTGAAGTGAAGCCTATTCGGAAGTGCGATGGAGCTACAGCCGTGAAATTCCTAAAGGATGTGATCCTGAGATACGGCTACCCGCACAGCATCATCACAGATAACGACACCAACTTTGCTGAGGGAGCCATGGTGAGATTCTGCAGAGATAAGCACATCCGACTAGATGTCGCGTCTGTCGCGCATCCCGCGTCCAATGGGCAGGTGGAAAGAGCAAATGGCATGCTGCTTGCAGGCATAAAGCCAAGGCTGATTGAGCCACTGCTGAAAACACCAGGGTGTTGGCTAGACGAGTTGCCAGCGGTGTTGTGGAGTCTAAGGACTACCCCTAACCGGTCAACCGGCTACACGCCATTCTTCTTCGTTTACGGGGCCGAAGCCGTGTTGCCAATCGACCTAGAGCATGACTCCCCCCGAGTAACCCTCTACACGGAGGCGGAGGCGAGATAAGCTCGAGAAGACGACGTTGACCTGCTAGAAGAAGCAAGAGAGCTTACTCTGTCACGTTCGGCTGTTTACCAGCAAAACCTGAGGCGTTATCATAGCCGAAAAGTAAACCCAACGGTTTTCCGAGAAGGAGACATGGTCCTGAGGCTTGTGCAGTGCACAGTCGGGATGCACAAGCTGTCCCCTCCATGGGAAGGGACGTTCATTGTGAGCATGGTTTTGCACAATGATGCCTATTACCTCGTCGATGTGCGTCCATCACAGGAGAACAGGGCGGATAAAGCTGGAGAGGAGTCTAAGCGCCCCTGGAATGTAGCTCTACTACGTCGCTTTCATTCATGAGCAAAAGTGTGTATGTACCCTCTTATCCGAGTTAAACTCCTACTCTGCAATCTGAAATTGAACTCGGGGACTGCCCTCGTCCAAAATTGCTCTAAGTGTTTCTACTATGTTGTTTCTTTGTCTACTCGGTTGTTGCGCTTAGAATTTCAAAAGCATACAAAGTAGTGTGTTTATACTCACCGGACACTCTGTGACTCTGCTGCTGTCCGCAAACCGGCTTCATGGCAAGCCAGAGAAGAGCCAAAGAGTCAATGAACACATGAAAAATTGCAAAGGGAAGGAAGCGTGTGGCAACCGAATAGAGCGTTTTTTACTGTCTGTTGTTATCCTTTTCGGCTATGTGGTGGGTAGCGTTACTATGACTGTTTCCTAAGTGGCTAAGTATTTGAAACCTCAACTTTGAACTCTTGTGACTCGAATACCAAAAAAGCAACAAGTTGCAGGTAAGAGCTGAGATGAAAAGGAAAGGTGGATGAAAAATGCAACTCGGGGACTCGCATGATAACGCAACCCGGCATCAAGCCAAAGCTGCTCAAATTACTAAGTATAAAAACTTCAAATGAAATAAAACTGAGTAGCAACGGGAAGATAAACTGTTCAGTACATCTGCACCCGGCATTCCGGGGATCTGATAAAAGTTTCAAGCATAAGTGTGGCAGGACATAATCAGGTGGAGGTAGCAGCATTTTCAGTGTTGGTCTTGGTGGCATCAGCTTCGGGGGTGGCCTTGGCAGCGTCAGCTTCCGGGTTGGCGACATCCGCTTCCGGGTTGGTGGCAGCCTGATCAGAAGTGGCTGTGGCCACCGAGATGGGGTCCGTCGCCGAAGTGGAGGCAGCAGATTGAGCGCGGAGACGCGACGTGTCATCGAGGGTTGCGCCTGATGAAGTGCCGAACTCAAGGGCTGCGGTGTCGATGGTCATCTCCACGCTTTCGGCTTCTTCGTCGCTATCCGCGACGGCCGCGCCCTTGCCCTTCTCGGACTTCTCATCGGTGCTGGCGAAGAAGCTCAGCCCGTCTGACACCGTGGCCTCCTCGTCATCATCTTCATCCTCGTCGTCGCCCTCGCCTTCCACATCCGTGTCGGGCTCGGGGAGGCCTTCGATGTAGTGCGCGGTATCCGCGTAGGAGGCGATCTCCCACGCGACTGCCTGACGGCGAGCCACGCACTCGGGTTCCTTCTCCCACTTGGAATCGCGGCGCATCTCGAGGATGGTATTGAGATTGAGGTTCTCATACCAGCTGCAGATGAAGAGGAGCAGCATATCCGCGCCTGCCCGAGCTCCGGATGCTCGCCACTTCTTCAGCTCGGCCTTGACGCCATTCAGCTTCTCGGCGAGCCCGCGGATCGTTGCTGGCACAGATTTTCGAGGCCAAAACAAGTCATGGAGTTTGAAGGTAGTGCGCACCAGATCGGTGCCCACGCCCCTTAGACGCTGGAGCTTCCCCTCCATGTTTGTGAAGCTGTCTTCGATCGAGGCTTTAGTGTCCATGGGCTCGCCCTTCTCGGTGCGGGCTGCTTGGGCCTTTGACAGAGCAGGTTTGCAAGCCGAGCTGAGGTTGGGGAAAATTTCTGAAAAAGCTATCAAAAAGATTAGAGACAGAGGCAGAGAAGAGAAGCGAATCAAGCAACAGAGAAGCAAAAGGAGACAGCGAAGCGCAGAGAAGCGGGTACTTACTGTTCAGCTCGCAAAGTAGCGACTGCAGCCTCTTCTCCCATGACTCCTCATCAGCAACGTGCCTTTCTTCCACCCTCCGGAACTGGGCCAGCTGGAGCATGAGGTCCGAGTTGCTCTTCCTCAGTGTATCGCACTCCAGCTCAAGGGCCCTTTTCTCAGCCTTGGCAGCTGCTTCAATCTTGTTCTTCTCGGCAGCTATCTTGTTCTTCTCGGCAGCTATGTCAAGGGCATTTTGGAGGGCGGCTCGCAGCTGGACTTGGAGAGGTTCCATCTCGGTGGCGTGCTCTTTCTTAAGCTCTACTGCCTGGCTCTCCAATTTCTGCTGCACCTCGGCAGGTTTGAGGCAGTCGAGATACTCTTCAACAAATTTCTTGTGATCTTCTGCGGAGAGAGGAACAAGGTTAGCAGAGTAGCGGAGAAGAAAGAAGAGAGACAAGCTGAAAATACGGCAACTCACCTTCCATTTTCTTGATGGTGGTCTCAGCATTCTCAACAAACACATGGCAGTGCTTGTGCTCATCTTCCAGCGCCTTAAACTTACCTGCAGGGCAAAATCAGTTAAAGCAGAAAGCATAAGCGGGCGTAAACACAAAACGCATGAACCGCGTAGCTAAAAGCTTACTTTCGATCTCGGAAATCTTGAGAGTACGAGCCACGGCCTCCTTCTCTGTCACAGCATCACTTTTACGTTCTGCTTCTAGGGCCTCAAGGCGCCTTCTTGCAATGCTGTGATTCCAGAGCAGCGACCGGTACAGATTTGTTCTCTTCAAGAGGCTATTCTGAGAGGCAGAAAGAAAAGGAATCAGACGAAATTTATAAGATTCAACCCGAGAAGACGGCAACTCGGTTGAGTATCTGTCTACTCGGCCCGAATCTCGGGGACTGGGTGATGGATAAGAAGAAGGAGAAGAGTAGAAGAGAAGAAAAAAGCAACTCGGAACAGACAAGCAAAACTTACCGCGTAGGTTTGCTCGATGTCCTCTGCAGCTTTGCGATGGATGAACAGCTTCGCGGCAAGCGTACTGGTGGAAGACGAGATGGTCATGGGATTGTAGCCCATGTTCGCCTTGTTCCAGTCAATGCGCCAGTGGTCCAGCTTGCCCAAGGCAAGGCCGTGCCAGGGCTCGTTGCCAAGGACGTCGCTGTTCCAGTCAGCTTCAATGAAGCCTACCCGGTCGATCATCTGCTCAAGCCCCATGGACGTCACCTCGGTCTCCTGGACCTCGCGCGAGAAAATTGAAAGGGCCCTGTCCTTGTTCTTGGCTGGCGGCTTGGAATCCACAGCCTGGGCCTGTTTGCCTCTGGTAATAGCAAGTTTCTTCTCGTCCGCGCTTAGCGGGATGCGGTACTGCTTGCTCGCCTGCAACATGTAAGGCGGGTAGGCAGGAGGATCGCGAAGGCTTGATCCAGCAGGTATGCCTTCAGTGTTGCCGGAAGCACCAATGGTGAGCTGCCCACTCTTCACGGCAGGCTTCGCCTTTGGTTTAGGTGGCGGCATCGTGGCAGAATCTTGCGCAGCGCCACGAGGAGGATTCCTGCGGACAACGGCGTCTGGCTGAGCAGCTGGCTTCTCGGCGGTTTTCTTCTCGGTGGCCTTCTTCTCGGCGGCTGGCTTCTCGACAGCCTTCTTCTCAGCAGCTTTCTTCTCGGCCATATCTTTCTTGCCAGCAGCATCAGGAGCAGTTCTATCTGTGGTCTGCTTGGCTGGAGAGCTGGTTGTGGTCTTGGTCTTCTTCATGGGAGGGGAGCTTGGCGCAGTTGGTGGAGTGGCCTGCTGGGAAGGCGGCGCCAAGGACTGGCTACCGGGCGCAGCATCCGGCTGCGCGTGGCTCTGCAGGTCCGGCTCCACATCGGTGGTCTCAACCCGCTGCTCGGCAGCGGGGTCTTGCGGTTGATCTTCTTGTTCTTCTACCCGCGGCTGGGCCGCGGGGTCGTCTTGGGCAGCAGCGTCAATGTCCTGCTGCTCCTGGTTTCCTTCCTGCCGCTCAAGGGCGGCACGGTCTTGTTGCTCGGGGCTTTGCTCTGCGTCCTCCCCGGCTGCGGCAGCTGGGGGAGAAAGTGGTCTATTGTCGTGAGCAGCGTCCTGCGCTTCCTGTTCTGCGTGGGCCTGCTGCTCCTGATTGGCGTCATGGGCACCAACATCCATGTCCTGGGCGTTGTCCTCGTCTTCTCCTTTCACGGGAGAAGGCGCACGCACCCTGTCCCGTGCAGCGACCTCGTCCTCTTCAGAGAGATCGATGAGCGCATCGAGGTCGATGGCGGATCTCTTCTTGGACTTGGACTTGGTGGGTGCGGCAGCAGCATTAGCGTCCAAGGGGGCACTGAAGAGAAGAAAGAAGTTCATAAGAAGAGTGTGAGAAAAAAAAGAAATCGAGAAGCAGTAGCAGAATAAGGAGTTCCGAGAAAGCAGCAACAGCAAATTGCAACTTGGAAGAAAATCGCTTACCCGGCACGAGAAGGGGGTAGCCGTCTCCCCTGCTTTACCTTCTTCACGGTCTTCTTGGCTTTCTTCGCGGTGGGCTCTTGAGCACCACTACCCGCCCTCTTACGAGTGGTGGGAGCAGCAACTGCAAGCGGGTCGACGTCAAGGGCGTCCTCGTCCTCGTCCTCGCCCTCCTCTTCAGCATCAGCATCAGCATCTTCTGTAGAGTTGAGAAGAAGAAAACAATCAGGAAACAGGAGGGAATCGGGTTGCGCTACTCGCGACCATAAAGGTGAACTCAATCACCTTCGTCGTCGTCTTCGGACCAGTCCCGAACGGACGCGTCGACATGATTCTTATCCGTCTGGGCGGCATGAGGGATATTGATCTTGTCCGCGGTGTCGTAGGAGACCTCGTCGTCCTCTGTCCGATCTGCGTGCCAATTGGCCTCGAAGCGCTCCTCGCTCTCGGCGAGCTGGCGAGAAAGGCGCTGGAGATATAAGCAGGCAACACGAATCAGATGAGCGGCATAAGGGATTCTACCCGGAACGGGATGCTAGCACAAAGCATAATAAAGTAAAGTGTCCTACTCATCAAGGCGTGCAAACACAAAGCACAGGAAGCCTAACAAATAGTAGTAAGTGTCCTACTCGGCGTGGCGTGCAAACATAAAGCACATGAAGCCTAAGCAATACCGCTAAGCGTCCTACTCGGCGTAGCGTGCAAACATAAAGCACATGAAGCCTAAGAAATACGACTAAGTGTCCTACTCGGCACAGAGTGCGAATACTAAGCACCCCAAGCTAAGAAGGCTATCTACTCGGAATCTGTATGCAGGAAACAGGGAGAAAAGTACTAACCCGCTTGCTTGGCTTCGTGCGGCTGTACGGCACAAAGCCGTACTGCCAGTTGTCCCTGAGGCCGGTGCTCATGATGGAGCGCGCCCAGACGGCCACATCCGTGTTGCTGAGCTCGAATGTGGTCGTCCGAGTGCAATCTCGGTTGCCGCCCATGTAGCACATGAGGTGTGTGCGGCGCTGCAGCGGGAGCACTCGCCTGGAGATCCAGGAGGCGATGGGGTCGTCGTCCTTGAGTCCATTCTCCTTCAGCTTGGCGAGGCGCGCGTTGATCTGCTTGATGTCGCCATCTAGCGGGGGCTTGAACCCCCAATTCTGCCCGGTAGGAGGCGAATTGGTCCACCGGGGGAGGTTGATCCGGTCCACCAGGGGCTCGTCTTCCTTGACAGAGATGTTCTTCACGTAGAAGAACGTTCTCTGCCATTTGCGCACGGAATCAAGACCTTTGATGCGCGGGTGGTTGGTCCCGCTGCGCTGCACCATCATGGCGCTGCCGGTCTCGGTCTCGCCGCGGCTGCTCTCCGCGCTACCCGGCTTGGCCTTGCTCTGCTTCCTGACGAAGAAGCGCGCCCAGGTCATCGGCGTGGGGCGCACGCCCAAGAATGCCTCGCACACCACGGCGTGGTATGGGAGCATCACTACCGCATTCGGCGGCAGGTGGTGCGGCAGGATCCCGAAGTGGTCGAGGAAGCCGCGGAAGAAATCAGATGCCGGAAGCCCGAATCCCCGCGCGAAGTGCGCGAGGAAGACCACGTGCTCGTCCGCCTCCGGAGCGGGGACGAGCTCGCCAGCGGGAGGCCGGCAGCGGACGCCGGCAGGAACTCGCCGCGTGTTCACCAACCATTGGCACTCCTCTGCAGTGACGGTGGATCCAGACCACCCGGCTCGGGCGCCGTCATCACGAGCCATCGAGCAGGGAAGGAAATTTGGTGGTGATTTGGTGGAACTAGGCGGAAAAGATTAGCCTTTCGGCGCTACGAGGGGCACGGCGGCGAAGAGCTCGACGGCGGCGGAGAAACGAAGAGGCGAGGGGAAAGTGTAGGCAGGAAGAGGAGAAGGGAGTTACCGAGGGGGTATTTATACCTCCCCTCGGGTTGCCGTTACGATTGAAAGTAATGGGATCAGTTACGCCCTGAGATCGTGCGGCGTGGGGTGTGTGGGCCGGTTAGAAACGCACACAGCGCAGAATGCGCGCGTAACGGCCACAAATGATCCCACGACGCGATCGTGGGTAATAACTGCGCTTGATGGGACATAACGGGCTAGTGGGCCCAGGCCGTGAAAACTGGGCGCGTGGCCTGTCAGATCCCGGGCACCGAGGCGTCGGGGGTACGGGAACGCGACACGTGCTCAGTTGTGCTGCCGAAAGCCGGATTTCGCTCTGCCACGCAGAGATTCTGATTGGAAATCTCACCAAGTCATTTTACTCGGCGACAGGGAAGAGAAGTGTCCCTGTTCGGAAAAGAAGAAACTTGAGACAGAATAAAGAGCTACTCGGAGGTTCTACTCAGCAACCTAAGGCTCAAAAGCAAGATTGGTTTTTAAGCTGGCAGAGCCCAGTGAACAAGTTCGCATGACTCTACCAGCTTCGGGGACTAATGTCGGGGGGATACCCCCGAGTAGGGTAAAGGCAAGTGCTAAGGGCAAAGATCAGAAGAGACGCTTGGCAGAGTAGCGGCTACCCGGTACTCGCTACCTGGTCATCCGCTATTCGGCCGTACACACTGAAGGCCAGGAGGGAGAATCAAGGAAGTTATTCTCCTCCGGGTAGAGGAAGTGGTCCGAGTAGGGAGGGCGGTCTCCTACTCGGGCCAGAAGTCAAAGGAGCCGTTCTGACACAGGATCCCGCGTATCCCGGGTCCGTACTTTGGCACTGTTCACAGCACTGTTCATCTGCAGAGCGCGTGCCTGACCACGACAGTGTGTCAGCAGGGCGTCGCAGGATAGGGGGGGACCTACTCTGTGTTCATGGCAGTGATAACAGATCAGCTCCTCGGTTCTGCGGAACGACTTCGCACATGAAGACAATCCAGGAAGCCAAAAGGTGTAAAGTGGTCAGCGAGAACCCGGAAGTACACAGTATGCACATAGTTTCGACATCTTGGCTGTATCCGGCTGGGCACCAGTATATAAGGTGCCCTGCCTCCTCCTGCGCGAGGGACGACGATCTGATCCACGACACGACTAAGGACTACAGTAGCATAGAGAGAAGGGTGGCTACTCGGTAGTAGGAACACTTGTACTGTGGCTACTCGGTGAGACTCGAATATAAAGAGAGAAAGGCAGGAGTAGGGGTTTTACCTCCACACGAGGGCCCTGAACCTGGGTAGATCTTGTTGTTTGCAGTGCTAGCTTCACACTCACGCGGCTACTCGCTGCGTGATCCCTCCCCGAGCGCCTCCAGCGTCCATCATCTCCACAACTTTAGCCATCCTATGGCATCTGCCGTGACACCACCACGACAGAGCCCAAGTCACGCCTTAACCTGCAGGCTGCTGACTGGGAGACGATCCTAGTTCGCAAGTCCATCAGCGCAGAACTTCTCCTCGTTGATCTCCTCCTGAGATTCCTTCTCGATGTCTGGCAAGTAAATACCAGGGACGAAACCAATATGAGTACATTTGAATGTACTCAGCAAGACATCCATCATGTAACTTACCAAATGCAAGCATGCTTATATGGTGTAATAGGTAGGCTATACATAGGGTTCACTATCAATGGTGTTCATATAGGATGACACCACAGTTGCAGTCAGGTTAATCTGTATCTTCGTTGAAGAAGATACTTCAGAAGAAAATAGTATAGTTTTTCTTTCTCTTGTAGATATCACATGTACAAGTGGGTTTTTGTAAAACCTTGTTAAAAGAAAGTTTTCCCTTTGCAAAACTTATTGGAATCAGTTTCCAGATGTTTGCTTAAAGAAGAAAGATTTTGTTTACAAAACATTTCTGGTTTGTAAAACAACTTCTGGCTTTTCATCATCGGTACCTCCACGGTACAAGAGTTCTTCCTTTCCGAACTTCCCGAGATCAACACCTTTTTGAAAACACCTTTTTAAAACATTGACACAATGCTAGCTACATGGCCATTCAACTGTCTATATCCGAGGACGCGGCTTCTTCGAAAAAGTTGTACTCTGCAGAGGTGTACACATCCACCAGATCTAGTACACCTGCCGTGAACAACCACGGACTATAACAAGAGTATGTGAAACATCAGATAACTGATCCTAACCTACCACTATGTTCAAGCTAGAATATGTCTATCTCTTCAGTTGAGTATAATCTCCCCGGCTCCCTTCATAGACAGGAGACTCAACCGATGCGACCGGAGGAGAACTTAACCCCACACTTTTGATGTCCCGTATATTCCACCTAGCGACAATCGGTTCGAGGGCTCGACGACCCTTATAGCAATTGAGATAGAACACACACTAACAAGAACAAACTTCCAGTTAAGCCTCGTGCCCATGTTGGGGTAGGGTGGCAGTACGATAAAGGTTGTCCGGCGAAGACTAGGTTATGTGTCATTTTTGAAAACACGTTTTTCCCAAAAATGACCACTTACACATTCCTCCGGAGAATAAGGATCCGCCTTTTCTCCGGGTTTTCCATCAAGCCTTTGTTTTGTAAAAACACAATTTTAAGGTGTCCACTTAGGGACTAATTTTCAGAAGTAAAACATGCATGATAGATAATGATAAGTGTATTATAACTGCAAGCATCAGGATGTCTTGCCTTAAATCTCTTTGTGTCCCTGGCCTTGAGATAGCTTGATCTTGACACACAGCTCTACGACTCCATCTTCTTCTTCTTCGTTTTTCTAACGCCGTAGAATAATAAAAGACACACACTCAGATCCAGAAGGACAATCAAGTAATCAAAACAACACCTACAGCAAGGTAACTCATACTAATGCAATCACTCAAAAAGTTATCGAGCGAACTATCTCACAAACTCTCAGAGTACAAGACTATCGTCAGGAAACATATGGTTAAAAAAAACATATTCCACATCCCAATATCAGAGGTTGAGTGGGTGTACCACTATCATACCAAGATATTAAGGAAGCTAAAAATATATCTTGTGGTAACAAGGGTGAGGCTACTTAGGTGTTCATAAACAAACAATGTAATATCAATCATCAAAGCAACACCCATGGCAGTGGGTATTAACAACAACATAAGCAATCAATCCAAACAAGTTTACCACTAGCCTTAAGCATATACAACAAGGTACTACTAAATCTAATGATAACACTAGCACCAAACTTATGCTAAGGTAAACACCCATACAATTTCCAAACAGCAAAACAAACAAAACACAGATGAATTATCTAGTTATTTAATAAGCTAAAGTCTACACCAAAGCTAAGGAATCACTCAATAATGAAAGTAACCAAACAAACCAGTGGCTCAATAAATTGTAAGAAGTCAATAAAACACACCCTAAAACATAATAACAATAAGATACATTACTCTTAGCAAAATACCATAATAACAGGAGTCAACTATTAGCATACTAGTATGGAAAATTTACACAAGCATGCCCTAAGGGATAATTGCATTCCACAACCTATCAACACACAACAACTACAATATATATACCATAATAACAGAAGGGAAAACATTCTAAACATGCTAGGAAACATCATACACTCCTAAAAATAAAAGGACAATAATAATGGAGCAAACTCAACATCTAGTGGGACACTAATGCAAAACTAGAGGAGCAATCAACCCTATGAGCATGAATTTTTCCTAGACCATAATACATGAATAAAAAACACCTACTAACAGTACATATACCTTACACATGCTAGTAATCAAATATACTTAAAATAATGCTATGAAAACAACTACTCATACTAGTGAAAACAATATAGCTAAATAAAACAATCGATGCTACACATGCTCTCCTATGAAATAATGTGCAAGATAACAGAGGTGATACCATCACCACATCAGTACCAAAATGTTACTGGACCCAACACAACTATAACAAAAGCTTAGGTACTGATCATAGCAATACTAGTCCACCAAATCTATTCCACAAAAATACTAGAAAACAATAAAAGACTAATTCTATTTCTATTTGTTTTCCAAACAAGCACAAACTTCCTAACAGATTATTAATGAAATAAGACAACTTATTAACAGTTACCAACACCTCTAATCATGCTTGGAAACAATTTTCTAACAAACAATCATTTATTCACAAACAAACACACAATATTTCAAATAAACAGAAAACTGCTGCTTCTAGAAATGCACACCAAAAATAATACAGAGCCCTAAAAATTATTCCAATCTAGTATTACATAGATCTAATCACACACAAGCTCATCCAATTGGATTAACATCAAAAATAATTTTTAAACCCTCTCTAAAAATCTTAGAAAAGGCTACTGGTCTTTTACCAAATTGGATGGCATTTCCAAATGGTAGCTCACCTTGAGGCAAGGTCAAGTTTGACTGATAGATATATCCAAGGGCTACTCAAAACAGTTTGGTTTGCAAGATTTGGCCACTTAAAACTCAAGTTATGATTAAAATGGTGAAACAGAGTGCTTCTGCCATTTTTATTAGTTCTCTTAAAATAAAGCACAAAATGCATTTCTTTAAGTTGGGTGTGGTTAAGAATTAGTAGATCTGGCTCTGTGATTTTTGGTTTGGCAAAATTTACTTGTTTGCATTTTCATTTCGAATTAAAGTAACATGGTGAAATAGATCTGCCGGAAAAGGAATAAAAATTCAACCTGCGCGGGCCAATGGGCCAGATGCAGAGGGAGAATGGGCCGCGCGGAGCGAAGCCGGCCCGCTAGGAGAGCGCGCGCGCCAAAACGGTATTCTGCCCTCCGATGCGAGATCTTCGGTCGAGATTAGATGGGTTCGAGGTTCAAATAGGGCCACTGGATGCAGATTCGGTGGCTGAGGAGCGGCCACGTCGACGCGCGCCGGCGACGACATGAAGACGCGGTGGAGTCCGCCCCGGGCCGCCGTGGGAGGAGCTAGGGCTCGCCGCCGGTGCCTCCCGTGGTTCCCTGGAAGCGAGAGGAGCACCAGGAGGACCAGGGGGACGAGGCGCATCCGATGCCCACCTCGATTTCAGAAGGAGGAGGTCGGAGCGGGGAGTTCGTCGGGCGCGGCGGCCACAGACGAAGTACGACGACGGAGAGGCGATACCGAGGGGTAGAACTCCAAATTGGAGGGGGAATGAGCACCAAGGGGGTTCAAGGAAGGTATGGAGGGAGAGAGGACTCCCGGAAACGACCCGTATAGGAGGATTTGCCGCGGAGCTCGCCGGCGGGTTGGGGAGCTCGATTCCGGCGGTGGTGGATATAACAGAGAGGAGTTTTGGACGCCGTGCGTCGATTTAGATGAGGAGGAGGGGACTGGCAAGATGGCGCGCAAGAGGAGAGGCACGGAGGGGCTAGCCGCAGCGCACGGCCGCCTGGCGTCCATGGTGGTCACCGCGGCGAGGGCGGGCAGGCCAGAGGGGCTCTCCTCGGGCAAAACCTTGCCAGGGAGGCTTGCCGTGGAGAGGGGAAGCAAAGGCCACAAGGGCTCGGGCAGAGGAATACCAGGGAGGTGGGGGGAGTGGGTGCTCTCTCACAGCCCGCATGTGTTTGATATAGAAACGAGGGGGAAAGAGAGGGTCCAGGGGGAGGGGTACTGGCTCTTCGAGCTCGTGGAGGTCAACTCTTCTAGAAGGTGGGGTCCATGGAGGCAGCAAGGCATGGGGGAGGGGTGTGGCATGTCAGCCCATGCCATTGCTTAGGGTTTAAGCCATGTGGTGATGAGGTGGATGGGTATGGGCACTGCAATTTCGTCCAGGAAGTCAATGGGGTGGGGTCTAGGTGACTAGGCAGCTAGGGAATCCAATGGGAGTGAAGAAGGAGGGAAAATGTCACCTAATGATCACTTTCAAAAATAGAGCAGAAAGTGTTTGTGCTGGTTTTCTTCAAAAACTTGAACACAACATATGCAAGAAAAATTGTCTAGGAGGTAGGTAATGGAAAATGGGGTAGGGTAGTGGTGGTCTCTCACTTTTCTTTAATTGTTTTCTTTGAAAACTTTCAATTTTCCAAAAACTGTTGTTTCTGTTTTTAAATGTTTTCTCCAAAATTTTGTATAGAAGATATGTTTGAAAACATGTTTAATGGATAGAGAATCAAAAATTGAGTCTAGGGGTGGTGGTCCCCAAATTTTCTGAAAATATTTATTTCACAAAATTTTGGAAATTCAAAAAGTGCTCAAACTGTTTTTGGATATTTTCTTCAAAAATTTTAAAATGACCAGTAATTTTTTTTGGATAACTAGGTCACATATGACCCTAGGAATGTTGGGGAATTTTCCCAAGAATTTTAGAAATACTTTTATTAACAAAAACATTAAAAGTCCATTTTTGGCCTTTTGGAAAATAGCATTTAATAAATAGGAAAATGTTTATAAACCAAGTATTTTTTAGTTGGGGTGGAAGGGTATATAATATAGGTACCAAAAGTGATTTTTAATAAACAACTCCTTTGAAAATATTTGAGATACCAAGTGCAAAAGGATGATAACATGAATTTATTTAATAAGCCAAAATCCCTGAGAGAGGATAAATCACATGGTCATGGGAAACAAAAATGGATCACATGAATATGATGTAAAAGTCATGAAGATGACAAGGGAAGGTTCACTTAGCTAAAAAAGGATAGGAGTGATTTTTAGGAAGACTTAACAAAAGCATTATGATAACAGGGACATGATCCTATTTGTTGGGAAGACCTCAAGAGGGCTTTGGAAGAAAGTGAATGGGTTTGATAATCAAATACAAACAAAAGGATAGGGCTCACAGATAGGTACCATTATATCCTTGATGGTACACTGATCAAAGATCAGGATTTCTCCTTATGGAAGGAGGCCAAACTAGAGAAGTTAAAGAGAACATAAGATGGGATAGAAATAGGATACAACATGCTACTAATGTAAGGGATGGTCATTTGTAGATCTCATTCAATTAAAACAACTCACAACTATCCACAACAGTTATAAATACTTTGAGGCAAAGAAAAAGATAAGGTCACCTCATAAGTAGATAATAACAAGACTTAACAAGTTCACTCAAGCAAAGGAGTTCTGCAGTTTAAAACCCTCGAGTTTTCCCTCAAGTGTTTTAAAGAAATTTAGTGATCAAGACAAACCATTTGAGGAGGATTTTTATAAAAGAGGTTCATCTCAATTATTGTTATTTATGTAACCATTTTTTTTTGGTTGGTTCCAACACCAACACTCAAGATCAAACAAGGCAGACAGAGGTGAAACAAGATTAATTGTTAAGCATTTTAAAAAAGTTTTTGTTGGCCCTAATTTTTGACTCTCCAACAACTGCATTTTGTTGGTTTCCAAAAAGTGGGGTGTGACAGGCGTGCCCCCTGTCTGCGCCTGGAGGTGGCGTGGGCCCCTCGGGCGCCCACCGCCATCGCCCTTTCGCCTATATAACCCCCTCGGATAGTTAACCCTAAGGGGAGACAACTTTTCCACAAAAAACGCCTAAGGCCGCCATCATCATCAAACCGAGATCGGGAGGATTCTGGAGTTCTTCTCGGCACCCTGCCGGGAGGGAAAATCATCACCAGAGGGTTCTACACCACCATGCCCGCCTCCGGAGTGATGCGTGAGTAGTTCATCCTTGGACTACGGGTCCATAGCAGTAGCTAGATGGTTGTCCTCTCCTCTTTATGCCTCATGGTAGGATCTCGTGAGCTGCCTCACATGATCGAGATCATCTTATTGTAATGCTACATGTTGTGTTTGTTGGGATCCGATGATTATTGAATGCTATGTCTGTTGATTATCAATCTATCATGTTGTCTTCATGTGTATGTTATTTATGATCTTGCATGCTCCCCGTTGTTAGTAGGTGCTATGGCCAAGTAGATGCTAGTGATTCCAAGAGGGAGTATTTATGCTCGATAGTGGGTTCATGCCTCCTTTGCATCTATGCTCGAGTGACAGAAATGTGACAGATGGAGCATGTGTTGTTGACATTATGGAGAAAACAACGATGTTTACTTTGTTTACATTACACACTTTTCTTACTACGATTATCTGTTTCTTGCAACTTAATACCCAACGTTTGTTTGGATGATATTCGGAGGGTGGATTATTAGTCATAGACGCAGTTGGATGACGGTCTATGTATCTTGTTGTAATGCCCGCATGAATCTCATAGTAATCATTATGTCATGCATGTTTCTTTATATATCAATTTCCCAGCTGTAATTTGTTCACCACGCATGTTAGCTATCTTTTATGGAGAGATACCTATAGTGAACTGTGGACCCCGGTCCATTTTCTCATACTGATAATACAAGCACCGCTTCCACTGTTTCCAAACTACTACTGCTGTTTTCATATTGTTCTCATACTATTTACCACACCATACGTTCTTCGTGTTCAGCAAAAATCGGTGAGATTGACAACCTCACTATTTCATTGGGGAAAAGTGAACTGATTGTGTTGTGTAGGTTCCACGTTGCTGCTGAACTGGTAGTGTGCCCTGCCACCTCAGCTGCATCAACCTTCAGAAGTTGCTTGTCCTCCTACCGGTCGATTCAACGTGGGTTTCTTTTCTGAGGGAAACCTTTTCGCTGCACTCTTCACAACCTTTCTCTTGGGTTTACCAACTTCAGCCATCAATGAGGGAAGCCAAAAAATCTCTTAAAGAGAGGGGTATTAAATCTGAAGATGTGAAGAATTTACCTCCTATAGAATAATTATGTAAGTCAATTCCTCATCCATCAACAGTTGAGGTACACTCTCCAATATTTGTGTAATACAGATATTCCTAATTCTAAACCACTGATGACCCACCAGTATAGGGGATCGCAACAGTCTTCGAGGGAAGTAAAACCCAGATATATTGATTCGACACAAGGGGAGCAAAAGAATATTTGTGAGCCTTAACAAGTGAGTTGTCAATTCACCTGCACCTGAAAGTACTTTTGTTCGCCATGGTTTATCAGTAGTAACAGTTTTATAGTAGCAGTAGTAGTGAAATAATAGCAACAGTGGAATGAAAACAGCAGCAGTAGTGTTTGAAGTAAACAACAGGATTAAATACTGTAGGCATAGGGATAGATGAACGGGTGCTGCATGGATAAGATAGTTCATATGATAATAAAGACATGGGCATTGCAGATAAATAAGATAAAGCATCCAAGCACTAAGTAACCATAGGCATGTATTCCGTAAATAGTCGTACGTGCTCGCAATGAGAGCTTGCACAACATCTTTTGTCCTACCAGCCCGTTTTCAGTGGGGCCTCAAGGGAACTACTGGTAATTAAGGTGTTCCTTTTAATAGAACACCGGAGCAAAGCATTAACACTCCATGAACACATGTGATCCTCACATCACAGCCATCCCCTCCAGTCGTCCCAATTTTTGTCACTTCAGGGCCTCAGGTTCCGGACAACGATATGTGTAAACAACTTGAATGTATGATCAAGAAACAATAATTATCATCATGATTCAATAACATGTTCAGATATGAGATCATGTCCCTCGGGCCCAAAGTGACAAACATTAAGCATAACAATTTGCAACAATGTTCATAGCACTAATAGAGGATACTAGGCACTATGCCCTAACAATCACGGCATTATTACATGAACAATCTCATCCAATCCCTACCATCACCTTCATCCTACAGCGGGGGAATTACTCACACATGGATGGAGGAAACATGGATGGTCGATGGAGAGGCGTTGGTGATGACGATGGCGATGATCCCCTCCAATTCCCCGTCCCGTCAGGGTGCCAGAATAGGAACTTCTGATCCCCGAATCGAAGTTCGGGGTGGCGGCGGCGCTCTGTTGTGTTTCTGTGGAATATGACGAACCCCCTCGGGTTTTAGGGTTGAAGGCATTATGTAGTCAAAAGGGGAGCCCGAGGGGGTATGGGAGTGGCCCACACCACCGGGTGGCGCGGCCTAGAGGGGCGCCAGGGGGTGGTGTGGCCCCCTCTGGCCCCTCTCCTAGCCCCCTTCTGGATCCCGGGGTCTTCCGGTGTTTTAACACCAATGGGGTCTTTTCTGGGCAATTTCCCGAAAGTTGATTTCTCTGCACAAAAACGAGACACCAAGGTAATTCTGCTGAAAACAACGTTAGTCTGTGTTAGTTGCATTCAAAACACACAAGTTTAGAGGAAAACAATAAGAGAAGTGTTCGGAAAAGGAGATACGTTTTCGACATATCAACTCCCCCAAGCTTAGCTTATTGCTTGTCCTCAAGCAATTCAGTGACAACTGAGTGCGATAAAAGACTTTTACGAACACATTTCTTTTATATGATGTAAATATACTCACTATATGATCAAATACTTAATTATGCTCATGATAAGATACATGCAAGATACTGTCACTTAATAGCTATACAAACCATGAAGATATAAAAACATATTAATAATAAACAACATGAAGCATAACTATTTGCAAGATTGTAATATTCATAATAAGATCTGGTAAAGTGGTATCTCGCTTGCCCTTAAGTGTGGGGCAAAACATAAATGCCAGGGCACCTCTGAAGTTCAAGGGAAGACTAGAAGTAAAGATATCAAAAGATGCAAGTATCAAAGTTATACTACAATTAATCATATTCTGGGACAAGCACATTACACTAAGAATAACAGCCATTGCTCTCAAGAAGGTGCGTAAAGTGAGAATGTGAAGACTCAACATAAAAGTAAAAGAAAGGCCCTTCGCAGAGGGAAGCATGGATCACTCATGTGCTAGAGCTTTTATTTTATTAAACAGAGGTATTGAAAATATTTTTAAGAGAGGGGTATGCTTATGTCAACGAATGGTAAACAGAAAATACAGTACGTCACTAGCCATCTGGATTCACAAGAGAGGCTCCCATATGAAGGACGCATATGGGTAGAAGGTCATCCCTCTTTCTCTTTTGTTTACACAATTATGCTTTGACTGATAAATCAGGGGCAAAAATAGTGAAGAGATTTTGTGTGTATTACTTTGGGGCTGGGCACCCCGCTGCCAGCTCTTCTATCATTTGGATAAGCGGATGAAGCCACTAGTCCAGGGTGTGAAATCCAATCAACAAGTGAGATAAAGATTCTCTATTTACGTCCTCATGAGCTCAAATAGGGGCACAAAACAGGAATAATTTTTAGGAGGTTTTAAAGGTAGCACATGAGCAATTTACTTGGAGTGGCGGTTAAGTACCACATATAGGTAGGTATGGTGGCCACATTTGGAAAACTTTGGTTTTTGGGAGTTGGATGCGCAAGTAGAGCTCATACTCAGTACAGGTGAAGGCTAGCAATAGACAGGGAGCGACAATCAAGAGAGCAACAACTATCATAATCATGCTTGCGACAAAAAAAATTAACTGAGGCATAAAATTGATACTAGAACTCTGAGGAAAAATAAATCATCGAGGCTTATTGACTTTTTGTTTTCATTCTTAGCATGCGTGAACATGTGCCAAGTCGATTCAAATGAAACAGTCAGAGGAGACTACCACAATGTCATACCCTTCTACGAATAGAACAATGCGAACAAATATTTATACGACAGGTCATTTACTATTAATAAATTGGAACTAAACATGAGAGAGAACGAACTATTAAGCAGCCATTAAAACACATATATCTTATATGAACAAACTAAGCATGCTCACATGAATGGATATATGTACAAAAATGAAAACAAATAGAGTTCATACCAGCCTCTCACCACAACTTGAATTGTCATAGATCGTCATTATTGCTCTTCACTTGTGGATCAAATAATATATAATGAAAACCAAGCTCCAATAGAGCTCTGCAACAAACTTTACAAAACCAAAGAAGAACAACAAATAGTTTTGGGTTTTTCAATTAAAACAAGAACAGAAAGAGAACAAGCAAACAATGCAAAATATTTTTGGATTTTTGAATACTAAACCGAAACGAGAAAAAAAAAAAGCAAACCAAATAAAGAAACTAAAGAAGCAAACAAAGAGAAACAACAGAAATATTTTTGGTCTTTTTGTGTTTTCGAAAACAAGAACAAAGCAATAAAACGAAGAGAAATGAAAGAAATGAAAGAAAACGGAAGCAAACGAGAGAAGTGAAAACATGGATATACAAAGAACCGACCGAACATGATATATAAATGAGTGTGATGTCGGTATACCTCCCCCCCAAGCTTAGACTTTTGGCCTAAGTGGAGATCAATCATGGCGCGGGAAATATCCCCACTGTGGTGGGTCGTCCCTCGGGTGGTCGTACTCGGACGCCCAAGAGGAAGATGAAGCAGCGGGCGCATAGTCATAACCGGGGTGCTGGTATGGGATCCCCGTGGTGTCATAGGTTTGGACAAAATCACCATCGTCCCCCTCGTCGGCATCCTTCCCTTGCTGGGGGTGATGCTCAAGGTATGTGTCCAGCTCACTCTCAGAAAGCTTCCATCCTTGTCTGCTATTAAGATTCAGGGGCGGAGCTACAGTCAAATACCGGGGTCAAATGACCCCGATGAATTTGCCCCGTTCGTTGAACTGAAAGCGTGAAAAAACAAAATGACCCCGTTGGAAAATGATATTTGACCCCAGTCCATGTAAGGCCTAACTGGTACGGAGTACAAGCCTTTGTATCGACCCAATAGAGCTAGTTGCAGCATGCAACCACAACAACCATCCAATCCATCACTTGAAAAAAAGAACGATTAAGATCCATCCATCCATTGCATCGCTAGTTGCTCGACACCATAGGTACGTGAATCAGCCGCCGGCTTAGCTATGAAGCGGTCACTAAAAAGAAAGACCACACCCGTCGGGCTCCCTCCGTCCTTCCACTTCTATTGCGAAACGCCTCCGGTTGCGAGATGATCCAGGTGGTTTCTCTTCTAGTCCGTCAGACAACAGTTAAGGGTGCGCCGATTTTGCTCCGTAAGTTCCAAAACTACGACAGCGGATCCAACCTACTTATTATCTCTATTCGATTCTCCTATTTATCTAGGGTTTGACAGTTCATTAAATTGTACGATCGGAAGGTTACAGATTAAAAGACGGGAGCAGCGTTGGCATGGTGGTGTGGGACACGTACGTCTATTAAGCCTCAAATCTTTTGCAGCCTAGCGCAATGTCAAGTAAGAAAAATAAATATAGTTAATTTCTCATGTATGTTTGATATAAATTTTTAGGTCTAAAGAATTTATTTCTAATTTGACATGCGTAAAGATATAATGGACCGGTTTTTTAATTTGAAAAGAAAATCTCCACTACCAGTGACCAGTGATTCTGGCAAAGGTTCATCAAATAATAGACGTAAGTGTCCACCGCCACCACATTTTTCTCCTTTGGTAGTATTTAAAAAAGAAGTAAATTAGGTAAATTCAGACCATCATTTCCTTATGAGTCGACAATAGAAAAATAATATTATAATATGTAGAGTCCAAGCTGCAAGATGAAGGAATTTGAGTTAGTTGTGTCACTTTCAACAATATGTATTATTGTTAGTATGAGCCGCAAAACTAGTGCTAGTTGTGTTTTGACCCCTGCGACTTTTTTTTCTGGCTTCGTCCCTGTTAAGATTAAACAAAAGAGGTGCAGACAAAAGTACTTCCCTAACAGTTTTAATAAATCTCCACCCGGATCGTTTGGAGAAAGTTAATTCAAAAGTTAGATTATGTAAGTGAGCATGGGTAGATAGAAACTTATGTTGAACCATGGAAATAAGATCAAGCCTCTCTATAGAAAACTGCAGGTCTAGAGGATGCGTCTCCAAACCATGCAAAGCTAGCAAGCGCGAGGCAATAGGACCTCCACAAACTTCGCCCTTCTCACGGTTATGTGAGAGACGGTAAGCAATCAAAGCACCAAAGTTATAAGACCTATCACATCTTAAGGCAGCTGCAATAAACGCCAAATCATAGACATATAGCTTGTTGGTAGTTTTTCTAGCTAACACACATTTAGAAATAAAATCGGCAAAGTATCGAATGCTAGGGAGTTAAATTTCTCGAATTTTACCACTCTCCCCTGTGAAGCTTCTTTCTTGGCAAATCTCCTCATATAATTCTAGCAGTGGTTTAGGCTGCCCTTTTATCTTCTTACAAGAACCCCACTCTGGTACCTTGATAGCTACACAAAAATCACTGAAAGGCAGGTTTACAGCTTTATTGTAAATTTTATAGTGGACCATAGGGTTAGTTGAGGACCATTTAAAACAAAAATCATGCACCACAGACATAGTTAGTTTCACATGCTGGATAGGTTCATCCTCAATGAAATGGTCCAAGCCTGCATTATGCACAAGAGTGTTGAAATCCTACGAAATTTCCGTAATCCTCATGAATTCCTGACATGGATAAATTGATGGGAACACTCTCTCTTCACAGTGCATGAGCATGACCTCATGCAACTCCAACTCATGCTGGTTTAGTTGATGAACATTGTGCTCCATCTCTGAATTTTTTTAACAACCATCACAAAAATTAATTTCAAACATCTATAAGGTGGAAACTACCATAGGGACTTATATGAGAGCTAAACATACATCAAAACTACATTATTTCTACTCAAATCAAGCATGAAAACTCACATAATCTGTCACCTGCAGTACCAGATACTCAAGAAATACTTCAGTAAATAAAATTCTACTTGGATCATCGGAGGAGTCACATACCGGAGACCAAATGCACAAAATCTCAGCACAAATGATGGGCTGAAGAAGGAGATCGAAAATCCAGAGGAAGAACAGCAAGAACACGAGTTCCAGGAAATGTTTTTAGTTTGGGAGGTGAGAGAGAAGACTTTGGCAGTGGAGAGAGTAGGTGGAGGGCCAGGGGGCCCACACCATGTGTTGGCGCCACCAGGGGGCTGGCCGCGCCACCCCATGGTGTGTCTGACTGGTGGGTCCCCTTGGGGTCTCCCAGGTGGCTCTCTGCCTCATTTTTGACGTAAAAAATTATTATATTTTTTCTAGAATTTTTCGAGAAACTTTATTTTTGAGGTATTTCCAGAATTTTAATAATTAATAAAAACCAAGAAAATGAAAGTGAAAAGGTGGAAAATAAAACTAAAACCATAACTACAGAGGTTCTGTGACACTCTAATGGAAGAATAACCAAGGAAAACAAAGGTGGTAGTGGTGAAAATAAAGGTATGGGTGGTGAAAACATGCATAACCTCAGTAATCAGGGTGAAAACATCAGCAAAACATGCATAAGGATGGTGGAAAACATGATTGTACTCAAGTAGCAATGTGATAACAGAAGTAAACATGATGAAAACATAATGGGGAAGGTGAAAACATAGTGAAAACATTGTCCACTTCATTTAAAATCATTTTGTTAACAAGGGTGATCAAGTCTTGTTACCAGAACAATTTTCATATGAAGCAAAACTTTGCTAATCACTAAATGATTATGTTACCTCAACCTTGATAGACATAGTCCCAATCATAATGATTTCATATTATTTAGATGGCTTTGGAATAGGACAATAAATTCTCCAATCTTGATGGTCTCAATATTTTCAATGGAATTTAGACCATATTTTCTATCAATCTTCTTGGGAAAATAAATAGTGTGCCCTTTATCATTAACATTAAAAGTAACTTTTCCTTGATTGCAATCAATAACAGTCCCTTCAGTATTAAGAAAAGGTCTTCCAGGAATAGTGGACATATTATCATCTTCAGCCATTTCCAACACAACAAAGTCAGTTAATATCAGACAATTATTAGCAACTTGAACAAGAACATCCTCACATATACCCACAAGAATATCAGACAATTATTAGCCATTTGCAAAGATATATCAGTTGGTATCAATTTTTCTAGGAGGAGTCTTTTATAGAAAGTAAAAGTCATGACACTAACTCCAACTCCCAAATCACACAAAGCAGTTCTAACATAATTATTTTTAATAGAACAGGGAATAGTTGGTATACCAGGAAATCCAAGCTTCTCAGGAACCTTGCCATTAAAAGAGTAATTAGCAAGCATAGTGGAGATTTCCTCATTAGGAATCTTCCTTTTGTCAAAGACAATATCTTTCATATATTTTGCATAAGGCGGCAATTTAATAGCATCAGTTAAAGGAATTTGCAAGAACAAAGGTTTCATCCACTCACAAAACTTGTTATAATGTTCTTCTTCCTTAGATTTGTGTTTCTTATTAGGAAAAGGCATTGGTTTTTGTACCCAAGGTTCTCTCTCATTACCATGTTTATTAGCAATAAAATCTTACTTAGTGTACTTTGCAGTATTAGTTTGCTTTTCAGGTTTAGCTACAGGTTCTTCTTTATCAGAAGCTTCACTTTTATCATTACCACTTTCAGTTTCAGCATCAGAGATAGATATACTATTAGGATCTTTAGCAAGTTCAGAGGATTCTACAGCAGTTTTATCTTTCTTCTTCTTTTTCTTCTTAGTATGAATAACATTATTATTAGTTTGTTGAGAATCTTGTTCAATTCTTTTAGGATGTCCCTCAGGATATAAAGGATCTTGTGTAGTAATACCACTTCTAGTTCTTATTTCATAAGCATGTTTTTCTTCAGAAGCATTAACTAGAAAATCTTTTTACACTTTATCAAGTTGATCAATTTGAGTTTGAACCATTTGTGAATGTTTAACAAGCATTTTAACATCATTAGAGGTTCTTTCTATAATACCATGAAAATTATCAATAGCTCTAGAGTTTTCCATTAGGTGATTTTGCACTCTCATATTAAAATTATCTTGCTTAATAACATAATTATCAAATTCATCTAAACATTGACCAGGAGGTTTATTATAGGGAATATCTCTACTATCAAAATATTCGAGAGAGTGTACCTCAATGGTGGATGAGTGAGGGATTGGCTTACATAATTCTTCTCTAGGTGGAAGATTCTTCACATCTTCAGATTTAATACCCCCTCTTTAAGAGATTTCTTGGCTTCTCTCATCACTTCATCATTTAATTCAATCATTCCCCTCTTCTTGGGTGTTGGTGTTGGTGTTGATACTGGAGTAGGGGTCGGCTCAGGTTCAACCATAGTCCAATCATCATGATTTTGGCTTATTTTAGCCATTAATTCCCCAGCTTCATCTGGAGTTCTTTGCCTGAAAACACAACCAACACAACTATCCAAGTATGTCATAGATTCAACAGTTAGTCCATTATAGAATATATCAAGAAGTTCGTTATTTTCTAGCTTAAGACCAGGTGTAGCCCTAACTAAAGACAGTACCTTGCCTAAGATACAGGCAATTTCTCTCCTTCCAATTGCTTGAAATTAAATATATTTTGTAAAGCAACATGTTGAGCACTAGCGGGAAAATATTTCTGAAAGAAAACATTAACCAAACCAATAGGACTATCAATAGATCCCGGAGACAAATTATTAAACCAATTTTTAACTTCATCTTTTAATGAGAAAGGGAATATTTTAGCAACAAAGTAGCTACGTTTCTTAATATCATCAGAGAATAAACTACTCAAAGAGGAGAGCTCATTCATATGTTTCATAGCACTTTCATTTTCAGTACCACAAAAAGGTTCTTTCTCAACAATAGATATATAAGATAAATAAAGATAGAAATCATATCCTTATCCCTAATATCAATGGGGGAAGTGGCAAACTTAGTATCAGGAGATAATTTATATTTAACAACACAACTTTCAATAAGACTTATAGCATCATCTTTATCCTTCATAGCATGTATTTCATCAATAAGATCATAATTAAGTTCATATAGGAATAATCAAAATCATCACTAGGACTCTCTCTAAGCTCAGGTGAAACAGCAGGACTAACATGATTTTTATCAGGAGTTTCAGTGTTTGCAATATTTTTAGCTTTAGCAATAGTATCATCTAAGAAAGGAACGAGAGAAACACTCTCATCAAGCACAATATAAGCATCATCAAAAGTATAAGAAGTATTTTCAGATTCAGCAGAAGTAGCATGTGTAACATGTGGTGGTGTAAGCAGCTTACTCATAGCAGACGGTGAATCAAGAGCAACAGAGGTGTTCAAAGTTCTACCTCTTCTTGTAGTGGATGGTAATATAGGAAACTTTCCATCACGAGTCTTACCCATGATGAATGATTGGCATTAGATAATAGTACTCTCTGGTGAGCTCGTAAATAAAGCTATGCTCCCCGGCAACAGCGCCAGAAAATAGTTTTGATGACCCACAAGTATAGGGGATCACAACAGTCTTCGAGGGAAGTAAAACCCAAATTTATTGATTCGACACAAGGGGAGCCAAAGAAAATTTGTGAGCCTTAACAAGTGAGTTGTCAATTCACCTGCACCTAAAAGTACTTTTGTTCGCAGTGGTTTATCAGTAGTAACAGTTTTATAGTAGCAGTAGTAGTGAAATAATAGAAATAGTGGAATGAAAACAACAACATTAGTGTTTGAAGTAAACTGCGGGATTAAATACTACAGGAATAGAGATAGATGAACGGGCATTGCATGGATAAGATAGTTCATATGATAATCAAGACATGGGCATTGCAGATAAATAAGATAAAGCATCCAAGCACTAAGTAACCATAGGCATGTATTCAGTAAATAGTCGTACATGCTCGCAATGAGAACTTTCACAACATCTTTTGTCCTACCAGCCCGTTTTCAGCGGGGCCTCAAGGGAACTACTGGTAATTAAGGTGTTCCTTTCAATAGAACACCGGAGCAAAGTATTAACACTCCGTGAACACATGTGATCCTCACATCACATCCATCCCCTCCGGTTGTCCCAATTTCTGTCACTTCGGGGCCTCAGGTTCCGGACAACAATATGTGTAAACAACTTGCAGGTATCATCAAGAAACAATAATTATCATCTTGATTCAATAACATGTTCAGATATGAGATCATGGCACTCGGGCCCAAAGTGAAAAGCATTAAGCATAACAAGTTGCAACAATGTCAATAGCACTAATAGAGGATACTAGGCACTATGCCCTAACAATCACGACATTATTACATGAACAATCTCATCCAATCCCTACCACCCCCTTCAGCCTACATTGGGGGAATTACTCACACATGGATAGGGGAAACATGGATGGTCGATTGTTGGTGATGACGATGGCGATGATCTCCTCCAATTACCCATCCCGACAGGGTGCCAGAACAGGAACTTCTTATCCCCGAATCGAAGTTCGGGGTGGCGGCGGCGCTCTATTGTGTTTCTGTGGAATATGACGAACTCCCTCGGGTTTTAGGGTTGAAGGCATTATGTAGTCGAAAGGGGAGCCCGAGGGGGTGTGGGAGTGGCCCACACCACCAGGTGGCGCGGCCTAGGGGTGCGCCAGGGGGTGGTGTGGCCCCCCTCTGGCTCCCGGGGTCTTCCCGTGTTTTAAGACCAATGGGGTCTTTTCTGGGAAATTTCCCGAAAGTTGATTTCTCTGCACAAAAACGAGACACCAAGGTAATTCTGCTGAAAATAGCGTTAGTCCGTGTTAGTTGCATTCAAAACACACAAGTTTAGAGGAAAACAATAAGAAAAGTGTTCGAAAAAGGAGATACGTTTTCGACGTATCAACCACCTGATGAATGCTTAGATGAATTTGATAATTATGTTGTTAAGCAAGACAACTTTAATATGAGAGTGCAAAATCATCTTATGGAAAATTCTAGAGATATTGATAATTTTCATGGTATTATTGAGAGAACCTCTAATGATGTTAAAATGCTTGTCAAACATTTTCATATGGTTCAAACTCAAATTGATCAACTCACTAAAGTGCAAAAAGATATGCTAGCTAATGCTTTTAGAGCAAAACATGTTTGTGAAATAATTACTAGAAGTTGTGTTTCTACTCAGGACCCTTTGTATCCTGAAGGACATCCTAAAAGAATTGAACAAGATTCTCAACAACCTAAAAACATTAGTTCTCCTTCTAGGAAAAAGAAGAAGAGACATAAAACTGCTGTAGAATCTCCTGAACCTGCTAAAGATTCTAATAGTATATCTATTTCTGATGCTGAAACTGAAAGTGGTAATGATAAAAGTGATACTTCTAATAAAGAAGAAACTGTAGCTGAACCTGGAATGCAAACTAAAACTATGAAGTATACTAAGGAGGATTTCATTGCTAATAAACATGGGTAATGAAAGAGAACCGTAGGTACAAAAAGCAATGCATTTTCCTAATAAGAAACACAAATCAAAGGAGGAAGAACATTATAATAAATTATGTGAGTGGATGAAACCTTTGTTTTTGCAAATTCCTTTGACTGATGCTATTAAACTGCCTCCTTATTCTAAATATATGAAAGATATTGTCTCTAACAAAAGGAAGATTCCTAATGAGGAATTTTTCACTATGCTTGCTAATTATTCTTTCAATGGCAAGGTCCCAGAAGCTTGGAGATCCTGGTATTCCTACTATCCCTTGTTCTATTAAAAATAATTATGTTAGAACTGCTTTATGTGACTTGGGAGCAGGAGTTAGTGTTATGCCTTTCTCTCTTTATAAGAGACTCTCATTGGAAAAATTGATACACACTGATATATCCTTACAAATGGCTGATCAATCTACTTCTATTCCTGTTAGTATATGTGAGAATGTTCCTGTTCAAGTGAATACTAATTGTTTGATATTAACTAACTTTGGTGTGTTGGAAATGCCTGAAGATGATAATATGTCTATCATTCTTGGGAGACCTTTTCTTAACACTACATGGGCTGTTATTGATTACAATCAAGAAAAAGTAACTTTTAATGTTAATGATAAAGAGCACACAATTTATTTTCCCAAGAAGATTTATAGAAGATATGGTCTAAATTCAATTGAAAATATTGAGACCATCAAGATTGGAGAGTTCTATTGTCCCATTCCAATCCCACCAAAAGAATATGAAATTATTATGATTGGTACTATGTCTATCAAGGTTGAGGTAACATAATTATTTAGTGAAAAGCAAAGTTTTGCTTCATATAAAAATTGTTTTAGCAATAAGACTTGACCAACCTTGTTAACAAACTGATTTTGAATGAAGAGGACAATGTTTTTACTATGTTTTCACCTTCCCCATTATGTTTTCACCATGTTCTCACCTTGCTACCTTTGTACATTTATGTTAACCACCATCCATAGTCATGTTTTCATCTTAATTACTGTGGTTATGCATATTTTTACCACCCATATTTTTTTCACCACTTCCACCTCTGTTTTATCTAATTATTTGCCCATTGGAGTGTCTTGGAACCTTTGTAGCTCTGGTTTTGGTTTTGTTTTCCACCTTTCCACATTTGTTTTTCTGGTTTTAAATTAATTATTAAATTATGAAAATACCTCGAAAATAAAGTTTCTCGAAAAATTCCAGAAAAATTATAATAAATTTTTACGTAAAAAATGAGGCAGAGAGGCACCTGGGGCACCCACCAGTAAGGCACACCATAGGGTGGCGCGACCAGCCCTTGGTGGCGCCAGCACATGGTGTGGGGCCCCTGGCCCTCCACTAGCTCTCTCCCATGCCAAAGATTCCCTTCTCTCACCCCAAACTCAAAACATTTCCTGGAACCCGAGTTCTTGCTGTTCTTCCTCGAGATTTTTCGATCTCTTTCTCAGCCCATCTTTGTTGCTGAAATTTGGTGCATTTGCTCTCCGGTATGTGACTCCTCCGATTATCCGAGTAGAATTTTATTTGGTGGAGTATTTCTTGAGTATTTTGGTACTGTAGGTGAAAGCTTATGTGAGGTTGCATGCTTGATTTAAGTTGAAATAATATAGTTTTGATGCATGTTTAGCTCTTCTATAAGTCTCTATAGTAGTTTCCACCATATAGTTGCTTGAAACCAATATTTGTAATGCTTGCTTAAAATTTTAAGAGATGGAGCACAATGTGTATCAACTTAACTAGCATGAGTTGGAATTGCATGAGGTCATGCCTGTACACCGTGAAGAAAGAGTATTTCCATCAATCTATCCATGCCAGGAATTCATGCATGCTACGGAAATTCTGCAGGATTTCTATACTCTTGTGCAAAATGCAGGATTGGGTCGTTTCATTGAGGATGAACCTACCCAACATATTAAACTAACTATGACTGTGGTGCAAGATTTTCACTTTAGCTGGTCCTTTCCTAACCCTATGGTCCATTACAAAATTTATAATAAAATTGTAGACTTGCCTTTCAATGATTTTTGTGCAGCTATCAAGGTGCCACAATGGGGTTCATGTGAGAAATTAAGAGGGCAGCCCAAACCACTGCTAGATTTATATGAGGAGATTTGCCAAGGTAGAAGCTTCACAGGGGAGAGTGGTAAAATTCGAGAAATTCCACTCCTATCCATTCGATACTTTGCTTATTTTATTTCCAAATGTGTGTTTGCTAGAAAAATGCCAACAAGCTATCCGTTTATGATCTAGCTTTTATCTCAGCTGCTTTAAGACATGATAGATCTTATAACTTTGGTGCTTTAATTTGCTTTCCGTCTCTCACTTAACCGTGAGAAGGGCGGAATATGTGGAGGTCTTATCGCTTCTCGTTTGCTAGCTTTGCATGGTGTGGAGCCACATCCTTTAGACCTTCAGTTTCCCATAGAGATGCTGGACCTTATTTCCACGATTAAACATAAGCTTCTCTCCGCCTATGCTAACCTGAACAATTTATCTTATGGATTAACTTTCTCCAAACAATCAAGGTGGAGAGTGACTAAATCTGATAGAGTAGTACTTTTGCCTGCACCTCTTTTGTTTAACCTTAATGGCAGGCAAGGATGGTCACTTTCAGAGAGTGGGTTGGATGCATACAATGAGAAGCACCCTCGGCATGTAGAGGATGCTGGAGAGGGTGAAAGCGCATGGTGCCCCCATATGTGGTTTTGGTAATTAATGACAATCCTTATGGACTAATGTTTGCATTGAGTTATCCTTGTAGATCTTGTCCATAGGAAATAATGGAGTTCATGTGTTGAACTCTATTAGCTTCCTTGATGGCCATTGTTATATTCAAGGATTTATATGAAGAATGGTCATGCTTTGAGTTGAGCTTATTGCTAGTGTGTCTTGAAGAAAAGGATTAGGTGATCTTTCATTATCATCTTCAAGACATCATCATTTGAAGTGAGAAGCAAAAATACAAGGTTGATCAAGCAAGTGATCAATACACAAAGCTACAACATATACCAAGTGGGATTGTGTATCTCATGGTATGGTAAGCAATTGTAAATATAGCTTTGTGAACTAACCCATGATATGTGTGTGTGTGGAATCTCTATGTGTGGTTAGGTATCTTTCCATGGGCATGAATCAATAGGAAGATTTCATATAGCCCATGGTCTATGTCGTCGTCAAGCGGTGTTCGTCATCTAGCTTGACGTGGGAGCTCAAGTGAAGCATCTAGAATATATCCTATGCTTGAAGCTTGCCACCCTTTTGGAGATTGTGGCCTTGTGAATATTTGCCGAGAAGGGTCTCTCCCATAATGGTGTATGGGGGAGCAACTTGCAAGTCTTCATCAAGCGGAGCTTGTGCTAGCAAGCGCAATAAAGAAAGAAGATCCAACTTGAGAGAGTCAAGATCTTCATCATCTAGCTCAAGTTGATTTCTCAAGGCAAAGGTATAATCTTGATAGGTTTTCTATTTTACCGGTCTCGTGTCTTTGGGAGACCGGGTTATAGGATAGATAGTCGTACTATCAAGAGGGGCTCTCAAGTGAGTAACTTGATCGAATCGTTATGGAGAGCTCAAACCTTTGCATACTTGGCATATCATATTTCTTGGTTTTTATTTGTCTTTTGTCTCTTTTGGGTTTTAGTGCTTGTCGTGATCTTGATGACAAGCTTTGGTTTCTCGAAAACGGATTTCGTAAGAAAAACTTGTTGCGTTTTCGGTGGTGAAAATATTCCGTTAGTCTTTGAGTTTTTTCCCACACCTTCCATGTGTGGTAACTTCTCCATACTTTTATTTGGATACTCCTTGCTATTATCTTTCCAATGCAATTGGATTTACCTCGTTCGGAGTTCATTCGCAAAAGTTATGTGTGTTTTCGTGTAGAAGGTTTTACCGGTTGTTCCTTTTTGAGAGGCCAAAACCTTTCCCCATTTGGTTTTATCTTCCATTGGTGGACAATTATGTTTCTCTGCATATTATTTTAGTGCTCGCTGTGGTGATTTCAACGAGCCCAAGATCATAAAAAACAGAGTCCGAATGAAAAAGTTATTGCAGTTTTCGTGTTGTTGTTTTTGTTAGTCTTGCGGGGGGGGGGGGGCGGAAATTCCGGTTCAAGTTTGAACCGGAATATCCGGTTGGCATCTGTCCCTCCACTCCAAAGTTCTCAGCCCAAAACGGCTAAGGACTGGAGATAAAACTAACAGAAGTGAACCGGATTATTTGTACCGGATTATTCAGAAGGATCCGGATTATCCGGTTCAATTGCCTGTTCGCGACAGAACCCAACCAGATTATTCATTTTAGACCGGATATTCCTGTCGGACCGGATTATTTAGTCGAGTTTTGGACCGGAATATCATGCTCACTCTGCACACAAAACGGCTAGTTTTTGTGGGGACCTATTTAAGGGGGCTTTCTTCCCCATTGGGCCCCAAGCCTCCAAGCACAGTTTTCTCCCTCCCCCCCACCATTGTTGACCTTGGAAAGCTTGCCCCTCTCCCAATCCCTCCTATGATTCTTGCATATCATTGAGGGATAAGTTAGAGGAGATCTAAATCTACATTTCCACCAATCCATCTTCCTTCTTAGTGAGGGAAACTTAGTAGATCTTGATCTTGGAGTTCTTGGTGTTTCTCCTCCTTTGTTCTTCCTCTCTTATCCCCCCATAAGCATTTGTTGCTTTGTTGGAATTTGAGAGTGAAGGATTTAAGCACTTGTGTTCTTGCCATTTGTATCGGTTGCATCGGTTTGCTCTCTCCACGAGGATTCGTGGAAGTTGAAAGTTTGTGAGCTTGTTAATCTTGGGTCTTGGACCCTAGACGACTTGTGGTGTTCTTGGGAGCCTCCAATTGAGTTGTGGATGTGTGCCCCAAGATTGTGGTGACACCGAGAGCCTCCAATTAAGTTGTGGATGCGTGCCTCGGGTTTTAAGGTTGCCAATAATGGAAGGTGAACTAGGCCTTTGTGGCGAGGTTCATCGGAGAATAGGGTGAGGCCTTTGTGGCGTTGAGTAGGCCTTTGTGGCAAGCTCACACCCCTCCAACGAGACGTACTCCCCTTTGTGGGAGGAACTCGGGAATATATCATCGTCTCCGTATGCCTCGGTTATTTCTATACCCGAGCTTTCTACTTATGCAATTTTTATTGTGATAGCCTTCGTGCTTGAAGTTATATATCTTGCTATCACCTTGTTACTTGTCTTGCTTAGCATAAGTTGTTGATGCACCTAGTTGACCCTAGAATATTTAGGTTGTGTGCTTTTTAATTTAAACACCTAGTTTATTTCCGCATTTAGCAAGCCTTAACCGGAAAAGTTTTAATCGCCTATTCACCCCCCCTCTAGGCGACGTCGTTGCCCGTTCAATTGGTATCAGAGCCTCGTCTCTCTTTATTAGGCTTTACATCCTAGAGAGTACGTTGTCGTTTAGAGAAATAGAGCACGATCCCGCTTTTATATTCTATGGTAGAAATTATGATGTTTGGAAAATTCGCATTCTTAATTTTCTTACGGACATGGGTCCAAAGTATGTTAAGAGAATTGTAGATATGGATTTTCCTCCTCCAAAGGATTCTCAAGATTTATCTTTAGAGGATGAGGAAAACTCTTATCTCGATACTCTTGTATCTAATGGTCTCTTGTGCGTTTTGATCGATGTAGTTATTGAATCAATCATGCCTTTTCGGAACACTCATGAGCTATGGACAACTTCAAGATATATATGATGTGTCCAACATTATTGAGGATGATTGTTCTCCATCCACTTCCGACCGTGATGAGTTCACATCTTTCTCCACTCCACCAACATGTGATTTGTCACAAGGTAATGATATGGTGAGTGGTGATAGAAATTGCATTGTGGATAGTGAATTTCCTATTGACTATACTTCATCTCTATCCCATTGCAATGATCTATCTTTGGACTTAATATCTTCTAGCACTCAAAGTTCCATACATGCTAGTGTTGATAGTCCTTGCATATCATGTAATAGTTGTTTAACTAAATCTCATGATGATATACTTCCTATGTCTTGTTTTAATAAAAACAATGCTTCCATTTCCTCTAGTACTTGCGTGGATAACAATGTAGAGGAATCCCATATTTTGGCGGAACAAGACATGGACCTTATTGGTGCTTCAAGTCAATCTTCATCATCATTATCCATTTCTCATATGTGCCTTATCGCTAAGGATTCAAAGGTATCTCCACCTTTGGAACCCACTACATCTTGTGATAAGGAGGATGAGGATTTATTTTGTGGAGAGTATGAGGATGAGGTCTCTTTAATGGAGAAGGGTGAGCTGGTTCTTCTTGATCTCCCTAAAGGTAGTAAAGCTATCACTCCTTTTGGTGAAATTTTGGCTTTTGCTATTTATAGATCTAAAATCATTGAAAAGAAAGGTGAGATTGAAAGAAGTGATGCCGATGAAAACTCATCCCTCACTATGTATCTTGAGGAAGAGTATGAGCTCCGAGTTACTCTTGAGGAGAAACTTGAATCTATTGAGGAGCTCTATAATGAACAAATAGCCTATCTAACTAAAGCACGTGACCATACTAATGCTAAATATAAAGTGCTTAAAAATGAAAATGTTGAATTTGTTGTTGGCAATGCTAATCTAATTGAGGAAAACTCTAGGTTGAATAATGAGCTTGCCAATTTGTCTTCTTCTATTTCTAATCATGCTTGTGCTACTAACTCCACATCTTGTGAAGCATCTATTTTGAAGGAGAATGTTGAGCTAAGGGCTCAACTTGAGTTAATGACTAGCAAGTGTGGGAAATTGGAAGAAAGTCATGAAAAGCTATCTAGCTCTCATGAGGATCTTCTAGCTTCCCATACCAAGCTAAAATTAGCTCTTGAGGCTATCACTACAAAGGTAACATCTTGTGAGCCCCATGTGGTTACTATCACAATAGCTTCTAGAAATGCTATATTGACTTGTGCTCGTATTAGTAATTCATCCTCTCATAATGTTTCTACATCTTGTGATGAATTGCTTTCCTTGCCTTGTTTCTCTAACAATGAAGCATCTACTTCCTCTAGATCTTGTGTTGATTCTAACCATGTATAGGAAAATAAAGAGCTCAAGGCCCAAGTCACTTCTTTGAAGAAAGACTTGGAAAAGTGTCATGAAGGGAGTTCCACCCTTGACAAGATGTTGAGAGTGCGAAGACTTCCAAATGACAAGAGTGGACTTGGATTCAACTCCAATATCAAGAACAAGTCCATGGTTGACAAGAAGAAGGGCCAAGAACAAGAAAAAGATTCGGCCAAGATTATTTGCTTCAAGTGCAAGATTGAAGGGCACCATGTTAGATCTTGCCCTTTGAAGAAGAAGCTTCTTAGTGAGAAGCAACTAGGGAAGCGGCCTCTTGTTCAATCTCATGCTCAACCACGAGTTGAACAACGGCCACCTCCTAAGAAGACTCAAGCCAATGCTCCTCTTGTTGAGAAGCCTATTTAGAAGAAAGAAAAGAGTCGATGTTGCTACCTTTGTCGTGAGAAGGGACACTTTGCTTCTTCATGCACTAATGGCACATTATCCAACCCTATCCTTGTTGATGATGTTTATTCCATTCGGAAGGATAATGCGGGCAATGTGTTTGCCAAGTTTCTTGGTACTCAAAGTGGTGTCAAGAAAAGAACCATTTGGGTTGCCAAACCTATTGTGACTAACCTCTTAGGACCCAACTTGGTTGGGGACCAACAAGCTCAAACTTGATCAATAGGTGTTGATGGAGGGCATTGGAGACTTGGCTATCTCATGAAGAATTAAGGGATCTTCATCAATTATATTTCCTCAAGCCAAGTAATTTGGATTTTCTATATCTCATATCCAATGTGCCTCCTTGTGGTAACTTGTAGCTAAATCATATATTCATTGAAAGTTGCTTGCCCCCTTGCATGTGTTGGTTTTGTTGCTAGCATGTGTTTGTATATGTTGTGCTTACTACTTACATATCTTGAGTAATCTAGTTATGTTTGGTGGTTTGCACTCCATGTACTTGTGTGTTTTGTGTTGAGCCTTCCTTTCAAACTTTTGTTTGTTTTTTAGTTGGCTCTTTGGGAGATTAATGGACTATCCCATTTTGGGGGAGTAATATGCTCTTGGTACTTTACTATCCTAAAATGTGTGTACATGAGGAATACCACTTAGTGTTGATATATCAATATTATCTTGTCTCTATATGGTATCTCTTTCTCATGAGAAATTCAAATTCTAATGTCCATTAACTTTCTCTTGTTGGATTGTTTTTCTTTACCTCGTGTGAAAAAAAATGGATTATCAAATTATGGGGGAGTAATAAGCTATGTGCATATTACAATCCTAGAAAATGTGAACATGTGAGGTATTGCCACCTAGAGTTGATATTCTAGTTATCTTGTTCCTAAGTGGCATGTTGCTCAAACAAGTTCCATATTTGCTTAAAATATATTTTGTCTCTCTTCTTTGGTATCTTGTTTGTAAGAGAGTTTCTTGTTGCCTTGCATTTTCGGGTTTTATTTGAAGCCTTCAATAATCTATTTCTAAGCATGTTTTTTATTCCCATATTTTACCACATGCTTATGTTTTGTGAATATGATCGTGAACAAATCTACCACCGAGAAATATCTCCATACATCTCTTGTCTTTGACAAATTATAATAATTTGTGGTAAGTTTATTGATCATATTTACTTTGGCCATTCCTCTAAAATTGCCTTGTTTCTTGCCAAGGATTTTTTTGGTTCAAACTCCTTTGTGTCTTCCTTGCTCTACTCAAAATTTGTTTTATGCTTTCTTGAGTTAGGAAAAGAAATGATCCCATACTTTTGCACTTATGTTCATCGCCATACTTCTTTGGGTTGCACTATTCTTGGGGAAGCTATCCTACATTGAGTAGATCACCGTTCTTTAAATTGGTATTGCATCTAATTGATTTTTATTTAAACATGACTAGTGTTTGAATAATATATATGGAGAGTAATGATTCCATTGTGTGCATTTTGTATTCAAATGCAAGATCATAAATAATGCACTATTATTGGAAGAACTATCATATATGAGTTTGAACACTTGTTGTATTTAAATTTGTATTTTATCCCAATGACTTGTCTCGTTGGAAGACGAACATTTTCCGTCTTGGTACTTTGTGTGCTATCATGAAAAGTGTAGAGGGTCCGTTTATTCTTTGATGTTCTTTTGGTATCTTTTTTTTTTTGTTTCCTCAATCATGTGTTGATTTGGGTCTTGATATAATTTGGACAATTCTCTTTATTTTCACTCTTGTGAGTGGCTTCTTGGTTTAATTGGTTCTTTGTCCAATTTGTATCTTGTTTTGGTTCTTGAAAGTTTTGTGCATGCATATTTACTATGTATATATTTTGGCATGCTTACTTTCGTTGATCCAATATATAGGATAAACTCCATCAAATCCTAATTGGCTAAGATGTGCATGAAATTCAAATTCATATTAATATGCACATATTTATGTGGAGTTTGTCCTATGTATTGTAGTTGTTCTAACTACTTTGGACCCAATGAGTTTTGGTACCATTTTGTACTTGAATTTTGTTTTTAGGTACAATGGAGATACAATGGTTGCTTGCTCCATTCATAAGGAAAGTGTTCTCACCATGGTATAATAGGAGTCAAGCTACGATGATTATCAATCTCGCATCCTCTTCATCACCAATGTCATCTCGGTAACAAGTATCTATCTCATGCATACATTTCTAGCTTTCAACCTTGTGTAGGTTGCTTCTTGGCATGATTTCCCCTTGTTGCATTTCATTTGGTTCTTGCAAATGTCTTATCAAAAGCATCTTTATTGCAACTATGAGTAAGTCGGGATGATTACATACTAAGGGGATATTTATAATAATTTTCACGATTCACCAATCCCAAGTATATTAATCTAGCAACTTCTACTTGAAGTCTCTCATATGCAATATTGATGAATTCTCAAAAACCATTTGAATCTTTTGTGATATGCGTTACCTTTCTCGAAGCATTCCAACTATCGCTTTTCCCTTGTGATATTTGTGATGCTTTGATGAGTTTTGTTTGTTCATCTATATCCTCTTAAGATTCAACTAAGCTTAGTGCTTTGCTTTCAAGCAAAAATCTTATTGGTATATTTATGAACCTCTATTGGATATCATGTTCTTCACCTTTGTACCTATTTTGTGTGTGCATGTTTCTTTGTGGATATATATCTTTGTGATTGTTGTCCACTTAGAAACTTATACACACGGGAATAGTTACATCTTTAATTGTTATTCTATTTCTTTAGTGACCACGTTTTATTGCTTTATATTCCTTGGTGGTTCCTAAAAGGCATAAGCTTTGCTTTTCTTTTGGTATTCCTTTTGCATCTTTATAAGCTTGTGGACCTATGCGTTTTATCATTTGTTGGTTTGTGTGTATGGGAAAGACATGATATGCACTATGTGCCTCTTATATTGAAAGACTATGTTGATGATTTTATTATCCTATTAGTCTCCTAAAAATGTTTTCCTTGTCACACCCATCTATATCGGTTGAGTAAGTCTTTATTTGTCGCTTCTTGATCTTAATTTCTCAACTTTTTCTTGTTTGAAAATTGCTTTGCTTCATTTACAATCTATTCTCTTGCTCTTGTTTGTGTTCAAAATTATCTAGAAGGGAGTGATGAGTCCATGTTATGCACATTATATAGTAATTCAAACCTAACATTGTGCATGTACCTTGGAGAGTTCCCTCTTGATTTTCTAGAAAACTTGGTTGATCTTATCAAAATATTGTTTTTGGTCAATCGGTTTTTCGGATCCTTTGGTTGGTTGCTTCTTCGTGAAACTATCCGTCAATTCGACATTGCTTGTAAATCTTTGGATCCTCAATATAGTTTGATCTCCCTCCATCTATTCATAGTTGGATATATGCACTTGATTTCACTCATATCATGAGGAATGCATACACTATGGGGGGCTCTTATTATATTGACCTTCTAATCTTTTTGCCCATTTCGGCAATGGATGCCAATGGGGGAGAAGTTTAGAGGGTTTAAGGGAATTTGGTTTATGCTTTAGTTTCGTTCTTAAGCGTTTGCCTTTCCATGATATTGCATCCTTGCTCTTAGTTAAGCATGGTTTCTTAATTCATCATATAAACCCTCGTAAAAAGGGATTGTCATCAATTATCAAAATGGGGGAGATTGAAAGCGCATGGTGCCCCCATATGTGGTTTTGGTAAGTAATGACAATCCTTATGGACTAATGTTTGCATTGAGTTATCCTTGTAGATCTTGTCCATAGGAAATAATGGAGTTCATGTGTTGAACTCTATTAGATTCCTTGATGGCCATTGTTATATTCAAGGATTTATATGAAGAATGGTCATGGTTTGAGTTGAGCTTATTGCTAGTGTGTCTTGAAGAAAAGGATTAGGTGATCTTTCATTATCATCTTCAAGACATCATCATTTGAAGTGAGAAGCAAAGATACAAGGTTGATCAAGCAAGTGATCAACACACAAAGCTACAACATATACCAAGTGGGATTGTGTATCTCATGGCATGGTAAGCAATTGTAAATATAGCTTTGTGAAATAACCCATGATATGCGTGTGTGTGAATCTCTATGTGTGGTTAGGTATCTTTCCATGGGCATGAACCAATAGGAAGATTTCATATAGCCCATGGTCTATGTCGTCGTCAAGCGGTGTTCGTCATCTAGCTTGACGTGGGAACTCAAGTGAAGCATCTAGAAGATATCCTATGCTTGAGGCTTGCCACCCTTTTGGAGATTGTGGCCTTGTTAATATTTTCCGAGAAGGGTCTCTCCCATAATGGTGAATGGGGGAGCTAGTCTCTCCCATAATGGTGTATGGGGGAGCAACTTGCAAGTCTTCATCAAGCGGAGCTTGTGCTAGCAATCGCAATCAAGAAAGAAGATCCAACTTGAGAGAGTCAAGATCTTCATCATCTAGCTCAAGTGGATTGCTCAAGTCAAAGGTATAATCTTGATAGGTTTTCTATTTTACCGGTCTCGTGTCTTTGGGAGACCGGGTTATAGGATAGATAGTCGTACTATCAAGAGGGGCTCTCAAGTGAGTAACTTGATCGAATCGTTATGGAGATCTCAAACCTTTGCATACTTGTCATATCATATTTCATGGTTCTTATTTGTCTTTTGTCTCTTTTGGGTTTTAGTGCTTGTCGTGATCTTCATGACAAGTTTTGGTTTCTCGAAAACGGATTTCGTAAGAAAAACTTGTTGCGTTTTAGGTGGTGAAAATATTCCGTTAGTCTTTGAGTTTGTTCCCACACCTTCCATGTGTGGTAACTTCTCCATACTTTTATTTGGATACTCCTTGCTATTATCTTTCCAATGCAATTGGATTTACCTCGTTCGGAGTTCATTCGCAAAAGTTATGTGTGTTTTCGTGTAGGAGGTTTTACCGGTTGTTCCTTTTTGAGAGGCCAAAACCTTTCCCCATTTGGTTTTATCTTCCATTGGTGGACAATTATGTTTCTCTGCATATTATTGTAGTGCTTGTTGTGGTGATTTCAACGAGCCCAAGATCATCAAAAACGGAGTCCGGATGAAAAAGTTATTGCAGTTTTCGTATTGTTGTTTTTGTTAGTCTTGCGGGGGACGGAAATTCTGGTTTAAGTTTGAACCGGAATATCCGGTTGGCATCTGTCCCTCCACTCCAAAGTTCTCAGCCAAAAACGGCTAAGGACTGGAGATAAAACTAACAGAAGTGCTTCGGTTATTTCTATACCCGAGCTTTCTACTTACGCAATTTTTATTATGATAGCCTTCGTGTTTGAAGTTATATATCTTGCTATCACCTTGTTACTTGTCTTGCTTAGCATAACTTGTTGGTGCACCTAGTTGACCCTAGAATATTTAGGTTGTGTGCTTGTTAATTTAAACACCTAGTTTATTTCCGCATTTAACAAGACTTAACCAGAAAAGTTTTAATCGCCTATTCACCCCCTCTAGGCGACGTCGTTGTCCGTTCAAAGGGGGAGATAGTGATTTCGTCCAGCCCTCCATACTGCGGGGTTTCCATACCAGCACCCCGGTTATGATTATGCGCCTGCTGCTTCATCTTCTTCATGGGCGCCCGAGTACGACCATGCTAGGGACGACCCACACAGTGGGGATACTTCCCGCGTCGTGATTTATCTCCACTTAGGCCAAAAGCCTAACCTTGTGGGGAGGTATACCAACATCACACTCATCTATATATCATATTTCCGTCGGTTTTTTGTATATCCATGTTTTCGTTTCTTTCGCTTCTTTTTGTTTTTATTGTTTTGTTCTTGCTTTCCAAAACACAAAAGACCAAAAATATTTATGTTATTTCTCTTTATTTGCTTCTCTAGTTTCTTTTGTTGGTTTGCTTTACCTTCTCGTTTTGGTTTAATATTCAAAAATCCAAAAATATTTTGCTTTGTTTGCTTGTTTCTTTCTGTTCTTGTTTTAATTCGAAAAACCAAAAATATTTGTTGTTCTTCTTTGGTTTTGTAAAGTTTGTTGCAGAGTTCATCGGTCTTTTGTGTCTCCATTGGATCTTGGTTATCATTCTATATTATTCAATCCACACGAGTGAAGAGCAATAATGACGATTTACGACAATTCAAGTTGTGGTGAGAGGTTGGTATGAACTTGTCGTGGTGGTGTCACGGCAGATGCCATGGGATGACTAAAGATATGGGGACGAAGGACGCTGGAGGTGCTCGGGGAGGGATCACGCGACGAGTAGCCGCGTGAGGTACGAAGTAAACACGGCAAACAACACGATCTACCCAGGTTCAGGGCCCTCGTGAGGAGGTAAAACCCCTACTCCTGCCTTTCTCTATGTATTCTGGTGTCTCACCGAGTAGCCACAGTACAATGTTCTTGCTACCGAGTAGCCACCCTCCTCTCTAAGTGATGAACTAGGTCAAGAATTAGGTCACAAGGTGCTCTAGCATGCGATCCCTTGCGCGATCTATCGAATGCCTCACGCAGGAGGCGGCGGGGCACCTTATATACCCGGTGCCCAGCCGGATACGTCCAAACCTGGACAAGTGTCGACATAGTGTGCACATCGTCCTTCTTCCGGGTTCCCGCTGACAGCTTTGGTTCCTAATCTTGGCTGCATCTAGAAAGTCGTTGGGCAAAACAAGGGGACAAACTGGTATCACTGTGCCAAACACAGAGTAGGGCCCCCTTATCCTGCGACGGCCTGCTTCCATGCTGTCACTGTCAGGCAGGCCGGTCCCAGATGAACAGTAGTTCGAATACTGCCAAGTACGGACCCAGGATACGCGGGATCCTGTGTCAGAACGTCTCCTTTGACTTTCTGGCCCGAGTAGGTTCCCGCCAATTTTACTCGGGCCAACTCTTCTACTCGAATGGAGAGAACTTGAATGATTCTTCCTTCTGGTCATCTTGAGGTGAGACCGAGTAGCATTCAACCGGGTAGCAAGTACCGGGTAGGCGGCTACTCGACCAAACCTCTCTTCTGACAGTTGCTTTTACCACTTGCCTTTACCCTACTCGGGGGTAACCCCCCGACAACAATCCCCAAAGCTGGTAGAATCTTGCGAACTCGTTCACTAGGCTCTGCCAGCTTAAAACCAACCTTTGCAACACAACCCTTGAACCTCAAGATGCCGAGTAAGAACATCCGAGTAGCACTCTAGAAAGTACCTTGAGTTTCCTGTCTTCCGAGTAGCACCTGCTTTCTACTCTATAACCGAGTAAAAAGACTTAGAGAATTTCTTCTCTGGCGCCTCTGCAGCGCAGAGCACAATCCAGCCTTCCGTGTCTCAACTGGACACGTGTCAAGCATCCGCGACCGCGACGTCTCGTTGCCCAGGACACGACGTGCCACGCGCCCAGTTTTCACGGAGCGGGCCCACAGGCTCGTCATGTCCCATCAAGCGCAGTAATATCCCACGATCTGGTCGTGGGATCAACTGTGGCCGTTACGCGCGTGTTCCGCGCTTGCGTGCGTTTCTATCCGGCCACAGGCCCCACCACACGGGAATCATGGCCACGATCGATCTCACTACCCCGATGGTAACGGTAGCCTGAGGCGAGGGTATAAATACCCCCACCGGTAACTTCCCCTTCTTCCTCCTCCGTACTTTCCCTTTTCCCTGCCCTGTTTCCTTTTCGCCGTTGAGCTCTCCGCCGCCGCGCAACTCCTTGCGCCGCTGCGGATTCGTTTCTTCCACCCAATCTCTCCAACTCTCCACCATCCGCGCTCCCCTTGCCATGGCTGCTCGCGCCGGCTGGGCTGGTTCGCACGTCACCGTCGATGATTGCGCCTGGCTCGTGAACACCCGGAGGGTTCCTCCCGGTGTTCAGTGCCGGCCGTCCGACGGCGAGCTCGTTCCGGCCCCGCGGGAGGGCGAGCATGTCGTTTTCCTCGCGCACTTCGCGCGAGGATTCGGCTTGCCGGCATCGGACTTCCTGCGCTCGTTCCTGGATCACTTCGGTGTCCAGATGGACCACCTCCCACCAAACGCCATTGTCTTCCTAGCCTATCACACTGTGGTGTGCGAGGCCTTTCTAGGCGTCCGCCCCACGGTTGAGACTTGGCTGAAATACTTTCACCTCCGTCAGCAGAGTAAGGGGAAAAAGGACGGCGCGGCTGGTAGCAGTCGGGTAACCGACACCGGCAGCGCCATGATGCTGCAGCGGGCGGGAACCAACCATCCTCGCATCAAGGGGTTGGATTCCGTCCGCATGTGGCAGAAATCCTTTCTGTACGTCAAGAACATCCCCGCCACGGAAGGAGGACCGATAGCGGATCGCATCAATCTGCCCGCGTGGAGCAACCGAGCTCCAACCGGGCAGAATTGGAAGACGAAGCCCTCCAACGACCGCAACGCGATACAGATGGAGGAGCAGCTCGCCTACCTCATCGGCCAAGGGCTCAGGAGCGACGATCCCGTCGCTTGCTGGATCAAGAATCGCGTGCTGCTGCTGCAGCGGCGCGTCCATCCAATGTGCTATCTGGGAGGCCCTCGCGACTGCACCCGCACGACCACACTCGAGCTCAGCGACGCGGAGGTCGCCGATCACGCAAGGTCTATTCTGACCACGAGCCTCCCCGACGACTGGGAGTACGGCTTCACCCCTTTCAGTCGCACGAAGCCGATCCCCCGGGTACGTTCTCCTTATCCCGCTCTCAACATATGCCATCCGACTAGAAAATCTTCTCTCTTGGCTGCGACTAGCAATTGCCTTCTGCACCAAGTAGATTATTCTATCGAACTGCCTAGGCTTAGTATGCTTGATGTTTGCACGCCTTGTCGAATAGAATACTTAGGAGAAATACTTAGGCTCAATATGCTTGTTGTTTGCACGCCTTGCCGAGTAGGATACTTAGCGAATTTCCCTAGGCTTAGTGTGCTTTGTGTTTGCACGCCCATCCGAGTAGAATGCTTCCTCGCTACTCGGCTAACTTGCCATGTTTCTCTCTTTCTCCAGATCCTTGACCGCCAGCTAGCTGAAAGCTTTGCGTGCTTTGAGGCTAATTGGTCAGATGACCGAGAAGAAGATGACCAGGCCTCCCTCGAGACCGTGGATCAGATCAATCTTCCTCACTCCCCCTCGACCGAGAAGCAGCCTGCCGAAACGTCTCTCCGCGACTGGTCCGAGGATGAGTTAGAAGGTAACTGAGTTCACGCTTTCTCTCTGCGAAAAGCACAAGCCCTTTGCCTGTTGTTTCTGAAGTGTTTTTCTTCCTCTTTACTTCACGGATGCTGCAGATGCTGAGGATGATGATGAGGATGAAGGCGAGAGAGCCCTTGAGGCCAATCCTCTCTCAGTTGCCGCACCCGCTACCCGCAAGCGGACTGGCAGCGGCGCACTAGAGCCCCCCCGCCAAGAAGAAGAAACCCGCCGAGAAGACGACTAAGAAGGCGGTCGTGAAGTGAACAAGGCGAACAATTTCCTCCACCACCGCGTAAGTTTCTTCTCGGTTGCATGTTTCAGTTTGTTTTGTTCTTCTCGGTTGACTCCCAATCCTTTTCCTTCACTGTTTTCTCTTGTTTTCCTCTGCCCTTTTCTTATCTTTGATTCCAATTTCCTTTTCAGAGCCCCCTTGAACGCGGATGCCGCTCTTGCATCCAGCGAGACTCAGAAGAAGACTGCCATCGATGTCGACAAGTTAATCGACCTCGATGGCGACGAGAACAATGCCGCCAATGCATCAACAAAGGGTACTGACGCCCAAGTCACTGACACAGAGCAGCAATCCCGTGCCGAACAGGAGGCGCAGGGCACTGCTCATCAAGAGAGGCCACCTTCCCCTCCGGCCGACACCGCCGAGGGAAACCAAGATCAAGATGCAGAGATGCACCACGACGCCGCCGTCGAGCGGCAAGAAGCCGAACCTGAGCAGCCAGCCACAGACGCTGCCGGACAAGAGGATCCCGCTGCCGAGCAGCGGGTAGAAGATACAGCCATGACTGAGGAGTATCCCCTGAGCAGTGCGCAACCAGGCGCTGCACAGAGTAGCGCGCAACCAGATGCTGCACAAAGTGGTGGGTCCGTGGTGCCACCCATTGATCAAGGCTCTGCACCGCCAGATTCCTCCTTGGTACCACAGACCAAGGACGCAGCCAGCCCTCTTGCCGGGCGAGTAACCAGGAAACAAGCCCTAGATGCTCTGAAGGAGGCAGTCGAGAAGAAGGCAGCCGAGGAAGGGAAAACCGAGAAGCCAATCTCCGAGAAGCCAACTGCTCAGAAGGAGAAAGCAAAGAAGAAAGCTGCCGACAAGCCGCCTCCGACACCAGTTGGCCAGTCCAGGCAGCTGGTTATCCGCAATCCCAGTGCGGTTCCTGCTGCTGCTACCATAGCTGATCAGCCCGTCTACCCGGATTACATGGTGAAGGTCAGCCAACAGCACGGGGTCGGCTTCTCCCCCACAAATCGGACTCTCGCTATTCAGAAGGGAAGGAAAGCCGTGGCGGTGGACTCCAGGCCCCCGGCCCCAAACCAGGACAGATCCGTCTCCATTGCTTCTCGGGGAGCTCAAGACCAGGCGATAACATCCCAGAGCCTCGAGCAAGTACTCGACCTCATTGGCTTCATCGACGCCAAATGGGATAGCAAGATTCTCGGCAACCCCAACTGGAATGGCATCGATTTGGGCGACATCGACCACATGCGCCAGGACTGGAACAAGGTGGACTTGGGTTGCAAACCCATGACCGTCTCGACCACTTCTGCTACTCTGGCTGCCAAGATGTTCGTGCACCGCAAGAACGCAGAAGATCTCGAGCAGTCTTATGCGGTAAGCCTCAACTTATCTTTTCCGAGTTGCATCTTCACTTCTTTTCTACTCTTTCTCTTTTCCTTATCCATCACCCAGTCCCCGAGATTCTGGCCGAGTAGGCGGACACTCTCCCGAGTAGCCGCCTTCTCGGGTGGAATCTCAAATACTTTGCCTGACACTTGTTTCTTTTGCTTCTCAGAATAGTGTACTGAAGCGGACCAACTTGCACCGCCAACTTCTCTGGAACCACGCCATTGCCAAGAGGTGTATTGCCGCCCTTGAGAAGGAGAAGGTGAGCGCCGAGGAAGCCGACAAGGAAGTTATGAACAGTACCATGAGGCGGTCCGAGGTGGAAGGTACGCTTATCGCCTACGCGGTTCTTGCGTTTTTTGTTTACGCCCGCTATTGCTTTTTGCGTTAACCATTTCTACTCTGCAGGGAAACTGAAGGCCCTGGTTGACGAGCATTCGAACTGCCGTGCCTTTGTCGAGAATGGCGAGGCCACCATCAAGAAGCTTGAAGGTAAACCATTGCCTACTCGGTTCACCCTTGTGTCTGTTTCTTCCTTTCGCTTCTCTGCTAACCGTGCTTTGCTCTTTTCAGAAGATCATAAGAAGTTTGTTTTAGAGCATCAAGATTGCCTCAAACCTGCTGAAGTGGAGGTGCGACTAGTAAGCCAATCTGCAGCTCTGCAGAGTGCACACACTACCGAGATGGAGACGCTGCAACTCCAGCTGCAGAAGGCACTCCAGGATGCTGTCAAGCTTGGTGACGAGAGGGACAGAGCCATCGCCGAGAAAGCAAAAGCCGAGACAACCTTCAATGCCAAGATGAAAACCCTCGAGCAGGAGTGCGAGGTGCTGAAAAAAGCCAATGCTGGGCTCTTTTCTCAGCTGGATGGGCTCCGCTTGCTCGAGGAGAAGCACGTGTCCAATGAAGAAACATGGAAGATCCAGCTGCAGCAGCTGCGCCACGAGCTGAATAGTAAGTTCTTTCCTTTCTGCATCTCTTCTTCTCGGTCATACCTCTTCTCTGATTCTGTTACTGAACTTGTCGCTTGCTTCTTGCAGAAATCTTTCCTGACATCGTGTCCGCTTGCGCCCCTGCTTTGGCCAAGGCCCAAACAGCTCGTATTGAGAAGGGCGAGGCTGCGGACACCAGGGCCGAGATCGAGGACAGCCTGTTGGTGATGCGAGGGCACTTCGAACGCCTAGCCGGCGTGGGCACCGACCTGGTGCGCGTCGGCTTCGAGCTCCACAAGCTATTCTGGCCTGAAGATCCCGCGCCGACAACCATTGGTGGCCTTGCTCTGAAGCTGCGCAATGTGAAGGCCGAATTGAAGAAGTGGCGCGCCTCGGGAGCTCGGGCAGGCGCTGATCTGATGCTGCTCTGCGTCGCCTCCTGGTACGAGAATCTGAACATGCAGGTCATCCGCGGGAAGCGCGCCAATTCCAAGTGGGAGATGGATCCCAGCTGCGTGACCACGCGCAAACTGATTGCGCATGAGGTTGCGGAGTGCGCGGATACGGCCACCTTCATCGATGGCCTCCCTGAGACCGACACCGAGATGGAGGAGGACGAGGAGGAGGATGAAGAAACAGATCCCGAGTTGGGCTTCTTCGATTCACCGCAGGGCAAGGGGAAGGCCGCGGTCGTCGCGAGTAGCGATGAAGAGGCCGAGGAGATCGACACAGCTGCCCTCGAGTTCGGCACCTCCTCAGGAGCCGCCCTCGATGACACGGTGCGCCCCCACGCCCCTGAGACCGGCTCTGCTTCCGCGACAACGCCCATCTCGGTGGCCACTGCAACTTCCGAGCAGGTCGCCACCGAGCCTGACGCCGAGCAAGCGAGGACTGTTGATGCCAGCGCAGAGGCGGACGCCACCATGGCCACTGAGGAAGACGAAGCGACCAAGGCGAGCGCCGAGAACGCCCCGTCGACCTGAATTCGATTTTATCCTGCAAACTTTTTACTCAAACACTTATCAGATCCCCGGGATGCCGGGAGCAAATGTATCAGACTATTTTACTCCGTTGCTACTCATTTTTATTCCCACTTTGTTATTTTCAACTTAATCAATTTGTTCAACCTGGGCTGGATGCCGAATTGCGTTATCATGCGAGTCCCCGAGTTGCATTTCTTATTCACTCTCTCTTTTCGTCTCAGCTCTACCCGCAACTTGTTGCTTTTTTGGTATTCGAGTCACAAGAGTTAAAGAGTAGAGCTGCAAATACTTAGCCGCTTAGAAACAATCATAGTAACGCAGCCCACCACCTAGCCGAGAAGACAAGTCACAGAACAGTAATAAAAGCATCCTACTCGGTTCCTGCACTCTTCTTTTCCTCAGTAATTTTTCCTGTGCTCATGGACCTTTTGCTTGTTCTCTTGCTTGCCATGAAGCCGGATTTCGGACAGCAGCAAAGTCGAAGAGTTGGCATGTAGGTTTAAACACAGTACTCAATGTACCTTTGAATTTTGAAGTAGAGCAACCGAATAGGCAAAAGGTAAAGCCGAGTAAAAACACTTAGAGCAATTTTGGACGAGGGGAGTCCCCGAGAACAATTTCAGATTGCAGAGTAGAATTTCAACTCGGATAAGAGGGTACATACACATCTTTGCTCACGAATGAAAACGACGGAGTAGAGCTACATTCCAAGGGCGCTTGGTTTCCTCTCCGGATTTATCTGCCCTGTTCGCCTGTGGTGGGCGCACATCTACAAGATAGTAAGCATCGTTGTGCAGCGCTTTGCTCACAATGAAAGGCCCTTCCCATGGAGGAGACAACTTGTGCATCCCGGCTGTGCGCTGCACAAGCCTAAGGACCATGTCTCCTTCTCGTAAAACCCTTGGGTTCACCTTTCGGCTATGATAATGCCGCAGGTTTTGCTGGTAGATAGCCGAACGTGACAGAGTCAGCTCTCTTGCTTCTTCAAGCAGGTCAACGTCGTCTTCTCGAGCTTCTCTCGCCTCCACCTCAGTGTAGAGGGTTACTCGGGGGGAGTCATGCTCTAAGTCTATTGGCAACACGGCCTCAGCCCTGTATACCAAGAAGAATGGTGTGTAGCCGGTTGACCGGTTAGGGGTAGTCCTTAGACTCCACAACACCGCTGGCAACTCGTCTAACCAACACCCAGGTGTTTTCAGCAGTGGCTCCATCAGCCTTGGCTTTATGCCTGCCAGTACCATTCCATTTGCTCTTTCAACTTGCCCATTGGAAGCGGGGTGCGCGACTGACGCAACGTCTAGTCGGATATGCTTATCTCTGCAGAATCGCACCATTGCTCCCTCAGCAAAGTTTGTGCCGTTGTCGGTGATAATGTTGTGCGGGTAGCCATATCTCAGGATCACATCCTTCACGAATTTCACAGCTGTGGCCCCATCACACCTACGAATAGGTTTCACTTCAATCCACTTGGTGAACTTGTCCACCATGACCAAGATGTGAGTCATGTTGCCTCTAGCCGGCTGGAAAGGCCCAACCATGTCCAAACACCAAACAGCAAATGGCCAGGTGATAGGAATTGTTTTCAACTCGGAAGCAGGCATGTGGATCTTACTTGCGAACATCTGGCAGCCATTGCACTTCCTCACGATGTCTTCAGCCTGCTGCAGTGCTGTGAGCCAGTAGAAGCCATGCCGGAAAGCTTTCTGGACCAACGCCCGAGAAGAGGCATGGTGTCCGCATTCTCCTTGGTGTATCTCTACCAGGATCTCTTCTCCTTCTGCTGGGTCCACACAACGTTGCAGCACGCCAGTGGCACTTCTCTTGTGCAGCACATCTCGGACTATAGTGTAGCCCTTGGATCTTCTCTGAATCTGTCTTGCAGCCACCTCATCTTCTGGTAGAGTACCGTCCCTTAGAAAGGATAATATGGGCATAGCCCAACTCGGTGTCTCCCGTGTGGGAAGCACTGGTTCGTCCACTTCCATTGGGACGGGTACCTCTGGTTGCTCTTTAGGGGTGGGAGCACTTCTCTGAAGCCCAGACCGATTAGCAAGGACTTCCTCAATGAATGCGACAGTCCCCGGGTTAAGGACAGCAGTCCCCGAGTAAGGAGTGGCAGTCCCCGGGTAAGGAATGGCAGTCCCCGAGTAAGGAGTGGCAGTCCCCGAGTAGGGAGTGGCAGTCCCCGAGTAGAGGACGGCAGTCCCCGGGTTTCCTGTAGCATTCTCCCAGTCAATCTCCATGGGATCAGATTCCTCACTTGGCAGAGAAGGAACAAATATGGACTCTGAGTTGGGAGAAGGCTTGATGGATGGCTTCCTCAAATGCTCCAAGGCGATTCCCGCCGGGATGGATTGCCGAGAGGATCCCAACTTGGATAACTCATCTGCTGCTTCGTTCTCTGCTCGGTGAATGTGTTGGAACTCACAGCCTTCGAAAAACCCAGTCATAGACTGCACCAGGAAGCGATATGATGCCATGTTGGCATCCAAAGCATCCCAAGTGCCTGAGACTTGCTGCACCACCAGATCTGAATCGCCATAGCATATAATACGCTGCACGCCAACCTCCTTTGCTACTCGCAAGCCATGCACCACCGCCTCGTACTCTGCTACATTGTTGGATGCCTTGAAGTGAATCTGCAACACATACTTGAGCTGATCTCGCTTAGGTGACGTAAGCACTACGCCAGCACCAAGGCCTTCCTTCACCTTTGAGCCATCAAAGTGCATCTTCCAGTAGTTAGAAACTGGGGCAGGAGGCTCATACTGCACCTCGGCCCAGTCTACTAGGAATTCCGCCAGAATCTGAGACTTGATGGCTTCTCTTCTCGCATACGCGGGTGCGTACGCGGCCAGCTCGATTGCCCACTTGGCTACTCTGCCACTCGCCTCCTTGTTGCCCATGATGTCCGAGATGGGAGCAGAGCTCACAACCGTGATAGGATGCTCCTGGAAATAATGCTTCAACTTCTTGGCGCCCAGGTACACGCCGTAGGTCATATTCTGGTAGTGCGGGTAATTTTGCTTGGAGCTGGACAACACTTCACTGAGATAGTACACTGGGCGCTGCACGCTCTTGCCTTCTTCTTCTCGTTCCACCACAATCACCACACTGACTACTCGGTTAGTCGCAGCAATGTACAACAGCATTGGCTCCTCGGGTAGCGGACTAGCCAAGATGGGAGCACTAGCCAGCATTGCTTTCAGCTCATTGAATGCCACATCCGCTTGCGGAGTCCAGACAAACTTGTCACTTTTCTTCATCAATTGGTACAGAGGCAGTGCCTTCTCGCCCATTCGGCCCAGAAAACGGCTCAGAGATGCCAAGCAACCAGTGAATTTCTGCACATCTTTCAGTGATCTCGGCAAAGACATGCTCTCAATAGCTTTTATTTTTGAAGGATTGGCTTCAATGCCCCGACTAGAAACTAGAAAACCGAGTAGCTTTCCAGCCGGTACACCAAAGGTGCACTTACTCGGATTCAGTTTCATTTTGTACTTGCGTAGGTTAGCAAAGGTTTCCTCCAGGTCGGCAAGCAGAGTATGTGTTTTATTCGTTTTGATGACAATGTCATCTACGTACACCTGCACATTCTTGCCGAGCTGGTCGTGCAAGCATTTCTGCATGCATCTCTGATAGGTTGCACCTGCATTCCTCAAGCCAAAACACATGACACGATAGCAATAAGCCCCGTACGGGGTAATGAAAGCAGTCTTTATTTGATCAGCAGGATTGAGTGCAATCTGGTGGAAACCAGAGTAGGCATTTATGAAAGACAGCAGTTCACAACCAGCAGTGGAATCGATCACCTGATCGATGCGAGGTAGCGGGAAAGGATCCTTGGGGCATGCCTTGTTCAAGTCGGTGTAGTCGACACACATGCGCCATGCAGTGGCAGCCTTGGGATCCTCCTTCTTCTTCTCGACCATGACCGGGTTGGCTAGCCAATCCGGATGCAGCACTTCCATGATGAAATTGCTTATCAGTAACTTGGTGATCTGGTCACCAATGGCCTTCCTTCTCTCATCTCCGAAACGGCGCATAGCCTGCTTCACTGGCTTGGCGTCAGGACGCACATGTAATGAGTGCTCAACCAACTCCATCGGGACTCCTGGTAAATCTTCATTGGACCAGGCGAATACATCCTGATTCTCACGGAGGAAGTGGATGAGCTCGCTTTCCTATTTCTCCGCCAACCCGGAGCCAATGATGGCTACGCGGTCGGGGAACTCGGGGTCGACCTGGACCTTCTTCGTCTCCTTGGCAGCCTGAAAAGCAGTGCCGTGCTGGGTACTCGGCACGCCTTGCGCGCCAGCTTGCGCGGATTGCGCCATAGCCACCACTTCATACATCTTCTTCTTCTCGACAGCAATCACCATCGACTCCGCCAACTGGGAGCTAGCAGAGGCACACTCCATGGACTTCTTGTAATCAACAGAGATAGTAATGATGCCATTGGGACCAGGGATCTTCATCTTCAGATATGCAACATGGGTAGAGGCCATGAACTTGCTCAGAGCAGGCCTGCCGAGTAGAGCATGGTAAGGACTCTGATGATCCACCACCTCGAACTGCAGGCGCTCTGTGCGGCAGTTATCCCTGGTGCCGAATAGCACATCGATCCACACTCGGCCAATCGGGTTGCACGAGATCCCGGGCACAATGCCATGGAAGGTGGTCTTGCTGGGCAGCATCATGTTCTCGGCCAGGCCAAGCTTCTTGAGTGTGTCCTTGTACACAATGTTGATGCTGCTGCCGTTGTTGATTAGCACCTTGCTGAACCTCACATTCTTCTCGGGACCCAGGAAGGTAGGATCCAGCACCAAGGCATAGCTACCCGGGTTGGGCATCACCTTGGGATGATCTACTCGGGACCACCTGATCTCCTGGTCACACCAATACATGTAGTGAGGGACAGCAGGAATCACTGCATTGACCTCCATGGCACGCCTGTGCTGTGATTGCTTGTCGACTGGCTCAGAAGTGAAGATCATGTAGCTCTCGTGGTGCTCTTGGTACTGATTGGAGCCTCCGCCCCCATTGTTGCCGTTGTTGTTGTTGCCCTGGTAGTTGTTGTTGTTGCCTCTGTTGTTGTTGTTGCGGTTGTAGTAGTTGTTGTTGTTGCGGTAGCCCTCATTGTTGAAGTTGCGGTTGGCTCCTAAAGCCACTTGGTTCACATTCTCTCTTCTCGGGTACACTGGCGGCCGAGCTGCGGGTGCGCGAGTAGGCTGCACGTTGGCATTGGCTGCTGGCAGAGGAGGAGGAGGAGGCAAGCCATCACTCTTGATCACATCCCACCACTCGCACTGCCGAGTAGTGTGGTTAGCAGGCCTCGAAGGGTGGTGAGTGTGAAAACTGCATGGGCCATCCTTCATGTCATCAAAGACAAACTTCTTCGGCTGCTCGGAGTTCCCACTACCCGACTGAGAGGTGCGAAATGGCTTCTTGTTGCCTTGGCCCTGGTTCTGGTTCTGCCCGTAGGCTCCAGCAGGTTTCTGCCTCTGGCTGCCACCAGCTCCAACCGTCACTGCATTCACCTCTTCCGGATCATACCGAGTATCTACTCGGCGCTTGTTGCGGAACTCGTTGCGCTTGCTGTTGCTGAAGTTTCTTCTCGGCTCAGAGGAGTCCATCAATGGCTGAGTGGGATCACCAAGTGCGTACTGATCCGCAATCTTGATGGTCTCCGCCAGAGTGTTCGGCATCTCCCTCTGCAATCTCTGCCACAGCATGCTGCCATGCCTGCATCCCTGCGCAAACCAAGTGATGGCCTGTGCTTCATTCACACCCTCACAGGTGTTCCTCAATGTACTCCACCGAGTAAGATACTCGCGGTCTGTCTCGTCTTCTCGCTGCCTGCAAGCGGACAGCTGCTGTGGCCTATTCGGTCTCTTGTATGTGCTGGTGAAGTTGCTGATGAAGGCATCCGAGAAGTCCAGCCAGCAGTTGATGCTGTTCTTGGGCAAGTTGTTGAGCCAAGTGCGAGCTGGACCCTCTAGCATCTGCGGAACGTAGCGCACAGCCCATCTTCTGTTGCCGTTCGCGATATGGACCACGGTGACATAGTCATTGAGCCAATCTTCGGGCTTGGTGCTGAAATTGTAGCTCTTGGTGCCCCTAGCAAGCTGGAAGTTCTTCACGGACGGCTCGTTCATGATGTGCGGGCCAAAGCACTCGGGGCCTGGAGGACCCGTGTTCTCCAGCCGCGCCGACAAGCTGATCCGGTCCAACTGATGCCTCGCATCTCCAGGCGCCAGCATGCGCTCGCCAACACGATCATGTACATCATAGCCAGCCATCTCCATGGCCGAGTAGCCATCATCATACCTGTCCACCTGCACAGCTGCAGGCTGCTCCACCGGGTTGGCGACTGGTGCCACTGCGCGCGGCTGCTGCCTCTGCCGAGTAGGCGGAGCAGCGGGACGCCGAGAAGGACCTGGGCGCGCTTCATCTCGAGCTCGGCTTTGAGCTTGATGGGCTTGAGAGCCTGCTCTTGCAGCGTTGTGTTCCTGCCCGGGCTGCTGCGGCATAGCAAGCTGTCTCGCGGCAGCAGCCGGGTCATACACCTGCATTTGCCTATCTCTGCCCGAACGCCCGCTGCGGCTCTTCTCGCGGCTGGGATGCGGAGACGAGGCCTGATCGTTAGATCTAGCCGCGTGCGAGTGAACCACCTGCGAAGCCCCAGCACCCGGGTTGGCCTTCCGGAACTCCTCGTTCTGCCTAGCAGCCTCCAACACCAACTCGTTGAGTCTTTCTTGCTGCCTAACACGCGCATCGCCATCTAGGCGAGGCAACTCGGCAGCTACAGCCTCTGCAGCTCTGAGTGTCTTGGCGGGTGTGCTATATCTGGGCCTGGTGGAGGTGTTTGCGGTGGCGGACTGAGCAGGAGCCTCTACAACTGTCGTCATCTCGGCACCAAGATTGCGCCGAGTGGCACCTACTCTGCTAGCCCTCCTAGCGACTGGCGTGAAGCCGTGAGCCTTGTTGTACTCGAGCTGATCTAGACTCAACTCCAACCTCACCTTATCCAACTCCGCCTGCTCGGCAAGCAGCTCCAGGCGTTGCCGCTTGAGCTGCTCCCTCATGGCCAGGAGCTCGATGTCGGTGGGAGTTGGCATGCCAGGTCGCGTAGCCGACGCGGGAATAACCGTAGAGGTGGAAGGCGGCAAGTTGCTCTCCTTCTCGTAGGGCCTGTGGGTCCTGCCACCAGTGCTTGGTGCAGCAAGATCCTCGACGACTGCCGCAGCGCCAGTAGCGGCTGCGCCAGTGTTTGCCGCCAAGCCCGTCACCATCACCTCAGCGCAGTTCGCAGAGCGGCACGCGGGCCTTCCGCGAGCAGCGATCACTGCGGGAGGATCCTCCGCGTCATGCACCAGCTCGGGGTACTCGCGGTTGGCGACGGTGGCGACGTAGACGAGGTGAGAGCCGAAGGAGATCACCGAGCCGCCCTCCGGCATGGCCCTGCCGCCGAAATCGCCGGCGTTGTCGGTGACGAAGTCGAAGGAGCCGAATCTGTGGACAAGGCCACAGACCACGCGCTCTGCTGAAGAAGATCCCGTCCGAACAGAAACTCCAACCAGCGCCGCTGGTTGCCCCACGGTGGGCGCCAACTGTCGTGGTGGTGTCACGGCAGATGCCATGGGATGGCTAAAGATGTGGGGACGAAGGACGCTGGAGGTGCTCGGGGAGGGATCACGCGACGAGTAGCCGCGTGAGGTACGAAGTAAACACGGCAAACAACACGATCTACCCAGGTTCAGGGCCCTCGTGAGGAGGTAAAACCCCTACTCCTGCCTTTCTCTATGTATTCTGGTGTCTCACCGAGTAGCCACAGTACAATGTTCTTGCTACCGAGTAGCCACCCTCCTCTCTAAGTGATGAACTAGGTCAAGAATTAGGTCACAAGGTGCTCTAGCATGCGATCCCTTGCGCGATCTATCGAATGCCTCACGCAGGAGGCGGCGGGGCACCTTATATACCCGGTGCCCAGCCGGATACGTCCAAACCTAGACAAGTGTCGACATAGTGTGCACATCGTCCTTCTTCCGGGTTCCCGCTGACAGCTTTGGTTCCTAATCTTGGCTGCATCTGGAAAGTCGTTGGGCAAAACAAGGGGACAGACTGGTATCACTGTGCCAAACACAGAGTAGGGCCCCCTTATCCTGCGACGGCCTGCTTCCATGCTGTTACTGTCAGGCAGGCCGGTCCCAGATGAACAGTAGTTTGAATACTGCCAAGTACGGACCCAGGATACGCGGGATCCTGTGTCAGAACGTCTCCTTTGACTTTCTGGCCCGAGTAGGTTCCCGCCAATTTTACTCGGGCCAACTCTTCTACTCGAATGGAGAGAACTTGAATGATTCTTCCTTCTGGTCATCTTGAGGTGAGACCGAGTAGCAGTCAACCGGGTAGCAAGTACCGGGTAGGCGGCTACTCGACCAAACCTCTCTTCTGACAGTTGCTTTTACCACTTGCCTTTACCCTACTCGGGGGTAACCCCCCGACAGAACTCTATTTGTTTTCGTTTTTCTACATATACTCATCCATGTCGACATGCTTAGTTTGTTCATGTAAGGTGTATGTTATTTAATCTATGCTTAGTAGTTCGTGATCTCTCATGTTTAGTTCCAACTTATTAATATTAGATAGCATGTCATATAAATGTTTGCTTGCATTGTTTTATTCATCGAAGGGCATGACATTGTGGTATCTCCCTCTGATTGTTTCGCTTGAATCGACTTGGCACATGCTCACGCATGCATATGACTGAAAACAAAAAGTCAATTAAGGCTCGATGATTTATTTTGGCTTAGAGTATTTGTATCACTTTTATGCCCCCCATTAATTTTGTTTTGCCACAAGCATGATTATGACAATTGTTGCTCTCTTGATTGTTGCTCCCCGTCTATTGCTAGCCTTCACCTGTACTGGGTATGAGCTCTACTCGTGCATCCAACTCCCAAAAAAACCCAAAGTTTTTCAAATGTGTTCACCATACCTACCTATATGTGGTATTTAACTGTCACTCCAAGTAAATTTCTCATGTCTTATCTTTAAAATCTTTAGAAAAATTATTCCTGTTTTGTGCCTCTGTTTTAGCTCATGATGACGTAAATAGAGAATCTTTATCTCACTTGTTGATTGGATTTCACACCCTGGACCAGTGACTTCATCTGCTTATCCAAATGATAGAAGAGCTGGCAGGGGGTGCCCAGCCTCAAAATTGGTTACTATAAATTCTCTTCACTATTTTTTCCCCTGATTTATCAGTCAAAGCATAATTGTGTAAACAAAAGAGAAAGAGAGATGACCTTCTACCCAGATGCGTCCTTCTATGGGAGCTGCTCTTGTGAAGTCTAGTTGGCTTGTGATTTACTTTATTGTCTGTTTACCATTCGTTGACATAAGCATACACCTCCCTAAAAAATGTTTTCAATACCTCTGTTTAATAAAATAAAAGGCTCTAGCACACGAGTTAATCCCTGCTTCCCTATGCGAAGGGCCCTTCTTTTATTTTTTATGCTGAGTTTTCACCTTCTCACTTTATGCACCTTCTTGAGAGAATGGCTGTCATTCTTAGTGTAATGTGCTTGTCCCAGAACACGGTTGATTGTGGTATAACTTTGATGCTTGTATATTTGATATCTTTACTTATACTCCTCATTTGAACTCCAGAGGTGCCCTACCATTTATGTTTTGCTCCATTATTAAGGGGAAGCGAGTACACTTTATCATACCCTATTATGAGCATTGCAATCCTGCAGATTGATATATTTCATGTTGTTTATTATTAGTTTGTTGGTATCTCTTCATGGTTTGCATAAGTGCTAGGTGATTTTTATCTTGCACACTTCTTATTATGAATTGCCTAAGCACTTGATCATATAGTGCCTATGTTTACATCATATGAAACAAATGTGTTCGTAAAAGTTCTTTTATCACACTCAGTTGTCACGGAATTGCTTGGGGACAAGCAATAAGGTAAGTTTGGGGGGGGGGGGGGGAGTTGATACGTCCAAAACGTATTTCCTTTTCCGAACACTTTTGCTATTGTTTGCCTCTAAACTTGTGAGTTTTGGATACGACTAACACTGTTTTCAGCAGAATTACCTTGGTGTCTTGTTTTTTTTGCAGAAAAATCAACTTCCGGGAAATTGCCCAGAAAAGATCCCAGAGACCGTATTTCACCCGAAGACCCCTGGAGACAGAAGGAGCCCCGGAGGGGGCCACACCACCCCTGGGCGCGCCCCCTAGGCCGCGCTACCTGGTGGTGTGGGGCCACCAGGCACCCTCTCGGGCTCCCCTTTCGACTACATATCCCCCGTAACCCTAAAACATCAGGGGGTTCGTCATATTCCAGAGAAACACCACAGAGCGCCGCCGCCACCTTGAAACTCAATTCGGGGATCAGAAGTTCCTGTTCTGGTGCCCTGCCGGGACGGGGATTCAGAGGAGATCATCGCCATTGTCATCGCCACCACTTCTCTATCAACCATCCATGATTTCCCATCCATATGTGAGTAAACACCGCTGTAGGCTGAGAGGGATGGAATGGATTGAATGAGATCGATCATGTAATAATGCCAGATTGTTAGGGCATAGTGCATAGTATCCATTGTTAGTGTTTTCTACCGTTGTTACAACGTGTTATGCTTAATGCTTGTCACTAGGCCCCGAGTGCCATGATCTCAGATCTGAACATGTTATTGTTTCATGAGTATAATTATGTTTCTTGATCATATCTGCAAGTTGTTTACACATGTCATTGTCCGGAACCCGGGACCCCAAAGTAACAGAAATTGGGACAACCGGAGGGGGTAGTTATGATGTGAGGATCACGTGTGTTCACGGAGCGTTAATGCTTTGCTCCAGTGCTTTATTAAAAGGAACACCTTAACTACTAGTAGTTTCCCTTGAGGCCCCGCTGCAAACGGGCTGATAGGACAAACGATGTTGTGCAAGTTTCTCATTGCGAGCACATATGACTATATTGGAAAACACATGCCTATGGTTTACCTAGAACTTCGATGCTTTATTATTATTATTATTATTATTATTATTATTATTATTATTATTATTATTATCTGCAATGCCCATGTTTTGATTATTATATGAACTATCTTATCCATGCAACACTCGTTCATCTATTCTCTATGCCTACGGTATCTTCATCCTGCTGTTTTTCGCGATTGAAACAACTGTTACTATTTTACTCCTGCTGTTATTTTACTACTACTGCTATAAAACTATTACCACTGATAAACTGTTGCGAGTAAGTCTACTTTCAGGTGCAACTGAATTGACAACTCAGTTGTTAAGCCCTATAAATATTCTTTGCCTCCCCTTGTGTCGAATCAATAAATTTGGGGTTTACTTCTCTCGAAAACTATTGCGATCCCCTATACTTGTGGGTCATCAGACGCTTTGTTCGAGGCGAAGCCGAGCAGTAGCACGAGGCAACGCCGAGCCGTAGCACGCACTACGACCAATGCACTCTTCGACAAATGCGCACAACGACCTATATACCCCTGTCAAGATCTTTATAGATGGTTATCGAGACGAAGCCGAGCCGTTGTGCGCCGTAGGCGCCCTTGTTCTTTTGTTTGCAGCCTTCAAAAATTAACTTATACTAGCACACCTGCCCATGCGTTGCAATGGGAGAAAAAAATTGACATCAGAAATGGCATTAGAGACACCCAAGCACACAATCTGGCATGATCTAAGGGACCGGCTAGAACAAAAAAAAAATCCTTTGATCTCCTCATCTTCGTCGTGAACTACACACGATGAGCCTAAATCCGAGGAAGCTTTTCTTGCGGCACCATCGCCAACACCATCCAAATGTTGGTCTCAAACCCTAATATGTACATGCCATGAGCGAGGCATCGGGGTTCAGGTGGAGAAGAAAATCCCACGCCCAACATCCATCGGCGGCGGCACGAGGGACTTTGGTAACCTCCCTCTATGAGAGCAAGGAAACCACCACTATGTCGAAATTTTTGCAAAAAAAAACCTCTTAAAATTGTCTCTTCTAATTTGGTGGTCCATTTATCTTCTACCTATTTTCCCTCGCAAAGACACCATGATCCCCTTTCCATTGGTTCCAATTGATTTCTTTGGTTGATGGCGAATCCTAAGTTTTTTATAGTATTTTCTTTGCTTAAATCCATATTGGCAGCATGTAGAATTAATTACATAATTGATCGAGCAATTAGATAAAAACAAACCCAAACCTAATTTGATGTCACCGTCTTTATCTTGTGTCGTACCATGTGGCTTTGAGAATTTTACAAGCATTTACACAAATTGTAGAAAATGCATGACCAATCAACAAAAAGAACCACATTAAGAAAACTTTACGCACATAAGTGCATGCTTTCTCAAGACACTGATCTCCTAAATTGAGCTAAGTAAACCAGGAGACAAACACACGCATATCCATGTCCATCAATTGTTGGAATAAAGCTTAAGAGACATGCTTGTCCAACAAAACAGACTGATCACTTCTCTCTGTGCATTGAGCATCCTATCTAAGAATAAATATGGAAAAAAGTACCTCATTTTTTCCTCTGTGCATCTGTTCATGAACCTTATACATTACATGCAAAAAATATTATTCTCTTTATTTTCTGACTCATTCAAAAAGAAAATTTTAAAACAAAGAATAACGTGTAGCTTACTTTGCGTTTCACCGGAGCAGGTAACTGATATTCGTCTCCGATAAAAACAGCCTGCTTAATGCCAGGCAGCTGCAAGGGAAACAGTCTCATACTCTGTTGATTCTGTTGATTAGTTGTGCATCTTCGTCAACAATCTGTACAGAGAAAGCATTTCCTTCTCTGCAGAAGATACAGTTGAACTTGGGCCACGTTATAATAATTTGGAAGCTCAAAGATTTTGTGTGGATATGTCAACACTTGAACACGCAGATCTGGCCACCTTGCCCTTGGTTTTATTTCTTGCATTAGTCCACACATAGTCCAGCTGCTCCGGCAACGAAAAAAGGGTTATAGTCCTCATCCACCTTGCCTTCAAGAAGTTCGTCTCACAATAGCCCAAACTGAATGCATCGACCTGGGCTTATACATCTGCGCTCTGGAGACTCGGCTGCGCTCCTAAGCCTTGCGGCACACTGCTCGGCTAGGAGACGCACAGTTGAGTTGACCGCGACATTATGGAAGAAAACGCATATGCATGCTTGGATGCTCCTGCATGGATCATTGTTGCACTTGCACTTTCACCCACATGGACATGACTCGTAGCTAGCTTGCCGGAGAAACTATGCACGTGCATGCATGAGCCATGAGGACCGAACGAGCTGGGCCATGGAGTTGCCTTACGTCCACCGTAGCTCTATTGTGAGCTATGCCAATGGCAGGTCACAGGTGAGGGCACATGGCTGTCATCCTGCAGGGTGGCCACGACATGTGCCGTTGTGATCTACTCCTTTGCCTTCCCCGGCAGGGTGGCTGAGTAGAGCCACGCCGCCACGAGCTATGCGTTGGCAAGCATTAGGCCAGTAGAGGCTCCTCCACCGGCTGCCAGCGTCGCCTTCGCGGACGGGGTCGCTGAGTCTGGCCACGAGAGCTATGCTTTTTCCGAGTTCTCGCCTACGTCTCTCGTCATGGAGGAAGCTGATGTGGCCTCTCTCATCATATCGTCCTCGGTTGGCGATTCGGCGACAGTGTGGGAGAAGGCGTGTCCCATGAAAAGTGTGTGGCCGACGTCCCCTTACCCGTGCCCAGGGTCACCCAGCTCCAGCGTGTGGATCTCGGTCACGACGGCGTGGGTTCCCGGGGTCCATGCAGGAGACGCCGATCGCCATATGGCTGTGGAGCAACAATGATTTGATTCTGTCTGCTCGTGTTAGTCCTAGCCTCCTTGGTAACCGATTCGGCGATGAGAAGGATCCGAAGCACGCTTAGCCTATGACCTAGACCTATGCCGATGAATCGTTCGAGTACATCGCTTGAACCTTGAAGATGAGGTTGTGGGCTACCTGGATCTTTATTTATCGGTGCATATGTCAGGCCTATGTTTTCCTTTGGTAAGGACTCTGCGAAGGAAGGAAACGAACCAGCTTCAAAACCAACCATCTAGGAAACGTACGAAACCAGGGAACGTTTTAATCCCAATCTCCTTTTAATTCCATGGGCGAACAGGTGCAATAGCAATTTGATGTAATATAATATGGGATTTGGTGTGAGGGCAAAACAGTCAATTTACGTTGGACGAAAATTTCGCAAGAAACCTTAATGCTTTTATTAGTAGGTAAAGATAAATAAATTGTTATTATGTGTTATTTATTTATTTATTTATTTATTTGTAATTTAAAAATAGTATTTTGTATTTGAAAGTTACTACCTCCCTCCCGTTACTTCTCCTGAAAACCCACTGCCCGAAAATGACAAAGAGAAAAAGAAAAATGGAAACGGGAAGAAAAATTAGTAGTTTCAAATTTCAAATTCAGCGGTAGAAAAGGAAAAAATGGTAAAAGGAAAAAGAGAAAACCACCCGCTAACGGGTTAGCGGATTCATCGTGCGTACCGACAAAGGGAAAAAACCAGCGAGCCCGAAAAACGGTTCGCTCCGTGGGTGCCCTCCGTGCGCGATACTTGTTGCCACCGGAGCGCACCTCGCACGTCCTCTTTTTCCTTGCGAGAGGTCGGCCTTTCCCTAATCGCGCCTAATAAGTGCTCTCCCTAATCTCACCCTTATTAAAGTGATCTAAAAGAATAGGTTAGAGGTAAAGTGGCTCTTTGCTCGCCTGGAGCAAGCCCGTCTCGGCCCGGCCCTGAACGTCTCCTGGTCAGTTGTACCGGCCAGACCTCCGCCCTTTCCAGGAATCAATCTCGACGGGGTTCCTCGAATTCCTAAATCCGGCGCCGCCGAAAGTGCCTCTCCGCCCTACCTCACCGCATCGTCTCGTACCTCGCCGGCGTCCACGCGGCCGTCATCATGCTCCTCCGGACGCGCCGCTGCCTCCCTGCTGCTCTTTCCCGCGCAGCCATCCACCCACGCGTCTCGCCTGCGGCGGCCTCCCCTGGGCCACCGCCACAACATGGACCGGTGGCCGTGGCGAACCAGGGGAGCGGAATCCAGCTCCGATCTGGACCGATCGATCCGGTTCGGGGCTCCACGATGGCCCGAGCGAATCTGGCAACGCTGCTTCCAGCATCCATCGGTGGACGTTACAAGGTTAGTCAAAAAGATTAATACCTTTTGGTCTCACATAGCTGTATACTTACGCGGTATTTTCACTGCAGATTGGTATGCAGGCCCGATGGTTCTCGTCAACAGGTAGAACATTCGAGCTTTAATATGTTCTATAGTGTATGCATGTTGCTCTTTTGGTGTAGACATGTTATAACATAATGCCCACTGGACTATATTTTTTATCCATCTGTAGTTCATAGACAAGCCAAATAAATACTTAAGGGAGCGTTTGGTTGTATTGCTTATGAGGGCTATAGCTTAGCTAGCCCAGCTTGCTCAGCTTGGCAAAGTCGACCTTGCCTCGTCCATGCGTTTGGTTAATTGCTTTTCCGGGCTAGGGTGAGGCGCTTTTTTCTTGGGATTGCTATAGCTGGCTTTTAGTCAATTGAGATGTATTTTCAGTACTCACTCTGATCCACTTTAAGTGTCGTACAAAATGAACCAAGCTTGTACAAATCACAACCCAGCTTGCGACAGTTATTTGGGATCGGAGGGAGTAGTTAGCAGTATATGAGTAGCTTATCTGGAGCTCGTTTTTCAGTTGCTGTCCGAGTCAAGAGTTGTAGTGTGGAAAACAAATGATGAAGGCATGAGAGAAATTTGGAGGATTGTTAAGGATGTGAAATAATCGGTAGGAAAAGGGGAGAGAGAGGTCAATATTGTGACTTGCTGCCTGACCAGAGCTTACCGTCGAGACCGAGCCGATATGGCTCTTCCTCCCGAGCGAGGAAATCCTGGCCTAGCGAGGCTTGCTGGCCCCCAAAAGCGATATTATTTGTACCGTACCAAACGTATAGCCTGGCCCAGCGAGGCTATAACTGATTTCGTGGAGGAACCAAACGCGCCCTTAATAGCCTATGGATCCTTTGGAGCTCATCTATGCTTGGATTTGCGTCAACTGAAATCTTAGAAATGCCAGCTTTATTCGGTTCAGAACAACAAAATAATTTCACATGCAGTCAAGGGAAGTTAGTATTCTGAGCAAGACTATTGAACCCTGAGCACATCTTGTGTAAGACATACCTAGCCATCACATTCTTTTTCTTTCACTACATGGACATATTTGCAACTTAATTTTCATCACGGGGATTTACTGAAATTTGCTGTTAGGGAATAACAAAGTTTGCGCCCAGCGCCTTTTTGAACTTTGGCAAATATATCCTTTGTATCATTAATTTGCTTTTATCACTTTGGCAGGGCTTCCACCACATATGGTGATAGGGATGCCAGCGCTGTCCCCTACTATGGTAAGAGCTTAAACATTGGTCATATTAATTCGTGATGCATTGTGCATTTCCCCCGTCTGTACATATTTGGCACTCCTAACATGGTTTCATTAGAATCAAGGTAACATCACAAAATGGAGAAAGCAGGAAGGAGATAAGGTAAGGCTTTTGCTATGGATTTTTCTCTGATATAACTTGAATGTCTTTCACATTTTTTCTCTTCGTAACTCTGAGCATATATATTTTCTAAAGTTACATGTTGTTTCCAGATTGAGGTTGGTGATGTGATCTGTGAGATAGAAACTGACAAAGCTACACTTGAATTTGAAAGTCTTGAAGAGGGGTAATGTCCTCCCACTCTACTTTCTGTTTCCTTTGAAGAAAGAATGCTGACTCTTGTGATGACATTCTTTCTAACGACAAATAATAGTAATATATCATGTGCTTCCCTAAAGGATTCTGATTTATGAACTTTGAATTTGTCAATATGCTCCCCAGATAGGTTGCATCCAAATTTATGGAACTCACATTTCTGTATTTTCTAGGCCTTGTTACCATTTTCTAGGCCTTGTTACCATTTCTGCCCAGTCTTTATAGAAAATATACTATTCACTAGCTGACTTATCCAACTCCATTGAAAATCCTCTATTTTCCATATTACTTTTGCCAGTCCACATCAAAGCTCTAGTTGCTTTAAATATATTTATGTTCTGCACAAAATGCACATAAAAGGGTGTCAGTAATTCACGTGAAACTGTTTATTGTTTATAATGAATTCCATCACTACCAAGATGCAAATTAATGTGACAGGTATGTGTATGCTACCCGTCTACCTTGGTTTTCATGGTGTAAATAAGTATTTTTTTGATATTTTCCTCCGTTGTTGGGGTACCATTGTGCCCTGTTAAACTGGTATATAGTATCATGTTTTTGTTCTAAACTTATCCCTGTATGCATTATTTGTGCTTGCCTCTTATGTTTATTCTTCTGTGTCATTTTATCTTTTATAATCATGCATATCTGTGCAACCTGCGCAAACAACAAACCTTCATTTTTTGGTTTACTCCTTTAATGCTGTAGGTATCTGGCCAAGATTTTAGTACCTGAAGGTTCAAAGGATGTTCAGGTTGGACAGCCCATCTTTGTCACGGTATAGCTCCATGCTTGACCTTTTTTTTATTGGCCATTTATATTTTAATGTCAGCAGTACTTATGCCATCTCCATTTGAAGGTTGAAGACTCCAAGGATATTGAAAAGATACCTGCGGATACCTCCTTTAGAGGCGAACACGAGGAGGATCAGTCAAGTGGAAGTGCAGCACAAACTGTCGAAGTTGATGTAGCTGAACAAAGCCCAGCATTGAGACACATCAGCCCAGCAGCTAAGATGCTCATCAAAGAACATGGTCTTAATGTCTCCTTACTGAAGGCATCAGGTCCACGTGGCACTCTTTTGAAAGGCGACGTTCTGGCCGCATTGAAGTCAGGCACTGCTTCAAGTTCAGCCAAAGAAAAGACAGCTCCCGCCACACCTTCACCCCAGCCAGCTCGTGATTCCCAAGCTCAATCTCTAACCACTTCACAAAAGAGCGATACATTTGAAGACATGACCAATACTCAGATACGCAAGGTACCGTGTCTGGCTACGTATTCATTTCTGTTGTATCAGCACATACTTTTATGAAAAGCTTAAGTCAGGTTTTTATTAGGAACATATGACAACCTCTGGAAGCATGATAACGAGTCTAAATGAAATTATATCTTACTTCAAAATAAAATTTATAATGTTAACGCCAAAATTCACATGCCTTTTCATACTTTTTCCCTTGGTAGCAACCACATTATTAATTACTCCAGTGCCACAGTATATCTTTTGAGTGAGTTCGCCTAAACATGGAAGTTGGCTTCTCAACTCCCTCATTTAGGCCCCTTTTGTTGACAATCTTTGCTTCCTCTCAAGAAGTATGTCTTAGCTGGCGGAGAGGTGTTTGGCCTTCTCAATAAATACATTCTAGAAAAGCTTCTAAATATATAAAAGACTTTATTATGAAGCCCCTTGAACGACAGAACCTGAAACTTGTTTTTTGGGCATAAGCTTCTTGCGGTATTAAGCTGAAGATTCGAATGCAGCTATCTCTTACTCCCTCCGATCCATATTAATGGTCGCTAAATCGGATGTATCTAGCACTAAAATATGTCTAGATACATCCGATTTAGCGACCATTAATATGGATCGGAGGGAGTAGTTGGATTTGGTGCTGCCTCTTCTCCAAAATGTAGATACTGTAATGGTGCCCCTCATCCTGAGGTATTTTTGTTAATTTTTCTGCCGATCAAATGGCGTTCACCTAGGAGTGACAAAACATAACAGGGTGCAGACAGGAGGGAGTTTTGACAGCGGGAGGACGGAAATTAATAATGCCTTTCTTTGAAGTGAACTTGTTTTTTTTTTACCTGCAACTTCAAAGTGCATGTATTATTGTTTCAAAAGTGATGAAAAATTGTACATGTAGGTGATTGCAAAAAGGTTGCTTGAATCCAAACAGACTACTCCACATTTGTACCTATCCAAAGGTTTGTATTCATTCCATGTACATTCTGCAATTTTAATTGTGTTGTTGAAATGATTATATGTGGTATGTCGTGTCAGATGTCATACTGGATCCCTTGCTCGCTTTCAGGAATGAACTGAAAGGTATGTATTCGTCTTCTTCCCATTTGATATTTTAGTGATTTGGCTAACTAGAGTATAACCATTTTCCCCTGTCATTCTAATATTGCAGAGCAACACGGCGTGAAAGTTTCAGTAAATGATATCGTCATAAAAGCTGTGGCACTTGCATTGAGGAATGTCCCTGAAGCAAATGGTAATGCTACAACATTTTTGGCTATTATAAAGTCATGTGTCTATTTTTTTTATGGCAAGACTACCAGTTTTTATTGCAAATCAGATGTATCAGGCACAAACCTTCTCTGTGTGAACATTTTCTCTGTCAAAAAATATCGTGTCAGTGTATTTTAGTGACTGACGAGGGATTATATGTCCAATCTCGGGAAGCTTATAGTGCTACTGTCCCTAGGGAGAATGGTAGAATCGTATGATAGAATTCCATGAACATGATTCATTTCCATATTGATCAGGTGATGCATGATTTTTTTTTTTTTTTTTTTTTTTTGCATTTAAACTCAAGTCAGCTCAACAGACGATGGGGTTGCACTAGAGTTTGTCTTTCTTGAAATTTGTGCTCCCACTGTTTAATTAGATGTTCAGTTACATATGCTGGGTTATGTGTATGTGAAGCCCTTTGTTAGTCCTTGTTTTTGTAAATCTTGTGCTTTATTACCAATTGCCAGCTTACTGGGACAATGCGAAGGAAGAAGCCCAGAAATGCGATTCAGTTGATATATCTATTGCCGTTGCTACAGAGAAGGTATGACAGGATTGTCCACAATTTTATTTTATTTTATTAGCATTTGTTTGACATCTGTAATGACAGTCTTTGCTAATCTAGGGCCTGATGACTCCTATAATAAGAAATGCGGATCAAAAGACTATATCAGCAATATCCTCAGAGGTATGACAAAGTCTTATTTAAGCAGAGCATGTTTTTATGTCAGGGTGATGAGAAACAGTCAAAGTCGTAGGCATGCAATTTTCTTGTTGAACCAGAATGAAGCTTGCAGTTGGAATCTTGAAAAATACAAAATTCTCTTACATACGTGTAGTTTCAGTGGCAATGGAAGATTCATGTTTCTCCCTTGTGGAACACTGTAGGTCAAGCAGCTAGCCGAAAAGGCACGAGCTGGGAAGCTTGCTCCTAATGAGTTTCAAGGGGGGTCTTTCAGGCAAGTGCATGGAAATCTGTTGGTAATGCTGTCTCATTATATTCCATATTTGAAATCCTTACCTGTCCATGCTTATGCAGTATCTCAAATCTTGGAATGTATCCTGTGGACCATTTCTGTGCAATCATTAATCCTCCACAGGTTCCTCCTTGTCCCTTGTCCTGTCAATTTGGCGGTCCTTTGAATTCGTACTGTTAATCTCTTTTCATATCCTTCTTTCAGGCTGGCATTCTCGCTGTCGGTCGGGGTAACAAGGTCGTGGAGCCTGTGATGGACAGCGACGGTATATTTTCTAGAATATGACGTCCTGCTTAAAAGACCCGCATTTCATATTTAACTCATGTTGCGTTGTGCAGGAACCGAGAGGGCTGCTGTAGTAACGAAAATGAGCCTGACGCTGTCTGCTGATCACCGTATATTTGATGGGCAAGTAGGAGGTATTGATCATCTTAGCCCATTAATTTCACCCGTCTTCTTTCATGTTATATCTAATCTTCCTTTTATTCCACATGGGGGGAGCAGGCAAGTTTTTCACAGAGTTGGCATTGAACTTCAGTGACATCAGGAGACTGCTTTTGTAAATGAAAGGCGCTATTTTATCGTGTTTCCAAGAATTCTTTGGAGAAGGCAGCACAAGAAACGATACTAGGTGCAAGTTTAGTTTCAGTTGCTTGATCACCGACCCGTGAAAAGTAACCAATTTTGTAAATTTATAATAAGAAAGCATTGGCAACTCCACGGCGTTTTCCCTCTTCAACTCCGGAGTTGTACCCTGAGAATTTGCTGCCATTTTCATGTTTGATGTGGTTGCCCAACATTTATTAACTCTTGAGGCTGAGGTTTGCTGCAACTCCGGCTATGTTTCCGGATTTCTGGTAGACATAAACAGTTTGCTCATACTTTGATACAATGCACGGCGGCAGTAATAAGTAAACTATTCTTTTTACACTATCGTTACATCCTTTTAAGCAACGCACAGTGCTTGGCAGTCTACACCACTTGTGTAGGAGGCTGGTACGTGTGTTAATGGCGCACCGCACTTGCCGACTTCCAAGCCGACGCGACGGCGCTTGTCTGCAACGCGCCTTACAATTACACCGGCGATGTGATGTTTCAGTGCAAACGCGGCAATGCGTCGCATTTACGCCGGTGCCCTTCGATCCCTCTCCCTCCCCTTGTTGTGCACAACCTCCTCTTGCCATTGCACTCTCCCTCTTCAATTGGGAGGCCGGTGGCTGCTCGCCCTCTTCGCCATGGCAAACAATTGGGAGGCCGGTGGCTGCTCGCCCCACGTGTCCACTGATGGCCTTGTCGCGCGGATGCAAGAAACGGCCTCTTGCCATTGCCCTCTCCCTCTTCGCCATGGCAAACAATTGGGAGGCCGGTGGCTGTTCGTCCCACGTGTCCACTGACGGCCTTGTCGCGCCTCGGATGCAAGAAACGGCGGATCACCCATCGGCGCAGCTGGATGATGCCGGAGGAGCGACGCCTCCCAGAGAACGACGACGACCAACAAAACTGGCGGGGCGACGCTGGCTCGATCGCTCCAGCCACCTCTGGATAGGGATGGCACCCACAGGGTACGGGTAAGGGTGGAGCCACCCTATACCCTTACCCGTCCACCCAAAACATACCCGTCACCCGTACCCATACCCTTTAAGAGCATCTCTAACAGAGCTCTCAAAACGCGCGGAACCGTATAATCACTGCCAAACACGGTTCGGAAACCTTAAAAACGACGATAGCAGAGCCCTCAAATTTCGCGAGACCGTAAATTTTTTTGAGGGCGCCCGGGAAATTGCCCGTCCAACCCGGGAAAGTGGGGTTTTGGCGACCGAACCGTAGGGCGAACCATATCCCTTTCACGCATTGTCGGGAGTGAAACTTCAGCCCGCGCAATCCCACCTTCCACCGCCGCCGCCGCCGATTCTCCTTCTCCCCTTGCTCCGGCGAGCCAAGACCACCGCCGTCGGGCCTCAATAGAGGGCGCCGATGCGTCTCTGGTCACCGTTCCCGTTGAGACGGCCAAGGTGGCAGGTCCAGATCCTGCCACCGCCCAGCAACCGGCGCCGGCCCCGCGTCCCCGCTCCCGCCCCACGGCGGCCACTACTGTCGACGCCACCGGCAAGAAGCGGAGGCGGCTCGGGACCGGGGGCGCGGGACAAGCCCTGGCCGCTGGCGCCGCCGCTGCCGATTCCACCACCGTTGCCGATTCCCCGTCCGTGAAGAAGAGGGTTGCTGTGCGGAAGGTGAGGCGACCTACCGCCAAAGCCGCCGATTTGGCCGCCGCCGCCACCGCCGCCCAGGGTCCGCCGCCATCTACGAACCCGAGGTATGAACTCGTCCGATTTTTCCGATTATGCGATTCCTTCGATTCCAGCGATTTTGATAGGATTCTGCGCGATTCGTTTGTAGCATTCTGTCGGTCGACGGAAACAACTCCTTCGTTGACATGTTGAACGCCGCGTCCGTGGACCTTGATTCCACCCCTCTCGGTGATTACACATACGACGAGACCGACGGAGGAGTTGAGGGTGGAGTTGAGGACGACGATGATGAGGTTGAGGAGGTAGATGCCCCGAAACGCGGCGTCAACTACACGGTAGTCGAGGATGAGACCTTGATCCGTGCTTGGGAGAGTATGTCCCTTGACTCCATCCACGGCACTGATCAAGCCCGATCGAGGTTTTGGCAAAGAGTCGAGGACAAATACTTCCAACTGCTGCCGCGCAATGTGAAGAGGGTGTCAAAAACCTTTCGATCACTCCAAGGCCGCTGGGATGTGATCAAGGCAACTTCTAGCCGGTGGAGTGGCTTCTTGCAACAAGTGCACAATGACCCTCCAAGTGGTACCGTCGAGAGCGATTGGGTAAGCTACATTGCTTGTGACTATGTTCAATGCCCTGCTTGATTTGTGAATCATGTCAACTGTTGGATGCTTGTAGGAGCGCATTGCAAGGGAGCGGTTCAAGGACATACCGGCGTCGAAGAACAAGCCCTTTACCATGGACCATTGTTGGAAAATACTCCAGAATAGTGATAAGTGGAAATTGTCACTCCAAGAACCAAGTAAAAGGGCAGAAATACATATCGAAGATGATGAAGATGACAATGGAGAGAGGAACCTCAACAAGCCCGAAGGCAACAAGAAAGCCAAGCTTAGGATCATGAAGAAAGCTGAGGCTGCTAGTTTGAGGGAGAAACTTGAACAAATGGTGAAGTCCAATGAGATGCTCTCTGCCAAGTCATTGGAGGCGAAGCAAATCATGGTCGGGAAGAAATCCAAAGAGAAGAAAGAGAGGTGTCATGTACTCCGGGAAGATGGGATGCGCAAGGACGAGATTGAGCGTAGAAGAGTCATTGCGGAGGAGAACAAGTACGTTGCCAAGCTCCTTGCGGAGGAGAACAAGATCATGATGATGAACTGAGCTGACATGGACGCAATCACCTTGGAGTGGCATGACATTGCTAGGCGCGAGATCTTGCAACGGAGGAAGCAAGCCTTGCTCAATGGCAATGGCGATGGTGGTGCTAGTGGTGGTGGTGGTGGTGGTGATGAAGGTGCCGATGGTGGTGGAGGTGCCGGTGGTGATTCCGGTCATGGAGATGATGTGTAGGTCAATGGCAATGGCGGTGGATTCAGATGTTCAATATTTTGATGTTTCAAAACTATGTTATTTGCTAAACTACTGTTCAAATTCTGAACGTTGTGACACATTTTGCTGCATAATTGTTTTTAAGGTTTGCGCGAAAACGAGACGCGCAATAGCAGTACCCGTAAAGCGGATCCTTAAAACAGAATATTCTGTTTTAAGGTTCCGCTTTACGGGTACTGCTATTGCGCGGCTCGTTTTCGCGCAAAAAATGCCCACTTTGAGACCCTTAAAACGCGTTTACGGTTCGGCGTTTTGAGGGCTCTGTTAGCTATAACAGAGCCCTTAAGAGGGCCAAAAACCGTAAAACTCCGACGCTTTTACGGGCCGAGACCGGTTACTAGGCCAAAGCAGAGCCCGTATAGTTCGCCCAGCCCGTAAACAGGATAAGGGCGCCCGTAGATTTCCACCGGAGACCGCTACTTATTCAGTGCCAACCTAGTTTCACGGGTCAAAACCCTCACTCCGCCGCCTGCACCGACGAGAAATCCACCGCCACCACCTTCACCTCCGGCGAGCGATTCTGCCGTCCCCACCGCGCAAGATCCACCGCCGCCGCGCGACCATGGCCCCCAAGCGAGAAAGCTCGCCGCCGCTGCCGGGCGACGGCCTATTCGGCGGCGACTACTCCGACAGGAAGCGGACCGAGCTGGTACGCAGCGACGGCGCGCGGAAGCGCCTCCAGCGGCAGTGGACGAACCTCCACTTGCCGGTGCCGCCGCGCATGGGGTACCGCGCCGTGCCCCGCTTCGACTGCATCCAGCGGGAGCGCGAGGAGGAGTGCCGCCGCCGTGCGAGGCAGCGCAATGGCAGCGAGGGAAGCTCCGCCGCCGCGCCAGTGGACCAACCTCCGCTGCTTCCGCCGCCGGAGGGGTACGATGCCGAGCATTTCGGCATCTCCCTCGGGCCGGCGGATTTCGTGTCCGACGAGCAGATGGAAGCGACGATGGAGGCGGCGCTGCAGCGCTCCGTCTTCGAGGCGCAGGAGGCGGAGGCGACGGCGAAGCTCAACGCCGAGCTGAACCAGCACCTCCTGGAGACGTCGCTCGTCATCAGCACCCTCCCGCCCAACATCGATCTCGTCAGCGACTCCGATGACGAGTGAAGCTCCACCGCCTCCGCCTCGACCTCGTCGCCGCCGCAACCGAGGCTCCGGTGAGCCAAATTTTGGACAAAAGGGTTGGGCGGCGACGATTAGCTTAGTTTAGCTTTTGGATTTGCAGTATGTATGTAAAATTAGTTATGAATCAATCGCGTATGCAACAAATCGGTGATGAACAAATGAACAAAATTTGTTCCCGCCAAATATCTATTCTAGTATGCAGTTCTGTTTACGGATTCTGCTATGCGTTGCGCCTGTGTGCGAGCAAATTTGACGAAAAACGCGAACCTCAAATGTTTTTTAAGGTTCCAAATATAAGGGCTCTGTTAGAGATGCTCTAAGGGTATAACTTTTTCCTCATACCCGTCACCCAACAGGGTAGATGGTACCCATGGGTAAAAATACCCATGTTTGCAACACAACAAAATAAGCATAAAATAGGCGTCAAAATAATTATATAATCATAAATTACTAATAGAAGCACATTTTAAAAACAATGTACTACTCCATCCGCTCCTAAATATAAGATGTTTTGGCCCTTTTCCACATTCACATATGTCCACATGTATCTAGACTTTTTTTTAAAAACTTATCTAGACAACTTTTAGTACACATGTTCACTCATATGAGTGTGTATCTAGTCACCATGAGAAATAGCTAGAACATCTTATATTTAGGAACGGAGGGAGTAAAACATATCTTAAAAACAACACTTTCTTGTAAACAAAAGTAGTTTTTCATAAAAGCAACAAATAGAAATGTAAACTAACAACACACAATCATAAGCGACAACACACAATCATACAATTTAAGTGTACGAACTCATGATAAATTATAGAGATAACTTGATTGTACATTAGAGTTTTATCTAGTGTTATCAGGGGGAAGTTAATATGTTAGCATATTATATGAGATCCAGTTGTAAAAATGTTAGATGGGTACATGGGTATACGGGTATGGGTTATACGGTCCCATACCCATACCCTCTCTGCCCGATGGGTATGATATTTGACCATTTATGTACCCATGGGTAAAATTTAATCCCGTACCCTTACCCTAATAGGGTTTTTACCCGCAGGGTACGCGGGTAATGGGTACCCATTGCCATCCCTACCTTTGGACTGCCGCACCCCGAAGAGGTGGCACATGTCCGCCGACGGCCTTGTCGTGCCTCCGATGCAAGAAACGGCGGATCACCCGCGGGCGCAGCCGGATGATGCCGGAGGAGCGGCGCCTCCCGGAGAACGACGGCGACCAACACAATTGGCGGCGCTGGTTTGATCGCTTCGAGCGGGAGCGACAGGTCGTTATCGACCACGTCGACGCCCCCACGTGTGCCTATCGTGGTACAATGCGAAGGGGCGCTGTCGCTGGTGAGATGTGAGCGCAACAACTTCACGGGGAATGAAGCCGCCCACCGTCACGCGGTCACGGGAACGTGTTCCCGCTCCGGCTGCTGCCTCCGGTGCGGCGCTCCATCGCGTTCCGTCCAGTGAAGCAGGAGCAGCGGCGGTCGCCACTGCGTCGAGCCGGATGCCCCGACATCATCTTCCATGACGCCCCACGCCGCCGCTCCCCCCGCCGCCGCTACTCCCCACTGCGTGGCCATCAGTTCCCCCGTCCCTGCCGCCCAGAGCCACTGCAGCCCCGTGCAGCCAGGAATGAGCCCCGCAGGAGGACGACGTGTACAACATCCTGTTGCCGCTGCGCAACCCGCTTGACGACGACACCTCCAGCCTCCTCGCGGCGATGGCCAATTCGGTCACTATGCTGGAGGAGGAGGAGGTGCCGGACCTCTTGACGACGCTGCACTCGTTGGCGGTGCAAGCCCCCAATAGCCATGGCGCCTCTAGTAGTGTGGCCACATGCCACATCCCTCGAGACGGCGCCTCCACTAGGCACGCCACCTCCTCCTCCAAAGTTGTCCCGCTCGATGACAGCGACGACGACTCAGAGTTCGACTTGAGCGGCGATGAGGACGAGGATTACTAGGGTAGGGTTAGGGTTAACCGGCCCGATTTGCAATTTCATTCAAAATTCGAATAATTTTGAACGAAATTTGCAAAATTTTGTATATATATTATGTTCAATTTTTTTGGTTTATTTTTGTTTGGAGGGGCGCCGTTGTGGGCAACATCCATCAAATTGGCGGACAAACGTGTTCGACGCACCTAAAGAGGGCATCATTGGGGGGAGGGGGGAGGGGGGAGGGAGGGTGTGGCATACACAAATTAAATGGGTGATGATGGAGATGTTGTTAGAGCATATCCATCGATCGCTCCAGCCCCCTCTGGTCTGCTGCACCCCGAAGAGGTGGCACGTGTCCGCTGACGGCCTTGTCGTGCCTCCGATGCAAGGAACGGCGGATCACCCGCGGGCGCAACCGGATGATGTCGGAGGAGCGGCGCCTCCCGGAGAACGACGACGACCAACACAACTGGCGGCGCTGGCTCGATTGCTTTGAGCGGGAGCGGCAGGTCGTCATCGACCACGTCGACGCCCCCACGTGTGCCTATCGTGGTACAACGCGAAGGGGCGCCGTCGCTGGTGAGATGTGACCGCAGCAACTTCACGGGAAACAAAGCCGCCCGCCGGCACGCCACCACGGGAACGTGTTCCCGCTCCGGCTGCTGCCTCCGGCGCGACGCTCCATCGCGTGCCGTCCAGTGAAGCAGGAGCAGGTGGCGGTCGCCAATGCGTCGAGGCGGATGCCCCGACATCGTCTTCCGTGACGCCCCCCGCCGCCGCCTCCTCCAAAGTTGTCCCGCTCGACGACAACGACGACGACTGAGAGTTCGACTTGAGTGCCGATGAGGACGAGGATTACTGGTCCTGCGCGGTCTTTCCCAGCTTGCACACCCTCGTCGACGGGCCTGACCAGGATGAAGGCCGATGCGCCAGAATTATAGCCGATGCTCCGTGAGAGAAAAACACCACAGATCCTCTTGGATGTCAACCGCGTCGGCACCAGGACGGGAAGTCGGAAATAAAGCCATGTGACTTCCATTCTGTGTAGTGCCGTCACAATGACACACAAAACCATCATTGACAACTTACACGTTGTTGATGTTGATCCGTGGATTCCTCAGCCGTGAGGAACCGGAAGGAACAACGCGGAGCGACCAGAGACGAAGGCGGCGGACTCGCACGGCGGCGTCTGGGTTTTCACTTTTCCGTGCTTTCCAGCCCGTTGCATGACTGGAGATGTTAACTGGGCCGAGTGCGGCGGCACATTTCTCTGGCTTGAGCATATATGGTGATTATCGGGAATAGATTGAAAGTAGGATTAGCCATTCAAAATCTATTCCAGTCAACAAAAAGAAAAATCTTGCTATTGAGAAAGAAAACGAGAAGGCAAATTTAGTGCACGGGAAACGAGAACAACAAAAACAAAGTTTCCGACCTGCCGGATTCGAACCAGCGACCTAAGGATTTATCTGCAAACACTACAGTCCTCCGCTCTACCAACTGAGCTAAGGTCGGGTCGTGAAGTTTTTAATGCGTCAACTTACATAACTCAAAATTGAAAGACACGTAGTTGATTTGACATGTCGACTTGATTTACATACAATAACAGTAGCTTAATGTCCAGAGAGTGTACTGATTAACTGTGGAGGATGTAGGATCTAAAATTGACAAAACCTCAGTACATCGATTTGGGAATATTTACACTACAGATTGTATAATTTAGTCTAAATATCTTTCTAACAAATGGTTTAAAATAGGCTTTAGGCGAAATAGTGTTAACTATACAATACAAACTGTTTTGCATAATTTTCAAGCACTTCCCATAGCAAATTCATTAGACAACTTTGCGCACACTGCCCGCAAACAAAATGTACGTAATACAGTGGATAGGACAACATTACCCTTAAAGAAAAAATGGTTATGAAAATCGCATAATATTTAAAAGTACTCCCTCCGTCCCAAAATAGTTAACTTCATTTGTCCAAATACGGATACATGTTTACGCTAAAACATGTCTAAATTAATACATCTATATTTAGACAAATGGAAGTCAAATAGCAAGTGGTAGCCAAAATTATACTAAAAGTTCCTTAATGTATTAGCTGTGGATACACCTCGATTGCTGCCGTCAGGTTTAATTAATAATACCAATTGTAAAGCATATATATCCACGCAATGATCATGAAAATGACACCAGTACCGATTGTTCTTCAATCATTTGCCAAATATGCCAAAAAAAAAAACTGCCACACGAATGGCACTGAGGTGTACATGTATCTGGAGCGTTCCTGATTACTTAGTGACTAATCTATTACATTCTCTTAATTTATTATGCTATTCCTAGCCAGACATGGATACATGAACTTCTTTGCTTGCAAGAATTACCATACGCACGTAGCTGTCGATGAATTGCATTTGCGCCAGCTACCTCTAGGCTGTTACATTTTTCATACTTTTAAATTGCAGACCAAGCGCCTGTCAACGGCCAAAACGAACACAAATGAAGCTTTTCGGATTCTAATCTGATTACGTGTTTTGAGATTTGTTGTCACTATTTGTTCAGGCTGATATGGATAATTAGCTTAGTTAGACCTACTCCAGCTACTATTTTAGAAGAAAAAAAACACTAAATCAATAAAAATCTAAAACCACCAAATCAAGTACAAGGCGCCGGGGAAATTAGCTCGAAAAGGCTACAAACTAAAAAAAGCCCAAAAACCAAAAAGAGAAAAGCGACGACAAGGAATGAGAATCCATACACTAACACTAAAGTGAAAGAGGATATATAGATTGCAAACAACCCAAACCGACCCACATTTAACTAGAACCGCGATCCTATAAAATCCGGGAGTAAAGATTGGCCTAGATGAGGCCGTTGCAGTCGCTCCAATGAAGGAGAGGTCTTGGACTCTAGATGGAGAGGATGAGCGAAGCTCAATGTATGATATCGTGTCTAACCCTAAATGAGAGGAGGGAATGAGTATTTGTAGCCCTAAACCCGAAAGCCTTGTTCAAAAAAAATAAAAAAACCCTGAAAGCCAAGTTTTGGTCCTAAAGAATGATCCATAGAACACCCCCCCTCTTTTTTCTGATTGCACACAGTCGGCCATGGCTTTGGTAGTACACATTTCACTTCTCGTTCAAGCGCTTGACATGGTGATGTTCCGAAAACCCGCCATATAATCCCCCTCTGTTGGAGGTATGCCCTAGAGACAATAATATTCAGTTATTATTCTATCTCCAAGTTTAGAATTAAGTTTATGTCATCATGCTAAAATCGCTATAGCACTTCAAAAGTGAGTTTTCAAAGGAAGATCTTTGTGCGGGTGTGAAGACATAAACAAACAAGAGTTTCTAATCTTGTCTTTAATATTAGCTTATGGTTTGTGAAATCATATTTTCCTGATCATGGACTTCATTAGAAGTCTAGCAAAACATAAAAAAATATTGTTAGGGTAATAATAGTACTGAATCGACCCAAGTATATAAAAGAGACTAAACAATTGTAATGTATTTTAGAAAAATACATATGAAGTTGTCATTGACTATAATTCCTATACTATAAGAATATCTAGTGACCGCATGAACAAAAGTTATATTTTGGATGTCATCAACCATCTTACCGTAATTGGGGATCACAAAGGTGATGTCTGGGTATAATCTAGAAAGTGTAATGGAGCTGAGATCGTTCAAGACTAGTACTTAACTCCTGTAAACTATAGAGAGATAAACACTCTAGGCCTTCTCGGTATCACCGATATCAACCAATCGTCTAGCTAGACACAATGTGATTTATCACAAGGACATCGGGGTTATGGATGAGAAAAGAGGACGACATCGGTAACGATTTTTATGTTTTATGTTTAAAGAGTTTGATCAGATCAGATCACATAGTCTCATCTCATGATATCACTGGTATCATGGATTACTACACAACCTTGTGGCCATCTACTGCAAGAGGGAGGAGGAACTCCGATGAAGTGCTTTTTTCCCATTCATGCATAAAGCCGTCTTCATCAAAGTATTCTTCTTTTACCTTGGATGGTTCTTCAAAGGAAGGAATGACTTCGTTAGGATTGACGAGGGCAACCCCTTCCCTTCGAGGATCGTCTGCCCTTGACGCCTCATGCTGGCTGGTTTAGCTTGGAAGGGGAAAACTTCCGTCTTGTGGAGGAGCGGAAGAACCCCCCGCAATGGTGGCAACAGAAGTATCAGGGCAGGAGCCAAAGACCCCTTGTGTTCCTAATGAACCACCACTTTCCTTTTCTTCTTTGCCTTCAAGGGAGCAGGGGAAAGGCTGAAAAGAATGTGGAAGCCAAGTTAAAACCAAAAAACCTGTTTTCTGCAAATACATAAGTATAGGGAAAAAAACGGATTTACTTGAAGGTGGCAATGGGGATCCGTCCAAGTTGACAACTGAAAGTACAAGGATGTCGCCTAGAGGGGGGGGCGGGGGGTGAATAGGCGCTTTAAAATAATTACGATTTAGGCTTGAATAAATGCGGAATAAAACTAATGTTTAATTTATCAAGCTCAAAACCTATACAATCTAGGTTTACCTATGTGCACCAACAACTTATGCTAAGCAGGATATATAACAATGTGATAGCAATAGATAACTTCAAGCATGATGACTATCACAAAGATAGATGCATAAGTAAAGAGCTCAAGTATATAAATAACCAGCACAAGGAGATACCGATGTGATTACCGAAATTCCTTCCCAAGGGAAGTACGTCTTCGTTGGAGGGGTGTCGAGTCACCAAGGCACTCCAATGCACGGTTGTGCTCACCCTATTCTTCTTGAGCTTCTCCGGTGAGGGAGATGCTCGTTTCCACTATGAGGTCGTTGTGAAGGCGGCGACCAAACCTTACACAAGGTTGAGGCTATCTCCACAACTCAATTGGAGGCTCTCAATGAAACTTCTTGCATGGAAGCTCCAAGCACTAACAGTCTAGGGTGCTCAATGCACCCGAGAGAAACAATCTCTCCGGTGACTAAGAACCCAAGAGACTCATAAATTTCTCTTTCAGGAATCCCGTGGGGAACTCAAACCGATGCACCTAATGCAATGGCAAGAACACACAAAGTGGTCAAATACTTCTCTCCAAATCCCAACAAAGCAACTAATGCTATGTAGAGAGGAAGGAGAAAGAACAAAGAAAACAACTAATGAATCCCAAGATCTAGATCCAATGGATTCCCCTCACTAAGAGTAGAGATTGATTGGTGGAATAGTAGATCTATATCTCCTCTAAAAAGGGGCAAGAATCATTAGAGGGATTGAAAGAAACTCAAGTTCTTGAAGGTCAACAATGGAGGAGAGAGAAAACGGGATGGTCAACCTCCTCTTGAGGAAGAGGAATGCTATTTATAGCTTCCCACGAAATATGCCGTTAGGGCCGTCCAGCCTGGAATTTCCGCACTTACCCCGGAAATTTCCGGGGCTGGAAATTTAAAGCCCAGAAATTTCCGGACGACCCAATACCCCCTGGAGAGCGAGTGCCCGCTCTCTGGTGCTAGGCCGAATATTTTTCTCCTAAATATTTCGGCCTTGGACCGGAATTTCCTCCCCCTGAAAACTGCCAAAACACTGATACGAAAACGGTCATATCGTTTGCATCCGAACTCCATTTTCGACATTCTTGGGCTCGTTGAAATCGCAACGACGAGCAATACAAGATTATGCAGAGAAACATCATAGTACAACAAGGGAGGATAAAACAAAATGGGCAAAGTATATACCTCTCTATAAGATAGGAACCGACAAAACCTCCAATAATAAAACACAATAAGTTTTCTATACGAAATCCGTTTTTGATGAACTTGAGCTTGACATGAAGAACAAGACAAGCTCTAAAACCACACGTGGAGAAAATGCAAATACGAACCAAGAAAGATGATTCTAAGGATGCAAAGTTTTGAGCTCTCTATGAATGATACGATCAAGCAACTCAATCGAGAGCCCCTCTTGATAGAACAGTTATCTATCATATAACCCGGTCTCCCTACTAACATCATGAGACCGGTAAAAAAGAAAACCTATCAAGGTCATATCTGTGCCCCGCGCATTCCAATTGAGCTAGATGATGACGATCTTAATCACCTTAAGTTGGACCACCTTTCTTGATTGCGTTTCTCTTCGTGAAGACTTGTAAATTGCTCTCCCGTAAGATGATATGGGAGAGATTCTCACATGTCCATCTTCACTTGACAATAATCTCCATATGGGTGGCAAGCATCAAGCATATGAACCTTCTTGATGCTCGTCATGAACTTGCACTTCACAACCTCTTAGATGACGATCATCACTTGCCGTCATATTCCATGGGCAATATGGAATATCCGTTTTGATGCAAGCCTCATGGGAAGAAACCTAAACCCGCAAATATACTCCACACACATGTAACATGGGTTAGTTCACAAAGCTATATAGACAATTGCTTACCGTACCACGAGATCACATGATCACACTTGGTACATCATTTATCTTTGTGTGTTGATCAATCTTGAATCCATTCTTTGCGCTTCGACTTGATCAACCAAGTATATTCTCTTTATTCATGATGATGATGATGATGTCTTGAAGGTAAACATGAATGTTTACACAATCCTTCTTCAAGACATAATTGAATCCAACACATGGAGTTCAAGTGGTGCCAATGGACAAAACTATAATAATATCTCAATGCAAGCATTAGTCCGTAATGATTGTCATTAATTACAAAAACCACACATGGGGGCACCATGCACTTTCAATCTCCCCCATCTTGGTAATTGATGACAATCCCTTTTACCTGGGTTTATGTAATGAATTAAGAAAACATGCAAAACAATACACATGGATGCATGAGCATGGAAGGAAAAAATGCTTAAGAACAAAACGAAAGCATTAAACCAAATTCCCTTAAACTCTCTAAACTTATCCCCCATTGGCATCCATTGATGAAATGGGCGGAAAACTATAGAAGGTCGATATAGTAAGAGTCCTCCCCCCCCCCACAAGTTTTGTGTTTCTCATAATAAGAGTGAAAACAAATGCATATTCAATGAAGAATGCATGAGGAGAGATCAAACTATATTGATGATACAAAAGATTTAAAATAAGATTATATTCCTTTAACACTTCTTAGAAGAGCAGGAACACAAGCAAAAGGATCCGAAGAACCAATGGAACCAAAGATTTTATGATTTTTAGCGATATAGTCTTCTAAAGAAAATGACGAAGCTCCCCAATGTTCATGCACTATTTAGAGTTTTTTGCATTTGAATACGAAGTGCACAAAGATGGAATCATCACTCCCCCAATATCCTCTAAAACACAAAACAAGTGCAAGAGATCGTAAAAAGCAAACTAGGCATATCACTTGAAGAAAATAAATGAATGCTTGAGCAAAAAGATACCAAATGAAGGGAATACCATGAGACAAGGCACAACCAAACATAAGGAAACCAACATTCCCACCAAGGTAAGAATGAGAGACAAAATCCTCAAAAGAAAATGAGTGCACACAATGAAATATTATAAGACAAGCACTCATAAGGGAAATACTTTCCGGAGTCACCAAAATTAGAAAAGGGGACAAAAGAGGTAGACTCTAAAGAAATAGGATACCAAAAGAAATGCAACTCCTATCATGTGTATAAGTTTCTAAGTAGACAACAATCATGATGATATACATCCACAAAGAAGCATGTACACAAAAAATATTTACGAACGTAAAGAACATCATATCCAAGAGAAAGTCCTGAATACACCAATACGATCCTTTTATTGAAAGCATATCACAAAGCTCAATATTATATTAAAGAGGGATAAATGAATTTCCAACACAAACACACCAAATACATCACAAATATCAATAATGGAAAAGAGATAGTTGCAATGTTTTGATAGAAGCAAGTATCATAAAGGGAGAATAATTTTACAAATAAAGAACTGTCATGCCAACATGTAACCTACACAAGGTTGAATACAAGAATAATATGCATACAGATTTACTCCTTACCGAGATCGCATTGGAGATGTTGTTGTTAATAAGAACTAATCCATCATTCTAGCTTGAATCCAATAAGAACAAGGTGACAACACCTTCCTTGAGAATGAGGCAAGCATCCAATGCATATCAAATATACCTAAAACGCATTTAAGCACAAAATGGTCCCCAAACACATTGGGTCCAAAGTAGTTATACAAAATACAATAGATAGGATAAGATCCACATAAATATGCGCATATAGATATGAAATTGAATTTCATGCACATCTTAGCCGATTTAGGATTCAGTGGAGTTTACCCTATATATTGGATCAAAGAAAGTAAGCATGCCATAACAAATACTTTAGTAAATATGAATGCAAAGATTTTCAAGAACCAAAAGATAAGTGAAAACGATATTACAAATAACTAATTGACACTTCAAAGAAACCAATTAAAAGTTACATCAATAAATGAGATATTAAACTCCCAAAAGAGATAGCAAAAGAAAGATTCATTAACGAAAACATGTCCAATATCCAAATAAAAATATCAATTTGGAAATAAAACGATGAGTAAGATAACCAACTCCTAAAAAGAGCAAGGTTCCAATAACTAAACCAAACCCTCTACACTTTTCATCATGGCACAAAGTACCAAGAAGAAAAGGTTTGTCTTCCATAAAGACACGTCATTGGGATTAAATACCAATTGAGAAAGATCTAAAGACAAAAGAAGAAAACTAGTGTTCTAGATAATATAGGAAAGACCCCCCATGAATTGTCCATTATTTATAATTTTGAATTTTAATACACTATGCACACAAATGGGATCCTTTCTTTAGCTTTATCGATTAGAACACCAAATAAATACGAGTAAAACAAAGATATTCTAAATAGGCAAGGAAGACAATGGGAGTGAGCACAAATCAATTCCTTGGAAAGAAATATGAAAAAATAAAAGCAATAGCCCAAGTAAATATGATCAATAAATTCTACCACAATATGATTATCACTTGTCAAGGACAAGGAGTAATTAGTTATTTCTCGGTGGTATGTTGCATAGATATTCATGATCATATTCACAAAACAAAAGCATACGAAAAGGATAGGAATTGAAACACCATGCTTAAAAATAGATTCTTGGTGGCTTCAATAGTTGAATGATCATACAAAGCAATGATTAATATATCATGAAGAAACCGGTTTTCGAGATAGTACACACTAGTGCACAATTGAGGAAAACCGCGTCAAGAAACTCTCTCACAAACAAGATATCAAAAGATGAGCAAATAAAAGCATTTACGCAAATTGAAACTTGTTTGAGAACACATGCTACATAGGAATAAGATAATTACAATATCAATTCTAGGTGGCACAACATCAAATGTTCAAATTCTGTAGGCTTGTAATATGCACAAAGCTTATTAACAACCCCCCTCCCCAATAATGTGATAATCCTTATCTTCTTAACAAGAGTCAAACAAAGACCAATTAGAGATAATTAATAGACATTAGAGAATTTGAATTTCTCATGAGTATGACATACCACGTAGAGACTATATAATATTGAAATATCCATACATAGTGGTATTCCTCATGTACACACATTTTAGAATTGTTAAGTGCCAAAAGCATATCACTCCCCTAAAATGGGATAGTCCATTAATCACTCAAAAGAGCCAAAGAAGATACAAACAAGATGCAATAAGGCCTAACACAAAATCACATGTACATGGTGTGCTCACCAACAAACACATACTAGATTACTCAAGATAAGTAAGTATTAAGCACAACGTATACTAAACACAAGCAAGGTACAAAACCAACACATGCAAAGGGGCGAGAAACTTTCAATGCGTATATATAATTTCAAATACAAGTTACCGCAAGGAGGAGCATGTGATATGAGATAAAGACATGATAATCTAAATGACATGGATCGAGGAAATATAATTGATGAAGATCCCTTAATTCTTCATGATATAGCCAAGTCTCCAATGCCCTCCAATAAAACCTATTGATCAAGTTTGAACTTGTTGGTTGATATCCCACAAGTATAGGGGATCCTGTGTAGCCTTTTCGATAAGTAAGAGTGTCGAACCCAACGAGGAGCTAAAGATGGGATAAATGTTCTCTCAAGTTCTATGAACCACTGATACAACTCTACGCACACTAAACATTTACTTTATCTAGGAAATAATACTACAACAATAATACGGGTAAACAAGATAGTTTTGCAGGATAATAAATACATGAAGGTAAAGTTAGTTGCTGCAGCAATAAAGTACACTAAGTGACTATAAACTAACAGTACCATGAGTGTGGAGAAGTGGTGGAAAGTGCGATGGATTTTTCCATGATCAAATAGTCAAATACAAGGTTGATATTCCTGTTTTATGTGGGAGAGGCAAAGCTAACAACTCTCACTATCCAATGATAGCAAGTACTTATGATTGGAACTCTAGCAAACATCCATAACTATTAGAAGATACATTAATGTAAAAATACCCAACCATAGCATTAAGATAAAAGGTTCTCTTTATCCCATATGCTTTAATCACTAGATTAGATCTCATGTTTCTGTCACTCAAGCAGCCCTCCCTCTAGCTTTCTCCACATACTATAAAACCTATGATGTGATCCATGCGCGCATAAACATATGATGGTACCATAGGACTGTAACAAATTCAATATATAGCTCAAACCATCCATAGAGATTTAACAATCAATCATATGACAAAAGGGATCTACACAAACATGACATAGATGCAATAGATCATCTGCAAATAATTTATAACGTCAAACACCATGTTTACATAGGGAGGTAAAGAGGTGTGTGGGAGGATGAACCAATCTATACAAGGAGGAATTGGCGATGGAGATGGCGGTGAAGACGGTGGAGAGGACAGCGTGGGGCGCAGGGCGACGCCGGCGGCGGCATCATGGGGGAGCGCCGTCCCTTAGCCCTCTTCCTTCATTCTCTTGGGAGCTGATGGTGCAGGTCTTGCACTCATTGGGAGACCACAAGAGGAAGGTGTGATGAGGACAACAGCAAGTTTCCCTCAGAAAATAAACCAAGGTTGAATCGATCAGTAGGAGGAAAAAGCACTTCTGAAGGTTGATGCAGCTAAGATGGCAAGGCGCACTACCGGTTTAGAAGCAACGTGGAACCTACACAACACAATCAATTCACTTTGCCCCAACGAAGCAGTGAGGTTGTCAATCTCACCGGTTTTGCTGATAGCAAAGAGGTTAAATGTATGGCGTGGAAAACAATATGAGAACAATGTGAAAAAAGCAGTAGCAGTGTGAAAACAGTGGAAGTAGTGTGAAAACAGTAATTGCAGTGGTTGTATTACCAGTATGAGAAAATGGACCAGGGTCCATAGTTCACTAGTGGTGTCTCTCCATAAAAGATAGCTAACAAGTGTGGTGAACAAATTACAGCTGTGCAATTGATAGATAAAGAAACATGCATGACATGATGATTACTATGTGATTCATGCGGGCATTACAACAAGATACATAGTCCGTCATCCAACTGCACCTATGACTAATAATCCACCCTTCGAATATCATCCGAAGAAGCGTTGGGTATTGATGAACCACAAGTATATGAGGTGTATCATAGTACTTTCGATAAATAAGAGTGTCGAACCCAACAAGGAGCATAAGGTGTTGACAAGCAGTTTCGATGAAGGAATAACTCTAAATACTGAAAGATAAATTTGTAGGGGTTTTTGATATTGCATATAAATAAAGTGCGAGTAAATAAAATGCAGTAATAATAATCGCGGCAAGTGGCCCAATCCTTTCTTCGTCAAAGTACAAGCCGGTAGGTTTACTTATGATTAACAAGCGTTCTCGAGGACACACAGGAGGTTTCTGTCAAGTGCTTTTGTTCCATGCCGTTGAATAATCTTTAGTGTTTTGATAAATGTTGTGTGGGTGAACCTATGATAATGTACTGTCCCATCCAAGACTAATACATACTTGTGATTATACCCCCTTGCAAGCATCTGCAACTACAAGAAAGTAATTAAGAAATAAATCTAACCACAGCTTTAAACTCCGGGATCCTAAGCTCCCTCGCGCAATGGTTTCCTAATGGGGGTTTAGGTTTCTGTCACTCCGTCAACCCCACAATTAGTAGCCAAATACACGATGCATTCCCCTAGGCCCATAATTGGTGAAGTATCAGGTAGTCGACGTTCACATGGAACCACTAGAAAAATAACACCACAACTTAAATATCAAACCGTTAAATATTACTCAACATTACTTCACTACTAACAACTTGACTTCTCCCATGTCCTAAAGAACAACACGAACTACTCACAAGACATCATTTGGATCATGATCAGAGGTGATATAATGGATGATAACAATCTGGTCATAAATTGCAAACACAGATAAATCTCACAAGCATCAACTACTAACAAGTAATCCACACCAGGAGAGAGATCTAATGTAAAACAACGATAGAGGCCCCTAATTGTTACAGCGGGATGGCGGTGGATGATAAGGGTGATGGTGGTGGTGGTGATGATGATGATGCTGACGATCTTGATGATGCCCGGAGTGATGACCGTGACGATGGCGATGATTTCCCCTCTCCGGAGAGGAATTTCCCCAGCAGATTTCTCCCTGCCAGAGAGCTTTTCTCTCTCGGGTGTTTTCCGCCCCGAGAAGGCGGTGGAATAATTCTTCGATGAAAGTTTGGGGCTTAGGGTTCCCTGGGGGCCAAGTACGTGAAAGATATCCCCCAGAGGTGGGCCAGGGTGGCCACACCACCTGGTGGCGCGGCCAGGAGGGAGGGGCGCACCACATCATGGTGTGGGCCCCTGGTGGCCTCCCTCTGGCTCCCCTTCTGGCCGGACTCCTCCTCTGAACTTCTAAGACACCCCCGGTATCCCCCTTCTTCTTCTGATCTTCGAAAATATGGTATCTCGGCGGTGCTTTTTTCCATCAGATATCTAGACCCGGTGTTTATTCTCCAAAAATTATGAAACATGCAAAATAAGATAAAATAACATAAGGGATGCATCATAACATGAAATATATCGATGAATAATATAAAATTATGATTTAAAATAGTGATGCAAAATGGACGTATCAACTCCCCCCAAGCTTAGACCTCGCTTGTCCCCAAGCGAAACTGAACTCAGTAAACATGACCACAGATTTATGGAGTGAAGAGTCGATAAATAAAATACAGACAAGAAGCATTACATTTATCTATGCACCAATCCTTATAGACAACAACTTCGTCTCATATAACTTAACTTGAAACGAGTAATGGGAGTCACAAAAAAATATGCAAAAGAGAGAATCAAAATTGGTGATGGAAAACTTCGTTCTTGGTCAGAGAACATTTAATGATGTCATACTTATCTTAGGTGAAGTCTTCATAACAAGGCTTATATTGTAGAGCTTAACATGTTTAATTATAAGACTCCTTTTATAGTGATTCATAGCTTTCAAAGTAATATTCATTCAGATAATAAAGCATGTGCTAAACAAAGAAGGATAGAAAACATGATTGAATAAATCAACATATAGATGGTGAGATCACAACAACTCAAATGCTTGCTGGAGACAGAAATGAATGGGTTTACTGACTCAACATAAAAGTAAAGGATAGGTCCTTCGCAGAGGGAAGCATGGATCACTCATGTGCTAGAGCTTTTATTTTGTAAAACAGAGGTATAAAATGGTTGACACTCCTCCCAACCTTTCTTACACAAACCATGGCTAACCGAATCCTCGTGTGCCTGCCAACAATCACAAACCATGGAGGAGTGTCTAATTTTGAGAGAGGTGTATGTTTATGTCAATGAATGGCAAACAGAAAATGCAGTACGTCACAAGTCAACTAGAATTCACAAGAGCGACTCCCATTGAAGGACGCGACTGGTGTAGAAGTTCATCCCTCTTTCTCTTTTGTTTACACAATTATTATTTGGGGCTGGGAACCCCGCTGCGAACTCTTCTAGCATTTGGATAAGCGGATGAAGCCACTAGTCCAGGTGTGTGATTCCAATAAACAAGTGAGATAAAGATTCTCTATTTGCGTCCTCATGAGCTAAAACGGGAACACAAAACAAGGATAATTTTGAAGGTTTCAAAGGTAACACATGAGCAATTTGCTGGGAGTGGCGGTGAAATACCACATGTAGGAAGGTATGGTGGACACAAATGGCAAGGTTTTGGGGCTCAAGGTTTGGATGCACGAGAAGCATTCCCTCTTAGTACAGGGTTTTTGGCTAGCAAGGCTGGGTAGCAAGCATAAGAGTTGAGGGAAAACAAACAAATATACATATGATGAAACCAATCATGAAATCTTCATTGAAAGCACAAACGATCTTAACTTGTGAATACTAAGTTTATAAGCTAATAGGCAAATTCCCCTTTCTTATACTAGCATATCAAAATATTATTTCTACTGACCCAAGCTAAGTTTGCCAAAACCAACTAGATTAACTTGATGATCTCCAGAGTGACACCAAATAATAACAACAAGCTCAACCATATGACATAAATTGAAAAATAAATAAGGTGTATAGAAATTAAATGATGAAACTTCTCATTAATATTTTAAACCGATAACTCACACCAACGGATACAACGATAACCAACTAAGGAGAGATACTTCCATACTGCAAACCATCCTATATGATAACTTCTCTACTCATGATATGACTCTACTGAAAAAGTAAAAAGATGAAAGATAGTGACGTGATACCGTGGCACTCCCCCCAAGCTTGGAACAAGCCAAGGGGATGCCAATACCAATGAAGAATTATTTCTTCTGTGGTGATTAAGGTGGAATCATTCGGTGGGGAGTCAGAAAACCTTTGATGATACGATGAAGCTCAATGTTTTCCGCCTCCAGAATTGCTACCTCGGCCTTGAGAATACGATATTGTTCGCATAATTGATCGGCGACCCGGTGTGCTTCAGCTATCATAGGAAATATGTTGGGGTCTTGACCGTGAGGCACGGTCCCCTGCACATTATGAGAGTAGCTACACTGAGGGTTAATGGATCCCACAAAGTTGGGGTTGCTCGTTGGCGCTAGTGCAGCCCTCCGGATCTCTTCCCTCAATTTGTTAACCATGTCTTCCTTCCTTGCATATATCTCTTCTTCCGTCGCCCATCCCGCAAAAGCACCCTCGTTGATGTCTTACTGGATTTTTCAAAGATGACGTGCAGCGTAATCCTCAATGCTAGAGCCGAAGGAGGACATCTTTACCTAGAAACTACGAACTCCTGACAGGAAAATAGTTCAAAACGAAAACACGACGAGAAAACGATATACGAACCTCGGGGGGTCCGGGGGATTATATAGAAAAGAGTTTTACAACAAAAGGAAGGTACTGGGTGAAAACGGGTCAGAGACGGACTCCGAGGAGTCCTCACCATAGCGCGGCGCGGCCAGGGGTGGGCCCGCGCCTGGGCATGGTGAGGAGCCTCCGGGCTCCATCTCCGCCTCGTTTCCGGCTCATAATTTTTATATTTTCCAAAAATAGTAGAAATAAAATTTGGAAGATGTTTCACGAACGTTTTCTTACCAAAAATGATACCTATTGGAAAACTGACTCTGTAGTTTCTGAAATATGCTTCTTAATAAATTCCTCCGGGATCATGGCTCGAATACAATCAACATTTTCATTGTAAGGATCTCCAGAAATATAATGCTGGAGTCTTTGGCCATTCACCACTTGTGAAGTGTTGTCTCCAAGGGAAACAATTTTAATTGCCCCCGAACGATATACCTCTTCGATAACAAAAGGTCCTTCCCATCTCGAGAGTAATTTTCCTGCAAAAAATCTGAGACGAGACCTATACAATAGCACTTTATCACCAACATGAAACTCTCTTTTAATAATTCTCTTATCGTGCCACCTTTTAAATTTCTCTTTAAATAGCTTAGCATTTTCATATGCTTCACTCCTCCATTCATCTAAAGAACTTAAGTCAAGCAACCTTTTCTCATTAGCAAGTTTAAAATCTCTATTTAGGTCTCTCACTACCCAATAAGTTTTGTGTTCTAATTCTAGGGGCAAGTGACAAGCTTTTCCATAAACCATTTTATAAGGAGACATGCTCATGGGATTTTTATAAGCAGTTCTATAAGCCCACAGAGAATCATTTAATTTCTTATCCCAATTTTTTCTAGATTTGTTAACAGTCTTTTGCAAGATAGATTTGATTTCTCTATTTGATAATTCTACTTGCCCACTAGTTTGAGGATGATAGGTTGAGACAATTCTATGATTAACATCATATTTAGCAAGAGTCTTTCTAAAACCACCATGAATAAAATGAGAACCCCCATCAGTCATAAGATATCTAGGCACACCAAACCTAGGGAAAATAATGTCTTTAAGCATTTTCAATGAGGTTTCACCATCAACGCTTTTAGTAGGTATAGCTTCTACCCATTTAGTAACATAATCAACAACAACAACAACAACAAGAATATGAGTGTAGCCTTGTGAAGGAGGGAAAGGACCCATAAAGTCAAAACCCCAACAGTCAAACGGTTCAATAACGAGAGAATAATTCATAGGCATTTCATTACGTCTAGAAATATTTCCAACCCTTTGACATTGATCACAAGATAAAATAAACTTTATATCATCTTTAAAGAGAGCAGGCCAATAAAAACCTGATTATAGAACCTTATGTGCAGTTGTATCTCCAGCGTGATGTCCTCCATAAGCACTACTATGACATTTTCTCAATATCTCTCGTTGTTCATTTTCAGGAACACATCTTCGCATAATACCATCAACACCTTCTTTATATAAGTGTGGATCATCCAAAAAATAATGCCTCAAATCATAGAAGAATTTTCTTCTTTGCTGAGTTGTAAAGGTAGGAGGCAGATACTTGGAAACAATAAACTTAGCATAATCAGCAGACCATGGACTCTCTTGAGAGCTCACTTTTATTGCAGCCAACTGTTCATTAGGAAAACTATCATTAACAGGAATATGATCATCAGAGATATTTTCTAATCTAGACAAATTATCAGCAACATGATTTTCAGCACCCTTCCTATCCACAATATGTAAATCAAACTCTTGTAAGAGAAGCACCCATCTAATAAGCCTAGTCTTAGCATCTTTATTTTCCATAAGTTACTTAATAGCAGCATGATCAGTATGAATAATAACTTTAGAATCAACAATATACTGCCTAAATTTATCACAAGCAAAAACTAAAGCTAGGAACTCTTTCTCAGTGGTAGCATAATTCTTTTAAGCAACATCAAGAGTTTTACTAGCATAATGAATAACGTTTAACTTCTTATCTACCCGCTGTCCAAGAACAACACCTACATCATAATCACTAGCATCACACATAATTTCAAATGGTAAATTCCAATCAGGGGGTTGAACAATAGGGGCAGATATTAAAGCATTCTTTAAAATTTCAAAAGCTTCTTTACAATCTTCATCAAAAACAAAAGGTACATCCTTCTGAAGAAGATTAGTAAGAGGCTTTGATATTTTAGAGAAATCTTTAATAAACCTTCTATAGAAACCAACATGACCAAGAATACTATGAATACCTTTGACATCCCTGGGACAGGGCATTTTCTCAATGGCTTCAACTTTAGATCTATCAACTTCAATACCTATTTCAGAAATTTTATGTCCAAGTATAATTCCTTCATTTACCATAAAGGGGAATTTGTCCCAATTAAGAACAAGATTAGTCTCCTCACATCTCTGCAAAACTTTATCAAGATCCTGCAAACAATTATCAAAAGAAGTTCCATAGACGGAGAAATGATCCATGAAGACTTCCACAATTTCTTCACAAAAACCATGAAAGATAGAAGATATGTATCTTTGAAAAGTAGCAGGAGCATTACATAAGCCAAAAGGCATACGTCTATAACCATAGGTTCCATAAGGACAAGTGAAAGTTTTTTTTCTCTTAATCAGGCTTTCTAACAGCAATTTGAGAGAACTCACAATAACCATCAAGAAAGCAGAAATGAGTTTTCTTAGACAACCTCTCTAACATTTGATCAATAAAAGACAAAGGATAATGATCTTTCTTAGTAACCTTATTAACTTTCCTAAAATCAATAGACATCCTATAACCAACCACTACTCTTTGAGGAATAAGTTCATTATTGTTATTTGGCACAACAGTCATCACTCCTTTCTTGGGGACACAATGCACATGACTAACCCATCTACTATCAGCAATAGGATAAATAATACCAGCGTCAAGGATTTTCAATACGTCATTTCTTACCACATCCTTCATCTTAGGATTTAAACGACGTTGATGTTCAACAACTAGCTTTGCATAGGTTCAATATTAATAGCATGCTGACATATAGTGGGAGAAATCCCCTTCAAATCGTCAAGAGTATAACCAATAGCACCTCTGTGTTTCCTCAATATATCTACTATATAAAAAGGCTTAACGACCGTACGTTCGTCGTATTTTTCGCCCCTCCAATTACGTAAAATCGACCCGCAGTCCACATACAGGGACCTGATTGTAAACAATCCGAAGGGATGAGAATCCCCAATGTCTTCCCGTTCCTAGCCAGGAGGCTGCATAGAGTGCGCGCTTAGCCAAATCCACCGGCGACGCCCGCTCCGACCCACCGCCTACCTCCACTCTTCAGCGATAGCGGCCGCCTCACTCCTGTCCTACACGCGCCGCCACTCAGAACTCGCCTCGAGTCTCTTCACCTCAACTGTTGTCGCTGACGCTCGCGGACGCGCAGATCGCCAACTTGGCCGCCTTGTGTAGCCACGCTCGCGGCCGCGGAGATCGCCGTCTTGTTCATGGCAACCGCCGGCGGCGTGGTGTTGGCGGTGAGCCAATTCGAGAGCCTCAGCTTGAGCTGCAGGAAACGATCTCAATGGCGACTGGCGAGGCTCTGGGTTGTGGCGTCTGGACGCAATCAGACCTCCATCCTATGTCCGTGGATTTAATCTGGATGCCCGTTGATGTCTTTATGGTTCCAGGTCCAAACAAATTCCTCATTTTCCAATTTCTTTGTTGCGGATTTGGTTCCAAACATTGGTTCTCTCCGTCAAGAATCGGTCCCATGTTTGTGATCTTCAAGTTGGATCCCCGATTTCAGGAGGAGAAACGAGAGCCAGAAAAACATAGCTGCTCTTGGCGTCTGGAGCTGCCTGCTGCTTGATTTGATTTGATTTGTGAATTGTGGTCGCCGCCATGACCGCTCGAAAAATTTGGAATCTCAAATCATTTCTTTGCTGGAAGAAGGAAGAACTGAAGGGGCTCGGAGAGGAGCATACTACCACTGAGCATGACGCACAGCGGCGTCGGCAGTAGAGCAACGCACTAGGTAAGGTTACAGCGAAGCTTTGAGTAGCTTGGTACAAATTAAGACGAGTATACAAGCATTGGATGGATTCTTTAAGCTTCCAGCAGTACTTATGTTTGCCTTCGGAAGTGAAAATGTTCAAGTTGGAAATATTACTATTGTGGAGTGATAGAATACTCGTGATTCGATTAGAAGTAATGAATATCCCATTTTCTTCTAATTTGAAGCAGACAAAGAACAGGACAATTTCGAAGTAACGAAGTTTTGTGGTATAAGTCCTGTTTGTTGATTTGCCTATAAAATCAGAACTTTATTTTTTTATGTTGTTCATTCATATATGAGAGCATATGTCTTCGTTTTATTGCATATTTTGTTAGTTTCAGATTTCTGTTCATCTCATTTGGTAGCGCAGATAGATAAAGGTCAAAATTTTGAATAATAACTGAAATAATGGCATGTGCTTTCACTGAGAATCAAGCCAAAAACTGAATAATAGTTTGATGTTTTGTATGCCATACAAAGTTCATGCTTCTAGGGAAGTAGGAGCAGTAAAACAAATTGCTAAGGATAATCAAATGCCAATTTTGGTTATCTGCTACCAGGGTGCTTTTTTTTAGGTGTGAGATGGGTTTATATCCTTTACTATGCCTTTTCCTTTTCCAGTATCAAGAAATTGCAATTTTACATATCGGGTTTAGGAAATAAATTCGTTTGTGGCCAATAGTAATTCATATTAAGAAGTGTGCATGTTAATGAAAAAATCATTGTATTTATGGATATTATTGTTTCAAATTCTTTGCGGGTTCCCACGTTACTAATACACTTTCCAAAGTTAGTAAAGACCAAGATCTTATCATGTTTTATTTTTATTAGCTGCGGTAGTGCTCCTTATAATTTTATTCCCAGTAATATTGTCACATATTTAATTTGATGTAACACTCTATTCATTTACTGAAAGAGGACCTTTTTAATGCAGCTGTAGCACAACATCAATGAACTTGAGAGTTGAACCATCGTCAATATATAACGATCACGGTCTGGCTACTTGCCTCCTGAGCTGTGGCAACAAAGCAACTATATTTCATCTTCATTGGTCATATTTTTCCTTTATTTATGCTTCTATCAGAATTAGTAGTAGTAAGGGCCCTACTTGCAAAAGGGAGAGCAAGAGAATCAATTCTAAAGGAGTGAAGGTGTTTTCACTAATTTAGTCTTTTTATAGCTTATTTGAGTTTTATGTGTATAATCAGACCGGTATAATATGTCATTCTGTTGTAAGATCATGTTACAACCCTTGTAAGTTTTTTTTTTGAATAGGGAAGGGCCCGGAAGGTCCTAGATACTGCCTTTATAAACCAGGTCGACGATACAAGTTACAAACAGGACCTTGAAAAGTATAGGAATTAAAATAAGTCCTTAGCAAAATCGCAACAGACCCAAGAAACAAAGAAGGAAACGCGATCGAGTCCTCCGTCGTCATCGGAGCTGCCGTCGCCGCTGAGAACGTGGCCTCAAACCATGGCCCCACACTCAGGCATGGGGGAGAACACCACTTGATGAAAGGCAGGAGTGAACGTCATCGCGAGTCCACCCAAGGGCCTCCGATGGAGGTAGCAAACATCCTGACGCCGCAGCGCCCAGGCCTGCAGTAGCTGCCCGCCAGCTTCTTCAGTCGGCCGCCAAACAAGGGCGCCCGAGAATCTTCTCCGAAGGAACGCAACATCGTGTTCATCCCGACCTTCTCCAGCACCACGAGGCGCCACAACAAGCCTCTCCTTCCCTCGGACACCACGACAGGACATAAAGAGAAGCGATGTAGCACCCCTGCAGAACCCGAGACGGCATATGCGGTGCTAATTGAACTGAGCCAGCGTCGAGAAGCCTGCGGAGAGCTTCCTCCATGGAAGCACAGCAACCGAGCTACAACGCCACACCACCCCACCTCACACCAAAGCAGAGCAGACAAACTCAGAAGAGAGAGGACGGCCTTATTCGTCGAGATCTCCTGCACTAATCCCGCCCCTAGCTGCAGCTCCCGCCACCAGAACTGAGCAGCAACGAGGATCGGAGCAAGCCCACACCAAAATCGGCCGATGTACTTTGGTGTTCTACTCCAAGACGCCACAAGAGCAAAAACAACAACCGAACCTACAAGAACTATATACAAACGAAGCCAACCACCGGATCCATCTCCTCGACGAGCAACAGGGGTGCTAGAGAAGAAATCGAAACGGGCGGCGCCGAACTTCGGAGGACGACTCTTAAATTATTGTAGCTGGGGAGAAGAAAAAGAGTGGGGGCAGACTGATTTGACGGACTACCCCTCCCTTGTAAGCTTAACTATCTTGTACTCTGGATATACATGGAATGATAAGAATTTAGGTTGTTCGCATACTGCAGTCACACCATCTGAATCCGTGTCAAACCCAATTAAAATGTTGCCTATAACGTCATTCTAGCTATATGTACTGGTTGTCCGTCAAATATTTTGTTTCTAATTATCCTCTTGAATTCTTGACCAGTACCCTAATATCGGGATGTAATTACTACCTCTTGGAACACAAATGTAGCAATGATGTACCCTGACTTTTGTAATTTTTCAGTTGTTTTCTTACCAAGTATTTTATCATTTAAGCTCAAGTCTTGCATGTATACACAACATTTAATTTTTTGCTTGGGCATTCTCAAATACTCCCTCCGTCGATTTTTATAAGGCACACTTCTTACCATTTATAAAAGTGGACGGAGGTAGTATCTAATTTTCTTGTCACTGCCATGTATTAATAGTGATTTATGGAACATGTTTATTCCACAGGTATTGCTTAAGGTGTTTCTACTACATGAGTCTACGAAGAAGGCACTAATTCTAATTTGTCCTCAAATGACATGGATTTTCCGAAAGGGCATCTACCTAGATGTGCATCTTCACAACATAAAAATTTCTATGAATTGATAACTCTTCTCCGTAGCATCGCACGGGTACTTTGCTAGTTCCCAATAATATATCCTGTTCTTTACCAGAAAGTTTAGAACTAATAATAACACGATATAATTTTTTATCATCAATATGAGCATATTTAAGATTGTCTGGCAAAGGCTTTAAATCAAAAACAGGATCCTCCTTGGGTGGTAATGTGATACCCAAGTCTTCAACCGGTAAATTATGTTTCAGCATCGCTGGCTGATGTAGAAATATCTCGTCAATTTCATTTATTTCTTCCATAAAGACATCACTTTCATGGTCTTCCATGTATTTTTGCAAAGGGTTATTAGGAGCAAGAGCAATAGCAGCCAATTGTTCAATTCTATAATTCTCATTAGGTAATTCAACTTCATAAGGTGCTTTAGCAAATTTGGAGAAATTAAATTCATAAGACTCTCCATCAAACTTTGTAAGGATTTTCTCCTTTTTACAATCTATAACAGCACCACAAGTGTTTAAGAAAGGTCTACCAAATATAATAGGACACGTATCACTAGCAGAAGTGCCTAGTACTAGAAAATCAACAGGATATTTAGTTTTACCACATAAGACCTCCACATCTCTAACAATACCAATTGGAGAAATAGTTTCCCTATTAGCAAGTTGAATAATCACATCAATGTCTTCAAGTTCACAAGAACCAATTTCATGCATGATTTTTTTTATAAAGATCATAAGGAATAACACTAGAACTAGCACCAATATCACACAAACCATAATAGCAATGATCACCTATCCTAACAGATAGAACATGAACACTAGGTTTCCTAGATTTACTAGGATCAGAGACAATATTAGAAGCATCTTCACAAAATATAATGTGTCCCTCTTCTACATTTTCAGAAACAAGGTCCTTTACTATTGCTACTGTAGGTTCTACAGTTATTTGTTCCTCGGGTTCTACAGGTTTCCTTGCACTTTTATTAACCACACTAGCTAAGATAAAATGTTCTTTTACCTTGGCAGGGAAAGGCATTTTCTCAATATAAGGTTCATGCACAATAGAATCAACGGTATGAACTTCTATATCTCTAGCAGGAACACAATCAACAATATCTTTATAAGGTACATGGTACTTATCCCATTCCTTTTTGGGAATATCAATATAAGAAGCAAAAGCCTTATATAAGTTTGGAACAACTTGAGAATCAAGACCATAAACAATAGTAACATTATGAAAATTGTCGGATGACATAAAAGTTTTAATGCATTCATAATCATAGTTTATACCTGACTTTTTACCTTTGTCATTCTCCCATCCTTCAGTATTTTCCTAAATACGGTCAAGAAGATCCCATTTAGCTTCATCCTTCATACGTGTAAATGATCTAGAACAAGAAGCATCCAATAAATCCTTATCATGAAGAGAAAGCCTTGCATAGAAATTGTTAATAACAATATTACTGGGGAGCTCATGAATGGGGCATTTCAGAATTAGTAACTTCAATCTCCCTCATGATTGGGCAATAATCTCTCCATCACGAGGCCAAAAATTATATATATAATTCCGATCTCTATGAATTTCACTGGGAGGATAGAATTTAGAATAAAAGAGAGGCACAATTTCCTCCCATCCAATAGTCTGGCTATTTTTCAGCAGTTTGAACCATTCAGCGGCTCGGCCTGTCAATGATATAGAGAATAATTTCCTCTTCACTTGGCCCATTGTAATACCTGTACACTTGAACAACTCGCATAATTCATGGAAAAAGAGCAAATGATCACCATGATGGACAGTTCCATCACCTGAATAGCAGTTATTCATAACATGTTTAACAATCTTTATAGGTATTTTATAAGGATCCAAATCATTAGGACGTGGGTCACTTACTACCCTAGTAGTGGCAGCCGTGCCCGCAAATAAATACTCAAAAGGAGATCCAAACATAGTGTAATAAAACAGTAGACAATATTAAAAACAACAATTACAACAGAAGCTTCATTTATCAATTCCACTTCCCAATAGTGCTTAGCTCCCCGGCAACGGCGCCAGAAAATAGTATTGATGACCCACACGTATAGGGGGTATATCGTAGTACTTTCGATAAATAAGAGTGTCGAAACCAACAAGGAGCAGAATGTGTTGACAAGCAGTTTCGATGAAGGAATAACTGTAAATACTGAAAGATAAATTTGTAGGGTTTTTTGATATTGCAGATAAATAAAGTGCGAGTAAGTAAAATGCAGTAATAATAATTGCAGCAAGTGGCCCAATCCTTTCTTCATCAAAGGATAAGCCGGTAGGTTTACTTATGATTAACAAACGTTCTCGAGAACACACGGGAGGCTTCTGTCAAGTGTTTTTGTTCCATGCCGCTGAATAATCTTTAGTGTTTTGATAAGTGTTGTGTGAGTGAAACTATGCTAATGTACCATCCCATCCAAGACTAATACATACTTGTGATTATACCGCTTGCAAGCATCCGCAACTACAAGAAAGTAATTAACAAATAAATCTAACCACAGCTTTAAACTCCGGGATCCTACGCTCCCTCGCGCAATGGTTTCCTAACGGGGGTTTAGTTTTCTGTCAGTCCGGCAACCCCATAATTAGTAGCCAAATACACGATGCATTCCCCTAGGCCCATAAATGGTGAAGTATCATGTATTCGACGTTCACATGACACCAATAGAAAAATAACACCACAACTTAAATATCAAACCATTAAATATTACTCAACATTACTTCACTACTAACAACTTGACTTCTACCATGTCCTCAAGAACAACACGAACTACTCACAAGACATCATATGGATCATGATCAGAGGTGATATAATAGATGATAACAATCTGGTCATAAAATGCAAACACAGATAAATCTCACAAGCATCAACTACTAACAAGTAATCCACACCAGGAGAGAGATCTAATATAAAACAACGATAGAGGACCCTAATTATTACAACGGGATGACGGTGGATGATGAGGGTGATGGTGCTGGTGGTGATGATGATGATAATAACGATCTTGATGATGCCCGGAGTCATGACGGTGACGATGGCGATGATTTCCCCTCTCCGGAGAGGAATTTCCCTAGCAGATTTCTCCCTGCCACAGAGCTTTTCTCTCTCAGGCGTTTTCCGCCCCGAGGCTGCGGCGGAATAATTCTTCGATGATCGTATGGGGCTTAGGGTTCCCTGGGGCCAAGTACGCGAAAGATATCCCCAGAGGTGGGCCAGGGTGGCCACACCACCTGGTGGCGCGACCAGGATGGGGGGCGCGCCACCTCATGGTGTGGGCCCATGGTGGCCCCCCTCTGGCTCCCCTTCTGGCTGAACTCCTCCTCTAAACTTCTAAGACACCCCTGGTGTCCCCCTTCTTCTTCTGATCTTCTGAAATATGGTATCTCGGCGGTGCTTTTTCCATCAGATTTCTAGACCCGGTGTTTATTCTCCAAAAATTATGAAACATGCAAAATAAGATAAAATAACATAATGGATGCATCATAACATGAAATATATCAATGAATAACAAAAAATTATGATATAAAATAGTGATGCAAAATGGACGTATCAGGTATTAAGTTGCAAGCAACAGATAATTGCAGTAAGAAATTTGTGTAATGTAAACATCACTGTTTTCTCCCTAATGTCAACAACACATCCTCCATCCGTCACGTTTCTGTCACTCGAGCACAGATGCAAAGGAGGCATGAACCCGCAATCGAACATAAATACTCCCTCTTGGAGTCACTAGTATCTACTTGGCCAGAGCATCTACTAACAACGAAGAGCATGCAAGATCATAAATAACATACACATAAAGACAACATGATAGATTGATAATCAAGAGGCATAGAATTCAATAATCATCGGATGCCAACAAACACAACATGTAGCATTACAATAAGATGATCTCGATCATGTAGGGCAGCTCACGAGATCTAAACATGAGGCATAAAGAAGAGAGAACAATCATCTAGCTACTGCTATGGACCCGTAGTCCAAGGATGAACTACTCACGCATCACTCCGGAGGCGGGCATGATGGTGTAGATCCCTTCGGTGATGATTTCCCCTCCCGGCAGGGTGCCGGGGAGAACTCCAGAACCCTCCCGATCTCGGGTTGATGATGACGGCGGCCTCGGGTGTTTTTCGTGGAAACGTGGTATATTTTTAGGGTTCACACATCAAGGGGGGGGGATAAATATGAGAAAGAGCGATGGCGGTGGGCGCCCGAGGGTCCCACACCACCCCATGGCGCGGCCAGGGGCGCCGCCCTATGGTGTGCCCCCCTGTGGCCCCCCTCCTGGCCTCTTTGGGACTCCGTGGAACTTTCGGGAATTCTAAGACTTTCGGGTTTCAAATTTTCCAATTTCGAGAATATTTTCATAAGAACTTTTCTGAAACTAAAAACAACAGAAAACATGAACTGGCTCTGTGGCATCTTGTCAATAGGTTAGTCCGAGGAAATCGATAAAAAATACATAAAGTGTAAGGAAAACATGTAGCATATGGCATCAAAACAACATGGAACATCAGAAATTAAGGATACATTTATGACGTATCTGGATCCCTCACCCATGGAGATGAGATCCATGGGGGAGGCTAAAACGTGGCTTTGGTGGCTAGAAATTCGTGGTTTCCTCCCTTTATATAGTATCTCGGATTTCCGTCATCCCATCTAGGGCTGCAGTAAATTGGGCGTATCTCGGCCTTCCGAACTCGGAATCAGGCAAATTTAATTCTAGATCATACGTCTCAAAATTCCCCACAATTTTGTCTTCTGGGAGATTTCCATTTGACGCCGTCTTCGACCCGTAACGTGGCAATCTTTAAACAGAGTTTTCAGACAAATTTCAGGAAAGTCCCAATTCGACTCCAACAAGGTTTCCTCTTCTATTTTTGATAATTCCTACACATCAAAGTGTAAAACAAGAACATTGTGCAATTTTGCAACTATTAGTAGGTTAGTCCAAATAAATCATAAACTTTATATAAAAACAATTATCAAAATAATAAAAGTAGCATGAAACCATACAAAATTATAGATACATTTTCGACGTATCATTGGTCCCCAACCAAGTTGGGTTCTAAGAGGTTAGTCATAATAGGTTTGGCAATCCAAATGGTTCTTTTCTTGACACCACTTTGAGTACCAACATATTTGGCAAACACACTGCCCACATTATCCTTAAGAATGGAATACACATCATCAATTATGATAGAGTTGGATAAGGTACCACTATTGCATGAATAAGCAAGGTGACCCTTCTCACGACATAGATAGCAACATTGACTCCTTCCACTCTTAATAGTTGATTTATCAAATTGAGGAGCATGTGCTTGAGTCTTTTTGGGAAGAGTTTTTTCTTCAATTGAATTTGATCTTGAGGTTGAAGTTGTGTCCACTTCTCTTTTTGCTTCTCATTAAGAGGCTTCTTCTTAAAAGGGCAAGATCTAACATGATGCCCTTAAACCTTGCACTTGAAGCAAACAATCTTGGTCAAATTCTTGACTTGTTCATGGCCCTTATCTTGGACTTGTTCTTGTGATTATAAATAAATCCATGTCCTCTCTTGTCATTGGGGGATTTTTGAACACTCAACATATTGTCAAGTGTGGACTTACCTTTATGACACTTCTCCAAGTCTTTTTTCAAAGAAAAGACTTGGGCCTTGATCTCTTTGATTCCCTCTACATGTTTAGTATCAACACAAGAGCTAGATGAAGTAGATGCATCATTATTAGAGCAACAAGGCATGGAAAATAATTCGTCACAAGATGTGGAAACATTATGAGTGGATGAATTACTAGGACTAGCACAAGGCGATATAACATTTATAGAAGATAGTGTGTCTTTTTCCACATGAGGCTCATAAGATGTTATCTTATAAGAAATAGACTCATGAGCTAACTTTAGCCTCTCATGGGAGACTAGAAGATCCTCATGTGAGCTTGAGAGCTTTTCATGAGTTTCTTCCAATTTCCCATAATTACTAGTTAGCAACTCAAGTTGAGTACGTAGCTCAACATTCTCCTTTAATATGGATGCTTCACAAGAAATAGAGTTATTAGCACAAGCATCATCATTTTTAGCTTTGAGGTCATTATCAAGAGCAAGAGATAATTCATTGTCCTTCTAAGCTTAGAAATGCAAATAGCATACGTTTCTTCTAGACTAGATAGTTTCTCTTCAAGAGAAGATCTAATAGAACGCTCTTTCTCAAAAGCCTTTTCAAACTCTTTGTCCTTGCTAGAATGACCACCATCTTGAGTTTCCAAGATCATGGTGATCTCCTCCTTTCATCTATAAGAGAGTTAGCCTCAGCAAGTTGTTTTAGGAGAGCATTCACATTTTCCTTGGTCTCACCTTGAAGGCTAGCTAACCATATTATTATCCACTCATCTCTATCATCATGATATATATTGGGGTTCAAAGTAGAAGATACCTTTGAATCCTTGACCATGAGGCAAAAGGTGGTAGATGATGATGAATCATTACTTGAGGCACCACTCAAGTTCACATCTTGTTACATAGAGAGTTGGGTTTCCTTTACATTGTTAGCCACACAAATACTAGAGGAAACACAATCATTTTTTTATCATGGAAACAAGATAAAGCAAGCATATCATCATGGGATTTATACAAGTAATGTTCACATGATATGCAAGGACTATCAACATAAGAATGAAAAATATTTTTGGTTCTAGTTGTGTTTAAGTCCAAAGATGAGGCATGGCAATAAGATAGAAATGAAGGATCATCAACAATAAGCTCACTATCGTTATTGCAAAGCCTATCACTACTCACCATCTCATTAGTTTGTGGCTTACCACATGTTGGTGAAGTAGAAGAAGTTGAGAACTCATCACAATCGGAAGTGGAGGGATAGAAATCATCCTCTTAAATTTTGGACATACCATATTTATCTTGGAGCTTTGTCTATATTTCATAAGAATTCCGAAGAGGAAAGAGTGGCTTAATAACTACAAGGCTCAAAAGAAGGAAAAACACATTAATACCAAGAGCATCGAGAGATAAGTTTTTCTCTTCCTCTAAAGTTGGATTTTGAGGATCCTTTGGAGGAGAAAAACCCATATCTACAATTTGCTCCATATGTGGGTCCATGAACCGGAAGAAAATGATTATGCGATTTTTCCGAACATCATAATTTGTGCCATCGAAATGAAATGTGGGTTTGTGCACTAATTCACTAAGCGACATTATTACTCTCAAGGCGGTGAAGCCTAACAAGGAGAGACCTTTCTCTGATACCAATTCAAAGTACAAGGATGTCGCCTAGAGGGGGGTGGGTGAATTGGCGCTTTAAAATAATTACAGTTTAGACTTGAATAAATGCGGAATAAAACTAATGTTTAATTTATCAAGCTCAAAACCTATAAAAGCTAGGTTTACCTATGTGCACCAACAACTTATGCTAAGAAAGATATACAACAATGTGATAGCAATAGATGACTTCAAGCACGATGGATATCACAAAGATAAATGCATAAGTAACGAGCTCAAGTATAGAAATAATCGAAATACAAGGAGAGACCGATGTGATTACCGAAGTTCCTTCCCAAGGGAAGTACGCCTTCGTTGGAGGGATGTGGAGCCGCCAAGGCGCTCCAACGCACGGTTGTGCTCACCCTATTCTCCTTGAGCTTCTCCGGTGAGGGAGATGCTTGTTTCCACTATGACGTCGTCTTGAAGGCGGTGACCAAACCTTACACAAGGTTGAGGCTATATCCACAAATCAATTGGAGGCTCTCAACGAAGCTTCTTGCAACAAGGTGGAAGCTCCAAGAACTAACCGTCTAGGGTTCTAAATGCACCCAAGAGAAGCAATCTCTCCAGTGACCAAGCACCCAATAGTAATAAGCTCACAAATTTCTCTTTCACGAATCACGTGGCACGAACTTGTCTTTCACGAATCACGTGGCACGAACTTGTCTTTCACGAATCACGTGGGGAACTCAAACCTATGCACCTAATGCAATGGTAAGAACACACAAAGTGGTCAAATACTTCTCTCCCAAATCCCACCAAAGAAACTAATGCTATGGAGAGAGGAAGGAGGAAAAACAAGGAAAATAACTAATGAACCCAAAGATCTAGATCCAATGGATTCCCTTCACTAAGAGGATAGATTGATTGGTGGAATAGTAGATCTAGATCTCCTCTCTCTTTTCCCTAAAAAGGGGGCAAGAATCATTGGAGGGATTGAAAGAAACCCAAGTTCTTGAAGGACAACAATGGAGGAGAGAGAAAAACGGCTAGGAAACCTCCTCTTGAGTAAGAGAGAGGCTATTTATAGCTTCCCATGAAATATAGTTGTTAGGGCCCGGGGCGGGGCCGGAAATTTCAAGCCCAGAAATTTCCGGACGAACGAAGCCCCCCTGGAGCACGAATTCCCGCTCTCAGGTGCTGGGCCAGATATTTGCCTCAGAATATTCCGGCCTGACCGGAAATTTCTGGCCTTGGATCAGAATTTCCGCCCCCTGAAAACTACCAAACCACCGATACGAAAACGGTCATATCTTTTGCATCCGGACTCTGGTTTCGACGTTCTTGGGCACGTTGATATCACAACAACGAGCACCTTCCAATTGAGGTAGATGATGACGATATTAATCACCTCAAGTTGGACCACCTTTCTTGATTGTGCTTCGCTTCGTGAAGACTTGTAAATTGCTCCCCATAAGATAATATGGGAGATGTTCTCACATGTCCACCTTCACTTGACAATAATCTCCACATGGGAGGAAAGCATCAAGAATATGAACTCTTCTTGATGCTCATCTTGAACTTGCACTTCACAACTGTAACAGCCCTAGGCTGCTACAGAAAGTTACTACAAAATTTGGGTAAAATTTTCACTTTTCCTTTTCTTCAAGCATCATGGCAACCATATTAAAATGCTAAAAAATAAATCAAGCAAACTGCAAAACCTTAAGAGAAAACAAATCCACTCACAAGAAAACCATTTCTTGATCTTCCACACTTGTCAAGGAAGTTCCAAGAATTAAATTGATAGTTTGACAACTATAATAAAAATACCAATTGTTTTAGAAAAGGAGACATGAAAATCTGGCTTCATTCAAATTGTGTTCAGAATGTTTTCAAAACCTTCAAATTTCCAAAACAGTGGGTATGGATTGCTTCTCCGAGTTCATGTGATCCTCCACCTTTTGGTTGGTGAATAATTGAGTAATAAAACCTAATGCCTTAATGCCAGAAGCTGAAAAACTCAAACAAGTTACTTATGAAAACTTTCTCCTATTGAGCTGAAATATTTACTAATGACTCTTTAACATAACTAAGGGTCACACAAAAGGTGGCACAAAAAATTGAATTGGTTAAAGCCCAAAAATCATTGGTTTTCTTCACAATAGTAAATCAAAACTAAAACAAGTTTGTTTTACAAACTCTATCCAATTACTATACAAAATTTATCACGTGCCATTGATGCTAAATAAGGAAGGCCTGCAAATTCCCATGAATTTTGGAAGTGGTTAACTAATTTTAATAAATCAATTTCTTTTCTAGCAGAAATGAAATTAATTCAAGTTTGTTTTACAAACTTTTTCAAAATGATCTCAATTTTCGACCAGTGCTTCCTTATGGTAAATAAGAATTTTACACCACATATAATGAGATTTTGAATTAGTTAAGTTCCTCAATTAATTGTTGGAAGAAAAGTGCAGAAAAGAAATGAAAACAAGTTTGTTTTAAAAATATTTTAAAAATGCCTTGAAAAAATTATTAGTAGTGCCTAATAACAAATAAGAATTTTTGGCAAAAGATTCAAAAACTTTTGAAGTGATTTGGTGGCTCAATTAATTGATTTCAAAATTTCAGAAAAGAAAAGGAGGGAAGAAAACAGAAAAAGGAAAAAGGGCCAAGGGGGTTTTCGGAAAAGTTCCCTCGTCTCTCGCCTCCCGCACCCGACGCTCGCGGCCATGTCGCCACCGCGATACCAGGCCCCCCACGACGCCCTGCCGTGCTCCTCGTTGCGCCTAGAAGAAGAGGGAGGCCCCCGCCCCCCCCCCAGAGATGCCTCCTCCTCCTCACTCCCTCCTCGAGCCCCGAGCTCGCTCCCTCTCTCTGTTTTCCCCAAACCCTAATCCTAGCCAGAGACGGACGTGCTCTTCGCTGGAAATTGAGAGCCCGTGGCACAGATCGAAGAGCATCACGAGCTCCGCTTCGTCGCCCTCTGCCTCCCCATTGAAGGAATCGACGCGAATCGCCCCCGAAGGCCGCCGCCATCCGGGTTCGTCCACATGCCCGACGCAAGTCCGGCGAGCCCTCACCATCGCTGCAGTCCACCTCCACCTCCATAGAGCTAACGCACGAGTCAAGGGTGAGCTCGCGCGTCACCCATAGTCTTTTCCCCTTCGGGCGCTCCGTAGAACGCCGACGCGCCGATGACCGTGGCCTTCCGCCGCCGCGCGAGCTCGTCGCCGTCGTTCCGATGACCTCCAGCAAGCGACGCCACCTCCCACGTGTTCGTCTAAACGCGTAGATGCTAGGTGTGCCGTTCGTTAGGCCTAGGATGCTCGGGAACCGCCGCTAGGGCCTCGCCGGAAGGGTCAATGCTGGCGTGACGTCGTCGTGACGCTGCGCTGACGTCGCGCGTTTGACCCCAGTCAAACCGGCCGTTGGGCCCTCTCTACGTCTGCGTGGAGCGTACTTGGCCACAGGGCCCACCCGTCAGCCCCTGTGGCTAGATCCACCCCGCGTGGAAAACGTTTCGGCCTTTTTCTTTATTTTCGAAATCCAGAAAAAACTGAATTTAATCTTAACTTGTAAATTCCACCAAAAATTGAAAAATGATCCAAATGAGTCCATTCAAATTTCTATGAAATAAAATTGAAAATTTCTATCTGTTTGTTTGATGTTTACAAAATTTGAGTAATTAATTTTGCACATATTATTTTATTACAGAAATGTCAATAAAAATGTGAAACTTTGTAGGTTAATAACTTTTTCTCTGTTAATCAATATTGAGCAAACCTGGGATCTAAAGTTTTTTCTTAACAAACTCTACACATCCATATTTTATTTGGGCATGTTTGAATTAATTTTCTTCTCTGTCTAAATAAAATACCAAAAATGGCAGAATTGAAACCACTATTAGACAATTCATAACTTCAAAAATATTTATTGGAAAATTGTGTTTAATAACTCAAAGTGATCAGTGGAACAATTGCTAGATATTTTTAACCTTAATGTAACAAAAATAAAATTTGAACTAACATGGTTCTTGGCATTTTCTTAAAGGGACATATTTAAATGCCATTGAATTCTATTCACCAAAATTTATTAATTGCTCCAAAAATTGCAAGCAATATATTAAAATGATCAGCAAGAAAATGTCCTTCAGAAATCATCATTTGCATGCATGTGTTCATCATATTCCAGTACTGGTCCCTAAGGAAAAACAACAATGGAGCACTAAGATAAATATGGGGTTTATTCCAACTATTGCCTAAATAATTATGAAGCCCATTTAAATTGTTGCTCTTGTCAAATAATTATTTTAGTGCATTAACTTGTCATGTCATGATGAGTGTGCATTGCACTTGTTGTTTTCGTGTTATTTATTTGCTCTCTCCACTTGTTGTGTATCGGTAGATCCAGACGTCGAGGTTCCACCACTGTACCTCGACGAATCGTACAACCACCCCTACCACCAATGCAAGCGTAAATCCGCTTCTTGAGCATCCGCTGATCCCATATTTTTCCTCAACTATTTTATCCACCATAATATTGCATTCGATTCAAATGTTTTGGCTATACTCTCCTATTAGTTCCATTTTGTTCCCGACACCAATACATGTTTCCCTTCCTATTATCCATAGTTTGTGTGTGGCCCGATATACTGCTATATGCTACTTAATTGCTTAGCCATGCTTAGTTGAATACTTTGGTTCCAATGATGGATCGTGGTTGGAAGATATTATGTCATGTCCGGATGTGTTGGAGACCGGTTGTCTCCAATTAAAATTCTAACTGACATGGATGAGTTGCCATCAGTGAATGGTGGTGTTTTGCCGCACTCATGCCCCTAGGAGCGATTTTTCCAAACATCATAATTTGTGCCATCGAAATGAAATGTGGGTTTGTGCACTAATTCACTAAGCGACATTATTACTCTCAAGGCGGTGAAGCCTAACAAGGAGAGACCTTTCTCTGATACCAATTCAAAGTACAAGGATGTCGCCTAGAGGGGGGGTGGGTGAATTGGCGCTTTAAAATAATTACAGTTTAGACTTGAATAAATGCGGAATAAAACTAATGTTTAATTTATCAAGCTCAAAACCTATAAAAGCTAGGTTTACCTATGTGCACCAACAACTTATGCTAAGAAAGATATACAACAATGTGATAGCAATAGATGACTTCAAGCACGATGGATATCACAAATATAAATGCATAAGTAACGAGCTCAAGTATAGAAATAATCGAAATACAAGGAGAGACCGATGTGATTACCGAAGTTCCTTCCCAAGGGAAGTACGCCTTCGTTGGAGGGACGTGGAGCCGCCAAGGCGCTCCAACGCACGGTTGTGCTCACCCTATTCTCCTTGAGCTTCTCCGGTGAGGGAGATGCTTGTTTCCACTATGACGTCGTCTTGAAGGCGGTGACCAAACCTTACACAAGGTTGAGGCTATATCCACAAATCAATTGGAGGCTCTCAACGAAGCTTCTTGCAACAAGGTGGAAGCTCCAAGAACTAACCGTCTAGGGTTCTAAATGCACCCAAGAGAAGCAATCTCTCCAGTGACCAAGCACCCAATAGTAATAAGCTCACACATTTCTCTTTCACGAATCACGTGGCACGAACTTGTCTTTCACGAATCACGTGGCACGAACTTGTCTTTCACGAATCACGTGGGGAACTCAAACCTATGCACCTAATGCAATGGTAAGAACACACAAAGTGGTCAAATACTTCTCTCCCAAATCCCACCAAAGAAACTAATGCTATGGAGAGAGGAAGGAGGAAAAACAAGGAAAATAACTAATGAACCCAAAGATCTAGATCCAATGGATTCCCTTCACTAAGAGGATAGATTGATTGGTGGAATAGTAGATCTAGATCTCCTCTCTCTTTTCCCTAAAAAGGGGGCAAGAATCATTGGAGGGATTGAAAGAAACCCAAGTTCTTGAAGGACAACAATGGAGGAGAGAGAAAAACGGCTAGGAAACCTCCTCTTGAGTAAGAGAGAGGCTATTTATAGCTTCCCATGAAATATAGTTGTTAGGGCCTGGGGCGGGGCCGGAAATTTCAAGCCCAGAAATTTCCGGACGAACGAAGCCCCCCTGGAGCACGAATTCCCGCTCTCTGGTGCTGGGCCAGATATTTGCCTCAGAATATTCCGGCCTGACCGAAAATTTCTGGCCTTGGATCAGAATTTCCGCCCCCCCTGAAAACTACCACAACACCGATACGAAAACGGTCATATCTTTTGCATCCGGACTCTGGTTTCGACGTTCTTGGGCACGTTGATATCACAACAACGAGCACCTTCCAATTGAGGTAGATGATGACGATATTAATCACCTCAAGTTGGACCACCTTTCTTGATTGTGCTTCGCTTCGTGAAGACTTGTAAATTGCTCCCCATAAGATAATATGGGAGATGTTCTCACATGTCCACCTTCACTTGACAATAATCTCCACATGGGAGGAAAGCATCAAGCATATGAACTCTTCTTGATTCTCATCTTGAACTTGCACTTCACAACTGTAACAGCCCTAGGCTGCTACAGAAAGTTACTACAAAATTTGGGTAAAATTTTCACTTTTCCTTTTCTTCAAGCATCATGGCAACCATATTAAAATGCTAAAAAATAAATCAAGCAAACTGCAAAACCTTAAGAGAAAACAAATCCACTCACAAGAAAACCATTTCTTGATCTTCCACACTTGTCAAGGAAGTTCCAAGAATTAAATTGATAGTTTGGCAACTATAATAAAAATACCAATTGTTTTAGAAAAGGAGACATGAAAATCTGGCTTCATTCAAATTGTGTTCAGAATGTTTTCAAAACCTTCAAATTTCCAAAACAGTGGGTATGGATTGCTTCTCCGAGTTCATGTGATCCTCCACCTTTTGGTTGGTGAATAATTGAGTAATAAAACCTAATGCCTTAATGCCAGAAGCTGAAAAACTCAAACAAGTTACTTCTGAAAACTTTCTCCTATTGAGCTGAAATATTTACTAATGACTCTTTAACATAACTAAGGGTCACACAAAAGGTGGCACAAAAAATTGAATTGGTGAAAGCCCAAAAATCATTGGTTTTCTTCACAACAGTAAATCAAAACTAAAACAAGTTTGTTTTACAAACTCTATCCAATTACTATACAAAATTTATCACGTGCCATTGATGCTAAATAAGGAAGGACTGCAAATTCCCATGAATTTTGGAAGTGGTTAACTAATTTTAATAAATCAATTTCTTTTCTAGCAGAAATGAAATTAATTCAAGTTTGTTTTACAAACTTTTTCAAAATGATCTCAATTTTCGACCAGTGCTTCCTTATGGTAAATAAGAATTTTACACCACATATAATGAGATTTTGAATTAGTTAAGTTCCTCAATTAATTGTTGGAAGAAAAGTGCAGAAAAGAAATGAAAACAAGTTTGTTTTAAAAATATTTTAAAAATGCCTTGAAAAAATTATTAGTAGTGCCTAATAACAAATAAGAATTTTTGGCAAAAGATTCAAAAACTTTTGAAGTGATTTGGTGGCTCAATTAATTGATTTCAAAATTTCAGAAAAGAAAAGGAGGGAAGAAAACAGAAAAAGGAAAAAGGGCCAAGGGGGTTTTCGGAAAAGTTCCCTCGTCTCTCGCCCCCCGCACCCGACGCTCGCGGCCATGTCGCCACCGCGATACCAGGGCCCCCACGACGCCCTGTCGTGCTCCTCGTTGCGCCTAGAAGAAGAGGGAGGCCCCCGCCCCCCCAGAGATGCCTCCTCCTCCTCACTCCCTCCTCGAGCCCCGAGCTCGCTCCCTCTCTCTGTTTTCCCCAAACCCTAATCCTAGCCAGAGACGGACGTGCTCTTCGCTGGAAATTGAGAGCCCGTGGCACAGATCGAAGAGCATCACGAGCTCCGCCTCGTCGCCCTCTGCCTCCCCATTGAAGGAATCGACGCGAATCGCCCCCGAAGGCCGCCGCCATCCGGGTTCGTCCACATGCCCGACGCAAGTCCGGCGAGCCCTCACCGTCGCTGCAGTCCACCTCCACCTCCATAGAGCTAACGCACGCGTCAAGGGTGAGCTCGCGCGTCACCCGTAGTCTTTTCCCCTTCGGGCGCTCCGTAGAACGCCGACGCGCCGACGACCGTGGCCTTCCGCCGCCGCGCGAGCTCGTCGCCGTCGTTCCGATGACCTCCAGCAAGCGACGCCACCTCCCACGTGTTCGTCTAAACGCGTAGATGCTAGGTGTGCCATTCGTTAGGCCTAGGATGCTCGGGAACCGCCGCTAGGGCCTCGCCGGAAGGGTCAATGCTGGCGTGACGTCGTCGTGACGCTGCGCTGACGTCGCGCGTTTGACCCCAGTCAAACCGGCCGTTGGGCCCTCTCTACGTCTGCGTGGAGCGTACTTGGCCACAGGGCCCACCCGTCAGCCCCTGTGGCTAGATCCACCCCGCGTGGAAAACGTTTCGGCCTTTTTCTTTATTTTCGAAATCCAGAAAAAACTGAATTTAATCTTAACTTGTAAATTCCACCAAAAATTGAAAAATGATCCAAATGAGTCCATTCAAATTTCTATGAAATAAAATTGAAAATTTCTATCTGTTTGTTTGATGTTTACAAAATTTGAGTAATTAATTTTGCACATATTATTTTATTACAGAAATGTCAATAAAAATGTGAAACTTTGTAGGTTAATAACTTTTTCTCTGTTAATCAATATTGAGCAAACCTGGGATCTAAAGTTTTTTCTTAACAAACTCTACACATCCATATTTTATTTGGGCATGTTTGAATTAATTTTCTTCTCTGTCTAAATAAAATACCAAAAATGGCAGAATTGAAACCACTATTAGACAATTCATAACTTCAAAAATATTTATTGGAAAATTGTGTTTAATAACTCAAAGTGATCAGTGGAACAATTGCTAGATATTTTTAACCTTGCTGTAACAAAAATAAAATTTGAACTAACATGGTTCTTGGCATTTTCTTAAAGGGACATATTTAAATGCCATTGAATTCTATTCACCAAAATTTATTAATTGCTCCAAAAATTGCAAGCAATATATTAAAATGATCAGCAAGAAAATGTCCTTCAGAAATCATCATTTGCATGCATGTGTTCACCATATTCCAGTACTGGTCCCTAAGGAAAAACAACAATGGAGCACTAAGATAAATATGGGGTTTATTCCAACTATTGCCTAAATAATTATGAAGCCCATTTAAATTGTTGCTCTTGTCAAATAATTATTTTAGTGCATTAACTTGTCATGTCATGATGAGTGTGCATTGCACTTGTTGTTTTCGTGTTATTTATTTGCTCTCTCCACTTGTTGTGTATCGGTAGATCCAGACGTCGAGGTTCCACCACTGTACCTCGACGAATCGTACAACCACCCCTACCACCAATGCAAGCGTAAATCCGCTTCTTGAGCATCCACTGATCCCATATTTTTCCTCAACTATTTTATCCACCATAATATTGCATTCGATTCAAATGTTTTGGCTATACTCTCCTATTAGTTCCATTTTGTTCCCGACACCAATACATGTGTCCCTTCCTATTATCCATAGTTTGTGTGTGGCCCGATATACTGCTATATGCTACTTAATTGCTTAGCCATGCTTAGTTGAATACTTTGGTTCCAATGATGGATCGTGGTTGGAAGATATTATGTCATGTCCGGATGTGTTGGAGACCGGTTGTCTCCAATTAAAATTCTAACTGACATGGATGAGTTGCCATCGGTGAATGGTGGTGTTTTGCCGCACTCATGCCCCTAGGAGCGAGTTCTCTTTGACTTGAACCAAGAACAAGCGTGCTTCCATCGGTGGGACATATGGACTCCCTAACGACCAACTAACTCGCGAGGGTGTAGCCCGGGGTCCTTTAGTTTGAGCTTTCCATTTGCGTGTGCGTGAACACGATGGACGAGATGCGAACAAGGACGGTGGTGTTTAGGAGGTGGCCGCGATCCAGGGTGTCAAAGGCACTGGACCTGGACTTCCGCTTCACCAATGATCCCGGGGATAGATTCATGCAAGGTAAAGGTTGTAACCGCACCCTCTCTGCTGGCCTTCCAGGAAGAGGATATGATCAGGCAAGGAGCCGGACGGTACTGGTGGTTAAAATAGTACACCCCTGTAGGGTAAATCTTTTCGAAAAGCCATGTCCACGGTTATGGACATCCTTGGGAACAACAATTGAGATCATAGATAACTTAAAAAATAAAACTTGAGGTGACGAGTGCAATGCTGGATTGGTGGACGCAATGTTCAAAAGCTGAAGAAGAAGAAGAGTTATAATTTCTATCTCATTTCAAAACCTTCTTATAGACGCTGCCCAGTCGGGTCTTTTAAACTGAAAAATTGTTTTCTGCAAAACAACTACCAAATAGCCTTGCTAAAGTCTCATTCCAGCTATTAGCTATAGTAACCTTGCAAATACCTCTTGTACTCACCGTAGCTTTATTGAATCTTTTCTCTGTTACAGTTGAGGACTTCTCCGAAGTCGAAGTTGGGTTCTTCATCGAGGTCGACGAGTAGTCTGGGTTTCCCTGGTGGCAGCCTGGGGTAACACGGAACAAGCTGGCGCTGTTATGTTATTGTAGACCTCTTAGGCCATATTTGGATCTTGTTCTTAGAACACTTAATTTGCTTCCGCTTGTTGTAATGTTGGGTCAGTGACCTCTGTTGTGGTACTTGGTATATTATCTCTGCTAAGAGTTGAACTATATTTATTTGTGTCGTAGAGACTGTGATGTGCCAGATTGTTCCGAGTCTTGATCTCTTTATTATGCAATTTAGCTGGGCCCGACGTTATGTCATGACCGAGGGGTTGTGGGCCGACGATCCATGACCGAGCCGCGCCTGCTGATGTGATTCAGCCTGTGAGTGGTAACCCCAGTAAATTTCAGTCGGGTACCGTAACCGGTGACACCCAGTACTTTGCATACTTCCGAGGCCGGGGCGTTACAACAACCTCTTTGATGACGATCATCACTTGTCGTCATCTTCCATGGGCAATATGGAATATCCATTTTGATGCAAGCCCCATAGGAAGAAACCTAAACCAACAAATATACTCTACGCACATGTAACATGGGTTAGTTCACAAAGCTATATATACAATTTCTTACCGTACCACGAGATCACATGATCACACTTGGTACATCATTTAGTTTTGAGTGTTGATCAATCTTGAATCTATTCTTTGCGCTTCGACTTGATCAACCAAGTATCTTCTCTTTATTCATAATGATGATGTCTTGAAGGTAAACATGAATGTTTACATAATCCTTCTTCAAGACATAATTGAATCCAACACATGGAGTTGAAGTGGTGCCAATGGACAAACCTATACGAATATCTCAATGCAAATATTAGTCCATAAGGATTGTCATTAATTACCAAAACGACACATGGGAAATCATGCACTTTCAACAACTTCCTTGGTGGCGGCCGTATTCTTGTGCTTCCCGCTGCTTTCGGCGGCTGAAGCCCTTTGGGTTTTCTTGCCATCCATTTCCTCCTTAGACACTAGCTGGTCCTCGGAGAGATCCTCAAGCCGCAAAAAGAAGAATTATGCATTAAAATATAAATTCGCCTATGCAAGATATACTTTCGCCCCAAATGAAGGAACTCACATTTGGTGGAGGATTGGCGGCGGTATACATCTCCATGCCCATCTCGTACTGGGTACAGTCAGAGACCGGGTGGTTAACTCAGCAACGGAGGAAGCATGTGTTGAAGTCTGCTGCTATTGACCGAAGGGAATCTGTTGGCCCAGTGTAAGAACACAAAAGACAGCCCGAACGATGGGCCAAGGGCTGGATTCGCTTAAGCCACCAGCAAAGCACCGTGTCCATTCCGGTAAGCTATGGAACAAACACCGTTAGCTTGGCGATCCGCCTTTTGATTCTAAGAAGATCAACTGTAAGAACCTTGACGGCATCCTGCGACCAACTATCTTTTGGGGTGGTGGCGGTGTTCTGGAAAGGCGAAAAAAGAAAAGGGAGGTGGAATTGGACTCCACAAGGGAAACCAATCCGATTTCCACTAGGAAGATGGTGCTGGATACGGAGGAGTTGACACCATCCTCACCCACAGACTTGTACTTGCTTCCACAGGTTTCATCGATATTATCACCGACATTTCTTTTGCTTCTATGGTGTCTGGTACACGGTCTCGAACTAGATCTAGGAATCATCATTCACTTGTATATTCATTGATAGATCTTCATGGCGGTTGTGTAGTTTGCATGACGTTTTTTCAAAATTCCCATACACGCAACTCAGTAACTCAGTAGAGGTATACCTCACGGTACGTCCCAAGCACCATAGAAACTCTCGTTCAAACACTATTGCCCACCGTTTCATAACAGTCTGATTTTTTAGGTATATTAACATCGGAAGAGCTTCTTTCCGGGTGACCGTGCCTACGGTGAGTCAGCGCGCTAATTACGGTGAGCCTCTTTTTTCTCTTCTCTGCTTCCCACGTTCTGCTATTCTCGGACTGCAACAACACGTCAGTATCTATCCGAAAATTGCCCATGGCCACGGGTGACCGTGAGATAGCAACCATACGATCCAACAATTTTTTTTTAAATTAATTATGCAAAAAGCAGCAAGAAAGATCACTAAGCATGTGTCAGCATATGTTCTCGGCACACTGATGAGTTTTGGTACACTGATTTTGAATGTAGCATTCCCATAGAAAGAAAAAAAAATCGAATGTAGCAATATGAACAAGATATTTGACATGTCACGGTCTATCTACCCTATCTGCCCATCCATGCTATCACATCATATTTGTTTTTCCTCTTCTTTTTCCATTGATGGAGAAAGAAGTTGATGATACGACCGGTTAACCTTCCCATATCTGTCATATATAGCCAAAAAAAAACTTAAAATTAGGTAGAGCCTTATGCTGAGAGCGACACATCAATACATATCCCTCCTCCCCGAGAGAATCATGCATAATGAATTAATGTGCTGATCACCAATCCAGTGGAATTGTTCTGACATGGACAGCAGCAACAACATGACGTGCACCCGGCCAAATCAATTGTTCCTTTTCATAAATTCTCTAAACCCAGGTATGGATCTGTATGGTGAACTGTAGTGCTATTTTAGACAGCCTCTCCAGATACCAGTCGGCCATAAAATTTCAAACAAGTAGGACTATCCTAGATAACACTAAAAATGGTTTGTTGCTCTACTCAGACTCAGAGAGCTGGAGACTATGACCATGCCTTCCCACTTGTAGCGATAGATGAGCGCTATCTTATCTATCACCACTCGTCTCCTGTTCGACTCGAGTGCAGCCAATAATGGGGAGCCAATAATCTGGCGGTACGAGTCGTTTTGCATACAAAGACGTCCGGTGGCCCCGGAGATCGACGACCGGCGATCTCTCCATTGGCCGCTGATCGCTCATCGCACGGTGGATGTCGCCGCGACGGCACGTGAGAGGCCACGTGAAGCGGCCCCGGCTAGACGATGTTAACGTCCCTCAGGCGGCCATGGCATCGCCGGCGGTCAGTTTCGGTTGGTCGCCATCGACGGACGCGGTGGATAAGACTTGAAAGCATGCATCCATTGTCTCTTAGTTAAAGCTGTGGACGAAGACCATGAAAAGGATATGTAAATTTGTTTCCAGTTACCGGTGAGATCAGAGTGGTAAGCTAGCCAGTACTCCCTCCGCTCCAAAATATAAGACTTTTTAGCAAACTGTTTTAGCTCGCTAGAAAGGCTTACATTTTGGAATCGGAGGAAGTAATTAATTAATTCATTTGGTCTCTCTACTAAATCATTTGGTCTCTCTTTCACAAGGATATCGGCACAGATAAGGAAAAATAGCCGCACGAAAGCCGAAAGGTACTTTTACCGTATCTGGTTTTTTTCCCCGAAGATTTTTTTCTTTTATAATGTACAGGAGTAGCTAGCTAGTAATTCGTGGCAGGCGCATCGTTGTCTCAAACTAGTCCAAGTTCTTCTTTTTTTTTTGTATAAAGGAGCGCCCCCGAAGGGACCGAACCGTCTAATATCATCGCTGGATGTACATAAGGTTACAAGGAACCCCATAAGAGTAAGAAAATACACATAGGTCCCTAGCATTTGTAAGGAAAACCTCAACAAGAATTTGGAAAAAGCGATCAGGTCCTCCTTCTTCTCCAGCGTGGAGCAGGGAGAGCTGCGTACTGCAGCCATGGACAGCGACGGGGACTATACCACTTGCCCCTGCCCTGGCGAAATCCTCAGCAACGCAACTCTTCAAGGGCCTCCCATGGGAGGTTGAAATCTTGCCTGCTGTTCTCTGCGGCAATGAAGGCCACCTCTTGGCCATGTAAATCAGCTGGATCGCTGATGAATTGCTCCAGGAATCGGTTCTGTAACTCCAAAACCACCTCCAATCGTCAGCAGCACAGCCATCGCTTCCCCCCTTAATCGATGACGAGGAGAGGAAAACAGGAGCCGAGTGCGGACAACCAGAAGCAGCGAAGGCCCGTACATATCGCAGCAAAGAAACCATCTCACCATCAACCCCAAAACTCCTGCCAAGGATCGGGGGAGGCAAGCGAGGAGTATAACGATGAATACAGACCTGCTGGGACCCCTCCGAAACGACAACGAAGAAGACCAGGGAACAACACCCCTCCTCACCACCATGGCCAGCAAGGGGATTAGTACCTTCCTTCTTCCCACCGGATCCAGAGGGAACGAGAAGGCGGACGAGCTTATTGAAGCGGTCTTGCTCGCCATCAATCTTGAGAGGAAGCCTCCACGACCTCAATCTGCAAGAGAGGAGGGAGCAGACTCCCGCGTCGCCGCGACACGCCGGAGCCCGACCGGGGAAGAGGAAGAACGCCAAAGCGGCAAAACTAAGCACAAAGGCTAAACTCAAACTAAGGCTAGTATATACACGCCTCGCGACGTCATCGATTCGACACCGGACGGCCTCGCCGCCGGGAGGAATCGAAGAACGCGCCGGCGGGGGGGAAGAGCGGGGGTGGGAGACGACTCTCAAAGCGGCGGGGGGGGGGGGGGGGTATCCTCTCTCTGTACCCAACTAGTCCAAGTTCATTGTGTGATTTACAGCCTTGAACATTATTTGCACAGTATCACTTTCTATGTCTTTTTTTTTTTAGGAACGTGCGAACTGCACGCCTTTTTTATATGGGAAACGCTTATCAGGCGGAGGATCCCGTCTGGCCATCCTCCGCTATCTCCTGCTGCCGCGTGTCCTTAGACGTTGCCGTGTCCACCTTATCTTCTCCACTTTTCCCGTGTCCCCTCCACCACTCCTTTCCTTTTGCCATTGCATTTCTCTCTCACCAACCCAGCAACCGCATCCTCCTGCAGCGAGAAGAACTGAGTCGTGCTTCATGGGGAGGCCACTCTCTCGGTCCCTGATGCACCTGCAAGTCGCCGCAGGTGTCCACGCGGTGGGCGAGCGTGAAGCAGTGGACCCGGCGGTCCGTGGCGCCGTCGTCCCGCACCCGTCGGAATGTCTCCCCGGCGCGCCGCCGTCGCCGGACGGCCTCCCGCGCCCGCCGTAACAGCTCCCCTGCGCGACCTCCTACAATCCCCTTCTCCGACGACCACTGGCCGCCAACGATGCTCCTCAGCCTCAGCCTCCGCGCCGCCGCAGCTCGCCGTGGCTGCGCCGCCCTCGTCCTCGACGGATCCCCACGGCCGCGCCGCTGGAGACGGAGCTCCGCGCCGCCCCGCCGCAGCTCGCCGTGGCTGCGCCGTCCCGCTCCCCTGCGCGCCTGCCATGGACGGTGCCGCCGGAGACGGAGCTCCGCGCCGCCCCGCCGCCCTCGTCCTCGACGGATCCCCACGGCCACGCCGCCTCTGCCTCCATGGAAATCGCGGGTAGTCGCACTGGAGCAGCTCCCATGGGAGGCCGCGCGCGCCTCTGCCTCCATGGAAATCGCCAGGGGAGCACTGGAGCAGCTCGAAGCACGCCGGTGTTTGCGCCATGGAGGACACACGGCGGCGTTGCTGCAAAAGGAGCACGCCGGTGCTCCCGAGGCCGGCAATGGTGCTCCCCGAAGACCAATTTTTTTTGCTACTTTTGTGTAATTTTTTTGCTTTTTTTGTGTAATTTTTTTGCTACGAGAACTCCGGCAATATCTCCGGCGAGGTCAAATTTTTGCTATCATAGAACATTTTTTTGCTACAATAATTATAAGTTTTTGCTATTTTAGCACAAACTCTTTGCTATTGAGATTTTCCGGCGATGTCTCCGGCGAGATCTTACCGGCGCCGTTTTCCGGCGAAGTTGAATTTTTGCTACAGTAACATTTTTAGTTGCTACAGTGCCTCCGGCGAGGTTTGACTTTTTTCTTTCTTTTTTTGGCCGAAACGTTTTTTGCTACTTGTGAGCAAAAGCGGGACTTTATTTTTGCTACGGGAGCAAAAAAGCGGGATTTGGACAAAAATGGGACACGTGTCGGCTTGGGGACCCGGGGGATGGAAAAGTTTATCCCCCGGGGGACGCCCAGCGCTGTCCTTTTTATATAGAAGAAAAGAGTAGGACCAGTACAACACCACACCCACAACGGCCCTAGGGGCCACCCCCACACACACCCAAGATAAGGAAGACCCCACTACTCATAGACACCCCACTTTTTTTCACCTAGCCGCTTCCTCCATGAGGAAATCTAAAAGCAACGAGACCGTGCTAGAAGAACTCTTAAAGACTCTATTGTTCCCTTCCACCCAAATTGTCCGCATGACCAACAACACCAGGGCCCTCATCTTCGTCAATTGGGGCTTCGGCCAACCCTCCAACGCCTTGAGCCACCAGTCCTCCAAAGACGAGGAGACAGTAGGGGCGAGCTCCGGGCAACCCACACTAGTAAGAACCTGAAACCAAATCTGTCTCGAGAAAGAACAGTTAAGTAAAAGATGATCAATCGACTCAGGATCCTGAAGACAGACGGGGAAGGTATCCACCAACGTGAGACCATGATTTTTACGCCTCACACCCGTCCAACACCGGTCCCACGCCGCCTTCCACGCAAACAACTTATATTTCATCGGGGCTTTGCACCCCCCAGATGGGAGAATGGAGCGGCCAAGTGATGGAACCCACAAAGAAAGCCAAGTAGGCCGACTTCACCGACAAGAGGTAGGATGGGGTCCTGGTCCACTGAAAGGAGTCGGGCACACCCACCCGCAGATCCACTGCGTTCACCACATGCCATAACGCAATGTATTGCGTCATGGCCGGGACCGATATCCCTAGCGCGATGTCACGAATCCAAAGCTGCTCACGAAGGCCATCCACGACGAGACGTGTACGTTGAACTTTGGCATCCACAAAAGGGAGCACAAGAGAAGCAATCGTGGCAATGCTCCTCCCCTCGATCCAACGATCGGACCAGAAAAGGGTGGCTTCTCCATTGCCCACCACCGTGCGGGTAGATGCACGGAACAAGGCCCTGGTCGAAGGCGCACACCGAACGGTCGCATTTAGCCAGGGCTTATCGGACTCCCTTCTACTTAACCATAACCACTTCAAACGGAAAGCCTCGTTGAGGAGATGAAGATTTCTCAACCCCAGTCCACCCATCCACTTAGGCGTACAAACCCGCTCCAGGCAATGGGGCAAGCCCCTCCACTGGCCTTGGCCTTGCACACCACAAGAAACCCCTACAGAGCGTGTCGAAAGCGTCAATCATCCACTTAGGCAGGTCCAAGGCCATCATAATATAGATAGACATAGCGGACAGAACAGCCTGGACTAGAACTACCCTCCCCTGAATCTGCAGGAGAGCGCCCTTCCACGTGGGAAGCTTACGGGCCAACCTATCCACGTACAGCTGCAACTCTGGTTTAGACAACCGGGAGGTGGAAAGCGGTAACCCGAGATAGGTCCAGGGGAACACCTTGGACACACAAGGCAGGCATGCGAGGATGGCCTCTTGGTCCAAATCAGCGCACCAGATCAACGTAGCCGAGCATTTGGCGTAATTCGCCCGCAACCCCGCCGCATCCCCGAAAAGATCGAAGATCCCCTTCGCCAAATCAGGCTCCACATCGGACGGCTGAACCACGAGAGCCACATCATCCGCGAAAAGGGAAAGGCGGTATTTGATACCAAACTCGGACAACGGCTGAAAAAGACGCCTCTCCTCGGCCGGACGGAACAGGGCTGCGAGCACATCCAGCACGATCACAAAGAGAAAAGGTGATAGAGGATCACCTTGCCGCAGACCACGACGGTGCCAGATACTTTCCGACGCGTGCCCATTAACCAAGAGCCGTGAACTGGACGCGGAGAGCATCGCCACGATCCACCTACACCACCGCTCACCAAATCCACGTGCCCGTAAGACCTCAAGAATAAAAGGCCAAGATACCGAATCGAAAGCCCGAGCAATGTCCATTTTGAGAAAGATGGACAGTGAACGCCTACGGTGTAGACTCCAAATAGCACTAAGGACCTGCATGTAATTATCCAAGATCAATCGCCCTTTAATAAACGCACTCTGATTGATATCCACAAGCTCGGACATCCGCGCGCTCAACCTCGACGCCAAAAGCTTTGAGAAAATCTTCCCAAAACTATGGACAAGGCTAATAGGGCGGAAGTCCTTAAGCCGCACCGCATCCTCTACTTTGGGAATCAGGACAATAAGGGCTTGATTGAGCAACTGGAACCCCCTCTACTGGTCACGGAAAAGACAGTTCATAGCATCCACTACCTCCTTGCCAATGATACTCCAACACTTCTGATAGAAGTTAATGGAGAACCCATCAGGCCAGGCGCTTTGTCCGCGGGCATCCGCTTAATGACCGCCCAAACCTCATCACTAGTCCACGGAATCTCCAACTCGCTAAGATCAAGCCTCGAAAGCTCGAGAGTATCAAGCTTAATCGACCTTGGTCTAGCATCCACAACACCCAGGTGCCCCTCGAAGAAATCAAAGGCCAGGGACAACATCTCGCTCTGGTCCGCCGTAACCGAGGATGGTCCACGAAGACGGCGAATGGCATTCGTCTTACGGCGATGAGACGCATGGAGGTGAAAGAATGAAGTGTTAGCGTCTCCCTGTTTCATCCACAGAAGGTGTGAGCGTGCCCGAGCCATCGTCCGCTCAAGGGACGCCAAGCCAAGGCACTTCAACTTAAGCTGTTTACGGAGGGCAATCTCACCCGTGGAGAGTTGTCTACGTTCCTGAGCCTGATCGAACCGAAGGATGAGTTCATGAGCCATTAGTAACTTTCGATGTCTTTTGCATTACTCCCTCCGTCCGCGAATAAGTGTGCATCTACTTTTACACTTAGTCAAACTTTTTAAACTTTGACCAAATTTATAGAAAATTGTAGCAATATATATGACATCAAAATAATATATTTTAAAACTTCGTATCAAGACAAATCTAGTGATACTAATTTGGTGTCATAAATGCTAGTACTTTTCCCGATAAAGTTAGTCAAAGTTTAATAAATTTGACCGACGAAAAAGGAAAACGTACACTTTATCGTGGACGGAGAGAGTATGTTGGAAAACAAAGCCGAAAAATAAATATTTCATTGTTTTAAATTATTGGTGGCTAGGGAGTGTGGTAGTTTTTTTTTGGAGGGTATGCAATTGCATACCTGATTTTTATAGAAGGGAGAGAAAACATACAAAGGCCCGACAGCGAAAGTTACAGGCAACTTAAGCTGTCGACACACCCTCACTCAAAAAGCACAAAAAGGACTACTCGCGAAAGATAACCCCTACTCTAGCTCCCGCAGCCAACCAGAGCTTCAAATCCTCGAAGATTCTGGCGGCAAGCTCTACTTCACTCTTCAGTTGATTAGTGTTGCCAAATACCCTCGCATTGCGCTGCTTCCAGATATTCCAGCACACTAGGGTCACCAAAGAATCAAACGCTTTCCTCTGCTTGTCTCTGAATCTATCCCTTACTGACAGCCACCAATTTTCCAATGTGTCCGTGCAAGAAGGAAGGGGAATGGGGGTATGCAACTTTTGGGAACATAGCCACCACACCTGTCTCAGATAGACACACTGTGCTAGGATGTGATCTGCAGTCTCCACCTCCTGTAGACAGAGCTGACACGCATCTGGCTGCTCCTGAAGACCATGTCGTGCCCTCCTGTCCGAGGTCCAAATCCTATGCTGAAGTGCGAGCCACATGAAAATATTGCACTTTGTTGGGGCCCAACACTTCCAAATCCCGCTGGCCAACGGGAATCTGGTGAGCCCTTGCATCAGCATCTTATACGTGGAGCTAGCCGAGTAGACCCCTGAGGCCGACGCCGGCCAGCTGAACACATCCTCATTATCCTCCTCCCTCTGAAACCTCTGGATGCACAACCACAAATTGACACATTGGGCTGCCATACGCATGGTCAGTGGGGGCTTCACGTCAGCCATCCATCTGTTCTCTCTCAAAGCCTCGAAAAATGTCCTTTTATTAGTCGTTCTAGCATTTACCGCTGCCCTCAAGAGTGGTGCAATATCGCCAACCGTCCTCCCCTCTAGCCACATGTCTGTCCAGAATAATGTTTTCCTCCCATCCCCCACAACAATTTTCACCAGATTGTTAAAGACTTCTGCAGCCAGAGTGTCCCTCAGGACTGGCAATCCCTGCCAGGGCCGGGACCCATGCGTACGCCTCAGCCATTCCCATCTGACACGAAGTGCTAACCCATGGAGCTGAAGGTTCTTGACGCCCAAACCTCCGAAAGCTGTAGGTTTGCAAATATTCTCCCATGCCACAAGGCACTGCCCTCCCAACGTGTGCTCCGAACCGGACCAAAAAAGTCCCCTCATCCACTTGTCAATCTCCTCCAACAACCAACAGGGGGCCTCTGCAACTAGCAGCTGATGGACCGGCCTTGCCGCCACTACTGCTTTGACAAGAGTCAATCTCCCTGCTCTGGCAATCATACCACTTTGCCAGGATGGCACACACCTCAGGACCTGATCGAGCAAAGGCTGCCACTCCCCCTTCGAGAGCGGCCGTAACGCTAACTGGAGCCCAAGGTACTTAATTGGGAACCCCACAATGTTGCAGTTCAGCACTTGTGTCACTAGGGCTTCATCGACCTCCTCTCCTCTAATGAGTGTTGCCGATGTTTTGGCATAGTTCACTTGCAGACCAGAAGCTTCCCCGAAGATGTGCAGAAGCTGTCTAACTGCTACCAGATCCCTCTCTACTGGTTTGATGAAGAGCACGACATAATCAGCATAAATAGACACCCGTTGTGTCGCAGAGCACCCCGAGAGGGGGGCAAACAGACTCTCCTCAACTGCTTTGGAGAACGTGCAAGTGAGGACCTCCATAGCCAAAACAAACAACATGGGGGAGATGGGGTCCCCCTGTCTCAATCCCCTAGCATGAACAATCCTCTTCCCCGGCACTCCGTTAACCAAGATTTTGGTACTAGCTGTACGAAGGAGAATGGATATAAGTCTGCACCAAGCCTCACTAAAACCCATCTTGTGTAACACTTCCATCAGGAAAGACCATGATAAGGAGTCAAAAGCTTTGGCCATATCCAACTTCAGAAGAACTCCCTTCTCCCTACGCGTGTTGATCTTGCGAGCCATTTGCCGAACCAACAGGAAGTTATCATGCAGACTCCTGCCCTTGATAAAAGCTGACTGATTTGTGCTTACCAGCTATAGATGGGCATTCGGTTAATATGGTTAATTCGTTTCGGTTTATACGGTTTTTCGGTTTGTATGGTTTCAATACTTCGGTAAATACGGTTTTGTACGAGAATACGGTTCGGTTTCGGTAATAACCATTTAATTTCGGTTCGGTTTCGGTAATAACCAAATTAACCAAACTTGACGCGAATTTTAAAATGACAATTTCTTTTGGTGCCCATATATTACAAAATAAGGAATGGACTATAAAATTAATACGCATATGGTCCAAAGTAACCAAATAACCCATAAAAGTTAATGAAAGTATATAGAAGTAGCAAATCACATACTACAAGTAACCTATAAAGTTAATAAAAGTAGCAAATAAGTACATGTTAATAGCATTCGGTTTTTTAATGGTTAACCATTCAGTTTTCGGTTATTAACCGTATTAACCACATGCATATGGTTAGCTATTTTACTAACCGTAACCTTAACCGGTAACCAAAATAACCATAATTTCGGTTCGGTTCGGTTTCGGTTTGTTTGGTTTGGTTTCTCGGTTTTCGGTTAACCGTGCACAGTTATATTACCAGCCCCCCTAACTTGCTCCTAAGTCTGTTTGCTAGGATCTTGGATACCAACTTTGAGAAGTTGTGTACCAAGCTGATTGGTCTGAAATCTCCCACCTCCACAGCATCCGGCTTTTTGGGAATCAACACCATCAACGCTCTGTTCAGTTTTGCGAACCCTCTGCCATCACCCACCGCAAGCTTCTGCAAAGCTGCCATGATGTCGGGTTTGATAATACTCCATGCCCGATGATAAAATGCCCCCACGAATCCATCTGGCCCCGGGGCCCTGTCTGCTGGCAACTCCCTGATTGTGTTCCAGACTTCTTCCTCCATGAACAGCCCATCCAGCTGTCCCAGATCCTGGGAGTGTAGACCGATGAAGTCTAGATCAACCGTGGACTCCCTAGTGTGCAGCTTTCCAAGTAACCTGCTAAACGCCTGGAAGAAAGCCTCCTCCTTAAGGCCCTGCTATGTGACAAGTGTACCCTCCACTCTTAAACTCGGGATAAAACTGGCCACTGCGTGAAAGAGTCTAGTGTTGGCGTCCCCCTCCTTTAACCATCTCACTCTGGAACGTTGCCTGGCCATCGTTCTCTCAAGTGAGGATAATCCTAAAATATCCAACTTGAGCATGCGCCTAAGCCACACCTCACCCAAAGTGAGGGATCTCCTATCCAGAGCACTTTCTAGCCTGAGAATTATCGTGTTGGCAATAGCCAGCTGGATCTTGATATTTCCCACTTTCTTCTGTCCCCAAGATTGCAAGTGACCAGCGAGGTTTCTAAACAAGGCGTCCAATCTCTTGAAGGGATCCACAATCCCTTCATCACATCTCCAACCTTCTTTCACTGCCTCCTCGAATCCATCCAACTTCACCCAAAACATTTCAAACCTGAAGCGCCTCTTGGGCTTAACAGCAGCGCACAAGGAAAGGTGAAGCGGGGTATGATCAGACACATTACTGGACAAAGCTTGCAGAATGCAATCAGGGTAGCATATGTCCCAATCAACTGATGCAAGTGCTTTATCAATACGAGTCATGGTTGGGATAACTCTCTCATTACTCCAGGTATAGAGACGACCATGTAAGTAAACATCACGCAATTCGTGCAAGCTCACGAAATTCCTGAACCTGCTCATCATGTTTCTGTTCAGGTTAGCGTTATTTTTCTCGGCTGCTGAAAGGATCATATTGAAATCTCCCACAACAAGCCAGGGTCCGGGGCAAAGGGATCTCCGCTCAGAAAGCTCTTGCAGAAACTGGATCTTCTCTGCATCCGACTGTGGTCCATAAACGACAGAAAGCCACCACCTTTTATTCTCAGAAGTGGTCACCTCCCCTGTGAGAGCGAATGTGTCAAGGCTGACATGGACCAGGCTCAAAACTGTCGTATCCCAAGCCACAAGGATGCCTCCTCTCGTGTCAATCGCAGGCAGGAAAGCAAAACTGTCAAAAGAAGGTCCGAGACACTGCTGAACTGTAAAGCGGTCCACATTATTCAACTTCGTCTCTTGCAAGCAGACAAGATTTACTTTTACAGACTCCACGAAGGTCCTCACTGAATCTCTCTTAGCTGTGTCATTCAACCCCCGGGGGTTCCAACTCAGGATCTCAATACTTGTATCCATAGCTTTAACCAAAAGACCTCTCCTCAAGATGGCACCCAAATCAATGGGCGCACACCTGAATACTCCCAAGCTGAGGCAAGTCCTCCAATGGAGGCAAGACCTTCCCGAAGATAGACGCCACCACCCGTAGATGATCCTCCTTCATAGGGGAGTCAAACAGACCTCGGAACTCCTCCATGGCCTTCTCGTCAACCACCATGTTCTCCGGGACCACGCCAAGTGCTTTCAGCAACACGTTCTCTGCAGCCGATGCCTTCTTGAGTGGTTTGCTCATAGAGCATGGTATAGCAGTGCGCCGAGTCTGCCTTCTTGGGGTGCAAGCAACCCCACCCAACTTAGGACCGGCAGTTGTTTCTACTTCCTTCAGAAGTGGTGGCGCGAGTTTTTTAAGTAGCCCAGCACAGAACGCACGCAGCCTACTCATTTGTTGTGCATCTGTCGACTCCTGTCTATCACCCGAAGAAGGGCTGGCTTGCCCACCTACCACCTCAAGTCCATCACCGGAGCCAGCGTCCTCCCCATCCTGCGTAAGGGAGACTTCAAAATATTCCTCGTGGCTTGTCTCGGAAGGCTGGGACGTGGGAGTCGAACCGGATGAGACTGCCAAGAACGAACATGCGGAAATATCCACGCAGTCCTCCCCCCGGACAAGATCCACCGCGGGACCTGCGCCTGGGCCCAAGCTAATAACCAATGCATCAGCATTTACTCCCGTGGGGCCCACAGTAGTGGTAGAAGCACCCAAGTCCACCGTCTCCGCGCACGCAGGCAAAACTGCCGCAGCACAAGGTGTGCGAGCGGGGCCCGCTGGTACAGCGGTAGCACCCAGGTTCCTCAAACCATCCTCTCTTGTCCGTACTGCCCCAGCATTGGGGTCTCGCGAAACTTGTGCCTCCGTGAACCTAACTGAACGAGTCTTTGTGGGCCCTTCCTCCACAAACACATCTTTGCCCTTGGTGGCTCTGATCACCGTGGGGCCCAGCGGTGAAGCATCCGTGCAGCGTATTGGCGCGCCGATCCTCGGGCTTTTGCGTCCAATAGGTGAACTCGTGGGGCCCGCTGACAAAGCGGCTGCTCCCGTGGGGCCCGCTGGGAAAGCGGCTGCTCCCACCTCTCTCGCTGGTGCGCTGGCCCGGCCAATGCCAGGTGAACAGCTGTCCTGCGCCTCGGGGCCCCGCCTCTGGAAATTAGCGCCTACCAACCGTCTATCTGCTGATGCACCTTCCTGGCCAATGGGAAGCGAACAACTGCTCCTCTCCTCGGGGCCCGTCCGAAGAACGGTAGCACCCGGTCTCTGGATACCTGACAGATCGCCAGCTTTCCCCACCTCGCTGACAGGGTCAAAAGACCCAAAAGTAATGCACTGGCCCACCTCCTGCGCCAAAGGTGGAGAAAAGACCACGCTTGGCCCCACCACCTGCTGTAAAGCTGGAGCCTCGGGATCCCTTACCGAGCAGTTTCTCCTTTCCATCATTGGTGGCTTCAAAAAAGCAGTTTGAACCGGTCGCGCCCCCCTTTCAACCGATGGGCGGGAAACCCCCTGCGCCGCGTGTCCACCAGTGAGAGGCGGGAGTCGCCAATTGCCAGGCGGGGCCACGACCCGGGCAAAAGACCGTTGACCGGCCCCACCCCCCACCTGTGCGTCTCCTTCCCTGCGACAATCCAGAACGCCTCGCCGCCATGGGAGCTTGCGAAAGGTTCCGCCTGCGCCTCCGTAGCCTCCGAACGCCGACGAGCCACCGCCGCTGCCAACCCCTGGCACCAGCAGAGCGCCGTCCGCGGAGAGATTCTCCGCCGCTCCAACTACGTGGATGATCACCTTGTATCTCAACATCTCCACCACACTCATGTCAACTTCCGGCGTCGGACTCCTCCCCGGTGAGCGAAACGCGGGTCTCTCAGGGGACGGCGTGCGGTCCCCGTGACTCGCTGGCTCTGGTATGACCAAGGTGCGTGCTCGCGGAATCAGCCTCCAATTATCAGTCCAAGCTTGCAAACGGAGGAGAGCAAGATCATCTCGGGTGTTCGACTCGTATGCAAACTTGCCCACCACACATGAGGCCCCCAAGAGATCCTCAACCGCCTCAATCGCCCAAGCATGGGGTGGGACTCCCTCCATAACAATTTCCACTTTCTCCTTCATTGCCACCATTGTTGCTTGTGCCTGTCGGTTCCAAGGTCTCGCGAAGAGGGTGAAGCCGTCGCAAGCTAACGATGGCAGCGATGCGAGCCTGTTCCTGCACTCCTCATTGGCGAAAACGAGTAGAAAGTCCTCCGGTGCGTACGTGTGGACGGAGACGAAGTCGTAGGTGATCTCAAGGCGCGTCCGGAGCGCGTCCTGCACCTGCTCCCGTGTCACCGCTGGCCTCGGCCCACCGACCGAAACCACCATGGCGTACCTTAGTAGCAAGCAAGCTAGTGGCCAGTGATTAATTCGGTAGCTCATTGGCTCTATTTTTGTTTTGTTTCGAAATCATATGGTCCCTCTTTTACCGGGCATGCATACAGATATGGGAAAATGAATTGAGTGTTGGCGGCTGTCTGAAACAAATTCAGAAGTTGAGTATGTGTGATTCACAGACGATAGAGGGATGTCACTGTCGCTGGCTATCTTTTGCAATATGGTGACGCCTCAAATAATTGGCGCCGGACAGTTGGTCCCAAAAGAGAGGCTAGCTTCAGCTCAACCCGATCGAGTGGTGATCGGTATCACTCAGCCAGCCCATGCCTCCGATAGCTAGTTAGAGATGGTTAGACTGAAGGAAACAGGCATGTATATCCGACGAAACAAACTAAATTCCGTATACTCAACGGCACGGCACGCTTCTCAGCAATCGCATATGCATACGTACTGCACCAATGTGTATACTCCATGTATACGCATACGTACGTGCAACTGTATTTTCTTTTTCTGCCCTGCATCCAATCCAACCCAACGCATGCAATAAATTCTGACAAATATGGGAAAACAGTTGTATACATCGGCAAGCTCGCATGATTTGTATATATCTAGTAGTATTGCCCTTTAAGGATAGGGGATAGGAGGAAAGGTGTCGCTGCAGGTTTTTTCTTCTTTTTTTGACGATTGAATAAAAGAGTCGCTGAAGTTGAAGACTTACGGTTCCTAAACCGTAAGCATCAATGCAAAAGCATATACTACTAGTAGCAAGTTGCATATTGTTGATGATCAGTTGACTTGGTCGATCGCACTATTAATACGTGTACGTACAACCCCCTTCATCGTCCCCGTCTCAACACCCCTAGCGCGCGCTCTCTTTCTCTCTCTCAGGTCTCAGGGTAGGATGAGCTCTATCGGCATGATGGAGGCGAGGATGCCGCCGGGGTTCCGGTTCCACCCCAGGGACGAGGAGCTGGTGCTCGACTACCTCCTGCACAAGCTCACCGGCCGCCGCGCATACGGCGGCGTCGACATCGTCGACGTCGACCTCAACAAGTGCGAGCCATGGGACCTTCCAGGTACGTACGTATTCCAGCCTAGCTACTTGCGACCTACTCCTACATGGCTACTCACCATGGATGCACCACCCTTCCTACTTGGTAGAACCCTTCTTCATTCTATACTTCGTCTGTAGCGCCTTCAGCTCTTCCTACTTGGTTTCTTCTTTCTCTACTTCTTGATAGGATCGAGCTCTATTAATGATTAATCATGTTCGTGCATCGCCAAGCTTAATCCACTTGGCAAGTCCTAGAGAAATCGAAAATTTTAAGGTGGCCGGAACAAGAACTGGATGTGGTTTTGCTTGCTCGGGAAAGAAAAGCCAATCGATTCGCTTATGCAACAGATCTTGATAAGAAAAAATAAATTTGGCTTCGCCCGGGTTCGAACCGGAGACCTTCAGTGTGTTAGACTGACGTGATAACCAACTACACCACGAAACCTTTGATGCAAGAGCTGTTCCCGATAAATATTTAGCAGTAGTGTCAAAATTACAGATCGATTGATTCCTTCCTCTCTGAATCCCAGAGGCGGCATGCGTGGGCGGCAGGGAGTGGTACTTCTTCAGCCTGCGCGACCGCAAGTACGCCACCGGCCAGCGCACCAACCGCGCCACCCGCTCCGGCTACTGGAAGGCCACCGGCAAGGACCGCCCCATCACCGCTGCTGCCGACGCATCGCCGGCGCTTGTGGGGATGCGCAAGACGCTCGTCTTCTACCAGGGCAGGGCCCCCAAGGGGACCAGGACGGAGTGGGTCATGCACGAGTTCCGCCTCGAGGACCACCACCAGCAGGGCCGCGCCGCCGCCGCCTCGCCGAGGTGCCAGCTCAAGGTAGGATCATACCGTGCTCTTCTTGGATTCATTTGGTTTGTGTGACCCCCCGGCCAGTGGTAGCACACGCCACTCGATCTCATGCAAACATTGACAAGGAGAGAAGAAAACTTGTCTTTCATTTTCTTTTCCTTCTTTTTTTTCAGCATGTAGAAATAGAACAATTTTGTGGCTCAATATTAGTACTACCTCATGTCCACACTAGGTCACTAGCTCGGCCACGTCTTAGCTAGAGACAATGGAATTAACATTCTCTCAATTTTCACAAAATATTTCATTTTTGTTAGCAACATATTCCTATAGAAAACAACAGCCAACGTCGTTGCATCTATGTCTAAATAGTCATGTATATTTCAGAATGGAGCTGACTAAAGTTGATATGTATTACTACTCGCGTTAGCTCATTTATTTGTCACCAAACGCGTTGCCGTCATCATGGATCTCAAGCTAGTAGAATTTCGCATGATCTCAACTGTTTCTGTTGAATGAATGATTATCTCCTTGATGAAAAACATGCTACTCTGACTCTGAACGTACTCCACTTAATGCGTGATAATTCTACGCCCTGCAAGTTGCCAAATTTGAAATCCAGGTCTACTCCAAAGTCCATGTCACTGAAATGATCGTTCTAGTGTTTACGTCAGGGCACTGACCAAAGAAAAACTTAGAGGGTTAATTTGCCTCGCCGGCGCTCATTGTTTAGCCAAGCTGCTAGTTCAAAAATTATTCAGGCCCCTGTAATTGCTATGCCATAAAGTTAAATATCTTCCAGGATTGGTTTAAGAAATGGCCATAACCACTTCATATGAAAGGATTGACTGTTCAAGAAATATTTTTTTTCACTTTCAATTATTACATATATATGAACATACACTTGACCATATGAACTTAGCAAATTTTTTGATGGTAAAACACAGGAAGACTGGGTGCTATGCAGAGTGTTCTACAAGAGCAGAACAACCACCCCAAGGCCACCATCTGCAGAAGCCTACACATTCCCCAGTGAGCTGGACCTTCTGGCTGCGCCACCGCTTGCGCCCCTCATCGACGCCTACATCGCATTCGACAGCGGCACCACCATGGGGGCTGTCGAGCAAGTGTCCTGCTTCTCCGGCTTGCCGGCACTGCCATTGAAAGGATCCATGAGCTTTGGTGACCTCTTGTGCTGGGACAACCCTGAGAAGAAGGCTATAAGGACAGCTCTGAGCAACATGTCGAGCAACAGCAATTCAAGGCTGGAGTTGCCCACAAACTGGAGCCAGGAGAATGGATTGCCACAGATGTGGACACCCCTATGAATATTGATATGTGTGGTATTATGCTGCTAAATGCAGTATGGTGGTGACTAGTAATTAGATGACATATTCTTTCTAATGATATTGGAGTAGTATTGGACTATTGGTTAATGCAGCCTCTGTTGTTAGGATTTGATGAAGTGTGTGTTAATTTACACCCTGTAGATTAGTCAAATGGCTTGGTATACAATTTGTACATAGGATTGCTAAGAAATGCCCTCTTTAGCTTTACTCTTTCTTTCTACTCTCCAAATGTAATTCTCACTGGATGGCAGTATGTGGATAATCCCGGTAAAACTGTTCCCTTCCCTGTCATTTACATTTAGCCGGTCATGTGTGCAAACATACTACATAGCTGACTTCGGTAACATGCGTTCCAAACTTCTGCTGAACGCAAAACATAACCTCGTATTGATTACAGCAGCAGAGCCATGGCGGTGCGTCGCGCACGCCCATGACCGTGTTCACCTTCACGTCGAGGGGCTGCCTCCTTTTACTTTGCGCCCCGAGATAGTGAATGGATGGTCGGCCGGCGGTGTGCTGTCCAGCATCTCGAATCTGGGTTATCGACCATGGAGAACACGGCCTCCTTCGGGCTCTAGGAATGGACAGCGGAACCGCAGCTAATCCCTGTTGGCATAAACCCTGCACATTCAGAGTTAGGCGTCAGTTTGTTTTTCTTTTCTTCAGTTAGCTGGTGTCAAGTGTTAGCTCGTTTTCTCACAGAGATAAGACTAGGTCGTTTAGTCGTTGGGCTGTAACTAGTACGCCCGAGCCGATTCTCTCGTGGGATGGTGCGAGAAAGATGGATTGTGGGGATCAGTACGTTTGCTTGTAACAAAATAAAAGGGGAACGAAAGAAGCCGAAAAGCTGTGCGATTTTACGCAGCACAAACACCCGTGTCTATTGAATCTCCGTTTCAGCAGAAACTCTACGACATTTGGTATCAGATCCCTACAATTAAAGGTTCTTCGCGATGGTGGATGACAAGTCCCATGCGCGGACACCGTCAAGATCGTCGTCGAAGCCACCCACCACGTTCACGTGAGCGCAGTTGCGGACGTAGTCTGAGTCGCCATGGCCATGACCAGACTAGCGGCGGGCGCAAGATCATTGTGAGAGAGGTGGTGAGGGAGAGCGGTGGTAGCGGCGGTGGTTCGATGCACCTCCCGATGCTCACTCGGACCAATTTAACCGAGTGGGCGATTCTGATGAGGGTTCAGCTGCAAGAGGCTCGGATGTGGGATGCCATCGATCCTGGGCCGGGCAACGACGGCGGCGAGCGACACGAGCGTCAAGCACTGGGCGTGATACTTCGATCCCTGCCCTTGGAGATGATGCCTGTCCTGGCGGCAAAGGACAACGCCAAAGTCTCCTGGGACGCCGTCAGGACCATGTGTGCCGGCGTGGATCGGGTCCGGTGAGGCACGACGCTAAAGGCTGCGGAAAGATTTCAAGAACCTCACCTTCAAGAATGGTTAGGCCGTGAAAGAATTCGCGTTGCGCCTGTCCGGCTTCGTCAGCGAGCTCCAGCCGTTAGGCGATAGTATGGCAGAGCTGGCGGCGGTGCTAAAATTCCTGCGCGTGGTTCCTCCATGCTGCGCGCAGATGGCGTGCTCGATCGAGACGCCGCTAGACCTCAGCGACATGTCGATTGAGGAACTTAGTGAGAGGCTCTCTGCGTCGGATGGGCGCGGCGAGCCGGAGGCGGACAGCGGCGGCCGTCTACCTCCACCATGCCTTGGAGAGACCTTAAGTGTCTAACATGCCATTAACCAAATTAGTCAGAGCAGGTTCTTTCTTTCGGCCATCCTATTTGACTGAGATGAGTAGAGAGACGTCTTCCCATGGATTGTACCATCTTCCACACAAAACGAATTAACCTCATTGAAAAAATACTCTTCACCGTGGTAATGCCCTAGAGACAATAATATTCAATTATTATTTTATCTCCAGTTATGTCATCATGCTATAGCACTTGAAAAGTGAATTTTCAAAGGAATTTTTTTATTGTACGGGTGTGAAGACATAAACAAACAAGATATCATTATCTTGTCTCTAAGATTATCTTATGGTTTGTAAGATGATCATATTTTCCTGATCATGGACTTGGAAGAAAGTTTAGCAAAACATAAGAGTTTATTGTTAGGGTAACAATAGTACTGAACCGACCCAAGCGTATGTTGTTGCTAAAAGAGATTAAAATATATTATGATTGTTTAGTCTCTTATAGCAATAATATACACTTGGTACGGTTCAGTACTATTGTTCTGCTCATCTCACAAACCATAAGCTAATCGTAGAGATAACATTATGAACTCTTGTTTGTTTATGTCTTCACGCCCGCACAAAGATTTTTCCTTTGAATAGTCACTTTGCAAGCGCTATAGCGGTTGTAGTATGATAACATAAACTTAATTCTAAACTTGAAGTTATAATAATAACTCGATATTATTATATCTAGGGCATACCTCCAACAGTTGTATCCTTCAAAACCTCCAAAGTGGGATCGTTTTTTCAACATATGGGAGTGCGTTGAATCTCCAACTAGGAGGAACCTGCCCACGACCTAGTGGTCCTCCTCTGGCCGCGCCAGGCATCAGACCCCGTTTGCCAGAGAAGCCACCTTTCTTACCACTAGGGTTTCGACCTCTCCATGTTTCCCGGTCTGCCTTAACCAATCCCCCACTTCAATTTGTCCACTTCGTACTCGCTTGTGGCGCATTCTAGGTGTGTATGGCTACACAAGCCACATGCATTGCACAAACGTGGGATTTTCTCATGCTTTATGTGATAGATCTCCCTCTGACCTTGTGGTGACCCAGCACACCACTGCATGTGTAGTGCGCAAGTCGATGACATAATACCCACAGAAGGACTTATCCGTGAATATTACATCCCTGAGAGTAGTACAACAGAAACACAGCGGGTCCAGGCAAAACTATAGGATACAAACTTCATTACAAAATCTGGAGAATCTCTTTGAAGAATCAAAGAAGATCTCATACAAATGAAACATCAGAAGAAGCAATTCGAAGCTCCAAGCTGGAGAAGAACTCTAGCTCAGAACTAAATCCACTATGGCTGATGTCAGCCCTAATCTATGGCTTATAACATCTAACTTCAAGAATGGACTCCACCTACACCTTGATAGCTTCTCCTCCATCAGTGTTGTTGATGACGATGCTTCACGATGACGACTTCCATCAGGCTTCAACTCTAAGCAGGGGGTCAAACGGGAACGAATGAGTAACGAGTGTTACTCGGCAAGTTCATGATATATAGGGAATAGTTTGATGCACTAACTACAGCTTTAGACTCAAAAGAGTCATAAGCTAATGCAAGGTTTTTGTAAATCTTTCTTCAAGAGGTTGCTTTTAGTTCTGAAGACTATGCCCGCCAGATCTTCACAGGACTAGAACTTCATGGAGTTGCCTTTCCTGCGGCATTCGCAGCTCCTTCCCGGAACAAGGGGTAACATGTCACATCCTTTTACACTCTGCAGAGGTGCGTTACTTTACCCATGGACGACCAAGACCATGTTGCACAACCAGGTGTACATTCCTATCCACTCCCACTCAGGTGTGGGGCCCGGTTGTTGGTCCAAACCAAACCGTGCTTCTCCGCACAACGCATGCCCACCCATTTCTGCCAGAAGGTTGAACGCCTGATTCCACCCCTCACGATGGAGATCTACACGCCCCTGGCAGACACTCATAGACCCCAGAGTCTGTGAGACGTAAGGGCTCCCACCCATGTGCATGTAGTCCCGCAGAACCTACAGCGTACGTCTCTGGCAGCCCGTTGACATGCGAACGAGAAAAGATCACAGCTGACTTACTCCCCCCCATAGAAGACCCATGGTTAACGCGAATTTACGGCGCAAGAATCCTGACGGCAGTTGTGATTAATCCTAGGTAATACTTTCCCATGCAGATGGAACCTTCCTTAGACCTATTCATCTTACCATCTTATTCTCCTTGAGCTTCTCCGGTGAGGGAGATTCTCGTTTCCACTATGAGGTCGACTTGAAGGCGTTGACCAAACCCTTACATGAGATCGAGGTCACTCCACAATATGGATGGAGGCTCTCAAGCAATCCGAACCTTCTTGCAACAAGGTGGAAGCTACAAGCACAAGATCTACTAAGGTTTCTAGGCCTCAAGTAGGATTCTAGATCTACTAGGATGTGGTGGATGGATTTGAAATTCCTTTGGTGGAAGTGTGGATCTAGGTCTCCTCTAGCTCTCCACAAAGTATGGGAGTGTTTGGATGGTTGGAGAGGGAGATCTAGGAGGTTGAATCTTTCATTAATGGCTAGGAGAGGGAATGGGAAAAAGCATAGCATTATTGAGGTAGGGGAAGGGGTATTTATAGCCCCTCCCAAAGTGGACGTTGAGCAGATCCCGCAGCACCGGAGGCTCCGGTGGTCTTTGTATGCGCGCAGCCGCGCAGTCCATTTTCCCTTAGCGCTGTATCCTGTGGGCGGAGGCTCCGGTGGTTTTGCCAGAGGCTCCATCCACTGGAGGTCACCGGAGGCTCCGCTCGGGCCTCCGCTCATATCCCCCCGAACGCCATTTTGGCGGAGGCGCCACCGGAGGCCAGCCCTCCAGTGGGGGTGGTGGAGCCAGCGGAGGCTCCGCCCACCGGATGTCCACCGGAGGCTCCGCCCTGGCCTCCGCTCTTCTCCTCCCGAACGCCATTTTGGAGGAGCCCACACCGGAGCCCAGCGCGTGAGCTGTGCTGGAAAAAAGGCTGGGGCGGAGGTTCTGGTGGTTTTACCGGAGCCTCCGCTGCATGAAAAATACTTTCCCAGCTTTATCATTTTGAGCTCTTTTCATTCCAAACAAAATTGTATCCCATAGAGAATGTATACTTGATGAACCTGGGCATTTTCATGAATAACAAGTGATCATTAGTCCAATTGGTATGTTGTCATTAAATTATCAAAACGGAAGATGATCTTTCATTCTCCCCCTTTTTGGTAATTGATGACACCATCCCTATTTGCATAAATAAACACACAACATGGATGGAGCTCCCCCTAAATATATGCTCCCTTCATGTTGAGAGAATTTAAACACAATGGAAATCTAAACATATATGTAATAGTGAGCCCACAACAAGTGATAGAATTAAGATAATAAGTTCACAAGCTCACAATGCATATGACGAGGTTCACAACACATAGTAATTTAAACAGACGAAGTTTCCAAATGAAAGACCAGCTCTCTCAAGCAAGAGAAAGATGCAAATCGAAAAACATGCTTGAGAGAGACCCATGCAAATACCCGCTCCTAATAGATAGATATCTCTCCCCCTTTGGCATCAAGATACCAAAAGAGGGAGAAACCGATGCTAGCGCCCCGAAGATCACTCGGAGGAGATATCCAAGCTCGGAGGACGGGCACGGCGGCGAGATCTGGTGACTTCTTCTCCTTCTTCCTCGGTAGACCACTCAATGAGCTTCCCGGCGGAATCCTTGGCCTGCCACTTGTCCCAGTCGGTGATGCTAGGTAGCACCGGGGACTCCACGGATTCGCCACCATCACGACGAAGCTGACGCTCTGCCGTTGCTGCCTTACGGTGCTTGAGCTCCTTATCATTGTGAACTTCCCATTGATGCTGCTCAATCTTCTTGTTCACTTTGAACACCTTCTTGAGTGCCCTTGCCATCCACTTGAAAGCATTTTCAGTAGGAGGAGGGCAAGAGGGACCAGCTGCCTCTTCTTCTTCTTCTTCCTCATCAACGATAACACGTGGTTTGACCTTGCCTTTGCGAGGAGCAGGTGTAGGATGCACAACGGGCTCGGTGTGGTCCTTGATGAGAGGGCGCTTCTCCGTGTCTGGGATCCAATGCTCATCGTCAATAGGATTGTCCGGGAACTTGTCCGCCCACACATGCAAGATGATCTTCATGATAAAGGGCCCAAAGCAAGCATTCTTCCTATTGACAATGATGTGCCACAACTCATTCCACAGATAATCAAGCACATCAAGCTTTTGAGTTGAACCGGCAAGCCGCTTCTCATGAGTAAGAAGCATGAGATTCTTGAGAAAACCTTGGATCTCATCGATGTTCCCCGCCTTTGGGTTGATGGTCTCACGATAGATGCGGAGCATAACATCATAAGTGGGGCAGAGACCTTTGACAAACCCAACAGCAAATTTGTTCCAGTGATACAGAGGGGTGAGTTGATCCTTGGAGAGAGATAGAGTATTGGGGGCATGAACACGGAACCATCCACTGTCAAACTCCTCGCCACCGGCAAAAGGTCCATGATCCGGGTATCCACCAAGAAGATTCCCCACTTCAGACCACTTGATAGTCAGCTGTTGTCCCTTGGTCATCCAAATAAGGTGACACTCTACCTCATTTGCTAGGTGCACAGTGGCCAAGAACTCACAGACCAAACCTTCATCATAATCTTGTTGGACTTGCATAATGGGAGCAAGTCCAAGTGCATCAACAAGCTCAAGTGCCTCTCCAAAGTACTTGGGATTCCTCTCCATATGCCCAAAATTAATAGCATGTTGAGGGGAAACATTCTCCTTGGGCTTCCTCATCAAGATCTCATGATAGATTTGGCTCTGAAAGACGGTGTGGAATCGAGGGTCCTTACACCGGAACTGTGGCATCAAACGGTCGCGGTCAATAACATATGGGTTCTCGCGACGTTGTTGCAAGAACACCCCCTCAGACATCTTGGAAGCGGACTTTTCCCTGCGTTGCAATGTCTTCTCGGGAGCCGGGAATCTCTACCGGCGCTTGGGCTGAGAAGGGTCCAAAGTTTCCTCAATTTCATCGACCCTAGGAGCCTTGCGACGAGCCATGCTCTTGGAGCGAGTGCCCTTGCCTTTGGAGCCGGATGCATCTATGAAGAAATAGCAAGAAAAGCATGAAGAGAAGGTAATGCTCAAGTTTAGGAGATGCACAAATCCAAGGAACAAAGATATGAATAGTATTAGGGTTGAATAACAAGGGGTAGGGCATATGAACAAATCCACCCTAAGAACTGTAGTGATTCAAACCTAATACTCACAATCTAGGTTTCTAGGGTTGGTACTCGCGATCTTCTACTCCCAGAAACCAAATCCACGCATCTAGATGTGAAGAACATGGAGCTCCTAGTGCATCCCCATCCATCAACTAGATGAGAGAGAGAGAGAGAGAGAGAGCAAGCATACCCGCATCATCCATGGTGGAAGGAGAGGAGGAAGAAGATCTCGGGGTGGTCCAAGGCAAGGAGGAGGGCTCCCGATGGTGGAGCACCCGATTCCAGCGACAGAGAGCTTGGGGGAGGCGGCGGTTGTGAGGGAGAAGAGGGAGGGAAAGTGGGGGGAAAATAAGATTGGATCTTGTTTACCCCCGCTCGCCCTAGGTCTTATCCCGCAGAAACGCCACGGGTGGAGCCTCTGGTGGTTTTAACAAAGCCTCCGCTCCCTGTCCAGCGGAGCCTCCGGTGGTTTCACCGTAGCCTCCGCCCATGTCCACGCAGCACACCACTATACAAATCCGTTGGGCAATTTGCACAAATGGAACAAGATCATTAGAATAGAATGGTGTTTTGGGTAAAGGGAGCTTGGGTTGGAAGATGGTAACTGTTGTACGAGAGACATTACTCGATGGGGTTCGCAAGATGCAAAGATATAAAAGGCCAAACCCGCACAAGTTGTCAAGGGGGAATAAGATATTCGGGAAAGATCCAAAAAGAAACATAAAAACAACTCCGAGAGGAGGAGGTTGGTGGCCGAAGCCACCATGTTTGAGTGTGTACTTTCGCACCACGAAGATATATCTTGGGTACAAGAGTACTACTCGCAATTAAGCACAATAAGTCACAGAATGACTAGATATGCAATGATTAATTGATTTTTTCATAATAAGAGGAGTGTACACTCATGAGTTGAGTGACGCTCCTCCTATGTCCATGCCTACATCCAAACCTAATAGCACATATAATGAAGGTACATATGCAAGGTCTCAAGTGAAGTTGGAAGAATCGATGACATTTAGTTCATTCCTCAAAGCTCGAAACCATGGTTCATCAAGGGCCTTCGTGAAGATATCGGCAAGTTTATCCTTGGTGGAAACATATGAGAGATCAATATCACCCTTCTCAACATGATCCCGAATAAAATGATGACGAATCTCAACGTGGTTCGTCTTGGAGTAGAGAACGGGGTTGTAGGCGATCTTCATAGCACTCTCATTGTCACAAAGAAGAGGCACCTTGTCAAAATGAATACCATAATCCTTCAAGGTTTGCCTCATCCAAAGCAATTGGGCACAACAACTTGCCGCGGAGATATACTCGGCCTCGGTGGTGGAGAGAGCAATGCAGTTTTGCTTCTTTGAAGACCAACATAGTAAGGAGCGGCCAAGGAATTGGCAACCCCCGGATGTGGACTTCCTATCTGTCTTCTCTCCCGCATAATCCGCATTCGAATATCCAATGAGCTGAACGCTTGAACCCTTGGGATACCAAATACCAAAGTTTGGGGTATGAACTAAATATCGAAAGATTCGGTTCACCGCTTTCAAATGACTTTGCCTCGGAGAGGCTTGAAACCTTGCACATTTTCCTACGCTATACATGATATCAGTCTAGATGCACAAATGTAGAGCAAAGAGCCAATCATGGAGCGGTATACCTTTTGGTCTACCTCTTTACCATTGGGGTCGGGTTTCAAGTCAGTGGTTGTGGACATGGGAGTCTTCATAGGCTTGGCGTCATGCATGTTGAATCTCTTGAGCATGTCTCGAGTTTATTTGGCTTGTTTGATGAAGGTTCCTTCATGATATTGATTTACTTCAAATCCAAGGAAAAACTCCAATTCTCCCATCATAGACATCTCAAACCTATCGGTCATAAGCTTTCAAAACTCTTCATTGAACAAAGTGTTAGTAGACCCAAAAATGATGTCATCCACATATAGTTGGCATATGAATAAGTCACCTCCAACTGTCTTAGTAAAGAGGGTGGGATCGATTAAACCAACATTAAACCCAAGATCCACTAGAAACTATTTAAGGTGCTCGTACCATTCACATGGAGCTTGTTTAAGTCCATAGAGTGCCTTATCGAGTTTATATACGTGATCGGGGTGGTTGGGATCCTCTAAACCCGAAGGTTGCTTAACATAAACTAACTCACTAATGGGACCGTTTAGGAAAGCAATTTAACATCCATTTGTTGCAACTTAAAATTATGATGATATGCATAACCAAGTAAGATACGAATGGATTCAAGACGAGCTACGGGGACAAAGGTTTCACCGAAATCAACACCTTCGACTTGAGAAAACCCTTGAGCCACCAACCTTGCCTTCTTGCGAATGACAATACCATCTTTATCTTGCTTGTTCTTGAACACCCATTTGGTGCCAATAACATTCTTGCAATCCTTGGGCCTTGGCACTAACTTCCACACTTTGTTGCACTCGAAGTTATATAGTTCATCATGCATGGCTTCAAGACAATGTTTGTCTTCTAGAGCTTCATAAACCTTCTTGAGTTCAATGAAAGAGACAAAAGCATGAGCCTTGCTAAAATCCGCCAATTGCTTTCGAGTGACAACCCTTCCACGAACTTGCCCAAGTATCTTGTCCTCCGTGTGACCCGCTCGTTCAAGATTCTCTAGCCTTCTATTTGCTCTACAAGCTAGTATCTCCTCCAAAGATTCTTTGGATATTGCTTGAGAATCACCTTCTTCATCGGAGACATGTCCATCTTTATCTCGGCCTTGATCATTAGTGGGTGAAGGATCACCACTAGGTTGAGCTCTCTCAACAATAATGGGACTTTGATCATGGCTTTGATGATAAGTTTGGCCTTGATCATGATCTTGGCCTTGATCACTTGCTTTACCTTTATCATTAGCTTGAGGGATTTGTGCATCTTGTTGGGTAGCGTGTGTATCAATAGGTGTAGTCAATGGCTCCACTTGAGTGGGGCATAGTCCTTCTCCCTCCGTCATCCGGTAACCCTCAATAGGAATTATTTCACCAATCCCCATTCTTCTTATGACGATGGGAGGAATTGCATCTCCTACAACATCATGATCTATACGCCCCCCTTGGGAGCCGTTATCCTCATCAAACACCACGTCTATAGCTTCTTCAACTTGTCCGATGGACTTGTTGTAGACTCTATAGGCGTTAGCATTTGTGGCATAGCCAACAAAAATACCCTCATATGATTTGGTCTCAATTTTTGACAAACGTTTACCTTTCTTGCAAATGAAGCACTTGCAACCAAAGACCTTGAAGTAAGATATGTCTGGTTTCTTGCCCGTGAGAATCTCATAGGGTGTCTTGTTCAAGATCTTGCGAAGATATAACCGGTTGGTAGCATGACAAGCGGTGGAGACGGCTTCGGCCCAAAAGTTATAAGGAGAAGAGAACTCCGCAATCATTGTCCTAGACGCATCCATCAAAGTCAGGTTCTTTCTTTCCGCAACACCATTTTGTTGACGGGTGTAGGGAGAGGAGTATTGGTGAGAAATGCCCTCTTCACTAAAAAATCCCTCAACAGTATAGTTCTTGAACTCCGTACCGTTATCACTCCGAATGGCCAATATGGAAGCATTGTGTTGGCGCTCCACTAGAGTGATAAACTCGATGACTCTCTTTTGAGTCTCACTCTTCCTCTTGAAGAAATACACCCAACAATATCTTGAATAGTCATCCACAATCACTAAGCAATACTTCTTTCCTCCGATACTATCATAAGATAGTGGACCAAACGGATCTAAGTGAATGAGCTCAAGGATTCTTGTGGTGGAGATATTAGTCTTGGTTGGATGGAATTCTCCATGTTGCTTTCCAAAGGTGCAAGAACTACACGCACGATCTTTAGCAAACTTAGCCTTGGTTAGTCCTAGAACATGATTGCCACTTTGAAGGTTATGCAACATTCTCATATTGGTGTGGGCTAACCGGCTGTTTGCTGGATTTTTGTACCAAAAAAATTCCATATTATAAATATATGTAAATTAGCAAATTCCTCTCAATGACGTGTGGGGCTCACGTCATACAAAATATTAACGAAAATATCTATATAAGATATTTGGCTTATTTTATAGGATTCGTCATGCACATCGCGATGGTGCGAACGGATGAAAATCTTGAGTCGCCATTTGAAGAATACGAGCTTCAAATGTTTTGAATCGGACATGTACAAAGCTTGGCTCAATGTGCCATGTACGTACGATGCATATGCATGCATGGATTCCCAGTTTCCCATGCTTTGTCTCACATATTCTTTTTGGTCCATGACGTATGGGTCCCACCAGATACAAATATATTTTTGAAAGATATGTATGTGATATTGGACTCATTTCGCAGAGTTCATTGTCTATATCACAATGGTACAAACAGATCACAAGTTTGGTAAATTATTTGGGAAATATAAGTGTTAGAAACATGGCTACGGAAGAGATTCCAACTTGTGAGGATCGATCCGATCACCAAGCAAAGCTGCATGCATGGTCTGAGTTTAATTAGCCCAATTGTTTAATTGTGGGGCTTAATTACTTAGCCCATTTGTTTAACAATTATTAATCTAGTCGTGCACGTTCCAAGTTTGCATGAACTAGCCAGGTTTGTCAAGGACACCTATTAAACGTGATGTCGTGATGGATCAGAGCACCCCATATGCGTATATGGGCTTGGAGGCTGCACGTCCGATCGTGCGCGTGAAAATCTGCTGCACATACCTATCGTTCAAGCCAGGTAATCATATCCGGAAGATTTTAAAGCGGTAACGCCCCGTGACTTGCGGGACAAAGAAGCTATCAGCCGCCTAGGGTTTTTTGCCTATATAAACGGTTTTTTGCCTATATAAACAGGACGCACGAGAGAAGACACGGGGGGAAGGCACGCACACGCCTGCATGGCTGCAAGGCTGCGGCACTCCACACGCAGCAAATACACAGGCAACGCCGGCCATATACAGAGCACATAATAGCACAGGTCGCACGAACACAAGCCGCAAGGCACATACGCACACACGCCGGCACGGCCACTAGGCTGCGACGATCCACACGCGAGGCGAGGTCAACCCAGCCATATACTCCCTCCGTTCAACAATAGATGACTTCCACATATCTAGATATGGATGTATCTAGACACTAAACGTGGAAGTCATCTATTGTTGAACGGAGGGAGTATATAGGACGCACACGCACGCCCCGGAAAAGCACCAGCCACGAGAGATCATATAGACGTAAGGAGGCAAGGGAGACCTCATCACCGTTTTTCTCCTTGACGTAGATCCTCGGCTACACTACATACGTCTTGATCTTGGGTCGATTCGCTAGCAGCGACGATCACGAGAGAGACCATCCACGCAAACCACACCATCCACTCCAATCACGTCCTTCGGTGGCCATGGCGTCATTCGCGAGGAGGTTCTGCGATGGTAAGTGATCACCGGCTATATCCTATACCCCGATGAGATTGATGACAATAAAATTATTCTATGTTGCGTGCATCCGTTGGTCCAATTTATCGTGCAACTGACCAAAGATTACACCATCGAAGAGAGGCCATGAATCATGGTTCCCGATGAGATTGATGTCAAGAGTACATGAGTGGGTGCGGGATGTCCTCTACGGGGGTAGTCGACTGCAGCTCTGTACAAACTATGACAAGCGCACACGGCTAATACCAAGTGCAAAAGAGCATACATAAATTTCACCTTGCCTCCCACGAGGAGGAGAGATTGATCCTATGACTACACCGCTTCTCATGAGGAGGCGAAAATCATATGCAACATACATCTTGCTCCTACCAAGAAGCACGATATAATATATTCGACAAGAATCATCCGTCTTGCAAAGTGACATTTTCTCCGTCGACGTCATGGTCAGGTCTCGGTTGAGACAAAAAGACGTATTTCCATTGTTTTATCATACGTCTAGTGCCGACGGGGCAAGGCGAAATCATGGCTAAGTGTCGGCGAGGCCAAGTCACTACTTTATCTACATGTCACAAACCTATGGAAACGGACATTCCGTTGCTGAGCACCGATGAGGCGATAGCAACCCATACACGTCCGTGTTTGATGAAATCGGGGTGTTAAATGACCGGGCACCGACGAGGCGAAAGTCATCCCCTTCATCGACATATCCTATTGGTCACATCAACATGAGGATATTATACGTGATTGGGTATCGGCGAAACAAAGCCACCCGCACAACATTTTTATAAATATCACAATGCATATGGATGAGCAATCCAAATATCATGACGACCAGCAGCGCAGCTTAATCGGAGGTATTCTTTAGGCTCCACCCTACGGATGTAATTAACCGGATGCTTGCAAAAGGCTCCGGGAATCAATGAACTACGCAATCTCCTGAGTCCGATACTCCATGAGCGCGACGCAGAAGGCAAAGTAGATATAGTTCATGGGAATATGCGATTTGTATTTGTACAATCCAATGATATGAATAAAGAAAGCAGTGTTCCCATATATTGTGTTTATTATTGTCTTTTGTTATTTTATTTGCTTGTTTTATTAACAAGATGGCACGCCCGCAATTTGTACTCTTATGTACACATCTAGGAGAAACCCTAGAACCCCGGAAATAGTTTTCGCTAAAACACATTTTCTAACGAAACAAAATTGGCACGCTCAGTGGGACATTGTTCTCCTCCCATCTTTGCCGCGCTCCGAAGGTCGTCAAAATTTTATGTTCTTCTATTCATCAAATTGTCATCGGGGCAGTGCCCTAAATATCCAAGTCCTGCTCAGAGGGGTCGACTTGTGCATACTTATTGGAATAAACGGTTGCATACAATGATGTTCAAATCTTCCTTCTTTTGAAAGCACACCGTGTTGGATATGAAGTACACATTAAAGAGACTTGTGCATATAAGAGTAAAAGAGGGAAAAATATTACACTTGTTTGGCAACTTACTAGTGCAATTTGTTTATTATTAAAGTTCACAAGTTCTCGGCAATGTACTGATTAAAGGATTCCCTTGTGTATGTGAGTCCTTACCGGCAATCACCATTGAGGAGGCCATGAAGCACTCTTCAGCTTCGTCCCTCATCCAGTTCGGGTCAATGCCACCAATGGCTATCATCGAGCATGGGGGAAAGATCTATGCGCACCGGACGCAAGATCCGTCATGTCATGTTGCTGAATTCAAAAAGGAGCGTAAAGATGCAGCTCTCAAGGCTAGGGAGGACAGAAATACTTTGATGCTCAAAGCTCGCAACATGTTAGGTAGCTTGGAGAAATCCCAGGCGACCTCTAACATGTCAAAAGATAATCTGTCTGTTCAAACTTTTGAACACCAGAAAGCTGAACTCCTTGAAGGGCTTGATAAAGCCTCTTATGTTCTATCATGGTCGGTGAGCAATGCCCGATCAAGAAAAAATGCCAATGCACTGCGCAACTTCAAGAGGAAGCACAACCAAATTAAGAAAATGAGAATTCAGTTGAGCAACAATGCTACTCAAAATGACCTGCCACCTCAGGAGGGAGGAATAAAATATCCTGATCCTGTGGGTGAGACTTACACCATTTTTCCAGATCCCTTTACTAGGCAGCCACACCGGTTGAAGAAATCGGTGCGGGAAGCGATCATGAACGAGTTTTGGACTTGTACTTTGAAGAGCGTCGCTACCTTTCCAGGATGCGATCCTTCTGTTGATAATAAGCTGAACCATTTCAATCCAGCCATGCTAGTTTTGGCATGTCACATTACTGCCGGAAATGAGAAGGATGAAAATAAGTTTGATGTATTATCCAATGAGGCCCCAGCGCCTCGCTCTGATGATGTGCAACGTCAGTTGCAGCAGCTCCAAAATCAGTTGAGGACGCTGCAACAGCAAGTTCATGGCCGTGAGCCACTTTCACAAACTGGGGGCATGCCAAGCCACCATGCAATACTCCCAGTCAACATCACATAATGGCAACATGCCAAGATTTCAATCTCGTGTCCCTTATACACAAGCGCCCGAGTCATCACGGCAAGGTGAAGCTAGACGCCCTAGTTATCACACGCAACATGATCGGAGCACGTTGGCTCCACGAAGGCGGTCTCCACCACCTCCTACACATCGGCTAAGGCAACAACAACCTCCACCTCATTGGAATTCTTGGACGCGTCAAGAATGGCGGCCCAAGTCCCCAAGAGAAAACCAGCAACATCAAGAACATCGCCAAGACCACACTATATTACCGCATGCAACCTTGAGCGGGGGGCATGGGTATCAAATACCACATCCGCGGCCCATTGATCGGCGTCCTGAGAACATCCATCCTCGAGCTCCTCCTACCGTGGAAGCTCGAGCGGCTCTTCTTCCAACACCTTCTATCCCTCCAAGAGTTCCATACCCTCCTTCGGTAAACCATCATAAGCGCGATAAACGTAGAAGAAACAGACGAGCTCTTTACCAAGAACTTCAAGAACTTGTGCTCGGTAATGTTCATGTTCGAGTTAGATCGGATGGGCGTGTTCATCCTTTCTATGATAAAATCACCTTAAGGCTGTCCCCAACATTGTTGCAAGATCAGAGGTACAAGTACCTTGTTGAACGCCTTGTACCAAAACCACCACAACAAAATGAGGAAACAAGCGAGAGGCCAGAGGCGCCTCCCCATGATTCGACAGTGCCCCATCAAAGGGATACTTGTGAGAAAGAATAAGCAGTGGTCCCTCACAAGGGAACTACTAGCTTAAAGCCTAAAACCTCTGTTCAGCTCATGGAGATAGATGAGACAAGAATGCCTTCACCAACTCCCTTAGAGGATGTTGGGAAGGAAAACCATGATTTAGCACATGTTGTAATACCAGAACAAAATGCTTCATCACCATCTCACAGAAACGAGCTGCCAAACGGCCCCAGGAATCTGGCTCGACAAGGTGGAGACAATGTTGAGAAACCGAAGATAAATGGTGTTGAGGGGGAAGTTAAAAGCAATACTGCAAAGGACACAGTGATATGTGGCACTTTGAGTGAACGTAATGAACACGTTCATCAGGAAAACTGGGTTCCCCCGCCAGTTGAAAAAGAATTCTCATATCCTTCAAACGAAGAGATCGTCCCAAATCCCCTAAAGCCTCATTTTCCAAAGATTTCTTACATCTTGGGAAAGTGCGTGATTGGTTCAAGAGCTCGGAATGAGAAAATAATGATAAGGAAGCGCCATCCTCATCGGCCGCACCTTGCCTTCCGATTACAGATGCACCTTCATCACCAACGGAGGAAACACAATATTCTCGTTCTTATGTGTCACTATTGTCACGTCTTCCCCAAGACCCTGTTTTGCTCCAGCAATATATAGAGCGAGAAGGGATGGCGACTCACCTAAAATCTATCACATCACAAAGAGTTGAAAATAGCTATACTCATTCAGAAGGAGAAGAGGGTCATGCAAGGGATGATTCTGACATAGACTCTAACTCCTCATTACAGAGACTATCAGAATCTCCTCGTTACTCCGAGTTGGCACCTTCTATGGTGTCAGAGGAAGAATGCGAACTCGAAGATGGAAACACCGTACCCGCCCATGTGATCTCGGAAGAGAAAACTAGTACGGAGGATGGTGGTCCACATAATGGATCTGAAACCATATTGAATACTGATTCGGCTGCATCAGGGTCTCGTGATCAACGACTAGAGTTGCAGTTAAACTCTCAGAAACAACAGTTAGATCAACTAACAACAAAGTTTGATCAACTAGTGAAATTCCTTACTGGATCTGACCAAGGTTTACCGAATGTCGTGGCCCCAAAAGTCACGGATCCACAAATTAAAGAGTTGGAAGCTTCTAGAATGATGGAGGCCGCTAAACAAGCGCCCCAAGTTCTTACAAGTGTTGCTGTTTTACCAAATAGTCCAACAACCCAAGCAGATATGCTTAGAGATTATCATAGTATTATTGAGGACATGGTTAACAAGAAGGTGAAGCAGATCAATGTGGAGCAGACTCCTCAAAGTCCTGAAAGTGAGCTTGATAAGCCATATGAGTCATGGCATGATCTCGTGGGCTTCCCGGCAGGCTGGCATCCACCCAAGTTTCGTTAATTTGATGGAACGGGAGACGCAAGGGAACACCAAGCCTATTTTGAGGCAACATGTGGAGATACTGCTCGTAATCCTTCACTCCTATTGCGGCACTTCTCAGGTTCTTTGACAAGCGCTGCCTTTCACTTGTATAGTCGCCTTCCTGTCGTTTCTATTCCTGATTGGAAAAGTATGAAAAATCTATTTCGAGCTCATTTTGTAACAATGAAAAAAGATTTCTCAGTGGTTGAGCTTTCCCAAGTTCGATAAAAACATGATGAAAAGATTGATGACTATATAGTAAGGTTTCACAATAGCTTTGTGCGACTTGCAAGAGAAATGCACACAGAAGATGCCATTGAAATGTGCGTCCATGGAATGCAACAATATTGGTCTCTTGAGGTGTCTAGACGGGAACCTAAAACATTCAGTGCACTTAGCTCGGTAGTGGCTGCGACTAAGTTGGAGTTTGAAAAATCTCCTCAAATTATGGAGTTGTATAAGAATGCTAGTACACAAGATCATGCCAAGCGTTTCAACTCAACAGCAAAACCAAACATTATGAACAAACCCAAGACACCCAATGATGTGAATACAACCAGGGTTATGCAAGTGAATCCCGTGCCTATGTTAGGCATGAGAAATGAACCATGAGGGGCAAGGCAACGTCCCAGCCTTTAAGAGATCCTTAGGAAACAATACATATTCCAAAGAGAAATGATAAAGGGGTTCTTCAATCAAGTAATTGCGCACAACCACTTGACCTTGCCTTATCCAAAACGTCCCGATCAAGTTCACATGAAGGATAACCATTTATATTGTCCATACCATCAATATGTGGGTCATTTCATTGAGGATTGTGTTGCCTTTAAGGAATGGCTCCAACGAGCCATCGATGAGAAGAGACTTCAAATACAACCTGATGCTAGAAACCCAAACTATCATGCTGTAAATATGGTGACCGTAGAGAATGGTCCTATGTGTAAACAAGGAAGGGATACATGGGTGCCGTTGTCCCAAGTCGAGGAAAATCTATCCAACCTAAGAGTAAGCAACACGACTCTTAGGGCTAGCGATAGAGCCACAACATGCGAGGCCAAGCCATATAGGCCTTTGCTTAGAAGATCACATGAACAAGGAACGCCTTGCCTGGCTCCTTACTACCACAATCCAAAGCCGCCTAGGTGGTACAACCCAGGCCAGCGCCGCATGCCACCAAGGTTTGTTCCAAGGTCCGAGGGGGATGAGTCATACCCTCGACCAAGGATACTTCCCACCTTGGGGCAGTTCATGCCTCACACTTGGAAGAAAATATCTAGTTCTACGGAAGAGAAGACGGAGGAAGATACTCCTCAACCTTCACCAAGAAAAGCTGCATGCAATGTCATACTTGACTATTCTTCAGATACTAGCATCTCTTCTGAAGATGCAATAACACCACATGAAATAGAGGCTCTACATGCAGAAAGTGCATCGCATGAGTCTCAAGTTGAAGTGAATATGAATCTCCGAGGAGGAAACGTTTTGCAAGAGCTTCACAAAATCCAACCCAAGAAGGTTGTGGGAGGAAAAATAGGTGACCCCAAGGAGGTTGTCGCCGAAAAGCGTAATACGGAGGAGAACCCGCAGAGGGTGATGGGACATCTCCAAACATAGATTACAACATAGCAGCACACCTGAAACGCATTCCCGCACTTCTAAGTGTGTATGATGCACTAATGTTGGTGCCTGAACTTCGTCAAGCTCTTATTCAAGCTTTGGAAGACCCAAAACGCTACGAAGTAAAAATGGAAAAGCATAATATACTGTGCAACTTCTTGAGCACAAATGAGATTACCTTCACAGAGGAAGATAAAGTGATTGGAGATGATAATCATAATCGCCCACTTTATATAGAAGGCAACATTAGAAAGGCTCACTTGAGACGCATTCTCATTGACCCTGGCTCAGCTGTGAATAGCTTGCCGGTTCGAAGCTTAACTCGTGCTGGCTTCACGTTGGATGACTTGGAGCCAACTGAAGTTGTCATTTGTGGTCTCGATAATCAAGGAAGGTCGGCATTGGGCTCTATTACTCTGAAAATTCAAATGTCAACCTTTAGTTTTAAGGTGCGGTTCTTTGTTATTGAAGCAAAGACCTCATATTCAGCACTGTTGGGTAGACCATGGATACACAAGTATCAAGTAGTCCCCTCTACACTACACCAATGCTTAAAATTTGTGGATGAAAGTGGTGAACAACACCGCATAGCCGGTAATCCAAATCCTTACACCATCCAAGAAGCACATCATGCTGATGCGAAATATTACTTCCCGAGCGAGGAACCGCAAACCCAACAAGGAAGGGTGGCCCCTCCCGTAGATATACTCATTACACCCAACTCCATCCCTTCTTTGGGAACCGAGTCCTTAGGAAACCACATTTCCTCGAGAAAATCCTCAGGTAGAGGTCGCAGGAGAGGACGAACCTCGATGGCAATGCCTCGCAATTATGGTCGCTCCTATTTAGGCAATGTGGAATTCCCCACTGCTACACTACAAACACCATCACCCTTGTCGAGTGTGGAAGCTTCCGCTGCAGCTCCGCTCGTATTGAGGTTTGTCTCCGAGCCTTCTAATGTTCATGGTCTTTAATAAAGATTCTTTCACCCTTTTAACAATGTCTCCACCTGACACTATATTTAATACAAGATATGCGTGTGCAGGAGTTCCTAAACTCCTTAACAGCGCGGGCAAAGCACCCTACCCCATTGTGCTACAGTTGCTCACAACTGAAGGTTCCACGCCATCGGAAGGAACTGTAAAGAAAAGGTTTGAGGAGATAGAGAAATCAAGGGGAGCTATACTTAAATAGCCCCCGTCCATGAATGTATCAGTAACAATGCCATTGGAAGTCCGTTTGGTCCCTAGACAACACAGAAGTTCTGACCCTACCCTCTTTTATAAGGTACCACGGTCACAACCTTGTGACTTTATACTTAATATTTCTCCCTCTTGCTTTGGCATTGATGTAGTTTCAAACTTCTATGAAAGCAGAACCTAGAATGGTTCGCTTATTGGAAAAAGCAGGAATTAAACTCCAAACAAATTTCAGGTTACCGTCACCACCCGCCATTTGCGAGGAGTGGTGGGAACAAGACGAGAAGCTTGTTAAGAGTAAGAAGAAGACACAACCAAAGTACGGCTTGGGCTATATTCACTCTGAATCTTGTGAAAACAAGGACGAAGAGTATGGCGTTGTGCAACATTTTACATGTCATATGACTTATGTATATGATTCTCAAGATGATGGAAAGAAAAAACCGACATCTCACGTGGATGATGGTACTTATTTCTATCAAACCTCACACCAACCTCGTTCTTTCTATGCCGCTCTAAATGCACATGATGGAATAAAAAATGAAAATTATCTTCTATCTCAGGTTCATAGAGCCATGCCAATTAATCAAGGAGAGGTTCTTGATGCGGCTCCCGCCCCTCTACAGCTTGAGGATGGTGGGCAATGCACTATTGATGAGCTCATCGAGATTAATTTGGGTACGAAGGATGACCCACGCCCTACTTTCGTCAGTGCCTCTCTCACACTGCAAGAACGTGAAAGTTACCGAGAATTCTTGATAGAGTTTCGGGACTGCTTTGCATGGTCATATAAAGAAATGCCAGGGCTTGACCCCCCAGGTTGCCACTCACAAGCTAGCGATTGATCCCCAGTTCAGGCCAGTAAAGCAGCAACCACGCCGCTTTCGCTCAGAACTACAAGATAGTATCATCTCCGAGGTGGACAAACTCATCACCGCCGGCTTCATAAAAGAGGTTACGGTTCCTTTTCCTTCATGGACGGATCATCTGGTTATAATCAAATTAAGATGGATGAGCACGATGCAATTGACACTGCCTTCCGAACGCCCAAGGGGAATTTCTATTATACTGTAATGCCTTTTGGACTAAAAAATGCAGGTGCAACATATCAACACGCTATGACTTATGTTTTGGGAGACCTTATCCATGACTCCGTGGAATGTTACGTCGACGACATGGTTGTCAAAACCAGAGATCGCTTGCAGCATCAGGATGATCTAAGAGTCGTCTTTGATCGTTTGAGGAAACATCAACTCAAGATGAATCCTCTAAAATGTGCCTTTGCCGTACAATCTGGTCTATTTTTGGGTTTCATTGTGCATCACCGTGGCATTGAGATCTCACCGAAGAACATTAAAGCAATACGAGACATGCCGCCACCTAAGAACTTGAAAGAGTTAAAATATTTACGAGGTCATTTGGCGTACATACGTCGTTTTATATCTAACCTCTCAGGGCGTACCCAACCCTTCACGAGACTGATGAGGAAAGGTGTACCCTTTGAATGGGACGAGCAATGTCAAAACGCGCTTGAAAGTATTAAGAAATATCTATTAAACCCTCCTGTCTTAGCCGCTCCAACTAGAGAACGACCACTTATTCTTTATATTGCTGCCCATCCCTCCTCGGTTGGTGCACTACTGGCTCAACATAATGATGAAGGGAAAGAAGTAGCATGCTACTATCTGAGTGGCACTATGGCTGGTGCTGAGCACAATATATGGGAGTGAGGCTGTTCTTCCTCTAGAGGTGGAAATTCCATCCCTAAGAGTGGCCATACATGATGATATTACCCAAGATGAACAAATTCGGCTACGATTTCAGCAGCTGGATTCCTTGGAAGAAGACCGACTCAACGCGCTCCAAGATTTAGACCTATATCGCTGAAACATGGTACACACATATGATAAGCTCGTTAAACCACGAGTTGTCCATAAGGGAGAACTAGTTCTTGTACTTAGGCGCCCCATTGTGGTAAAAGGTAAAGTGAAAGGAAAACTTGAGCCTAAATGGGAAGGGCCATTTTTCATTGAGCAAGTGTACGATGGCGGTGCTTACCAGCTGATCGATCAACATGGTGAACGCCCAATGCCACCTATCAATGGGAGGTATCTAAAGAAATATTACGCGTGATCATTTCCGCATACCGACATTTCTCTCTCTCATTTGTTTTCCTTTTTTCCTCTCTTTGTTGTCTTCGCTTTAAAAAATGTTTTATTAAACCATGGACTATCAGGTCCTACATTAAAATGGCTTTCCCCAATCACACAAAGCTCGTGACTGATGATTTGGCTGCCCTATGACTTGTCTAGTGGAAGCACGGTGTAAATCGTGGTAAGTGGAGTGACACCTATACCCACAACCCACAACACACAACACACCATATATGTTCCGAGAGGCAGCAGATGAGACTACTTGGGAGACTTCTGAGTAATGAGGTCCCATAACCCCATGATTCTGGATGTGTCTCGGGTTCGTAGAACCACCTCGCCCCAGGGAAGATCCTAGGAAAAGATCAGGAAATGGCTGCCTAATCCAACATAAGTTGGACTTGGTGTGTAGCCACTTGGCAACCCTGGGGTGTGCCACCAAAAAGCCCCACATAATATGCCTGAGGGTTTTTAGTCCACCAAGGTGGATGGCTACCTTCCAAGTTCTCAAGGTGGTTCCCCGAAGAAATGTCAATGATCTTCCAGCAAATTCGAGCAATCAAGCTAATGAAGCAAGTCCAAAAAAAAAACATCATGAAGTAAAAAAAAGGTCATACAAGCAATCCTCATAGAAAGAAAGTCTCCATAGGCTCCAAGCAAGACCATCGGTTCTGGGAAGTAAGGGGATCATTGGAAAGAAGGCGGTTCGTAGTCATTCACCACCCCTCATCAAAGGAATGATAAACTTTTACAAACTGTTGTCCCAAAACCAGTTATCCTAACTCCCCCTCACCCACATTTTCTGCGTTCTTGAGGCATGGAAGGAAGCGTGGTGGAGCTATGTGGTTACTCATTGCCCCGATGGGCTAGGGTACGATTCTTTGTTGCCTCTCGGGATCACCCCAAGCACATCACCCCCATGCACACACATACACACATGAAACGGAAGGTTATTGAATCATAACCGTCATGGTTCTTCGACGGTTCCCAATGACTAAGTCCTTCGTCAGCCTTTTCTGATGTTACACCCATAGCTAGCGTTTAACGGAAAAGCCAAAATCTCCAATAAAACAAAAAAAAACCTTTGTTTTGCTTTTCGTGGTTTTGTTTCTTCCATGTGTTTCTTATGTGTGCTAATGATCCATGACATTTCTTAACGAGACTTGTGCAACTACTTCTATACTAAAACAACATTGCCCGACGCATGCAAGATGTCATTGTTGGTCGTTCAACTACTACAGGCTACACCAACGTATGTATCGCCGCTGGGGGTATTTTGCCTCCACTGATCATATCAACCACGCTGGGGGCATTTTCCCTCCACTAATCATATCAACCACGTTGGGGGCATTTTCCCTCCACTAGTCATACCAACCATACTCTGGGGGCACCATTGGTTGCCTAGTTCATCTACATTATCGACGACATTCCGACACTTCAACTATTGGGAGCAGCAAGGTGCACCAGTGCGGCAAGTGCTAAGTTGTGGAACCCCTCGTGTCTGATGGCCGGCATCGTTCATTTTTTTTTTTACGATCGCATCAAACTCGGGAACCAATTTATGGGAGCAGTACAACACGCCATTGCGGTCAGTTTCGACCTGTGAAACCCTTCGAGATGGATGGCTGGCACCAATTACCATTTTATGGTCGCATCTTACTTGATAAATTATTTCTTCAAACGCTTACACCATCGGCTGGCACCATGTTGTATTTGGTCGCGATGAGAATAAATAAAAGCATGATTTCTATATGGCATGAATATTTCGCCATATTACTTCGTAATTCTACTCGCCCTTGTCGGTGTTTATTGTATAATGGCATGGTATTGCGCCATCAAATAAAAGAAGTGTTTGTGTACAAATTTTACTTTGACATATATGGTATGAATGTTTCACCATATATTGTCATAATCGCTCTTGAGCAGGCCAAGACCTTATTCGAATGCAATATGGTTGCGTTAATAAAGTCTCACGGGTTTCATCCTTCTTATTTCTTTCTCTTTCGCCAAGTCTAGTCCCCGCTGCTTCGCCGCACGCACTATACTTGGCGGGGGGATTTGTTTGATGGATTTTTGTACCAAAAAAATTCCATATTATAAATATATGTAAATTAGCAAATTCCTCTCAATGACGTGTGGGGCTCACGTCATACAAAATATTAACGAAAATATCTATATAAGATATTTGGCTTATTTTATAGGATTCGTCATGCACATCGCGATGGTGCGAACGGATGAAAATCTTGAGTCGCCATTTGAAGAATACGAGCTTAAAATGTTTTGAATCGGACATGTACAAAGCTTGGCTCAATGTGCCATGTACGTACAATGCATATGCATCCATGGATTCCCAGTTTCCCATGCTTTGTCTCACATATTCTTTTTGGTCCATGACGTGTGAGTCCCACCAGATACAAATATATTTTTGAAAGATATGTATCTGATATTGGACTCATTTCATAGAGTTCATTGTCTATATCACAATGGTACAAACATATCACAAGTTTGGTAAATTATTTGGGAAATATAAGTGTTAGAAACATGGCTACGGAATAGATTCCAACTTGTGAGGATTGATCCAATCACCAAGCAAAGCTGCATGCATGGTCTGAGTTTAATTAGCCCAATTGTTTAATTGTGGGGCTTAATTACTTAGCCCATTTGTTTAACAATTATTAATCTAGTCGTGCACGTTCCAAGTTTGCATGAACTAGCCAGGTTTGTCAAGGACACCTATTAAACGTGATGCCGTGATGGATCAGAGCACCCCATATGCGTATATGGGCTTGGAGGCTGCACGTCCGATCGTGCGCGTGAAAATCTGCTGCACATACCTATCGTTCAAGCCAGGTAATCATATCCGGAAGATTTTAAAGCGGTAACGCCCCGTGACTTGCGGGACAAAAAAGCTACCAGCCGCCTAGGGTTTTTTGCCTATATAAACGGTTTTTTGCCTATATAAACAGGATGCACGAGAGAAGGCACGGGGGGAAGGCACGCACACGCCTGCATGGCTGCAAGGCTGCGGCGCTCCACACGCAGCAAATACACAGGCAATGCCGGCGATATACAGAGCACATAATAGCACAGGTCGCACGAACACAAGCCGCAAGGCACATACGCACACACGCCGGCACGGCCGCCAGGCTGCGACGATCCACACGCGAGGCGAGGTCAACCCAGCCATATACTAGGACGCACACGCACGCCCCGGAAAAGCACCAGCCACGAGAGATCATATAGACGTAAGGAGGCAAGCGAGACCTTATCACCGTTTTGCTCCTTGACGTAGATCCTCGGCTACACTACATACGTCTTGATCTTGGGTCGATTCGCTAGCAGCGACGATCACGAGAGAGACCATCCACGCAAACCACACCATCCACTCCAATCACGTCCTTCGGTGGCCATGGCGTCATCCGCGAGGAGCTTCTGCGATGGTAAGTGATCACCGGCTATATCCTATACCCCGATGAGATTGATGACAATAAAATTATTCTATGTTGCGTGCATCCGTTGGTCCAATTTATCGTGCAACTGACCAAAGATTACACCATCGAAGAGAGGCCATGAATCATGGTTCCCGATGAGATTGATGTCAAGAGTACATGAGTGGGTGCGGGATGTCCTCTACGGGGGTAGTCGACTGCAGCTCTGTACAAACTATGACAAGCGCACACGGCTAATACCAAGTGCAAAAGAGCATACATAAATTTCACCTTGCCTCTCACGAGGAGGAGAGATTGATCCTATGACTACACCGCTTCTCATGAGGAGGCGAAAATCATATGCAACATACATCTTGCTCCTACCAAGAAGCACGATATAATATATTCGACAAGAATCATCTGTCTTGCAAAGTGATATTTTCTCTGTCGACGTCATGGTCAGGTCTCGGTTGAGACAAAAAGACTTATTTCCATTGGTTTATCATACGTCTAGTGCCGACGGGGCAAGGCGAAATCATGGCTAAGTGTCGGCGAGGCCAAGTCACTACTTTATCTACATGTCACAAACCTATGGAAACAGACATTCCGTTGCTGAGCACCGATGAGGCGATAGCAACCCATACACGTCCGTGTTTGATGAAATCGGGGTGTTAAATGACTGGGCACCGACGAGGCGAAAGTCATCCGCTTCATCGACTTATCCTATTTGTCACATCAACATGAGGATATTATACGTGATTGGGTATCGGCGAAACAAAGCCACCCGCACAACATATTTATAAATATCACAATGCATATGGATGAGCAATCCAAATATCATGACGACCAGCAGCGCAGCTTAATCGGATGTATTCTGTAGGCTCCACCCTACGGATGTAATTAACCGGATGCTTGCAAAAAGCTCCGGGAATCAATGAACTACGCAATCTCCTGAGTCCGATACTTCATGAGCGCGACGCAGAAGGCAAAGTAGATGTAGTTCATGGGAATATGCGATTTGTATTTGTACAATCCAATGATATGAATAAAGAAAGCAGTGTTCCCATATATTGTGTTTATTATTGTCTTTTGTTATTTTATTTGCTTGTTTTATTAACAAGATGGCACGCCCGCAATTTGTACTCTCATGTACACATCTAGGAGAAACCCTAGAACCCCGGGAATAGTTTTCGCTAAAACACATTTTCTAGCGAAACACCAGCGATGACAAAGCCACCCCACATCAACTTTAGCCATTAGACATGTCGCGGCACACGTGTTTCCTTTAGAGAAGTCCACTACATACATGCCGTTCTCGACAAATCCAACAAAGGCTACTTTAAGAGTTTTTCCCAAGTGACAATCACATTCTCTTTATTAAAGAAAGAGATAAAACCATAATTTGCAAGTTGAAGAACGGACATCAAGTTATAACCAAGAGACTCAACAAGGAGAACATTCTTAATTGATAAATCATTTGAGATAGCGATCTTGCCTTGTCCCAATACGTTAAGTTCGGAATTGTCACCAATAGTGACGCAATTGAGATGAGATAATGGAGGTTCAATATTGCTCATTGCGTCATTGCTTCCGATCATATGTTGGGATGCACCACTATCCACCGTCCATCTACCCGACCCGGAAGCACTTCCCTACAAGAGATCAATTTCTTGATTTAGGTACCCATCCTTCAATGGGTCCTCTTTTGTTAGTCACAAGGGTCTTAGGAACCCAAATAGTCCAATGATAATCATCACCATAAGAAGTACCAACGTATTTAGCATAAACATGACCATCTCTAGATTTCATAAGAACATAAGAGGGGTTATATTATCCGGCAAAGTTGTTGTGAGTGATGCTCCCCCTAGAGGTATCATCGCCCACCACGGCGTTGGTATACTTCTCCTTGATCACCTCTCCCTCTTTCACAAAGACAACATTCCGTGAGGGAGAGGTGGCCTCCTTGGTTTTCTTCTTTGACTTGGCAACGAAGCCAAGTCCTTCCTTTCCCTTCTTGGCTTCTTGAGAGCTTATGGCGTCATTGAGAATTTTCTCTCTTCCTACAATGTTAGTAGTAGTACAAGAGGTAGGCATGATAACAATACTATTAGAGGAGGAAGTCACTTGCTTATTAGATTGTTGAGCTAGGAGCTTATTTCGGGACGTGGTGAGCTTGTCATGGATTTCTTTAAGAGACGTGAACTCCTTTTCTAGTTTTCCATGACGCTCAACAAGTTCCTCAGAAGCTATCCGTAGCTTCAACTCGTATTCTTCAAAGATTTTAAGTAAAACACGAGATTTTTCATTATCCTTCCTAAGTTTGGAAACACTAATAGCATAAGTCTCTTCTAAACTAGATAGTCTCTCTTCAAGAGAGGCTCTCAAGGATGTTTCTTTCTCAAGAGATTCTACAAGCTCATTGTCATGATTCTCATGACCACCACCATAGCTTTCTAAGGTCGTGATGATCTCTTCCTTCTCATCTATGATAGAGTTAGCATCATCAAGTTGCCTCAAGAGGGTCTTTACCTTTTCCTTGGTTTCACCTTCAAGACTACATAGCCAAGAGCTAAGATTCTTGGTCTCCTCATCATCCACAATGGTTTCAACACAATCCAATAATGAGGGAGAACTAGTAGCAATAGACTTGGAGGTGGAAGATATTACCGCGGTGGCTTTTGCCATGAGACATGTAGGTCGGACTAATGCCTTCTCATTGGGGGATTCGAATAGAGAGACCGATGAAGAGGAAGTCATAGCTATGGCGACGTGGGCCACACCTACGACTTCATCTTCTCCTTCATCTCTGGAGTAGTATGTTTCCAATGTAGGGCCTTCTTGAACATATAGAGCCCTTGGGACTCTTCTCGCGAGATTCTCGTTTTGTGGAGCTTTGTTCTTGTACTTTAGAACAAGCTTCCCTCCATTCTCTTCTCTTGGCTCAAAAGGACACTCCTTGACGAAGTGATTTGCACTTCCAAAATTGAAGCATGTCTTTGGCCGCTCCCCCTTCTTCTAGTAGATCTTGTTTCTTGAAGGTCTAGGAGCACCGGCCTTGTGAGCCTCCCATCTCTTCCAATAGTCATGCATGGCAAGAGCAATACACTTGTAAGCACCCTTGTATGTGTCTTCATAATCCTCATCATCCTCATCTACTTCCTCTATCCGAGCAACCGCCTTGGACTTCAAGGCGAGGTTGGGAGACTTTCCAACTCTTCTTGAGCGAGCGAGAGCATCATCCGCGCTCTTGTGAGATAGGGATATGGCTATGAACTCGCTAAGAACAACAGTTGAGTTGAGGGAGTTGTAGTCCGATCTTGTACGGATGCTCGTGGAGAGGTTCTTCTCAAACGGAGTTATGGCCTTGACAAACTTCCTCTTGATCCACTCATCGGAGATATCCTCTTTTCCAAAATCCCTCAATTGGTTGCCAAGAGTGACAACTCTTCTATATAGTTCTTCGGGACTCTCATCTTCAAGCATAACGAAGTTCTCGGACTTGTCGAGAGCCACATCATACTTGGAGGATTGAATGCTAGCATTGCCTTGAAACAAAGTGTCAAGTTTATCCCAAGCTTCCTTGGCGGTCTTGATACCGCGGATGTGTTCAAGATGCTCTCTTGGGAGAGCCTTCTGGATAGTGACAAGAGCGGTCTTGTTGAGTTGAAATTCCACATCTTCTCTTGGAGTCAAGTTGCTTGCATCGTGGGGATGAAATCCATGGAGAACACTTCTCCACAAGGCGGTGCAAGACCCTGAAATATGAGACTCCATATCGAACTTCCAAGAAGAGAACTCGTTAGTGTTAAGCATGGGAGGAAGTCCAACATTTAGAATGTGTGGCATTGTGGCAATGGGATGGATAGTGTCATAATTGTGAGGTGGTGGTACTTTTGAGTTAGACCCCGAACCGTTAGCCGATTGAGACTTGGAGCCTTCGGAGCTCCCACCGCTCTTAGCCTTTTTATCGGCTTTTGCCTTGGCTTTCGCCTTGGCTAAGACAATGTTAGCTTCCATTTCGGCGATATCCGGAATGGAATCTTCATCCGAGCTAACATCCTCGGCGGTGAGAGGTGGTTCCTCAAGCTCCTTGGTTTTCCCCATCACGGCCTCCAACATTTTCTTTATGCTAGAAACCTCCAAACCAACACTAGAGCTAACCTTGGACAATTCGGTTTGGAGGGTTCCAACCGTTTCTTGTAGGTTAGTTATAGTGTCGGTCATTTTGGCGATTTCCGCACTAGAACCGTCGGGCGCATTTTCATTGACCATTATACTCTTAGGCGGTTAAGCCCTTAGCAAGAGCCTAGGCTCTGATACCAATTGAAAGTGCACTATGGTCAACTATAGGGGGGGTGAATAGGTTGAGTACCAATTTTTCTTCTTTTCCTTTTAATTATGGCTAAGCAAGATAAAGTAAGGTTCTCTAGATGTGCAACTAGGTGAGCAAGCTAAGTGATACAAGATAAGATCCGCAACGAAAATAAAACGAAAGGCAACAGGATAAACCACAAGTGTAAACAAGGAGACAAGGATATGTTTCCCGTAGTTCCTTCTCAAGAGAAGTATGTCTACGTTGGAGAGGTGGGGAGCCACCTAGGCGCTCCTCAATAGCACGGTTGTGCACACCTTATTCTCCTTGAGCTTCTCCGGTGAGGGAAATTCTCGTATGAGGTCGACTTGAAGGCGTTGACCAAACCCTTACATGAGCTCGAGGTCACTCCACAAGATGGATGGAGGCTCTCAAGCAATCCGAAACTTCTTGCAACAAGGTGAAAGCTACAAGTACAAGATCTACTAAGGTTTCTAGGCCTCAAGTAGGATTCTAGATCTACTACGATGTGGTGGATGGATTTGAAATTCCTTTGGTGGAAGTGTGGATCTAGGTCTCCTCTAACTCTCCACAAAGTATGGGAGTGTTTGGATGGTTGGAGAGGGAGATCTAGGAGGTTGAAGCTTTCATTAATGGCTAGGAGAGAGAATAGGAAAAAGCTTAGCATTTATGAGATAGGGGAAGGGGTATTTATAGCTCCTCCCAAAGTGGCCGTTGAGCAGATCCCGCAGCACCGGAGGCTCCGGTGGTTTTACCGGAGGCTCCGGTGGTCTTTGTATGCGCGCAGCCGCGCAGTCCATTTTCCCTTAGCGCTGTATCCTGTGGGCGGAGGCTCCGTCCACCGGAGGTCACCGGAGGCTCCGCTCGGGCCTCCGCTCATATCCTCCCGAACGCTATTTTGGCGGAGGCTCCACCGGAGGCCAGCCCCCCAGTGGGGGTGGTGGAGCTAGCGGAGGCTCCGGTGGTTTTACCGGAGGCTCCGCCCTGACCTCCGCTCTTCTCCTCCCGAACGCCATTTTGGCGGAGCCCACACCGGAGCCCAGCGCCTGAGCTGTGCTGGAAAAAGCCTGGGGCGGAGGTTTTGGTGGTTTCACCGGAGCCTCCGCTGCATGCAAAAATACTTTCCCAGCTTTGTCATTTTGAGCTCTTTTCATTCCAAACAAAATTGTATCCCATAGAGAATGTATACTTGATGAATCTGGGCATTTTCATGAAACTCTTTTGCCATAAATATGTGTATCTGATTATTTGGTGAGCAGAGGATGGTTACAGCATTTGAGATATATAGAAAACAATTATTAGTCTATAGATTTTGCCGATCGAGACTCCCATCATAGTGTTGAATCTTCCTTGGCAACAGAAATGAAGTTGGGCAGCTCTAAGATTGCTTTGCACGGTCTGCTCTCCAGCTCCCACTGTCCTTGTGCGCAAACCGTGAGGCGCGAGTCACCTTTACGCTATGATGAGGCAGCACGCTGTGGTGGGCATGGTTCACCCTCGGCTCCACAGCATCATAATACCGCCGGCCGATGCCGACTGTAAGCCGGTGATTTTTGGGCCACAAAGACATGTCCAGATAAACCCTCCTCCGATCGCCCGTCCTCCGTGCCAAGGATGTATGCCTAGCGGCATCCTCCGATTCACTGTCGCTGGAACTTGAGGACAGGCAGTCTTCGATGTCGTGGGTGTGCGAGCGTCTTTTCCGTTTTCGTCACGCGTTCCTCATTTTGTGGCAGGCGAAGGAGCAGCCATTGGTACAAGCGGAGAAGGAGCAGGAGAAGAAGGAGCAGACGATTGTGAGGATGACGTGGCAGACGCAGGCGCAGAGGCCCAGCTTGTAGACGAGGTAGAAGAAGAGCATGACTGCATATATGTCGAGGAAGGTGTCATATGTAATGTGAGCAGTAGGTGTGGATTAAGCAGGCATGTGTGCGTATAATTACCTAGGTAGAGAAGGAAGAGCATGGCGGCCGTCTTGGCGAGGCAGAAGTTGTCGATGTAGCAGACAACGTCCCACGTCGGAGTCTAGTTAGGTTTGGGGAAAGGTATAGTAGGTGATGGTGGTGGATATGACTTATGATTATATACATGCAGGTCTTGCCGGAGAGGAAGTCGAGTGGTTTAGCGAGGATGTCGGCGATGACTTTGGTGAAGTCTGATAACAGAGAGTCGACGATGTTCCACATGAATCAAATCCTTCCCTGCTCCCTGGTTACTTCACTAGTGGAGTATGTATTGACTATTGAGTGAATCTGTACTTCACTACCAGAGCGGTTAATTTGCCTGAATCAGATTCATCATCAGAGAGACCAACCAACCTTCTTCGCAGTGCAACTGCAAGTATAGCGATAAAACTAGAATGATGATTCGCCGTAGCCAGGGTTTGCTGCTGCTAGTCCGCAAATCCTAATCACATCGCCCGACACAAGATACGGCCGGCCACTACGGAAAAGAGGAACTTGAGCATGGAACGCTAGTACTACAAAAACGGACATCTGCTAGTAGATAAGCGAAACCGTCTCTTAATACATTCATCAATCTCTTCACAGCACAGGCATATACTGCTAAGCATCTCACACGGTGGATGTTCCTCATTCCATGGCCATACCAAGACCTATCAACCAAACAAATTTAACCTTCTTCACCTACGCCCCACTCTCTCTACACTCCACACACACACACACACCATGCTAGCTTACATTACAGCACCAACATATATGTCTCCCTACCACAAAAATGCTCGCTGCCCTACGCGTGCATCTCTAGCACATTCTCCAAAATCCCACCACAAACTTGCATCACATCTACCATTCACGGCAGAGGGTCAAGCACATATTCAACTCAATACGTGTCCTCTCTCATCATCAGCTGACATCGTCGTCGCCGTGCAGTATCGACTCGAGGAGGGCCTCTTCCTCCTCCTGAACACCACCAACAACAAACAACCAGAGTCCAACAGACCCCCGAAACAACAATAATCAGCACACACTTTCATCAATAACCAGCACTAGAGGGAAGCTAAGTAGAATGGAATCGGTCGCTGGCTGGGCTGCGTACCACTAAAGCCGTGAATTCCGTCTCTTCGTCGATGGCGCTCACGATGTTGGGGTCGTCCATGAGATCCTGTTCAAAGAACACCGTGAGTAAGCAAGTATTTTCCTGTGGTTCAAAATGCAAACTGCCTCGACATTGCACTGCCAATCATGAAGACATTGTTCAGGGTTATATGAATGAGTGCTTACATCTTCAGCAATGCGTAGCACACCGTCTTTGTCCTGCAGAAACACATGTCAGAACATCATGTGCAACTTCTTTCCATTAAGGCCTTCAAAAGCAACAACAACCAACATACCTTGACCGCGACAAAAAGAAGAGGATCCACTGGTGTATAGATCATATAGTGTGCACCGTCCTGCAATTCACTGCCACCAGTCACAAACATGCTAATGAAATACCAAAAACATGTAGAGTGGCACTGCCACGAATAGGTCATGTTAATTTTTTTTTTTGGGGAGAATTATGTTAATTGTTCTGGGAAGGCAAATAAAGTACAGTAATGGCATCAGGTCTACTTTGTCCAAATTTGATTCTTTGATCACAGCCACCCAAGAAGATAAGGAATCAACTTGCGCACCAGATTGAAGTTGCAAATCTCTACACCTTCAAAAGGTGCCTCGCCGCTACCACCACTAGAATCTGCAGTTTTATATATAAGAAATCAAAGAATAACCTATACAAGAAGATCAAATAAGAGATATAAATACTTTTGGAGATGTTGCATATGCTATTAGTCTAGGATCATTTCTTACACTTTTGGTGGTGGTGATAAGTTATGATATAGACCTTACCTTTGTAAACAACATTATCTTTTTGAAAATTATATACCTTATTGTTCATAGCTGAGAAGATATCATGGAAACCTTTTTTGACAAGCAGGAACCTATTTTGGGAAGGATAATACAACACAGGCAAGTGGTTTTAGTTACCATGGAATTCTTGAATGGCATCCTCAGGAAAGCAGAAACCACCTCGCGCTGTATAACAGAATCTGAAACAGAGAGCGAGAGATATAGTGTCAGGTCTGTCACATAAGCAATGGCATGGTTTAAATTACACTGCATTCGTAACGCCCTTAAAGTTTGCATTTATGTGGTGCTTCTGTGATCCTTACCCACTTTCTACAAAATGCATATGCACTCTAGCAAGGGCATAAGCAACAGATGGAATGATCTGCTTAATCTGGTCATCGTCAACCTACAAAAGTAGCTATGCATCAGGCATTTGTTTATTTACGAAAAATATTCGAGTTCTTTTAGCATCAATTGCAAGTGTGTTTTCAGTACAAACGAGACAAGTTCTCAATGGAACTGAAAAGGCAGGAACCGGAGACATACAGCAATCCAGCCACTGAAGTTTGTGCTCTTGAGCACCTGCACGGGCCTGAAAGAAGGAATCGAAACTCACACAGAGAAAGAAGAGGGGAATCACTTATGAACATTCTAACTACGAGTATATAATAGTGTGCTGGTTACATGTCAACTGGGCACAGAAGCAAGCACTCGTCATCTTGCGTGCTACTGAACACCCTCCGGATTATGCACTCCAATGGACGATTATTTGCGTCATCTATCTGCAGAGAGTTAGAAATGGAGAGAATGATGAGAGCAGAAATTCGCAAGACTGCCATGGTCTACAGGTCTAGGTAGGACGAAACTGGATGTGGTGCAACTGACGATGGTGACGATGCGCTTGGAGGCGGCGGCAATGCACCTGCCCTGGTCGTCTAAAACGAAGCCGGCGGGCGGCTTGGGCATGGCGCCACCCGCCCGTGTCCCCCCGGCGAACCTCCCCTCCTCCTCCTCCTCCTCCTCCTCGTAGTCCCTGTACTCCGCCTCTTCGTCGAACTCATCCTGTTGCCGCAGAGGGACGGCAGCGCGCGGTGGTCCCCTGGGAGGCGCGCGGCCAGGTGAATCCCTGGGCGGTGGCGGGCGGCCGGGTGCACCCCTGGGCGGCGCGCGGCCGTGGTGGCGGGTAGGCGCGCCAGGAGGGCCACGACTCCTGGGCGGACCTCGTCCATAGCCTCCCTGGTCGTCGTCTTCGTCGTGAAGCCTTGGGGGCGGCCCGCGGCGGCGGTTCTGCGAGGGAGGGCCCCTGTTCCTGGGCGGCGGCCGGGAGCGTTGCTGCCGCGGCGGCGCGGCGCGGACGGAGACGGACCGCCGCGGCGGCACGGCGCCACACGAATGAGCGCTGGAGAGCTGGGACACGCGGGGGATAGCAGTCCCCATGGCCATTGCCAAAGCCGCCATATCCTTTTGCTCGACAGGTAGAAGACGAGATAGAGGGAGAGATTTTTTTTTGTTTTGTTTTGCGAATGATAGAGTGAGAGATATCTGCTGACCCGTGACAGTGATGCCGCGGTGGATGCTCATGGGCCTCATTTGGGCTTGAGCTGTAGAGCCCCCACCCATTACTCGCACAGATTCCCCTAAAAAAAATTACTCGCACAGATCGGCGTCGTCGGCGGCTCCTGCTCTCTCTCTCTCTCTCTGACCACCGCCACGACACAAGTACAGAGCAATGTCGTCGAAGCTGCAGCTGCCGGCCGACGACAGCGTCACGCTGATCGTCACGCACTCCAACCTCACCAACTTCTCCTCCGACGTCCGCGTCTCTCAGCAGGTACCACCTGAACCTATCATCCACCTGGATCTCATCGCGGTTCCCCGACGCTTGTCGCTAATGGCCGCGCGCTGCGGATCTCTCGCTCCCAGATCACCGTCGAGGCGCTCAAGGAGAAGCTATGGAAGAAAACCGGCACCGCCGTTGCCTCCATGCGCCTGGAGCTGCGGGACGAGACCGGCGCCAGGGTCGCCGACCTCGACCGCGACGCGGCGCCCCTCGGCGCATTCTCGCCCTACGACGGGTGCGTCCGTCCCCAACTCGCATCTCCTCTTGCCACATCCTCGTGTCTCTCTACCTACTGCTCTTGATCTGATGATGGTCTGCTCTCAAGGTACCGGCTGCACATCGTTGATCTTGACCCCGCCTCGGTGACCTCCGGTGGTTGGTTGGAAGACACTTCGCTCGTCGAGAAGTACACCATATCGGATGAAGCATATGACAAGCTCGGCAGTAAGTGCATTCTTTACAAATGCTTAGAGTTAGAGACCCCTCGATATAGTTCGGTGTATTCTATGCAAATGCCCTAGAGACCTGTTGCTGATGTACTTCTAACTTATGTATTAGTAGCAAACAAGTCGAGAACTGCAAGAGGTACCAAATTGCGCCAACAATCTGCTGCTCTTGCCCGTGTAAAAAAAACTGCTGCTCGTGCTATCACACTAATTTGGCACAGATGCCTGTTATTATGGCCTAAAAATGAAATTTACTACTGTCTTTATAGCAGGGACATGATGCTTTAGCAATATGGGCCAAACTGGCTATGTTCATTGTCGACCCCTGTGAAACATATGGATATGGTGACACGCTCTTTGATATCCGTAGAATAGATGATAACATCTAACCTTTGTGCAGCAAACTTTCGAAAGTTCAAAGAGAAGATGGTGTCGAAAAACCCTATATCGGATGATAAACAAGTAAGTTGCTCACGTTCTGGACTACTCTGTTCCCTTCTTCTTCAGCTTGCTTTGCTTACTCTATCCTGGTCCTACTTAGCAGTCAGACAATCAGATGGAGGAATTGTGTGCCAATATCAAGGTCAGTTAATTTTCTTTACACGTGTGCATTAGTTAGCTCTTAACACACTGTATACAATGGAATATTGCCAACTAATCTGCTTCAAGCCCCAACTGTCTTAGTTTCCTACCGTTGCTGTAATTTCTTCATCTAGAAATAACCATGATTACATGTATGAATCTGTGACCAAATGAGCTTTACAAATTGTTACATTGGCTGGATATGTGATTTCTCTTTTCATAGTGCATCCTGGTAACTTTAAAGGAATATATGTGGACATCCTTGTGTGCTCTTCGACTGTATCAGCTATTCAGTGTATTGCAGTGTATATTTCCTTCTAGTAGCTCCTTGGTTAGACTAGTAGTTTCGACAAAGAACAATAGCACCCCCCTCGCAAAATATGACTATCCAACAGTGTGGGCTGACAAGGAAGACGAAATTGGACCAAGATAATTGATGAATTATTATAAACAGGGTACTCTGCTTTCAGAGGCATGTTCATGTAGTAAATATTCGTCCTTTGCAATCGAAAAGAACAATCTGGAACATTGGCACTAAGCTTTCTTTTTAGCTGTAGCATGGAATGAAAACCAAACCTGTTTCTTCTGTGCAATATTTTATGACTGAAGATTAAAATCTATGTCGTAATAGGTGGGAGATAGATGTGAAGTTGAGCCAGGTGCCAAGAGGGGCATTGTGAAGTTTGTCGGCAAAGCTGAAGCTCTCGGACGCGGATTCTGGGTCGGCGTGCAGTATGACGAGCCACTCGGAAAGCACGATGGCATGTATGTTGTTTTCAAACCATCACAGCGATAAATATTTGAATCTTTGAATTGAAGAAATAGTTCTTGCTGACATTTTCTCCGACCTGTTGGATCCTGTAGGGTGAAAGGCGTCCGGTTCTTTGAGTGTCTTCAAGGGCATGGGGCAATTGTTAGGCCAGAGAAAGTAAAGGTATTGTTCATTGTTAAATGCCTGGTTGGCCTTTCTCCCCCTTTGTGGTACAATGCTTAGGACCTGGTATCGTGTAGGTGACTTTTGTGTTTGCCTGCAATTACCCTTTCCAGTTTAGTTGCAGTGGCAACATGTAACAGTGGGTGTTAGGATATGTTGCGTTGCTAGTGTGCTATGATTGTAGCGCTGGACTTGCTAGATCGTGACACTTGAATTGGTTTAGTGGAAGTTAGAGAGCGCCAATATTGAATACTTACCCAGCATAGTTTTGATTGGCTGTACATGAGGAATTTTACAGCGCAGTGGTGTTTGTTTGCAGGTCGGCGACTTTCCGGAGAGAGACCTGTTCGAAGACGAAGAAGGGGAGATATAGGTGTGGATTGTATTGGAATTTATTTGACGATCCCTCATGTAATGAGGATTGTACTGTGTAGAGTCTAGTTCTTAGGTTTTGTGTTGGTGTAAGATGATTGAACATGGACTAGTATTTATTAGTATGGCTGAGGTGTCTGTTTGGGTGCTTTGACTAGCAGCAACATTTGATTGCATTGTGTTCCATGAATCAAGTCCAAATCTTGAAACAACATTTCACAAATTCGACTTTGACTTGATTATGCAAGGATACCTTGCTCATGAAATACTCCCTCCGTTTCAAAATAGATGTATTTTGGAACGGAGGGAGTATATACATAGAGAGAGCGCACGATGTGCCAACGAATATACCAAGTCAACACTATCCTAACTCACAAGTGAATGTTTGTAAAAATTTATCATTTCTATTTACATATCATTTGATTGAGGAGATAGGCACCGCACAAAACAAATCAAGAGGAAGAAACTATATTTTTTTTTTTTTGAGAATAGGAAGAAACTATATTGTCGTGCCAATCAAGTGAGGCTAAAACCATCTCTAGATCCCTAATAAGCCCCCGCCCTGGAAAATTCTGTCTGATATGTAGCTCGGGCCATTTTTACGGCCCAAACAGGCATCGCCTATTGGCCCGGCTAGGAAAAGTTATCCGGAAGCCCGGAAATGTGCCCCCTCCAACGCTATACGAATGGTAACGGGGGCATTTAGGGCTAGCCCTGTCGCGATTCGCTCTCTTCCGCTGCTAGGGTTAGAATTCTTCGGCGAGAAATTCTCGCGATTTCGTCCACTCCATCGCCAGACGGAGAACATATTCGGCAGCTTCGGCGGTGCGCCTTCTCCGGTTGGTGCTGGCCTAGGCGGTGCGTCTCCTGTGGGTGGTGTCAGCCTCGGGGATGCGGCGGAGAGGTTGGGCTGGCGGCTTTAGTATTCTCCGACTCCTTGGACTCCACCGATAGCGACTATGACAGTGACTCTGATTGTGAATCGTGGGAGTTCACCACCGACGACAGGGCCAAGCCCTCCGCCATTGTCGAAGAGGCCGAGCTCGTGGAGCGTGTTCGAGAGAAGTCGTTGCCCTACGCCGTTCGCATAGAGAAGGACCGTCGCCCCAGTGGAGGTAAAGGTACAAATGAGTGTCGAGCACACAGCGAAACGCTAGAAGTGGTAGAGGGAGGAGCAGCGCCAGAGAAAGTTCTTATGCGACCTCCGACACCGAAACAACAACTAGTGCAGGGGGAATCAAATATAGGTTTTTATTATGCACTTTGTTTTCCCTGTTTGTTGTGGTTTGTATGAGCTATGCTTGCTATTTGTATGAGTGTTTTTTATCGTTGATGAAGCATTTCTAGCGCGAACTTTTTTTTTGATTTTCCGGTACCAGTTTTTCGTATCTGCTCCGTTTGACGAGTTTGCAAACCGAAAAACTGTTTGGGAGGGGTGGAGAATGATGCAGATCAACCCTTTACACTAACCATTTCAAGTACTCCATATGGTCCCATGGCAACAACTCAAACCCACGCCCTTCGAATCAAGGTGAACTCGCTCCTATGCTTACATGATGTCGCACATTCGATGAATGGTGCACTAACTAATGGAAATGCATTTTGTGTGCTTAGGTATGATCCCCCAATGGAACCCCAAGACGGCGCCCAAGAAGCCCTAGAAGATGGCCAAGAGGGTGGCTCGAGGAAGAAGAAGAAAAGGGAGAAGGAAAACTCCTAGGAAACTCGGCCTCAGCCCAGCCTAGGCCGGCTTTCCTGCTCAGGCCAGCTGGCTCGGCCACCAGCCCAGACTCAGCCTGGCCTAGGCCGGCTTTTCTGCATAGGCCGGCCTGCTCGACCACCAGCCCAGCCTTAGCCCGGCCTAGGCCGACTTTTCTGCGCAGGCCGGCCTGCTCGGCCACCAGCCCAGCCTCAGCCTGGCCTAGACCGGCTTTCCCGCGACCTCCAGGTCGGCTCTCTCTGCCACTCGCCCAGCCTCCAGCCCGGCCAGGCCGGCCAACCTACGTGAAAAGGGGGATATTCTGATCTTTTACCCCCACCTACCCCGTATTTCCCCTTAGACTATAAATAGGACCCCTATGGTTTAGAGGTAGGGTTAGAGATTATATGAACTAAGATTTGAGCTTGTTGCTCCCTAGATCTACCTTGTGAGGAATCTACCAAGGCTACTCCATATATGTATCTATTGGACCGTATCAAGGCCTCTCCTTACATGAATTCTCTCGACTGGGTGATTCTACCTCACGCTCTCTCTCCCTCTCGATTCTACCTAGCGTTTGCCAATCTCTCGGAAGGTGATTCCACCTAGCGGTCTCTCCTCTTCCGATTATATTGGCCCGGTTGGTCCGCCGGTGAGAGAAAAGATTCTTTAACAGGTTGGTAGGTTTGTGGTTACGATCCAAGGCTATCTCCCAAGTTATCGTGTGTGGTTTGCGTGTGTTCTTCGTGTTCATCCTCCGTTCTTCGTCTCCCTCTTCGTGTTCGTCTCAGACCCATGAAGATCGGGCCATCTCCGGTGGTTCCCGTCAAGGGGCTACATCGTATGGTATCAGAGCCCACGTTTACAAGGATTTGATCTTGTTTTCCACCCCTTTCCCCCAGAAAATTTTCTTGGTTTTTCCTAAATTCGAAAATTTTCCACCAAAAGTAGGCTCAAATGGGATTTTGACCGATCTCTCGAATTGTTGAGTTTTTGTAGTTTTGATCCGTGGATTTGTTGCTTAAGACCAGTTTCCACCCTTCTATTAAGCCACTTTTCCCAATTTGTCCATGATTTTCCAAGATCTGAGAAAGAAATTTTGAAAAAAATGGGTTCCTGAACATGCAGGAAACCCAGCCTAGGACCCAGGCCGGCCTCCCGGGAAATTTTCTGCCTTCGATTTCATGACATATTTTGAAAGTTGTTTTTCTTTGTCGTTGTTGGTCCGATTTGAGTGATTCAAATTTTGCTGTGAAGCCCTCGACGACATCTACAACACCACATCGACGGATCAACACGACATCGTCGACCCCCGACTAAATTCTGCGATCATCAATCAACTAGGTATAACTTGCTTCCGCTTGAACTAACCCCTCTCTTTATATACATTTCCCATTCGGACTAGCTATTTTATATTGCTTGTTACTACATTAGCGACACCGAGAGTGCGTGTTTGGCACTTATGAGAGAGTAGTTTCAAATAGGCTTGGCATTTGTATTGAAAAATCAAAAAAAATGGAGAACAATAATAAAAAAGAAGAAGAAAAAGATCATTGCCAAGTGTTATCCCTTGTAAGAACGATTAGCTTCGAGTGCAAACTATAAAGAGTGACCAGTTGCCCATTGGTGAAAATATCGTTGCATTTTCAATTTTGCAATTCGAGCTGGCGTCCTCCTTGTGTTTGTGTGGCATTGAGCTTAGTCTTCGTTAGGACCATTTCGGCATCGCTCGTCCATTGGTCACACTAACCCCCACTAATCATTTGTGTGCGTGTGCTCCTTTGTTTCCTTTCCTTGTGAATTTGGTTCTTTTGCACCTTTTCATTGGGGTTCTTCTCTATGTTTTACAACAAACTTTTCTTGGATTTGGTTGTTTTCTCTTTACACATTCCCAACGTTTCCACCATAAGTGTGTGTGTGTTTCGGAGGTGTTAGTCTGTGGATCGTACATAGCAAACCACCTTCTCTTTGGTGTGCCTTATCTTTCACCAAGGTCCGCAATAATCAATAATATCATATGAAGATCAAAAGGAGATTGACTAACCCCTTGCTAACACTCTACACTTGTGAGCACCCATTTTGTTTGATCATGTCTAGGGAAAATGATAATCAGGAGAGAGAGAAATACAATCTGAATGCCTATGTGCCAAGGTATTTGCACTTTGCTTTGCAAATGGAGACGCGCCAAGAATTTGGTAGAGTGCAAGAGACACTTGCCGCAATCCAAGAAAATCTTACTCATCTTGGCCAACGTCGTCATCGACATTCCATCTCCTCGAGCTCACGTCAATAAGACCCCCGCCACCATAATAGGGATGATGCACCAAGAATGATCATCAAGCTCATCGTCATCATCAACATGGGGAATGGGAGCCTCCACCTCATCACCACCAAGCATGTGCTATCTCTTCGCGCCCCGACAACGTCAATGCACAAGGCCAACCTCGGCGCGGATATCATGATCCTACTCCTTCATCAAGGCAAGAGGCGAGATGTCATTCCCCACAAAGAACAATCGACAATCGCCAAGCTCGACATCCTATGAGGGAGGACTATGGACATCAAGGCCAAGAGCACGACCATCCGTCATCACCGCAAGCACGACATCAACATCAAAGGTGTGAAGTTACTTATCCAATTCCACAAGATCGACATAGACATGAGCATGAGGACACAACTCCACGAATCTACGCCAAAACTCCACCAATCTATGATGAAGAACCACCTCCACCAATCTACGATGAAGCACCACCAATCTATGGTGAAGACTTTGGTGCATATGACTTGATGGAAGGTCATCATCTCCTTACAACCTCGTCAAGACCACGTCATCAACACAATCCTCAACAAGAACATTGTAATCATAACCGCCATGACCGTCAGGAGCACAAACTTTCTCAACACCAACATGAGCGCCATGAGCATGATGGAAATGACCAACATGAGGTGTCACTTGACCAAAACCAACCCCATGAAGATGATAACATGCATGGCCTACACTACCACATCACCGAGATGACCTAGCCTTCTTCGACACAAACAATGGCACTACCGCCTGCTCTAAGCAATGCACGAACTCCGTCAAAGCCTCACACATCAAGTGCCAAGAACTCGGAGCCATCCAATATTTCCTCTCAAGCTTCCACCGCCAGATCAAGTCAAGTAATAGATGATCAAGCTATTAGTGAGATGAGTGGTGAGAGAGAGATCCACCATCCCGTGAGTGAGAGCCAAAATCCTACAATGAGTGGAAAAATCATGAGTGTTCCCAATGTTAGCCACCAAAAGTGAGATGAGAGTGGTGAGAGAGAACCCATATTTGACATTTGACACTAACTTTTTACCAACTCTCTCTCTATCTCCATCTTTGATGTCTCCTTTGAAGAAATTTGGGGACCATATTAAGCATGATTGCCCTCGTGGACTCTTCAACACACATGAGTCCGCACATTGCATGAAACTCAACCCCGACTTGAAGACTTGGAAGGAGTACACCCCGCACGTCAAGATCTACATGGAATTCGAAAAGCGCATCAACGACAATGCATTCCATGTCGCATCCCGCACGTCAAGATCTACATGGACTTTAAAAAGCGAATCAACGACAATAAAACCAATGTCATGGAGTGCAACCCATACATCAAGTTCTTCTACACCCAAGCACTTCTGCAAGCAATCGAGGAACCGACTTTTGAGTTCTTCGACGACTACTACACCTACCATCGAACTTTTCTTTAATCGACCAGGCAAGGCCAATCCAAGATCTTCATCGCACTTTGCCAACTACCACTACGAGCGTACCTCTACATGGAGTTAGATAAGCACCTCAACTTCAATGACATCTTCATCGTCAACAACCATTCGCCCTTTTCGTCAACAACCATTCGCCCTTTCATGGTTACGGGAGTGATAACAAAGGTCACGAGTCGAGGGCGACTCTTTTTCAAGGCGGGAGGTAGATAATGCAGAGCAACCCTTTAGACTAACCATTCCAAGTACTCCATATGGTCTCATGACAACGTCTCAAACCTACGCCCTTTGAATCAAGGTGAACTCGCTCCTATTCTTACATGATGTCGCACATTCGATGAATAGTGCTCCGCCTCATGGAAATGCAGCTTGTGTGCTCATGTATGATCCCCCAGTGGAACCCCAAGATGGCTCCCAAAAAGCCCTAAAAGATGGCAAAGAGGGTGGCCCGAGGAAGAAGAAGAAAAGGGAGAAGGAAAACCTCCCATGAATCCCAGCCTTAGCCCAGCCTAGGGCAGCTTTCCTACATAGCCCGGCCGGCTCGGCCACCAGCCCAACCTCAGCTTGGCCTAGGCCGGCTTTCCTACGCAGGCCGGCCTGCTCGGCCACCAGCCCAGCCTCAGCACGGACTAGGCCGGATTTCCTGCGACTTCCAAGCCGACTCTCTCTGCCACTCGCCTAGCCTCCAGCCCAGCCAGGCCGGCCAACCTACATAAAAAGAGAATATTCCAGTCTTTTGCTCCCACCTACCCCCTTATTTCCCCTTAGACTATAAATAGGACCCATATGGTTCAAAGCTAGGGTTAGAGATGATATGATCTGAGATTTGAGATTGTTGCTCCCTAGATCTTCCTTGTGAGGAATCTACCAACTACTCCATATATGTATCTATTGGACCGTATCAACGCTCTCCTTACTTGAAGTCTCTCGATTGGGCGATTCTACCTCATGGTATCTCTCCGTCTCGATTCTACCTAGAGTTTGCCAATCTCTCGGAAGGTGATTCCACCTAGCGGTCTCTCCTCTTCCGATTATATTGGTCCAGTTGGTTCATTAGTGAGAGAAGGGATTCATCAACGACTTGCTAGGTTCGTGGTTCCCATCCAAGGCTGTCTCCCAATTTATCGTGTGTGATTTGTGTGTGTTCTTCGTGTTCATCCTTCGTTCTCCATCTCCCTCTTCGTGTTCGTCTCAAATCCTTGAAGATCGGGCCATCTCCGGTGGTTCCTGTCAAGGGCTACATCAGTGGGGACCCGAAACAAGTGGATCTGCTAGAGATTCTCTAAAGGGAGTAGGAGTTGGAGCTTTGTTGATGCGCCGCCCAACCCAAGGAGGTGAGATATAGGTTGTGGGTTGGGCACCATGCGGGTGGATGCGAGCGGTGATGGCCATCCTGGCAATGGTGGAGCTTCAACGTCACCATAATCATCATCAGTAAGTGAATCAAAACCAATCTTTGGCGTCTAAGCATGACCACTGTTAGACGCTTGTCCCCACGTGGGCCTGATACGTCCAAAACATATGTATAATTTTTTATTGTTTCATTATAATTTTATAAAAATTGCTACATGTTTCTACTATGATTTAATATCATTTTACAGTATTTTCATGGACTAACCTATTAACCTTGTGCAAAGTGCTGGTTTCTTCTTTTATTGTCTGTGCACCACTAGAAAAGGCGAAAAATAAATCTCCTCAGAAAAATATTAGAAAAATTCAGGAATTCCAACTTCTGAGATGAGCCAGGAGGACCAAGACCTCCCAGAGGTGGGCACCATCAGGCTAGGAGGGCCCCCACCGTTGGCCAGAGGGGGCGCGGCCCAGGCCTATGGGGCCACCTCCTTTGCCTCCTTCTAAGACCCCTTCGCCTATGAAACCCTTTGAGATAAATATTGGTGTACGTAGCAGAATTTTAAGAAAAAATCATCCTACGTAACACACATGATCTACTATGCAGGTAAAGGAGAGAATAGATCTGATTCGTTACCGATACGAAGCACGGAACTAGCTTCCATGACGATTTTGGTGATGCCTGATGAAGAGTCCCACAGCTAGGCCTAGCAATGGGACTATTGGCGATTCCCCGTATCAAGTGCGTGGATCCACGAGAGTGAGGTTATCACGTGCTATCCCTCTGAGAGATCGCACACATACGTTCTTCAAAATCCTGCAGCGCTTTGCTGTTTGGGACTAGGCATCGCAGGTTTGCAATTGAGGTGGAGAAGTTCCTACCACATGGGAGAGAGGGAAAGAGATTAGAGCTAGGTCTAATCGATAGATGATCGTCATCTCCCAATTAGAAGAAGCTCTAAACCAATTAGAGAGTTTCTAATCAGAAGTTCTAACCCCATTAGAAGCATTCTAATTAGAGGCTCTAATCATAGTCTATAATTCAATTAGAGGCTCCCTAATTAGATCTCTAATTATGAGAGATAGATAGAGAGAATACTCGAAAGCCAAATTGTGTATCTAAAAGAGAGGGGGTGGGGATTATATAATGGGACAAGGGAGAGCACATGCCATGGAGAGGAGTCCGGTTTGCCCTCCCCTCTCTTGTATGCACCAAGTTTCCTAGGAGACTTTGGATTGGACTCCCACATTGAGTCCAATCCCCCTCCTCTCTTTTTTTCCTTTTCTTTTTCCACTCATTTATTTCTCAAATAAATTAGGAAAATTCCCAAGGAAAGAAAATACACTTTGTGATACCATGGGTCCCACCTGACATCCCCTAAAATTAGGGGTTTCCCACGGGAGGAAATCTGGCCTCCTCTGGCACTACCCCCCATATATGGAAAGTCCCCCGGAACTCTTCCGGAACCCCTGACCCCTATAGATAAAATCATCGACCTTATATAACGTTGTGATGGCTCCCAAGTGCAGGAGATCAATTGTAGTACTTTTCGAATTAGAAAGGTTGTCGAACCCACGAGGAGCAGAAGGAACTGGTAAGTAGAATAGCAAAGGAATAATAAAAGCAACAGTTGTTTTTGTGTTTTAATTGTGTAGTGCAAGTAAAGTAAAATGCGGAAAGTAAAATGCAGCAAGTAGTAGGTCTCAATGAGAGACAAAGACCAATCCTCTAATGCGCAAGAGGACAAGCTCAAGTGTGTGTTTGTGTCTTATATGTGGAAAACGTTCCCGAGGGCTGCACGGATTTAGCTGGCATAGTGATTCATTGCATAACATGTTTGTATATCTTGTCTAGTTTTAATATTCTTCGGACGGAGCCACAAATAGGAATAGCTAAATAAATAAACTATCACCCCTTATGATGGATCACGTGGCCAATTAAATGACAGCACGAGAATTATTAAGATATGATGTCCCACCATAGCCTTATGCTCTAAGGTCCCCGATACAAGTACCCTCATAATGCAATTCAACGACTCTGTCTCAAGTGCCTGTCACCTAAAGACATCATCACGTCACTACACTACGGTGTTCTCCTATGAGCCCATGTAGGTGAAGTGTTGTACAGTCGACGTTCGTACAACGCCATCATAGAATCACATAAAAGATAAATACTACACCAAATAACAACTCATCTTATGTAACAAATCATTGCCAATTCATCCTATGCCCTCAGGAACATGCGGGAACTACTCACAACGTGCAAACATGATCATGTATGGTGACATATGTGGTACAACACAATCTGAAACAATGGATCCACCACCAAATAATGACAAGTACGCAATCGCAAACATGCAACGGAGTACAATAACACGTATGTAGGGTGTAGCAATGATCAAACTATGAGGGGAACAGAGTGGATCACGGTGATGGTGATGGTGGAGATGCAGGTGCTGGTGAGGATGGTGATGGAGATGCCTCCTCCCACGCCAAGGAGGAGATGGGGATGATTTCCCCCTTCTCCGGAGCTCCGGAGCAGCAGGATCTGTCTCCCCCGCGGAGAGTTTCGAGAGTTTCGCCGCCCTGGCGGCTCCGTCTCCTCTCGGGAAAATTAGGGTGTTCGTTTTCGGGGAAGACGGAGTCATCAGCAAAAAGACCTCGGGGAGGAGGTGCTGTGGGCCCATTTGGGGGCCCCACACGCGGCCAGGGAATCTGGCCGCGTGGGCTACCCCCTTTTGGGCCTCCTGGCCCTCCTCCTTTGTGTCTTGTGCCCACGGCCTTTCTCCCGAAGAAAAACTGACAGGGTTTCTTTCCTTTCGCAATTTGGATACCTGTAGCTCCTGAAACATCAAAAACATGAAAACAGGTGTTTTCTGACACCCAGAAATTAAATACCAAAAATAGGGACTTTGTAGGAAAGTCCCATAAAATCATCTAAAACATGCAAAAAAATGACATAACATTGATAAAACATCCCAATAATGCCTATATGGAGGGTATAAATGATGATTTAAAATGCACGTATCAACTCCCCCAAGCTTAAACCTTTGCTCGTCCTCGAGTAAATAAGGACATAGATCATTACATGCATCAATGGACTTATGGTTGATAAATAAATACGGGCATTGTATCATCATCATGTTCAGTTATAATGCAAGATGAATGAATAGAACTCATACACATAAGGATAACATATTCGAAGCTCTAGCAAAAACCCCATACTTTTGAAAGCAAATAACCATTGTATGTTGGACAATCTAATTATACTCTTTAATTTGGAGAAAGATAAATGAGTAGAGGTAAAACATGATCAAGTCTCATTTAGTTTCCAAACTATTCAGCTTAAATTACTAATTGTAATGTGGCATCCATTGGGCTAAGACTCTCATTGCCCCTTTATCATTAGCATCTTAATTTATAAATGTTGAAGTAATGTGGTTGACAAGGTGTTGGTTGAATGTCTCATGCCCCGTGAGTGTGAAAACCTACTCCATGATTACTCAACTTAAGATTCCTAATAAGCTTTGTACAATCATAATAAGCATTAATGACATCATAGAGAATTGCAAAGAGGCACCTCTTGCCCCATGACATAGAAACCAGCCCATGTCACAATAACAAGATGAACAAACGGAGTAGACTCATCATCCTTTTTTATTCCATTCACTATATGCATAGCTTCTTATTTTATTGTAGGATGTGTTTGTAGAGTCCACTCTAGCTGTAAGTAAATTTCCACCATGATCAAGCATGGCTTGGGTTAGCAGCCCAATGCAATTTCTCTAGTCATATATACTTACTCATCAAAACTTACTATTCCTCTATTTCATTTCGGCATGGCAGGAGTCCAAAAACAAAAGCACATGACATCAACTAAATATAAAATTTCTTTGTGCAATGTTGAAAGCTTTTCACGTGATGCACGTGTTAGCCAACTCCCAACCAAAATCCTTGTCAAGCACAAAACTTTTAGCTCCCATTAATGGGTCATGTTTGTTAAGTGCAATAGAAATAAATGTGTGCATTCAAAAGTTCATGAGAGTCTTATCCCAAATTCAGCCCATGCCAATTAATAACATAAGCATCTTAATTTAGAGCATAAATGAAACTATAACATGGTGAACATGCTCGGAATAGCCATTAAGCTAATAGATAGATAGTGGATTTATGTAATATTGAGATAATTCTACAATTGTCCAACACACTCAAGTTAATTAATTTCAAGGCAAGATGTGATTGAAACCTCTAAATATTCCATGCTCATTTGCATGAGTGTTACCCATAAATCCCCAAAACAAGGGAATCATGGATGACACCATACTTTATTATTCATTGATAAACCATAAGACGGGGATGCATGATAATGCTCAATGAGCTCACTCAAGCCTAAACGAAAACGATAACTAGATAATAAAAGCAAGACACGCCAAAACTAGATAGACATGATAAAGCTGATAAAAGACGGAGGATAGGTGAAACTCCCCCAAGCTTAGATGGTTGCGGTAATTTCTTCATTCTCCCTTCTTCTCGTACTCAGCCCACCACTCTTTCTTCTTCTTCTCTTCATAGTTGTCTTCAAGCTCATCATCATCATCGTCCATGGAGGTGCATTGGTAGGAGTCTCCCGAAGTCATGGCTTGGAAAACCTGACAGATAGAATAGAAAAAACAAAGATCGTGCGAGAACTCTCGGTGCAGGATTAGATCGACAAAAGGGGGTATATATTGACGGTTTTTGGGGTAAGACGAAGCGTCGGAGTAAAAAACGAGACGGAACGGGACTCCGAGGTGGAAAAGGGGTACCTCCACGCGGCCAAGGAATCTGGCCGCGTGTGGGGTCCTCTTTTCCCCCTCGAGCTCCAATTCCTTCCAATTTTCTTGTCCCACACGTTAATTTCCATAAAAAATGAGTTCCGTAAGTTTTCACGCAATTCCGAGAAATTTCCAAACACAATAATTGTAAATTATTGAATTTGGGTTTCTGAAACTGCAGGATCCCTTACAATTACCTCCTCCGGTGTCATTAACTTTATCTTCTCGATGGTTCCTATGAAGCTCTTTCCTGCAATATAATGTTTTAGGCGTTTTCCATTGACCACATGAGGTTTACCTTTCATATCACCGTGAAGACGGATGGCCCCCGAACGGTATACCTCCTGTACTACCAATGGACCCTGCCATTTTGAAGCTAATTTCCCTGCAGAAAACTTAAAACGAGAGTTGTACAATAGGACTTGAACACCTACTTTAAATTCCTTTCTTTTAATTTTCTTGTCATGCCAAATTTTAACTTTCTCTTTAAACAATTTTGCACTTTCATATGCTTCATTCCTCCATTCATCTAATAGATTTAGGTCAATCAATCTCTTCTTCCCCGCTGTTTTTAAATCAAAATTTAATTTCTTAATAGCCCATCTAGCTTTATGTTCTAATTCAACGGGTAAATGACATGCTTTTCCATAAACCATTTTATAAGGAGAAATACCCATAGGATTTTTATAAGCAGTTCTATAAGCCCACAATGCATCATTAATTTTAAGTGGCCAATCAGATCCAGCTCTGTTTACTGTTTTCTCTAAAATAAGTTTAATTTCCCTATTACTTAATTCAACTTGTCCACTAGTTTGAGGATGATAGGGTGATGCAATTCTACGATTAACATTATATTTTGCCAATGTTTTTCGAAGAACACCATGCACAAAATGAGATCCACCATCACTAATTAAAAATCTAGGAACACCAAATCTAGGGAAAATAATTTCTTTAAGCATTTGCATGGTTGTGGCATGGTCTGCACTCTTAGTAGGAATTGCTTCTACCCATTTTGTAACATAATCAACAGCAACCAAAATGTGAGTATGTTGTGTACTAGATGCAGGAAATGGTCCCATAAAGTCAAAACCCCACACATCAAATGGTTCAAGTGGTAATGTATAGTTCATAGGCATTTCATTCCTTCTACCAATGTTTCCTACTCTTTGACATTTATCACAAGTTTTAATATATTCAGCACAATCCTTGAATAGAGTAGGCCAATAAAAACCACATTGTAATACCTTTGCTGCAGTACGATCTCCTGCATGATGTCCTCCATAGGGACTGTCATGACAATCTCTTATAATAGCCTGCTGTTCATGCTCAGGTACACAACATCTAATAATGCCATCAACACTTTTCTTATACAAGAATGGATCATCCCAAAAATAATGTCTAAGGTCATAAAAGAATTTCTTTCTTTGCTGGTAAGTAAATTGTGGTGGCATAACTTTCCCAACAATAAAATAAGCATAATTAGCAAACCAAGGAGATGCAACTTTAGCACTAGAAACACTAACAAGGGCAAGTTGTTCATTAGCAAAACTATCATTAATAGGAATAGGATCATCAGGTATATTTTCCATTCTAGAAAGATGATCAGCTACGGGATTATCTTCTCCTTTCCTATCTACTATGTGTAAATCAAATTCTTGCAACAAAAGTACCCATCTTGTTAGCCTAGGCTTAGCATCTTTCTTATTCATCAAATATTTAATAGCAGAATGATCAGAGTGCACAATGACTTTTGAATCAATTATTTAAGATCTAAATATATCACATGCAAATATTACCGCTAAAAATTCTTTTTCAGTTGTAGCATAATTTATTTGAGCACCATCTAGTGTTTTACTAGCATAGTAAATAACATTCAATTTCTTATCAACCCTTTGGCCTAAAACAGCTCCAACTGCATAATCACTAGCATCACACATAATTTCAAAGGGCAAGTTCCAATCAGGAGGTTGAATAATAGGTGCAGTTATTAAGGCTTTTTTAAAACATTAAAGGATTCTATGCAATCATCATTAAAATAAAATGGAACATCCTTTTGCAAAAGATTGGTTAGAGGCTTTGATATTTTGGAGAAATCTTTAATGAACCTACGATAAAAACCTGCATGACCGAGAAAACTTCTTATACCTTTGATGTCTCTTGGATATGGTAATTTCTCAATAGCTTCAATTTTTGCTGGGTCAACTTCTATTCCTCTTCCAGAAATACGATGCCCAAGAACAATTCCCTCTGTTACCATAAAGTGACACTTCTCCCAATTAAGAACAAGGTGTTGGTCTTCACAACGCTGCAAAACTTTGTTAAGGTTGAAAAAGCAATTATCGAAAGAAGTACCATACACCGAAAAATCATCCATAAAGACTTCCACTATCTTTTCAATATAATCAGAAAATATAGCATTCATGCATCTATGAAAAGTAGCAGGCGCATTACATAAACCAAAAGGCATTCTCCTATAAGCAAATGTACCATATGGGCAAGTAAAAGTGGTCTTTTCCTGATCATCACTATGAACTGGAATTCGAGAGAAGCCTGAATAACCATCTAAATAACAAAAGTGAGAATGTTTAGATAATCTCTCTAGCATTTGATCAATAAAGGGCAATGGATAATGGTCCTTACGAGTTGCTTTATTTAATTTTCTATAATCAATGCACATTCTATAACCAACAACAGTACGTTGAGCAACAAGTTCATCATCTTTATTAGGAACCAAAGTAATTCCACCTTTCTTAGGAACACAATGAACAGGACTAACCCATTTACTATTAGCTATAGGATAAATAATACCAGCCTCTATGAGTCGAATTACCTCCTTTCTTACCACTTCCTTCATTTTTGATGTAGACGGCGTTGGAAATCAACAACAGGTTTAGCATCTTCTTCCAAATTAATTTTATGCATACATAGAGCTGGACTTATGCCCTTAAGATCATCAAGAGAATAACCAATAGCCTTACGGTGAGCTTTAAGCACATCAAGTAATTTCTCTTCTTCCTCAGCTGAAAGGTTAGCACTAGTAATAACAGGATATATATTTTTCTTATCCAAGTATGCATATTTCAGATTTTCAGGCAAAGGCTTTAATTCACAACTAGGATCTCCTTTAGGAGGTGGGAGTACTCCTAGATTATCAGGTGGGATATGCAATTGTAATTGTGGAGGTTGCTGCCATAATATTTGTTCTAAAGCTTCTTTTTCTGCATCATTAAATGGCTCTTCCTGATTAAGCATATAACGTTCCACCACGTCTGATGAAGCTACAGCTATATGAGCAAGAGTTTCAATTATATCTTTAGATTTTGGTTCTTTCTTAGCAGGTTTATCAGCAAATTTAGAAAAATTAAATTCAAGTTTCTCTCCAGCACATTCAATAAACACCCTTTCTCTAGGCAAATCAATTTCAGCACCAACAGTATGTAAGAAAGGTCTACCAAATATAATAGGACAGAAAGAATCTTGTGGACAACCAAGCACAATAAAATCAGTAGGATATTTTATTTTCCCTACCAATACTTCAACATCTCTAACAATTCCAAAGGGACTAATATAATCTTTATTAGCAAGCTGAATGGTCATACCTGTTTCTTCCATGGTGATAGGATCAATATCAGGCTTAATTTCTTGACAGAGAGAATATGGAATGACACTAATGCTTGCTCCAATATCACATAATCCATGATAACAAGAAGTCCCAATAGAGCATGATATAATTGGCTTACCAACTTTGGATGAATTCCCTTTAATAACTTTGGTAGCATCTTCACATAAATAAACATCAACATGATCTTCTTCATTTAATTGCTTAATAATAGAGACTTGGTTCTTGACTTCCACCTGTTCTTTAGGTTGAGAACATCTCTTTCTACTTTTGTCAGCAACAACAATAAGCAAATTCTCTTTAACTTTTTCAGGATAGGGAGGTGGTTCAATATATTCTTCTATTACTACAGATGACACTGGTGTTTCTTTAATAAATTTAGGGACAACAATAGAAGATTTAACAGGTTCAACATAATAATCAAAGCCACTTTTAGGAATTCGAATGTGCTCAGCAAATTTCTTAGCTATTTCAATTGCAACATATGGATCAAGACCAAAATCTTTAATAACATTCTTGAACAAAATAGAACTAGAGAAACTTTCTACACATGAATATCCATAATCAAAATAAGCTTCATTACCTTTGTCTAGGTCCCAATATTCAGAGTTCTTCGAAATAATTTCCAATAAATTCCAAGCTTCTTCTGAAGTATTATTTGTAAAGCTTCCACCAGATGAACCATCCAAATATTGCTTTAGCCTATCATGTAGTCTCACATAAAACTTTATCAATATAAGTTTATTTGTGAGATCATGACAAGGATTCTTACGAAGGAGGTTCTTAAGCCTCCCCCAAGCTTGAGTAATACTATCTCGAAGGTGTGGCCAAAAATTACATATAAAGCAACGGTTCTCATAAGCCTCTTTAGGAGTAAAATATTTAAGAAAGAAAACCTTCATAAAAGTATCCCAATTATGTGTAATTTCTTCATCCAGGGACATATACCATTTTCGAGCATCACCAGTTAAGGAATGGTACAATAACTTGCATTTTACCTCCTCCTCAGAAATAGCCTTGAGCCTAATTAGCCCACATATATCCTCAATAGCCCGTATGTGATCACTTGCAGCCATTGTTCCATCCCCTGCAAAATACTCATTCCTAACAGCTTTAACAAATTCAAGGGGAATAATATAACCATCATCATGAGGTGCTTTTTCAACAACTTTAGGTTTAATAGCATAAGCACTCTCATATAAAGCAAGTTTCAGCGAATCATCTCTCATAAAAGCCATAATAATAACAGGATGCAACAACAAGTAAAATTCAGCTTTCAAGTTTCCTTACCAAACTTCTTACCAATAGCGCTACGCTCCCCAGCAACGGCGCCAGAAAAGTGTCTTGATGGCTCCCAAGTGCAGGAGATCAATTGTAGTACTTTTCGAATTAGAAAGGTTGTCGAACCCACGAGGAGCAGAAGGAACTGGTAAGTAGAATAGCAAAGGAATAATAAAAGCAACAGGTGTTTTTGTGTGTTTAATTGTGTAGTGCAAGTAAAGTAAAATGCGGAAAGTAAATTGCAGCAAGTAGTAGGTCTAAATGAGAGACAAAGCCCAATCCTCTAATGCGCAAGAGGACAAGCTCAAGTGTGTGTTGTGTCTTATATATGGAAAAAGTTCCCGAGGGCTGCACGGATTTAGCTGGCATAGTAATTCATTGCATAACATGTTTGTATATCTTGTCTAGTTTTAATCTTCTTCGGACGGAGCCACAAATAGGAATAGCTAAATAAATAAACTATCACCCCTTATGATGGATCACGTGGCCAATTAAATGACAGCACGAGAATTATTAAGACATGATGTCCCACCATAGCCTTATGCTCTAAGGTCCCCGATACAAGTACCCTCATAATGCAATTCAACGACTCTGTCTCAAGTGCCTGTCACCTAAAGACATCATCACGTCACTACACTAAGGTGTTCTCCTATGAGCCCATGTAGGTGAAGTGTTGTACAGTCGACGTTCGTACAACACCATCATAGAATCACATAAAAGATAAATACTAGACCAAATAACAACTCATCTTATGTAACAAATCATTGCCAATTCATCCTATGCCCTCAGGAACATGCGGGAACTACTCACAACGTGCAAACATGATCATGTATGGTGACATATGTGGTACAACACAATCTGAAACAATGGATACACCACCAAATAATGACAAGTATTCAATCCCAAACATGCAACGGAGTACAATAACACGTATCTAGGGTGTAGCAATGATCAAACTATGAGGGGAACGGAGTGGATCACGGTGATGGTGATGGTGGAGATGCAGGTGCTGGTGAGGATGGTGATGGAGATGCCTCCTCCCATGCCAAGGAGGAGATGGGGATGAAGATGGGGATGATTTCCCCCTTCTCCGGAGCTCCGGAGCAGCAGGATCTGTCTCCCCCGTGGAGAGTTTCGAGAGTTTCGCCGCCCTGGCGGCTCCGTCTCCTCTCGGGAAAATTAGGGTGTTCGTTTTCGGGGAAGATGGAGTCGTCAGCAAAAAGACCTCGGGGAGGAGGTGTTGTGGGCCCATTTGGGGGCCCCACACGCGGCCAGAGAATCTGGTCGCGTGGGCTACCCCCTTTTGGGCCTCCTGGCCCTCCTCCTTTGTGTCTTGTGCCCACGGCCTTTCTCCCGAAGAAAAACTGACAGGGTTTCTTTCCTTTCGCAATTTGGATACCTGTAGCTCCTGAAACATCAAAAACATGAAAACATGTGTTTTCTGACACCCAGAAATTAAATACCAAAAATAGGGACTTTGTAGGAAAGTCCCATAAAATCATCTAAAACATGCAAAACAATGACATAACATTGATAAAACATCCCAATAATGCCTATATGGAGGGTATAAATGATGATATAAAATGCACGTATCACGTTGTCAGAAACATATTCCCTACATCTTGGAACATCTAATATCCTATGTTATATCTCATATAAGACTCTACATATATCAACATTGTTGAGTGTTCTTAGTTAGGTTCATGGCAGGGGTGCCATAAAGCCTACGGATAGAGCTGTGGGTGGAAACGTGGGAGAATGGAAACGCGGACACGATTTATCCAGGTTCGTTACGTCGCAACTAAGGCGGCGTTCTTACTCCTGCAATCTCACTAAATTAGGGCTGAAGACTGAAGTATACAAAATAAAATGTGAGTAGGGTTTCGCTAACTCGGGGAGGATGAACTTCTCGGCGAGTTGGCTTCTAGCTATGTGAACTTATCTATTCTACTCTCTTTTGTCTTTCGACAACTCCCGTACGGCTTTACATAGATAACCGACTAGGGCTTACAAAAAGGGAACCTAGAAGACTACGAAAAGCATTCCTATTCTTGGAAAGCAAGGCATACGACTTCTTCTCCACGTCGGACCACGTATTGGGCCGTGATCCGAGTTCTTCCAGAATCCGGCTTCCTGTGCATCAGCTTACTGGGCCGGCCAATGGACTTTGTTCCATTACCTGTGGGCCACCCTGGTAATCCGGCCTTTGGTTGATGCCGGATATACCCCCATTTGGCATATATCCGACAGTAGCCCCCGAGGAGAATTAAGACTTCCACTCGTCGTCTTTTCCTAGATTTCATACTTTCGGGAAAATCGGCCTTTAGTCTTGAATCTTATTTTCAAAATGATTTCTATGCCAATCCCGTCTTCCCGGAATCCGGAATTTCTTCCATGAATCTTCGCGGAGAAGGAACTTGTGATGTAAGCGAGAAAATCATGCTTACGTCAAAAACATTTGGTTTCAGTCAAAGACTAAAAACATATCTCTGCCAGATTTTGCGTTAGAAAAGAGGAGATACCCATCATTACACCGATACATCGCATCCCGTATTTCACTGCGAGACACGCGTCGATCATTCAACGGCTAAATTAGCCGTTAGGCTAATCTCAACGATAAAAATGTCTATAAATAGCTCCTCTGTGCGTCCGTTCTCTTCTTATTCCCTTTGCACGATTCATTCGAGGATGCACTCCCGAGCTCCTGTGCACTCTTGCTTCCGAGAGAGAGAGGGGGAGAGAGAGAGCGCCTTCGCTGGAGTTTCAACCATCGGCGTATCATGCTCAAAACTTCGGCCGCGCCACCACTAAATGGACGCCAGAAGCAACGCCCATGCACCCGAGGTCGCCGTCGACCCGCTGCTCATGGAGCCCACATGGACCCCGTGGCTCCTCTCATGCACGCCTCCATCACTACGTCGACGGCGAAGGTTTCTTCCTCATATTCTCCAGTGGCTCCTCCAAACACCGCCACGGCAACTCCGGAGATCCCCACGGGCACATCGGTGGGTGGAAACCCTAGTTCCGCCACCGGATCTGCGCCTCCCCCAACTTCATCCACCCTGCCTCCTCCCGTCCCCGAATCGGGAGACGGAGAAATTGCTCGCACCAGCGATTATACGGAATGTGACGCTGCTGGCGGTGGCGAGGAAGACGAAGGAGGAGAATCCAGAAACTAGAGCCACTGCAACACCGTAATGGCTCTTCTGAAATGCCTGGAGAAGGATGGGTTCATCTCGAAATACAAATGGCAGCTGGAGGACGAGGACGCAGATCCTCATCCAAAAGACGGGGAAATGGTAATCCTTGCCTCTTACATCTTGCAAGGTATGGGATTTCCTCCGCCCGCCTTTTTTATCCAGGTTCTCCAGCATTACATGGTTCAACCCCATAATCTTCCCCAAATTCTTTTCTATATTTAGCTGGCTTTAAGGCTTTATTAGAAGGTTACATAGGAATAGAACCTAGGCTAGACTTTTTCCAGTATTGCTTCAACGTGAAGCGGAATATTTTCAATGGTTTCCTTCCTATCTTTGGGACCATATCTTTCAATCTGTGCCGTGGTAGGGAGATATGGTTCCCAAAAATCAAATCCTCAGAATCCGTCGAATTTTGGATGGGTTCCTTCTTCTACTGTCCGGATGTCCCGTATCCTGGAAAGAACACATGCATTCCGCCTTTCGACAATTCTGCTGCCACCCCCAAGGATAATTGGGCTCTAGACGCCGTCCAGGATCTTCCCCTAGATCTCCTGCAGATCAAAAGGCGGATCGCCAAGTTGGTCGTCTCTTCTCCCCCACTCACAGGCATGGACACTGTCCTTTGGTGTCTCGGAAGGCGGTTCCAACCCCTCTCCTTCCGTGTCGGCCGCCTTCTCTGCGAATACAACGGTCCGGACGATGCCATGCGGGTGACTTCGACAGCAATGTCGGAAAAAGCCTTCCGGAGGTGCGTCAACCATTTGGTGGCTACCCGTGACCAGTACATGGAAAACCTTCAAATGTTTCACTCGGAGAACCCTCCTCCCAAGGTAATGGATTTTTTCTGCCTTTGGGAAGGATTTCATACTTTTGCCTTTATGAATGTATACTAATAACTTATTCGTGTTTTTGCAGCTTGAGACTCTCACACAGGATCAACTTGTTTTCGTAGAGGAGGAGGAAAAACTGAAAGCCCGCTTTGCAGCGGCCGGTGGAAGGAAAAGCAAGAAGATTTAGGCTCCCACCAAAGTTATTGATCAAGACGGCGTTGCCGTCGCAACTTCCAGGTAACCTAGTTTTGCATACTTTCCTCTTTTCTTGCACAAACCTTTCCATCTCTGCTTTTTATTCCTGTCTCTCTTTCTTTGTAGTCTCTCTCCTGCTCCACTAAAAGGTAAAAGACAGAAGAACCAAAAAGTGACCTCTCGCAGGGGCGAAAAGCCTTCCCCTGCCACCGCCCCGGATACCCCAATGGCGGGTGCTGCAGAGGACCATTTTTCTCCCTTAGAGGAATCCGACTTCCCCTTCCACAGCCAGCCCAGCCAGCCCGATGCATCCACACCGGATGTGCAGTAAAGGCCGACACAGCACGATGAAGGAGGGCCTTCACTCGTAAATATTGACGAGGAAATTCCGTCTTATGACTAGAAGTTCAAGGTAAAGCAGGAAGCATGCTTTGGCGAGAACGGCTTTATGTATACATGGGCCAAAAACAATTCGTTCGAGCCCCCTTGACCCGTCCTTGGCCACAAGGCGGTTTAATCATTCAGAATAATTACGTTTTCTCGCCTCGGCAGATCATCCAAGAGGACATCCACCGTATGGGGATTTTCTTTTCGGAATACTCCAAGGAGTTCACCGAGATGCTCTCCGGGCTTCAAAAGATGAGCCAGGTATACTTCCAGCCCCCAAGTATTAAGACGAAAGTATTATTTTTCGTATTAACACCTTTTAGGATTTCATGTTCATCTTTTGATTTTAACCAACCTTTCCTTTGTATGCTTTTAGCAAACTGCCGAGACCATCAATATGGAATTTCTCGACAAACTTACGGTGAAGAATAAGGAGGTGAAATCCCTCCTTGCTATCACCAAAGAAAAAGGGTCGAAAATTGCTGAGCTTCACCAGCAATTCAAGGAGAATGCATGTAAGCATACTTATATGTTCCTTGTTTTGATTTTGATCTTGCGAGCTTTTCTTTTGAATACTTTCACGTTAACAATTTTTTCCTTCTTCCCTTTCAGCCTTACTTGCTGAAGCTAGGCAAGCATCTTCACATGCTGGCAATGCTCATCAGCTCCACTCTGAAAACTTAGAACTTCATAAAATTAATATGAAGATGCAAAAGGAGTTGGACGAAAACCGGAAAGCGATAGCACTGTCCCAGTCTCAGCTTAAGGCCCAGGCCAAGAAAGACATCGCCACCATCAAGGATCTGGAAGCTGCTCTCCATCTCCGGCTTCATGAGGTCGCAGAGAATTATAAGCACATTCTTGGTAAGTTTTTAATTTTACCAGTTTTTTCATTCAGTTTTCAAAGTGCATACTTTTCATCTAAACGGTTTCTTATATCTACCTTTCTTGTACTTTGCAGCAGAAGGTGATCCTTCTTCTTCTCGGATTGACCGTATTCGAGATTTCGGAGTTTTCGTCAAAGAGATGAAGAAATCTAGAAGGAAGCTTATCAAAAAGTGCCTTCCGGACAAAAAAGACGAATACTCCGACATTGGGAAGCTTCCATATGCATTCACGGAAGTCATCTCCCAACGCGAATCTTGGATGAAATCTGCCGCTCGCGGTTGGGTGCGCATGGCCCTAGGGCTCATTAAAATGCACTATCCCACTGCCAAGACCTGGCGCGTCGCCACGGCATTCCTCAGGGATATACTAAGGCGCAAAGGGCGGAGATTTTACTCCATGAAAGGGCACGCCTCCAAAATCGCTCGGATGGTTACCACTATCATGTTTTATCCATAAGAGGTGATTCCTTTGACCCCGGAAAATCCGAGTGACATCGACGAGGACGATGACACCAAAGACTTTGTCGATGCCGTCTAGATCCATGCCCTGCGGATGCTAAAAGGAGGAAGAATGAATTACTTGTTTTACTCATGTAACACTCATATGTAATGCATTCTGAATGCCTATTTTGTTTGAAAAAAAATTATGTTTAGTATAATTTTATCTTTGCAAGTTATTGTTGTCTCCTTTTCTTTTAAGTTCTCTAGCATGTATGCTTTAACTTTTCTTAGTGTTTGAGTGAATCCAAAAGTATGGAAACTTTCACTCCAAGCCGCCGGGTTAAGAAACCAATCAGTCTAAACTCAGAATCTTGAGACATACTTAGGAACCTTAACTTACTAATCCAGTGACCCAGCAAACAAGCAATTTGATAATACATAAGAAAATAAGGAGCTAAAACTGTGAACTCCAGGCTCGCAGGCACAATCTGGTGTTTAGTAGCCTTTTAAGGCCGAAAGCATTCAGTATTCTTAACTCCGAGCATGTAGGCAAAATTCGGGTTAACATTGAAGCAAATTGGAATATCATTGGGAAATAGTAAAAACGAAACATGCTTTTAATGGTAAAAGACAGAAAAATAATTGGCATGCTTTTCCGACAAAATTTATTTCATGATATCTATAATGTTTACATAGAATTGGACTAGGTATATAAAGGACGTAAATGCTGGATGCTCCAAGGCCTTTTCGTCTCTCCTAGCTCTACATCTATACTTCTTTTCCTCTTGTAATTCGATTTTTTCGGGTCCTCTTCGTCATCCCGAATATTTATAAGGTAATATGACCCATTTTTTCATAGTTTTGCTAATGATAAAAGGTCCCTACCAGACTGGGGCTAACTTGTGTTTTCTTTCCTGCATCCGTCTTAGCACTAAGTCATCTTCTTTAAAAGAATGATGCTTGATTTTTCGGCTATGATATCGCCGTAGTCCTTGCTGGTAAATGGCGGATATCTACAACACAAGTTCTCGTTCTTCTTCTAAAAGATCGAAAAAATCATGTCGTGCATTTTCGGCATCCGTCTCATCGTATGCCTGCACTCTAGGGCTATCATGGATCGTGTCCATTGGAAGCACTTCTTCTGCATCATAAACCAGGAAAAAAAGGCGCTTGTCCCATTGATCTATTCGGCGTTGTGCGTATACTCCAAAGCACGGAAGAAAATTCTTCTACCCATGCTCCAGCTGCTCGTTGAAGAGGAGATTCGAGTCTTGGGCGTATACCTTGCAAGATTGAACTATTCATACGTTAAACCTGGCCATTGGATTGTGGGTGTGCCACTGATGCTAGATCAACGTGGATTCCTGTTTGCTGGCAATATTTTGCTAGCTCTCCAATTGCAAAGTTTATCCCGTTATCCGTGATTATGCTATGTGGGATAACGTATCACATGACTATGTCTATGATAAATTTATGGAAGTCACACCGTCAAGCTTTTTTATGGATTTAGCTTCCACCTACTTGGTATATTTATCCATTTCAACTAGTAGATGTGTAAGTCCGCCTTTTGTAGTTTTGAACGGCCCCATCATATCTAGCCCTCAGACCGCAAACGACCATGTTATGGGAATAGTTTTGGGTGCTTGAGCCGGCATATTGGTCTGTTTGGCGTAATACTGACATCCAACATATGTATTAACTATGTGCTCTACATGTGTCTTGGCTGTGAGCCAGAAAAATCCTGCTCGGAATGCTTTTTTAACTATACTTTTTGATTGAGCGTGATGTCCGCAATCTCCGGGATAAATTTATTGCAGGATTTGTCGTCCTTCTTCTGGCGAAATACATCGCTGGAAAATTCCGTAGGTACTGCGTTTGTACAAGTAACCATTAACTACCGTGTATTCTTTGCATCGGAGTTTTATTTGGCTTTCCAAGACTTCATCTGCTCCGTCCGGGAATTTCTGATCGACTACGGAATTCAGGTATGGTACCGTCCAATCCAGGATTACGAGCATGACTTCAATTGTATCGGATACTAAAGGATAGTCTACATCTCCGCGTTTTATAGATGGTTCGTACAAATGCTTAACAAAAATGCCAGGCTGTAATGTTTTGACCCTTTTCGATCCCATCCGGGCTAAAGCATCCACGTTCCAATTTTCCTCCCGTTTGACATGATTTACTTCAAATCCTAGAAAGCATATTGAGAATTCGTCTATAGTTCTCCGATATTCCGCCCTTATGGGGATTTTGCCATCCCATGTCTGGTTAAGCTGGTAATGTACTAAATCCGAGTCTCCATAGCATAGTATGTGTTTGACGCATATTTCCTTTGCAATATGCAACTCATAAAGTAGTGCCTCATATTCTGCCATATTATTATTGGCATTGAAGTGAATTTGAATCACATACTCCATTTTGTCGCCTTTTGGAGATTTTAGCACCACACCTGCACCGGCGCATTCTTTCATTTTGGGTCCGTCGAAATGCATGATCCAATATTCCTACTCTCCGACATTAGCGTGTTCTCCATTGCTTCTGTCCAATCAGCTACAAAATCTGTCAACATATGGGATTTAATTGTCGCCCTGGGATGGTACTTAATGTCAAATGCATCAAGCTCAATGTCCCATTTGGAAACCCTGCATGTTTCATCCGCGTTGTTTATGATATTCCCTAGTGGTGCTTTTCTTACCACTATTATGCAATGTCGTTGGAAATAATGACGGAGTTTTTGTGATGCGAAAAATACGCCACATGTCAGTTTTTGATAATGTGGGTATCTTTGTTTTGACTCCGAGAATACTTCACTTATTTAATATACCGGGTATTGGTCTGGAATACTTTGTTCGTCCTTCCGCATTTCCACAATTATCACTGCACTAATAACCCTATTTGTTATTGTTAAATACAACAACATTGGTTCTTCCTCCTTTGGGGGATGCCAAAATCGAAGCTTTCATTAAGGTTTCCTTTAACTGGGCCAACAATTTGTCTGCTTCTTCTGTCCACACAAATTTGTCGGATTTTTTTAACAATTTGTATAATGGTAGAGCTTTGTCACCAAGCCGTCTTATAAACCTGCTTACAGCGGCTACGGAACCCGTAAGTCTCTGGACGTCTTTTAGACACGTAGGTCTTTTGATGTTCAGGATTGCTTTGATATTTTTTGGGTTTACTTTTATCTCTCTATGGGAAACAATAAAACCCAGAAGTTTTCCTGAGGGAACCCCGAATACATAGTTTAATGGATTTAACTTCATTTTGTATGTGCTTAGATTATTGAAAGTTTCTCGCAAATCTTCGAGGAGCGTATGCTTTTCCTTGGAAACGATGACAATGACATCTACATAAACATGGACGTTTTTGCCTATTTGGTCATGCAAGCATCTTTGCATGCAACGCTGGTATGTAGCTCCAGCATTCTTCAGGCCAAAAGGCATGGTTATGTAATAATACGTTCCATAGGGAGTTATGAAAGAGGTTTTTATTTGATCTTCTTCTTTCATGCATATTTGATGATACCCGAAATAAGCGTCCAAAAAGCATAAAATCTCAGAACCAGAAGTGGCATCTATTATTTGATCGATTCGTGGTAAAGCGAACCTATCTTTTGGGCACAATTTTTTCAGACTGGCATAATATATACACATCCTAAGGATGATGGTATCTTTCTTTGGAACTTATACCGGATTGGAGGACTGATACGTCATAAACGTATCCCTAATTTCTGATGCTCCATGATCATATTATGCTAATTGCTACATGTTTTCTCCCTTCTTTATGTCATTTTTATCGATTTTCTGGACTAACCTATTAACAATATGCCACAGAGCCAGTTCCCTGTTTTCTACTGTTTTTTAGTTTCAGAAAAGTTGTTCTGGAAATATTCTCGGAATTGGAAAATTCGTAGCCCGGAAGTCCTATTTTCCCCGGAAGCATCCAGAAGACCGAAGAGGAGTCGAAGAGGGGCAGCAGGGGGCACACCATAGGGTGGCACGGCCCCCCTGGCCGCGCAAGCTATGCATGTGGGCCCCCTCGTCCTCCACCGCCTTTTCCCTTTCGCCTATTTAAGCCCCCCGGATGGAAAACCCTAGGCACCTGATCAAAATCCCCGAAAAAGTTCCGCAGCCGTCGTCACCGTCAATCCCATATTAGGGGGGTTCTGAAGCTGTTTCTGGCACCCTGTCGGAGAGGAGATCATCACCGGAGGCCTCTTCATCACCATGCCTGCCTCCGGAGTGATGCGTGAGTAGTTCATCCTTGGACTACGGGTTCGTAGATGTAGCTAGATGGTTGTTTTCTCCTCATATGCCTCCATGTTTAGATCTCGTGAGCTGCCTATCATGATCGAGATTGATCTTATGTAATTCTTTGTGCCGTGCTTGCTGGGATCCGATGAATATTGACCTTATGCCAAGTTGATTATAGTCTTTATTTGCATATGTTATTTGTGATCTTGCATGCTCTTCGTTGCTAGTGGTTATTCTGGCAAAGTAGTTGCTAGTGACTCCATGAGGGAGTATTTATGCTCGATAGTGGGTTCATGCCTCCTTGTTGCCTTGCTCGAGTGACAGAAACGTGAAGGGGGAGGATGTGTTGTTGCCATTAGGGAGAAAACATCGGTGAGAGTGCCAGCGTGCATAATCATTGCTTACATTACACACTTTGTTTAATGCAATTATATGTTGTTTGCGACTTAATACTTGAGGGGGTTCGGATGATAACCTGAGGGTGGATTATTAGTCATAGATGCAGATGGATGTCGGTCTATGTATCTTGTTGTAATGCCCGCACTAAATAGCATAGTAATCTTCATGTCATATTGTGCACTATGGTGCAACCTCTATTTGTCAATTGCCTAGCTGTAATTTGTTCACCCAACATGCTATCTTTTATGGAGAGACACCACTAGTGAAACTATGAACCCATGTCCATTTTCCACACTGTTAAACAAACTACAACAATTTTCTGCTTTCTTTACTTACTGCGAGCATACACTATTTTTCCACACTATACGTCTAATCTTTGTTTTCAGCAAGACCGGTGAGATTGACAACCTCACTGTACCGTTGGGGCAAAGTATTTTGGTTATATTGTGTGCCGGTTCCACGTTGTTGATTACACCGGTGAAGCGCCAGCACCACCGTAAGTGGCATCAACCTTCCGAAAATTCTCTTTCTCCTACTCGATTGATAACCTTGGTTCTTAACTAAGGGGAAAACTCCTACCGATGTGCTCATCACACCCTCCTCTTGGGGTTCCCAACAACACATAGCATGGACTAATCGGTATGAATAACTTCCCAGATAAAATCAGCTGCTAAAAACTGGATTATTTCCTTGCCAATGGTCTTCCGTATTCTTCCGTAAAAACGACGGAGACCTTGTTTGATGGGTTTTGAACTTGGAATAACCTTCAATTGATGCTCAGCAAGCTCCCGGGTTACACCTGACATATCTGCTGGACACCAGGCAAAAATATCCCCGTTCTCACGGAGGAACTTGGTGAGCTCGCTTTCCTATTTGTCAGCCATTCATGTTCCCACCATGATATATTTAATCGGATCTGTGGGGTCCAAGATAACTTGCTTTGTATTCTCAGATGCTTCGAAGCTCTCATCCAGCTTTCGGCTCTCTTTTCCTACCGGCATTTCCATCGGCGATACCTCCTTTTCCAACTCCATTAGTTCCTCCTTTGCTATAACCTGCTCGGCACAAATGAAGTTTCCTATCTCTAGCTGGTTTGCAAGCTTAAAATCTCCTTCAATGGTGATTACTCCGCCTCTTGGTCCTGGCATTTTCAGTTTTTTGTAGATGTAACATGACCTAGCCATAAATTTGGCAAAAGCCGGACGTCCAAGTAACGCGTGGTATATGCTTTCAAACGTTACTACCTCAAACGAGATCATCTCCTGGCGAAAGTGATCCGCCTTTCCGAAGGTTACTTTAGGGATATTTCTCCTAGGGAAGTTGCTTGCCTTCTAGGAACAATTGCGTAAAACCGTACATTTCTATGCCTGAGCTGAGTTTGTGACAAGTGCAGTTTCTTCACAGTTCTCAAGTACATTATGTTGATGCTTGATCCTCCGTCCATCAGCACTCTCCTGAGCCTTGTGTTTTGCAAAATAGGGCTTACTATCAGGGCATGTGCCGGGTTTCGGGATATTATCGGGATGATCTGACTGATCCCAAGTAATTGGCGTCTTTGCGTACTTGAGGTATTTTGGAGTTAGTGGAACGAGGCCATTTATTTCTCGCCATGACTGCTTCACTTGCCTATCTGATGGTGTCCCAAGGAAAGTTAAATTAAATTCTCCTTTGACTCTTGGGGACTTGGGTTCGCCTTTTCGTTGCTAAATTAAATTAAACTGTGTGTGGTGGCTGCATTGTTCCCCTTTGATTTTTTCCCACTCTTCTTTAGAATAGGAGATGGGTTCCTTGCTTTCCCCGCTTTTGCCTTTCCATCTACTGGAGTTGTCTTTTCCAAAGGATGCATTTACTTCTTTGGGCTTTTGCTGGATCTCTAAAGTGGTTTTCTTGTCAGAGCGAGCCATCTTTTTAGCTTGCACAAGTGCATCTATATTTCCGCCTCTTGCTCTGATGTTGTCTTCGGTCGCGGTATGCTCATTGGCTGTTGTTAGCATAGAACCCAGGTCCTTATGCTTTTTTGATCCAACCATGAACGGTACGAGTCCGGGTATTAGACCATTGACGAAAGCATGCATTTCTTGAACGTTGCTTACTCTAGAGCATTTATTCTTTATTGCAGTCCATCTTGAGATAAAGTCAACTATGACTCGTCTTCATATTGGACACAACGATTCAACTGGCTAATGCTTTTGGAGCGTTTGTACGTGCCACAGAAATGCTGGGCAAATACCCTAGCCATATTCTCACAGCTATCCACCGTTCTTGGTGGAAGTCCATTGATCCAGTCACGGGCTCCATCCGCCAACATCAGGGGCAAGAACTTTACAGCTTCCAAATATGTCCCTTTGTTTATCTGGACGACAATATAGTAATCTGAGAGCCATGTATCGGGTTTGTGCTTCTGGTATAGTTTCGATAAGCTGGCCCGACTTTGGCAAAAACAACATGTAGATTGATGTTGCGGATCCTATCAGCGAAACACTTTAGACCAAAATACAAATCATCTCTTTCCGCCTTATCGGCATGTGCGGAATACCTTCTGACTGAATGAACAAAAGCATATCTACTTCTCTCTGGCCCATTGTTACGTGAATACGCTCGTCTTGGTGCATCCCTATGTCATCCGGCATCCCTTCCTTTGAAATAAGGCGGAATTCTACTCCTCACACGTTCCTTGTTCCTTGGTGGGGTACGGGATCTCTCACGCCTGTGAGGGTGTTCATATCTTCCGGCTTTCTCGGCCGGGTTTCTCGGAGGAAGGATTGATTTTCCGTGTTTCCGGTTTTATCTTCCCGATCCTTATCATAGCGAGGTTTTGTTCTGTCATCGCCTTTCGACGAGTGAGACCCTGTCCTGGACGATGCATCCTTATTGTCCGGGATTTTTATGTCCTTCTTAGGATCTTCATTCTTTCCCTTTGAACTTCCTGAATCTCCAGGTTCGCTTGGATCGAGCGCTGCAGCGACACACGTGTCAGTTTTTCATAAAGAAAAATCATCATATAACTTACCCGAACGTGCTTGGCCTCACTGCTACTGTTGTAATGTTTTTCCTAGGAAAGCATACACTCCGTGAAGCTTTTCGTCATTGGAGTAGAGGTCGTCATTGAGGATGGAAAATGCAGCTTCTGCATTCTCGGCTGCAGTTTTATAGATGCGTTCCCCTTTAGCGTTTATGTTGTTAACATGCCTTTGCCAAGACGGGTTTTCAAACCACTATTTAGCTTGCAGTTCTTCCAGTTTTGTGATTCCGGGTAATGTCGTGGGTTTAATTCCCGATCTGTTCCGGCGCTCGTATTCCTCGATTTCTTCCTGCTGCAGTTTGACAGCAGCCTGGGTTTTGAGGAGGTTTTCCTGAGTGCAGAAAAGATGTTATTGTTGCCGCATTATAGCTTGTCTCCTGGCATCCAGCACTTCCGGTGGTTCGCCTCTTGTAACCGGGTTTGAATTAGATCAATTTCGTCCTGTTCTGACATTTGGGGAATGGGCACTACTTCGATTTGTTTCCTTTTCTTCTCCGCCGTCTTCACGTTGCTACCTCCTCCGACTTCTAGGTTCTGGTTGGCTATCTCAGCCAATTTATCCATCCTTTTCTTTTGGGCCTTGGTGAACATCTTTTTGGCGGATTTCTTCTTCTTCTTGGAGGATGGAGGCTTTTTCTGAGGTTCATCTTCCGTCAATTCCTTAACATCGGGATAAGACGTGCTCTCCTCGTCGTCTTCTTCTTCTCCATCCTCCTGATCAGCTGGTGGAGGTGTTTTGGGATCTTCTTCCTCGACATCTGACTTTGTTGTCGGTTTAGCCATGAAAACTTCCCTGCATGGATTTGATCTTTCTTTAGAAAGCATCTTCATCATCATCGGAATCAGAGTTGAAACCTGCAGATCCGGTTTCCGAATCTAGTTTTGCTTCAAGAGCTACTAGAATAGATTCGGCTTCCGAGCTTGTCGCCTGATTGGAGGATTCCGGGTCGTCCACCTTTTCAGTGGGATTCATATTTTGTGCCTTTTCCATGGGATCTTTGCCATCCATGTTTCCGGAGATCTTTGATTGCACCATGCTACCAAAGTGTGATCTGGGTGCGGGGATCTCCTGAGAGGTAGCAAATCCAGTCATGATTTGGCGATATGCAGTTAATGAATCTTGGTTTGCCCCAATGTATGAATAAAGCAGATCTGAGATAAATCTGGCGTAAATGTCGTCTTGAACTGGGCATAGGGCGGGTGGGATAAATTTGCTTCCACCACGGAAACCCATTGCTTCCTCCGTTAAACCTATGAAAATGTTAGCAGATCTGATAGGAAGAACACAAAAACTTACCAGGTACTTCCGTGTCGGCATGAAAGATCAATTATCGATGAAGTGTCCGACGTTCCCGTCGGATTCCAGGCTTCCGACAGTAATCGTGCTACCGATTTTGCGGAGTATTCCCGCTCGAAACGTGACCCCCGACGCCGCTGGTCCTACAGTGGGCACCAACTGTCAGAGTGTTCTTAGTTAGATTCGTGGAAGGGGGTGCCATAAAGCCTACTGGTAGAGCCGTGGGTGGAAATGTGGGAGAGTGGAAACAAGGACACGATTTACCCAGGTTTGGTACGTCGCAACTAAGGGGGCGTTCCTACTCCTGCAATCTCACTAAATCAGGGCCGAAGCCTGAAGTATATAAAGTACAATGTGAGTAGGGTTTCGCTAACTCGGTGAGGATGAACTTCCCGGCAAGTTGGCTTCTAGCTATTCGTACTTGTCTATTATGTTCTCTTCTATCTTTCAACAGCTCCCGTCCGGCTTTAAATAAATAACCGGATTAGGGCTTACAGAAAGTAAACCTAGAAGACTACGAAAAATATTCCTATTCTTGGAAAGGAAGGCATCCGACTTCTTCTCCACGTCATACCACGTATTGGGCCGTGATACGAGTTCTTCTAGAATCTGGCTTCCTGTGCGTGGGCTTACTAGGCTGCCCAATGGACTTTGTATCATCACCTGCGGGCTATCCTGGTAATCCGGCCTTTGGCCGATGCCGGATATACCCCCATTTGGCATATATATGACATGCATTATTTCTCTCTCTTATGGTAACTTTCCCGAAACGACCCAGATTGACACTGGACTTGTTTTTGTGATATCGTCATGACATTTTTGACACTCGTTTTTGGATCAGAGAGTGATGGTACCAATATGATCCCAGATGAAAGAATAACGTGAAGTAAAATTGTGTGTCTCGTCAAAACAAACAACTTTGATTTTTGGCTTATCTCGATCCGAGGTCATATACAACTTCTAGAGCCAAAACTCTAGAGATCGTCTCATTATGTGAGCAAATCCGTCAAACCATAGACATGCTCTGTCCTTTCGCGGGAGCATTGGTGAAACAAGTTGAAAATTCCTAGATTGTGTCAAACTTCTTCCACCTGATTTTGAAGCATCAAGATGAGGTCAAGTTGAAAAACACATTAAATGAAAGTTCTTCGTTTTTTTGAGATGAACAACTTTGTCTTTTATGTGATTTCAATTTGAGGTCGTTTACTGACTTGAAACGATCTGCAAGGTGCAGCCAGTTTTCATACCAGAAAAATTTGGAAAGTTCGGGCTAAACCATACGAATTGGACCCAAACTAGGGTTTTGGATGTGAATCCAACCCTAATCCTTGCACAGGAAGTCCGGCCGCCTCTTATATACATGAGGGGTGACGACCGATTGGACCAACACCAATCAAACAAACACAAACCCTAATTTATCGTGTTCATCTATCTCCTCTCCCTTGTACCTTGCTTCTCGTTCTTCGTTGTTATTCAGGTTGGAGGCTACGATCCACGAGGCTCTAGGGGCGTTAAGGAAGACTTGGAGAAGCCAATCGTCATTAGGTCCTTCGACGGGGTCCCTCCCGAGGAACTGGGGCGTCTGGTGTCAAAAGCGCCTACCGGATTGTCTTGCGTACATCGCTTCCGAAAGGTCTCCCGCGGTGCGAGTTACGGAGCATCTCCCTCAGCGCTGCGGGTTCACGAGGACGTGTTCGAGTGACGCGTTTGTGCGTTAACACACTTTTTGGCGAGTCCGCTGGCAAAGAAGCATCGAACGGTCTATAGCCCGTTCTTGCTACGAAGAGAGCATCATCGAGAGCTACATTGTACAATGGTATCATGAATCCTCAAACTCCATATGTAGATGCAAATTGCTCTTATGTTAATGTTGCTAGATCTTTTCCTTTTAGTGTTATGTCAGTCATATTAGTGAAATAATAAGTTCTTCCTTTTCATCATAAAAGGCGAAAGGACTTAAAAGTCAGCGGGAGCTGAATTCGGCTGGACCTAATTGAAAGAAAGTTGCCACATGAAATGATTTAAAAGAGTTTTAAATGAAATGTGAGAAAGTTAATTATTAATTTCAGTATCTATGAGATAGATTAGGGAGTTTAATAAACATGAATATGATGAGTGTGTTAAGTGTAATTCTGAAAGAAAATTCAAATTGTAATGAATCAAAAGAATTTGTTTCAAACGTAAGCATGACGTGGTATTTTTCAATATACTTGACCTTCGTAGTCTTGGAGAACAAAATAGAAAGGGTTGAGATTAAATCATAAAATTTGTAATTTGACCAATCTCATTGTCATGAATAGGCACATGTGAACCGGTATGTTTCCGATGGCTAAATCTAATAGCCATATCGATATAAAGGAGAAAACCTTAAGTAAAGCCTTTCTCAAGTAGTTAATTATTTGTGATCAAGCCTAGAGATATTATGGTGAGATGATTCTCACATGAATATTTTATGGTGGTATTATAAAGTAAAAAATGACTCAATGGGATTTTGTATAACTTCAAATAATATTGTGAGATGTTTAGTCACATATGTATTTGCGGTAGAATTACGAAATCAAATCTTTATTGATTTAATTCATATTATGATTGTTTAATTGATAATGCCTTTTATTGTATAGTTATCAACATTAGAGTATTATGAGTGGACTCTACAGTATATTGCTATGGATAGTTGCTACACAACATGAGACATTGTGGATTTCAAGTTATTGGATAAAAGTCATTCAACTTAGTGAGATTTGGAGACACTTGAATTATTAGTGCTACTACGGAAACAGAGTCACACAATTCCAATTCCAAATAAATCCAATGCAAGTTTATCACAAGTTTATTGGATAAAAAGGTGAAAGACAATGGTCTAAGAAACCACATGCATAGTGCGAATAACACCGGATTTTCATAGGTGTCATGTCATCATACTAACTAGAGTATTATTGACTCTCCTGCAAGTGGAAGACTGTTGGAGATATCCCCTAGAGACAATAATACTCGGTTATTATTTTTATCTCCAAGTTCGGAATTAAGTTTATGTCATCATGTTACAACCGCTATAGCACTTGAAAAGTGAGTTTTTGAAGGAAAATCTTTGTGCAGGTGTGAAAACATAAATAAATAAGAATTCATAATCTTGTCTCTAAGATTAGCTTATGATTTGTGAGATGATCATGTTTTCCTGATCATGGACTTAGTTAAATTTTAGCAAAACATAAGAGTTTAGTTTTAGAGTAACAAAAGTAGTGAACTTGCCCAAGTATATGATCTTGCTAAAAGAGACTAAACAATTGTAATGTATTTAGCAAAGTACATATGATTTTTTCATTCACTATAATTCATATACTATGAGAATATCTAGTGACCTCACAATTGAATGTTAAACTTTGGATGTATTCAACCGTCCACCCTAACAAAAGATCATAACATTGACATCTAGGTATAACCTAGAGCGTGTAAAGGAATTGAGGCCGTTCAAGACTAGTACTTAACTCCTCTATACAATAGAGAGATACATGCTCTAGGCATTCTCGGTATCACCGATGTCAACCAATCGTCTGGCTATACACAGTGTGATTTATCACAAGAAAATCGAGGATATGGATGAGAAAAGAGGACGATACCGGAACGAGTTTTTATGTGTTATGATCAAAGAGTTTGATTCGACTATATCAAATAGTCTCACCTCGTGGTATCGTTGGTATCGTGAAGTTAAGGGAATAAGTGCAATGAGTAACTTGTAAGGTTCCTTCGATCTTCGTGAACACACATGAGCCATCATGGGCATCCAAGGCTCCGCTGTTGGTTATTGTTCGGTAAGTTTCCGAACATGTTTGTTTGTTATCGAGTCTTTACGGGTCACACGTATAAGCCGTGCCAACGTTTAATTGAGAGAATAAAGTTGCTTCTATTAGTTTTATGAATGTTATATATCGATACAGTGTCACAGAAACAAGTCGTTCTCATTCGGAGAGGTTTCGGGGAACTTACTATAAGAGAAGAATGATGACGATGTTAGGCATAATTTAATATGAGATAAAACGGAGAACATGTATGTTAGGAATTTGTTTTTCTAACATTAGTAGATAAGATCGATAATTTTACATATTGGGCTCATAACGTTCCGGAAGAGTTTTGAGCAAAAAACGAAAAGGAGGAAAGTACAGGAGGGGGGTAGATTTGCCCCCATGGCCACACCCACTTAGTGGGGGCTGGCAGGTGGGCCCCAGGGCCTCCAAGCATGGCGCATAGAACCTTGCAGAAGTTTTTCTAATTTTTTTTAGTGGGAAAAAAATAAAACCAAAAGGGAAAAGGAAAAAAGGGGGAGATGAGAGGGAGTTGGACTCTCTAAGGAGCCCAATCCGATTCCCACTAGGAGAGGGGGTGCGGGCACCTCCTTGGTGCGGCCAAGCCATCCTCCTAGCAAGAGTAAGCCTCCTTATCCCAAGGAAGGTTCCTCCTTCCCTCTAACTATAAAAAGGACCCCAAGGCAGGTTTTCCCTTCCCTCCAAATAGAAAAAGACCCCAAGACTCATTGCAAAACATGCAAATTGGCTCTCAAGGCTCTCTCTAGTAGAATTAGAGGGTCTATTACAGCTTCTTCTAATTGGGGGTTTGAGGCGTCCTCTCCCGATTAGACCTACCTCTAATTGCTATTCTCTCTCATGTGGTGAAAAACTTTCAGAATCATATAGATCTAACCATAGTTGATTAGTGCTACCAATTAGAAACGCTGAAAGACTGTCTTTTTTCGTCAGTGCCGAGTTCTAGACGACGGAACACTGGCGGGTTGACACGAGCGTACGCGTGCACACCATAAGAGGGATATCCTTGGCGAGGGAAGCTTAGTGACATCTTTGTTAGGATTCCCTACAGGATCGATCACATCAAACTAGACGATCACACGCGCAAGAAAATATTTTGCCAAGGGCACATATCGCGCCCTCTAAATCTTTTCTTTATTTCTGTGTTGTCTCAACTCACGGTACAAGTTCTTGACAGGACCGTGCATATATATGCACGAGCACAAGACCAAACCGACTATGAAGCTAACCTAAATCTACACGAACACCTAGTAGCTAGTGCCACCGTACATGCATAGCTAGTACTAATCTAAAACAGACCCGATCTCTAAGGATGCTACTCGAAACCTGCCTATTCTATTTGTACTACTAGGACACGTACTCAGCTTTAACTACCAAACAAACTCACGCTGATTAGGCAAGATTATTTCTAACAATCTCTCCCTAATCTTGACTCTTGGTCTTCTGTGCTTCTCTGATCTTGACTCCCTGCAGATCTACGTCTTTGTCTAATTCTCGCACCACGACAAGTCTAATTGGCTCTCTCCAATTTCAACTTGGCGAATTTTACGGACCAACTCAAACATGATATGGACTATCCAGCCACGCTAGAAACCTTGTGGTAAGACACCACCCGTGGATCACTCCATCCACCTAGCTGTGATACATGCCGACACCTCGTGGACTAGACCATCCACTCCAGCCTCATGTAGAGCCATGGCCTCATTGAAGAGACTGATCTTCTCTGGTTTACCGCCCCCTCACACTTGAACTTGATCCTCTCGTCGAGACATGTAGATCTAGTTGAGACGCGCTGATAGCCACACGCCATCTTGTTTTTGCGCCTTCGTCCATGATGATAAATCACATCGGACAGTTCCTCAACCGCGACGCTTCAACTGCAACCGATCCTCACAGAGACAAGCACTTGGACCCACCGACGACTCACTTGACACGACGCCGACCACACATGCAAACGTGCACACACTTCGACTCATCTAACACCTGATTGACGATCTTGACGAAACTCCGGGCACCGCACCTCGACACCACCCTCGCATCAACGATCATCCACCTCCACCGCTTTGCCGACGACAGCTCCCTGCCGTCTCCTCCATGTCGCTCCATCGAACGACGATCGCCCACCCCGAGGCGCTAGTACGGGTCGCCTCCCCGGGGCAAGCGTGACCTCAAATCTTCGACCTCGCTCTGATACCAAATGTTAGGATTCCCTACAGGATCGATCACATCAAACTAGACGATCACACGTGCAAGAAAATATTTTGCCAAGGGCACGTATCGCGCCCTCTAAATCTTTTCTTTATTTCTGTGTTGTCTCAACTCACGGTACAAGTTCTTGACAGGACCGTGCATATATATGCACGAGCACAAGACCAAACCGACTATGAAGCTAACCTAAATCTACACGAACACCTAGTAGCTAGTGCCACCGTACATGCATAGCTAGTACTAATCTAAAACAGACCCGATCTCTAAGGATGCTACTCCAAACCTGCCTATTCTATTTGTACTACTAGGACACGTACTCAGCTTTAACTACCAAACAAACTCACGCTGATTAGGCAAGATTATTTCTAACAATCTTTACAACTAGATCTAGTTGTGAGGATTTACGATTGTTCATAACTCGTTTACAACTAAATCGAATCCGCTGCCCGGTGAGCTAAATTCGGTCGACAACTTAATTAGGGGTCAACATGTCGATGCATAGGATTTTTGTGTTGATGTTTTTTTTTTTGCACTGGTTGGTTGATTCATGTCTTTGCGACTCATGTCATCTTGCTGTAATGGCTTTAATAAAATAATAAAGCGGTGCAGAAATGCTAAGACAACCCCATTTAAAAAAAACACACACTAGTTTTTAGAAAAGAGTAAGTAGGCTACCTGAAATACAAACGCTTAGAGCTCGTTCACGATAGTAGTAAACAAAATACACATGAAACACACAAGCGCTAATTAGTACTCCATGTAATTTGATCCCATCATTATCTACGGCACTTCCTTCTTCGCCGCCGGCTTCCGGCTGGGCTTGCGCCTGGCCTCCTGCAGCATGGACAGCACGTCCCTCATGGACGGCCTGTCCTGTGGGCACCGGCTGGTGCACAGCAACGCCACCCGGAGCAGCAGCGCCATCTCCTCCCGGGCCTGCTCGCTCATGCTCTGCTCCGTCACGTCGCTCAATGTACCGCCGCCGCCTGCGACCTTGCGCCTCGCCCAGTCTACAATGGTGCTCCCCTCGCCGTACTCTGCCTCCACCGACCTCCGCCCGGTAAGAATCTCCAGCAGCACCACGCCGTAGCTGTACACGTCGCTCTTCTCGTCCACACGCAGAGTGTACGTGTACTCTGAGAAAACACATAATCAATGGCAATGGTATGGTGAGGACGATGCCGTTGGTCAGTATTGGTACCAGATCATGCACTATTCTCGGGCTCACCTGGTGCGATGTAGCCGCAGGAGCCGGCGACGACGGACATGGGCGCGGCGCCCTGGAGAGCCTTGGCCACGCCGAAGTCTGCGACCCGCGCCTCCATGTCGGCGTCGAGGAGGATGTTGCTGGGCTTGAGGTCGCGGTGCGCCACCGCGGGGAGGCAGTCGTGGTGCAGGTAGCTCACGCCCTGCGCCACGCCAACGGCGATCCTGTAGCGCGCGTCCCACCCCGGCCGCGCCTTCGGCGTTTTGTAAGCCGCGCCGCCGTGCAGGAGCTCGTCGAGGCTGCCGTTGGGCATGTACTCGTAGAGCAGCATCGTCGTCTCGCCGTTGGTGCACCACCCGAGCAGCCGAACGATGTTGCGGTGACGGAGGTGGCCAAGCATCTCCACCTCCGCGAGCACCCTCTCATCGCCATCGCAGCCGTCTTTTCTTTTCCCCTGCTTCGGCCCATGATCTGAGACTGCCTCCTTTTGCGCGGGCGCTTGCCACAGCTTCTTCACGGCGATGACCTCGCCGTCCGGCATCTTCGCCCGGTAAACCGTTCCCGACGAACCAGCGCCGACGATGCCGTCACTCCCCTCGACGCACCGCGCCACGTCGTCGGCGGTGAAGCTCAGTCTCTGGAACGCGGTCATCCGCCACGGCCCGACGACGACATTGGGGCGCGCGCCTCCCGCACTACTGCTCCCGCTCGGTGCCGCCGAGTCGTCCTCCAGACATTGCAGCCAGCGCGCGGTGAGCGCGAGTACCACCATCCCTGCAAACGCAACCGCCACGGCCGACACCCACATTGCCGCAGTGTGCCGCGCCGAACCACCCTCGCCGGGATCCGGCGAGCCCGACGGTGTCCCGGACGGCGCCAAATGATTGAACGACACATCGAAGGTCTCCAGCGTGGTACAGTTGGCGAAGCCGGCCGGGACGCTACCAGTGAGCGCGTTCCAGGAGAGGTCGACCTCGGTGACCGACGGAAGCGCGGCAAGCACCGCCGGTATCTCGCCGCTGAGTTTGTTGTGCTGCAGCCTCAAGCTCACCAGCCGCTTGCACGTGCCTATGTCGCTGGGGATCGCGCCGCTCAGCTCGTTCCCGGCCAGCTCCAGCCTGTACAGATTTGCGCACCCCGAGGCGCTAAATGGCGGCATCTCGCCGTGCAGGGCGCACTTGCTCGCCGCGAAGACTTGCAGCTTCGGTGCCAGCCACGCCGTGTCCGGCAGCGTACCGCCGATTGGGTTGCCGGAGACGTTAAGGTATTCGAGGCTCGGCGAAGCAACCAGGTCGAATGGAATGCCGCCGGTGAGCTCGTTGGAGCTCACGTCCATGTACGTCAGGTTCTGAACCGCGCCGAACCCCGCCGGGATCAAGCCAGAGAGACGGTTCGACTCGAGCCGGACACGCCACAGGGACGAGCAGTTGGCGAGGCTCGTCGGGATGGTAGAGTTGAATCTGTTGCCGAAGAGGATGAGGCGGAACAGACGGTTGCCGGCGCATAGACCGGATGGGATAGGCCCGGAGAGGGAGTTGGTCGACACGTCGAGGCGGACGAGCCGCCTGCTCGCGCCGAGTGACTCCGGCAGCCTCCCGGTGAGCGAGTTGTTCCATAGCTGCAGCACCTCGAGGCTCGGAAGCTCGCCGATCGTCGCCGGGACCGTGCCGGAGAGGAAGTTGCTCATGAGGTTCAGGGTCGTGAGGTTGCCAAGCTCGCCGAGTCCGGAAGGGATCTCGCCGACGAGCTGGTTGTCCGACAGGTCAAGAACCTGCAGCGCTCGGAGTCGCGACCACGGGGGAGGTATCGCACCGGTAAGCCTGTTCTTGAACAGAAACAGAGCTTCGAGCCGCGCGAGCTCGCCGAGCTCCGGTGGAAGTGCACCGGACACGTTTGCCGCGGCGACATCGAGGTACACGAGTTGCGTTAGCCCACCAAACTCCGCTGGTATAGCACCGTCGTAACCGTTGTACCCGATCTCAAGGCGCTCGAGTAGTGTGAGTTCGCCGAGCTCCTTCGGCAGCCGCCCGGAGAGGGCGTTCCCAGCGAGGTGCAGGAACCGTAGCTGCCGAAGCTGTCCGAGCTCCGGTGGGATGCTTCCGTTGAAGAAGCTTCCCCCGAGGTTGAGTTGCTCGAGCCGCCGAAGCTGGCCAATGCTGCGGGGTATCTGTCCCGTGAAGCAGTTGCTGTAGGCGTCCAGGACGGCGAGAGAGCCGAGGCTGGCAATACCGTCGGGGATGGTAGAGTTGAAACAGTTGTGGCTGATGTCAAGCTTCACAAGCCGCCGGAGCAAGAACACAGCCGGCGGGATCTCCCCAACGAATGCGTTCCCGCTGAGGTTGAGGGAAGCCAGCGTCGGCTCCAGCAGGGCGGCCGCGGTAGGGGAGAAAGTGCCAGAGAGGTTGCGTGTTGGGAATAAACCACGACAGCGTCGTGTTTGTGTTGTGTCTGTAGGTGCACGAGTTCGTGCTTGTGTGCGTCTAGGTTCTAGGTTGAGTCCAAACCTGGTGCGGCCACGTCCGGAGTCTGTTTGCGTCTGGTTCGTCGTTCGTGCGGCGATGGAGACGGCATGCAACGTGCGCAAGGTTGGAGGCCAAGATGACAGCGCAGGTCTCGCGGAGGAGCAGCGGCTCACGATCGAGGAAAGCTGGATTGCCAAGGCGTACGTGCGCGGGGCGATCGTTGGTGCGTTGAGTCAGTTAGGCTGCATGCGTGTGCTGGCCAAGTCTTCCGGTAGTGGCCAAAGGAATTGGTCGTGTGTGTGCATGATCCACTAGGATAGGTACGTGCTGTTAGTGGGTGTGTGCGTGAGCCTATAAAATGGCAGTGTAAGCAACATGTTTAGATGACGAGAAAATACGAGAGAAAAGCTCGGCTGTGTGTGCAGCGCGAGGCCAAACTCTCCTGTCTCCATTGCTTCTCTGTGAGAGTTCAGAGGTAGAAGAAAGGGGCTGTCCGTTGCAGCCCCGTCATTTGGTATCAGAGCCACGGTTGCGGAGGAGATCGCCGGCGATGTCGATCGTGCCGTACGGCGGCGGAGCGGGGAGCGCGTTGTCCCTGCAGTGCCCAATGCTCACCGGTGACAACTACACCGTGTGGGCTATCAAGGTTGAGGCCAACCTCGACGCGCAGGGGCTGTGGGAGGCGGTTGCTCCGGCGGACGCGACGGCGGCGGTTGACGAGAAGAAGAACAAGACGGCGAGAGCTTACCTGCTCGGGGCGCTCGCCGAGGACATCTTGCTGCAGGTTTCGTCAAAGAAGACGGCGGCGGAGGTGTGGGCGAGCCTCAAGGCGCGATTCGTTGGCGCGGATCGAGTCAGGGCGGCTCGGCTGTCCACTCTCCGCGGCGACTTCGACCGGCTGCGCATGGAGGACGGCGAGTCCCTGGACGTCTACGCCGGCAAGATTGGAGGCATGGCGGCGCGTTACGCGGGGCTCGGGGCGACGCTGGACGACGCGGCGATGGTCAAGAAATTGCTGGACACGGTGCCGGACCGCTTGTACTCTGCGGTGGCGGGCATCGAGCAGTTTTGTGACGTGCAGACCATGCCATTCGAGGATGCGCTCGGGCGGCTGAAGGCGTTCGAGGAGCGGACGCGGCGGCGCAGCCAGGACAGCGTCGGTGGTGGCGGTGAGCACCTCATGCTCACTGCAGCTCAGTGGGAAGCACGTCGGCGTCAGCGCGGCGGCGGCTTCGACCACGACGACGACGACGGCAGCAGCACGGGCGGAGGGAAGAAGCGCGGCCGGTGCTACAACTGTGGCGTGCGCGGCCACTTCCGGAGGGACTGCCGGAACCAGAAGAAGGCCGAGGAGGAGAAGGCACTCCTCGCCGACGCCGACGACCAGCCGGGCCTTTACTAGGTCGTGGTTTAGGGGGAGATTGTTGGGAATAAACCACGACAGCGTCGTGTTTGTGTTGTGTCTGTAGGTGCACGAGTTCGTGCTTGTGTGCGTCTAGGTTCTAGGTTGAGTCCAAACCTGGTGCGGCCACGTCCGGAGTCTGTTTGCGTCTGGTTCGTCGTTCGTGCGGCGATGGAGACGGCATGCAACGTGCGCAAGGTTGGAGGCCAAGATGACAGCGCAGGTCTCGCGGAGGAGCAGCGGCTCACGATCGAGGAAAGCTGGATTGCCAAGGCGTACGTGCGCGGGGCGATCGTTGGTGCGTTGAGTCAGTTAGGCTGCATGCGTGTGCTGGCCAAGTCTTCCGGTAGTGGCCAAAGGAATTGGTCGTGTGTGTGCATGATCCACTAGGATAGGTACGTGCTGTTAGTGGGTGTGTGCGTGAGCCTATAAAATGGCAGTGTAAGCAACATGTTTAGATGACGAGAAAATACGAGAGAAAAGCTCGGCTGTGTGTGCAGCGCGAGGCCAAACTCTCCTGTCTCCATTGCTTCTCTGTGAGAGTTCAGAGGTAGAAGAAAGGGGCTGTCCGTTGCAGCCCCGTCATTGCGGTGGGACAGGTCGACCCCGACGATGTCCCCGGTGGCCGCATCGCACGCGATGCCCGGCCACGCGCACCACGGCGGGGAGAGCGACCGGGTGGCGCCTGCGGATGCCGCCGCGGCGTACGTCCACGGACTGAGCGCGCCTGCCGGGTCGTTCAGTGAGGACTTGAGGGAGAGCAGCGCGAGGAGCGGGAGCGGCGCGGAGGACGCGGCGGTGATGGTGAGGAGCGGGAGAAGAAGGAGGAGGCCATGCAATGGTACCTGTGCGGCCATGGAGGAGGTGGTAGCAGTGCGAGGAGGAGGAAGGGAGGCCAGGCGGTGGTAAAATGGAGGTGGGAAAAGTAATGGCGGTGGTGCACTGGCGCATGCACGTCATGATGAGGGAGAGTCTCCGACGGAGGAGAGAAGGAGGGTGGTACCGGTGGTGGAGGACAGGAGGAGTGGAGTGGAGAAGAGAGAGCGCGCGGTGGTGGAAATGGTGATGATGGCGGCGGTCGGGCGGGCCTGGCTTTGCATGCAAGAAAGCGACGACTTTGCCTGCTACTGGAGCAGCAGCCGCCATTGCTAGGCGACTAGTAGGTCGATAGCTTTTCCGTTGTGGCCTGCACATGCCAAACTGCCGATGGTTAGTGCAGCTCTCAGTTCACATATGAGAGTCTCCGAGAGGTGAAATTTTTTGGGTCCTGCCACCGGGAAATAGAAGAAGAAACCGAATTTCCTTTTTGATTAATTATTTGTCTGAATTCCATCACTCTTAGATGAGATCCCCGCCAGAACAAGAAACCGAATTTTCTGAAATGCTGTTGATATTTTACTGAAACTGGGAAAATGGTTCTAAATTTAGAATCACGTAGCACCACCTTGTGCGGATTTCAGTTAGAATCGCCTTGCGCTTGAGATGACCAAGTAAAACTTACTAAAATTTCGGGTGATTTTGAATTAGCAATTCTCGGAAAAAAAAAACCTGCATGTGAACCTCGTGCATAATTTGGTGGTTGTTTGATTGGAATCGAATAGTATCTATTTTGGAAATATTTCAGCCACAACTGAAATAACTGAATTTGAGTACATTTCTGTGAATCCGGTTTGCATTTCAGCCAAAGCATAGGTGGGTGCGCTTGAAAATGGCTAAAATCCAACCATAGCTTTAGAAACTTTGACAAATATAACTTTTATTTAAATTTGTGTGTATTTCTGAAATGAGTGAAATAATTTGACGGAGAGAGATACATTTTGCAGTGTGACCTAAATTTCGGTGAAATTTCACTGCAAGTAAGAACCACTCGTCTTTTGCCGGGCACCGAGAAAAATACTACTGGACAAGTTTTCGTTGAAATCTAGCGAATATAACTAGGTAGCTAGTGTTATTCCACGAGCTTTTGAGCCTTTTGCGTATGCAGCGGTGCAACATCTGCAATCTCCTTGTCTCCCATTGATTGTCTCTGCGTCCTTTTTCCATGGATGGATCGATTGATCTAGCTATGGTTTCTCATCTCTTTTCTTTTCCCTTTCCCCCTTTTTGGAAACTAAAGTTAACAAGCTACTAGGCCTCAAGGAAAAGGAGCTGGATCTGTTGTTGGAGATGGTAGTGATTTTCCCTGGACTGATGGCGCTTTCTTTGATTGCTTTTGAGCGCGGAGGCGTCGCATGGGGAGAATGTACTCGATGGCCATGCCAAGGTTTTGATCCTTCCACCCTGCAGCTGCTCCATGCTCTTTTTGTAACTTTGCTACAGCCTGTCCTCAAGGTAAAACTAGTTTGAATTCGGGCCTGGTTAACTGCTGCTCCCTATCCCCCCCCCCCCCATGTTAATTACAATCTGCCCTGAAGATAGATTAATGTATGACTAAAACTAGGTCGTACCGTTGTGATCAACTGCACATGATACCTTAATCATGTGGCAGAGATCTTGACCTCTGTCGCACTAGTTTGGTGCTCAACCCGCACCATTCCCAAGTTGCCATAGGTTTTACGTAAAAGTTACTCCAGGTACTGTATATTCCAGATCAAGTGCACAAACTCTCACATGCCCTTTTTGTTCTTGATGGAGTACTATTCAGGGCGCAGAAATCAAGGAAACATCATTTTGCTACCTCCCTTGCTGATCCCAAAATTTACTCCCACCTTGTTCTGCTTGAACCTAGGTCCCAAATTGCTGATTATTTTACCACCAAAAAAGAAAAGAAATGTTTGGTTACAACGATATATAGTGAAACATTACAAGAAGTGAGGATGAAATAATTATATATCGGATAACTTACAAATTCATCACTTGTGGTCAACACGCTAAGTAACTTGATCACTTGAGCACATTGATTGTCTGATCAAGAAGCACCATTCCCAAGCATCAACCGGCAAAATGCGTTAAGAGAAAGTTGCTCATCTTGCCTTGCCGATGTCAGATGGAGCACTCAAGTACACAAACTGTCACATGTCGTATGTTCTTCTTGATGCATTTTGGGTGCAGAAAGCAATGCGAATTAATCATAGCTCGTACCAGCAGATCGGCCGGCCACTGCTGATCCGGGAACTTAATCAGATGGATACTACACAGTCTGAAAATAGAGCACCCGTCTCGTTCATTCTCTTGGACCAAGTAAATTAATTAAGCTGCAGATTTGACTGCATTTTGATGCGGTTCTTGCAGTGCGCTGTCTGCATGATGCGCGGCAAAATGGATGGATGCATGCGGCAGCTAGCAGACAGAAAATAGCAAACTCAACGGAGAAGGCAGAACTTTGCGGATAGTTTAAAGGAGGTGTAAATATTTTATTGCGAACCTTGGATGCATATTGTATCATTGTCTCTCCAATTAATTATTTAATGATTAATCCTCCGATGATTGGGCCTAATTGGATAACTAGTGCTTGTAGTAAACATGGTATTATTAAAATTCTGCTAACCTGTTTGGGTCACGAATCAAACATATCATCTGGCAGTTGATACCATTGTACGTGTGTCTATGGTTCTATGTTGGCAAACAATGTACTCCTAACCATCACAATTTCTTTTCTTTTTTTGAACAAGAAATGCCCCAAAGGGCCTGGAGTCTGCATTAATTCGACGGAGGGTGTACAAGTACAGTGGAGACCTCTGGAAGAAAAGAAATTACAGCATGGTCCCTCAGAATTGCAGTCAACACCAAAAAACAAGTCACAGAAACGCGATCAAGACCTTGAACGCCGCCGATGTCGAGCTTCGGAGCACGGCCGTCTACGCTGCAGCCGGGGACGCAACCACTTGGCGCAGCGACGACACTAAACGCCGTAACGAAGCTGGAGAAGATCCTCCGATGGAGGAAGAACCATCCCGAGCAGGACCGCTCGAGCGCAGCGAGGCCATCCCTATGGCCGAAGATAGCGGAAGCTTGAAGAAACTGCCGCTTGGAAATCGCTGCCGGAAGCGCAGACTCCACCGCTTCCCCATGGCCTCGAACAGAACCAGCAGCCACCGAGCACATTCTTCCCTCTCCCTCGCCACCACGGCCGGCCGAGCGGAAGATATGGACCAGAAACCTGCAGATCTGACGATGCCGACTGTCGAACACCGGGGCCTTATTCTTGGAGGTCGCCTGCGCTGCAACCTTCCCTGCATATGGCTCCGTCCACTGAAGCTCCGCGAGAAGAAGATGAAACGCAAGGCAGCGTCGAATCCGGCCGACAAGATCCGCCACCACCCTCCCGGCATAAACGCCAAACTCCAAAGAGGAAACCAAACAAACAACAAACCCTAGACTACTGCTATCTACAAGGGGTGCACAACCACCTACTCCATCGTCCCACCGGCGAGCTACGCTGCCGGAGCGAAGAAGGAGAAGGGGCAGCGGCGGCGGAGCAGAGGCGACTCTCAACGGGCCTTGGGTGGGGTAAGAAAGAAAAAGTGCCCTAACCATCACAATTTCACTTAAGCAGATAGATGTTGTGATAGGAACCTTATGAAAAACCAATCTGGCAACAAGCTGAAGAATCATTGCAAACTGTGAGGCACATCACGGGGGTCCGGCCAACTTCCCGCAATTCTTCGCTGCTCTGCAAGTGCTTTCTGGGTCGGCGCGCCGAACAACATGGGTGTTGTTTGCTGCGCTCACTTGAACGTTGTGGCTAACTCACAATAAATTAGCTTTGGAGGCGATCTGCCCGCTGATATCATCTTTAAAATGCTTGGGTTTATGCAGTGGTGGGTGGCGCTCGCCAAGGAGCAGGATCGGGATCCGCTGCGGCAGCTGGTCATTGAGCTGAGGAGGTGCTTCTCCTCGCTAGCGGCGACTCATGTGATATCCTAGTTCGTTGGTGTCCTGTCGTGCTATCGGTTTGTTTTTGGGGTGCCGGCCCCATGTGTTCCTTAGACGATTTCCTTTGTTGGTGTCGGGTTTGTAGTGCTCAGTAGTTGGAGAAGCTGTAGCCCTAGCCGTGTGTTGTTGCGTGGTCTTGGTTTGATCGTTGTACACTCTGTTGCTTTATTAAGTTAAAGCAGGACAGTTCTCTGCCTGCTTTCTACTCTCCTGAAATTTAAGAGTGAATAGAGCAGGACACAAAAGAATTATTTCCTAACAAGAGGCAAAGTCCTTCGAGCTCTGCATCGATATTAAGTGCCATATGTACTATGCGCCAAATTAACTTTGCACATTGGCAATCAATAAGAAGATGTTGTATTGTTTCTTCTTTGATAACATTTTTTACTATCCAGCCAATTTCATGTTGCCAATGTTACACGCAGTAGCAAAACAACAATAAACTAAACCAAGATCGAACCAACAGGACACGAAATTTTAACGTGGAAAAACCCTTCCAACAAGGAAGAGAAATAACCACGGGCGGCATACTTCACTATTTCGGGTGAGGTTACAAACGCGCCGGAATTTACAATATGTGACTTATCCCGTGCGACAGCTTACAAGAGGTATATAAAGGTAGTTCTTACCTAACTGGGTCGGTAACGGTGAATCCAACTCCAACTCGGTAACAACTCGTACCGTACCGTGGGGGCTGCCGCCCCCGCACCCCCCTTAGTGCGGGCCACGTTTGTCGCGCAAACGCGATGGGCCAACTTTAAACTCAAGGCGCTCTGCTCTACTCGTCAGAAGTTCGGTCTTTTATCATCATAAGTGAATTTGGATAAAAAAAACTCCACCTTAGACAAATTTTTTCATGTAGCATAAACGACACCTTCACCCTAAAACAACAAAAAAAATATCTTCGGCTCCAAGTAGCCTCTTGGGCTAAACAGTAATATCAACTAAGCTTGAGCCAAACTCAAACTTAGTAACATGAACTGGCTTTATCGTCATAATAGCAGGATTATCATGAGTACTAATTTTGCATACTTTTAACTTACTTTGTGCAACAACATCACGCACATAATGGTACTTGATATCAATGTGCTTTGTTCTCTCATGGAACATATGATTCTTAGTAACGTAAACAACACTTTGACTGTCACAAAATAGGTTAATGCAAGTATGATCTTGATAAAGCTCGACAAATAGACCTTTCAACTAAATTGATTATTTGCATGCTTCAGCAATAGCCATGTACTCAACCTCAGTAGTCGATTGTGCAACAACACCCTGCAAGGTAGCCTTCCAGCTAACAGCACATCCACTAACAGTAAACACATAACATGTGAGGTTCCTCTTCTTATCCAAGTCGGCGGCAAAATCTGAATCCACATAGCCTACGAGTCTCTCACCAGTCTTGCTAAACTTCAAGCAAACTTTGGATGTGCCGCGAAGGTACCTGAAAATCCACTGAACGACTTTCCAATGTTCTTTACCAGGATTAGCCATGTGTCGACTGGCCAAACTCATAACATAAGACAAATCAGGTCGAGAACACACTATAGCATACATTAAGGAACCAACAACACTAGAATAAGGAACTCGTGACATGCACTCAATATCTTTGTCAGTACTTGGACATTGCAATGCTAACAACTTGAAGTGTGAAGCAATAGGAGTACTAACATACTTTGCATCATGCATATTAAAACGACGAATAACTTTCTTAATGTAATTCCCCTAACTAAGAAATAGAAATCTAGATTTTCTGTCTTTTAAAATTTCCATACATAGAATTTTCTTAGTAGGGCAAAGATCCTTCATCTCAAACTCACTTGTCGGGGGGTTACCCCCGAGTAGGGTAAAGGCAAGTGCTAAAGGCAAGATCAGAAGGGATGTTTGGCCGAGTAGCCGGCTACCTGGTACTCGCTACCCGGACGACTGCCACCCGACCTTACACCTAGACGGCCAGAAGGATGAATCAAGAGAGTTATGCTCCTCCGAATAGAAGAGCTGGTCCGAGTAGAAATGGCGGGAACCTACTCGGGCCAGAAGTCAAAGGAGCCGTTCTGACACCGAATCCCGCGTATCCCGGGTCCGTACTTGGCACTGTTCACAGCACTGTTCATCTGGGGACGGCGTGCCTGACAGCGACAGTGTGTCAGCAGGGCGTCGCAGGATAGGGGGGACCTACTCTGTGTTCGCCACAGTGATAACAGACTGGACACTTGGTTTTGCCCAACGACTTTCCGCACCGGGACAAATCTAGAAGCCAAAGCTGTCAGCGGGAACTCGGAAGAAGGACGGTGTGCACACAATGTCGACATCTGTTTGTATTTGGCTGTATCCGGCTGGGCACCGAGTATATAAGGTGCCCTGCCCCCTCCTGCGCGAGGGATGCTGACCTAGATCCTGGACTGGTTCAGGTTCTTGACCTAGTTCATCTGGTAGAGAGAAGAGTGGCTACTCGGTAGCAAGAACCATTGTACTGTGGCTACTCGGTGAGACATCCAAATACAAAGAGAAAGGCAGGAGTAGGGGTTTTACCTCCACACGAGGGCCCTGAACCTGGGTAGATCGTGTTGTTTGCAGTGCTTGTTTCATCCTTCACGCGTCTACTCGTCGCGTGATCCCTCCCTGAGCGCCTCCAGCGTCCTTCGTCCCCACATCTTTAGCCATCCTATGGCATCTGTCTTGACACCACCACGACAGTTGGCGCCCACCGTGGGGAACCAGCGGCGCTGGCTGGAGTTTCCGTTCGGACGGGATCGATTTCTGCTACCGGAGAGCGCGTGGTCTGTGGCCTTGTCCACAGATTCGGCTCCTTCGACTTCGTCACCGACAACGCCGGCGGTTTCGGCGGCAGGGCCATGCCGGAGGGCGGCACGGTGCTTTCTTTCGGCGCGCACCTCGTCTACGTCGCCACCGTCATCGACCGCAAGTACCCCGAGCTGGTGCATGACGCGGAGGATCCACCCGCCGTTATCGCCGCACGCGGGAGGCCGTCGAGCCGCTCCGCGAGCGTCGCGGAGGTGATGATGACCGGCCCTGCTGCTGATGCCGGGAAGGGCGCGGCTGCTACCGCTGCGGCCGTCGTCGAGGATCTCGCTGGCTCAAGTGCTGGCGGAAAGACGCACAAGCCTTACGAGAAGGAGTGCAACCTTCCGCTCTCCACTAATCCGACGATCCCTGCGTCTGCTGCGCGGACGGGTATGCCGCCTCCCACTGACCTCGAGCTCCTGACCATGAAGGCGCAGCTCGACCGGCAGCGCCAGGAGCTGCTCGCTGAGCAGGCGGAGTTGGAGAAGATCAGGCTAGAGCTTAGCTTAGATCAGCTTGAGTACAACAAGGCTCACGGTTTCACGCCAGTTGTTAGGAGAGCTAGCAAAGTAGGTGCTACGCGTCGCAACCTAGGTGCTGAGATGGCAACGGTTGTAGAGGCTCCCAGTCAGTCCGCCACCGCAAACACCTCCACCAGACCCAGATACAGCGCACCCGCCAAGACACTTAGAGCTGCTGAGGCCGTAGCTGCCGAGTTGCCGCATCTAGTTGGCGACGCGCGCGTTAGGCAGCAGGAGAGGCTGAACGAGTTGGTGCTGGAGGCGGCTAGGCAGAATGAGGAGTTCCGGAAAGCCAACCCGGGTGCTGGAGCTTCTCAGGTGGTGCACTCGCACGTGGCCAGATCTAACGATCAGGCTTCATCTCCGCATCCTAGCCGTGAGAGAAGCCGGAGTGGGCATTCCGGCAAGGGTAGGCAAATGCAGGTGTACGACCCGGCTGTCGCCGCGAAACAGCTCGCTGTGCCGCGACAGTCCGGTCAGAAACACAACGCTGCAGGAGCAGGCTTTCAAGCCCATAAAGCTCAAAGCCAGGCCCGAGATGGAGAGCGCCCAGGTCTTTCTCAGCATCCCGTCGTTCAGCCTACTCGGCAGAGGCAGCAGCCGCCAACCCGGTGGAGCAGCCTGCTGCTGTGCAGGTGGACCGGTATGATGATGGCGATTCGGCCATGGGGATGGCTGGCTATGACATTCTGGATCGTGTGGGCGAGCGCGTGTTGGCGCCTGGAGATGCAAGGCACCAGCTGGACCGGATCAGCTTGTCGGCGCGGTTGGAGAACACGGGTCCTCCTGGCCCCGAGTGCTTTGGCCCGCGCATCATGAACGAGCCGTCCGTGAAGAACTTCCAGTTGGCAAGGGGCACCAAGAGCTACAATGGCAGCACCAAGCCAGAAGATTGGCTCAATGACTATGTCACCGCAGTCCACATCGCGGGCGGCAACCGGAGATGGGCAGTGCGGTACGTCTCGCAGATGCTAGAGGGTCCAGCTCGCACTTGGCTCAACAACTTGCCCAAGAACAGCATAAATTGCTGGCTGGACTTCTCGGACGCCTTCGTCAGCAACTTCACCAGCACTTACAAGAGGCCGAACAGGCCACAGCAGTTGTCCGCTTGCAGGCAGCGGGAAGACGAGACGGACCGCGAGTACCTTACTCGGTGGAGCACATTGCGGAACACCTGTGAAGGTGTGAATGAAGCCCAGGCCATTACTTGGTTTGCGCAGGGTTGCAGACATGGCAGTATGTTGTGGCAAAGGTTGCAAAGGGAGATGCCAAACACTCTGGCGGAGACCATCAAGATTGCAGATCAGTACGCACTCGGTGATCCTACCCAGCCTCTGATGGATTCCTCCGAGCCGAGAAGGAACTTCAACAGCAACAAGCGCAACGAGTTCCGCAACAAGCGCAGGGGTGACCGAATAGATGTTCGGTACGACCCTGAGGAGGTGAATGCAGTGGCTGTTGGAGCTGGGGGTAGCCAAAGGCAGAAACCTGCTGGAGCCTACGGGCAGAACCAGAACCAGGGCCAAGGCAACAAGAAACCATTCCGCGCTCCTCAGTCGGGTAGCGGCAACTCGGAGCAGACAAGGAAATTCGTCTTCGACGATATGAGGGATGGCCCATGCAGTTTCCATACTCAGCACCCCTCAAGGCCTGCTAACCACACTACCCGACAGTGTGAGTGGTGGGATCTGATCAGGAATGAAGGCTTGCCTCCTCCTCCTCCTCTGCCAGCTGCAAATGCCAATGTGTAGCCTGCTCGCACACCCGCAGCTCGGCCTCCAGTATTTCCGAGAAGAGAAAATGTGAACCAATTGGCTTTAGGAGCCAACCGTCACTTCAACAATGAGGGCTACCGCAACAACAACAACAACAACAACAACTACAACCGCAACAACAACAGAGCCAACAACAACTACCAGAGCAACAACAACGGCAACAATGAGGGCGGAGGCCGCAACCAGTACCAAGAGCACCATGAGAGCTACATGATCTTCACTTCTGAGCCCGTCGACAAGCAGTCACAGCACAGGCGTGCCATGGAGTTCAATGCCGTGATCCCTGCTGTTCCTCACTACATGCATTGGTGCAACCAAGAGATCAAGTGGTCCCGAGTAGATCATCCCAAGGTGATGCCCAACCCGGGTAGCTACGCTTTGGTGGTGGATCCTACCTTCTTGGGTCCCGAGAAGAATGTGAGGTTCAGCAAGGTGCTGATCGACAACGGCAGCAGCATCAACATTATGTACAGAGACACACTCGAGAAGCTTGGGCTGGCCGAGAACATGCTGCTACCTAGCAAGACCACTTTCCATGACATTGTGCCGGGAGTCTCGTGCAACCCGATTGGCCGAGTGTGGATAGATGTGCTATTCGGCACAAGGGAGAACTGCTGCACAGAGAGCTTGCAGTTCGAGGTGGTTGATCACCAAAGCCCTTACCATGCCCTACTCGGCAGGCCGGCTCTGAGCAAGTTCATGGCCTCTACCCACACTGCATATCTGAAGATGAAGATCCCTGGTCCCAATGGCGTGATTACCATCTCTGGTGATTACAAGAAGTCCATGGAGTGTGCCTCTGCTGGTTCTCAGTTGGCGGAGTCCATGGTGATTGCTGCCGAGAAGAAAAAGATGTACGAGGTGGTGGCTATGGCGCAATCCGCACAAGCTGGTGCGCAGGGCGTGCCGAGTACCCAGCACGGGACCGCATTCCAGGCGTCCCAAGAGACCAAGAAGGTCCAGATCGACCCAGAGTTCCCCGACCGCGTAGCCATCATCGGCTCCGGGTTGGCGGCGAAATGGGAAAGCGAGCTCATCCACTTCCTCCGTGAGAATCGGGACGTGTTCGCCTGGTCCAATGAAGATCTACCAGGAGTCCCGAGGGAGTTGGTTGAGCACTCATTACATGTGCGTCCTGACTCCAAACCAGTGAAGCAGGCTATGCGCCGCTTCGGAGATGAGAGAAGGAAGGCCATTGGTGACCAGATCACCAAGTTGCTGATAAGCAATTTCATCATGGAGGTGCTGCATCCGGACTGGCTAGCCAACCCGGTCATGGTCGAGAAGAAGAAGGAGGATCCCAAGGCTGCTACTGCATGGCGCATGTGTGTCGACTACACCGACTTGAACAAAGCATGCCCCAAGGATCCCTTTCCGCTACCTCGCATCGATCAGGTGATCGATTCCACTGCTGGTTGTGAACTGCTGTCTTTCATAGATGCCTACTCTGGTTTCCACCAGATAGCTCTCAATCCTGCTGATCAAATAAAGACTGCTTTCATTACCCCGTACGGGGCTTATTGCTATCGTGTCATGTGTTTCGGGTTGCGGAATGCGGGTGCTACTTATTAGCGGTGCATGCAGAAATGCTTGCACGATCAGCTCGGCAAGAATGTGCAGGTGTACGTAGATGACATTGTCATCAAAACGAATAAAACACATACTCTGCTTGCCGGCCTTAAAGAAACCTTTGCCAACTTGCGCAAGTATAAAATGAAGCTGAACCCGAGTAAATGCACCTTTGGCGTCCCGGCTGGCAAGCTACTCGGCTTCCTGGTGTCTAGTCGGGGCATTGAAGCCAATCCTTCAAAGATAAAAGTTATTGAGAGCATGTCTTTGCCGAGATCCCTGAAGGATGTGCAAAAATTCACTGGTTGCTTGGCATCTCTGAGCCGTTTCCTGGGCCGAATGGGCGAGAAGGCCCTGCCTCTGTACCAGCTGATGAAGAAAAGTGACAAGTTTTTCTGGACTCCGCAAGCGGATGTGGCATTCAACGAGCTGAAGGCAATGCTGGCTAGCGCTCCTATCTTGGCTAGTCCGCTACCCAAGGAGCCAATGCTGTTGTACATTGCCGCCACCAACCGAGTGGTCAGTGTGGTGATTGTGGTGGAGCGAGAAGAAGAAGGCAAGAGTGTGCAGCGCCCAGTATACTACCTCAGTGAAGTGTTGTCTAGCTCCAAGCAAAAGTACCCGCATTACCAGAAGATGACCTATGGCGTGTACCTGGGCGCCAAGAAGCTAAAGCATTACTTCCAAGAGCATCCTATCACTGTTGTGAGCTCTGCTCCCATCTCGGATATCATGGGCAACAAGGAGGCGAGTGGCCGAGTAGCCAAGTGGGCAATCGAGCTGGCCGCGTACGCTCCCGCGTATGCGAGAAGAGAAGCCATCAAGTCTCAAATCCTGGCAGAGTTTCTGGTGGACTGGGCTGAGGTGCAGTACGAACCTCCTGCTCCAGTTTCCAATTACTGGAAGATGCACTTTGATGGCTCGAAGGTGAAGGAAGGCCTTGGTGATGGCGTAGTGCTCACGTCACCCAAGCGAGATCAGCTCAAGTACGTGTTGCAGATTCATTTCAAGGCTTCCAACAATGTAGCAGAGTACGAGGCCGTGGTGCACGGCTTGCGAGTAGCCAAGGAGGTTGGCGTGCAGCGCATTATATGCTATGGCGATTCAGATCTAGTGGTGCAGCAAGTCTCTGGCACTTGGGATGCTCTGGATGCCAACATGGCATCATATCGCTTCCTGGTACAGTCTATGACTGGATTCTTCGAAGGCTGCGAGTTCCAGCACATTCACCGAGCAGAGAACGAAGCGGCAGACGAGCTGTCCAAGTTGGGATCTTCTCGGCAATCCATCCCGGCGGGGGTTGCCTTAGAGCACTTAAGGAAGCCATCCATGAAGCCATCTCCCAACTCGGAATCCATATTTGTTCCTTCTCTGCCAAGTGAAGAAGCTGTTCCAATGGAGATCGACTGGGAGAATGCAACAGAGAACCCGGGGACTGCCGCTCCCTACTCGGGGACTGTCTTTCCCTACCCGGGGACTGCCGCTCCCTACTCGGGGACTGCTGTCCTTAACCCGGGGACTGTCGCATTCATTGAGGAGGTCCTTGCCAATCGTTCAGGGCTCCAGAGAAGTGCTCCCAACCCTGAAGAGCAGCCGGAGGTGCCTGTCCCAATGGAGGTGGACGAACCAGTGTTTCCCACACGGGAGACACGGAGTTGGGCCATGCCCATATTATCCTTTCGAAAGGACGGTACTCTGCCAGAAGATGAGGTGGCCGCAAGGCAGATTCAGAGGAGATCCAAGGGCTACACTATATTCAGAGATGTGCTGCACAAAAGAAGTGCCACCGGTGTGCTGCAACGTTGTGTGGACCCAGAAGAAGGAGGAGAGATTCTGTTGGAAATACACCAAGGAGAATGCGGGCACCACGCCTCTTCTCGGGCATTGGTCAAGAAAGCTTTTCGGCATGGCTTCTACTGGCTCACAGCTCTGCAGCAAGCTGAAGACATCGTGAGGAAGTGCAATGGCTGCCAGATGTTCGCGAGTAAGATCCACATGCCTGCTTCCGAGTTGAAAACCATTCCTATCACATGGCCGTTTGCTGTATGGTGCCTGGATATGGTTGGCCCCTTCAAGCCGGCTAAAGGCAACATGACACACATCTTAGTCATGGTGGATAAGTTCACCAAGTGGATTGAGGTGAAGCCTATTCGGAAGTGTGATGGAACTACAACCGTGAAATTCTTAAAGGATGTGATCCTGAGATACGGCTACCCGCACAGCATTATCACCGACAACGGCACAAATTTCGCAGAAGGGGCAATGGTGCGGTTCTGCAGAGATAAGCACATCCGACTAGATGTTGCATCTGTTGCGCATCCCGCCTCCAATGGGCAAGTGGAAAGAGCAAACGGCATGGTGCTAGCAGGCATAAAGCCAAGGCTGATTGAGCCGCTGCTGAAAACACCTGGGTGTTGGCTAGACGAGTTGCCAGCGGTGTTGTGGAGTCTAAGGACTACCCCTAACCGGTCAACCGGCTACACGCCATTCTTCTTGGTATACGGGGCTGAGGCCGTGTCGCCAATAGACTTAGAGAATGACTCCCCCCGAGTAACCCTCTACACTGAGGTGGAGGCGAGAGAAGCTCGAGAAGATGACGTTGACCTGCTCGAAGAAGCAAGAGAGCTTACTCTGTCACGTTCAGCTATCTACCAGCAAAACCTGCGGCGTTATCATAGCCGAAAGGTGAACCCAAGGGTTTTCCGAGAAGGAGACATGGTCCTCAGGCTTGTGCAACGCACAGCCGGGATGCACAAATTGTCTCCTCAATGGGAAGGGCCCTTCATTGTGAGCAAAGCGCTGCACAATGACGCCTATTATCTCGTGGACATGCGTCCATCACAGGAGAACAGGGTAGATAAAGATGGAGAGGAATCCAAGCGCCCTTGGAATGTAGCCCAACTTCGTCGCTTTCATTCGTGAGCAAAGATGTGTATGTACTCTCTTATCCGAGTTAAAATTCTACTCTGCAATCTGAAATTGAACTCGGGGACTGCCCTCGCATAAACCTGCTCTGTGTGTTCTTACTCGGCTTCACTCTTTGTCTACTCGGTTGCTATGCTTAAAATTTCACGAGTACGTCTAGTACTGTGTTTAAACCTACATGCCAACTCTTCGACTCTGCTGCTGTCCGAAACCCGGCTTCATGGCAAGCAAGAGAACAAGCAAAAGGTCAATGAGCACAAGAAAAATTACTAAGGAAAGAAAAAGTGCAGGAACCGAGTAGAGTGTCTTACTGTTGTTTCTTGTTAACTCCTTCTCGACTAAGTGGTGGGCTGCGTTATTATGAGTATTTCTAAGTGGCTAAGTATTTGCAACTCCAACTTTGAATTCTTGTGACTCGAATACCCAAAAAGCAACAAGTTGCGGGTAAGAGCTGAGACAAAAAGGAAGAGCGAATAAGAAATGCAACTCGGGGACTCGCATGATAACACAACCCGACATTCGAGCCAAGGTTGCTCAAATTGACTAAGTTAAATATCAAACGTGAATAAAACTGAGTAGCGGACGACAGGCTTAATTGTTTCGATACATCTGCACCCGGCATCCCGGGGATCTGATAAAAGTTTCGAGAATAAAGTTGCAGGAAGTAATCAACTAGAAGCAGCAGTGTTCTCGGCGCTGGCCTTGGTGGCTTCAGCGTCAGCGTTGGCCTTGGCGGCTTCAGCTTCAGCGCTGGCCCTAGCAGCATCAACCTCCGAGTTGGTGACGTCGGTCTTCGCGGCATCCGCATCTGGCTCGGTAGCAGCTTGTTCAGAGGTGGCAGTGGTCACCAAGGTGGCGTCCATAGCCGAGGTGGAAGCCGCAGTCTGAGCGAGGAGTCGAGCCGTGTCGTCAAGAGCCGCACCTGAGGAGGTGCCGAACTCGAGGGCCGCGGTGTCGATCGTCATCTCCACGCTCTCGGCTTCCTCCTCGCTGTCCGCAACGACCGCGGCCTTCCCCTTCCCGGTCTTGTAGCGCTCACTCTCGAAGCTGCTCAGGCCTTCAGACTCGGTGGCGTCTCCGTCTTCATCATCGTCGTCATCATCGCCCTCCACCTCCGTGTCGGGCTCGGTGACGCCGTCGATGAAGCGCGCGATGTCCGCGTACTGGGCGATCTCGTACGCAACCGACTGGCGGCGCGCCACGCAGTCGGGATCCGTCTCCCACTTCGACTTCTGCCTCATCTCGAGAATGACGTTAAGGTCGAGGTTTTCATACCAGCTGCAGATGAACAGAAGCAGCATGTCAGCACCAGCCCGAGCTCCAGATGCCCGCCACTTCTTCAGCTCGGCCTTCACGCCCGTCAGCTTCTCGGCAAGCCCGCGGATGGTTGGTGGCGCAGTCTCCCGCGGCCAGAATAGGTCGTGAAGTTGGAAGGCAGTGCGCACCAAATCGGTGCCCACGCCCCTTAGGCGCTGGAGCTGGACCTGCATGGTGGTAATGCTGTCTTCAATCGAAGCCTTGGCATCCATAGGCTCGCCCTTCTCGGTGCGAACAGCTTGGGCCTTTGCCAGAGCAGGCTTGCAAGACGAGTCGAGGTCGGGGAAGATCTCTGAAAGATCTATCAAAAAGATTAGAGAACAGAGTCGAGTAGAAGAGAAGCCAAAGGAAAAAGGAGGAGCAAAGAAGTGGGCACTTACTATTCAGGTCGTAGAGTAGCGCCTGCAGCTTGTTCTTCCATGACTCTTCGTCAGCGACATGCTTCTCTTCTACCTTCCGGAACTGCGCCAGCTGGAGCATGAGATCCGAGTTGCTCTCCTTTAGCGTCTTGCATTCCAGCTCGAGAGCCCGTTGCTTGGCCGCGGCTGCTGCTTCGGTCTTCTTCTTGTCGGCCACTGCTCTATCTCTCTCGGTAGCTAGATCAATGGCTTTCTGGAGAGCACTTCGCAGCTGGACCTGCAATGGTTCCATCTCGGAGAGGTGCCTCTTCTTGAACTCCACCTCAAGGCTTGCAAGCTGTTGCTGCACCTCAGCAGGCTTGAGACAGTCGAGATGCTCCTCGACAAACTTTTTATGATCTTCTGTGAAGAGCAAAGCACGGTCAGCAGAGTAGCAAAGATGAAAGCAAGAAGTCAAGCCGAGAAGACACTAACTCACTTTCCAGCTTCTTGATTATGGCTTGGCCGCTCTCGACAAAGGCGCGGCAGTTCGCATGCTCCTCTTCCAAGGTTTTAAATTTGCCTGCAGAGAATAGCCGATTAGAGCAGAAAGCAAAAGCGGGCATAAGCACCAAACACAGGAACCGCCTAGCTAAAAGCTTACTCTCGACTTCGGAGATCTTAAGGGCGCTATCCATGACCTCCTTATCCGCCGCCTCAGCGGACTTGCGCTCCAATTCCGGGGCCTCAAGACGCCTCCTAGCGATGCTGTGGTTCCATAGCAGCCGCCGGTACAGGTTGGTTCTTTTCAGAAGGCCATTCTGAGAGGAAGAAAGAGAAAGAATCAGACAAAGTTGTGAAGATTCAACCCGAGAAGGCGGCAACTCGGCTGAGTACCCGCCTACTCGGCCAGAATCTCGGGGACTGGGGGATGGATAAGAAGAAGCAGAAGAATAGAAGAGAAGGAAAATGCAACTCGAGACGGATGAGCAAAGCTTATCGCGTAAGTCTGTTCAATATCCTCTGCGGCCTTGCGATGGACGAACAGCTTGGCAGCGAGCGTGCTGGTATTGGACGAGATGGTCATGGGTTTATAACCCATGTCCGCCTTGTTCCAGTCGATGCGCATGTGATCCAAATCGCCCAAAGACGTGCCGTGCCAGTTCGTGTTGCCAAGGACTTCGCTGCCCCACTCAGCGTCAATAAATCCAACCCGGTCGACTATCTGCTCGAGGCCCGTGGACGTTACCTCGTTTTCCGCAACCTCGCGCGAGTAGATCGAGACGGATCGGTCCTTATTCCTGGTTGGAGGCTTGGAGTCCACCGGCGTAGCCTGTTTGCCCCTCCTGATAGCGAGCTTCTTCTCGGCTGGGGTCATTGGGATGCTGTGCTGCTGGCTCATCTTCACCATATAAGGTGGGAAGGTGGGTGGATCCGGGAAGCTGGATCCTGCGGCGGTATCAGCAGCCGCGTCAGGTTCACGGATGGTGAGCTGGCTGGGCTTGGCAGTTGGTCTTGGCGGCGGCATCGTGGCAGCACCACGCGTACCGCTACGCGACGGATTCCTGCGGACAGTGCCCTCTGGCTGGCCAGCTGGCTTCTCGGCGGCCTGGTTCCCAGAAGTTTGCTTCTCGGCGGCTTTCTTCTCGGCGGCTTTCTTGTCAACGGCTTCCTGTTTGATCTTCTTGATAGGCTGCTTGGCCGGAGGGCTGGATGTTGTCTTGGTTTTCTTCATTGGTGGGGAGTTTGGCGCAGTGGAGGAAGTACCCTGCTGGGTAGGCGGCGCTAAGGGCGCGCTACCCGGCGTAGTATCCGGCTGAGCGCTACCCTGCGCGGCGTCTGGTTGCGCGTCGCTCAGAGGGTATTGCTCCGTCTCATCAATTGTCTCAACCCGCTGCTCGGCAGCGGGGTCTTGCTGTGTGGCGTCTTGTCCTTCTACCCGCGGCTGGGCCGCGGGGTCGTCATGCTCAGCAGCCCCTGTCGCTGGCTGCTCTTGGTCCTCTTCTCGCCGCTCAAGGGCGGCGTCTTCAGGCTTCTCGGAATCTTGTTCTAAGTTCTCCTCGGCCGTGGTGGCCGGAGGAGAAGGTGGCCTCGCGTCGCGATCAGCGTCCCGCGCTTCTTGATCTGCGCGGGCCTGCTGCTCCTGCTCGGTGTCGTGGGCGTTGCTGTCCATGTATCGAGCATCGTCGGAGTCGTCTCCTTTCACGGGAGAGGATGCACGCGCCTCATCCCGTGCGGCGTCCTCCTCCTCCTCGGAGATCTTGATGAGCTTGTCAACATCGATGGCGGTCTTCTTCTTGGGCTTGGTGGATGCGACGGCAGCACTAGCGTCCAAGGGGGCGCTGAAGAGAAGAAAGTAGTTTAGAAAAGGAAAAAGGACAGAAGAAATCGAGAAGAAACAACGGAGTAAAAGGATTGGGAAATTGCGGCCACAGAGGTGTAACGCTTAGGAGAAAGTGGCTTACCCTTTGCGGGAAGGGGGTAGCCGTCGCCCTCTTGCCACGGTCTTCTTGGTCTTCTTCCCGGCCGTCTTCGTCTTCTTGGAGGGAGGCTCCTGAGCACTGCTACCCGTCCTCTTGCGAGTAACAGGAGCGACGACTGCAAGCGGATCAACGGCCAGGGCCTCCTCCTCCTCGTCCTCGCCCTCCTCCTCAGCGTTGGCATCGTCTGTGCAATTGGGAAGAAGGAAACAGTTCAGAAGCGGGAGGAAGTGGGGTTGCGCTACAAGCGGTCAGACAAGGTTAGCTCAATTACCTTCGTCATCATCCTCGGACCAATCACGGACAGACGCATCTACGTGATGCTTCTCCGTCTGAGCGGCATGAGGGAGGTTGAGCTTGTCCGCGATCTCGAAGTAGACCTCGTCGTCCTCCTCTCGGTCGTCCGACCAGTTGTCCTCGAAGCGTTCCATGCTCTCAGCGAGCTGGCGAGCAAGGACCTGAAGAATAGAGAAACATCACAAGTTAGTCGAGTAGCATAGAGGCATCCTACTCGGCAAGGCGTGCAAACATAAAGCACATTAAGCCTAAGCAGTTCTGCTAAGTGCCCTACTCGACGCAGAGTGCAAATACTAGTCGCTGCAAGATAAGAAGGTTGTCTACTCGGAACATGCATACAAGAAATAGGATAAGAAGTACATACCCGCTCGATTGGCTTCGTACGGCTGTATGGGATGAAGCCATACTGCCAATTGTCCCTGAGGCCCGTGGTCATGATGGACCGCGCATGAGCGGCGACATCCGCGTTGCTGAGCTCGAACGTGGTTGTCCGAGTACAGTCGCGGGGGACGCCCATGTAGCACATGGGGTGGACGCGGTGCTGGAGCGGCAGCACCCGCTTGGAGATCCAGCAGGCGATTGGGTCGTCGCTCTTGAGCCCTTCTCCGGCCAGATAGGCGAGACGCTCGTCCATCTGCTTCAGGTTGCTGTCGATGGACGGCTTGGTCCGCCAGTTCTGCCTGGTGGGAGCTCGGTTGCTCCAACTGGGCAGGTTGATTCGATCCTCTACCTTGGCTCCCTTCGTGGCGGGGACGTTCTGCACGTACAGGAACGTCCTCTGCCACTTGCGGACAGAATCCAGTCCCTTGATGCGCGGATGGTTGGTTCCAGGGCGCTGCACCATCATGGCGCTGCCGGTCTCTGTTATCCGGCTGCTGGTGTCCGCGCCGTCCTTCTTGCCTTTGCTCTGCTGGCGAAAGAAGAAATACCTGGACCAAGTCTCCGTTGTGGGGCGAACGCCCAGGAAGGCCTCGCATACCACGGCGTGGTACGAGAGGAAGACGACGGCGTTCGGAGGGAGATGGTGCATCTGGAGGCCGTAATGGTCGAGGAACGAACGGAGGAAGTTTGATGCTGGAAGCCCGAATCCTCGCGCAAAGTGCGCGAGGAAGACGACGTGCTCACCTTCCTGCGGGGCAGGGACGAGCTCATCGTCAGGTTGCCGGCTGCGAACACCGGGAGGAACTCGCCGGGTGTTCACCAGCCATTGGCAGTCCTCGGCGGTGACCTCGGATCCGGCCCAGCCGGCGCGAGCGTTGTCGTCGCGAGCCATGGCGGTGAGGAAGAAATTGGGGAAAAGATCGAGGATGTGGTGTGTGGAGAAGCTCGCGGCGGCGCAGTGAGTTGCGCGGCGGCGAGGAGCTCTGCGGCGGCGGAGAAACGAGAAGGCAGAGGGGAAATTGTGAGCGGAAGGAGAAGAAGGAGTTACCGAGGGGGTATTTATACCGCTCCTCGGGTTACCGTTACGAGTTGAGGAAGTGGGATCGATCGTGGCAGTAATCGTGTGGTGTGGGGTCTGTGGGCCGGTTAGAAACGCACACAGCACGGAATGCGCGCGTAACGGCCGCATTAGATCCCACGATGAGATCGTGGGAAATTACTGCGCGTGATGGGACGTTACGGACTGGTGGGCCCACCCCGTGAAAACTGGGCGCGTGGCCTGTCAGTTACCGGGCACCGAGGCGTCGAAATCGTGTCCGCATGACACGTGCCCAGTTGCAGCGCGGAAAGCCGGATTGTGCTCTGTCACGCAGAGATTCTGTTTCAAGATTTCACCAAGTCATTTTACTCGGCCACGGAGAAGAAAAGTGGCCCTATTCGGAAGAGAAGAAACAAGATCAAGGGCTACTCGGAGGTTTTCACTCGGTATCCCAAGGTTCAAGGGCAAGACTGTCAAGGTTGGTTTTTAAGCTGGCAGGGTCCAGTGAACGAATTCGCAGGACTCTACCAGCTTCGGGGACTGCTGTCGGGGGGTTACCCCCGAGTAGGGTAAAGGCAAGTGCTAAAGGCAAGATCAGAAGGGATGTTTGGCCGAGTAGCCGGCTACCTGGTACTCGCTACCCGGTCGACTGCCACCCGACCTTACACCTAGACGGCCAGAAGGATGAATCAAGAGAGTTATGCTCCTCTGAATAGAAGAGCTGGTCCGAGTAGAAATGGCGGGAACCTACTCGGGACAGAAGTCAAAGGAGCCGTTCTGACACCGAATCCCGCGTATCCCGGGTCCGTACTTGGCACTGTTCACAGCACTGTTCATCTGGGGACGGCGTGCCTAACAGCGACAGTGTGTCAGCAGGGCGTCGCAGGATAGGGGGGCCTACTCTGTGTTCGCCACAGTGATAACAGACTGGACACTTGGTTTTGCCCAACGACTTTCCGCACCGGGACAAATCTAGAAGCCAAAGCTGTCAGCGGGAACTCGGAAGAAGGACGGTGTGCACACAATGTCGACATCTGTTTGTATTTGGCTGTATCCGGCTGGGCACCGAGTATATAAGGTGCCCTGCCCCCTCCTGCGCGAGGGATGCTGACCTAGATCCTGGACTGGTTCAGGTTCTTGACCTAGTTCATCTGGTAGAGAGAAGAGTGGCTACTCGGTAGCAAGAACCATTGTACTGTGGCTACTCGGTGAGACATCGAAATACAAAGAGAAAGGCAGGAGTAGGGGTTTTACCTCCACACGAGGGCCCTGAACCTGGGTAGATCGTGTTGTTTGCAGTGCTTGTTTCATCCTTCACGCGTCTACTCGTCGCGTGATCCCTCCCCGAGCGCCTCCAGCGTCCTTCGTCCCCACATCTTTAGCCATCCTATGGCATCTGTCTTGACACCACCACGACATCACTACTCAATTTTTTTTTCAACGTAGTGATTTCTTTCATGCTCTCGGCAGCAATTGACATATCATCAACATAGAGCAACAAGTATCTAGGTGATTCATCAAAAAAAAAATATACACACAACTATCATATTCAGACCACTTAAAGGCATGCGACATTATAAAAGAATCAAACCTTTTATACCATTGTCGAGCAGAATGTTTTAAACAGTAAAGAGACTTCTTTAGCTTGCACACGAAATCCTCTTTACCAGGCACTATAAACCGTCCATGTATATCTCCTCATCAAGTTCTCCATGCAAAAACACATTCTTCAAATCTAACTGCTCAACCTCGAGATCATGCATAAAAGGTTTATTGAATTTGGCTACTCACATCTAACTGCTCCGCTCTACTAGTCAGAAGTTCGGCCTTTTATCAGCATAATTTTGGATCACCAAAAAACAACAGCCAAATTATCCTTAATTAGGATTACTTTACGATGAAGAAACCACATGAAAATTCTATTTTTAGTGGTACTTTCAATTTTCAGATATATTTGCGCAATACCCTTGTGTGACCGTTTAAAATAAACTCCACATGTATAAGTTACTTAATTGGCTTACTAACCGCTCTCACCCAATTCCCAAACATATTCCAAATACTAGCCGGTGGTGGTCAGTCATCAGAAGATAACTGCATGATTCTCCGTAATAACGCGCAAGTACATGATTAAAAAAAGGAGATGCATCGTCTCGTTACAATTCTATAATACACATTTCTTTTATTACCATGCCAGTTACACTTAGCCAAATTATCTTTTCTTATGACTACAAATTTAATAAGATACTGGTTGAAAATTTTGATATTATATGGAACCTTGAACTTCCACATGTATGTCCTTCACAAATCAACATCATTAACAACACATCGAAATACATGGCCTTAACAATAAATTTACCTAAATAATGAAGGTTCCAACTAAACGCATCTGGTTCAAGTAAACAAGAACACTTAGATGGCGGTAGATTAATTTCCATTAGTCCCTTGGGATTTATGTTAGTATTTGTTATTATAACGTAATTTTAACCATTTTAGAGCAAGTTTGATAGTGTAGCCACCAGCCGTATACATGAAAGTTTTCTTGTCACTTATAGCCAATATAATAGGTCACACATACAATAGTTAGCCATAGTTGCAAGACATGTTATTAATGTGTGGTTCATTTTTCCCTCTCACAAAGTGTCTTGGAGTTTGTGCTACAAACTTACGGCCGCTTATCTTCTCTCTTCTTCACCTAAGAACGACGATGACTTGGTATATCTTATAGCCCGCCTACATCGACCTACTGTACTTGCTCTTAGAATAACTCTCTGATGGATGGTGTCCACTGATGGATGAGCGGGGTCCATAGTGGAATAACTCACCACCGATGACACACGGTTGTCCGCCGATAGATGTGTATCGAGTGTCAGTTCAAGTCACCTCTACAGGCGCGCGTTGAGCGACAGAGGACTGCTATGGTAACTCCACTATTGGGCTACTGCCTAAGGGCCTTCAATATGGATTCAAGTACTACAGACGGTTTAGCAGTGGGACACCGTCAATTAGCTCGCAAAAATTCAGTAGAAGGCGATGACAACATGTAGTGACAAGGGCTTTATTCTTGGATCATGCTGAGCATCCCCCGGGGGATCGCGCGCACCGAACCCCCGGGTCGACAGCCGTCCGATGCAGTCCCGCATAGCCATCTGATCCCGCCTGCCTACTGTCCCACGTTCGTAGAAAAAATCGGATATGTCAACGAAGACGCTTTCCTACGAGCGCACGTCTCCCAACTATCTCTACGCCCAGGAGCGCATGTCACCTGCACGGGGGACTAGCCTGTCGTATCGGAAAGAGACGATGCTACATGCGAGCACCACGCCTCCACCACGACCTCTCTCTCTCTTCGACGAGCCAGCACGCGGTGCTCCTAACCTCTATCGCCGCCGCTGCAAAAGGCGACCGACAGTGTTCCCGGTCGCCATCGCCGATGCAGCAAAAGGCTCACGCCGGTGCTCCGACGGTCCCGCCTCCGGCATCGCAGCTGCTGCAAAAGGGTGTCGGCCGTCGCTGTTGCTCCAAAAGGACGACATTGTTGCTCCCGGCCTATGTTGCAGCTGCTGCAAAAGGCCGACTCTGCTGCCCCCGGCCGCCCTCGCCGCTACTGCGAAATGGCCGACGCCTGTGCTTCCAGCCACCGTCGCCGCTTCTACAATAGGTCGACAACGGTGCTACACGAAGACGATGTCAGTGCTCTTAGACGTCGTTGTCGTTGCTATAATAGGCTCTGGCTGTTGCTCCTAGCCTCCGTTGTCGTTGCTACGATAGGACGACTCCGGTGCTACAATAGGCCGACGCTGGTGCTTCCCGGTCGCTATCGTCACTGCTAGGATGATGGTGGTTCTCCCGCCCGCCGTCACCGATGCTACAATAGGCGGACGCCGCTACTCCCGTCCTTCGTCGTCGCTGCTAAAATAGGCGGACAACGCTGCTCCCGATCATCGTCGTCGCGGCTCTCGGCCTTCATCGCCGGTGTGCCTCCCCGTGTTGCCCCTCACCTCGCCGGAACGGACGCATGCCCCCACCGGCGGGGCAAGTCATTAACCACGGGGGCGAATTTTCCAGAGAGAGCGCCAGCGATTTACTTGGGTCATGGCGTTGTGCTTCTGAAGAGAAAAAGGCGAGGAGAGAGAAAGGGCGACTCGAGAAATTGGCAATGATGCTGTGATGGATAACAAATAGGGGACTACACGCATGGTGGGCCTCCGTGCCTCCCTTGCCTTTGGCCAGCGAGTGGACACGTGGCGTGTGCGGAAGGAGGAGGATGCACTTGCGCGATCCTCCGGAGGTTTAGTAGCATTTTCCTTTATTCTTGGTGTCGTCTTTCCCCTAACGGATGGTCGTCCGTTAGTGTCACCCATGGGTGCTTGAAATCCATCGGCGAAGGACTAGATTTTTTTTTAACACACCCATAACTAGGTAGAAGGTCATTCAAGTAGTACCTATGTTCCATAAATTTTGTCATGGTTTAGTTCAGGTTTGAAACTAAAACCACTAGAAGAATTATGGAATTGGGAGAATAGTAAGTCGCAAAAACAGGGATTAACCGGGCCATCTACGCAAATGGTGATGATTATTGGAAGCTCACCTGCAGCAGCTTTTCCAATCCCTTGTGTGCGAAGACTAAACAAATCCGGAAAGGCTGTGCTAATTAATCTTCATTCCCAAGGTAAGAAAGATACAATCATCAGTGATGTCGATCTAACTACCTTGCTACATCCAGGTAGCCACCACCAATGATGATTTTTTTTTTTTTTTTTTTAAGGATACGTCATGGAAAGACGTATCGGTTTCATAGAAGAAAGGCCAAGAGGCCAAGATTACAATGCGGTCGACACAGACGTCGAGGACGCACTCCACCCGCCGGAAAAAACAAAACTGACTACTCGCCGCACCTCCACCAATGATGATCGTGCTCTATATTGCTTTCTGATGCAACAGCCGGTAAGCATGATGTAACACAATACATTTTTTGCGGGGTAACTTCGTAAATAAGTCATATTAACTAAGAATAATCTTGTCAAGCGTAATTGACATGTGAGTACGAAGTGTGTTTCTTATCCCCTGGACGAGACAATTAGACACTTATTTTTCGAGTGTAAGTTCGCGCGTTCTATTTGGTCCACTGTCCAAATGGTTTCGAATCAAAAGATTTTTTATGATGAAAACTTCTCTCGTTTGTAGATTCTATCCCGATACACAAGTATTCTCCATTTGTGGTCCATATTACAACGGGGGAATATCGAGCCCTTTTTATGGAGGCTTATGCACGATTAAAAAATGTGGCGAGAGTTATTTTTTCTTACATGGATGACCGCTTGATCTACGGATTTGACCTCGATAGGCGATGACTTTCTACTTCTTGATGATTGTATTGAGTCTATTGCTAGCTTTTATTCTGCTACACTTTTTTTGTTTCGCGGTTGTGTGTATTTTGTTACGCAGAGTTCGAGTGCAATGCTTAAATATTTTAAGTAATAAAAATTCTTTATTAGAAAAACACACAGCACGTACAATAGCTGCGAACATATATCACGTAATTTGAAAATTTCCATTGAGACCAGACCATCGTCAAAAGTTAAACGCATAGTACTCCCTTCGTCCCAAATTAGTTGTCATAGATTTATCAAAATATAGATATATCTAGACCTAGTTTAGTGTATAGATATATACCTATTTTGACAAATTCACGATACCTAATTTAGAATGGAGGGAGTAGTATTCAGAATTGAAGAGAGATATCCCCTTGTCTGACCCGTTTCTACCTATGACCGGCCGGGCAAGGCACGCACCACATTATTTGCTACTCCCTCCGATCCAAATAAACTGTCGCCAGGTTGCACATATATCAGTCTTTACTTCCGACACTTTAATCGGATTGGAGGGAGTAGTGGGTTAATTGACAGTATCGCGAAAGAAAATTTGAAACCGAGGCCGTTGATTTCGTCCTGGGATCCAAGGAGGAATGGTAGGGGTTTTGCAGCCTTTGGAGCTCCAGATAGGAGCGAATCGAGTGGGCGGATCATGGCACGCATGGCGTGGCCAAGAAAGCAGTGGAGGGGAAGAGAGAAGGGCAGCTTGCCAAAAAGTTGCCGCCATTTTCAGGCGAACCTATGGATGGATGGACGCATCATGCATGAGATGAGGCACGCGCGGGATTGGTTTTTGTCGGGGGCGTGCGTGCAGGTGCCACCGGGTTGATCGTTTTGCACTCATCTCGCCGCCAACTTTTGTTTGGAAAGCGATCAGCTCGAGTGAGTCGGCCGGCCGATCAAAGGAGAAGCTTCTTTTTACTTGCACTATCACTCTCGGCTACAGCAGACAAGAGTATTTAGTCCTTAAGCTTGTACATAAGCCATACTAGCTTGAGCTGCCGAGATAAACAGCCGTGACAGGATAATCTTTACCTAATAATAAAGGGAGGAAGGCTTGTTCCGATCCATCAATAAAATTACTATTTTACCCTTGACATTGGAAATAATCACCCACGCTGCCACCTTAAGTCAGCACCTCTTCGTTCCGTCTTTCCTTCCGCCCGATCCGCTTGCATAGCTAGGCCGCGGACACGCCGTTTCCAACCGCCGAGCCACCCTCGCGCCAACTTCGGCCACTGGCTCCACAGTCGTCCGATGTGCCTAGCACCAGCAAAATCCCCTGCGCTTTTTCTCCACCCACCCGAACAAAACCAACCGTGATTCCCCGCACATCCCCGCCTCGAGCAGCAGCCGATTGCACACTCCGCCAGCCCGAGTGGCCATGGAGTGCCGAGGAAACCAGATCCCCAGTATTCCCACCCTTATTCTGGCCAGGGAGGGTAGATTGGAGGCGACAGGACTCAGGAGGCGTTGTGTTTATCTCAGGCGTGGTCTTCTGATTTGGCTCTTCCCGTGCGGCTCATGGAGCGACTCACTTTGTGCTTGGCATGCGACGGCACCTGGACAGCCTGCCATAGTGGGAATTGGTTAACCACGCTGAGAGCGAACATGTGCAAACTAATTTTCTCGCTGATGAATCTGGGGCGGAGATTTTAAGTTGTCTCTATTGATTCGCCGCTACAGTATAGAATCTCCAACCTGAGCTCACTGCTACAGGTGTTGAGCTTGCACATGCAGGAGGGCAGTGCTTGTCTGATGTCCCTTCTCTTCAATTTTTAGCTCAGTCGAAACCTATTTTTGACAATAAAAATTTGAAGCTAGCAAGTAAGGGCCGACCCAACTGAATAGCTCATCACAAAAGGAACATGAGAATTTTTTTTTTCCATCAAGCTAGAAGGGCCCACGCGGCGGCGCACCTGAATCGGTGGTGTCGACGACGAGGCCGCGATGAGTCGATCCCTCCGTAGGTCATCGTCCAAGCCTCCACTCCTTCCACCTGAATCCTCGCTTCAGCTAGCGTCGAAGGCGACGACTGACAGCGGCGGACCTCGGCGATACTAGCGGCACGACCGCCCAAGACACTCCACGGAGCAGAGGCCTACGGACAGTAAAGTCGTCCACTCCAACGCGCCATCCTGCGGAAGCATAGACGGGGACCTTCATGGTGCTCCCGCTTCGTCGTGGCGCTGACGGCATCCGTGGTGCATGCCGGGCCCTACGCCGTGCTTCTCGTTCTCTCGGTGATGGCGCTGGGCAGCGGGGATCAGGTCTAGGAGGTGGTGTTCTTGGCGCTGCAGTGCGTGAGCGCGGCTGCGCATGTGGCGTGATTTCACGTTTAAGCAAATTATCAATTACAGGGCTGATTTGTGTTACTAATCTACTCAGATTTCTGTTGAGGTATGAGTAAAACAGACTGATCTCAGTCCAGGATTGGAAATTTTTTACTTTTGTCAGATTGAGGAAAAATCTTATTTTTTCAGCTCGGTCATTGTGTGAATTTACTAAAATAAATTGGATTCAGAATTTCACCGAAATCAATTTATTTGGGGAAATGTGACTGGGAAAACTAAATGCTCCGAACCAATAAAATTTGAACAAATATTAACCAGCGTTGTTTTTGTTTCAATGTTCACAACGTGGAAGTTAATATTGTTCGTCTGGTGATCATGTGAGTCCACCTTCAGTCACAAATCTGATTTTCTTTGTTGAAAAGCTGTACTTTCATGTTTAAGCAATGTGAATGGCTATCAGGTTTGAAACATGTTGATCATTTTAGTGATTTTGATATGCAGTCTAAGGTTATCAATTTTTCTTGACTTCTGTAATGCATTATCAGTTCACTCAAAGAGAAAATCAACTCCTTCAGGATTTGTTTGCTATATTTTTTAAGTAAAACAATATCATATTGTTAGAAGCTTAAATGAAATTTGCATATGTTTCGGGATTGTGATTTTTTGTATATTATTTAGTACCTATTAGTTGTTTCTATAGGGTGGCGCAACTGATCCTATTTTAGAAGCGATAGTTCATACCAAATGGTTTTCCCAATTGACCTTGTACTACGTGATCCCGTAGTTTGGTTGCAGACTAAATCATCTTATATAGTGTGTTAATGCATCAAAAGTAGTTACATTTTTTAACCGGTTGTTCTTATTGACTAAATTCTTTTTCCGTTTTTAGTGATTTTATTCTCCCATTGCAACGCATGGGTATGTGTGCTAGTCACTAAAAAAAAAAGCCTTTCGGAAGGGCACCTGCGTTCGCTGTCGTGACGATAAGTGTTGCGTTTCCCTTCTCGTGTCTTCTCCACGCGTCAAGTGTCGCCTTCTCCTTTCCCGCGGCCCCCACGAGTGCTTGTATGCGCGATAAGTGCCAGCACGAGAGAGTTTTGGTGAGATTTTTCCCTTCCCACCCACGGACAGTGAAGGGGTGGGAACGCATTTATTTCGTGATTCGTTTTTTGAAAATGAAATATCTCGAGAACCGTATTTCGGAATTACGAACCGTTTTCATATTTGAGATCCTCGCGTCGAAATATTCAAAACTAGATCTCATGTTGATAGATTTCGAGAAACTTTTTTTTATACCCAGGATCAACACGGATGTACACCCAATTACACACATATGTACGCCGAGGTGCAGTGAACGAAGTACATCACAAGTGCAATGCTGGCGTACACCCACGTGCACCACGGGTGTACGTCCAGACGGTTATACACCCAGATGCATGCGGATGTATACCAGGCGGATGTACATCCAGGCGGTTCTACACCCAGTGAAGGGCCGACGTACACCCAATCGGTTGTACACCCAGTGAAGGGCCGACGTAAACCCATGCGGATGTACGCCAGGAAGATGTACACCCATGTACACCGCGCGTGTACTTTCAGAACATCGTTTGTATACTTTCAGTAGCAAAAGATTTATACTTTCACATACAACATGTATACTTTCAGAAACAACGTTTGTATACTTTTCAATAAAAACTTTTTTATACTTTTCAGATAGAATATGTGTGTGTACTTTTTAGATAAAGCGGCATAGACGTTTTGTTCGAGGCGAAACCGAGCGGTAGTACGAGGCAACTCCGAGCCGTAGCACGCACAACGACCTATGTACCTACCCCCTTCAAGATCTTTATAAATGGTTATCGAGACGAAGCCGATCCTTAAAAAAATATCGAGGCGAAGCCGATGAACAGAGAGTGAGGGCACCTAGAAGGGGGGATGAATAGGTGCTACGACAAATTTTAATTTTTCTTCAAGTTTAGATTTGACATAAAGGTAAATTCTCTAGATAATGAAACTATGGTGAATTTACCTATATGACAACAACAACAAGCACAAACACAATACAAGCACAAGTAAAGAGGAAGGGAACGAGGTAACCGGTATGAAGCACGCGGAGACACGATGTAATCCCGAGTTCCTCCTTGTTAAGGGAGTATGTCTCGTTGGAGGGGTGTGAGCTCGCCACGAAGGCCTACTCAACGCCACAAAGGCCTCACCCTATTCTCCGATGAACCCTACCACAAAGGCCTAGTCCACCTTCCACCATTGATCCACTTTGAGGCGAGAATAGAATTCTTTACAAACAAGCTTGGTGCACACACCCACAACCAAATTGGGGGCTCCCAACACCAAGAATCACCAAGAGTAGCAAGAGGTCTAGGTTCTCCTTAAATGGAAACCCTAGACTCGAATCTCTCAAGAATATGAGGGGGAATGAAGAACGGCTCGGTGAAGATGTAGATCGGGACCTTCTCCTTCAATCCTCCAAAGATCAACAAGTTTGGTGGGAGGGTTTGGGAGTAATTGAAGATTTGGTGATCTTAATAAATGCTATTCAATGCTTGGGGACGAACTGGAGCTCAAGGAGGAAGAGGAGGGGTATTTATACCCCCTCCTCAAATCTAGTCGTTTGAGCAGGAAATAGACTACCGGAATATCCGGTTGGCACTTTTCTTCAGATCTGAATCGAACTCGTTGACTTCAACCCAAATTTCCGACTGGCGCTGAATAATCCGGTAGCAATATTCCGGTTGGCTTTTGTCCCGCGCAGAAACCTGAACCGGATATTCCGGTTGCCACGGAATAATCCGGTTCAAATAATCCGGTTGGGTTCTGTGAGTTCCATCTCCAGTTCTTAGCCGATTTTGAGCAAAACTTCTCCAATCGGAATATCCGGTATATCTTGAATAATCCAGTTCAAATATTCCGGCTCATCTCTGTCCCAAACTGGACAGAAACTATCCTAACCAGAATATCCAGTTTCCTAGAATAATCCGGCTCCTCACTGTCCCAAATTTCAATGGCCTATCTTCACCGATCTCTTTGGTGATCGATGCGGATGTTAAGAATAACACATGCACACTAAACACCTCGATAAATAATGTACTTAGTACTGTTAACTAACACACAAAACATCGGGAAAACGAAATGGACTTTCAATCTCCCCCTTTTTGGTGTTAAATGACAATACTAAGATTTGCAATAAAACCTTGACGAGTACATGTTTGAAATCACATGGAAATTGCTCCCCCTACACATATGCATATCTTTTGTTTGCCTCAAATGCAAAGTGTGCAGTGTCCATATGGAGAGTAATTTCCAACAAGTAAAAAAAAACATGCCAACACAACTATAACCAATATGTTGAGGAAGTTGAAATAGATACCTTGTGCGTAGAGATAATGCCAAGTATACCGAAGCACAATAATAGATGATGTCCTCAACATAATCATAGATAACCACAGATAACCAAATACCCATAGTAGATAACCATAGTCACCATAGTCTCACAACACATACTAGCACATAGTTTTAAACGAGACAACAACAAGCAAATAGTTCACGAATAAGACTAAATGGACACAAGCTCTCAAGAAATGGTACAAACATATGATTGTGCCCGAAACCCATGCAAATCCCGTAGGCCTGCTACTACTTCTCCCCCTTTGGCATCGAGACACCAAAAAGGAGATCGGTAGTGATGCTAGCATCCCAACAACAATCTAAGCATCCGAATGCTCAGACGACTCATCAAAATCTTCTCCAACATGAGTGTCGGGGGGTTACCCCGGAGTAGGGGTAAGGCAAGTGCTAAAGGCTAGATCAGAAGAGCAGTTTTGACCAAGTTGGCTGGCTACCCGGTACCCGCTACCCGGTGGACAGCTATTCGGCCCTACCTACCAACGGCCAGGAGGAAGAATCAAGAAAGTTATATCCTTCCGAGTAGGGGAAGTGGTCCGAGTAGAGGGAGTGGATTCCTACTCGGACCAGAAGTCAATGGAGCCGTTCTGACAAAGGATCCCGCGTATCCTGCATTCGTACGGCGTGCGGTTCAACTTACGGAGTGCGTGATTATCCGCACCACGGCGTGGCTACAGTGCGGTAGGCGCCTGTCTAGTCCTGTCACTGACAGAGGGGATAAGACAGGGCTAGGGGCCTACCCTATCTCACTGACAGGGGTGGACAGGTCCCATCTCCGAACGGCGCAACGACTTACGGGGCGAGTGTCAGCGGGAACCCGGAGGCGTGCGTGGTTCTGCAGGGCTCCTGTCACATCCCGTGGTACTTTATACTTGTTTTCTATTCGGCTGGGCACCAGTATATAAGGTGCCCTGCCTCCTCCTGTGAGAGGGTCGGAACTTAGGCATCGCTTCACTCCACATCGTAAGAACTAGAGAGAAGAGTGGCTACTCGGCTGAAGGCATAATTGTACTGTGGATACTCGGTGAACACACATATAAAGAGAGAGGCAGGAGTAGGGGTATTACCTCCACAAGAGGGCCCTGAACCTGGGTAAGATCTTGGTGTTTGCATTGTTAGTGATCTACCACACGCGGCTACTCGCCGTGTGATCCCTCCCCGTGCACCTCCAGCGTCCATCGGCCCCAACTTTAGCCATCCCATGGCATATGCCGTGATACCACCATGACAGTTGGCGCCCACCGTGGGGCAGACAGATGCGCTGGCTGGAGTCCCTGTTCGGACGGGACTCATTTCTGCTACTTGGGAGCGCGTGGTCTATGGCCTTGTCCACAGATTCGGCTCCTTCGACTTTGTCACCGACAATGCCGGAGATTTCGGCGGGAGGCCCATTCCGGCAGGCGGCTCGGTGCTCTCCTTCGGCTCACACCGCCGTCGTCCGCGAGTTTCCAGAGGAGGTGCTGGTCGCGGAGGATCCTCCCGCCGTGCTCGCTGCCCGCGGAAGGCCGGTGGGCTGCTCCGCGGACAGCGTGGGGGTAATGATGACCGGCTTGGCAACCGATGCCGGGAAGGGCGCAACTGCTGCGGCGGAGGTCATCGAGGATCTCGCTGGCCCGAGTGTTGGCGGGAGGACCCACAAGCCCTACGAGAAGGATTCCAACATCCCTCTCTCCACTACACCAACGATACCAGCATCCGCTGCACGGATGGGCATGCCGCCTCCCACCAAGCTTGAGCTCTTGACCATGAGGGCGCAGCTCGACCGGCAGCGCCAGGACCTGCTCGCTGAGCACCTGGAGCTAGAGAAGGTTAGGCTCGAGCTTAGCCTAGACCAGAACGAGTACAACAAGGCCCACAGCTTTACTCATGTTGTTAGAAAGTCTAGCAAAGTAGGCGCTACACGTCGGAACTTAGGCGCCGAGATGGCGACCGTTGTAGAGGCTCCTAGCCAATCTGCCACCGCAAACACCTCCACCAGGCCTAGATACAGCACCCCCGCCAAAACACTTAGAGCTGCTGAGGCTGTAGCCGCAGAGTTGCCAAACCTAGCTGGCGACGCGCGCGCTAGACAGCAGGAGAGGCTCAATGAGCTAGTGCTAGAGGCTGCTAGGCAGAATGAGGAGTTCCGGAAAGCCAATCCGGGTCCTGATGCTTCTCAGATCGTGCATTCGCGCGCGGCGAGATATCATGACCAGGCGTCATCACCGCATCCTGGTCGCGAGAGGGACCAGAGTGTGCGCTCTGGGAAGGGTAGAGAAAAGCAGGTGTACGACCAGGTTCTCGCCGCGAAACAGCGCGCTGTGCCGCGAGAATCCGGTCAGAAACACACTACTGCAGGAGCAGGCTATCAAGCCCATAAAGCTCAGAGTAAGGCACAAAGCAGAGACAACGTAGGGCCTTCTCGACGTCCTGCTGCTCAGCCTACTCGGCAGAGGATGCAGCAGCCTGCTGCAGCACAGCCGCGTGCGGCAGCGCCAGCAGCCAACCATGTGGTGCAACCCGCAATCGTGCAGGAGAACAGGTATGATGATGGCTACTCGGCGATGGGGCTAGCCGGTTATGATGACCCCAGGAATGTTGCTGATCGCCTTGGTGAGCGCATGTTGGAGCCCAGTGATGCCAGGTTCAAGCTGGACAGGATCAATCTGTCCGCACAACTCGAGAACAGGGGGCCGCCTGGCCCAGAGTGCTTTGGCCCTCGCATCATGAACGAGCCATCAGTGAACCACTTCCAGCTGGCCAGAGGGACCAAGTGTTACAATGGCAGCACCAAGCCAGAGGACTGGTTGAGTGACTACGTCACAGCCGTGCACATTGCAGGCGGCAACCAGAGATGGGCTGTGTGGTATGTTCCGCAAATGCTTGAGGGTCCAGCTCGGACTTGGCTCAACAACCTGCCCAAGGACAGTATCAATTGCTGGCTGGACTTCTCGGAGGCCTTCATCAGCAACTTCACCAGCACTTACAAGAGGCCGAATAGGCAGCAGCAGTTGTCAGCTTGCAAGCAGCGGGAAGACGAGACCGATCGCGAGTACCTTACTCGGTGGAGCACCTTGAGGAACACCTGTGAAGGTGTGAATGAGGCCCAGGCCATCACTTGGTTTGCGCAGGGTTGCAGACATGGTAGCATGCTGTGGCAGAAGCTGCAGCGCGAGATGCCGAGTACACTCGCGGAGACTATCAAGATCGCGGACATGTATGCACTTGGCGACCCAACCAGCCTCTGATGGACTCCCCTGAGACGAGAAGGAACTACAACAACAACAGCATCAAGCGCAATGATTTCCGCAACAAGCGCAGGGGTGACCGGATTGATACTCGGTATGATCCCGAGGAGGTGAATGCCGTGACCACGGCTACTGGGAGTAGCCAGAGGCAAAAAACTGCTGGAGCCCAGTACGGGCAAAACCAGAATCAGGGCCAAGGCATCAAGAAGCCGTACAATGCTCCCCAGCAGGGTAGCGGCAACTCGGGTCCTGCACCAAACTTCATCTTCACGGATATGAAGGATGGCCCCTGCAGCTTCCATACTCGGCATCCAGCCAGGCCAGCCAACCACACTACTCGGTAGTGCAGTTGGTGGGAACAGATCAAGAACGAGGGCTTGCCTCCTCCTCCTCCTCTGCCAGCTGCGAATGCCAATGTGCAGCCAGCTCGGGCACCCGCTCCTCGGCATGCAGTCTTCCCAAGAAGAGAGAATGTGAACCAGGTGGCTTTAGGAGCCAACCGCAACTTCAACAACGACCGCTACCGCAACAACAACAACAACAACGACCGCAACCGCAACTACAACAACAACTACTACACCCGCAACAACAACAACAACAACAACAACCAAGGTAACAACAACAACGGCAACAATGGTAGTGAAGACCGCAACCAGTACCAGGAGCACCACGAGAGCTACATGATCTTCGTCACCGAGCCAGTCGACAAGCAGTCGCAGCACAGGCGTGCGTTGGAGGTAAATGCCGTCATCCCGGCGGTGCCTCACTATCTGCGCTGGTGCGACCAGGAGGTGACTTGGTCCAAGGCTGATCACCCCAAGGTGATGCCCAACCCGGGTAGCTATGCTTTGGTGCTGGATCCCACTTTCCTCGGACCCGAGAAGAACGTCCGCTTCAGCAAGGTGCTGATTGACAACGGCAGAAGCATCAACATCATGTATCTCGATACACTGAAGAAGCTCGGCCTTGCTGAGAACATGCTGCTACCCAGCAAGACCACATTCCACGGAATTGTGCCGGGGGTGTCTTGTGCTCCAATCGGCCACATCTGGATGGATGTCCTATTCGGCACCAGGGAGAACTGTCGCACCGAGTGCGTCCAGTTCGAGGTGGTTGATCTTCAGAGCCCCTACCATGCCCTTCTCGGTAGGACTGCACTCACCAAGTTCATGGCTTCTACTCATGCTGCCTATCTGAAGATGAAGATTCCTGGTCCTAATGGAGTGATCACCATCTCGGGTGACTACAAGAAGTCATTGGAGTGTGCCTCTGCTGGTTCCCAGTTGGCGGAATCCATGGTCATTGCTGCCGAGAAGAAGAAGATGTACGAGGTGGTGGCTATGGCGCAAGCAGTGCAAGGTGGTGCGCCCGGCATGCCGAGTTCCCAGTACGGGACTGCATTCCAGGCGTCCCAGGAGACAAAGAAGGTCAGGTCGACCCTGAGTTCCCAGACCGCGTTGCCATCATTGGCGCCGGGTTGGGAGAGAAATAGGAAAGCGAGCTCATCCACTTCCTCCGTGAGAATCGGGACATGTTCGCCTGGTCCAATGAGGATTTACCAGGTGTCCCGAGGGAGTTGGTTGAGCACTCGCTACACGTGCGGCATGATGCCAAGCCAGTGAAGCAGGCAATGCGCCGCTTTGGCGATGAGAGAAGGAAGGCCATTGGTGACCAGATCACCAAGCTGCTGATAAGCAACTTTATCATGGAGGTTTTGCATCCTGACTGGCTAGCCAACCCGGTGATGGTTGAGAAGAAGAAGGAGGACCCCAAGGCGGATACCGCATGGCGCATGTGTGTGGATTACACCGACCTGAACAAGGCATGCCCCAAAGATCCCTTTCCGCTACCCCGCATAGACCAGGTGATCGATTCCACTGCTGGTTGTGAGCTTTTGTCTTTCATAGATGCCTACTCTGGTTTTCATCAGATAGCTCTCAACCCTGCTGATGAAATAAAGACTACTTTCATTACCCCGTACGGGACTTATTGCTATCGTGTCATGTGCTTTGGGTTGCGGAATGCGGGGGCTACCTATCAGAGATGCATGCAGAAATGCTTGCATGATCGAATTGGCAAAAATGTGTAGGTGTACATAGTGACATTTTCATCAAAACGAATAAAACACATACTCTGCTTAGTGACATTGAGGAAACATTTGCCAACTTGCGCAAGTACAAGATGAAGCTGAATCCGACTAAGTGCACCTTTGGCGTCCCGGCTGGCAAGCTACTCGGCTTCTTGGTATCCAGTCGGGGCATTGAGGCCAATACTTCAAAGATAAAAGCTATTGAAAGCATGTCTTTGCCGAGATCCCTGAAGGATGTGCAAAAGTTCACTGGTTGCTTGGCTTCTCTGTGCCGTTTCCTGGGCAGAATGGGCGAGAAGGCCTTGCCTCTGTATCAGTTGATGAAGTAAAGCGACAAGTTTGTCTGGACACCGCAAGCTGATGTGGAGTTCAAGGAGTTGAAAGACATGCTGGGTAGCGCTCCCATCTTGGCTAGTACGCTACCCAAGGAGCCAATGCTGCTGTACATTGCTGCGACTAACCGAGTGGTCAGCGTGGTGATTGTGGTGGAAAGAGAAGAAGAAGGCAAAACTGTGCAGCGGCATGTATACTATCTAAGTGAGGTACTGTCCAGTTCCAAGCAGAACTACCCACATTACCAGAAGATGACTTACGGCGTGTACCTGGGCGCCAAGAAGCCGAAGCACTATTTCCAAGAGCATCCCATCACTGTGGTGAGTTCTGCTCCCATCTCGGACATCATGGGCAATAAGGAAGCAAGTGGCAGAGTAGCCAAGTGGACGATTGAGCTGGCCGCGTACGCTCCTGCGTATGCGAGAAGAGAAGCCATCAAGTCTCAGATCCTTGCGTATTTTCTGGTGGATTGGGCTGAGGTGCAGTATGAGCCTCCTACTCCGATAGCCAACTACTGGAAGATGCATTTTGATGGCTCCAAGGTAAAGGAAGTCTTGGGTGCTGGCGTGGTGCTCACGTCACCCAAGCGAGATCAACTCAAATACGTGCTGCAAATTCACTTCAAGGCATCCAACAATGTGGCAGAGTACGAGGCCATGGTACACGGCTTGAAGGTGGCCAAGGAGGTTGGCGTGCAGCGCATTACATGCTATGGCGACTCGGATCTCGTTGTGCAGCAAGTTTCGGGCACTTGGGATGCTCTGGATGCCAACATGGCTTCATATCGGTTCCTGGTGCAAACCATGACTGGATTCTTTGAAGGATGCGAGTTCCAACATATACACCGAGCAGAGAATGAGGCAGCTGATGAGCTGTCCAAGTTGGGGTCTTCTCGGCAATACATCCCAGCTGGGGTTGCTTTGGAGCATTTGAGGAAGCCATCTATCAAGCCATCCCCCAACTCGGAATCCATATTTGTTCCTTCTCTGCCTGGTGAGGAAGCTGTTCCCATGGAGATTGACTGGGAGGGTGCAAAAGAGAACCCGGGGACTGCCGTCTCCATCCCGGGGACTGGCGCCTGCAACCCGGGGACTGTCCCTTCTTACTCGGGGACTGCCCCTCTTAACCAGGGGACGGTCACATTTATTGAGGGGGTTCTTGCCGCATGCACAAGGTCTCGGGGACTCGCCCCCAACCCAGAAGAAGAAGAAGTGGTGGCTGATCCAATGGAAGTGGACGAACCAGTGTTTCCCATATGGGAGACACCGAGTTGGGCTCTGCCCATATTATCCTTTCTAAAGGACGGCACCTTGCCGAGTGATGAGGTTACCTCGAGGCAAATTCAGAGAAGATCCAAGGGCTATACAATCTTCAGAGATGTGCTGCATAGAAGAAGTCCGACTGGTGTGTTGCAGCGCTGTGTAGAGCCAGAAGAGGGAGAAGAAATTTTTGTGGAGATACACCAAGGAGAATGCGGGCATCACGCCTCTTCTCGGGCTCTGGTCAACAAGGCTTTTCGGCATGGTTTCTTTTGGCTCACTGCCTTGAAGCAAGCTGAAGATATCGTGAGAAAGTGCAATGGCTGCCAGAGATTCGCAAGTAAGATTCATATGCCAGCTTTCGAGTTGAAAACCATTCCCATTACTTGGCCATTTGCTGTTTGGTGCTTGGATATGGTAGGCCCTTTCAAGCCGGCTAGAGGCAACATGACTCACATTCTGGTCATGGTGGACAAGTTCACGAAGTGGATTGAGGTGAAGCCTATTCGGAAGTGTGATGGAGCCACTGTCGTGAGTTTCTTGAAGGATGTGATCTTGAGGTATGGCTACCCGCACAGCATTATCACGGATAATGGCACAAACTTTGCTGAAGGCAGGTTTGCGAAGTTATGCAGAGATAAGCGCATACGGCTAGATGTTGCATCTGTTGCGCATCCCGCCTCCAATGGGCAAGTGGAAAGAGCAAATGGCATGGTGCTATCAGGCATAAAGCCAAGGCTGATTGAGCCGCTGCTGAAAACACCTGGGTGTTGGCTAGACGAGTTGCCAGCGGTGTTGTGGAGTCTAAGGACTACCCCTGACCGGTCAACCGGCTACACGCCATTCTTCCTGGTTTATGGAGCTGAGGCCGTGTTGCCCACTGACCTAGAGCATGACTCGCCCCGTGTAACGCTCTACACGGAGGCAGAGGCTAGAGAAGGTCGAGAAAATGACGTTGACCTGCTAGAAGAAGCAAGAGAGTTAACTCTGTCACGTTCAGCTGTTTATCAGCAAAACTTGAGGCGTTATCATAGCCGGAAAGTGAACCCAAGGGTTTTCCGAGAAGGAGACATGGTGCTTAGGCTCGTGCAGCGCACAGCCGGGATGCACAAGCTATCTCCTCCGTGGGAAGGGCCTTTCCTTGTGAGAAAGGCTCTACACAATGATGCCTATTATCTTGTTGACGCACAACCATCCCAGAAGAACAGGCCGGATAGAGCAGGAGAAGAATCCAAGCGCCCTTGGAATGTAGCTCTACTCCGCCGTTTTCATTCATGAGCAAATTATGTATGTACTCTCTTATCCGAGTTAAACTTTTATTCGGCAATCTGAAATTGAACTCGGGAACTGCCCTCGTCCAAACTGTTCCTTGTGTTTACTCTGCTTTACTTTGTCTACTCGGTTGAACCACTTAGAATTTCAAAAGCACACAAAGTAGTGTGTTTAAACTCACCGGACACTCTGCGACTCTGCTGCTGTCCGCAACCCGGCTTCATGGCAAGCCAGAGAACAAGCTAAAGGGTCATAAACACATGAAAAATTGCAAAGGAAAGGAAGCGTGTGGCAACCGAATAGAGTGTTTTTTACTGTTTTTTCTTTCCGGCTAAGTGGTGGGCAGCGTTACTATGAATTTTTCTAAGTGGCTAAGTATTTGAAACTCCTACTTTGAACTCTTGTGACTCGACTACCAACAAAGCAACAAGTTGCAGGTAAGAGCTAAGATAAAAAGGAATAGCGGATAAAAAATGCAACTCGGGGACTTGCATATTAACGCAACCCGGCATTGAGCCAGAGTTGCTAAGAACTTAAACTGAAATAAAATGGAGTAGCAACAAGAGACTTAATTGTTTGATACATGTGCACCCGGCATCCCGGGGATCTGATGAAAAGTTAAGATAAGTGTTTCAGGCGGCAGCAGTATCGACAGTGGCAGTGTTATCCGCGTCAGTCTTCTCAGCATCGACGCTCTCGGCATCAGCTTCTGTGTTGGCATTGCCAGCTTGCTCGGAGGTTGCCGTGGCGACGGAGATGAGATCCGCAGCCGAGGTCGATGCTGCAGCCTGGAAGCTGCTGCTGGTCGCGCCCAACTCGGGAGCCGCCTGTTGGATCACCATCTCGGTGGTTATGGTGGGCTCCTCGACTCGGGTTTCCGGCTGCTCGACTTCGTCATCAACCGTGGCCTTGCCTTTTCCCTTCTCGACAACTCCTTTCGCGACACCATCTTCAAAGAAGCCCAAGTCATCAGACTCGGTATCCTCATCTTCATCGTCACCCTCGCTCTCCACCTCGGTGTCGGGCTCGGTGACGCCGTCGATGAAGATGGCGGTGTCCGCGCAGGAAGCTACCTCGTACGCTGCTGCCTTGCGGCGAGCAACGCACTCGGGGTCGTTGGACCACTTGGAGCCCTGGCGCATCTCGAGGATTGTCTCAAGGTTCAGATTTTCATACCAGCTGCAGATGAAGCGAAGCAGCAGATCAGCTCCAGCCCGGGCTGAGGAAGCACGCCACTTTTTCAGCTCGACGTTCACGTCATCCAGCTTCTCGGCAAGATCGCTGAAGCTGTTGGGCGCGGTTTCGTCAGGCCAGAACAGATCATGGATTTTGTACGCTGTGGACACCATGGTGGTGCCCAGGCCTTTGAGTTGCCGCAGCTGGGTCTTGATGTTCAGGAGGTTGTCGTCAACGCTGGATTTGATGTTGATGGGCAGCCCAGAATCAGCTCGGAGTTGCTGCGCCTTTGCCAGAGCAGGCGAGCTCGCGGCGCGAAGATCAGGGAAGATGTCTCGAGAGAAACCAAAAAAGTTAGATAAGGAGGCAGAGAAGAGATGAAATCGAGAAGAAAGAGTGGGGGGAAAAGCAAGCCAAGTAGCGAAGAAGAGAAACATAAAAGTGCCGGGAAGAAAAAACTTACTTCTGAGATCAACAAGCAGCGCATCCAGCTTGATCTTCCAAGCCTCCTCGTCCGCAAGATGCCGGTCTTCGATGCTGCGCGCATTGGCAACCTGCTGCGCGAGCTGCACGTTGTGCTTCTTCAGCACCTCGATCTCTGCCTCGAGCGCCTGCTTGGTGGCTTTAGCTGAGGTCTCGGTCTCCAGGGCGCCCTCGAGAGCTGTTTTCAGCCTCACCTGCATCGCCTCGAACTCGGCGCGCTCGGCGTCGCGTTCCTTCTTGAGTGCAGCATCTCGGGAGGCCAGCTGCTGCTGCACCTCGGCAGGCATCAAGCAATGGAGGTGATCTTCCCGGAACTTCTTGTATTCTTCTGCGAGAAGGACTGCACTGTTAGAAGAATAGCCAAGTAGAGGAGAAGATACAGACACCAGAGTAGCTGGCAACTCACCCTCCAGCTCCTTGATCTTGCTCTCGGCGGAGGCAGTGAAGACGTGGCAGTGCTCGTGCTGTTCTTTCAGTTATTTGAATTTGCCTGCAGAGTAAACTGAATTAGAGCAAAAAGCAAAAGCGGGCGTAAACACAAAAACGCACAAGCCGAATAGCTAGAAGCTAACCTTCAAGCTTAGAGATTTGGAGAGCGCGGTCCAGTGCCGCCTGCTTTAGAGCGGAATCATCCTTGTGCTCGGCTTCAAGGGCCGCGATGCGCTTCCTGGCGATGCTGTGGTTCCAGAGCAGCCGCCGGAACAGGTTAGTCCTCTTCAAGAGGCTATTCTGTGAACAAGAAGAAAAGGAGTTAGAAAAAACTTGGAATATTTGGCCCGAGAAGACATCAACTCGGTTGAGTATCCGTCTACTCGGCCCGCATCTCGGGGACTGGGTAATGGCTAAGGAGAAAGAGAAGAACTGAAGAAAAGAGATACCGCAACTCAAAAGAAAGCAAGAAACACTTACATCATAGGTCTGCTCAGCGTCCTCGGCGGCTTTGCGGAGGACGAACAGCCTTGCGGCCAGCGTGCTGGTGTCGGAGGTGATGGTCATGGGATGGCTGCCGAGATCGACCTTGTTCCATTCGACGCGATAATGATCAACGTCGCCCAGCATGCTGCCGTTCCACTTCTTGACGCCGTGGGCGTCACTCTCCCAAATCCTGTCGATGAAGCCTACCCGGTCCACGACCTGCATCAGCCCCTCTGATTGGATTTCATCCTCGCCAGCTTCGCGCGAGTAGATCTCGATGGGCTTCTTGGCCTTGAGCTTGGCGTCCACTTCCTTGGCCGGGCCGTCCTTCAGAGCAGAGATCCGCTGCTCGCCTTTCGACAAGGAGATGCCGTACTGCCTGGACCCAGACAGCACATAGGCTGGCCAGCTGGCTTGGGCACTCGATCCTGCGCCTGCACCAGCAGATCCACTAGCAGCGCCAGCGGTGACTTGCGTGCTCTTTACTACCGGCTTCCCGGTGGACGCAGTAGGTGCTTTGGGCGGTGGCATCAGGCTGGCATCCTGCGCAGCATGGCGTGGCGGATTCTTGCGGGTAGCGGCAGCTTCAGGCTTGATGGTCTTCTTTCCCGGTGTCCGCCCGAGAAGCGGGTGCAGGCACTTGGCGCGCAGCGGACGGAGCCGCTTGGTGTGAGGTTGGTGGAGGCATAAGCTCAGATGCAGTCTTGGTCGTTTTCTTCTTTGGGGGAGGGCTTGGAGCAGTTGGTGGTGAGGCCTGCTGGGTAGGCGGCACAGGAGGCCGGCTACCCTGCGCAGCGTCTGGCTGCGCTTGGCTCTGGAGCACGGGCTCCACCACAGTTTTCTCAACCCGCTGCTCGGCAGTGGGATCAGGTCTAGCGTCGTCTTGTTCTTCTACCCGTGGCGTGGCCGCGGGGTCTTCATGAGTTGCAGCGTGTTCTTCCTGCTGCTCGGTGTGGTCCTCCGGCCGCTCAAGGGAGGCGCGGTTCTGGTTCTCGGGGTCTTGATCAATATTCGCCCCTGCTGAGGCAGCTGGGGGAGAAGGAGGTGTCTCATCGTGAGCAGCACCCTGGTCCGCGTAGGACTGCTGCTCCAAGTTCTCGTCGTCTTGGTCACCCGCGCCCGTGTTCTCGACGCCAATGTCCTCTTCTTCCATCTTTACAGGAGAGGGCGCACGCGCCCTATCCTGTTGCACGGACTTATCCTCCTCCTCGGAGAGATCGACGAGTTTCTCAAGGTCGATGACGGATTTCCTCTTGCCAGTGCGAGTGGGGGCAGCGGCTGCATCAGCATCCAGGGGATCGCTGGAAGAAGGAAGGAAATCAGAAAGAGAAAAACAGAGAAACAGAATAGCGAGAGGCAGAAGCTAAGTGTAATTCAAATGGAACAACTTACCCTTTGCGGGTGGGGAGTTGCCTTCTGGCAGTGGTGGTCTTCTTCTTCTTCTCGGTCTTCTCGGTTTTCTTGGGCTTCTTGGCAGCGGGTTCTTGGGCACCACTGCCCGTCCGCTTCCGAGTTGTGGGAGCAGCCACAGAGAGAGGCTGGACGTCGATGGGATCCTCGGCCTCCTCGTCATCCTCATGCTCGAGATCCTCTGCAGAGTAAAAGAGGAAAAGAAATTGAGAAGCAGAAAAGGAATTATGATTGCGCTACTCACGGTCAGAGAAGCGAGCTTGGTCACCTTCGTCGTCCTCGGACCAATCCCGAATGGACGCGTCAACTTGATGCTTACCCGGCTGCTCGGCATGAGGGATGCAGAGGGTATCCTGGGTATCGTAGGCGGTCTCGTCGTCCTCTTCTTGGTCGTTGTGCCAGTTGGACTCGAAGCGCTCCTCATCTTCCTCTGCTTGGCGGTCGATGTGCTAGAAAGAAAAACAGATGGCACGAGTAAGTTGAGTTCTGAACTAAGAGATCCTACCCGGTGTGGCATGCGAACACAAAGCATATAAGCCTAAGGAGTTCTACCCGGTGTAGCATGCAAACACAAAGCATATAAAGCTAAGGAATTCTACCCGGAAAGACATGCAAACATAAAGCATATTCGTCTCAATTATTCTACTCGGAACGGCATGCAAGCATAAAGCATACAGAGCTAAGAGGTTCTACTCGGGATAGCATGCAAACACAAAGCATATTCAGCTAAGGATTTCTACTCGACAGGGCATGCAAACACAAAGCATATGGAGCCTACGAAAGTATCTAGGATGTTCTACTCGGTATCAGAGTGCAGAGGTAAAGCACAAAAGACTGACCTATTCGGTTGGCTTGGTGCGGCTATACGACACGAAGCCGTACTGCCAGGTGTCGGAGAGGGACGCCTGCGCGATAGATCTTGCCCAGATGGCGACGTCTGCGGTGCTCAACTCGAAGGTGGTGGTCCTCGTGCAGTCCCGGGGCCCTCCCATGTAGCACGTTTTGTGGGAGCGGCGCTGGAGCGGGAGCACCCGGCGCGAGATCCAGCACGCGAGGGGATCATCGCGGCAGAATCCCTCTTCCTTCAACTCGGCGAGGCGCGACTCGAGTTGAACAAGGTCTTCGATCTTGTTCTTCGGGTTGTAGCCCCAGTTCTGCTGGGTTGGCCTCGCGTTCTTCCACCTAGGGAGCCCTATCCGGTCCTGGATTGGCTTCCCTTCTTCGGTGGGGACGTTCTTGACGTAGAGGAAGGAGCGTTGCCACTTGCGCACCGTCTCCAACCCCTTGACGCGCGGGAGGCTACCCGTGGAGCGCTGCAGCATCATGGCGCTCCCCGTCATCATCATCGCGCGGGCGCTCTCTGTGTTTCCCGGGTTGGGGATGCTCTGCTTCCGGAAGAAGAAGTAGCGCACCCAACTGTGAATAGTTGGGTACACGCCGAGAAACGCCTCGCAGACCACCGCGTGGAAGGCAAGCATCACCATGGCGTTGGGGGGGAGATGGTGCGGCTGCAACCCGAAGTTGGAGAGGAATTCCTTGAAGAAGTCGGAGACGGGGAGGCCGAATCCACGCTTGAAGTGCGCGAGGAAGACGACGAACTCGTCCTTCTGTGGCGTGGGGACGATCTCGTTGCCCAGCTGCCTGCACTGCACGCCGGGAGGGACACGGCGGGTATTGACTAGCCATTGGCAGTCCTCCGCCGTGACATCGGAGCCCTCCCATCCGGCGCGGGCGGCAGCATCATCCTCTCCACGAGCCATGGAAGCGAGAAGATTGGTGGGAGATTGGAGTTTGGATTGGATGAGTTTCTCTCGGGATCATACGACAAAACAAATGAAGGAGTAATATAGAAGGGAGCAATGGGGGTAAGTGCACACATGTCAACAAATGAAGGAATCATACGACAAAACAATAGGGAAGAGTCCACGGAACGATCGAGAATCAATTCTAGTTAGGAGAAAAACAGTACTTGTGGAATTTGGAACAGAACTCAACCGGATATTCCGGTTCAGTACTGTACCGGATATTCCGATTTCATGACTGAACATAGCCGGATATTCCGATTCAAAACTGAACCGGATATTCCGGGTGCACAATTTCAGCACTAGATTGATCTTACCTAGATTCAAAAACTAGATCGGTGACATGGGAATCTAACCTATTGTTTCTAGCATGTATAGGATACCATAGAGAACATTCACTACCAAGCATTTGCAAGAAAAACACGAATCCATGGAGACGTAGGGTTATGGCACAAAGATTCAAAGATTTGAAACTTTACCAGAGTCCATGGATGAAGATGCTTGGATGGAAATCATCCCAAGGAGATGGGGAACAAGATCCGGGCAACAACTCGCAGATCCCGTGGAGGAAGTGGCCCGGGAGGCCAAGAATCAGAGAGGCGGCGTTTTGGTGGAGAAGGGGACTTGGGGGAGAAAGGCAAGAACTGCCTCTCCACCCCGTGCCCTTCCAGATTTGAGGAGATTCGCCGGACCGGATATTCCGGTTCAAGTATGAACCGGATATTCCGGTACCACTCGGATATTCCGGTTCAGAACTGAACCGGATTTTCTGGCTGCCTTCTGATTCGAAATTTCGTAGTTTCAATGAAGTGACAAATGTGCTAGATAGAGTTTGGTTTTTGGATAGAAAGTCGTAGGATAGAAACACCAAACTGGAACTAGTACTTATCCCACTCATTTGCAAGAATCAAACAACAAACAACCAAGTGAGTGAGATTTTCTTACGAAAGCACTTAGCTAGGAAAAAACAAGAGAAATGCAATGAAATATCGAATAAAACCCAACTAATATCCAGCTCTTCACAAGGAAGAGGTTGGTGGCCTAAGCCACCATGTAAGAGATCATGGTACGACACCGCGAAGATATATCTTGGGTGCATGGCCAATACTCGACATTGAAGCTCACAATTCGACATTAGAAAAAGAGAGATAACAATGAATTTTTGCTTTGGGGATAATGGGGGGAGGGAGAACCCAATGTGTTAGGATAACACTCCCCCTATGTTAATGCCTACACCTAAACCCAAACAGGTATCAACTATAGGGGTGTGTGCAAGATCTTCAAGTCAAACTCCTAGAATCAATGATATTTAGCTCATTCCTCAAGAACATGAATCTTGCATCATCAAGAGGCTTCATGAAGATGTCCGTGAGATTATCCTTAGTGGGGACATATGCTAGCTCAATATCACCTCTTGCCACATGATCCCGAATGTAATGATGACGAATCTCAATATGCTTTGTCCTTGTGTGTTGCACGGGGTTGTAGGCGATCTTGATGGCACTTTCATTGTCACACATGAGAGGCACCTTCTCCAAGTGAACATCATACTCTTTGAGGGTTTGCCTCATCCATAGAAATTGGGTGCAAACACCAGCGGTCGCCACATACTCGGCTTCGGCGGTGGAGAGAGATTTGCAATTTTGCTTCTTGGAAGACCAACTAACCAGGGACCTACCAAGAATTTGGCAAGACCCGGAAGTAGACTTCCTATCATCTTGATCACCTGACCAATCCGAGTCCGTGTATCCTTTGAGAGAAAATTGTGCCCCCTTTGGGTACCACAAACCAAACCTTGAGGTATCAACCAAATACCAAAAGATCCTATGGACCGCCACTAAGTGGCTTTCCTTAGGAGCCGCTTGATACCTGATGACGCACAAGTATAGAGGATCGCAACAGTCTTCGAGGGAAGTAAAACCCAAATTTATTGATTCGACACAAGGGGAGCCAAAGAATATTTATATGCCTTAACAACTGAGTTGTCAATTCAGCTGCACCTGAAAGTAGACTTGCTGGCAACAATTTATCAGTGGTAACAGTTTTATAGCAGCAGTAGAAATAAAATAACAGCAGTAGTAAAATAGTAACAGAAGTAGCAATAGCGGAAAACAACAGTATGTAAAGTACCGTAGGCATAGAGGGAATGGATGGACGGGCGTTGCATGGATAACATAGGTCATGTAATAATCTAACACAGGCATTGTAGATAATAATAATAAAGCATCAAACATGTAGGCAAACCATAGGCATGTGTTCCAATATAGTCATATGTGCTCGCAACGAGAAACTTGCACAACATGTTTTGTCCTACCAGCCCGTGGCAGCGGGGCCTCTAGGGAAACTACTGGTAATTAAGGTGCTCCTTTTAATAAAGCGCCAGAGCAAAGCATTAACACTCCGTGAACACACGTGATCCTCACATCACAACTATCCCCTCCGGTTGTCCCAATTTCTGTCACTTTGGGGCCTCGGGTTCCAGACAACAATGTGTATAAAACAACTTGCAGGTATGATCAAGAAACAGTATTATACTCATGAAACAATAACATGTTCAGATCTAAAATCACGGTACTCGGGCCTTAGTGACAAGAATTAAGCATAACAAGTTGCAACAACAGTAGAAAACACTAAGAATGGATACTAGGCACTATGCCCAAAAAATCTGGCATTATTACATGATCAATCTCATCCAATCCCTTCCATCCCTCTCAGCCTACAGCGGTGTTTACTCACACATGGACGGGGGAAACATGAATGGTTGATGGAGAAGGAGTGGCGGTGTCGATGGCGATGATCTCCTTCGAATCCCCGTCCCGGCAGTGCGCCAGAACAGGAACTTCTGATCCCCGAATCGAGATCCGGGGTGGCGGCGGTGGTCTGTTGTGTTTCTGTGGAATATGACGAACCCCCTCGCGTTTTAGGGTTGAAGGAAATATGTAGTCGAAAGGGGATTCTGAGGGGGTGCCTATGTGGCCCACACCACCAGGTGGCGCGGCCTAGGGGGCGCGCCAGGGGGTGGTGTGGCCCCCCTTCTGGCCCCTCTCCCGGCCCCCTTCTGGCTCCCGGGGTCTTCCCGTGTTTTAAGACCAATGGGGTCTTTTCTGGGCATTTTCCCGAAAGTTGATTTTTCTGCACAAAAACGAGACACCAAAGTAATTCTGCTGAAAACATCATTAGTCCGTGTTAGTGGTTTCCAAAACTCACAAGTTTAGAGGAAAAAAAATAAGAAAAGTGTTCGGAAAAGGAAATACGTTTTCGACATATCAACTCCCCACAAGCTTAGCTTATTGCTTGTCCTCAAGCAATTCAGTGACAGCTGAGTGCGATAAAAGACTTTTACGAAGACATTTGTTTCATATGATGTAAATATACTCACTACATAAACAAGTGCTGAGGCAATTCATAATAAAATGTATGGAAAATAAAATTCACCCGGCAATTATGCAAAACATGAAGAGATGCCGACAAACTAATAATAAACAACATGAAGTACTTCAATCTACATGATTGCAGTGCTCATAATAGGGTATGATAAAGTGTACTCGCTTGCCCTTAATAGTGGAGCAAAACATAAATGCCAGGACACCTCTGAAATTCAAATGAAGACAAGAAATATAGATATCAAAGATACAAGCATCAAAGTTATACCACTATGAACCGTGTTTTGGGACAAGCACATTACACTAAGAATAACAGCCATGCTCTCAAGAAGGTGCATAAAACGAGAAGGTGAAGACTCAACATAAAAATAAAAGAAAGGCCCTTCGCAGAGGGAAGCAGGGATTAACTCATGTGCTAGAGCTTTTATTTTATTAAACAGCGGTATTGAAAACATTTTTGAGAGAGGTGTATGCTTATGTCAACGAATGGTAAACAGACAATACAGTACGTCACAAGCCAACTAGACTTCACGAGAGGGGCTCCCATAGAAGGATGCATTTGGGTAGAAGGTCATCCCCCTTTCTCTTTTGTTTACACAATTATGCTTTGACTGATAAATCAGGGGCAAAAAGAGTGAAGAGAATTTGCTAATTTGGGGCTGGGCACCCCGCTGCCGGCTCTTCTACCATTGGATAAGCGGATGAAGCCACTAGTCCAGGGTGTGAAAGTCCAGTCAACAAGTGAGATAAAGATTCTCTATTTACGTCCTCATGAGCTAAAACAGGGGCACAAAACAGGAATAATTTTTTAGCAAATTTTAAAGGTAGCACATGAGAAATTTACTTGGACTTGAAGTTAAATACCACATATATAGGTAGGTATGGTGGACAAATTTGGAAAATTTTGGTTTTTGGGAGTTGGATGCAGGAGTAGAGCTCATACTCATACAAGTGGAGGCTAGCAATAGACGGGGAGCGACAATCAAGAGAGCAACAACTGTCATAATCATGCTTGCGACAAAACAAAATTAATAGGGGCATAAAAATGATACAAATACTCTAAGGCAAAATAAATCATCGAGACTTAAGAGACTTTTTGTTTTCATTCATAGCATGCGTGAGCATGTGCCAAGTTAATTCAAGCGAAACAACCAGAGGGAGATACCGCAATGTCATACCCTTCTATTAATAAAACAATGCAAGCAAACATTCATACAACATGCCATCTTACATTAATAAGTTGGAACTAAAACGTGAGAGCACGACCTACCAAGCATCAATTAAATAAGATACACCTTACATGAACAGACTAAGCATGCTCACACGGTGAGTATTTGTACAAAAAAAATGGAGTTCATACCAGCCTCTCACCACAACTTGGATTATCGTAAATCATCATTACTGCTCTTCACTTGTGGATTGAATAATATAGAATGATAATCAAGCTCGAATGGAGACACGGAAGTCCGGTGAACTCTGCAACAAACTTTACAAAACCAAAGAAGAACAACAAATATTTTTGGGTTTTCGAATTAAGACAAGAACAGAAAGAACAAGCAAACAAAGTAAAATATTTTTGGATTTTTGAATACTAAACCGAAACGATAAAAGAAAGCAAACAAAAAAAAAGAAACTAAAGAAGCAAACAAAGAGAAACAACAGAAATATTTTTGGTCTTTTTGTGTTTTGGAAAATAAGAACAAAACATTAAAACAGATAAACGAAAGAAGCGAAAGAAAATGAAAACAAACGAAAGAAAAAAAAATATGGATATACTATGAACTGAACGAACATGATATATAAATGAGTGTGATGTCGGTATACCTCGCCCCAAGCTTAGGCTTTTGGCCTAAGTGGAGATCAATCACCAAGGGGACCATCAGTGGCGCCCCCGTAGTATGCTGAGGAGGAACCCTCCTCCTGATATGTGCTCGAGGATGCTCCGGTGTACTGCATGTTGTGGTCCTCTGGAGGTCTGCTGGTTTATCCTGAATCCCGCTCGCAGTCATGGAGGCATTGATACATATAATAGTACAAAAATCTACCAAGGACAAAGAAACAGGACTACTATATAACTTGAAGGCAACAGTTGGACCAAAGTGTGTGTTCTGAAATTTAAAACTCTCAACAAAAGTTTTCGTGAGAGTGGCATACCGAGGGCTTTCATCCTCCATAAAGTTGGTTAGACCAACTCTTTCAATAAGCATATGAAAGTCATCTAATAAACCTGCACTTCTTAGAAATGTAATGCAAGGAAAGCTAGATGGGTTAACGATACCATCACCTCCCGCATCGTCAATAGTCGGTGCAATAACATCTTCATTGTACGTTGGCCTCACTGAAGTGGATGAGCGTGAAGACCTTGTCCTTCTAGGAGAATTACTCCTAAATATCTCTCCAAAATTATAATTATCCATCTCTGAAATTTTCCAACAATCATCACAAAAATTAATTTCAAGCAACTCTAAGGTGGAAACTACCATGGGGACTTAAAGAGAGCTAAACATACATCAAAACTACATTATTTGTACTCAAATCAAGCATGCAAACTCACATAAGCTGTCACCTACTGTACCAAAATACTCAATACTTCACCAAATAAAATTCTACTTGGATCATCGGAGGAGTCACATACCGAAGAGTAAATGCAGAAAATCTCAGCACAAATGATGGGCAGAAGAAGGAGACCAAAAATCCATAGGAAGAACAACAAGAACATGGGTTCCAGGAAATGTTTTCAGTTTGGGAGGTGAGAGAGAAGACTTTGGCAGTGGAGAGAGTAAGTGGAGGGCCAGGGGGCCCCACACCATGTGTTGACGCCACCAGGGGCAGGCCGCGCCACCCCATGGTGTGCCTGACTGGTGGGTCCCCCTGGGGCCTCCCGGGTGGCTTTCTGCCTCAATTTTTACGTAAAAATTTATTATAATTTTTCTGGAATTTTTCGAGAAACTTTATTTTTGAGGTATTTTCAGAATTTTAGTAATTAATAAAAACCAGGAAAACGAAAGTGAAAAGGTGAAAAAAACCAAAACCAGCACTACATAGGTTCTATGACACTCTAATGGAAAAATAACCAAGGAAAACAAAGGTGGTAGTGGTGAAAACAAAAGTATGGATTTTGAAAACATGCATAACCTCAGTAATCAGGGTGAAAACATCAAGGAAACATGCATATGATGGTGGAAAACATGATTGTACTCAAGTAGCAATGTGATAACAGAAGTAAACATGGTTAAAACATAATGGGGAAGGTAAAAACATAGTGAAAACATCATCCTCTTCATTCAAAATCATTTTGTTAACAAGGGTGATTGAGTCTTGTTACCAGAACAATTTTCATATGAAGCAAAACCTTGCTAATCACTAAATAATTATGTTACCTCAACCTTGATAGACATAGTCCCAATCATAATGATTTCATATTCTTTTGGTGGTACTGGAATGGGACAACAAAATTCTCCAATCTTGATGGTCTCAATATTTTCAATCGAATTTAAACCATGTCTTCTATCAATCTTCTTGGGAAAATAAACAACATGCTCTTTATCATTAACATTAAAAGTTACTTTTCCTTGATTGCAATGAATAACAGCCCCTGCAGTATTAAGAAATGGTCTCCCAAGAATAGTAGACATATTATCAACTTTAGGCATTGCCAACACAACAAAGTCAGTTAATATCAAACAATTAGTAGCAACTTGTACAAGAACATTCTCACATATACCAACAGGAATAGCAGTGGACTTATCAGCCATTTGCAAAGATATATGCGTGTGTATCAATTTTTCAAGAGAGAGTCTCTTATAAAGAGAGAAAGGCATAACACTAACTCCAGCTCCCAAGTCACATAAAGTAGTTCTAACATAATTATTTTTAATAGAACAAGGGATAGTAGGAATACCAGGATCTCCAAGCTTCTATGGAACCTTGCCACTGAAAGAGTAATTAGCAAGAATAGTAGAAATTTTCTCATAAGGAATATTCCTTTTGTTGGAGACAATATCTTCCATATATTTAGAATAAGGAGGCAGTTTAATAGCATCAGTCAACGGAATTTGCAAAAACAGAGGTTTCATCCACTCACAAAACTTGTTATAATGTTCTTCTTCCTTAGATTTGTGTTTCTTATTAGAAAAAGGCATTGCTTTTTGTACCCAAGGCTCTCTTTCTTTGCCATGTTTAGTGGCAATGAAATCCTCCTTAGTATACTTTGCAGTTTTAGTTTGCTTTTCTGGTTCAGCTACAGGTTCTTATTTATCAGAAGCATCACTTTTATCATTACCACTTTCAGTTTCACCATCAGAAATAGATATACTATTAGGATCTTTAGCAGGTTTAGGAGATTCTACAAAAAAATTATGTCTCTTCTTCTTTTTCTTAGAAGGAGAACTATTGTTTTTAGGTTGCTGAGAATCTTGTTCAATTATTTTAGGGTGTCCTTCAGGATACAAGGGGTCCTGAGTAGGAACACCACTTCTAGTAATTATTTCACAAACATGTTTATCTCTAGAAGCATTAGCTAGCATGTCTTTTTTCTCTTTAGTAAGTTGATCGATTTGAGTTTGAACCATTTGAAAATGTTTAACAAGCATTTTAAAATCAATAGAGGCTCTCTCAATAATACCATGCAAATTATCAATAGCTCTTGAGTTTTCCATAAGATGGTTTTGCACTCTCCTATTAAAGTTGTCTTGCTTAACAACATAATTATCAAATTCATCTAAGCATTGATCAGGTGGTTTAGAATAAGGAATATCTCTATTATCAAAGTATTGGAGAGAGTGTACCTCAACAGTTGATGGATGAGGAATAGGCTTACATAATTCTTCTATAGGAGGTAAATTCTTCACATCTTCAGATTTAATACCTCTCCCTTTAAGAGATTTTTTGGCTTCCTTCATCACGTCATCATTTAATTCAATCATCCCTCTCTTCTTGGGTGTTGGTATTGGTGTTGGCTCTGGTGTAGGTGTAGGGTCAGGTATATTCCAATCATTATTCTTCGCTATTTTACCCATTAATTCCTCAGCTTCTTCTGGAGTTCTTTTCCTGAAAACACAAACATCACAACTATCTAGGTATGTCCTAGATTCAACAGTTAGTCCATTATAAAATATATCTAGGAGCTCATTTTTAGGCAATGTATATCTAGGGCTAGCTCTTATCAAAGAACAAAACCTTCCAAGATTCAAGCATTTTTTCTCCTTCAGTTTGCTTAAAGTTAAAGATGTCCTGCACAACAGCATGTTGGGCACTAGTAGGAAAATATTTTTGAAAGAAAGAATTAACAAAATCCATAGGATCAGTAATACACCTAGGTGACACATTGTTAAACCAAATTTTAGCTTCATCTTTCAATGATAAAGGGAAGATCTTGTTAACAAAATAAGTACGCAACTTAGTATCATCAGAAAATAAACTACTCAAAGATGAAAGCTCATTCATGTGTTCCATAGCACTTTTACTTTCAGTTCTACAAAAAGGTTCCTTCTCAACAATAGATATGTAAGATAAATCTAAAGAGAAATCATAATCCTTGTCTAATATGTGTATGGGAGATGTGGCAAACTTAGCATCAAGAGAAGAGTTATATTTCACAACATGTCTTGCAAGAAGACTCTTAAGAGCACTTGCGCCAGTAGTAGCACGCGCTTCTTCAATAAAATCATCACTTAGTTCAATATAGGTTTCATCAAGATCATCAATAAGCTCAGTTGAATTAACAGGTGTACCAATATTTTCAACAGAAATTACAGCATTTTTCATTTGTTTGGATCTAGCAATAGTAGCATCTAGGAAAGAACCTAGAGAACCAGTATCATCAAGCACAGTAGAAGCATCATCAAAAGTATTAGAAACATTCTCAGACTCAGCAGAAGTAACAATACGTGTAACATGTGGTGGAGTAAGAAGCTTACTCATAACATACGGTGAATCAAGAGCAGCAGAGGTGTTCAATGTTGTACCTCTTGTTGTAGTGGATGGTAATATAGGAACTTTTCCATCACGAGTCTTGCTGATTGCTGGTAGAGTTGACGAGGGAGTGGTTGCTTCTTGATGATGATTAAATCCCCGACAACGGCACCAGAAATTTTTGCTGCTATGGTTGGTGTGTTGGAAACCCCAAGAGGAGGGTGTGATGAGTGCAGCGGTAAGAATTTCCCTCAGTTAAGAACCAAGGCTATCAATCCAGTAGGAGAAAGAGGATCTTCGGAAGGTTGATGCCACTGACGGTGGTGATGGTGCCTCACTGGTGTCAGCAACAACGCGGAACCTACACACAACACAACCAAAATACTTTGTCCCAATGGTACAGTGAGGTTGTCAATCTCATCGGTCTTGCTGAAAACAAGATTAGACGTATAGTGTGGAAAATAGTGTATGCTTGCAATAAGTAAAGAAAGCAGGAAATTGTAGTTGTTTGTTTAACAGTGTAGGAAAATGGACCGGGGTTCATAGGTTCACTAGTGGTGTCTCTCCATAAAAGATAGCATGCTGGGTGAACAAATTACAGCTAGGAAATTGACAAATAGAGGTTACACCATAGTGCACATTCATGACATGATGACTACTATGATATTTAGTGCGGGCATTACGACAATATACATAGACCGTAGTCCAACTGCATCTAATGTCCGCATCAATCACATAGTAATCATCATGTCATGCATATGCACTATGGTGCAGCCTTTATATCTGTCAATTGCCCAGCTATAATTTGTTCACCACACATGTTATTAATCTTATATGGAGAGAAACCTCTAGTGAACTGTGGACCCCGTTCCTTTTTCCTCATATTGATAATACAACCACTTCATTCTCTGTTTTCATACTGCTGCTACTGGTTTACTACTGCCATCATTGTTCTCTTTCATCTACTGCAAACAAACACTATTTTCCACACGGTATGTTTAACCTCTTTGTGTTCAGCAAAACCGGTGAGATTGACAACCTCACTGCTTCGTTGGGGCAAAGTGATTGATTGTGTTGTGTAGGTTCCATGTTGCTTCCGAACTGGTAGTGCGCCCTACCACCTCAATTGCATCAACCTTCGGAAGTTGCTTATTTGTCCTACTGGTCGATTCAACCTTGGTTTCTTACTGAGGGAAAACTTTCTATTGTGCTCATCACACCTTCCTCTTGGGGTCTCCCAACGAGTGCAAGACCTGCACCATCATTTCCCATCGCCTCCAATTACATGTCATATCTGATAAATTCACTGGGTACCTCCATTGAACCTTATTAGTATATGTCACCTCAGCCTCATATTCCTTCCGTCTAATACAAACCATGGTACCCTGAATATTTCTACCTTTCAAACGCAAACAATTGATCACACATGAAATGATGACATGGCCAGCGGAAATATTTCCTATTCTATTTTGCAATATCATCTTCACCATTATCATCTACCTTATCTTATCAAATATTTCCCACAAAAAGAATTTTCAAACTCTTAATCTTTGCGTTGACACTCTCAGCAAAGGTTACTTGTCACATAGTCCACCTTGCATACTTGTCCAAATTTTCTTCTTCTCCACAAGTTTTCATGGTATGTTTCCAAGTATTCATTCACCGCGTCATTTTCAACGTGCATCTCCTTCAAGTGGTGGTTATGCTTCAATAAGCTACATGTGTATGATGCTGACCATAGGTTGTCATAGAAAACTTCCCCTGAACTTCTTGGTGAAATTACCAGCAAGGCGTCGCATACATTCCCTATGATCTGCTTTCGGGAAGACGGCTTCCACCGCAGTCTCCAAACCCTTGAAAGCATATGTGTGTGTGTAGCCAATCCGTCTGGGAACCCTTGCATAAACTTCCACAGAATTTTCAAAAACCCACTTACAACTAAGCTCCGTGTCCATCTCCACCACCCCTAAACAAACTAGAAAAGCCAGTTGTGTCCATCAACTGCACACGCAGCTACTAACTGTCATTTCCATCTTCTAGTTAGAGCAGTTGGATCCACAGCCAAATAAGGCCTGCAACCTCTTAGAAACCCCTAATGGAAAGTATCGAAAAAGATAAAAGTTTTATCCACCATGTTCCCTCCTTTCCCTTTGTACCTCACATAGTATGTATAAATCTCTACCACGCTACCTAGACTTCTCTTCTCCATCCCAGCTTTGTATGTGTACAACAATTGAAAGCTTTGCTCCCATCCACTACCGTTAATAAAATTAAGAGCCATTACTCTAGCATTCCATAACCTCTTGTAAGGTAGCTTCTCCTCCATCTCATAACACTCAGAAACTTTCTTGCCGAGGGCAGTTGGTCCAACGGATGGATCCTTTCTTAGCCATGGCATCATTACCCGTGAAAGCCACTTGGTTGTTATGAATTTTGATTTATTACTCTCCACCTTAGCCGAGCAAGCATGTGGATGATTGTTATACCTTATCTAAAATACAATGAGAAGTATATGTTAGATAATGACATTAAGAACAAGCAAGTATGTAACCAAAACTAAGACTAGGACTAACTAGCCACGTGAACCGTCTGCATACGAGTGGCATGCAGCTTCCAAAGACACCTTTCATATGGCCAATGAACTGTCAAATTTCCTTTCTCACTCTTCTCAATGTCATAGATATATTGTTATTAATGCACTTCATTCTAAGTGCATCTCGAAGGTCAGCCATATCTTTGAAAATTGTACCTGCCTCAAGTTTAGGATTCTCTCTATCCTACTCAATTGCTGGCATGTCATCGCCATCATATTCATCCGCAATCAACATGTAAGCGTTCTCCTCCTCCTCTTCAGAATTAGTTTGTGCAAATGGAACGACGGCTATTTTGCTATGTTTATCCAGATGTCTAGGGGACATATTTGCATCTTTATCATCAATGCGAGTCACGGGCTCATCATCCAACATGTCCTCCCGGACCTCCTCTACACTGGCCGCGCTGGTCTGACTAGCACTGCCAGTAGGTTTAGATGGGTTGGACATGCGAAGAGTGTGTGGAAGCTTAGAATTAGTAGAATTTTTTTTGATTTCCGACCAGCCTCCCTCTTGATGTCTACGCACGCTTCTATTCTTGTAGACAGTGTTGGGCCTCCAAGTGTAGAGGTTTGTAGAACAGCAGCAAGTTTCTCTTAGGTGGATTACCCAAGGTTATCAAACTTAGCGAGGTAGAGGTCAAAGATATCCCTCTCAAGCAACCCTGCAATCAAGATACAAGAAGTATTTTGTGTCCCCAACACACCCAATATACTTGTCAGGCATATAGGTGCACTAGTTCGACGAAGATAGAGTAAAATACAAGTAGTATGGATGATTATAAGTGATAACAACAATCTGAAATAAAAATGGCAGCAAGCAAACATGTAGCAGAACAGGCAGAAAACGGTGTTTCAATGCTTGGAAATAAGGCCTAGGCCTCCTACTTTCACTAGTGGACAATCTCAACAATGATCACATAATTGAATGCATAAATATCATCTCTTCACTATGCTACTCCGAACCACTCTCCGGTCGAATAACGAACGCTAATCATTGCGTAGGGCTTTAACAACACTCCTCAAGTCTATATTCCCTCTCTAGGGCACCCCAATGTCACTATGAGCGCCATAAATTAGTAAAAAAACGCCACAATTTCATAGGTTCACCTTCCAACACAAGATAAAATATCATGCTAAACCACATGGAGCACACACTGTCACCTTTGCCCCGTGATCAAAGTGTTTACGGAGATAACAAAACCACTTGAGTAGCATAACAGATGAAGATCAATCTACATATTCAACTAGATTACAAAGCTCATGATCACATAAAGATCACACCATGGGAGAGAGAGATGAACCACATAGCTACCGGTAGAGCCCTCAGCCCCGGGGGAGAACTACTCCCTTCTCATCATCGGAGATAGCAACAGCAATGGAGATGGCCGTGGAGTCGATGGAGATGGCTTCCGGGGGGCCTTCCCCGTCCCGGCAAGGTGCCAGAACAGAGATCTATCCCACGAAACTTGTCGGTGGCGGCGGCGGAGCTACGGATGTATTTTGCGCAAAAGGTCGATTCTCCTAGGGTTTATGCCTCGGGGAGTATATATGGGCAAAAGGGCGGTGCCGTTAGGTGGCCAGGGGGGCCACACCCCAAGGTGGCGCGGCCAGGGGGGACCCACGCCACCCCATGGTGTGGCCACCTTGTGGCCCCCCTCCGGGGCTCTTCGGGACTTCTGGATGCTTCCGGGACTTCTAAGACTTCTGGTTTTCGAATCGTCCAATTCCGAGAATATTTCCAGAACAACTTTTCTGAAACTAAAAACAGCAGATAACAGGGAACTGGCACTTGGCATCTTGTTAATAGGTTAGTCCCGTAAAATCGATAAAAATGAGATAAAGAAGAGAGAAAACATGTAGAAATTGGCATAATATCAACATGGAACATCATAAATTATAGATACGTTGGAAACATATCAAGCATCCCCAAGATTAGTTCCTACTTGTCCTCGAGTAGGTAAACGGTAAAACAAAATAATTTCTGAGGTGACATGCTACCACACAATCTTGATCATAATATGTAAAGTAGAGCATGTAAACTAGGATCAAATGAACTAAAGTTGTGATCTATATTTGATATCAACAAGTAATGCATAAACAAATAAGAAGAAAGAAGCAAAACTTTTAATGAATCAATACTAAAAGACTATCAACCGTGCAAAGTTTATTAGAGATGATTTAAGCTTTCAAGAACAACAATATCATGCACGTCAAACGATCTTCACAACCCCTGTTAGGATCAAGTCAAACTTTCCACACGATGCAATGCTTGAATCTTAAACTATTTGCGCACTAAAAACAAGCAAGTGTTCTGCGTTGGTCCCTGGCACCGGGATGTTATGGCAAAGAGAACATTATGGGGGGTTTGGAAGGTCAATGGAAGAAAGGCTCACAAAGCTGAAAGTGGTCATTAGACAAGATAAAGTCATTACAACCGAAGCTATGCAAGAGTAGGGATTGCCACACAACAGATGCACATAGAGCTATAAGTGTATTAAATCTCTCCAATGAAACTAGTGGGGGTGCATCCAACTTGCTTGCGCACGAAGACCTAGAGCTAAATTGAGGAGACTCATCATTGGAATATACAAGCCAAGTTCTATAATGTAAAGTTCTGCACATAGTTATGAATGAATGATAATATGAAAACTCTCTCCAAACTGAAGTATTGGTGCTAAACATGAAGCACTAGTGTGGTATAAAGGATAGTGATGCCCCCCCTCTCTCTTTGGCCCTTTTTTTTTCTTTATGGGATTTTTCATTTTTTTTATATATCCTCAACGGTAGGGGCAACATCCTATATTACAATGAATCATCACACTTTTAGTACTCATAACTCATAATGGAATATCTCTGATTTATCCAACTGCATGCTCCTGCTAGTGTAGCAGTATGTATAAATAACTATGAAGCTCATCATCAAGTAACATAATGGAGGTGGATGTTGTGCATCAATATATCTCAGAATGGCTATGGAAATGCCATGATAGGTAGGTATGGTGGCTGTTTTGAGGAAGAATATATGGGCTTATGTGTAGGAGAACAAAGTCCTCCCACGGGATTTGGATGCACTGGCGAAGTTTACACCAACTCTCAATGTGAGAAAGGGCAATGCACAGTACCGAAGAGGCTAGTAAATATGGATGGTGGAAGTGCCAGGTACCGCAACATAGACTCACGAGTTAAAATATTACAGAAAGCAAATCATCTTACAAGGCACAATGCAAATCACTCCAAGAGGTCTGTGGCACTGACAAGTCACTGTTAGCTACTCCGACCGTAGCGCGTAACAAAAGGCCGATTAAAATTGTATCACTCGTAGCAATCATATACCATTGTTTCTATCAGCTGGTAATTTAAGTGTGGCACAGTTTCAAGTTTCTTAGACCAACCATTAAAATTTTATACTTACTAGTCCTTCCCGTTTATCCATTAAGCAAATTAATATCTCAAAACAACGGCAGTGATTCAGGTGAAGCAGTTTAGTGATCTACAAGACCATGCGAATTTTTCCACTATACCAACTACCACATAAGCATTTCTATTCCAATAAAACACACATATGAGAACCACCTAAATACAAAATCTAACAACTCTGAACAAGAGATGCATGAAAACAAAGGCTAAACGTAGTACTAGCAAAAAGTGAACACTCACAGAGCAATAAGAATAAAAACTAGAGTGTTCTAAGCAATGAAAACGGAGTGTGTCTATCTCCCACACAAGTATGATAAGATCCAAACATAAACTATATCAAAGAAAACTAAACAAACTTAAAGCAAAAATAAAATACGCTCCAAATAAAGCACATAATATGTGACCGAATAAAAATATAGTTTCACTAGAAGTGACCTGATAATTTTTTGATGAAGAAGGGGATGCCTTGGGCATCCCCAAGCTTAGACGCTTGAGTATTCTTGGAATTTGCTTGGATGTACCACCGGGGCATCCCAAAGCTTAGGCTTTTCACTCTTCTTGATCACATCATATCATCCTCTTCTCTTGAACCTTGAAAACTTCCTTCACACCAAAATTCTCAGAATCTTCATTAGCAACGTTAGTGTAATTGAAATAATAAATTCACATGGTTTAGTGTCAACACAAGTATAACACTAAAAAACACATTAGCTACTGTCACAACTTCTTTCAAAACTCTTTTTCTCAAAAGAACACCAAAACAAAGAGATTAAGATGTAAATGCAATTATTGGCAGAAATCTGTCAAAACAGGACAGCATGTAAAGATAATTTTTTTCGAAAATCCTCTTTTGCTCAAATCAAAAAGTGGTCAACTAAGAAAATTTGCGTATATATCTCAGGATGACGCACAAAAAACTCAGGTAATTTTGAATTTTCTGTGATTTTATACGATTTTAACAGTGGACAGTAGAAATCTGTTTCCTGCGCAGAAATCCGAAATATAGTATCAACTTTCCACTAGAGGATTTACTTGGCTCAACAAAGACACAAAAGAAACGATACAGCGGGGTTTCTAAGGAAATATACAACACCCAGGTGCAAAGAAAATAAAAATAAACGATGGAGAACGGGTTGAAACCGGAGAAATAAAACGGGTTGTCTCCCGGAAGCACTTTTCTTTTAATGTCTTTCAGCTAGGCACAATGATTTTTAAAAGATGGTCACATAATAATAAGACACGCCAAGGGTGAGGCGGTGCAAGATACCATGGCCAGAGAGGTTGCTTCCCAGGGGCAACGTCCTCTTTCATGGGAGCTGATCCCTCACTGGCGAAGGAGCCCCTGATGCCTCTCCAAGCCACCAGCGCGCGTGAGGGCGATAGTAGAACATGTCCGTCCAACCATGATGGCGTGGAAACTTTGATGTCGTCGGAGGCGAGAACACTGGCGGTTGCATCTTCTTCTTTTGGCACCACAAGTGGCATGGTCGGCTCCATATCCAATTCCTCTCCTCCTCCAGTGGCGCAAAGCACCGCCTTGGCGGAGAGGAAAGAGCCCAAAGCCGCTCCGGACCTTTGCGGCTCCCTCATGCCCGAGGACTTCTTTGACGAGGTGAAGCACGAGGACAATCGATGACCCACAAGTGTAGGGGATCAATTGTAGATGTTTCGATAAATAAGAGTGTCGAACCCAACGAGAAGCATAAGGTATTGATAAATAGTTTTGAGCAAGGTTTCACTATAAACACTAGAGAACAAATGTTTAGTGATTTTTGTAATGGTTATATAGCGATAACAAGTAAATAACAATGAAAGTAAATATTTTTTGCAAGTGTCCCAATCCTTTTTAGAACAAAGGACAAGCCGGTGGTGTTTCTTATAATGGCTAAAACATTCTTGAGGACACACCGGAGGTTTCGTCTCGTTATTTTCATGACACGTCGTTGATTAATCTTTATCGTTTTGTTAAGTGGTATGTGGGTAGACCTATGCTAGTGCACCGTCCTATCCAATACTAATGCACACTTACGATTACAATACTTACAGGCTTTCGCAAATACAAGAAAGTAATTAAGATATAAACTAACCGTTGTTGTAAACTCGTGGTATCTACTACTCCCTTATGTGAAGTATTACAAACTGGGGTTTAGGTTTCTGACACTCGGGCAACCCACCATAAGAAATCCAACACATAATGCATTTCTCTAGTCCCATAAAGGTGAAGTGTTATGTGGTCAACGTTCACATAACACCACTAGAGAAATAACAACATAACTTAAATATCAAACCGGTAAATATTACTCAACGAAACATGACTACTAATAGCTAGACTTCTCCCATGTCTTCAAGAACTAAATGATCTATTCACAACACATCATATGGATCATGATCATAAGTGATATATGGATGAATAACAATCTGGTCATAAAGCGCAAACACTGATAATTCTCACAAGCATCAACCACAAAGCATTAATTCACACCGATAGAGAGATCTAGGGGAAAACAACGATATAGAACCCTAATTGTTACAACGGGACGAAGGTGGATGGTGAGGATGATGAAAATTATGATGATGATCTTGATGATGCCCGGTGCGATGACGGTGAAGGTGGTGACGATTCCCACCTCGGGAGGGAATTTCCCTAGCGGAATATTCCCGTCAGGAAGGTGTTTCTTCTCTTTGTCATTTCTGTCGTGAAGAGGTGGCATAAAAATTCTATGAAGTGGCTCCTCGATAATTTTAGGTCACGGGGGGTAAGTACCCCGAAGGAGAGTTGGAGGGAGGCCAGGGGCCCACAAGGCACGGCCAAGGGGGGCCTGCGCCTGATGTCACTTGGCTCCCCCTGGCTCCCCTGGTGATTTCTAACGAAACTCCAATTTGTGATTTTTCCAATTTTTCTGACGTTTGGAAGATATCCCCTCTGACACGTGCTTTTTCCAACTAAATTCTGACTCTGATAAAAATTCCGTAAAATTGTAAAACACATAAAAACAACGAAATAACATAAGTATAGTGCTCTAATATGGAAAATATCAATGAATACGGGAAAATTAACATATAAAATAGTGATGCAAAGTGGACTTATTAATGACCCACAAGTATAGGGGTGTATCGTAGTACTTTTGATAAATAAGAGTGTCGAACCCAACGAGGAGCAGAAGGTGTTGACAAGAAGGTTGGATAGAGGATTCACTCTAAACACTAGCAAACGAGTTTTTGGAGGTTTTTGATATAGCAGATAAATAAAGTGTGAGTAAATAAATAACAGTAAATATAATTTCAGAGAGTGGCCCAATCCATTTGAGAGAAAGGGACAAGCCAGTTGTTCTACTTATGATTACCAAACGTTCTCGAGGACACATGGGAATTTCGTCAAGTGCTTTCGCTTCATACGGTTGATTAATATTCGTTGGTTCGTGAAGTGTTGTGCGGGTGAACCTATGCTAACGCACCGACCAACTAGGACTAATGCATACTTGTGATTATACCCCTCATAAGAATCCGCAAATACAAGAAAGTAATTAATATAAATCTAACCACAACCTTAAAACTTCGGGATCCGACACTCCCTCGTGCATCGGTTTCCTGATGGGGGTTTAGGTTTCTGTCACTCCGGAAACCCCACAATTAGTAGCCAAATACACAATGCATCCTCCTAGGATCATAAAGGTGAAGTATCATGTAGTCGACGTTCACATGACACCACTAGAAGAATAGCACCACAACTTAAATACCGAACCACAAGATATTACTTCAACATAAGTCACCTACTAACATCATGACTTCTCCCATGTCCTCAAAAACTAAAGTAACTACACACATGACATCATATGGATCATAATTAGAGGTGATATAATGGATAATAACAATCTGGTCATAAAGTGTAAACACCGATAAATCTCACAAGCATCAACTGCTAACAAGTAATCCACATCGGGAGAGAGATCTAGTGAAGAGCAACGATAAAGACCCCTAATTGTTACAGAGGGATGAAGGTGGATGATGAGGGTGATGGTTCTGGTGGTGATGATGATGACGATGACGATCTTTATGATGCCTGGAGCGTTAACAGTGATGATGGCGATGATTCCCCTCTTCGGGGACGAATTCTCTCTTTGTTGTTTTCCGCCCTGAGACGGCGGTGGAATAATTCTTCGATGATGTTCTAGGGCTTAGGGTTCCCTCGGGGTCAAGTACACAAAAGGGGGCACCAAGGAGTGGGCCAGGGGACCACCCCCGGGTGCGACCACAAGGGGGGCACGCCGCCTGGTGGTGTGGGCCCCAGGTGACAACCCTCCGGGTGCCCTTCTGGCTGACTTCCTCCTCAAGACTTATAAGACTCCTCCGGTACCCCCCCTCTTCCTCTGATCTTCTGAAATAGGTTATCTCGATGGTGATTTTTTCCATCAGATTTCTGGTCCCGGTGTTTATTCTCCAAAAATTATAAACATGCAAAATAAGATGAAATAACATAAGTGATGCATCATAACATGAAATGTATCGATGAGTAACAGAAAATAACAATATGAAGTAGTGATGCAAGAAGGACGTATCAACTCCCCCCAAGCTTAGACCTCACTTGTCCCCAAGCGAAACTTAACTCAGTAAACATGACCACGGGTTTATGGAGTGAGGTGTCGATAAATAAAATATGAACAAGAAGCATCACACCTAACAAAGCACAAGTCATTTTAGACAGCAACTTCCTCTTATATAATCAAATTTGAAACAAGTAGAAGAAATCATAATAAAGGTGAAAATAGGAGATCATAATTGGTAAAGGCAAACTTTGTTCTTGGTTAGAGAACAATTAACAGTGTACTTATCTTTCGATCAAGTCTTTATACTAGAGCTTATATTGCAGAGTTTATCATGCTCAATTATAACAGTCTCTTTGCATACATTGGCAACTTTCAAAGTGGTATTCAAACAGATAAAAGCATTTGTAGTAAACAAAGAAGAATAAAGAACATGATTGAGTAAATCAACATATAGCTGGATGAATCACATAAACTCAACTGCTTGCTTAAGATAGAAAGGAGTAGGTTTACTGACTCAACATAACGGTAAAAGATAGGCCCTCTACAGAGGGAAGCATGGATTAACTCATGTGCTAGAGCTTTTCATTTGATAAACAGAGTATTGAAAACAATTTTGAGAGTGGTGTATGTTTATGTCAACGAATGGCTAAAACGTTCCTGAGGACACACGGGAGGTTTCGTCTAGTTATTTTCATGACACGTCGTTGATTAATATTTATCGTTTTGTTAAGTGTTATGTGTGTAGACCTATACTAGTGCACCGTCCTATCCAAGACTAATGCACACTTACGATTACAATACTTACAGGCTTTCGCAAATACAAGTAATTAAGATATAAACTAACCGTAGTTGTAAACTCATGGTATCTACTACTCCCTTATGTGAAGTATTACAAACTGGGGTTTAGGTTTCTGACACTCGGGCAACCCCCATAAGAAATCCAACACATAATGCATTTCTCTAGTCCCATAAAGGTGAAGTGTTATGTGGTCAACATTCACATAACACTAGTAGAGAAATAACAACATAACTTAAATATCAAACTGGTAAATATTACTCAACGAAACATGACTACTAATAGCTAGACTTCTCCCATGTCCTCAAGAACTAAATGATCTACTCACAACACATCATGTGGATCATGATCAGAAGTGATATATGGATGAATAACACTCTGGTCATAAAGTGCAAACACTGATAATTCTCACAAGCATCAACTACAAAGGATTAATTCACGCCGATAGAGAGATCTAGGGGAAACTTCCTTCTTGGTCAGAGAACAATTAATAGTGTACTTATCATTCGATCAGAGTCTTTATACTAGAGCTTACATTGCAGAGTTTATCATGCTCAATTATAATTGTCTCTTTGCATACATTGGTAACTTTCAAAGTGGTATTCAAACAGATAAACGCATTTGTAGTAAACAAAGAAGAATAAAGAACATGATTGAGTAAATCAACATATAGCTGGATGAATCACAACAACTCAAATTCTTCCTTAAGATAGAAAGCAGTAGGTTTACTGACTCAACATAAAGGTAAAAGATAGGCCCTCTACATAGGGAAGCATGGATTAACTCATGTGCTAGAGCTTTTCATTTGATAAACAGAGTATTGAAAACAATTTTGAGAGTGGTGTATGTTTATGTCAACGAATGGCAAACATAAAATACAGTACATCCCAAGATAACTAGACTTCACAAGAGAGGCCCCCATTCAAGGACGCAACTGGTATAGAAGGTCATCCCTCTTTCTCTTTTTTTTACACAATTATGCTTTGACTGATAAATCAGGGGCCAAAATAGTGAAGAGAATTTGTATTATTGTTTCGGGCTGGGAACCCCGCTACCAGTTCTTCTAGCATTTGGATAAGCGGATGAAGCCACTAGTCCAGGTGTGTAAAGTCCAATCAACAAGTGAGATAAAGATTCTCTATTTGCGTCCTCATGAGCTAAAACAGGGGCACAAAACGGGTGTAATTTTGAAGGTCTTAAAGGTAGCACACAAGCAATTTACTTGGAGTGGCGGTTAAATATCACATATAGGTAGGTATGGTGGACACAAATGGCATGGTTTGAGGGCTCAAGGTTTGGATGCACGAGAAGCATTCCCTCTCAGTACAGGTTTTTGGCTAGCAAGGTTGGGTAGCAAGCATAAGAGTTGAGGGAAACAAACAAATAATATATGCTAAAACCAATCATGCAATCTTCCTTAAAGGTACAAACAATCTTACTTGAGAATACTAAGCTTATGAGCTAACAAGAAAGAAAGATCATGGAATAATATATCTACATGCAACTCCCTCTTTTCTACTTAAGTCTCATCGTATTGATACTACTGACCAATTCTTAGTTTGCCAAAACCAACTAGATTAACTTGATGCTCAAACATTGATACCAATACTAATAACGAGATCAACCATATAACAAAAATTGCAAACTAAAATAAAGTGTAGAAAGTAAATGATGAAACTTCTCATTAATATTTCATTACAGCAACTCAAACCAAGGGATACAACGATAACCAACTAAAGAATGATACTTTTATACTGCAAACCATACTATATGATATTTTCTCTACTCATGATATGACTCTACTAAAAGGTAAAAAGGTGAAAGATAAAGGTGTGATACCGCGGCACTCCCCCAAGCTTGGAACAAGCCAAAGGGATGCCAATACCAATGACAAATTAATTCTTCGGTGGTGGTGGTGGTAGTGGTGGTGGTGGTGATGCACTCTTTTCAAGCAAGGCGTGAAAACGCTTCAGCATCTCACAAAACATGTCGTTCTCCTCTTGCATAATCTCTACATCTGTCCTTAAAGCTCAATAACGTTCATAAAACACATTTACAACTCGAAGATCTTCCTCTACTCCAGGGATGGGGCTGAGGCACGAAACTCATGGTATTCGTCCCTGCATGCTGCAAGAAGAAACATTTCCATCGTTGCTTGAGAACATCCTCTTTGCTTCCCTCTTGACGCCCTGGTCCATGTTCTTGTGCTTGGGACCTTGGAAATCATCTTCCATTGGCTCCTTCCCCTTGTTGTTGTTGGCGTAGGCCATGGTGCTTCTAAAACTGAAAACAGATCTGGCAGAAACAGGTCGAAACAGAAACACGAGGAGAAAACAATATATGGACCTCGGGTGGTCCGGGAGGTTAACTATCAGGAAAATACATAACGAAAAGAAAGTCTACGTCAAAAACGAGTCGGAGAGGGGCTCCAGGGCGTCCACACCATAGCCAGGCGCGGCCAAGGGTGGGCCCGCGCCCAGGCATGGTATGGTGCCCTCGGGCATCGTCTCCTACTCTTCTTCGGCTCGATATTTTTAATATTTTCCAAAAACCAATAATTTATAACTTGGAAGGTAATCTGTGAACTTTTTCTTAACAAAACTGTTACCTATTCCAAAACAAACTCTGTAGATTCTGGAATCTTCCCTCTAATGAACTTTTCCGGAGTCATTACTTGAATAACATCAACATCTTCATCATAATAATCCCCGGAAATATAATGTTTGAGTCTTTGCCCATTTACCACTTGTGTGGTGTTATCTTTGAGGGAAGCAATTTTGAGTGCACCCGAACGATACACTTCTTTAATAACATAAGGGCCTTCTCATCTCGAGAGTAATTTTCCTGCAAAAAATCTGAGACGTGAACTATACAATAGAACTTTTTCACCACCATGAAACTGTATTTTAAGAATTCTTCTATCATGAGATTGTTTAACTTTCTCTTTAAAGAGCCTAGCATTTTCATAAGCTTCACATTTCCAATCATCTAGATGATTCAAATCAAGCATTCTTTTCTTACCAGCAAGTTTAAAATCTTTATTAAGTTATTTCACTGCCAATAAGCTTTGTGTTCTAATTCTACAGGCAAGTGACAAGGTTTTTTATGAACCATTTTGTAAGGAGACATACCCATATGATTTTTATAAGCAGTTCTATAGGCCCATAAAGCATCATTCAACTTATCAGACCAATTCTTCCTAGATTTATTAACAGTCTTTTGCAAGATAGATTTAATTTCTCTATTTGATAATTCTACTTGCCCACTGGTTTGAGGATGATAAGCTGAGGAAATTCTACAATTAACATCATTTTTAGCAAGGGTTTTTCTAAAACCGCCATGAATAAAGTGAGAACCTCCATTAGTCATAAGATATCTAGGCACACCAAACCTAGGGAAAATAACATCTTTAAGCATTTTTAAAGAGGTCTCACCATCAGCACTTTTTGTAGGTATAGCTTCTACCCACTTAGTAACATAATCAACAACAACAAGAATATGAGTATAACCATTCGAAGGAGGGAAAGGACCCATGAAGTCAAATCCCCAACAATCAAAAGGTTCAATAACAAGAGAATAACTCATAGGCATTTCATTATGTCTAGAAATATTACCAACTCTTTGACATTCATCACAAGATGAAATAAATTTACATGCATCTTTAAAGAGAGTAGGCCAATAGAAACCTGATTGTAGAACCTTCTATGCGGTTCTATCCCCAGCGTGATGTCCTCCATAAGCACTACCATGGCACTTTTTCAATATTTCTCGTTGTTCATGATATGGAACACATCTTATCATAATACCATCTACTCCATCTTTATATAAGTGTGGGTCATCCCAAAAATAATGCCTCAAATCATAAAATAATTTCCTTTTTTGTTGAGCTGTAAATGTTGGAGGCAAATACTTTGAAACAATAAAGTTAGCATAATCATCATACCATGGACTATCTTGGGAGTTTACCTTTATTGCAGCCAACTGTTCATTTGTAAAACTATCATTAACAGGAATGGGGTCAAAAGCAACGTTTTCTAATCTAGACAAGTTATCAGCAACAAGATTTCCAGCACCCTTCCTATCCACAATATGCAATCAAACTCTTGTAGAAGAAGCACCCATCTAATAAGCCTAGGCTTAGCATCTTTATTTTCCATAAGGTATCTAATAGCAGCATGATCAGTATGAATAGTAACCTTTGAGTCAACAATATAAGTTCTAAACTTATCACATGCAAAGACTACAGCTAAGAACTTTTTTTCAGTAGTAGCATAATTTTTTTGAGAAGCTGATACCTCCAAAACATATCTTCTTTTCCGAACACTTTTCTTATTGTTTTCGTCTAAAATTGTGAGTTTTGGGTACCACTAACACGGACTAACGTTGTTTTCAGCAGAATTACCTTGGTGTCTCATTTTTGTGCAGAAAAATCAATTTTCGGGAAATTGCCCAGAAAAGACCCCATTGAGCTTATATCACCAGAGGACCCCGGGACCTAGAAGGACACCTGGAGGGGGGCTAGGAGGGGCCGAGACCACCCCTGGGCGCCCCCCTAGGCCGCGCTGCCAGGTGGTGTGGGGGCCACCTCCACCCCCTCGGGCTCCACTTTCGACTACATATGCCCCGTAAACCTAAATTATGAGGGGGTTCATCACATTCCACAGAAACACAACAGAGCGTCGTGGCCACCTCGAAACTCAATCCGGGGATCAGAAGTTCCTGTTCTGGCGCCCTGCCGAGACGGGGATTCAAAGGAGATCATCGCCATCCACACCGCCACCTCTTCTCCATCAACCATCCATGATTCTCCCGTCCATGTGTGAGTAAACGCCGATGTAGGATGAGAGGGATGGAAGGGATTAGATGAGATCTATCATGTAATAATGCCAGATTGTTAGGGCATAGTGCCTTGTATCTATTTTTAGTGTTTTCTATCGTTGTTGCAACTTGTTATGCTTAATCCTTGTCACTAGGGCCCGAGTGCCATGATCTCAGATCTGAACATTATATTGTTTCATGAGTATAATTATGTTTCTTGATCATATCTGCAAGTTGTTTACACATGTCATTGTTCGGAACCCGAGGCCCCAAAGTGACAGATTGGGACAACCGGAGGGGATGGTTTTGATGTGAGGATCACATGTGTTCATGAGTGTTAATGCTTTGCTCCGGTGCTTTATTAAAAGGAGCACCTTAATTACCAGTAGTTTCCCTTGAGGCCCCGCTGCAACGGGCTGGTAGGACAAAAGATGTTGTGCAAGTTTCTCATTGCGAGCACGTATGACTATATTGGAACACATGCCTATGGTTTGCCAAGAACTTGGATGCTTTATTATTATTACCTACAATGCCCATGTTTAGATTATTACATGACCTTTGTTATCCATGCAACGCCCGTTCATCTATTCCATCTATGCATACGGTACTCCCATCCTACTGTTTCCCAGGATTGCTATTGTTGTTACTATTTTATTCCTGCTGTTATTTTACTACTAGTGCTGCTATAAAACTGTTACCACTGATAAATTATTGCGAGCAAGTCTACTTTTAGGTGCAGATGAATGGACAACTCAGTTGTTAAGGCTGATAAATATTCTTTGGCCCCCTTGTGTCGAATCAATAAATTTGGGTTTTACTTCCCTCGAAGACTGTTGCGATCCCCTATACTTGTCGGTCATCAAGACTATTTTCTGGCACCGTTGCCGGGGAGCATAGCTTTATTTATTTGCTCACTTGACCGTGATATTGTTTGCTACAAGCCTTTCATCATGGGCAAGACTCGTGATGGAAAAGTTCCTATATTACCATCCACTACAAGGAGAGGTACAACTCTGAACACCTCTGTTGCTCTTGATTCACCGTCTGTTGTGAGTAAGCTTCTTACACCACCACATGCTACACATAGTGTTACTTCTGCTGGGTATGAAAATGCTTCTGATACTTTTGATGATGCTTCTATTGTGCTTGATGATACTGGTTCACTAGGTCCTTTCCTAGATGCTTCAGTTGCTTCTATTGTGCTTGATGATACTGGTACGCCTGCTAATTCACCTGAGTTTATTGATGATCTTAATCAAACCTACATTGAACTTAATATTGACTTTATTAACGAAGCTCAAGCTACTACCGGTGCAAGTGCTCTTAAGAGTCTTCTTGCAAGACATGCTGTTAAATATAAATCTTCTCTTGATGCTAAGTTTGCCACATCTCCCATACACATTAGAGACAAGGATTATGATTTCTCTCTAGATTTATCTTATATATCTATTGTTGGGAAGGAACCTTTTTGTGGAACTGAAAGTAGAAGTGATATGGAACACATGAATGAGCTTTCATCTTTGAGTAGTTTATTTTCTGATGATACTAAGTTGCGTACTTATTTTGTTACCAAGATCTTACCTTTCTCATTCAAAGATGAAGCTAAAACTTGGTTTAACAATCTGTCACCTGGATCTATTACTAGCCCTATGGATTTGGTTAATGCTTTCTTTTAAAATTATTTTCCTGCTAGTGCCCAACATGCTGTTGTGCAGGACATCTTTAACTTTGAGCAAATTGAAGAAGAGAAATTGCCTGAATCTTGGACAAGGTTTTGTAATTAGATAAGAGCTAGTTCTGGCTATCCACTACCTAAAAACGAGCTCCTAGTTATATTTTATAATGGACTAACAGTTGAATCTAGGACATACCTGGATAGTTGTGCTGGTTGTGTTTTTAGGAAAAGAACTTCAGAACAAGCTGAGGAATTAATGGCTAAAATAGCCAAAAATAATGATGTTTGGAATATACCTCAGCCTACACCTACACCAGAGCCAACACCAATACCAACACCCAAGAAGAGAGGGATGATTGAATTAAATGATGAAGTGATGAAGGAAACCAAGCAATCTCTTAAAGAGAGGGGTATTAAATCTGAAGATGTGAAGAGTTTACCTCCATAGAAGAATTATGTAAGCCAATTCCCCATCCATCAACAATTGAGGTACACTCTCTCCAATACTTTGATAATAGAGATATTCCTTATTCTAAACCACCTGATCAATGCTTAGATGAATTTGATAATTATGTTGTTAAGAAAGAACACTTTAATATGAGAGTGCAATACCATCTTATGGAAAACTCTAGAGCTATTGATAATTTTCATGGTATTATTGAAAGAACCTCTAATGATGTTAAAATTCTTGTTAAACATTTTCATATGGTTCAAACTCAAATTGATCAACTCACTAAAGTGCAAAAATATATGCTAGCTAATGTTTCTAGAGAAAAACATGTTTGTGAAATAATTACTAGAAGTGGTGTTTCTACTCACGACCCCTTATATCCTGAAGGATATCCTAAAAGAATTGAACAAGATTCTCAACAACCGAAAAACAATAGTTATCCTTCTAAGAAAAAGAAGAAGAGACATAAAACTATTGTAGAATCTCCTGAACCTGCTAAAGATCCTAACAGTATATCTATTTCTGATGCTGAAACTGAAAGTGGTAATGATAAAAGTGATGCTTCTGATAAAGAAGAAACTGTAGCTGAACCTGAAAAGCAAACTAAAACTGTGAAGTATACTAAGGAGGATTTCATTGCTAATAAACATTGTAATGAAAGAGAACCTTGGGTACAAAAAACAATGCCTTTTCCTAATAAGAAACACAAATCAAAGGAAGAAGAACATTATAACAAGTTTTGTGAACGGATGAACCCTCTGGGTTTGCAAATCCCTTTGACTGATGCTAATAAACTACCTCCTTATTCTAAATATATGAAAGATATTGTCTCTAACAAAAGGAAGATTCCTAATGAGGAAATTTCCACTATGCTTGCTAATTACTCTTTCAATGGCAAGGTTCCAAAGAAGCTTGGAGATCCTGGTATTCCTACTTATCCCTTGTTCTATTAAAAATAATTATGTTAGAACTTCTTTATGTGACTTGGGAGCTGGAGTTATTGTTATTCCTTTCTCTCTTTATAAGAGACTCTCTCTTGATAAATTGATACACACTGATATATCTTTGCACTGGCTGATAAATCTACTGCTATTCCTGTTGGTATATGTGAGAATGTTCATGTTCAAGTTGCTACTAGTTGTTTGATATTAACTGACTTTGTTGTGTTGGAAATGCCTGAAGATGATAATATGTATATTATTCTTGGGAGACCTTTTCTTAACGCTGCAGGGGTTGTTATTGATTGCAATCAAGGAAAATTAACTTTTAATGTTAATTATAAAGAGCATACTGTTTATTTCTCAAGAAGATTGATAGAAGATATGGCCTAAATTCAATTGAAAATATTGAGACCATCAAGATTGGAAAATTTTATTGTCCCATTGCAAAGCCACCAAAAGAATATGAAATTATTATGATTGGGACTATGTCTATCAAGGTTGAGGTAACATAATTATTTAGTGATATGCAAAGTTTTCCTTCATATAAAAATTCTTCTAGTAACAAGACTTGATCACCCTTGTTAACAAAATGATTTTGAATGAAGAGGGCAATGTTTTCACTATGTTTACACCTTCCCCATTATGTTTTCACCATGTTTACTTCGGTTATCACCTTTCTACTTCAGTATAATCATGTTTTCCATCATCCATAGTCATGTTTTCACCTTGATTACTATGGTTATGCATGTTTTCACCATCCATACTTTTGTTTTCACCACTTCCACCTTTGTTTTCTTTGGTTATTTTTCATTGGAGTGTCATAGAACCTCCGTAGTAGTGGTTTTAGTTTTGTTTTCCACCTTTTCACGTTTGTTTTTCTATTTTTATATTAATTATTAAATTCTGGAAATACCTCAAAATAAAGTTTCTCGAAAAATTCCAGAAAAATTATAATAAACTTTTACGTCAAAAATGAGGCAGAGAGCCATCTAGGAGACCCCAGGGGGACCCACCAGTCAGGCACACCATAGGGGGTGCGGCCTGCCCCTGGTGGCTCCATCACATGGTGTGGGGCCCCTGCCCCCCCCACTAACTCTCTCCCCTGCCAAAGATTCCTCTCGCATCCCACAACTCAAAACATTTCCTAGAAACCGAGTTCTTGCTGTTCTTCCTCGACAATTATCGATATCTTTGCTCAGCCCACCATTTTTGCTGAAATTTGGTGCATTTGCTCTCCGATATATGACTCCTCCGATTATCCAAGTAAAATTTTGTTTGGTGGAGTATTTCTTGAGTATTTTGGTACTGTAGGTGACAGCTTATGTGAGTTTGCATGCTTGATTTTAGTGGAAATAATATAATTTTGATGCATGTTTAGCTCTCCTATAAGTCTCTATGGTAGTTTCCACCTTATAGTTGCTTGAAACCAATTTTTGTGATGATTGTTGTAAAATTTCAGAAATGGATAGCCATAACTTTGGAGAAATATTTAGGAGTGATGCTCCTAGAAGAACAAGGCCCTCACGTTCATCCAATTTAGTGAGGCCATCTTATAATGAAGACATTATTGCACCGAACATCGATGATGCGGGAGGATTCAGGAGAGACCCGCTGATCTCATGGAGCTCTACCGAGGAATCATCAATGATGATGGCCGCTCAGCTCAGCGCGGGGAGATAAGAAACATCTAATTTCCTGCCACTAGATATTTCACTTATTATCTTGCTACTAGTATCCTTGGTAGGGAGAACACTAGCAACATTTCTAGCTATCACCTTGCTTTTATGGATGCTGCACTTAACTGTAGCAAGAAGTATATTTTGCTAGCCGCCTAGCCACTAAAGGACCCATTTATGGGGGCATTATTGCTACACGTATAGCAACTGCTCTAGGCCTTTTTGTTGCTCCTGATGATGAATTGATTGCTCCTAATAAACTTAGCCACTAAATCACTGCTAACTCTACTACTGATCATTTAGTATATAGAGTTTTATTTATTGACGGAGATGAGCGGGAAGTTATTTTGCCGCAGCCTATTTTGTTCAAAGTTAAAAGGACACCATGGTCGCGCCCCAAGGGAGAGATAGATGAGCAGCTGAGCGTGATGGAGTTCCACAGGCAGCAGGCGAGGTGAGACGCGCCTTCCGAGGACTACACCACGCATGTCGTGGATGAGTAAAGACAGATGCCACGGGATGGCTTAACGTTTGGGGCCGATGGATGCTGTAGGTATCCGGGAAGGGATCGCACATCGAGTAGACGCGCTCAGGAAACACTGCAAACACCTCGATCTACCCAGGTCGGGGCCCTCGTGTGGAGGTAACACCCCTACTCCTGCCTATCTCTCTGTATATGTGATATCCAAGTAGCCACAGTACAAATTAGGCCTTCAGCCGAGTAGCCACTCTCTGCTCTCTCTACCTCTAATACATGTTCGTGCAATAAATGCTCTCTCGCGTAACGTCCCTCGCGCAGGAGGGGGTTGGGCACCTTATATACTGGTGCCCAGCCGAGTAAACAATGATTAAAAGGTACAATGATGGGATGTCCTTACTGTGATGCAGAGCACGCCTCCGGGTTCCCGCTGACGCGGGTGCGAGAAGTCGCCGCGCCGTCCGGCTGACAGGACCTGTCCACCCTGTCAGTCCAACAGAGTAGGCCCCCTGACACGTCATGTCCCCTCTGTCAGTCACAAGACGTGACAGGCGCCTACCCTCACTGTACCCACGCCGTAGCACGGATAATCATGCGCTCCGTAAGTTGAACCGCACGCCTGTACAGCTGCGGGATACGCGGGATCTCGTCAGAACGGCTCCATTGACTTCTTGCCCGAGTAGGATTGCTGCTCATCTACTCGGACCACTTGTTCTCTACTTGGACGATTATGATCTTCCTTATTATCTTCTCCTGGCCTTCAGTACTTATTACCGAATAGCCACCATCGGATAGCGGTACCCGAGTAGCCGCCTACCCGGTAAACAGTACTCTGATCTCTGTTTTACCACCTGTCTTACCCCTACTCGGGGGTAGCCCCCCGACATTAGTCCCCGAAGCTGGTAGAGTCCAGCGAACTTGTTCGTTGGGCCCTGCCAGCTTAAACCAAATTGTCTCCGTGAAGCAGTCTGGCCGAGTTGCTCCTCAACTCGGATGCTCAGAGCTACTGCTCTCACTTTCCTGAATAGTGCCTCAAAAAAGATCCGCCAAGTGCTGAGTAGAGCACGCAACACTGAGCTCTGTCGAGAACCCAACACTTAGCAAAATTTTCCACTCGATCCCGCTCAATCCAGATCAAATCCACCTTCTCGTGTCCAGTGGGGGCACGTGTCACACACCCACGCCCCCGACGTCTCGATTCTGGCGTTTCAACGTGTCACGCGCCAACCACTGCTCCTGGGGCCCACGGCCCATTAGGTCACGTTGAGCGGGTACTCGAGAGCCCACGAACCACGTCGTGGGATTAACTGCGCCCGTTACGTGCGCGGATTGCGCTGTGTGCCGGTCAATTAACCCACGCCGCACGATCTGTGGCCACGATTGATCCCAGTGTTAACTGCAGCTCGCGGAGAAATAAATACCCCCGCGCCGCCTTCGCCTTCTCTTTCCTGCTCACTTTCCCCCATCTCCGCTCCCTCTCTGCCTCCGTCCCTGTCGTGGGATAATCACGGCAGACGTTACCAGGGGTAACTTACTTTGGGCAAATCGACTCTGGTGTTTGGGAGAGGGTTTAGCTCAGAGGAAATCATGCTATCAGGTGATCTGGTAGCTCGGACTATAATGTCGCCGACTCTCCGATCTAGGGTTACAATTATCAGCTCTCGTGTTACAAGGATACTCGAATATCTGGTAAGGCTCTTTTCCCTTTTGTCTGACCCTAGGAGCCGGTTTATATATTACCCGGCTCCCTGGTTTCCTATACAAGGCATACCCGGAATCCTACCTGGAAACCGCACACAACCCTAAGTTTCCTAATCGTGACCCCTAAGGTACGGGTTACAAGGCCTGCGCTCCCTCCTGGGCCTTCTAGAAACTCCTCCACCTTGGGCCGGGTCTTGTACAATTCCCTTCGGGCCGGGTTTCACCTGAGCATGACCATACCGGGTTACCATCCCCCCATCAGTAGTCCCCAGAATAGCTTGGGCTTCTCGGGACCAACCATGAAGCGCACGCTATTCCCTGTAAAATAATAAACATTCAAATTCATGAATACCAGGTTAGAATGCTTTGATCGTAGCTAGGCCTGCTCTTTAGGCGGTCCATATAATAACCCGGTTTTTCCCGAGCCAGGGCACCATTTCCCGGGTCAACACTCCGAGGAAACGGACAAGACCCGGCATTCGTATCACTGTCAGCTAACCCGAATAGTACGCCCGTAATCCATCTCAATCTCTATCCGGATATCCTTTAACGGTTACCTTGATACCTATCCCCAAATATCCGGACCGGATCAATTTCTTCCGAATTTTTTTCACTTACCGCCCAAACCTAGGGATTTTCTCCCTGCGCCTATAAGTAGAGCCCAGGGGTTAACCCTAGATCTCACCGGCCATTTCCCCTTTCTCTTTCTTCCATTCACTCCACCTCCGCGCCCACGATCCCCAAATCGAGCTCGCGCCACCGGAGCTGCGCCGCCGCCCGCAAGGTCGCCACTGGTCGCTGCCATCAGCGCCCACGAGGCCGCCGTCAGACGCCGCGGTCAACGACCACGAGCAAGCCCCATTCGCGCCGCCGGAGATCTCGAGACGCCGCCGCCGCTAGCAAATCGCCGCCGCCGCGCATCTCCTCCAATAATCCGTCCGGTAAGTCCCTTAGATCTAGATTCCTTTTCTTCGATTTCACGCGAATACTTTGGATCGAATCTCACCCACTAGTTATCCACTATTTCTCCATTAGCTAAGCATACCTTTGCAATCCCTAATCTCACGTTTTTCCACGGCTTGCACTTAGCTAAATCCATTTCTATACCCCTTTCAAACGTTTAACACACTTTTTCCACCATGTGTTCTTGGCTAGATCCATTTTCCAGATCTTGCAAATACTTAGTTGTTTTACTTTTTCCTCTTCTTGTTATATCGGATAGCTGCACTCTTCAAGTTTCTCAATATTCACCCACTTGCATTTTACCTCCTTTTAGATCTACACTCCATGGCTCCTAAGGCTAGCGCCAAGTCAAAGGGCAAAAACCCAGCCGGCAAGCAAAAGCCAGGTGAGTCGATTTCCGCCAATTGGGCGAAATCGACTGTCACGAAGGCCAAGCTTGACGAGCTGGCCGAGTCGGGTGTCCTGCCCACCCGGTCAGAGATCCACTGGAGGATACCCGGCGAAGAGACCCGGCCTTCACCAGGCCTGGATGAAGTGGTCGTCTTCGTCGAGCACGTGATTCGGGGTTTCCGCCCCCCGGGTCACCCCTTCTTCCGGGAACTCTTGGATCACTACAAGCTCCGGGTATTCTATATCGGCCCAAACTCTATGCTTAACATCTGCCACTTCATAGTCCTCTATGAAGCTTATTTATGCATTCCTCCCAACTTATCCTTATTTATTGAACTCTTTCAATGCAAACCCTGCCGGGAGAGCGGTGACGGGGCCCTCCTAGTTTGTGGAGGAGTCTCAATTCACAGACGTAAAAACTCTCTAATGCCGACTCTTAGCCTCCACACACATGTAAAACACTGGCAGAAAATCTACTTCTACTGCCAAGACACCTCTTTACCCGGCGAGAAGCCATTGCCGGGTTTCTCTGATGACATTCTTTCCTTGTCCGATAATCTGAACTCTTTCGCACCCGAAGCCGATAGGGAATCTATCCAGCCTCTTCTTCATAAGCTCGCTGTGCTTTCTGCCCAATGTCTTATTAGGCTTAATCTGGTAAAGACCTGGGTTAGCTGCCGGATCCAGCCTAACAGCACCCGGCCCAAACTCATGTGCGACTATTCTGGGCATGTCACCGATTCTCTCTGATACTCGGAGAAAACTTACCCGGCTGCTGATGTAAACACGAACTGATTCTCTCTGATACTCGGAGAAAACTTGCCCGGCTGCTGATGTAAACAAGATCATGAAGACCTTCTTAGCCAAGAAACTTGATGTTATCAAGAACATATCCGGGCTTGACCCCTTCACTCGCTCTAACCCGGCTCCTCCAGTAAGAACCGGCTTAATCTCTTTATCCGACTGATATCTCTTATGCATATATACTAACCTTTGTCTCTGTATTTCTTACACAGGAAGACGATGAGTTCTGGAAGATAGTCACCCCTCCCCCTTCAGAAGACTCGGAGGAGGACAAGGAGCCGGCTGATAGTGATGAAGGTAAAACCGGGTCTTATATTTACACTTACCTCGTTAACTTGTTAGACCAAATCTTTCCCTTTTCCGACAATGTTCCTTATTTACCAGGGCTAGAGGCCAAGGAAGACACCCAGTCGGAAGAGACTGAGGCTGAGCCGGAGGCGGAGATTGGGGCGAAGAGGAAGACCGGGAGTGCTGTTTTCAAGGTGCCCTATTCCTCCATGACCTCCAAGCCGTACTCGTATGCCAATATGTGCGAACTTAACCAGCGTCTAACCAATTCATCATACTTGAAGGAACCTGCCCCGACCAAACGAAGGGTAACCCGAAATTCCCCGGGTGACGATCCTCTTCACCCGGGTATCCCTTCATCACCCGCTCGCCGAGCCGGTACTTCCCAAACTCATACATCCCATATTCCTCGAAGATATCCTTCTCCGAATCACCCATTATCCGGACAACTTAGGGTCTCACTTTCCAATTCTTTGTCAGCATCTTCCGGGTCCAGCAACGATCTCCCACCGGATTTCGTCGTGAATACCGGGTAATTCACTTTCCTTGCTAGTCAATACACTACTATTTTCCACGTCTTTCGTTTATTATCTACTAACTGCTTCTTTTTCTTTCTCAGAGCCAAGGTTACACTTAGTGACCCTGAGGATATGAACGTCGATAACCTGGCCACGGAAGACACGGAGAACGTTGTGCAGCCCGCAGCTGGCAGTGAAGAAGAAGAAGAATAGCTGGACAACCCTCTTGACCAGGAGGCCGAGTTTCCCCTGCCAACACATCAGCCGGCCGATGATGATGTCGAGTTTCTGGGATCACAGAGGGGTGTCCCCGCTCCCAACAGTCAGGCAACCAGAGTCGACCCGCTGAAGCAGGAAAGGACCCCGCCACCGGGTAACCAGAACCCAAGCTCCTCCAGGCCAAATTTGAGTGGCCTTGACTTCGAAGGGATGCTAGAAGAACTTTTCTCCCTGAAAACCAATGAAAGAGACATCCTCGAGTCCCTAGCTGCTGAGCATCAGGTAAATCTACTGATATTATTTGCATACTCATCTAGTCCCCAAGTTCCGGGTGAACTATACATAGTTTACTTGGTACTTCCATAGCTATATGTCCATCCCTACTCGGTAATTGTGCTACAACCGACTAATATTTCCTTATCTACTTTTCAGGCTTACGTGACCCGGTCGGAGGAGGTGTTGGCAAAAACCAACGAACTCCTCCCAGTCGAGACCAAACTTCGAGAGGAGCTGGATGTCGATGTGAAGGATCTTGCCAAAGATTGCAAGAAGTATAAGAAAAAGCTCCACCATGCTGAGGACTTACTGAAGAAACTATCAGCCTCTATTGCCGACACTTACCGCTCCATGCTTGGTAAGGGAACTTTACTTCCTGACTATGACTCGGATTTCTCACTTGACATGACCTAAGATCCGGAACTTACCATTTAACTGTCCCTTTTATTCTGCAGGTCCTAGTGACAAAGCTGATGATGAAGATGATATAGAAAAGTTGAAGACCCTGAAGGTCGTGATCCGGCAATTTTCTGCAGGAACCAAGTGGACCCTTGAGGCCATAAGGTGGCCTGGTGGTTATGGCGGTGTCTCCCACATGCTTGACGCGTGATCCACTGTCCCCGCTTGGATCGATCACTGGAAACGCTCAACATGCTGGGTTGGGGTAACCCGCGGCCTTGCCTTGGCCAAAGCCTTTTTTCCCAGGCTTGAGCCGGCAACGCTCGTGAATGGGTTCCCCGAGTTTAACAATGATGGATCAAGATTCTCGGCTAAGGACTACAAGTCTATCCATGCTCAGGTACGTCACTCGGCAAGCCTGATAGCCGATAAGCTGGATGTGAACAGGCTCACCCCGCCATACAATGCTGAAGACAAGCCGGCCCCGTCTGCTCTCCCGGAGCCCTTTGACATGCTAGCCCGGTGGAAGGAGGAGGTTGCCAAGAGGAAGGCCGAGGCCGGCACTATGCCATCCACGTCTACTCCGGCCGTTCATCCTCCAGCTCGTGCTGATGCCGCAACTGACCCGGACATGGAGGCAGAGAAGAACACAGAGGAGAACGTCGAAGACCCGGCTACCAAGGCTGCTGCTGAAGACTCGGCTATGGATGCCGAGTGAAGTTTTTATCATTTCTCGCCCTCAAACACTTATTCGGCCAATAGGCATGGTTGTAATATGCCTGATACAATTATTTGTTTAATAGTGCGCATGTGCACTTTTGATACAATTTCCTCGGTTTGTAATACGTTTAAACTTTAATGGCTTTGATGGCCCTTGTGGCCATCCACCTTGATATGCTTTCTCCAGTCTTAAGCTTTTTGCCGCTTTTCTGATATTTTCTCTTTTTACCCATCCATGAGACTCGGTTTCCGGGTCTCGGGATCTTTGACTGTGAACTTTTTGCTTTTCAAGCACCCAAGTCCCCAAGTTCCCAAGACTCGGATTTTTGGGTTTCAAGCTTGATGGCTAAACAGTTTGTTGCTTTTCTCAAATTCACAAGTCCCCAAGTCCCCAAGACTCGGTTTTTTGGGTTTCAAGCTCAATAGCTAAACAGTTTGTTGCTTTTCTCAAATTCCCAAGTCCCCAAGACCCAAATTTCCGAGTCTAGGGATTTGTAGTTTTTAAGAAAAAGCTACCTGTTTTTGCCAGGGCCCAAAGTATATAGCTACCCATATAAATTTTGAAGCTATGCTTAATACATTGTGAGTTTCCGGCTATAGCCTTTTACTCCGCATAACTTGTGGTTTGGATGACCCTTTTGATCCTCTTTGTTGTAAGCCGGCTTTCGCGTGGATATTCAGTGCTGCTATAATTGTATAAAAACAGGGTCAGGCAAGTCCCAATGGGCATCATGACTGATTGTGATTACATGTTAGCAAGACACGCCACATTATTGCGAGTCACATCAAGCTTAAACAAGAGAAATCAAGAAAGTTTGGCTCTATTGTCCAGTTATAAGATTGTAACTGTACTTATTGCAAGTAATTGGTCCTCATAACTTAATGGCATCGTGGCCGGGTCTTGAGATTATAGCTGTGCTATTCAAGCAATCAGCCCCCAAGGCCTATGTATGCAATCTATGAAAATTTTAAACCTAGTGCATCATGACTAAACAATAAATACTTACCTGATGTGAAACAAAGTAAAACGTAAAAATTAAGAATAAACTAACAGAAAATAAAAAATAAACAATATCATACTTTAACCATCTCTTTATTGATATGAGAAAAGTTAGGTCAGCAAGCCGCCTCATTAAAAACCCTCCAGTCCCCTTAGGTACCCTAGATAGGAAAAGAGTGCGTCTGAAACCTACTGCCTGTTACATCGTGTAATTCAACTTGTAAATCTAGACTATGCTAGGTGTAGTAGGGATGTAGTTGAGCCACGTTCCATGGTCTTTCCCGCTCTTGCATAGAAGAAGTGGTATGTGCGGTATCATTAACAGTATTCGACTCTTCCCTTGCATCTATCAAGTAGTATGATCCATTCTGCAGATTCCGGCTGATGACGAACGGGCCTTCCCATGGTGGAGATAACTTGTGCTTTCCTTCCTTTGACTGTACTAGGCGTAATACGAGGTCTCCTTCCTGGAAGACCCGGGTTTTGACTCGCCGACTGTGGTATCGCCTCAAATCCTATTGATATATAGCGGATCGCTCCAAGGCTTGATCTCTGTGCTCTTCTAACATGTCCACGGCATCCTTCCGGGTCTTCTCGTTGTCCACCTCAACATAAGCCGCCACTCGGGGCGAGTCATGAATAATATCACTCGGCAGGACTGCCTCTACACCATAAACCATAAAAAACGGAGTCATCTGGGTAGATCTGTTAGGTATAGTGTTAATTCCCCAAACCACTGATGGTAACTCCTCGACCCATGCTCCAGCAGCTCTGAGGCACGGGACACGTAGCCATGGTTTCAGCCCACGAAGCAACTCCTGATTTGCCCTCTCCACCTATCCATTAGCTTGTGGATGGGCTACAGAGGCTACGTCAAGGCGGATGCCATTGTTTCCACAAAATTTCTCCATCTCACCTAGGGACATGTTGGTTCCGTTGTCTGTTATTATGCTATGAGGGTATCCAAACCGGTAGATGATCCTTTTCAGGAACCTGACTGTTGTGACTGCTTCACAATTGGTGACTGGCATAACTTCAACTCACTTAGTAAACTTATCAATAGCCACCAAAAGATGAGTCTTTTTGCAAGGCGACATGTGAAAGGGGCCTACCATATCCATACCCCAAACTGCAAACGGCCAGGTTAGCAGGATTGTTCGCAACTCCATAGCCGGCACATGGGTTTGGCGAGCATACCTTTGACATCCATCACACCTTGCCACCAAGCGCTCTGCATCCGCCAGAGCCGTGAGCCAGAAGAAACCGTGTCGATATGCTTTAGCCACAAGGGACCTTGTGGAGGCATGATGCCCACAATCACCTTCATGGATCTCCTTTAAAATCTGTCGGCCCTCCTCTGGTGTTACACAGCGCAAAAAGACTCCTGCAACACTTCTTTCATATAACTGGCCATTGATGATAGAATAACCCTTTGCTCGTCTCAGGATTTGCCTGGCTAAAACTTCCTGTGATGGTAACTCGCCCCGTGACAGGTAGGCCAGAAACGGTTCCGTCCACTTGGGAATAGCGCGTACAGCGGCTACGAGCTCCAAATCCGGGTCTTGGTTGGCCACCTCTTCTTCAGACTCGGTTTTGACGGAAGGCCGCCATAACTCGTCCAGAAAAACATTAGGCGCGACCGGCTCTCGGCGCGAACCGAGTCTTGCGAGTGCATCTGCTGCCTTGTTCTTTCGCCTATCAATGTGTTCCACCTCATACCCGGAAAAAGACCCGGCCACCCTGTCTACCTCTCTGCGATATGCTGCCATTGTTGCATCCTTTCTATCCCAGGTTCCAGAGACCTGATGTACCACAAGATCCGAGTCTCCATAGCACCTTATTCGCCTGATATTCATCTCCTTTGCTACTCGCAGTCCGTGTAATAGGGCCTCATACTCTGCTACATTATTGGAGCAATCAAAGTGAATTTGCAACACATAACTCAACTTATCTCCTTTAGGTGATGTAAGCACCACCCCAGCTCCTGATCCCTCGTATTGCTTGGAACCATCAAAGTGCATCACCCAAGACTCGTAACTTGGCATCATTGTGGGCATGCTTGTGTGAGTCCAATCATTGATAAAATCAGCTAAAGCCTGGGACTTGATTGCAGACCGAGGCTCGTAGTTGATGTGATGATCTCCCATCTCAATGGCCCATTTGGCTATTCTACCTGTCGCATCTGAATTTCTGATAATATCTGCCATGGGTACGGAGCTAACCACCGTTATGGGGTGTTCCTGAAAATATGGCTTCAATTTCCGACTGGCCATGAAGACCCCAAAAACTAGCTTTTGCCAATGCGGGTAACGCTGCTTTGCTTCTGATAATACCTCACTCATGTAATAAACCGGCCTTTGTACTGGGTGATCTTTTCCATCCTCCTTGCGCTCAACCACAACCACTGCGCTAACCGCCCGAGGCCCGGCCGCGATGTATAATAACATGGGCTCTTTGGGACCTGGTGCTGCCAGAGTCAGTGCCTCAGATAACTGCTTTTTCAGAGCTTCAAATGCCTCGTCCGCCTCTTGGTCCCATACGAATTTGTCGGTTTTCCTCAAGAGTCGGTATAGAGGTATTGCTTTCTCTCCAAGCCTAGATATAAACCGGCTCAATGCGGCCACACATCCCGTGAGTTTTTGAACGTGGTTCAGGCCTTCCGGCTTTTTCAGGCTCTGGATGGCCTTGATTTTTTCCGGGTTTGCCTCAGTTCCTCTCTCAGAAACGATAAAGCCGAGTAACTTTCCTGCCGGCACCCCAAACACGCACTTAGTCGGGTTAAGCTTCATCTGGTATCTCCTCAAGTTCTTGAAGGTCTCCTTTAGGTCATCAATGAAAGTTTCAGCTTTCCTTGTTTTAATCACCACATCATCCACATATGCATAAACGTTGCGTCCAATTTGATCCTCAAAACACTTCTGGATGCACCGCTGATACGGTGCGCTTGCGTTTTTTAACCCAAAGGTCATAGTTTTATAACAAAAGGCACCAAAGGGGGTTATGAACGAAGTTTTCTCCCAATCCTCTTTTTTGAGCTTTATTTGATGATACTCGGAATAAGCATCCAGGAAACAAAATAAGTCACAACCTGCCACTGCATCAATGATCTGGTCTATTCTCGGAGGGGCAAATGGATCCTTTGGGCAATGCTTGTTGAGACTTGTATAGTCTATACACATCCTCCACTCGTTGTTCTTTTTCAGCACTAGAACCGGATTTGCCAACCATTCCGGATGAAAAACCTCCATGATAAAGCTTGCTGCAAGGAGCCGAGCTATCTCCGCTCCTATAGCCTTTCTCCTTTCCTCATTCATTTTTCTCAGGCCCTGCTTCACAGGCCGGGATCTGGGATTAACATGCAAACTGTGCTCAGCTAACTCGGTCGGGATACCCGGCATGTCGCTGGGCGTCTAAGTGAAAACGTCTTGATTCTCGCGAATAAACTCGATAAGTGCTTCTTCCTGCTTGTTGTCTAAGTTGGAACCTATGGCAAATTGTTTGGAGGGATCACCCTCGACAAAAGCCACCATCTTGGTGTCCTGGGCCGCTTTAAACTTTGCTCTCTCGTCCTCCGTATTCGGTCTCTTCAAAGTAGTTCTATCTTCCGGGTCTACTTGAGACCGGTAATACTTCAGCTCTTCCTTCCTGCAAGCCTGTTCTGCCATCGCCACATCTCCTTCATCACACTCCGCTGCCACAGCCCGGTTCCCATGTATAGTAATAGTCTGCTTGGGACCCGAGATCTTTAGTTGTAAATACACATAACATGGCCTGACCATGAACTTGGCGTAAGCCGGCCTTCCGAACAGCGCGTGATAAGGACTGCGCAATTTTACCACCTCAAATGTGAGCCATTCCACTCGGAAATTGTCCTTGGATTCTCCAAAAGCGACTTCTAGTGTTATCTTTCCCTCAGGGCACGCCGAGTGACCCGACACAATTCCATGGAAAACTGTGGAACTTTTTTGTAGCTGAGACTCCTTGAGCCCCATGCGTAGGAAGGTTTCCCAATACAAGATATTAATGCTGCTTCCACCATCCATCAAAACCTTTTTCAGCTCGTAACCATTGACCTGTGGCGCAACCACCAAAGCTAACACACCCGGATGTTCTATTGTTTCCGGGTGATCCCTTCTGCTCCATGTTACTTCTTGATCTGACCATCTCAAATATCTCGGAACACCTGAAGAAACCGAGTTTACGGCCCTTTTAAGTATCTTTCTATCTCTGTTGGAAGTCCTGGTAGTGTGAACGTGGTACTGTCCTAACTGCTTTGGGTTGGCCTGGAAACCCCCAGCACCTCCTTGATTATTACCGGGATTGCCACCTCATGCGTTGCCAGCGGGGGGGGTGGCCCGTTGCCCGGGTTTCCACCCGGACCCGGTCCTCCTCCCCGGCCTGCACCTCGCAGGGCTTTATGTATTTCCTCATTCTTCCATCTCTGTAAGTCTACGCACTGCTCCAATGAATGATTAGCCGGCCTGCCATTCCTGCTATGACGCGGACAGGGCATCCTGAAGGCCTCTATATGGTTAGCCGGTCTCGGTGGTCCTTGGTAATTTCCTCCATTAAAGTTTCCTCCGTTGAAATTTCCCTCTGCCCTAGGTCTTGCAAACCCGGCTTCTGTACTAGCAACAAACTCGGAATTTCCTTCGTATGGGCGCTTGTGCTGGTTATTTCCGTTATTTCCTCCGTTATTACCCGGTGCAACCCCATTGCCGGGTCTTCCATTGTTGGCTTTCGCTTTTTTGTCATCAACATCCTCCTCTGTTGTGTCTGTAGCAGCGTGCTTATTGCAAGCGTCCATCAATTCTCCCATTTTAACCTCCGAGGCGTGCCGACTAGATTTCATGCGTGTCAACTTTTGCACCAAGGGTAAGTATTTGCACGTTTTTGCCATAGCTTGGAATGCATCTTTTGGCTGGATATCAGTGGAAGAGTGGAGAATTTCCATAAATCCGCGCACCCAGCTGCGCGCCGACTCTCCCTTCTTCTGGACGCATCGCTCTAAATCGTCAATCGTGAATAGCTTTCGGCACGTCCCATGAAAATGTTTGATAAAGGCATCTTTCATCTCACTCCATGAATTGATGGATCTTTCAGGAAGGTTGTTGAACCACAACTTTGCTGCTCCTTTGGACATGATAAGGTACATAAACTTAGCTTGGAGATTCTCGGATGCGTTGCGAATTGACATAGCCATCTCGTAACTGCTCAACCAGGTTTCTGGGTCCATGGTTGGCTCATAATTAACCACTTTACCCGGCTCCTTGAGTTTATCCGGGTAGGGTTCAGCCCTGATGACATCTGACAAACACTTAGGCCCAGCGAGGTTTGCCAATACTGGCCTTACTCGGGAAACGTGTGATCCTGCAGCTCGCGCGGCGGGGGGTGCAACCGCTACCGGCCCTCTTACCGCAGACCCGGCTGCCGCGCGCCTGGCTCGAGAACTGTCCACAATGGCTTGTGTGGCTGATGCTGTAGGTGTTGCCGGTCTATGGGGAGGAGGCGGCATTTGCTGCTGCTCTGCCCTCCGCCTTGCCGAGTTCGACTGAATATGACCGGTATTCCCGTTCTGCCGGCTAACATATGGCATTCCATGCATGCCACTCCTATTATCCGGGCAATTGGCTTGTTGGGCTACTGTGGTGCGTAGCATCTCTATGGCCTGCCGAGTTTCGATTTCTCGAGGCGTCTCTCCTAGTGGGATACGGTCGAGCGCTAGAGTCGCGGCGTACACGTTATCCATGGGATTGTTGAAGTGACCCGGTGGAGTGTGAAATCGCGGTGGTGGTGGTGGAACGGTATTGCCAACAGCGATCCCAGTTTGCAACGTGGGTAACCCGGCCTGTACGTTTGCCGGCTGTCCTCCCAGGGTTGCAGCTCGATATCCGGTTTCTTGATTCACCACCGGGATTGGTTGATCCTGAGGAGTGACGAACAATGTAGCTGGCTGTAAATTCCCACCGATTGCCGGTAATCTCGTATGGTGCCTCTAATTGTAAATCGTGGTCGACTGAGTTTGAAGGCGATTCTCCAGTTCTTCCAACTCGCGCTGGCGCGCGGCCATCCCTTATTTCTCGGCTTCGATATCCCTCCTTTGTTGATCCAATGCGCGGCGAGCCACATCCAGATCTCGGGCACGTGCCGCCGCGTTTTCTGGGGTTATCACCGTCGCTAACACTGTGGGATCCAAGATTAGGTTATTATTGAACAGAGCCGGATTTCGCGGAGCCGAGGTTCCCGCACCCGGCGTTCTGTTTGATGTGAATCCAAACATGTTCCTTTGCCGTTCACTCTCTCCGGTATGACTAGTGACAGAAGCCGACTCTCCGTTGACCTGGGCTACAACCGGGTTTCCGTCAACTGGTGCCTGCTGTTGGGCTGGCGCTCGCGCCGCTCCGGCCGCAGCCGTCGTCACATCCCCCGGATTAAGATTGATTGCAAGGGCTGTATAGACCGCGACCTGGCGCGCGATGCCTGGTGATGATTCGTATTCCTCTTCGTCACAGCTATCTTCCTCGTACCGGTCTTCAAGCAGGTGCAGGATAGACTCGGTATCATCTTCTCTTATGACCCGGCCACGCGGGGTCCATGCCGGCTCCTCCGGCTGTTCCCTCTTCGTGGTGGGCTCTTCTTCTGGATCAGCTGTCCCAACCGATTCTTCTCTGTCCGATTGAACGCAGGTTGCTTCTCCTGACACAGAATCATATTCAATATTATCAGGAACAGAATCAGATGCACGTACCATACCGACGAAGACGTTGACCCGGTCGATCGTGACGATAGATCCGGTTTCTAGCAGATTCGTCTCTGGTCCCCAACCAAAGTCGTCCACCATATTTTCTCCTTCAGGGTTGGTGATGATCTCGCCGATGACTAGTTTCTTCATGCTTTCCTGAGCTTCTCCCATGATTTAAACACCCTTGGACATAAGCCCCACGGTGGGCGCCAACTGTCGTGGGATAATCACGGCAGACGTTACCAGGGGTAACTTACTTTGGGGCAAATCGACTCTGGTGTTTGGGAGAGGGTTTAGCTCAGGGGAAATCATGCTATCCGGTGATCTGGTAGCTCGGACTGTAATGTCGCCGAGTCTCCGATCTAGGGTTACAATTATTAGCTCTCGTGTTACAAGGATACTCGAATATCTGGTAAGGCGCTTGTCCCTTTTCTCTGACCCTAGGAGCCGGTTTATATATTACTCGGCTCCCTGGTTTCCTATACAAGGCATACCCGGAATCCTACCTGGAAACCGCACACAACCCTAAGTTTCCTAATCGTGACCCCTAAGGTACGGGTTACAAGGCCTGCGCTCCCTCCTGGGCCTTCTAGAAACTCCTCCACCTTGGGCCGGGTCTTGTGCAATTCCCTTCGGGCTGGGTTTCACCTGAGCATGACCATACCGGGTTACCATCGCCCCATCAGTCCCCGCCGTCGAGCCCAGCGTCGCCGCAAACCGCAACGCGCCACCGCTCCACACACAGAGAGACAGACCAAGAGAGAACCACACCTCGCGCGCCTCCGTCTTCTCCGTCAACCTCAACCTCGACGAGCGCCCGCAACTCCACCAGCAACCGCGCCGTCATGGACCCCTCGAACGCCGCCGCGGATGAGTACGAGGACGAGATGGCGTCGGCCCAAGCCGGCTGGGAGGGCTCGGATGTCACCGCTGTTGATTGCCAGTGGCTGGTGAACACCCGCCGAGTCCCCTCCAGCGTGATCTGTCGGCATCCTGGCGACGAGCTCGTTCCGGCACCGGAAGCTGACAAATACGTGGTATTTATCTCTCATTTCAAACGCGGCCTAGGCCTCCCCATATCCAAGTTCTTTGCCGACTTCCTCCGCCACTTTGGCCTCCAGCCGCATCACCTTCCTCCTAACGCCATAGTCATGCTATCCACCCACGCCACCTTATGCGAAGCCTTTCTGGGCGTCTACCCAACCGTCCAAACATGGGTGATATGGGGTGGCCCAATCTTCTCGATGAACTCTCTCTCACTCTTTTTGTATTTTCTGGATTTTGTGATAACTAGTGCTACACTGAGACCTCTCACTTGGATGACCCTTGTTGCCAATGCAACAACAACCAATCCCTTTGGATATACTCAACTACACACTCTTGCACACGTAATCAAAGATCACGAGTGGTCCTGTATCCCCCTATTCCCAGATGGAATAACAAGATATCATGCAACTTTGACTTGGTAACACCACCAACAAGGTGGGGATAACTTTCAGATGAACATGGTTCAATCTAGAAAATCTAGGGTTTAATTTTAACTTGGTCTCCCCTATCTAATTCGCCCCAAGGGGTATATATGAGGGGGGGTGCGGCCACAAAGGTGCCCTTGCGCAAGCAACCCTTCCCCCTTGACTAGGACTCCTAATTAGACTCTTACATGGATACAAACCAACCCACTTTAGGGGATTCGGCCCAATATGGCATACAAGCCATGCATAATTATATTAGGACTTGACATGGCGCATTTAACCCTATGGAGGCACCATCCCCTTGTTTTCAACCTTGCAACAATTGTTTTCACCATGGCTTGATTGTTTTCAACACTTGTAAGCTTGTTTTCCATCGGCCACGTGTTGTTTTCCAACTCCTCTTGAGGTCATCCTCCATCCATGTTTGTGTTAACAATAACCCTTCTAATAAATAATAACATAACTTAGGTAGTATAACATTCTTATAATCACAAACAATATTTAATAATAGAAGGAATTCACCTTAAAATAATCATCAGTGAGACTTAATATTTCTTTCCAACTCAAGCATGAATAAACCTCATGGACCTCTATTATGTCCCTATCACTGGGCCCGCTACTTTTTCCTTCGCCAGCAGAAAGTTCCAAACCCTGGCAATCCTCTTGTTCCTCGCGTGATGACCCAGACGGGTAGCGCAATGATGCTGCAACGCAGCACCAGGCACCACCCGCGGGTTCTCGGATTGGAGACCATGCGCAAGTGGCAGCGTGGCTTCCTGTACGTGAAGAAGTTCCTCCTGAAGAAAGAAAACCCGCCGAGGACCGGATAGGGCTTCCCAAGTTCGTGAACGCGCTACCCACCGTACATAACTGGGGGTATAATCCCAAGAACACGGTGCCTGACGTCGTCCAGGTAGAGAACCGCCTGGTGCAGCTGGTCGAACTAGGTCTTCTGCAGGATGACCCAATCACCTGCTGGATCTCGTGCCGAGTGCTCCCACTCCAGGACCGAGTACAAAAGATGTGCTACATGGGAGGCCCTCGGGACTGCACTCGGACCATAACGTTCGAGCTCACCAAGGCAGAGGTGGCCATCTGGGCCAAGTCCATCATGCGGACTACCCTCACCGAGAACTAGGCTTACGGCTTCGTGCCGTATAGCCGCACCAAGCATATTACCAAGGTTAGTGTTCTTCCCTGCACACTCAGTACCTGTGTTCGATACTGAATAGACCTCCCCTTAGCTTTACATGCTTCGTGTTTGCATGCTGTGCCGGATAGAGCTCCTTAGCTTGATATGCTTTATGTTTGCACGCTGCTCCGAGTAGAACTCCATAGCTTGATATGCTTTATGTTTGCATGCTGTTCCGAGTAGGACCACTTAGCTTGATATGCTCTATGTTTGCATGTTGTTCCGAGTAGGAACCCTTAGCTTGATATGCTTTATGTTTGCACGCTTGTTCCGAGTAGAACCACTTAGCCGAAATTCAACTCACTATGCTTTATGTTTGCATCAATAGCACATCAATCGCCAGAAGGACGAGGATAAACTCATCTTCGAGGCCAACTGGGAAGCAGATAGGACCGAGGATGACGAAACTGCATACGACATCCAAGACACCCTATGCATCCCTCGCGCCGGCCAGGACGGTAAGTCCCGTATTGATGTCTCTATTCGGGACTGGTCCGAGGATGATGAAGGTGACCGTGTTCACCTCCCTGCTTGCTTGCACTGTTCATGACTCCCTCTTTTCTATTCTGAACCTTTCCTTCTTTCCGTTGCAGAGGAACCTGAGTTGGATGAGATGGAGGAACCCATGGATGCAGTTCCGGTATCTGTTGCCGCTCTCACTACTCGGAAACGGATGGGTAGCGGTGCACTGGCACCTCCTCCCAAGAAGTTGAAGAAGAAGCCGGCAATCAAAACCACCTCCCGCAGGAGACGCGCCCCCACCATAGACGGGTAAGTGCTTCCGAGTACACTTTGACTCATTGCTGTTTTCCTTCCTTGTCCCCTTCTCTGTCGCTGCTTCTAACTTTGTTCTTCCTTTGCACATTCCTTTTCAGTGAGGCTGTAACATCCCAAGTTTGCTACATTAGGGTGTGTGGTGTGTGTTCATCTCATACATGCATCAAACAAAAATTTAAATCATGTTTGAACCAATTTAAACTATGAAATTTAAATGGTTTCAGAAAATCCCACAAATAGTACCCAATTTGGTTTCCAAAATTTTGTTCTGGAAAATAATTCAATTACACCAAAGTAACACATGGTGTTGTTGGAAATTTCATGAGCTTTCCAAAAGTCATTTTTTCCAAATTTTAATCTTTCAAAAAGGCCCTCAAAAGTTGTTTCCAGTTCTGTTTTTAAAAGAGAGAAGGACCTCTTTGTGGTTTCTGAAACTTTCCAGGGGGGTTTTCGAAAATTGTTTTTCTTTTAGCTTTCTTCTTCCTTCAGACAGAAGGCAAGCTCCTGCGTGGCAGGGCTGCCGAGGCCGTATGCCACCTCCTGCTGGCCAGCTCGACGACGAGGAGAAGTCCGTGATGCCTTTCCTCTATTCCATCCCCATCCTCTCTGCCCCGCTCTCTGTATCCCTCCCGAGAAGCCAAACCCTAGCCCTACTGTGCCGTTCGGCCGCCGCCGAGTCCGGCGATTGCCGCGGATGCAGACCTCCTCGAGGCCCGACGTTTGTGCCAGGAGCTCCGTCAACGCCTCCTCTACTTCCGGCTAGAACCACGCTTGCCGGGATGACCTCCATGGCGGGAATCGGGGCCATCTTCCTCAAGTCCGGCCGGTGGCCGCCGCGGTCGATTCCGTCGACTCCGGCCGCCCCCGCCCTCCCCGACAACCCCATGAGATTCCTAGCGCCGTGGCGAGCTCCCCGGTACCCTCCACACCCTTCCTCTCCCTCTGTTTTGTTCCGTCGCCGTGAAGCTTCCGTCCGCCGCCGCGCCATGGTTGCCGGCGAAGCTCCGGTGACCATATGGTCCATCCTCCGCCACTGCCACGATCACCACAGACCCCTACAGCTAGTGCACCCCTCAATTTCACGAACGAATCAACGAATCACTCGAATTTGAGTTATCTGAGAAGATCCTCCCTGGGTGATGTCACAATGAGGTCACAGTGACCTCATAATTCCTGTTTTTCTTATTTCCAGAAAAATGATTAAATTTGGTTAATTAATATCCTTTAATCTGTTACTCAGAAAAATAAAATGAAAGCATGTAAGTGTTCAGAAAATTATTTGGAACCCAAAAATGTCACTTTCATACATGTTTGACACATTTCATTTTTGGACATTATTTAATATTGTTTATTCAATTAAAAATAGAAAAATAAGTTTTTATTCAATAAAATTAGAAAATTAAAAGTTATATACCAAAATGCTCAAAATGACAAATGCAACATGTTTATGATGTTTTCAAACCCATTTGAGCAACTAAAATGGTACTCACTTCCATAATCGCCCGGAACCCCCTCCGGGGTCTATTTCGGGACTTTTTCACTAAAACCGCATTTCTGACATACGAACCCTAGCAACCCATTGAACCTGTTTAGGGCTTTATTTCAGTGCATTAACTTGCTCATGCATACATGTTGTGCATTGCATCGATGCCGTGGTTGATTGTTATTTCTCTTTCGGTGTTGTTTCCCCCTCCGGTAGAACGTGACTCCGAAGAGAAGGCCAACAGTCCAATGGTGAATACTTGATCTTAACCGACAAGTCAAGCACTTATTCTAGAAGATCTTTATCTGGTTTTCTTATAACCAAGGCAAGCATAACCTCTTATCTGCTCATATATGGTTTTCGAAGTGTTTTGGAATCTCGTATATTGCATGCGGTTCTAAACTATTTGATGTCAGTAGATAGAGTTCCCCTATATACTGCATAACCTAGATATCCTGATCCACTGCTCCTAGCAGCTATAGGTTTGTTTGTGCGCGCTCCGCTAAACCTTGTGAGTCTTGCTTAGCCATGCTTAGTTGTGATCTGATCCATCCGGTTGATGAATCTGGTCAATACGTGAATTCATTTATATCAGGTTGTTGTGAATTGTATTACCTTTGATAACTTGACTAAATACTGGCATGGATGTGAGGCCACAATGGTTTGTGGCGTTTTGTCCTGTTCATGCCCCTAGGAGCGAGTTCTCTCCTTCCAAGCCAAGACTGAGCGTGCAACCACACGCGGGGCCTAACAGACCGCGCTCGACCAACTAACTTGTTTGGCCACGTCCATGAGTCACGTAGTTTGATCTTTCCATCTGCGTGTGAGTCAGAAAACGATTTGGAGAAAACCTAGGGCGTGACCGGGACAAGTGATGGACGTACACGGATCTTGTTCCCGACTCACAGAACAGGTGCCGTCAGGAGGTGGCCAACTCCCTGTTGACGGGGTGGCCCTGTTTGGGTTGACTCATGGATAGGGTCGAGCAAGGTAAAGCTCGTGGCCAGCCACCCTCTGCCGCGCTCCATGGACGAGCGTACATGTGGCGTTAAGAGTCGGATGGTACGTGTGGGTAAAGTGTACCCCCTGCAGGGATGAATCTCCTCGAGAAGCCATGTCCACGGTTAGGGACGACTTGGCAACGGATTCTGTGATCATAGATAACTTCAACGGAATGACTAAAACTTGTTAACCATGTCTGAAGGGTGCCTCCCCGGAGATGCCGGGAGGGGTGATCCTTGTATCATGAGATAGTGTGGGAATGATAAGGACTTGGTGGAATACAAGAAGAAGATGATCTCAGTAGTTGATTAGCTTTCTCATCTGTTTTGAAAATATTCTATGAGACGTGCTATTCCCTCCTCAACTTGCAAAACAAAGATTGCTTTACGCAAAACAGCCTTCATAAAACCCTTTTCTAAGTTAGCAGATATATAATAGATTAATTAAGTCTTGTTGAGTACCTCCCGTACTCAGGTTTGCTTAATTTGGTTCAGGTGGAGTTCCTCACATCGGTGGTGATACAACGTGGACATCGACGAGTAGTTTGGGGTTCCCAGGTAGCAGCCTGGAATCTATGGGCTGGGACGTCGCCTTATGTTGCGGCCTCTTAGGCCTTTTTGGTTCTTGTTGATTAGCAACTTATTTTGCCTTCCTTTGTCTGATGTAATGTTGGGTCGTGTGACCTCTGCTTGTAAGCTATACTCTAGTATCATCTGTTTAATACAAGTTTCATGTCTAGAGTGTTGTTTGATCGGTTGTTGGTTTCGAGCTCATTGTTATACAGTTTTGGCTATGCCTGCATAGTTGTCGCAGTCGAGGGGTTGTGGAGCCGATGATCCATGTCCGAGCCCGCCTGTCGATGTGATCGGCCTGGGGCGAGGTAACCCCAGTAACCCTCGATTGTTGTTGCACTTTCTGGACACATAGCATCTCTGTATAGCTTTGGTCCCGTTTCCTTCAGTTTCATTCGATTCGTGGACGCTTTGATATGCATAGTTGGTTATGACTAGCATGGATACAAGGAGTAGTAGACTGGGGATCCGGACTACGTGCCGATGAATCCAGTCTGCCTGCCGTTGTTTGTTGCGGCCGGGGCTGGTAACCCTGAAGCCCTTGTGAGTCCATGGCTAGGAGCACATAACAGTATGTATATCTTTGGGTCCGGGGTCGTGACAAGTCTTGGTATCAGAGCAGGACTGCCTGTAGGAAAACCTTACTGCTTGGTCGATGTTGAGTCTAGTGTTTATGAAAACTATTTGAAAACTCAAATGGATTGTGAAAAAACTTCTTAGGACTCTTTTTACTCCTTACCTGGTATCGCTCTAACTCTGGGTCTTCTTACCTGTTTTGACTTGAAAAGGTTCCAGTCATTCAAAACCTAGGTGCCTCCTTTGGTAAGGACGTTGTTACCCAAGTTGACCTAGTGTTAAAGTTTCTGGAGTCGTGTGTGTTCAATGTTTCGTTATCTCTTAAACTGGGAGATTTCCTTTCCATCCTAGTCTCTCAGAGCTGTGTGGATTCCACATTATCCCGTTTCAAAGTTCTAAATCCTGAACCTCGAGATTTCCTTTTCATCTCGAATGTATCTGTTTTCCTCTGCTCAAAATTCTTCCGGAGCTATGTTTTTCTTTTGAAAGCTACCTCGTAATTGCTACTCATAGTGTCCTTTAAGGCACTAAGATAGTAGTTACTCCTTTCTCTTAGTTTCTAACCTTCGACTTGAACCGAAACCCCGGAATGTGCTGGATCGAAGTATGTCGAATCATATGGTTCCTTAATCATGTGATGTGTATGCTACCAGCACAGGATGCTGACCTTTAACCCAAGTTCTGTTTCTTTGGATCCTGAAGAATCTGTTCTATCTCAGGATGGCTAGGTAATCTCAGCTCCAATAGCCATAGGTTTTCTCTAAGAATCAAAGGGATCATAGCAAGAATGTTCTTATGATTCCCATGTCCTTGTTATTGACTCTGCTATACCTCTCTCTTTTGCATGGGTTCTACACATGAGTATTACCCTGTGCATCCAACGTGATCTCAGGATTTTCCAGAGCACGTTCCTACTCTTTAGTTGCTTTCCGAACTTCGTCCGTTGTTTTGGACCTCAAGTTGCATAGGTGTGTTGGAGTCTTCCAATGCATTGATCTTGTTTTCTGTCAAAACATTCCACCTTGGGATGTGAGGAGAAACAAACTCCTGTACCTCGTTCATCTCAAGTACCAGGTCAAAGTTTTGTAATCCGCAGATCAAAGAAGTTTCATTAGCTTCTGTTCTGTTTCACCTTCAAGTGTCACACTCTTTGGCATTAAGAGGTCATGCTAAATTTCATGGTCTTATTGATGTAGTGATACTCCTACACGTCTTCACTCCCCCTTCATCCAAGCTTGAATGCTTGAGTATGATGGGTTTATGCATTGACATGTGTATCAGGTATTCCTTGCATTTCTTATTGCTTCGAAAAACCTATGAAACATCTGTATCCTTCTTAGCACTATTGGTCACCCGGTCTCTGTTTGAAGTAGACCGTGTTATCAAATCTGTTCATTCTGACGCACATTCTTGGTCAAAGAGTTAGGTTCATACCAAAGCTCCCAAGACCTTATCGGTTGCTTTGAAAAGCAAGTTCCTTTCGAACTCCAAGACATACCGGTGGGTTGTGATATTCTGGTTGTCTTTCTAGAAGTATCATCAGGTTTGTCACCTGGTCGTGATGTCTAAACAAGGGGTACTTTGAACTACTCCTTTCTCCAAGGAACTTTGTTGGATATCCCGGACTAGTGGTTGAGCTTAAACAACAACTTGGAGAGTTGAAAGGCAAAAGCTCCGCCTAACTTGATCCTTCGTTATGGGATGTCCACTTTCCTTTGCGTTGAAGCATGATAGTATCTCCTTAAGGGACATGTTATCTTTCCACCCTTGATTTGATTTGGGCTATCGTCAAATCGAGAAAAGATCCAAGGACTACCTTGATGGTGTTCCCACTCATGGTATTTTTCCTAGGTACACCTTTATGTCCTTTGGCAGACCAATATTTTGCCATGTTCATGTAACATATGAATCCCTCTTCTTGGAGTAACTTGATAAGGGTGTTATTGAGCCTATCGATGACATCCCTATTTTCCCAAGTTGCAAGAGGTTCATGTTGAACACTTGGCATTAATTTTGGAAACTCTCGAGAACCATCTTTGTTTCATTACGAAGATTGTATCCTGGATATTTGAGGTGACTTTATCAGGTTCATGTGCATATGGTGAAAGTTGTCGCCATGGATCCGAGTAAAGTTTTATTGTTCCTTCGGGAATAATCATAAGTCGGTCATGCATGTATGGACTATTCTTGATATGGTGGATTGTTACCTCCATCTACTTGAAGAAGTTTGCACCCACACCAAGCCACTGATTGACTATCCGTGAAAGAGAAGAAGTCTATGAACTTCGTTATCTGTGTATCATCTTCCCAACCAGGACTCCGATGTGTTCTTTTACAAGTAGTTCATGTAGGTGCAACCGTCTTTCGCAAGTTGCTAATACATGAGCTCCGCAATCTCGCTCATCTCTTGAGCTTGACATCATAGTCCATATCTTGAGAATCTAGTAAATGTATCTCGTTGATAACCGGTGCAATCTCTTTGATCATATATACCAAGTCTCAGTTATCCAACCCACCAACCAGAGTTGAATCTCAAGCAGCAACAATGGTTGGTGTTTCCTCAAGAGTATTGAGTTAGGTCCATTTGAGAATCCTGCATGGTTGTTGTTGTGGTTGACCCAATTAGCCGGAAGGTCTAATGTCATATCTCTTTGAATCCGTAAGAACAACCACTCTCTGTGAGAATACTTGTGTGGCTCGTTCTCAATAAGTTTTCCTCCTCGTTCTTCCAAACCGGAGTTTTATATTCACTTGATGACCTATTGAAGGCTTGTTAAGAGTCTGATGTCGGTATCTAAAACATCAAGGAAAACCTGGAAGTTGTTTCCTCCAATATCTCCCCGTTAATCTTCCAAAACCTCCGTTCTAATGGAAACAAGTTCATCATGAGAAAACTCGTGGTGTTTCGTAACCACCAGTTATCAGTTCCCCTTTTCAAGTTGTTTATACTTGAAGTTCTATTTTTCTCACACATTGTGTGAATTTGTCAGTTACTTCAGCCATGGGATCTTAACCATGTGGTAGATGTATTGCTACGTCCAAACCACAATGGGAAAGAGATTCCCTATTTCTACCGATGTTTCAACCCTCGTTGGTTAACCATCCTAATGGTGTGATCAAGAATTCATCCTTTGTTACGGTGTTCAAAATCCTTTGGTTACTCATATTCGGTCGTGAAGTAACATCCCGATCTTTGACAAGGATTTCAAGAAAACTGTTATGGAATGGTTGAAAGTTCCGTTATCTTCCGTGTCCACTCCGAAGAGTGAACATGATTTCGTATCAAATTCTCTCCGATGCACGAGTACAGTGTTTTCTCGTGTTTTCCCTCGCCTACGGATATTATGTCGTGGTATCCAAGACCATCTCTTTCATCTTGGTTATCTGTTTGAAGAAACCTAGATATCATCAGTTGTCCAACCTTTCTTTTTCAAAAGGATTTAAAGTCTGGTGCAAAGCTTATATTCTAAATCCTTTCAAGACCAATCGTCCGAACACTTGAAACCATCTTCTATTCCCTCTGTTATCTTGATGTGTTTCATGCACGTTAACTCAACAGTTCTTTACGGACATTCTGGTCATGAGTTGTAACAGCCCAAGTATGAAAACCTACCATTTAGAATGTTTGATTTCCTGTTTAATTAAAGTATTGCATCATGTCATCATATTGTTGCATTTGTTTCTTTTGTTTTGCATCTGTTTTATCTTGTTTTCATAATGAAACTCAAACAATTTCAAATGCTTTGTTTTCATATTTGCCCTGTTACAACCTTTTAAATAAAAATTACAAATAAAAACAACCAATTTGTTTCACTTTATTCCATGTTGATCAACTAATAAAATGGTGCCTTTATTTTCACTAATTAATTCCAAATTGGTTTCAAATTCAAAGCAAAACATCAACAGCACCTTCTTTGGAAATTATGAAAATCTCCAAACCAATCAACTCACTTTAATCACATTAATAATAGGCTTCACCCTATTAAGTTGTTGTTTTCTATATTAATTAACAAAATATTCCAAATTCAAACCATGTGTTCCAAACAGAACCCAATGTGAAAGTATAAAAATAATAACCCAAAACATTTTATGATCTTTTGTTTCCAATTAAATCACTTGGGTCATTCTATTAAAGTGTTGACTTAATAATCATTTTAACTATTCAAAATCATCTAATTTGGTTTATTTTCCAAACAGCACAAAAAATTTAAATAATTTTGAAATCCAAACTTGGTAATTGGTGGTAATTGACATAATAAACCCACCCTAATTTTCTAGCATTTTTTCTAACAATAAAAGCTAACAATTCCTTCCAATTTCATTTTGCTACAAAAAAAAGGAAAAACAAATAATAAAAAAGAAAAGCAAAGCGTGCAGCGGCTAAGCCTAACCCCAGCCCAGCCCGTTTTCCTTTTTTTGGCCCGATACCTTCCTCCACCCTTGTCGTCTTCCTCCTCCTCGTACGACAGCATCAGCACCACTCGTTCATCGCCTCCCCTCTCCGATGACTCGCCGTACAGCTCGAGGCCCCTATAAACCTTCTCCCTCGAGCCCCTAGGGTTTCCCCTCGAACCCTAGGCCCTAGCTACCCTCTCCCGCCGCCGATCTTCTCTCTGTTCTCCTCTGCCACCCCCCTGCACTTCTCTGAAAATTCTGAAACTGAAGATCGTCGTGGTGGCCGTGGATGTGCCGGCTCGCCGTCGCCGCCCTAGCCACCATCGGCGCCAACTGTGGCCGGGAACGGAACCGTGGCGGCTCCCTGTACCTGCCACGCTTCTTTGCCGTGGCTGGGAGTCGCCGTGGGTGCCGCGCCATCGACGACTTCCTCCGCCGTCGTCTGCCTCCATCGAGCCTCTGCTCGCCTCCAATCCACAGGTGAGCCTCATCGTCTTTTTCCCTCGCCCCTACTTCTCTGTCAGCGACCACCGCACGCATGGCCCGCACGAGCGCACGCCCGGACCGCGCCAACCGCGCGCAGCAAGCAGCGAACCAGCGGCCGCCGGCCATTCTGTTCTTCCCGTCGGAATTCAGAAAACACGAACTGAAACCAAAGTTCAGTTAACAGTTTTAACTGAAGGATAACCCGCGACCTGCTCGTTACCTGACAAGGAATCGCTCCCAGCTGCAGTGGCAGCGCACCGCACGCCCAGCCCGGGGGGCGCGGGTTCGACCCCCCTCTGGCGCAATTCTTTTCCAAGTTTTTAGCCCAACTGTGACCAACCAGTCATCGGCACCCGTGGCCACGTCAGCGCCCTGCTGGCCCCCTGGCCCACGGGCAGTGACTAGTGTGCAATCCAGTGCGGTAACAAAACTGTCCACACGTTTCTGTTTTCAATTTAAATTCTTTTAAATAGCAGATTTAAACCCAAAAATTAAACCTTTAATAACTTTTGATCTATAACTCTAAAAAATAAAAGTTATATATGTTTATTGCTCTAAATCAAATAATCTTTCCAAATAATCCATTTGTGTACTGTTTTACAAATTCCAACTGCATTTAAAATTCAAATTTGAATAATTCAAATGCAAATTTCTAAATTCCATAACTAATTCATTATTAATCCAATAAATGCAAATAAATATGTTTTCCATACCATTTCACCTCACCTTTTCAAATATAAAATTTGTTTCCTGGTTTGAGTAATTTAAATTGCCTAAATAATTTAATACTTGTTTAATTCATTTAAATTTGATAAAAATCATAACTTGCTCAAAATAAAATATTTTTGAACATGTAAATTATGTTTTCAAACCAGAAAAACATAACCTTTCCAAATATGAACTTGGTTTAATATTTTGAACAATTAAAATTCAATTAATATTCCTATTTGACTTAATTCCAATTTAAAACTTGTTTAATATTGTTTAATTCATATGAAATTCATCCTAATTCAAATTTCAATATTTGAAACATGTAATCCAACTAAAATTTGATGTTCTTTTCAAATATAAATTTTGTTAATTGTTTTGCACACTTTAAGTTGATGAAAACAATAATTGTTTGTGTGACATGTTTAAGTAACCAAACTTTCCAAACTTAATAAATGATTTCCAAAACTTGTTAAATCCTTTTATCACTTGCATCTATTATTGTTATTTGTTGTTATTTTGTTGTTACCATCATGCATGCATCATACTAACAACTTTCCTATAACAATTAAATTGTAAATCATTTGTTCCACTTAATTATGGACCCTTTCCCATATGCCACTCAAAATAGCATAGGGGTCCATTTAAATTGTGTTATCATGTTAGCTAGTTTATTTTGATGCAACCATTAACTTGCCATGCATCATATTGATTGTGCACAATGCCATGATAATGATTGTTTACATTCCTGTTTTGTTTGTTTGCTTCTTCTCGGATAAACGACGACGTTGGGACCGACGATACTTACGACACCCCTTCTAAGGATTTAGCTCAGTACCAGGCTACTGGGTTTGCAGGCAAGTTATCACTCACATGAACCATCGTGTTCCTTTCAACATTGATTACCGATACTTTCCGTTGTTCTTTTTTGCTAGCCTTGGTGGTAGTTGTTTCTGTTACGAACCCATCACATGAATCCCTTAACCTTGATATTGCCTCACCTCCACTCCTATCACCCCTTTGGTTGAGCCAGTGTCTTACCAGCATGCTTAGGTTGTTTTGCTCGAGTCTGTTACCCGTTACTTTCAGTTACTATATTTCATTATGTTCTGGGGGCTCGATGTTTAATCAATCAATCAATCATGCTAATGTTATTGTTAAATAATAATTTGATGATAAGGCACCGGCAGGAGGCCCTGTGTGGTTTTGAGGCCTGCTAGTGTCGACCCTAATAGGAAAAGGGTCTTGTCTACTGATCCATGATGAGCGCACTACCCGCATGTGGGAAGCGAGTATGGGCGCCCCCCTCAACTTGACCCGATTCGCATCTCGTCCAAATCGCCTCATTTAGTTCGTGCTTTCCATTTGCCGCATGCATGTTTTTGCGAGCCCAGGCCAGGGTGGAACTTTCGTAGTCGGCATATAGGGGGACACGTTCTTAGAGTGCTATGAGGGTCCATTTTCTTCTGGGCTCGATTAGCCGTGCGCCCAAGGTGCTTTGGGCTTGATGCGAAGAATGGTTGGTTGTGTTGAGTGCCCCGCTTGGTGGGGTGATCTCCCATCTGGCGGGTTATTCATACGTGTACGGCCAAATTGGTGCAACCCTGCAGGGATAATCTTCTCGAGAAGCCGTGTTTTCCGCGGTTATGGATTACTTGGTGAAAGTACTGGCTAACAAGTACTCAGGACAACCTAAACATAATGATCAAACATGTTACACCCAATGATTAATAACTTGATTAGTAATAGGTTGATGACATAATAACTTGATTCACTTTTAATACAACTGTGTGAGTTATCCTCGGATTGCTTCTTTGGATAAGGGGCGAGATCCAGGATGGGTTTGTTTGAAGTTATCTTTCAGTTGGTTACAATCCTCGATCTTATCTCCTTTCTGTTAGCCGGAAGTGGTAGAATCTCTGTAGTTGGTTAGCGCAGCCAGTTGCAGCATCTTTTATATCCCCTCTCTTCCGTTGAACCCAAGGCATCTGTGCTTGGTGTTGACGGGTTACACTTTGGTGAACTGTGAGTCTTGCTTGCCAGTACGTTTATGTACTGACCCCTTTGGGGCTGTGGTTTCCGCAGACTACGATTCGAGGATCTACATGGTGGCTACTACGTGGAGTATGACGAGACTGCTGACGAGTAGATAGTGGACCCGGGCAGGATCCGAGACTTCATGGATGGGCTCCGTCTGTTCGTTTCCGGCCTCTTAGGCCTATTTGGTTCTTGTCTGTACTCAAACATTTTGGATGCTTCCGCTGTGATGTAATGATGTTATGTTGGGGCAGGTGCCCTCTGAATGATTGTATTTGCTATCTCTGCTCTAATGAGAGCTATTTGCACCTTATTTCAATCTTTTGTGTCGTAGAGATCTGTTGTGATATCACTTGTTCAAACGCCGTTGACGTACCATGTGTGTATGTTTTGAAGTACGTCAATGGAAGTATCCTGATTTCTATGGGATAGTTTACGTCGACGCTGAACATATAGGGGTTGGTTGTCACACATACGTGTGTTGGCCTACTCGTAAGAGGACGCGGGTGCCGGTAAGCCCCGTAATCCAATCTACTACTGTTCAACGGAACGGCGAGTATCCTTTAGAAGTCCGGGTGCGACAAATGGTATCAGAGCATGTCTGCCTGTAGGATCCCTTTTACTGGTCGCAGTTGAGTCTAGAAACTATTTTGTAGCTATATAGGAAAAATGAAACGTGAGAGTAGGAATTCTGTTCTTTTTCTTCTTTCCCCACCCACCCTCCCTTTTCTGGTAAGGAAGTGCAACGTTGTTTTTCCCTTCTCATCTAAACTTTCAAGTTAGGATTTCACGAATCCTGGTTTCTCTAGGATGGTTATATCTACTAGACCATAGGAATGGAGGTGGTTGTGACATGATTTATCATGTTGCCTACTCATGATTGAGAACGGAGACGTGTAAGCCCCGGAAGCAGATCCTCTATTCCTTAAGCAGTAGATATTGATCCTTTAGAAGCCCGGATGGGTTTTTCCGTAGTACCTCAGGAGTTTTGATCTCGTTTTCCCGGAGTTGCTTCATTATCCTATTCTTCTCAACATCCTTTTTGTCCGTTGAAATCTTGTTGTTGTTTTCCACTTCAATTCTTCTACCGGCGTCTAATCAAAACTTCCCAAATATCAAGTCTATCTGGTCAGAAAGATTGTTGTTGTTGTTGTTGTTGATTCTAGGCTATGAGAGCTGGCATTCCTATCACCTGGGGTTGTTTCGAGGAAGCATTCCTGAATCACCACATTCCAGATAATCTATTCTATAAATCAATCAAATCATGTTCAGCTATACACCCTCGATACAAAACCTCTCCCTTTACTTGAAAATGTTCCGGTGGTTTCCAAATTCCCTGACATCTTTCCAGAAAAGTTGCCAGGGTTGCCTATCGTTTTGAACTTCCAGAAAAACTATCCAATGTGCACAATGTGTTTCACGTGACACAGCTCAAGAGGATCTTCCCAAGAAGTTTCCGGACCTTTTCTTTTCTCAGCAGGAATCTCGGGGCGCGATTCCTTCAAGGGGGGGCGTTTTGTAACAGCCCAAGTATGAAAACCTACCATTTAGAATGTTTGATTTCCTGTTTAATTAAAGTATTGCATCATGTCATCATATTGTTGCATTTGTTTCTTTTGTTTTGCATCTGTTTTATCTTGTTTTCATAATGAAACTCAAACAATTTCAAATGCTTTGTTTTCATACTTGCCCTGTTACAACCTTTTAAATAAAAATCACAAATAAAAACAACCAATTTGTTTCACTTTATTCCATGTTGATCAACTAATAAAATGGTGCCTTTATTTTCACTAATTAATTCCAAATTGGTTTCAAATTCAAAGCAAAACATCAACAGCACCTTCTTTGGAAATTATGAAAATCTCCAAACCAATCAACTCACTTTAATCACATTAATAATAGGGTTCACCCTATTAAGTTGTTGTTTTCTATATTAATTAACAAAATATTCCAAATTCAAACCATGTGTTCCAAACAGAACCCAATGTGAAAGTATAAAAATAATAACCCAAAACATTTTATGATCTTTTGTTTCCAATTAAATCACTTGGGTCATTCTATTAAAGTGTTGACTTAATAATCATTTTAACTATTCAAAATCATCTAATTTGGTTTATTTTCCAAACAGCACAAAAAATTTAAATAATTTTGAAATCCAAACTTGGTAATTGGTGGTAATTGACATAATAAACCCACCCTAATTTTCTAGCATTTTTCCTAACAATAAAAGCTAACAATTCCTTCCAATTTCATTTCGCTACAAAAAAAAAGGAAAAACAGTAATAAAAAAGAAAAGCAAAGCGCGCAGCGGCTAAGCCTAACCCCAGCCCAGCCCGTTTTCCTTTTTTTTGGCCCGATACCTTCCACCACCCTTGTCGTCTTCCTCCTCCTCGTACGACAGCATCAGCACCACTCGTTCATCGCCTCCCCTCTCCGATGACTCGCCGTACAGCTCGAGGCCCCTATAAACCTTCTCCCTCGAGCCCCTAGGGTTTCCCCTCGAACCCTAGGCCCTAGCTACCCTCTCCCGCCGCTGATCTTCTCTCTGTTCTCCTCTGCCACCCCCCTGCACTTCTCTGAAAATTCTTAAACTGAAGATCGTCGTGGTGGCCGTGGATGTGCCGGCTCGCCGTCGCCGCCCTAGCCACCATCGGCGCCAACCGTGGCCGGGAACGGAACCGTGGCGGCTCCCTGTACCTGCCACGCTTCTTCGCCGTGGCTGGGAGTCGCCGTGGGTGCCACGCCATCGACGACTTCCTCCGCCGTCGTCTGCCTCTATCGAGCCTCTGCTCGCCTCCAATCCGCAGGTGAGCCTCATCGTCTTTTTCCCTCGCCCCTACTTCTCTGTCAGCGACCACCGCACGCATGGCCCGCACGAGCGCACGCCCGGACCGCGCCAACCGCGCGCAGCAAGCAGCGAACCAGCGGCCGCCGGCCATTCTGTTCTTCCCGTCGGAATTCAGAAAACACGAACCGAAACCAAAGTTCAGTTAACAGTTTTAACTGAAGGATAACCCGCGACCTGCTCGTTACCTGACAAGGATTCGCTCCCAGCTGCAGTGGCAGCGCACCGCACGCCCAGCCCGGGGGGCGCGGGTTCGACCCCCCTCTGGCGCAATTCTTTTCCAAGTTTTTAGCCCAACTGTGACCCACCAGTCATCGGCACCCGTGGCCACGTCAGCGCCCCGCTGGCCCCCTGGCCCACGGGCAGTGACTAGTGTGCAATCCAGTGCGGTAACAAAACTGTCCACACGTTTCTGTTTTCAATTTAAATTCTTTTAAATAGCAGATTTAAACCCAAAAATTAAACCTTTAATAACTTTTGATCTATAACTCGAAAAAATAAAAGTTATATATGTTTATTGCTCTAAATCAAATAATCTTTCCAAATAATCCATTTGTGTACTGTTTTACAAATTCCAACTGCATTTAAAATTCAAATTTGATTAATTCAAATGCAAATTTCTAAATTCCATAACTAATTCATTATTAATCCAATAAATGCAAATAAAATATGTTTTCCATACCATTTCACCTCACCTTTTCAAATATAAAATTTGTTTCCTGGTTTGAGTAATTTAAATTGCCTAAATAATTTAATACTTGTTTAATTCAATTAAATTTGATAAAAATCATAACTTGCTCAAAATAAAATATTTTTGAACATGTAAATTATGTTTTCAAACCAGAAAAACATAACCTTTCCAAATATGAACTTGGTTTAATATTTTGAACAATTAAAATTCAATTAATATTCCTATTTGACTTAATTCCAATTTAAAACTTGTTTAATATTGTTTAATTCATAAGAAATTCATCCTAATTCAAATTTCAATATTTGAAACATGTAATCCAACTAAAATTTGATGTTCTTTTCAAATATAAATTTTGTTAATTGTTTTGCACACTTTAAGTTGATGAAAACAATAATTGTTTGTGTGACATGTTTAAGTAACCAAACTTTCCAAACTTAATAAATGATTTCCAAAACTTGTTAAATCCTTTTATCACTTGCATCTATTATTGTTATTTGTTGTTATTTTGTTGTTACCATCATGAATGCATCATACTAACAACTTTCCTATAACAATTAAATTGTAAATCATTTGTTCCACTTAATTATGGACCCTTTCCCATATGCCACTCAAAATAGCATAGGGGTCCATTTAAATTGTGTTATCATGTTAGCTAGTTTATTCTGATGCAACCATTAACTTGCCATGCATCATCTTGATTGTGCACAATGCCATGATAATGATTGTTTACATTCCTGTTTTGTTTGTTTGCTTCTTCTCGGATAAACGACGACGTTGGGACCGACGATACTTACGACACCCCTTCTAAGGATTTAGCTCAGTACCAGGCTACTGGGTTTGCAGGCAAGTTATCACTCACATGAACCATCGTGTTCCTTTCAACATTGATTACCGATACTTTCCGTTGTTCTTTTCTGCTAGCCTTGGTGGTAGTTGTTTCTGTTACGAACCCATCACATGAATCCCTTAACCTTGATATTGCCTCACCTCCACTCCTATCACCCCTTTGGTTGAGCCAGTGTCTTACCAGCATGCTTAGGTTGTTTTGCTCGAGTCTGTTACCCGTTACTTTCAGTTACTATATTTCATTATGTTCTGGGGGCTCGATGTTTAATCAATCAATCAATCATGCTAATGTTATTGTTAAATAATAATTTGATGATAAGGCACCGGCAGGAGGCCCTGTGTGGTTTTGAGGCCTGCTAGTGTCGACCCTAATAGGAAAAGGGTCTTGTCTACTGATCCATGATGAGCGCACTACCCGCATGTGGGAAGCGAGTATGGGCGCCCCCCTCAACTTGACCTGATTCACATCTCGTCCAAATCGCCTCATTTAGTTCGTGCTTTCCATTTGCCGCATGCATGTTTTTGCGAGCCCAGGCCAGGGTGGAACTTTCGTAGTCGGCATATAGGGGGACACGTTCTTAGAGTGCTATGAGGGTCCATTTTCTTCTGGGCTCGATTAGCCGTGCGCCCAAGGTGCTTTGGGCTTGATGCGAAGAATGGTTGGTTGTGTTGAGTGCCCCGCTTGGTGGGGTGATCTCCCATCTGGCGGGTTATTCATACGTGTACGGCCAAATTGGTGCAACCCTGCAGGGATAATCTTCTCGAGAAGCCGTGTTTTCCGCGGTTATGGATTACTTGGTGAAAGTACTGGCTAACAAGTACTCAGGACAACCTAAACATAATGATCAAACATGTTACACCCAATGATTAATAACTTGATTAGTAATAGGTTGATGACATAATAACTTGATTCACTTTTAATACAACTGTGTGAGTTATCCTCGGATTGCTTCTTTGGATAAGGGGCGAGATCCAGGATGGGTTTGTTTGAAGTTATCTTTCAGTTGGTTACAATCCTCGATCTTATCTCCTTTCTGTTAGCCGGAAGTGGTAGAATCTCTGTAGTTGGTTAGCGCAGCCAGTTGCAGCATCTTTTATATCCCCTCTCTTCCGTTGAACCCAAGGCATCTGTGCTTGGTGTTGACGGGTTACACTTTGGTGAACTGTGAGTCTTGCTTGCCAGTACGTTTATGTACTGACCCCTTTGGGGCTGTGGTTTCCGCAGACTACGATTCGAGGATCTACATGGTGGCTACTACGTGGAGTATGACGAGACTGCTAACGAGTAGATAGTGGACCCGGGCAGGATCCGAGACTTCATGGATGGGCTCCGTCTGTTCGTTTCCGGCCTCTTAGGCCTATTTGGTTCTTGTCTGTACTCAAACATTTTGGATGCTTCCGATGTGATGTAATGATGTTATGTTGGGGCAGGTGCCCTCTGAATGATTGTATTTGCTATCTCTGCTCTAATGAGAGCTATTTGCACCTTATTTCAATCTTTTGTGTCGTAGAGATCTGTTGTGATATCACTTGTTCAAACGCCGTTGACGTACCATGTGTGTATGTTTTGAAGTACGTCAATGGAAGTATCCTGATTTCTATGGGATAGTTTACGTCGACGCTGAACAGATAGGGGTTGGTTGTCACACATACGTGTGTTGGCCTACTCGTAAGAGGACGCGGGTGCCGGTAAGCCCCGTAATCCAATCTACTACTGTTCAACGGAACGGCGAGTATCCTTTAGAAGTCCGGGTGCGACATGAGTTAGCCATGAGATACTCGATCTTCGTGAAGATCATTTCCTAAGAGTTTCCCTCTCACCTAGGTGTATCCGTTAAATACTTCAAGATGCTACGGATCAACCTCTTCAAGAAGAGAGCCGTAAGGTTCGAGAAGATCGTTCAAAACCGGTGTTCCTTCTTTCTTCTCCTTCGGGAATCTCGGGACGATATTCTTGTAAGGGGGGTAGATTTGTAACATCCCAAGTTTGCTACATTAGGGTGTGTGGTGTGTGTTCATCTCATACATGCATCAAACAAAAATTTAAATCATGTTTGAACCAATTTAAACTATGAAATTTAAATGGTTTCAAAAAATCCCACAAATAGTACCCAATTTGGTTTCCAAAATTTTGTTCTGGAAAATAATTCAATTACACCAAAGTAACACATGGTGTTGTTGGAAATTTCATGAGCTTTCCAAAAGTCATTTTTGCCAAATTTTAATCTTTCAAAAAGGCCCTCAAAAGTTGTTTCCAGTTCTGTTTTTAAAAGAGAGAAGGACCTCTTTGTGGTTTCTGAAACTTTCCAGGGGGGTTTTCGAAAATTGTTTTTCTTTTAGCTTTCTTCTTCCTTCAGACAGAAGGCAAGCTCCTGCGTGGCAGGGCTGCCGAGGCCGTATGCCACCTCCTGCTGGCCAGCTCGACGACAAGGAGAAGTCCGTGATGCCTTTCCTCTATTCCATCCCCATCCTCTCTGCCCCGCTCTCTGTATCCCTCCCGAGAAGCCAAACCCTAGCCCTACTGTGTCGTTCGGCCGCCGCCGAGTCCGGCGATTGCCGCGGATGCAGACATCCTCGAGGCCCGACGTTTGTGCCAGGAGCTCCATCAACGCCTCCTCTACTTCCGGCTAGAACCACGCTTGCCGGGATGACCTCCATGGCGGGAATCGGGGCCATCTTCCTCAAGTCCGGCCGGTGGCCGCCGCGGTCGATTCCGTCGACTCCGGCCGCCCCCGCCCTCCCCGACAACCCCATGAGATTCCTAGCGCCGTGGCGAGCTCCCCGGTACCCTCCACACCCTTCCTCTCCCTCTGTTTTGTTCCATCGCCGTGAAGCTTCCGTCCGCCGCCGCGCCATGGTTGTCGGCGAAGCTCCGGTGACCATATGGTCCATCCTCCGCCACTGCCACGATCACCACAGACCCCTACAGCTAGTGCACCCCTCAATTTCACGAACGAATCAACGAATCACTCGAATTTGAGTTATCTGAGAAGATCCTCCCTGGGTGATGTCACAATGAGGTCACAGTGACCTCATAATTCCTGTTTTTCTTATTTCCAGAAAAATGATTAAATTTGGTTAATTAATATCCTTTAATCTGTTACTCAGAAAAATAAAATGAAAGCATGTAAGTGTTCAGAAAATTATTTGGAACCCAAAAATGTCACTTTCATACATGTTTGACACATTTCATTTTTGGACATTATTTAATATTGTTTATTCAATTAAAAATAGAAAAATAAGTTTTTATTCAATAAAATTAGAAAATTAAAAGTTATATACCAAAATGCTCAAAATGACAAATGCAACATGTTTATGATGTTTTCAAACCCATTTGAGCAACTAAAATGGTACTCACTTCCATAATCGCCCGGAACCCCCTCCGGGGTCTATTTCGGGACTTTTTCACTAAAACCGCATTTCTGACATACGAACCCTAGCAACCCATTGAACCTGTTTAGGGCTTTATTTCAGTGCATTAACTTGCTCATGCATACATGTTGTGCATTGCATCGACGCCGTGGTTGATTGTTATTTCTCTTTCGGTGTTGTTTCCCCCTCCGGTAGAACGTGACTCCGAAGAGAAGGCCAACAGTCCAATGGTGAATACTTGATCTTAACCGACAAGTCAAGCACTTATTCCAGAAGATCTTTATCTGGTTTTCTTATAACCAAGGCAAGCATAACCTCTTATCTGCTCATATATGGTTTTCGAAGTGTTTTGGAATCTCGTATATTGCATGCGGTTCTAAACTATTTGATGTCAGTAGATAGAGTTCCCCTATATACTGCATAACCTAGATATCCTGATCCACTGCTCCTAGCAGCTATAGGTTTGTTTGTGCGCGCTCCGCTAAACCTTGTAAGTCTTGCTTAGCCATGCTTAGTTGTGATCTGATCCATCCGGTTGATGAATCTGGTCAATACGTGAATTCATTTATATCAGGTTGTTGTGAATTGTATTACCTTTGATAACTTGACTAAATACTGGCATGGATGTGAGGCCACAATGGTTTGTGGCGTTTTGTCCTGTTCATGCCCCTAGGAGCGAGTTCTCGCCTTCCAAGCCAAGACTGAGCGTGCAACCACACGCGGGGCCTAACAGACCGCGCTCGACCAACTAACTTGTTTGGCCACGTCCATGAGTCACGTAGTTTGATCTTTCCATCTGCGTGTGAGTCAGAAAACGATTTGGAGAAAACCTAGGGCGTGACCGGGACAAGTGATGGACGTACACGGATCTTGTTCCCGACTCACAGAACAGGTGCCGTCAGGAGGTGGCCAACTCCCTGTTGACGGGGTGGCCCTGTTTGGGTTGACTCATGGATAGGGTCGAGCAAGGTAAAGCTCGTGGCCAGCCACCCTCTGCCGCGCTCCATGGACGAGCGTACATGTGGCGTTAAGAGTCGGATGGTACGTGTGGGTAAAGTGTACCCCCTGGAGGGATGAATCTCCTCGAGAAGTCGTGTCCACGGTTATGGACGACTTGGCAACGGATTCTGTGATCATAGATAACTTCAACGGAATGACTAAAACTTGTTAACCATGTCTGAAGGGTGCCTCCCCGGAGATGCCGGGAGGGGTGATCCTTGTAGCATGAGATAGTGTGGGAATGATAAGGACTTGGTGGAATACAAGAAGAAGATGATCTCAGTAGTTGATTAGCTTTCTCATATGTTTTGAAAATATTCTATGAGACGTGCTATTCCCTCCTCAACTTTCAAAACAAAGATTGCTTTACGCAAAACAGCCTTCATAAAACCCTTTTCTAAGTTAGCAGATATATAATAGGTTAATTAAGTCTTGTTGAGTACCTCCCGTACTCAGGTTTGCTTAATTTGGTTCAGGTGGAGTTCCTCACATCGGTGGTGATACAACATGGACATCGACGAGTAGTTTGGGGTTCCCAGGTAGCAGCCTGGAATCTATGGGCTGGGACGTCACCTTATGTTGCGGCCTCTTAGGCCTTTTTGGTTCTTGTTGATTAGCAACATAATTTGCCTTCCGTTGTCTGATGTAATGTTGGGTCGTGTGACCTCTGCTTGTAAGCTATACTCTAGTATCATCTGTTTAATACAAGTTTCATGTCTAGAGTGTTGCTTTGATCGGTTGTTGGTTTCGGGCTCATTGTTATACAGTTTTGGCTATGCCTGCATAGTTGTCGCAGTCGAGGGGTTGTGGAGCCGATGATCCATGTCCGAGCCCGCCTGTCGATGTGATCGGCCTGCGGCGAGGTAACCCCAGTAACCCTCGATTGTTGTTGCACTTTCTGGACACATAGCATCTCTGTATAGCTTTGGTCTCGTTTCCTTCAGTTTCATTCGATTCGTGGACGCTTTGATATGCATAGTTGGTTATGACTAGCATGGATACAAGGAGTAGTAGACTGGGGATCTGGACTACGTGCCGATGAATCCAGTCTGCCTGCCGTTGTTTGTTGCGGCCGGGGCTGGTAACCCTGAAGCCCTTGTGAGTCCATGGCTAGGAGCACATAACAGTATGTATATCTCTGGGTCCGGGGTCGTGACAGAGGCACTTGATGCGGATACCACGCTGCACCACCTCCCAAGAAGAAGAAAGATCCACCACGAGACCTTGTAGAACTTTCTGACGATGACGAGGAACACGTACCAGAAGACAGGACGCATGCGCCCTCCCCAGTTAGGGAAGAACAAGATCCTAGCGCCGGGAATGAGACTGAACACACCTCCGAGCAGCCGCAGCCCAGCCTGCATCCAACTTCTCAGGACGCCACCACTACCGAGAAGCCGCCAACTCCTCCAGTTGCGTCAGATGAGGAGAATACCGAGCACGCTGCCGAGCAGCAGCAGGGCACCACAGCCGTGGAGTGGCCAGATGCTGCCGCCGAGCAGCAGCCAGAAAACAACGCTGCAGAGCAGCCAATCCCCGCTGCCGAGCAGCGGGTAGAAGACCCTGCTGCCACGCAGCACACAGAGGACCCCGTGGATGAGCCCTCACGCGAGTACGCAGTGCAGCCGGATGCCGCTGCTGCCAACCAACCAAAGGCGCCGCCAACTCGCCAAGTACCTCCACCTGTTCGCCAAGTACCTCCACCTTCTCAGCCCTCTCTCCAAGCACCTCCGCCTTCTCGGCCAACTCCCACGCCTAACACCGAGAAGCCTGCCAAGACGGCTGCTGTGCCAACCCGGCATCAGCCAAAGCGTGGCGCCGCACAAGCTGGGCAGCCATTGCTGCCCTTCAAGCCGCAAGACGGACAGGCCGCGCAGTCGGCCTAGAACACCAAGTTGACGCTCAGCAAGAAGAAGAAGCCGCCCAACCCAAACGTCAGCCTGGTCCCAACCAATGCCACCTTTGGACTTGCAGAGGAGCGGGATGCTGGCGCCAGTGCCAGCGAAAAGGAGGCTGGGTCCAAGCTTCCTGAGTACTGGAAACAGTTGCAGGAGCGCCACAAGATTCATATGACCCAGGAAGAGGAGCGGATAGCTACTCTCAAAGAGCGCAAGGCCGTGAGCCGCTCCAAGTCAAAGGGAAAGAAGGATTCCTTGATAATTAAGGAAATTTCTTCCCGCGGCGAGGATGATGAGGCGCTCCCCGAAGAAGGCATCGCAGCTATCTTGGACCAGGTAGGCCACATCGAGAAAGTTTGGGATAGCAAGGTATTCGGCTACGCCGCCTGGGATGGTACCGAGTTGGGAAAACTCAACCATTATCGGACAGATTGGAACAAGGCCAACATCGCTCCTGTTGGCATGGCCGTAGCCATTCCTTGCAGCACTCTGGCCAGCAAGTTGTTCGTCTTGCACAAGTCCATAGAGGAAATCGAGCAAAGCTATGTGGTAAGTATTTTCTCTCTTTCTGAATCTTCCGAGTTGCCAGTTTCCTTTTTCTCCTTTTTTTTTCTTAGCCATTACCCCAGTCCCCGAGATTCGGGCCGAGTTGGTGAGAACTCAACCGAGTTGATATCTACTCGGGCCAAATCTTCCAAAACTTATATTCCTTCCTTCTTCCCTGCAGGATAGCGTCCAGGAAAGGACAAAGGTTTTCCGCCAGCTTCTCTGGAATCACCGCCAAGTCAGAGACCGGAACCGGGCTCTGGAGGCTGACAAGAGCGACACGGATGCCATGGAGAAGAACGCCCTGGACAACACCCTCAAGCTTTCTGCTATTGAAAGTAAGCTTTTAGCATTTCGGTTTGTGCGTTTTTTTGCCTACGCCCGTTTCTCGCTTTTTGCTTAACCGCTGTCTTCTCTGCAGGCGAGCTCAAGGATCTGGTGGAGAGGCACTAGGATTGTGAAGTTTTCTCTGCCTCAGCGCAGGGTAAAATCTCTACTCTGGAAGGTGAGCACTCTTCTTTCTTCTCTACACTTGCTTTTTCTTACTGAACTATTCTGCTAAATAGCGCTATTCTTCCCGCGGAAGAATACAAGAATTTCCGGGAGCAGCATTTGCAATGCCTCACTCTAGCTGAAGCACACCAGCAAGTGCTGGTCCGCAAGGCCGAGTTGCTGAAAGAGCGGGAGGCCGAGTTGCTGAAAGTTGAGAAACTCCAGGATGATCTCGGCAACGCCCTCCAAACTGCCATCAACATTGTCCGTGAAAAGGAAGACTTTGAGAAGACAGCTGCTGTCAAGAAGAAGAAACTTGAGCTGGAAATCAAAACCCTGAAGGAAAGGAACCAAGCTCTCGAGGTTACAGGCAGCGACTCGCACCGCCTCCAGGATAAGCATATCCGAGAATGAGATGGCTGGAGGGTCAAGCTGGGGGCCCTTGTGCTGGAGATGGAATGTGAGTTGCCGCTACTCTTCTCCTTATTCGATTTTTATCTTTTTGTCTTCTTCTACTCTGTCTCTCTTCTTCTCGGTTACTCTTCTGATCCAAACTCGCATCTCTTGATCCAGATATCTTCCTGGAACTCCATTCCGCTGGTGAAACTGCTGTGGACAAGGCAAGAAAGGCCAGGGCAGCAGCCGGTCTGAGCGTTGACGATACCTCCAGTATCAACGATCATCTTATCAACCTTAAGACCCAAGTGCGCTCCCTCAAAGGCTTGGGCACCTCCATGGTGTCTACTGTAATTAAGCTGCACAAGTTGTTCTGGACTGACCGAGATGTCCCGGAGACCTTCCGCGATATTGCCGCCAACCTCGACCATGTCAAAGAGGAGTGGAAGAAATGGCGTGCTTCCGCAGCTCGGGCAGGAGCTGATGAGGTTCTTCATTTCATCTTATCCTGGTACGAGAATCTGGATCTTGACAGGATCGGCAAGCGCCGAAATGGCTCCAAGTGGACTGCACGCTCCGAGTGCGTCTCACGCCAGAAAGCAGTGGCCTACGAGATTGCCTCTTATGCTGAAACCAGCATATACATCGACGGCCCCACTGAAACGGATACAGACGTCGATGAAGAAGAAGACGAGGGCGAAGCCGAATTCGAGGAGGATGCCGGCCAAGACCAGAGCCAAGACGACGACGAAGCCGAGCAGGAGGGGTCCGAGCATGAAGAGGCCGAAAGGGTGGAGACCGAGCAGCGTAGCGCCGCAGAGGACTCCGGGATGGGAGCCAACCCGGAGACTGAGCAGTCGCAACCCTCCGCGCAGGAGGCGGCCGTCACCACCGAGATGGTGATTGACGACCCAGCTCCCGAGTTGGGCGCAACTGGAGCTGCGACTTCCGAGCTCTACCCTCTCCCCAGCACTGTGGCCACTCAAGCCTCCAACTCCGCATCAGAGCCAACCTCCACTACTCCAACTCCTTCTGCAGCGGAGCCAACCTCTACAACTGCTGCCTGCCAGTGGCACCCAACAACACCAACTCGGATACCATTACCTCCACTGTTGCCTAAATTCCTGAAGTTTCTATCTTAAAACACTTATCAGATCCTCGGGATGCCGGGTGCAGATGTAATCGATACAATTGTGTTTCCTCTTTGCTACTCAGTTTTATTTGTTTCACTTTTAGGAAGACTGGCTTGATGCCGGATTGCGTTTTAATGCAAGTCCCCGAGTTGCATTTCTTGTCCACTTGTCTTTTTGTCTTTGCTCTTACCTGCCACTTGTGGCTTTTTGGTAGTCGAGTCACAAGATTTCAAAACGAAGTTTCAAATACTTAACCACTTTGAGATTTGAATTCTAACGCTGCCCACCACTTAGCTAAAATCAGAGAAGTAAAAGCACCATACTCGGTTGCTACACTTCTGTTTTCCTTAGCAATTTTTCATGTGCTCATTGACCTTTGGCTTGTTCTCTTGCTTGCCATGAAGCCGGGTTGCGGACAGCAGCAGAGTCGAAGAGTTGGCCCTTGGGTTTAAACACACTACTAGATATGCGCATGAAATTCTAAGTAGACCAACCGAGTAGACAAAGGAAATAAAGTAAACAACACAAGGAAAGGTTTTTGCACAGGTAGTCCCCGAGTTTGAATTCGGAGTGCCGACTAGAATTTTAACTCGGTTAAGGGGATACATAAAACTTTTGTTCATGAATGAAAACGGCGGAGTAGAGCTACATTCCAGGGACGCTTGGATTCCTCTCCGGCTTTATCCGGCCTGTTCTTCTGGGGTGCCTGTGCGTCAACTAGATAATAGGCATCATTGTGTAGAGCCTTGCTCACAATGAAAGGCCCTTCCCACGGAGGGGATAGCTTGTGCATCCCGGCTGTGCGCTGCACGAGCCTAAGGACCATGTCTCCTTCTCTGAAAACCCTTGGGTTTACTTTCCGGCTATGATAACGCCTCAGGTTTTGCTGATAAATGGCTAAACGTGACAGAGTTAACTCTCTTGCTTCTTCTAGCAGGTCAACGTAATTTTCTTGAGCTTCTCTCGCCTCCGCCTCAGTGTAGAGGGTTACCCGGGGCGAGTCATGCTCTAGGTCAGTGGGCAACACTGCCTCAGCTCCATATACCAGGAAGAATGGTGTGTATCCGGTTGATCGGTTAGGGGTAGTCCTTAGACTCCACAACACCGCCGGCAGCTCGTCCAGCCAACAACCAGGGGTTCGCTGTAATGGCTCAATCAGCCTTGGCTTTATTCCGGATAGGACCATACCATTTGCTCTTTCAACTTTCCCATCGGAGGCCGGATGCGCAACGGATGCAACATCTAGCCGGATCCGCTTCTCTCTACAGAATCTTGCGAATGCACCCTCAGCAAAGTTTGTGCCATTATCAGTGATGATGATGTGCAGGTAGCCGTATCTCAGAATAACATCCTTTAGGAAACTCACAGCTGTGACTCCATCACACTTCCGAATAGGCTTGACCTCAATCCACTTGGTGAATTTGTCAACCATGACCAGATGTGAGTCATGTTGCCTCTAGCTGGTTTGAAGGGGCCTACCATATCCAAGCACCAGACAGCAAACGGCCATGTAATGGGAATGGTCTTCAACTCAGATGTTGGCATATGAATCTTGCTTGCAAACCTCTGGCACCCGTTGCACTTTCTCACTATATCTTCCTCTTGCCGCAAGGCAGTGAGCCAAGAGAATCCATGCCGAAAAGCCTTGTTGACCAGAGCCCGAGAAGAGGCATGATGCCCGCATTCTCCCTGGTGTATCTCTATAAGAATTTCTTCTCCTTCCTCTGCCTCTATGCAGCGTTGCAGTACGCCAGTAGGACTCCTCCTGTGCAGCACCTTGTTGATGATTGTGTAGCCCTTGGACCTTCTCTGTATCTGCCTGGTCGTGACCTCTTCACTCGGTAAGGAGCCATCCATTAGAAACGATAATATGGGAAGAGCCCAATTCGGTGTCTCCCGGATGGGAAACACTGGTTCGTCCACTTCCATTGGATCAGCCACCAAGACTTCTTCTGAGTTGGGGCGAGTCCCCGAGTACTGAGAAATGATCCCCTCAATGAATGCGACAGTCCCCGAGTTGAATGGACCAGTCCCCGGGTTGCAGGCGCCAGTCCCCGGGTTGGAGACGACAGTCCTCGGGTTCTCTTTTGCAGCCTCCCAATAAACCTCCATGGGAACAGCTTCTGATCCTGGCAGAGATGGAACGAATATGTACTCCGAGTTGGGGGATGGCTTGATGGATGGCTTTCTCAAATGCTCCAAGGCAATCCCAGCTGGGATAAACTGCCGAGAAGACCCCAACTTGGACAGCTCATCAGCTGCATCATTCTCAGCTTGGTGTATATGATGAAATTCACACCCTTCAAAGAACCCAGTCATAGTTTGCACCAGAAACCGATAGGACGCCATGTTGGCATCCAAAGCATCCCAATTGCCGGATACCTGTTGCACCACCAAATCCGAGTCGCCATAACAGACAATGCGGTGAACTCCGATCTCCTTGGATACCCTCAGACCATGTACCAATGCCTCATACTCGGCCACATTAATGGATGCCTTGAAATGGATCTGCAGCACATACTTGAGTTGATCTCGCTTGGGTGACGTAAGCACCACGCCAGCACCTAGGTCTTCCTTTACTTTGGAGCCGTCAAAATGCATCTTCCAGTAGTTGATTTCTGGCAAGGGAGGATCATACTGCATCTCGGCCCAATCCACCAAGAAATCTGCCAGAGTTTGTGACTTGATCGCTTCTCTTCTCGCATATAGAGGGGTGTACGCGGCTAGCTCAATTGCCCACTTGGCTACCCGTCCGCTTGCTTCCTTGTTGCCCATGATCTCCGAGATGGGAGCAGTGCTCACCACTGTGATGGGATGCTCTTGGAAATAGTGCTTGAGCTTCTTGGCACCTAGGTATACGCCATACGTCATCTTCTGGTAGTGCGGGTAGTTTTTCTTGGAGCTGGATAGCACCTCACTGAGATAATATACTGGCCGCTGCACCTTTTTGCCTTCCTCTTCTCTTTCCACCACTATCACCACGCTGACTACCCGGTTGGTTGCAGCAATGTACAGCAACATTGGCTCCTTGGGTATCGGGCTTGCCAGGATGGGAGCGCTACCCAGCATGGTCTTGAGTTCTTTGAAGGCCACATCAGCTTGCGGTGTCCAGACGAACTTGTCACTTTTCTTCATGAGCTGATAGAGAGGCAAGGCCTTCTCACCCATTCTTCCCAGGAAGCGGCTAAGGGAAGCCAAGCACCCGGTAAATTTCTGCACATCCTTCAGTGATTTCGGCAAAGACATGCTCTCTATAGCTTTTATCTTTGAAGGGTTGGCTTCAATGCCCCGGCTGGATACCAAGAAACCGAGTAACTTGCCAGCCGGAACTCCAAAGGTGCATTTAGTCGGATTCAATTTCATCTTGTACTTGTGCAGGCTAGCAAATGTTTCCTCAATGTCACTAAGTAGAGTATGTGTTTCTTTCGTTTTGATGACAATGTCATCTACGTACACCTGCACATTCTTGCCAATTTGGTCATGCAAACATTTCTGCATGCATCTCTGATAGGTAGCCCCAGCATTCCGCAACCCAAAGCACATAACACGATAGCAATAAGCCCCGTACGGGGTAATGAAAGCAGTCTTTATTTGATCAGCCGGGTTAAGAGGTATCTGGTGAAAACCAGAGTAGGCATCAATGAAAGACAAAAGCTCGCACCCGGCAGTGGAATCGATCACCTGATCTATGCGGGGTAGCGGGAACGGGTCCTTGGGGCAGGCCTTGTTCAGGTCGGTGTAGTCCACGCACATGCGCCATGCAGTCTCGGCCTTGGGGTCCTCCTTCTTCTTCTCAACCATAACCGGGTTGGCCAGCCAATCCGGATGCAGTGCCTCTATGATGAATCCACTTATCAGCAACTTGGTGATCTGATCACCGATAGCCTTCCTTCTCTCACCACCAAAGCGGCGCATCGCCTGCTTAACAGGCCTGGCGTTAGGACGCACATGTAGCGAGTGCTCAACCAACTCCCTCGGGACACCCGACAAGTCCTCATTGGACCATGCAAAGACATCCCGATTCTCACGGAGGAAATGGATGAGCTCGCTTTCCTATTTCTCGCCCAACCCGGCGCCAATGATGGCAACACGGTCTGGGAACTCAGGGTCCACCTGCACCTTCTTGGTTTCCTGGGAGGCCTGGAAAGCTGCTCCATATTGAGTACCCGGCATGCCAGGCATACCGACTTGCGCTGCTTGGGCCATAGCCACCACCTCGTGTATCTTCTTCTTCTCAGCAGCGATGACCATGGACTCTGCCAGCATAGAACCAGCAGATGCGCACTCTAGGGAACGCTTGTAATAACCCGAGATGGTGATGACACCATTGGGACCAGGTAGCTTCATCTTCAGGTAGGCTGCATGGGTTGAGGCCATGAAATTGGTGAGCGCAGGCCTACCGAGTAGAGCATGGTAGGGGCTCTGAAGATCAACCACTTCGAACTGCAGGCACTCGGTGTGGCAGTTCTCCCTGGTGTCGAATAGTACATCTATCCAGATGCGGCCGATTGGAGCGCAAGACACTCCCGGCACAATGCCATGGAAAGTGGTCCTGCTGGGTATCAGCATGTTCTCGGCAAGGTCGAGCTTCTCCAGGGTATCTCGGTACATGATGTTGATGCTGCTGCCGTTGTAAATCAGCACCTTGCTGAACCTGACATTCTTCTTGGTCCCCAGGAAGGTGGGATCCACCGCCAGTGCATATGTACCCGGATTGGGCATCACCTTGGGATGATCATCTTTGGACCAAGTAATCTCTTGGTTGCACCAGTGCAGATAGTGAGGCACAGCCGGGATCACTACATTTACCTCCATCGCACGCCTACGCTGTGATTGCTTGTCATCTGGCTCGGTGGTGAATACCATGTAGCTCTCATGGTGCTCCTGGTACTGGTTGCGGTGTCCACCACCATCATTGCCGTTGTTGTTGTTTTTGTTGTTGTGGTTGTTGTTGTTGTTGTTCCTGTTGTTGTTGCGGGTGTAGTAGTTGCGGTTGCGGTCATTGCGGTTGTCGTAGTTGTAGTTGCGGTTGGCTCCATGAGCCACTTGGTTCACATTCTCCCTTCTCGGATTCACTGCCGACCTAGGAGCAGCTGCCCGAATAGGCTGCACGTTGGCTCCCGAGAGCGGAAGAGGAGGAGGAGGGGGCAGCTGACCAAACCCTTCACCCTTGATGTGGTCCCACCAGCTGCACTGCCGGGTAGTGTGGTTGGCTGGCCTACTCGGATGCCGAGTATGGAAGTTGCATGGCCCATCCTTCATGTTCTCAAAGACAAATCTCTGAGCATCTCCTGCGTCCGGGTTGCTGCTGCCTTGCTAGGGAGCATTGTATGGCTTATTGATGCCTTGGCCCTGATTCTAGTTCTGCCCGTATTGGGCTCCATCAGTTTTTTGCCTTTGGCTACTCCCAGCAGCCGCAGTGTCTTGGTTCACAACATTCACTTGCTCAGACCCATACCGAGTATCGGGTCGGTCATCTCTGCGCTTTTGCGGAAGTCTTGGCGTCTACCGCCATCATGGTTTCTCCTTCTTGGCTCGAAAGCGTCGAGCAGAGGCTGAGTAGGGTCACCGAGTGCATACATATCAGCTATCTTGATTGTCTCGGCGAGCATACTCGGCATCTCCCGCTGCAACTTATGCCACAACAAGCTACCATGCCTGCAGCCTTGAGCAAACCAGGCGATTGCCTGCGACTCGTTCACACCCTCACAGGTGTTTCTCAATGTACTCCACCGAGTAAGGTATTCTCAGTCAGTTTCCTCTTCTCGCTGCTTGCAGGCCGAGAGCTGTTGTGGCCTATTCGGCCTCTTGTACGTGCTGGTGAACTTGCTGATGAAGGCTTCCAAGAAGTCAAGCCAGCAGTTGATACTGTCCTTGGGAAAGTTATTCAGCCAGATCCGGGCAGGGCCTTTCAGCATCTGTGGAACATATCTCACGGCCCATCTCCGGTTGCCGACTGCAATATGCACAGCGGTGACATAGTCATTCAGCCAGTCTTCCGGCTTGGTTCTTCCATCATACGATTTGGTCCCTATGGCCAACTGAAACTTGTTCACAGAAGGCTGTCCCATGATGCGGTGGCCAAAACAGCTTGGGCCGGGTGGTCCCCTCTTCTCAATTTGCTCGGACCGGTGAATCCGGTCCAACTTGTATCTTGCATCGCTGGGCTCCAGCATCTGGTCACCCAAATGATCAGTGACATGCCTCGGATCAGCGTACCCGGCCATCTCCATTGCCGAGTACCCATCATCATAGCGGTCTTGCGGCATGGGACCAGGTTGAGCAACCGGGTTGGCCGCTGCCACAACTGCTTGCGGCTGCACAGCCGCTGGCGGCTGTACCCTCTGCTGAGCTGGGTTGGCAGCCTGATGCCGAGATGGTCCTGCTCGGTTTCCTCCTTGCCCCTTACTGAGAGCTTTAATGGCTTGATAGCCTGCTCCTGCAGAGTTGTGTTTCTAGCCGGGCTGCCGCGCTACAGCGTGCTGTTTTCCAGCGACAGCCGGGTCGTGCACCTGCATCTGTTTGTTCTTTCCAGAGTTCACACCCTGGTCCCTCTCATTGCCGGGAAGCGGCGATGAGGCCTGATCCATAGATCTGACCGCATGCGAGTGGACAACCTGTGAAGCACCGGCTCTCGGATTGGCTTTCCGGAAATCCTCGTTCTGCCTGCAAGCTTCTAGCACTAGCTCATTAAGTCTATCATGTTGCCTAGCGCGCGTCGCCAGTGAGATGCGGCAAATCAGCGGCAACTGCCTCTGCAGCCCTAAGAGTTTTGGCAAGGGAGTTGTATTTTGGCCTACCAACAGTGTTCAAACTTGCAGATTGGCTAGCAGCCCTACCATCTCTAGCTAGCTCAGCGCCTAAGTTGCGACGAATAGTGCCTATCTTGCTAGGCAGCCTAGAAAGGGGAGTAAAGCCATGCGCTCTGTTGTACTCATTTTGATCCAGGTTAAGCTCAAGCCTAACCTTCTCCAGCTCCTGGGCCTCCACGAGTAGCGCTTGACGCTGCTGCTCGAGTTGCGCCTTCAACATCATAAGCTCGGTGTCGGTGGGAGGCGGCATGCCCAGCTGCTCGGTGGCGCCAACACGAGCAGCCGGTATAGCCGTTGACGTGGAAGGAGCCACGTAGCCCGGAATGTTCCGGGGCATGTCGTAGGGCTTGTGGACCCTTGCAGCAGCCGGCTCCTCGATGACCTCAGCCGCAGTGGCCGCGCCTTTCCCGGCATCGATAGCCAGGCCCGTCATCATCACCTCCATGCTGTCCGCAGAGCAGCCAGTAGGCTTCCCGCGAGGAGCGAGTACAGAAGGAGGATCATCCGCAACGAGCACCTCCTCCGGGAACTCGCGGATGACGGTGGTGGCGACGTAGACCAGATGCGCGCCGAAGGAGAGGACCGAGCCGCCTGCAGGCACGGGCACGCCGCCGAAATCGCCGATGTTGTCGGTGACGAAGTCGAAGGAGATGAATCTATTGACAAGACCACAGACCACACGCTCCCCCAAAGCAGAAATCGGTCCCGTCCGAATATGAACCCAAGCCAGCGCCGCTGCTGGCCCCACGGTGGGCGCCAACTGTCGTGGATGAGTAAAGACCGATGCCATGGGATGGCTTAAGGTTTGGGGCCGATGGACGTTGTAGGTATCCGGGGAGGGATCGCACGTCGAGTAGACGCGCTCAGGAAACACTGCAAACACCTCGATCTACCCTGGTTCGGGGCCCTCGTGTGGAGGTAACACCCCTACTCCTGCGTATCTCTCTGTATATGTGATATCCGAGTAGCCACAGTAGAAATTAGGCCTTCAGCCGAGTAGCCACTCTCTGCTCTCTCTACCTCTAATACTTCTTCGTCCAATAAATGCTCTCTCGCGTAACGTCCCTAGCGCGGGAGGGGGTTGGGCACCTTATATACTGGTGCCCAGACGAGTAAACAATGATTAAAAGGTACAACGATGGGACGTCCTTACTGTGATGCAGAGCACGCCTCCAGGTTCCCGCTGACGCTGGTGCGAGAAGTCGCCGCGCCGTCCGGCTGACAGGACCTGTCCACCCTGTCAGTCTCACAGAGTAGGCCCCCCGACACATCCTGTCCCCTCTGTTAGTGACAAGAGGTGACAGGCGCCTACCCTCACTGTACCCACGCCGTAGCGCGGATAATCATGCGCTCCGTAAGTTGAACCACACACCTGTACGACTGCGGGATACGCGGGATCTCGTCAGAACGGCTCCATTGACTTCTTGCCCGAGTAGGATTGCAGCTCATCTACTCAGACCACTTGTTCTCTACTCGGACGATTATGATCTTCCTTATTATCTTCTCCTGGCCTTCAATACTTATTACCGAATAGCCACCATCGGATAGCGGTACCCGAGTAGCCGCCTACCCGGTAAACAGTACTCTGATATCTGTTTTACCACCTGTCTTACCCCTACTCGGGGGTAGCCCCCCGACAACGCAGTACACCGGGGCGTCCTCGAGCACATATTAGGAGGAGGGATCCTCCTCTTCACACTACGGGGGTGCCACCTCATGGTCCCCATGGGGATGATCTCCACTTAGGCCAAAAGCCTAAGCTTGGGGGAAGTTATATGATGTCTACGCACGCTTGTATTCTTGTAGGCAGTGTTGGGACTCCAAGTGCAGAGGTTTGTAGAACAACAGCAAGTTTCCCTTAAGTGGATTACCCAAGGTTTATCGAACTGAAGGAGGAAGAGGTCAAAGATATCCCTCTCAAGCAACCCTGAAGTTACGATATGAGAAGTCTCTTGTGTCCCCAACACACCTAATACAATTATCAGTTGTATAGGTGCACTAGTTTGGCAAAGAGAGAGTAAAATACAAGTAATATGGATGATTGTAAGTGATAATAACAATCTGAAATAAAAATGGCAGCAAGCAAACATGTAGCAGAATTGATTTTAAATGGTGTTTAAATGCTTAGAAACAAGTCCTAGGGATCCTACTTTCACTAGTGGACACTCTCAACAATGATAACACAATTGAATGCATAAATATCTCTCTTCACTATGCTACTCCGAACCACTCTCCGGTCAGATAACAAACACCAATTCATTGTGTAAGGCTACAAAGCACACCTTAAAGTCGCATTCCCATGTCTAGTTAACCCCGCACTGTCAACTTGAACGCCCTAGAAGGTACTAGACAAAAACCACAATTTCAAAGGGTCATCCAACATAAGATATAAATATCATGCTAAACCACACGGTGCACACACTGTCACCATTACACCGTGATCAAAGTGTCTACGGAGATCTCATAACAAAACCACTTGAGTAGCATAACAGATGAAGAGTAACATCTACTTATTCAACTATATTACAAAGCTCACGATCACATAAAGATCACAACATGGGAGAGAGAGATGAAACACATAGCTACCGGTAGAGCCCTCAGACCCAGGGGAGAACTACTCTCTCCTCTTCATAGGAGACAACAATGGAGATGAAGATGGCAGTGGATTTGATGGAGATGGCTTCGGGGGCACTTCCCCGTCCCGGCAGGGTGCTGGAACAGAGATTTCTGTCCCCTGAAACTTGTCGGCGGTGGCGACGGAGCTATGGAACTTTTTGTGGAAGGGGGTCGATCTCTTTAGGGTTTATGCATCGGGGGCATATATAGGCGAAAGCTGCGATGGCGGTAGGCACCCGAGGGGCCCACACCACCTCTCGGCGCGGCTAGGGGGCCACCGTTGCGGAGGCATGGTGTGGGGGTGTCACATCCTCATTTGAGAACAATGTTGTAAGGAGGAGAACTCAACATTTAGGACCAACGAAACTTTTTAGTTGATCCTATTATTCCCTCATGTTGTAACTTCTGATGTGAAACTTATGTTTTCAATGAGAAATAAAGGTGGAATGTTGTTATCTTGATTCCTTGTCATCTCTATCATCCTTTTTAATCTTGGTTATTGATCACCAAAATAGAGAAAAAAAATCCTTGAAAACCCTAAGGAAAACATGTGTTTTTCTTTTTTATTTCTGGCTATTACTCTCTCTTTTGAGCACCATTTCTATCCATGAACCTCAACTCAATTTTTTATTTTTTGTTTGGATGTCATCCATCCTTGTGGTATGGACTTGCTCACCATGATCAAAGAAACATTTTTGGTAAAGTGGAACCATTTTTTTCTAGGGTGTTTTTCTTCCTAGTTGATAAAACAGAAAAATGAAAAACAGAGAAAACAGGAACCTCGCCTGTTTCTGTCTTGTTTTCAGCAACCAAAACATTTTTTATATTAAAACAAAAATGTGTTTCTGAAACTAGACATTATGTTCTTCAAAACCATACTCTCACTTTTCCAGTTAAATTTTGTTTTCTGTATCAAAGACATCTAGACATTTCCTATCTTTTAACAGAATCAGGACTTAGAAAAATTCCTAAGTCTTAACTGAAATTGTCTGAACTGAAACTGCACTTTCTGTCAGTTTGCACCCGATGCAAAACATGCTCGAATTCAAATTTCCTTTCATCCAAAACTTTTCCAACCATTCCACACCAGTACCCCAAACCCTCATCTACCAAAACTCTGTGCTGGTTTCATCTAGAAGCTCACAGAGAGGGAGAACAACATCGAGCAAAAGATTGTGGCTCGAGGGCCCGATTGTCATTGTTCAGGCAGTGCACACTCGTGCCCTTGCTCCTCCATTCGCGACTTTGAGCCAAAGGATACATGAACGCGGTGCCACCAAGCTCCTCTCTCAACTCCACGTGATGCTCACCATCTGGGAAGAGCACACGCACCTGGAGCCTTCCCTGTCTTGCTGTCAAGCGCCCGAGCTCGCCACTCCCGTGAACCTCGAGTATAAGAGAACCTCCACCACTCCTGCCTCGCCACCCAGCTCCCCATGCCACCATCCTCTCTGTGAAAGCGAGAGGAGCACGCTCTCGTGTTCTGCCCGAGCAGAAGGAGCATGCCTCGCCCACACTCGTCTCTCTCTCACCCTGTATCTGTTCTCCTCCATCTTGAACCCTTGCCAAGGTGCTATTGCTTGACATCATGTCGTGTGGTTATGCATGCAGAGACCTTGCCGTTGAGCTCGACGCCGCCGGGAACGCCTCGGTGCACGCGGGATCTACGTGGTGAACCTGTTGTTTTTGTTGCATCCACTCAACTCCATCGACCCCGTACTGCTTCCTCGTCATCGACCATCACTTCCTATCGAGCCCTAGGTGATCCCCTGCCCGTGCGTGTTGTGCTTGAGCTCACCGGCAGCGTGATCTGGTCGCGAGGAAGGAGATGAAACACATGTCGTTCATCTCCAGATCCACGACCACCTTTGAATCCCTCAGGGCCTATCGTGCGCCGTCAGATCTTGATCTTACAGCCGTGTACCAGTTCGTTTGCGCGTGCATGCGAGCTGGGCCGGCCCAGCGCCGCGCGCTCTGTCGCGCGATAGAAACGGCCCATTGAGCCTGCGCTGTGGAATTAAAATCCGTTTTCTGTTTTTCCACAAACTAGCCAATCACTTTTATCGAGATTAAAATGCTAGATCAACAGATCTGGCCACTCCCTATTTACCTAGGGTACATGCATGTTTTCTTAACCACATGCAAGTGGTAGATCTGGATTTGCACCTTTGTATCATCCTGGGAAATTTCCTAAAGTAAACCTATCTGAAAGATAAAACATGAGATAACTTTTGTTCTAGGAATCCAATGGAAGTGAGGTTAATCTCTCTGGATAGATATTGTTGATACCTAACTAGAGATGTTGGCCTGACATGCACTTGAGTTTCCTATCAAAAATGATATGCATAATGGTAAATTAACAGAGAGCCACTAAATGAATTTTATGAATTTTTCTAAAATGATTTTTGCGATGAATCCTTTTGGATTTGCTTCTGTATGAGTGGATCTATCATATCCTATCTTTGTGTGATGTTATGAGCTATAGATTAATTTTGGCATGCATTGCAAGTTCTAGTAGTATTCTGCCATTTCTAGATAATATGTTTTTGATGTTTGTGAAGTGTTCAGATGCATTGTGTGATCCTACTAGCATGTGTAGGTGTTGGTTTCACTGTCATATGATTGTACCTTGTATATCTACCATGTTAGAATAAACCTTGTTCATGAAATTATTATGGATTGGCATGCATGTTATGATTCATGCTTGTTTTCTAGATTTTATGCATACTAGATTTGTCTACCATGTTTATCTTCATGCCATGTTTGTTTCCATGCTTTATATGATGTGATATGCCTCTGCTATGTGCATGATTAGTTTATGGATCCATGCCCTTTTCATGTATACAAGTATATTAAGGCTTGCATGTTCGTAGAAATGTCTATTTTACTCTTATATGCCTGTGTAGTTGTTTCCTAGCTTGTTTCCTTTATGTTTCACTCATATTTGTGAATGACCAGAGATTCATTACACTCTTTATGGCCTTTTATGAGAGTGGTACACCCGCTGGACTCATGACATATGTTTCATGCATGTCTTGTATGAAACTATACCATGTTATGTATGTTATTTATGCATGTTTGAGTGTTGTAGCTTGATTTAGTACTATTATTTTTGGGTGTTTCATTTTGAGTGAATGCTTGATGTATGTGTGCTGTATTAGTTTGTGCTTGCCTTTGTCTTGTACTGACTGAGTGTTTTTCTTTTATACTTTTTACGACATTAGATAACGAAGAAGCTGTGAATCCTGAAGTGGTTTTCTGTAACTCTTGTTTATTTCAAGAGTGTGATCAAGATCAGAGCCAAGGCAAGCCACTCTAAATGCTTGCTTGCTATTTACTTATCATTATCTATCATGTATGTTTTACTTCTGAAGTTTTTACTTAAGTTGTTTTCCAACCTATTCTTTTAAGTGGAATATACCACTATCTCTTTTATCGAGTTGTTGTAGCCACTACATAATCTTGGTGTTACCAAGCCCTTTAGCTATTTTGGAGCCATCACTTTAATTACCTTAAGTCCCTTTGTGGACAGCTTAACTTGGTGTTTTTTGGAAAAACAAAAGCTTTGGAAAAACCCCGAGGAAAGGTGGGACCTTGTCAGAGGGAGGATTGTGAAGGAGGAAGTGTTTTCAACTTGTTTTCCAAAAATGTCACATAACCTAGTCTTCGCCGGACAACCCAGCCGTTCTGCCACATTACCTCAATATGGGAACGGGGTCTAGCTAAAAGCTTGTCAGTGTTAGTCCGTGTCTACCTCAATGTGCTATAGGGGTTAGAGTCCCCTGAACCGAATTGTCGCCAGGAGGGAGTGGGACATTCAGAGTGTGGGGTTAAGTTCCCCATCAGTTGCAACAGTTGGGTCTCCTACCATGGCGGTGTGTTGTCAGGGGATACCGGATCAATACGGCTGACTCACTCGGTCCCGGGGAGAACAAGCCCAGTTGAAGAGGTAGCCATTTACTAGCGCTTGCATAGTGGATAGTTAGGACCAGTTATCTGATGTCTGTATACTGTCTTGGACAGTACGTGGTTGTTCATGGCGGATGTACTGGATCTTGTGGAATGTGTGCACCTCTGCGGAGTAAAACTATTCAGAATATCCGCGTCCTCAGATATGGACAGTTGAATGTTCATGTAGCTAGCATTGTGTCAATGTTTTTAAAAAGCTAGAAAGTGTTTATGTTGTTGTACCTGGGAGGTACTGGAAAGGGAATGTTCATACCTTTGAGGTACAGGAGAAATGTTGGTCTTGGAGTTGTGGTCTTCCAAGAAACTTTACAAAGAAAAAAAAACTTTTCTTTTAATAATAATGTTTTATCAAAACCTTGTGGATATGCAATATCTACAAGAGAAACATTTTATCTTTTGAAGTATCTTCTTCAACAAAACAACTAAAACTTGCTCAACCATGATGGGTCTTATACTCACCATGGATAGACCAGCCCCTAAATAATAACCTTCCTACCACCTATATATTTGCATCCTTGCATTTGTGAAGCTTTCATTTAGGGTGTCTTGCTTGTACATTCCAATGTACTCATATGCTTTCGTCCCTAGCTATTGTGTTGGTCAGACTGTGAGGAGCTGCCTCAGGAGGATACCTTTGAGGAGGAGTACTATGACGATCCCGCGTACTAGGCACGCCTCCCGGTCAGCAGCCTGTGGTTCTAAGGCATTGATATAGGTTCTACTCGTTGTGTTTGCTTCCGCTGAATAAAGTACTTGTAATGTGTGTTTGCCTCTGTCCTGCGCGGCAGTTTTCTCAGACTTGGTCGACAGACCATTTGTGTAATACTATGTGATTCGTGTAATGGATGTGAACTTTGTTGTACCTTCTCTAAATATGTTGCTCATGACTGTTGATCTGGGATCATGAGTGTATGCATATCGGCGGTCTCGGACATCGAGTCTAGGGTCTCCACAGAGTTGGTATCAGAGCCATCCTGGCCATAGGAGACCTTAGTTAGCATGGGCGTTAGTTCGTACTCCGACATCTACCTTAGTTTCTATACAAGCCTTAAGTATGACTATATACCAAAGCTATGTCGTGTAACCCCCTCTGATTTTTTTTCCACATGGTTATTTACATTAAGTTTCCTTTTCCATAAACCTAAAATTTTGCACACTAGTCATTAACTTAAAACTTGTGTAGATGGACGTGTTCTTCACCGAGTCTCTACAGTTGGGACTTGCTCGGGACATTGCGTTCTGTTTCGAGAGGGAGATCATGGATATGACCAAGATACTTGGGCGTCCACTACCTGAGCTTAGAGGAGGGGAGATCATCGGCTCTGTTGCAGAGTTGTCTTGGCTGGCCGACTGCACCCTCCGTTCGCCATTGACTTCGCCGTCCGAAACTGTGCATGTCTTCCACGCGATTGACCGCTCGTGGAAGGACGCGGTTGTTCGTGTGAGCGAGCTGGCTGTTGCACGCTTGGCTCAGATCTACGAGACCCGTTTTGTTGGGACTCCTTTCCAGCGCCACGGGAGGCGCGACAATGAGGGCCATCCACTCCCTTGTCCGTGTCCCCGTGACATTGTGTGCTCCCACATGGAGGACCTAGAGTACTACCTGCACTACACTCAGAACAACCTGGATTATCCGAGGATCGTTCGCGCCGACCTTGCCGCCAAGAAGAGAGCCTTGGAGGGTCAGCTGCGGACCACACATTTGGCCCGTACTCGCCTCTTCAAGAAGTCCGAGTCGCTCAAGAATGCCAACGCCATACTCCATGGTCGGTTGAAGACTGCTAGGGAGGGCCTTGCCGCGAGGGATTCGACCATCGAGGAGTTGGAGGAGGAGATTGCCAAGCTCCGCGAGGAGAACGAGGATCTTCTTCCTGACGATGATATCCCTTCCGATGGCATGGATATCAGTGAGCAGAGCGACCAGGAGGACGACGATCTCGCAGGAGACGAGGAGGACCCTGAGGAGATCCTTTTCGAAGGCAATGATGGAGACGCCTAGGCGGTAGGCCATGTTATTAGCCTGTGCTGTGTAAGCACCTAGTACTAGTTAGCTGCGATGACCCTGAATCGCTGCTTTTGTAGTGTGGTTCTTCAGAAACCACTTGTTTGCTAGTTGTTGTTGTATTATGTGGTGTGTATGCTTGAACTTGCCTGCTTTATGTATGATGTGTTTGTGCTTTGGCTTCTCTAAATAATTTACCAAGCATGTCTAAAGTTCCATGTTTTCATCTTCTTTGGTACCCGTTTGTCTTTGTAAGACAAACATCCGTCTATCTTTTTATCTTATATCTTCTTTCGTTCAGCATGCCGCGTGATCCACCACCCGAGCCGACTGCGGCTCAAGTCCTGGCTTTGTTCATGGAAGACCGTGAGGCTGCCCGTGCCGGGCGCACAACAACTCTTGCGACTCTCGCGCACCTAGCAATTCTTGGAACCAATGGTGGACATGGTACTCGCTCCAAGATCAAGGAGTTTCAGAATACCAACTCACCCATCTTCTCTCGGATTGTGGAGCCATTGGATGCTGATGATTGGCTTCGCACCATTGCTAAGAACCTGGAAGTTGTTGGTGTCGAAGACAAAGACAAAGTCTTGTATGCTTCTCACTTTCTCGCTGGGCCGGCGAGGACTTGGTGGGAAACCACCCGTGTTAGAGTGGCAGCTGATCATGTCATTACCTGGGAGGACTTCGTCATCAAGTTCCGCAAGTATCATATCCCTGAAGGTCTGATGGGTATCATGCGAGATAAATTTCGGAAGCTCAGGAAAGGTGGCATGAATGTGTCCAAGTATTGGGAGGAGTTTACTACCCTGGCTAGGTATGCTCCCCATGATGTGGACACTGAAGAAAAGAAGAAGGAGATATTCCTAAATGGATTACACGACGAGCTGCAGTGTACTCTCGTGGTAATTCCGTTTCAAGATTTTGAATCTCTTGCCAATGCTGCTATCCTTATGGAACACAAGCGCCAGTCAGCCTATGACAATCGCAAGAGGAAAATGATGCATCAAGGAGGACCAAGTGTCCTTAGGACTCGCAGCACCCCACCTGCGAGGCCACCCTTCAACAGGACACCTGGTTATTCTCCTCGCCCAAGCTTTCCATCCTTCCCGAAGCCTCTGATTTCTGGAAATGCTCCTTATGTGCCTCGTCCTGGAGGAGGGAATACTGGGAAAACCTTCACCCATGCCGCCCCAACTGCACCCAAGCCATCAGGCACATGTTTCTCATGCGGCAAAGGAGGGCATTTCTCTCGGGAGTGTCCCAGTAAGAATCCTGCACCTGCCCGCCCTAATGCGACCAAGATGACACATGGACCATCTCATAAGAAGCCGAGGAATGTTGTTAAGGGACATCTGAATTGCATCACTGCAGAATAAGCTCAGGACACCCTAGAAATGGTGATTGGTACGTTCCCTGTCAACTCTGTACCAGTCCCTGTTTTGTTTGATTCTGGTACATCGCATTCTTTTGTCACCAAACCTTGTGTGAAGAAAAGTGGTTTAAAAATCAGCCCTAGGTCTAGAACTATGCTAGTGCAAATACCAGGCGAGACAACCAAAGCCACTCACTCCTGCAACAATGTGCCCATTGAAATCAATGGGAAAACATTTCATGCTAATCTGGTAGTGCTAGGCGCGCAAGGAATTGAGGTTGTACTTTGTATGAATTGGATGACCAGGTACAAGGGAGTCATCGACTGCACCACAAAAACCATATCCTTGACCAGTAGTACTGGAGAAGAGGTTAAGTATAAGGCAGTCAAACCCACCTCCAAAGGTCATTGCCATAAGAGTATATCCAACCCCTCACTTGAGCAGATTCCTGTGGTATGTGAGTATCCGGATGTCTTTCCAGAAGAACTACTCGGTATGCCCCCTGACAGGGATATCGAGTTCATCATTGAGTTACTTCCTGGAACTGGACCCATAGCTCAGAAACCTTAACCGGATGAACCCGGAGGAATTAGAGGAGTTGAAGAAGCAACTAGGTGGTATGCTTAAAAAGGGATTGATTCTCCCAAGTGCTTCTCCTTGGGGATCACCTGTCATCTTTGTGGACAAACGGGACGGTACCTCACGTCTATGTGTGGATTACCGGAAGTTGAATGATGTTACCATCAAGAACAAATACCCGTTGCCCAAGATTGAAGATCTCTTCGACCAGATGAATGGAGATCGTGTCTTCTCCAAGATAGATCTCCGCACTGGTTATCACCAATTGAAGGTGCGGGAATCGGATATTCCGAAGATTGCTTTCACTACTCGTTACGGCTTTTATGAATACACTGTAATGTCCTTTGGTCTAACTAATGCTCCTGCCTATTTCATGAATCTCATGAATAAGGTATTCATGGATTTTCTGGACAAATTCGTCGTGGTGTTCATCGACGATATTCTTATCTATTCCAAAGACGAAGAAGAACACGAAGAACATCTGAGATTGGTACTCAGAACACTTCGGAAGCATCAGTTGTATGCTAAGTTCAGCGAATGCCAATTTTGGCTTAGAGAAGTGGGTTTTCTTGGACATGTGGTATCTGAAGGTAGAATCTCTGTTGATCCCGCTTTCATTCAGTCCGTCATGAAGCGTAATGCTCCAACCAACCCAAGTGAAGTGAGATCATTTCTTGGTTTGGCTGGTTATTACCGCAAATTTGTTCAAGGATTCTCCATTATCGCCACACCACTCACTCAATTTCTCAAGAAAGACAAGAAGTTTGAGTGGACTGACAAATGTGAGGAAAGTTTCCAAGAATTGAAGAGAAGATTGGTGACCTCTCATGTTCTTACTATGCCGGATGTCATAAAGAGTTTTGATATGTATTGTGATGCCTCAAAGCTTGGACTCAGCAGTGTTCTCATGCAATACGAAGGGTCATCTCTTATATTTCTCGTCAGTTGAAGCCTCATGAACAGAATTACCCTACGCATGACTTGGAACTTGCGGCTATTGTTCATGCTCTCAAGGCATGGCGACACTTCCTTATGGGTTATAGATGTGAGATTTTTACTGACCACAAGAGCTTGAAGTATATCTTCTCTTAGCATGAACTCAATATGAGGCAATGCAGGTGTATTGAACTCATCAAAGATTATGATCTGAGTATCCACTATCATTCTGGAAAGGCGAATGTTGTCGCTGATGCACTCAGTCGAGAACCCGCCTCTTTGAATGCTATCATTAAAGTAAGACAATCTGAGTTGTGGAAAGAACTCGACAACTTGGTATTTAAGTAGTCAGCCATGGGATGCTGAATACTATTGAAATCAAACCTACCCTGGTTGATCAAGTGAAACAATCTCAGAAGGGCCAGAAAAGTATTGATGGAATTAAGGATCGAATGAAGAAGGAACTAGTGCCTGGTTTCTCTGTCGATTTTGAAGGAATACTCAGGTATAAAGGTCACATTTGTGTTCCATCAGAGTCAGAGCTAAAGCTAGTTATACTCGCCAACGCTCACGACACTCCTTATTCCATCCACCCCGGAGGGACAAAATGTATCAAGACCTTAAAGAGAAGTTTTGGTGGCATGGTATGAAGCGAGAGATTGCTTCTTACATAGCCAAGTGTGATATATGTCAGCGTGTGAAGGCAGAACACCAACGTCCAGCTGGTCTATTGCAACCACTCCAAGTACCCAAATGGAAATGTGATGAAGTTGGAATGGATTTCATCACTGGACTTCCCAAGTCAAACCGAGGGCATGATGCCATATGGGTCATTGTGGACAGGCTTACAAAAGTGGCTCACTTTACCCCTGTTCGCACAACTCATCATGGAGACCAATTGGCTGATCTCTACATATCTCAGATTGTGAGTTTGCATGGAGTTCCCGAGAATATTGTTTCTGATCGAGGGACTCAATTCACCTCTCGGTTCTGGAGGAAATTGCATGAAGCTCTTGGAACCAAATTGTCTTTCAGCACAGCTTATCACCCACAAACCGGAGGAGAAACCGAGCTTGTTAACCAAATCCTGGAAGACATGCTTCGTGCTTGTGTATTGTCTTATGGTGCAAAGTGGGAAGATTGCCTACCATATGCGGAGTTCTCTTACAACAATAGCTATCAAGCTAGTCTGCAAATGGCTCCTTTTGAGGCCTTGTATGGATGCAAGTGTCGCACATCCTTAAACGGGTCTGAGTCTGGTGACAGTCAGATATTTGGTGTGGATACATTGCATGCTGCGGAGGAACAAGTCCACCTTATCCGTGACTGTCTCAAGGTTGCTCAATCTCGTCAGAAGAGTTATGTTGACTCCAAGCAACGCGAAGTATCTTTCCGTGTGGGAGATTTCGTGTATCTTAGAGTCACACCTCTCAAAGGGATGCAGCGTTTTCATGTCAAGGGAAAACTTGCACCCCGATACATTGGACCTTTCAAGATCTTAGCCTGTCGCGGTGAAGTATCATATCAACTTGAGCTGCCTTCTGATCTCTCCGAATTCCATGATGTCTTTCATGTGTCACTACTTTGGAAATGTCTCCAAGTGCCGGATAAGAACCATTCTTATAAGGACATCGACTACTGGGACATCGACATCAATCATTATTTGACTTATCGTGATCGACCACTCCGTGTTCTTGCAAAGAATGTTCGTGTAACCAGGAGGCATGCAATCAAATTCCTCAAAATTCAGTGGACTAATCACTCTGAGGAAGAAGCCACATGGGAACGTGAAGATTACATTAACAAGGAGTTTCCTGATTTCCACTATGACTAAACCCCCGAATCTCGGGACGAGATTCTTTTAAGGAGGGGAGGTCTGTCACATCCTCATTTGAGAACAATGTTGTAAGGAGGAGAACTCAAAATTTAGGACCAACAATTTTTTTTAGTTGATCCTATTATTCCCTCATGTTGTAACTCCTGATAAGAAACTTATGTTTTCAATGAGAAATAAAGGTGGAATGTTGTTATCTTGATTCCTTGTCATCTCTATCATCCTTTTTAATCTTGGTTATTGATCACCAAAATAGAGAAAACAAAATTCCCTTGAAAACCCTAAGGAAAAACATGTATTTTTCTTTTCTGTTTCTGGCTATTACTCTCTCTTTTGAGCACCATTTCTATCCATGAACCTCAACTCAAATTTTTGCTTTCTTTGGATGTCATCCATCCTTGTAGTATGGACTTTCTCACCATGCTCAAAGAAATTTTTTTGGTAAAGTGGAACCACTGTTTTCTAGGGTGTTTTTCTTCGTAGTTGATAAAACAGGAAAATAAAAAACAGAGAAAACAGAAACCTCACATGTTTCAGTCTTGTTTTCAGCAACCAAAACATTTTGTAAATTCAAACAAAAATGTGTTTCTGAACTAGACATTATGTTCTTCAAAACCATACTCTCACTTTTCTAGTTAATATTTGTTTTCTATATCAAACACATCCAGACATTTCCTATCTTTTAACAGAATCGAGACTTAGAAAAATTCCTAAGTCTTAACTGAAACTGCACTTTCTGTCAGTTTGCACCCGATTCAAACATGCTAGAATTCGAGTTTCCTTTCATAGAAACCTTGTCCAACCATGCCACACCAGTAACCAACCCCAATCTACCAAAACCATGTGTTGGTTTCATCTAGAAGCTCACAGAGAGGGAGAACAGCATCGAGCCAAAGATTGTGGCTCGAGGGCCCGGTTGTCATCATTCAAGTAGTGCACACCCGTGCCCTTGCTCCTCCATTCACGGCTTTGATCCAGAGGAGACATGAAAGAGGCGCCACCAAGCTCCTCTCTCAACTCCACGTGCTGCTCACCATCTGGGAAGAGCACACGCGCCCGGAGCCTTCCCTGTCTTGCTGTCGAGCGCCCGAGCTCGCCACTCCCGTGAACCTCGAGTATAAGAGCACCTCCATCCCTCCTGCCTCACCACCCAGCTCCCCACTGACTCCTCATCAACCCCACGGCAATGCCCAGGCCACCATCCTTTCTGTGAGAGCGAGAGGAGCACGCTCTCGTGTTATGCCCGAGCAGAAGGAGCACGCCTCGCCCGCACTCATCTCTCTCTCACCCTGTCTCCTTTCTCCTCCATATTGCAACCCTTGCCAAGGCGCTATTGCTGACATCGTGTCGTGTGGTTATGCATGCAGACACCTCGCTGTTGAGCTCGACGCCGCCGGGAACGCCTCGGTGCGCGCGGGATCTGTGAGGTGAACCTGTTGTTGCTGCTGCCTCCACTCGACTCCATCGACCCCGTACTACTTCCACGTCATCGACCATCGCTTCCTATCGAGCCCTAGGTGAGCCCCTGCCCATGCGTGCTGTGCTTGAGCTCACCGGCGGCGTGATCTGGTCGCGAGGAAGGAGATGAAACGCACATCGTTCATCTCCAGATCCACGGCCACCTTTGAATCCCTCGAGACCTATCGTGCACCGTCAGATCTTGATCCTACGGCCGCGTACCGGTTCGTTTGCATGCGCATGCGATATGAGCCGGCCCAACACCCCGTGCTCTGTTGCGCGATGAAAACGGCCCATTGAGCCTGCGCTGTGGAATTAAAATCTTTTTTCTGTTTTTCCAGAAACTAGCCAATCACTTTAATCAAGATTAAAATTCTAAATCAACATATCTGGCCACCCCACTATTTACCTAGGGTACATGCATGTTTTCTTAACCACATGCAGGTGGTAGATCTGGATTTGCACCTCTGTATCGTCCTGGGAAAATTCCTAAAGTCAACCAATCTGAAAGATAAAACACGAGATAAATTTTGTTCTAGGAATCCAATGGAAGTGAGGTAAAGCTCTCTGGATAGATATTGTTGATACCTAACTAGAGCAGATGGCCTGACATGCACTTGATTTTTCTATCAAAAATGACATGCAGAATGGTAAATGACCAGAGAGCCACTAAATGATTTTTAGGAATTTTTCTAAAATGATTTTTCAGATGAATCCTTTTGGATGTGCTTATGTATGAGTATATCTATCATATCCTAGCTTGGTGTGATTTTTTGACCTATAGATTAATTTTTTCATGCATTGCAAGATCTAGTAGTATTCTGCCATTTCTAGATAATATGTTTTTGATGTTTGTTAAGTGTTGAGATGCATTGTGTGATCCTACTAGCATGTGTAGGTGTTGTTTTCACTGTCATATGATTGTATCTTGTATATATACCATGTTATAATAAACCTTGTTCATGAAAATATTATGGATTGGCATGCATGTTATGATTCATGCTTGTTTTCTAGTTTTTATGCATACTAGATTTGTCTACCATGTTTATATTCATGCCATGTTTATTTCCATGATTTATATGATGTGATATGCCTCTGTTATGTGCATGATTAGTTTCTGGTTTCATGCTCTTTTCATGTATACAAGTATATTAAGGCTTGCATGTTCATAGAAATGCCTATTTTACTCTTATATGCCTGTGTAGTTGTTTCCTAGCTTGTTTACTTTATGTTTCACTCATATTTGTGAATGACCAGAGAGTCATTACACTCTTTATGGCCTTTTATGAGAGTGGTACACCCACTGGATTCATGCCATATGTTTGATGCATGTCTTGTATGAAACTATACCAAGTTATGTATGTTATTTATGCATGTTTGAGTGTTGTAGCATGCTTTAGTGCTATTATTTTTGGGTGTTTCATTTTGACTGAATGCTTGATGTATGTGTGTTCTATTAGTTTGTGCTTGCCTTTGTCTTGTACCGATTGGGTGCTTTTATTTTTACTTTTTATGACGTTAGATAACAAAGAAGCTGTGAATCCTGAAGTGGTTTTCTGTAACTCTTGTTTATTTCAAGAGTGTGATCAAGACTAGGGCCAAGGAAAGCCACTCTAAATGCTTTCTTGTTGTTTACTTATCATTATCTATCATGCATGTTTTATTTCTGAAGTTTTTACTTAATTTTTTCCAAACTATTCTTTTAAGTGGAATATACCACTATCGCTTTTATCGAGTTGTTGTAGCCACTACATAATCTTGGTGTTACCAAGCCCTTTAGCTATTTTGGAGCCATCACTTTAATTAACTTAAGTCCCTTTGTGGATAGCTTAACTTGGTGTTTTTGGAAAAACAAAAGCTTTGGAAAAACCCCGAGGAAAGGTGGGACCTTGTAGGAGGGAGGATTGTGAAGGAGGAAGTGTTTTCAACTTGTTTTCCAAAAATGACACATAACCTAGTCTTCGTCGGAGAACCAAGCCATACTGCCGGGGAACGGGGTCTAGCTAAAAGCTTGTCGGTGTTAGTCCGTGTCTACCTGAATGTGCTATAGGGGTTAGAGACCCCTGAACCGAACTGTCGCCAGGAGGGAGTAACGGGACATTCAGAGTGTGGGATTAAGTTCGCCACCGGTTGCAACAGTTGGGTCTCCTGCCATGGCGGTGTGTTGTCAGCGGAAACCGGATTGATACGGCTGACTCATTCGGTGCCGGGGAGAACAAACCCAGTTGAAGAGGTAGCCATTTACTAGCGCTTGCATAGTGGATAGTTAGGACGAGTTATCTGATGTCTGTATACTGTCTTGGACAGTCCGTGGTTGTTCACGGCGGATGTACTGGATCTTGTGGAATGTGTACACCTCTCTAGAGTAAAACTATTCATAATATCCGCGTCCTCGGATATGGACAGTTGAATGGCCATGTAGCTAGCATTGTGTCAATGTTTTCAAAAAGCTGGAAAGTGTTTATGTTGTTGTACCTCGGAGGTACTGGAAAGGGAATGATTGTACCTTTGAGGTACAGGAGAAATGTTGGTCTTGGAGTTGTGGTCTTCCAAGAAACTTTTCAAAGAAAAAAAAATTGTTCTTTTAATAATAATGTTTTATCAAAACCTTGTGGATATGCAATATCTACAAGAGAAACGTTTTATTATTTGAAGTATCTTCTTCAACAAAACAACTAAAACTTGCTCAACCATGATGGGTCTTATACTCACCATGGATAGACCATCCCCTAAATAATAACCTTCCTACCACCAATATATTTGCATCCTTGCATCTGTGAAGCTTTCATTTAGGGTGTCTTGCGAGTACATTCCAATGTACTCATATGGTTTCATCCGTGGCTATTGTCTTGGTAAGAATGTGAGGAGCTGCCTCAGGAGGATACCTTCGAGCAGGAGTACTATGACGGTCCCGCGTACTAGGCACGTCTCCCGGTCAGCAGCTTGTGGTGCTAAGGCGTTGATATGGGTTCTACTCATTGTGTTTGCTTCCGCTGAATAAAGTAGTTGTATGTGTGTTTGCCTCTGTCCTGCGCGGCAGTTGTCTCAGACTTGGTCGACAGACCATTTGTGTAAGACTATGTGATTCGTGTAATGGATGTGAACTCTGTTGTACCTTCTCTAAATATGTTGCTCATGACTGTCGATCTAGGATCATGAGTGTATGCATATTGGCGGTTTTGGACATCTAGTCTGGGGTCTCCACAGGGGGCTCCAGGGCCCCCTCCGGGTCTCTTTGGGACTCCGTGGAACCTTAGGGAATTCTAATACTTCCGGGATTCGAATTTTCCAATTCCGAGAATATTTCCGGAACAACTTTTCTGAAACTAAAAACATCAGAAAACAAGAACTGGCTCTATGGCATCTTGTCAATAGGTTAGTCCCGGGAAATCGATAAAAATGACATAAAGTGCAAGGAAAACATGTATCATATGGCATGAAAACAACATGGAACATCAGAAATTAAGGATACGTTTATGACGTGTCAACATCCCCAAGATTAGTTCCTACTCGTCCTCGAGTAGGTAAACGATAAAAACACAAAATTCCTGAGGTGACATGCTACCAACATAAACTTGATCATCATAGTAATGTAAACCATGTAAACTAGGATCAAATGAATAAAGATTGTGGTTTATAGTTGATATTGAATAGAGTAATGTATAAACCATTAGGGAAAATAAAGTAAAAAAATTCAGTGAATCAATACTAAAAGACAATCCACTATGCAAAGTATGTTAAAGATGATTTAAGCTTCAAGAACAACAATATAATCATCCAAGGCATCAAACTCTGACAACGACTCCTGTTAGGATCAAGTCAAATGACAATAATATGCACGTAGGAAAACCATTCAATTAATTGTGCACTCAAAACAAGCAAGCGTTCTGTATTGGTTCCTGGCACCAGGATGTTGTGGCTAAAAGAACATTATGGGGGGTTTGGATGGTCAATGGAGGAAAGTCTCACAGAACTGAAAGTGATCATTAGACAAGAGGAAGTCTTATAATCAAAGTTATGCAAGGAGTAGTGATTGCCACACAACGGATGCACATAGAGCTATAAGTGTATGAAACTCTCCAATGGAACTAGTGGGGGTGCATCCAACTCGCTTACTCACAAAGACCTAGAGCTATTTTGAGGAGGCTCATCATTGGAATATACAAGCCAAGTTCTATAATGTAAGTTCCCCACATAGTTATGCAAGTCATAGTATGAAAACTCTTCCAAACTGAAGTAATGATGCTAAACAAGCACAAGTGTGGAATAAATGATAGTAGTGATGCCTCGTCTCTCTTTATTATCTCTCTTTTGCCTTTTCTTTCTTTTTTCTTTTTGGGATTTTTCTCTTTTTATTTTTTTATATAACCTCGCTGGTAGGGTCAACACTCTATTTTACAATGAATCATCACACTTTTAGTACTCATCACTCAAACTGAAATATCTCTGATGTATGTAAAACTAAATGCTCCTGCCAGTGTAGCAGTAGGCAAAATAACAATGAAGCTATTTTGAGGAAGATAATTTTTGAGGATGGATGTTGTATGGCAAAATATCTCGAAATGAATATGGAAATTCCATGGTAGGTACGTATGGTGGCTATTTTGAGGAATATGATTTTTGGCTTATGTGTAGAAGAACAAAGTTCTCCCACGGGTTTTGGATGCACTCGCGAAGTTTGCACCAACTCTCAATGTGAGAATGAGCAATGCACAGTACCGAAGAGGCTAGGAAATATGGATGGTGGAAGTGCCAGAAAACCATAACATAGAACTCACAAGTTAAAACATTACAACTAAAATCATGATCTTACATGGCATAATGAAAATCACTCCAAGAGGGTCCGTGGCACTAACAAGTCACTATTAGCTACCCCGACCGTAGCGTGTAACGAAAAGCCATTACGATTGCTATAAGCAAAGGAAGTGATATACCATTATCCCATTAACTCGTTATTTGAGTGTGGCACGGTTTCAAGATTTTAGACCAACCATTAATTGTTTTTACTCTACTCAACCAGAATATACAAGCTTTTCTGTTGTACCATCTACCACACGTAGCAATTTCTATTTCCATCAAGAACCAAACAACAAAAACTCTCCAACCAATATAGAAATGAAACAAGAGAGTACTAAAACTACTCTACTAAAACTAACAGCTCTGAATAAGAGATGAAAGAAAAACAGGAGCTAAACAGGAATTTTGCAGCAGCTAGAAGAAAAACTAAGAATACGAGCATAACGAGTATTCAAACAAAAAAGAGGAGTGTGTATCCCTCCCACACAAGAATGATAGGTTCCAGCTAAGTTTATTGCAGCAAGGAAAATAAAACAAAACAAACAGATGCTCCAAGTAAAAATTCATATGATGTGACTGAAAATATAGTTTCACTAGAAGTGACCTGATAAATTGTTGATGAAGAAGGGGATGCCTTGGGCATCCTCAATCTTAGATGCTTGAGTCTTCTTAGAATTTTCTGGTATGAACCACGGGGGCATCTGAAAGTGCACTATGGTCAACTAGAGGGGGGGTGAATAGGTTGACTACCAATTTTTCTTTTCTTTTCCTTTTAGTGGGGCTTAGCAAGATAAAGTAAGGTTCTCTAGATGTGCAACTAGGTGAGCAACCTATGTGGACAAAATGATAAGTGCAACGGAAGTAAAGCGTAAGGTAGTAAAGCAAACAACAAGTGTAAACAAGGAGACAAGGATATGATTCACCGTAGTTCCTTCTCAAAGAGAAGTACGTCTACGTTGGAGAGGTGGGGAGCCACCTAGGCGCTCCTCAATAGCACGGTTGTGCACACCTTGTTCTCCTTGAGATTCTCGGGTGAGGGAGATGCTCGTTTCCACTATGAGGTCGACTTGAAGGCGTTGACCAAACCTTTACAAGGACTTGAGGTCACTCCACAAGATGGATGGAGGCTCTCAAGCAATCGGTAGCTTCTTGCAACAAGGTGGAAACTACAAGCACGAGATCTACTAAGGTTTCTAGGCCTCAAGTAGGATTCTAGATATACTAGGTTGTGGTGGATGGATTTTAGATTCCTTTGGTGGAAGTGTGGATCTAGGTCTCCTCTAGCTCTCCACCAAGTTTGGGAGTGTTTGGGTGGACGGAGTGGGAGATCTAGGTGGTTGAAGCTTTCATTAATGGTTAGGAGAGAGAATGGGAAAAGCTTGGCATTTAAGAGGTAGGGGAAGGGGTATTTATACCCCTTGCATTTAAGTGACCGTTTGCAGTCCAGGGGCACCAGAGGCTCCGGTGGTTTCACCGGAGGCTCCGGTGGTCTTGAGGCAACTTCACAGCTGCGCAGCGCACCAGCTCACATGTGCTGGAATACTGGGCGGAGGGTCCGGTGGGTTCTGCGGAGGTTCCGCCCACCGGAGGCTCACCGGAGGCTCCGGTGGAACCTCCGCTCTGCTCAAACAGAAAGGCAGTTTGGCGGAGCCTCCACCGGACTCCCCACCGGAGGCCATTTACACTAGGTAAAGGGAGGGCACCGGATGTCCACCGGAGGCTCCGGTGGTACCTCCACTCTTCTCAAACAGAAGGGCATTTAAGCGGAGCTTCCAACTGAGGCGCACCGGATCCCTTTTTGCGTGCAGCACATGTGTTGGAGGATGGCAGAGCCTCCGGTGGAATTGGCGGAGGTTCCGCCCACCGGAGCTCCACCGGAACTTCCGCTCCTCGGTCCACTCGTTTGCTCTAGAGAGGGGTTTTGGCGGAGCCCCCACCGGACCCCCACCGGAGCCTGGGCGGAGCCTCCGGTGGATTCACCGGAGCCTCCGCTCCTGCACATTGCACTTTCCTGGATTCCTTTCTCCTTGCACTTTTCATATAAAATGATCACTTGCCCCCATAGAATAAGTGAACCTGTTTAAACCTGGGCATTTCCATCTATTGAACACACATTAGATCAAATAGTTGTGTTGTCATATAATTACCAAAACGGACGATGATCTTTCATTCTCCCCCTTTTTGGTAATTGATGACAACATAACTATTTCTATGATTATAAACACAATATGAACGGAGCTCCCCCTAAAGGTATGCTCCTTTCATGTTGAGAGCATTTAGGCATGATATATAAGAATAACAGGACAACAATATCACAGTACACATATAACACATAAATAACATCATACGAGGTTCACACAAACATAATATGACATACGAGGTTCACACAAACATAATATGACGATGTTCACGATAGATAGGAATATTGTAAATAAGCCGAAGTTCCAAATGATCCAATAAGAAACCAAACTCCCTCAAGCAAAATAAAAGATGCAAATAAAGAAGCTTGAGGGAGACCCATTCAAATGCCCGTTCCTAATATAAATCTCTCCCCCTTTGGCATCAAGATACCAAAAAGAGAGAGACCAAGATGCAAACGTCCCAAATCACTCGGAGGAGGAGGAGGAGGCTTCCGGAGCCGGGGAGGGATCACGGCGATGAGAGCTAGTGGCTTCGTCTCCTTCTTCCTCGGACCACTCAATAAGCTTGCCCTTGGAGTCCTTTGCTTGCCAATCGTCCCAATTGGTGATGCTATCAAGAACCGGGAACTCAATGGAGAGGCCTTCCTCACGAAGACGTTGACGAGAAGCTTGAGCTTTGTTGCGGTTCTTGAGTTCCTTATCATAGTGTTCTTCCCATTGATGTTGCTCTATCTTCTTGTTCAAACGAAACACTTTCTTGAGAGCTCTTGCCATCCATTTGAAAGCATTGCTAGAAGGAGGAGGTTGAGATGTACCCTCGTCTTCTTCCTCATCAACAATGATGCGAGGCCTAGCCTTGTGCTTGCGAATGGCGGGAGTGGGATGCACAACGGGTTCCGTGTGATCTTTCATGAGAAGTCTCTTTTCCGTGTGAGAGATCCAATGCTCATCATCAAGAGGTTCATTCAGAAACTTTTTATTCCATACGTGTAGGATGATCTTCATGATGAACGGCCCAAATCAAGCATTCTTCCGGTTGACAATGGCATGCCACAACTCATTCCAAATATAATCAAGCACATCAAGCTTGCGAGGAGTGTCATCCATCCGGTGTTGATGAGTAAGGAGCATTAGGTTCTTCAAGAAACCTTGAATCTCATCCACATTGCCCGCCTTTGGGTTGATGGTCTCGCGATAGATGCGCAACATGATGTCATATGTGGGATAGAGACCCTTCACGAACCCAACAGCGTACTTCTTCCAATGATAGAGAGGAGTAAGACCATCCTTGGGAAGTGACGCGGTGTTAATGGCATGAACTCGGAACCATCCGTTAGCAAACTCTTCTCCCTTAGCAAAAGGACCAAAGTCCGGGTAGCCACCAAGAATGATACCAACATCTTTCCATGTGATGTCAAGCTGTCTACCATTAGTCATCCAAATCATATTACGGTTGGTCTCATTGGAGAGATGAACCGTGGCTAGAAACTGACAAACGAGCTCTTCGTCGAAATCTTGTTGAAGAGTAATAATGGGACCAAGACCAAATTTTTGAATGAGCTCAAGAGCCTCCCCAAAGTACTTGTGATTCCTTTCCATGTGCCCAATACTAATGGCGTGTTGAGGGACGACATTTTCCTTCGGCTTCCTCATCAAAATCTCACTATAAATTTTCCCTTGGAAGACGGTGTGAAAGCGTGGATCCTTACCCCGGAATTGGGGCATCAAACGATCACGGGCAACCACATACGGGTTCTCACGCCTTTCCTTCAAGAACATAGCCTCGGACATCTTGGAGGCGGTTGGTGCGGTGTTCCTCTTGGGCAAAGTCTTCTCGGGAGCCGGGAAGCGCTTGCGCTTGCCTTGAGAGCTGTCAAGTTCTGCTTGAATCTCATCCACGGGTTGAGGCTTGCGGCGGCCGGTGGTCTTGTACCGTTGCCCTTTTCCCTTGGAACCGGAAGAATCTAAGAGAGAAAGCAAGAAGATCATGAACAAAGAGTAATGCTCGAGTCGGTAAGGCACGCACAAAACCAAGAAACCTAGATGCACATGGTGTTAGGGTTGAATAATCTAGGGTTAGGGCAAACCTCCCAACAACCGCAACGATTCAAGCCTAACACGCCATATCTAGGTTACTAGGGTTTGTACTTGAGAAATTCCACTCCTAAAACTCCAAATCCACGAATCTAGAGGCAAAGAACATGAACTCCTATGCATCCCACCCATCAACTAGATGAGAGAGAGAGAGAGCACGTACCCGCGTAGTCCATGGTGAAAAAGGAAGGAGGGAAGGTTCCCGGAGCGTCCCAAGGCAAGGAGGAGGTATCCCCGCGGTGGAGCTCCCCAATCCGGCGGCGAGAGGCTTGAGGGCGGCGGCCTTTCGTGAGGAAGAAGAAAGGGGCGGGTGGGGAAAATGAGATGGGATCTCACATTACCCCGCACGCCCAAACCCTTATCCACGAAATTTTCCGCCAGCGGAGCCTCCGGTGGTTTCACCGGAGCCTCCGCTCTGGGCAGCGAAGCCTCCGGTGGAACCACCGGAGCCTCCGCCCAGCCAAATTTTCGCGCGCCAAGATTGTAAAAACACGAGCATTTCGATAGAAACAATGGTTTGGGCAAAGGAGGCTTGGTTTGGAAAATCGTCACTGATATACGAGAGACATTACTCGACGGGGTCCGCAAAACGCAACAAAAAAGATAGAAGACCGAACCCGTACGAGTTGTCGAGACGGAGATATGATAAGCGTGAAAGATCCAAAACACACAAAATGGTCGGTGGCCGAGGCCACCATGTTTGAGTGTGTAACTTGGCACCGCGAAGATATATCTTGGGTGCAAAATTACTACTCACAATTAAGCACAATAAGTCACAAATGACTAGATATGCAATGATGATTTATTTTTCGCATAATAGGAGGAGTGCATATTCATGAGTTGAGTAGTGCTCCCCCTATGTCCATGCCTACATCTAAGCCTAATAGCATGCATAATGAGGGTAGATATGCAAGGTTTCAAGTGAAGTTGGAGGAATCTATGACATTTAGTTCATTCCTCAAAGCTCGAAATCTTGGTTCATCAAGGGCCTTCGTAAAGATATCGACAAGTTGATCCATCGTGGAGACATATGAGAGATCAATATCACCCTTCTCAATATGATCCCGAATGAAATGATGACGGATCTCAATGTGCTTCGTCTTGGAATGAAGAACCGGGTTGTAGGCGATCTTGATAGCACTCTCATTGTCACAAAGAAGAGGCACCTTGTCAAAATGAATACCATAATCCTTCAAGGTTTGCCTCATCCATAGCAATTGGGCACAACAACTTGCCGCGGAGATATACTCGGCCTCGGTGGTGGAGAGAGCAATGCAATTTTGCTTCTTAGAAGACCAACATACCAAGGAGCGGCCAAGGAATTGACAACCCCCGGATGTGGACTTCCTATCCGTCTTCTCTCCCGCATAATCCGCATCTGAGTATCCAATGAGCTGAAAGCTTGAACCCTTGGGGGTACCAAAGACCGAAGTTTGGGGTATGAACTAGATATCGAAAGATTCGTTTCACAGCTTCCAAATGACTTTGCCTTGGGGAGGCTTGAAACCTTGCACATTTACCTACGCTATACATGATATCGGGTCTAGATGAACAAAGGTAGAGCAAAGAGCCAATCATGGAGCGGTATACCTTTTGATCTACCTCTTTACCGTTGGGGTCGGGTTTCATGTCGGTGGTTGTGGACATAGGAGTCTTCATAGGTTTGGCATCATTCATATTAAACCTCTTGAGCATGTCTTGAGTGTATTTGGCTTGTTTGATGAAAGTCCCTTCATAATATTGATTGACTTCAAAGCCAAGGAAGAACTCCAACTCTCCCATCATAGACATCTCAAACGTATCGGTCATAAGCTTGCAAAACTCCTCATTGAACAAGGTGTTAGTAGACCCAAAAATGATGTCATCCACATAGAGTTGGCATATGAACAAGTCACCTCCAACCGTCTTGGTAAAGAGGGTGGGATCGATTAAACCAACATTAAACCCGCGATCTACTAGAAACTCTTTAAGGTTCTGATACCACGCACATGGAGCTTGTTTAAGTCCATAGAGCGCCTTATCAAGTTTATAGACATGATCGGGGTGGTTGGGATCCTCGAAACCCGGAGGTTGCTTGACATATACTAACTCATTAATGGGACCATTAAGGAAAGCACTTTTGACATCCATTTGTTGTAACTTGAAGTTATGATGAGATGCATAGGCAAGTAAGATACGAATGGATTCAAGGCGAGCTACGGGGGCAAAGGTTTCACCGAAATCGATACCTTCGACTTGAGAAAAACCTTGGGCCACCAATCTTGCCTTGTTGCGAATGACAATGCCATCTTTGTCTTGCTTGTTCTTGAACACCCATTTGGTGCCAATGACATTTTTGCAATCCTTGGGTCTTGGCACTAATTTCCACACTTTGTTGTGCTCGAAGTTACTGAGTTCATCATGCATGGCTTCAAGCCAATCTTGATCTTCGAGAGCTTCATATACCTTCTTGGGTTCAATGAAAGAGACAAAAGCATGAGCCTTGCTAAAATCCGCCAATTGTCTTCTAGTGACCAGTCTTCCACGAACTTGTCCAAGAATCATGTCCTCCGTATGACCCGCTCATTCAAGATTATCTAGCCTTCTCTTTGCTCTACGAGCTAGTATCTCCTCCAAAGATTCCTTGGATATTGATTGAGAATCACCTTCTTCATCGGAGATATGTCCATCTTCATTTTGTCCTTGATCAAAGATGGGTGATGAATCACCACTAGGTTGAGCATTCTCAATAATAATAGAATCTTGATCATGATTTAGATGTGTTGCTTGGCCTTGTTCATTAGCTTGGCCTTGATTGTTAGCTTGAGGGCTTGGTGCATCTTGTTGGATAGCTTGATCATCAATGGGTGTAGTCAATGGCTCCACTTGAGTGGGGCATAGTCCTTCTCCCTCCGTCATCCGGTAACCCTCAATGGGAATTATTTCACCAATCCCCATTCTTCTTATGACGATGGGAGGAATTGCATCTCCTACAACACCATGATCTATACGCCCCCCTTGGGATCCGTTGTCCTCATCAAACACTACGTCTATAGCTTCTTCAACTTGTCCGGTGGACTTGTTGTAGATTCTATAGGCGTGAGCATTCGTGGCATAGCCAACAAAGATACCCTCATAAGATCTAGACTCAAATTTTGACAACCGTTTTCCTTTCTTGCGAATGAAGCACTTGCAACCAAAGACCTTGAAATAAGATACATCCGGTTTCTTGCCCATGAGAATCTCATAGGGAGTCTTGTTAAAGATCTTGCGAAGATAGAGCCGGTTGGTAGCATGACAAGCGGTGGAGACGGCTTCGGCCCAAAATTTATAGGGAGAAGAGAACTCCGCAATCATAGTTCTAGCCGCATCCATCAAAGTCCGATTCTTTCTCTCCGCAACACCATTTTGTTGAGGGTTATAGGGAGTGGAGTATTGATGAGCAATGCCTTCTTCACTAAGAAAACCCTCAACGGTGTAGTTCTTGAACTCCGAGCCATTATCACTCCGAATGGCCAAGATGGTAGCATTGTGTTGGCGTTCCACTAGAGTGATGAACTCGATGACTCTATTTTGAGTTTCACTTTTCCGCTTGAAGAAATACACCCAACAATATCTTGAATAATCATCCACAATCACCAAGCAATACTTCTTTCCTCCGAGGCTATCATAAGATAGTGGGCCAAAGAGATCTAAGTGAATGAGCTCAAGAATTCTTGTGGTGGAGATAGTTGTCTTGGTTGGGTGTTGTTCTCCATGTTGCTTCCCAAAGGTACAAGAGCTACACACACGATCTTTAGCAAACTTAGCTTTGGTTAGTCCTAGAACGTTATTGCCACTTTGGAGGTCATGTAACATTCTCATATTGGTGTGGGCTAGTCGGCGATGCCAAAGCCATCCCACATCAACTTTATCCATTAGGCATGTCGCGGCACACGTGTCTTCTTTAGAGAAGTCCACTACATACATGCCGTTCTCGACAAACCCAACAAAGGCTACTTTAAGAGAAGTCTCCCAAGTGACAATCACACTCTCTTTATTAAAGAAGGAGGTAAAACCACAATTTGCAAGTTGAAGAACGGACATCGAGTTATAGCCAAGGGACTCAACAAGGAGAACATTCTAATTTGATAAATCATTTGAGATAGCTACTTTGCCTCGTCCCAATACCTTAAGCTCGGACTTGTCACCAATTGTAACGCAATTGAGATGTGGTAGAGGCGGTTCAATATTACTTATTGCGTCATGGCTTCCGGTCATGTGTTGGGATGCACCACTATCCACTGTCCATCTATGTGATCCGGAAGCGTTTCCCTACAAGAGATCAATTTCTTGATTTAGGTACCCATCCTTCAATGGGTCCTCTTTTGTTAGTCACAAGGGTCTTAGGAACCCAAATAGTCCAATGATAATCATCACCATAAGAAGTACCAACGTATTTAGCATAAACATGTCCATCTCTAGATTTCATAAGAACATAAGATGGGTTATATTTTCCGGCAAAATCATTATGAGTGATGCTCCCCCTAGAGGTATCACCACCCATAATGGCGTTGGTCTCCTTTTCTTTGGGCACCTCACCCTCTTTCACAAATATAACATTTTTGGAGGGAGAGGTGGCACTCTTGGATTTCTTCTTTGACTTGGAAACAAAGCCAGGTCCCTCTTTTCCTTTCTTGGCACCTTGAGAGCTTATTGCATCATTGAGAATTCTTTCCTTCCCTACAATGTTAGTTGTAGTAGAAGAGGTAGGCACAATAACAATGTTATTTGATGAAGATGCAACATGCTTATTAGATTGTTGAGCTAGAAGCTTGATTCGAGACTTAGCAAGTTTGTCATGAATTTCTTTGAGAGATGCAAACTCCCCTTTTAGTTTGTCATGCTCCTCAACAAGTTTTTCATGGGCTATTCCTAGCTTTAACTCTTCCTCTTCAAATTCTTTAATTAAAACAAGAGATTTGGCATGTTCTTTCTTAAGCTTAGCAAGAGATTTCTCGTTATCTTTTCTAAGCTTTGATAGTTTCTCTTCAAGAGAGGCTCTCATGGATCTCTCCTTTTCAAGAGCCTTGATGAGTTCGTCATCATGATTATCATTGCTAACGCCATGGTTCTCTAAGGTCATGATGATCTCCTCCTTCTCATCGATGAGGGAGTTAGCCTCATCAAGTTGCCTTAGGAGAGCTTTTACCTTTTCTTTAGTTTCACCTTCAAGACTACACAACCAAGATCCTAGGTTCTTGGCCTCCTCATCATCAACAATGTTTTCTACACAATCCAATAATGAGGGAGAGCTAGTGATAATAGACTTGGACGTGGAAGATATTACCGCGGTGGCTTTTTCCATGAGACATGTAGGTCGGATCGATGCCTTCTCATTGGGAGATTCAAATAGAGAGACCGATGAAGAGGAAGTCGTAGCTATGGCGACGTGGGCGACACCTACGACTTCATCTTCTCCTTCATCTCCGGAGTAGTATGTTTCCAATGTTGGGCCCTCTTGAACATATAGAGCCCTTGGGACTCTTCTAGCGAGGTTCTTGTTTTGTGGAGCTTTGTTCTTGTCCTTGCGAACAAGCTTCCCTTCATTCTCTTCTCGTGGCTCAAAAGGACACTCTTTGACGAAGTGGTTCGCACTTCCACAATTGTAACATGTCCTTGGCCGCTCCCCTTTCTTCCTAAGGGTCTTGTTCCTTGAAGGTCTAGGGGCACCGGCCTTGTGAGCCTCCCATCTCTTCCAATACCCTTGCATCGCAAGAGCAATACATTTGTGGGCACCCTTGTATGTATCCTCATAGTCCTCATCATCATCATCATCATCCACTTCTTCTATCTTGGCCATGGCCTTAGACTTTAAGGCAAGGTTAGGAGACTTCCCATGGCCTCTTGAGCGAGCAAGAGCATCATCCGCGCTCTTGTGAGACAAAGATATGGCTATGAACTCACTAAGGACACCAATGGAGTTGAGTGAGTTGTAGTCGGATCTTGTTCGAATGCTAGTGGAGAGATTCTTCTCAAAAGGAGTTATGGCCTTGACAAATTTCCTCTTGATCCACTCATCGGAGATTTTCTCCTTTCCAAAGTCCCTTAATTGATTGCCAAGGGTGACCACTCTTCTATATAGATCCTCGGGACTTTCATCTTCATGCATGACAAAGTTCTCGGACTTGTCAAGAGCAACATCGTATTTGGATGATTGGATGCTTGCATTGCCTTGGAACAAGGAGTCAAGCTTATCCCAAGCTTCCTTGGCGGTCTTGATACCGCGAATGTGTTCAAGATGTTCTCTTGGGAGAGCCTTTTGGATAGTCACAAGAGCGGTCTTGTTGAGTTGAAATTCCACATCCTCTCTTGGAGTCAAGTTGTTCGGATCGTGAGGGTGAAATCCATATAGAATGCTTCTCCACAATGCGGTGCAAGATCCTGAAATGTGAGACTCCATATCGAACTTCCAAGAAGAAAACTCGTTAGTGTTAAGCATGGGAGGAACTCCAACATTAACCATGTGTGGCATAGTGGCAATAGGGTGGATAGAGTCGTAATTGGGAGGTGGTGGAACTTTAGATTGAGACCCCGAACCGTTAGCCGATTGAGACTTGGAGCCCTCGGAGCTCCCACCACTCTTAGCCTTTTTATCTTCTTTTTCTTTGGCTTTCGCCTTAGCTAAAGCGATGTTAGCTTCCATCTCGTCGATATCCGGAATGGATTCTTCGTCCAAGCTAACATCGTTGGTGGTGAGGGGTGGTTCCGTGGACTCCTTGGTTTTCCCCATCAGTGCCTCCATCATTTTCTTTATGCTAGACACCTCCGAGCTAACACTAGAGCTAACCTTAGATAGTTCGGTTTGGAGAACTCCAACCGTATCTTGTAGGTTAGATATAGTGTCGGCCATTTTGGAGATTTCCGCACTAGAACTTCCGGGGGCATTTTCATCGACCATTGTACTCTTGGGCGGTTAAGCCCTTAGTAAGAGCCGAGGCTCTGATACCAATTGAAAGTGCACTATGGTCAACTAGAGGGGGGGTGAATAGGTTGACTACCAATTTTTCTTTTCTTTTCCTTTTAGTGGGGCTTAGCAAGATAAAGTAAGGTTCTCTAGATGTGCAACTAGGTGAGCAACCTATGTGGACAAAACGATAAGTGCAACGGAAGTAAAGCGTAAGGTAGTAAAGCAAACAAAAAGTGTAAACAAGGAGACAAGGATATGATTCACCGTAGTTCCTTCTCAAAGAGAAGTACGTCTACGTTGGAGAGGTGGGGAGCCACCTAGGCGCTCCTCAATAGCACGGTTGTGCACACCTTGTTCTCCTTGAGCTTCTCGGGTGAGGGAGATGCTCGTTTCCACTATGAGGTCGACTTGAAGGCGTTGACCAAACCTTTACAAGGACTTGAGGTCACTCCACAAGATGGATGGAGGCTCTCAAGCAATCTGTAGCTTCTTGCAACAGGGTGGAAACTACAAGCACGAGATCTACTAAGGTTTCTAGGCCTCAAGTAGGATTCTAGATCTACTAGGTTGTGGTGGATGGATTTGAGATTCCTTTGGCGGAAGTGTGGATCTAGGTCTCCTCTAGCTCTCCACCAAGTTTGGGAGTGTTTGGGTGGACGGAGTGGGAGATCTAGGTGGTTGAAGCTTTCATTAATGGTTAGGAGAGAGAATGGGAAAAGCTTGGCATTTAAGAGGTAGGGGAAGGGGTATTTATACCCCTTGCATTTAAGTGACCGTTTGCAGTCCAGGGGCACCGGAGGCTCCGGTGGTCTTCAGGCCACTTCACAGCTGCGCAGCGCACCAGCTCACATGTGCTGGAATACTGGGCGGAGGGTCCGGTGGGTTCTGCGGAGGTTCCGCCCACCGGAGGCTCACCGGAGGCTCCGGTGGAACCTCCGCTCTGCTCAAACAGAAAGGCAGTTTGGCGGAGCCTCCACCGGACCCCCCACCGGAGGCCATTTACACTAGGTAAAGGGAGGGCACCGGATGTCCACCGGAGGCTCCGGTGGTACCTCCGCTCTTCTCAAACAGAAGGGCATTTAAGCGGAGCTTCCACCGGAGGCGCACCGGATCCCTTTTTGCGTGCAGCACATGTGTTGGAGGATGGCGGAGCCTCCGGTGGAATTGGCGGAGGTTCCGCCCACCGGAGCTCCACCGGAACTTCCGCTCCTGGGTCCGCTCGTTTGCTCCAGAGAGGGGTTTTGGCGGAGCCCCCACCGGACCCCCACCGGAGCCTGGGCGGAGCCTCCGGTGGATTCACCGGAGCCTCCGCTCCTGCACATTGCACTTTCCTGGATTCCTTTCTCCTTGCACTTTTCATATAAAATGATCACTTGCCCCATAGAATAAGTGAACCTGTTTAAACCTGGGCATTTCCATCTATTGAACACACATTAGATCAAATAGTTGTGTTGTCATATAATTACCAAAACGGACGATGATCTTTCAGCATCCCCAAGCTTTGACCTTGCACTCCTCTTCATCACATTATATCACCCTCTTCTCTCGACCCTTGAAAATTTCCTTCACACCACACTCAAAGAGTAATTCGCATTAGAGGGTTAGTGCAAAAATAAATAAAATCATGGGTTATGCATGGGCACAAGTTCTATTGATTCTTTTAAACATTATCTACAGCCACTGATGTTTCATGAAGCAAATAAATCCACTTGACATCGTAAAAGAGCAAATGCAAGAAAAATGGCAGAATCTGCCAAAACCAGAACAGTATATAAAAACAAAAAAATTCGGGGCACTTACATTGCTCAGATCGAAAAACTTAAAGAACAAAAAAGATTAGGAATTAGCTGATAAATAAGCACAAACAATTTCAGGTCATTCTGATCTTTATAGATTATATACGATTTTTTACGGTGGACGGCAGAATTATGTTTCCTGCGCAGAAATCCAAAACCAACTCCAACTTTCACTAGAAACTTTACTTGGCACAACTAAAACATGAGAATAAAGATACAAAGGAGTTTCTACATAAATATACAACCCCTTGACTCAAATAAAACAGAGAAAAACTAAGCAACAATAAAACCATGGGCTATCTCCCAAGAAGTGCTTTTCTTTAACGCCTTTTAGCTAGGCCCAGAAAAGTGGAATCAAGTAGATGCTCACATAAGAAATATGAATTGAAGCAAAAGAGAACATCCATAAGAAAATGTAAAACAAATTTAAGTCTAACCCACTTCCTATGAAAAAAAATCTTGTAAAGAAACAAGTCATGAAAGCACAAAGCAGCAAGCATAGGAAAGCAAAACAAGTGCATCTTCAAAATTTTCATCATAAAGAGGGGAACTTGATATTGTTGAGATGCATAAAATTATGTTTCCCTCTCTCATAATAACTTTTAGTAGCATCATGAATGAAATTAACAATATAATTATCACAAGAAACATTCTTATCATGAGCCACATGCATAAAAGAATTAATACTCTCCACATAAGCCTAGTCATTCTTATTAATAGAAGTGGGAGCAAATTCAACAAAATAGCTATCATTATAATTCTCATAACCATAATCATAAAAAATAGGAGGCATATTTTAATCATAATTAACTTTCTCCTCAATAGTAGGTGGACTGAAAATAACATATTCATCATTGTAATCATCATATATTGGAGGCAAAGTATCATCAAAGAAAATTTCCTCCTCAAAACTTGGGGGACTAAAAATATAATATTCATCAAAACCAGCTTCCCCAAGCTTAGACTTTTCCATAGATTTAGCAATAATGGTGTTCAAAGAATTCATACTAATAACATTTCTACTAGCATGCAAATAAAGTTCCATAGGTTTTTTAATTTTCTCTTCAAACACTTCATGTCCTAACTCGAGATAAAGATTACAAAGCTCTCTCATATTTTTGTTGTTTTCCATTAATCCTAACTAGTAAAAATAAAAACAAGGAACAACTAAAAATAAGTTTAAGTAGTGAAAATAAAAACAAGAAACAAAAAGATATAATTGTAGAATCTAAAGGAAATAACTTTGAACACTCATAGAGGATGTGAGTACCTTTTACCTTACCTCCCCGGCAACGGCGCCAGAAAAGAGCTTGATGTCTATGCATGCTTCTATTATTGTAGAAAGTGTTGGGCCTCCAAGTGCAGAGGTTTGTAGAACAAAAGACGTTTCCCTTAAGTGGAATACCCAAGGTTTATCGAACTGAAGGAGGAAGAGGTCAAAGATATCCCTCTCAAGCAACCCTGCAATTACGATACAAGAAGTCTCTTCTGTCCCCAACACACCTAATACAATTGTCAGTTGTATACGTGCACTAGTTCGGCGAAGAGAGAGTAAAATACAAGTAATATGGATGATTGTAAGTAATAATAACAATCTGAAATAAAAATGGAAGCAAGCAAACATGTAGCAGAATTGATTGTAAATGGTGTTTATATGCTTAGAAACAAGTCCTAGGGATCCTAATTTCACTAGTGGACACTCTCAACAATGATAACACAATTGAATGCATAAATATCTCTCTTCACTATGCTACTCCGAACCACTCTCCGGTCGGATAACAAACGCCAATTCATTGCATAGGGCTACAAAGCATACCTTAAAGTTGCATTCCCATGTCTAGTTAACCCCACACTGTCAACTTGAGTGCACAAACACCACGATTTCATAGGGTCACCCAACACAAGATATAAATATCATGCTAAACCACATGGTGCACACACTATCATCTTTACACCGTTATCAAAGTCTCTACGGAGATCTCATAACAAAACCACTTGAGTAGCATAACAGATGAAGAGTAACATCTACTTATTCAACTAGATTACAAAGCTCGCAATCACATAAAGATCACACCATGGGAGAGAGAGATAAAACACATAGCTACCGGTAGAGCCCTCATCCCCGGGGAGAACTACTTACTCCTCTTCATAGGAGACAGCAACAACGATGAAGATGGCGGTGGAGTCGATGGAGATGGCGGTGGAGTCGATGGAGATGGAGATGTCTCCAGGGGCACTTCCCCATTCCGGCAGGGTGCCAGATTAGAAATTTATGTCCCCTGAAACTTGTCGGCGGCGGCGGCGGTGGAGCTACGGAACATTTCGTGGAAGGGGGCCGATCTCTTTAGGGTGTATGCATCGGGGGGGGCATAAATAGGAGAAAGGGCGATGGCGGTGGGCTCCCGAGGGGCCCACACCACCTGTCGGCGTGTCCAGGGACCCACCCATGCAGAGGCATGGTGTGGGGGCTCCAGGACCCCCCCCCCCCTCCGGGTCTCTTCGAGACTCCATGGAACCTTCGGGAATTCTAAGACTTCCGGGCTTCAAATTTTCCAATTCCGAGAATATTTCCAGAACAACTTTTCTGAAACTAAAAACAACAGAAAACGGGAACTAGCTCTGTGGCTCTTGTCAATAGGTTAGTCCTGGGAAATCGATAAAAATGACATAAAATGTAAGGAAAACATGTATCATATGGCATGAAAACAACATGGAAATCATAAATTAAGGATATGTTTATGACGTATCAGTATATCGACATCACACTCATCTCTATATCATGTTTCCGTCGGTTCTTTGTATATCCATGTTTTTGTTTGTTTTCGTTTTCTTTCGTTTCTTTTTTATGTTTTTGTTGTTTTGTTCCTTCTTTCCAAAACAAAAAAATACCAGAAATATTTCTGTTGTTTCACTTTATTTGCTTCTTTAGTTTCTTTGGTTGGTTCGCTTTGCCTTCTCGTTTCGGTTTAATATTCAAAAATCCAAAAATATTTTTCTTTTTTTGTCTGTTTCCTTCTGTTCTTGTTTTAATTTGAAAACTGTTGGGGGAATAGGTAATGGGGAACCTTACCTACCGCCCATGTAAACCGAAAAACATTCCGGTCCTTGCAAATGTTACCATCCGGTTTACAGACGACAAAGTCAGCAGAAATGAGAAGACATGGATCACCGTAAGCATGATCCGGATTGCTGAGGGGCCGACCTAGGTGCCGGGGTTCGGAGGCCCAAAAGTCAAGGAGCGGCCCAAGGCCGGATTGAGCACAAGGGCCTTGAGGATAAACCGGACGAAGCTTCTAGGAGCCGGATTGATCTAGGACTCCGACCACGGGAGTAACCCGGATACCTCTGTAACCCGGAGGTTTCGTCCACTATATAAGGGGAGACCCTGGGACGTAGAAGGACAAGTTCTAAGTCAATAGCAAGGTAACTCGAGACATCGAGAGCCGGAATCGCCTTTGTAATCGAGACCTTGTTTCCTGATAGTAAGAAGGCAGGAGTAGGTTTTACCCTCAATCAAGGGGCTGAACCTGGGTAAACTCACGTCTCTCATTTCCGCCTTAACCCTTTCGAAGTTTCGCTGAGTAGCAATGGCCTCGCAATCTAGTTCTCGCATGAGGACACTTTTCGTGACAACACCACGACAGTTGGCGCCCACAGTGGGGCCTGCTCGCGGAAGCGTCGTCTTTTCGGAAGGAGCCTTACCTGGGATCGGGAAGCTCGCGATAGGCCGGCTCAGGAGGAGCCGGCGTGGAAACTACTACAACCGTGACACGTGGGGTCCAGAGTTCGCATCGGTGTAGTCAGGATTTCGAGTCCCTTTCTTTGGCATCCACGTTTTTGTTGGCTTCGTAGGAGGAACGGGCCCAGACCTAGACCAGCAGTCAAACTCAGTCTCGGAGGAACCTACGATGATATACTCTGATGCTGAATCCTCAGTTGGAAACAATGATGACCATGACAAAACAGGATCCATCCACTAGCTCTTTGAAGACAGGTTGGTAGGAGATCTTGAGCCAGATCTGCAGATTCTAACGGAAACAACTCATCATGCAACTGTTTACATGGCCGGACCAGCACGGCATGCGTAGCCCAGGTATGACGCTAGTGGTAATTTAATTACAGACACTGTTTCAACTTCGAATCCAGTTCTAGGGGGGCCATGAGGCCCAAGAACAGCACCAACAGACCAACGGTAGTCCCAGTCGGACCAACAAAACCGCATTTAACAGAGACAGTGATTGACTTAACAGCGCCCGCGTCATATAACCCAAGACTCGAGCTGATAGCCGCGATGGATTCACTGAACGAAGTCTTGGCTACTCCGATTACCCCAGAGAACTTGGTGTAGCGTAACGCAGAGATTGAGAGGCTTTGAGAGGAAATACGTCGTGCCCGTCGGGAGATCGAGAAGGATGTAACATGTATGAACATAGCTCAGTCAGAATTCTTGGAGGAAGCAACACGTCTGGAAAGAGAGTGGATTCATCTAAACTTCAGACAGACGGATCTAGCTTCAATACAGAACAGGCGTTATCATACCCGGTTGAACAATGAATTCGGCGCAGGATTGGGACCTACCAACCTTCAGAACCTGTTCGCATCCCCTGTTGGGACCCCTAAGCCACCTAACCCTGCTCTTCCGGTTCACCCTATGAACCCGCCGGTCGCTCCCGTTCCAGTTCATCCGGCGCGTTTTCAGCCACCTATCTAGCTGCATGGTAACCCGAATCCTGCTCCATTCCCGGAACAACCCCTATAGGAAAGGTTCCATACACCACCAGGTCATTTCAACAATCCAATGGATAACATTTGGGCAGCAACAAATAGTCTGGCACGGATTCCAGTCAACCCCAATGATCCTATTGGAATTGAAGCTCGGAGGGCTGTCGAGATGTTGCAAACAGCAGTGGTTCAACAGATGAATTGCAGTAACCAGGACAGGATACACTCAACTCCCTACAATAGCTGGAATTCCTTGCCAAGTAGTCACCATGGAAATTCACCGGTTCCGGCCCGCTATAGCAACGCAAACCGGCATCAATGCGCCTGGAGTTGTAAATACAGGCCACAGAGTTGCGGAACCAGAAAACAGAAATCTGGGTCATGTTCAACCCCTAGTGCAGAATGCAGTCTCAAACCCCGCCCTGGCTGGGTCCCGCAGGATTGGCATTCAGTGTCTTGGTCCGGCAATCAGGAACGAGAGGATATCGGCTAATTTTAAAGGACCTCGCAGAGTTGTAAACTATACGCCAAACATGGAGCCTGCAGATTGGATAGAAGGATATGAGATGGCCATGGAGATATTGGAAGTAAGTGACGCGGTATGCGCGCAGTACTTAAGCGTGATGTTGGAAGGACCTGCGAAGTCCTGGTTAAAGAACCTGCCCGCAAATTCAATTAATAGCTGGCAAGAGTTGAAGGACCAGTTTATCAAAAAAATTCAGGGAACATGTAAACGACCGACGACTATTACAGACCTGGAAAATTGTGTTCAGAAGGAAGGGGAGTCTACCCCGCACTGGTCTCAGCGTATCACAGAAATTATACATTCATCTGTCGGACTCACCACTCAGCAGGCAGTCATAGCATTGGAAAGAAATTGCAGATTTGACCCGTTGAAGCATAAGCTGGGACGCATCAAGAGATACGTGAGTGATATGAGCGAGTTGATGGATGCCATGACCAAGTATGCGGAGTCTGACAAAACAAAGGACGCGGACTCGGATGATGAGAAGTCTGCAAAGGGAAAGAAAGCTGGGACCAAGGGTAGCCAGAACCTGAACCAGAGCAACAGCAACCCTCAGAACCAGAATAATAACAAGCGCAAAAACGGAGAAGGAACCTCGGATCTAGTGGCAAATACGAATACAGGTTACAGAAACCAGCGCCAGGGTAACAATTTCAGAGGAAATCAAAATTTTCGACCAAACAGCTTTGCACAGGCTCAGCAGGCTCTGAAAGGACCGTGTCCTCGACAGAGCAAAACGGAAAATTAGCAAATCATTCTTGGGAAAACTGTTTCATCATGCAGCGTTTCAGACCTAGTGGAAGTAACAACTATGTACCATGAAATTATGGAGGTGGAAACCCAGGAAATATGGGAGGTGGACATCAAAGAATTGGCAATTCTGGACATGGAAATCATAATCCGAGTCACCATGGTCAGGGTAATCAGGGAACTAACCCGGGTGGTAGCCACCAAGGAGGAAATTCTGGTTTTCAAACAAATCCAAAGCAGCTATGCTCGGGTCAGTATCATGTATTCACTACCAGTTCATGCAGGAGAGAACGAAAGGTACAGAAACGCGTTGTCAACGCAGAAGCTCCTGCTGTTCCTAGGTGGCTCAATTTGTCAGAACAACCGACAACCTGGATTCGAGCAGATCATCCTCCACGAGTTTATAATCCAGGAGGAGTGGCTCTGGTTGTGGCTCCACGGGTTGGAAGATACAAGTTAGACAAAGTGTTGATGGATGGAGGAAGCAGTATAAACATCCTTTACTATGATACGTTCAAGAGGATGAACTTGCAAGAGAAACAACTTCAGCCATCATCAATTGTGTTTCACAGGATTGTACCTGGTAAGTCTGCGCAACCTATCAGAAAAATATACCTTGAAGTTTCTTTTGGAGTATTTGAAAATTACAGGACAGAGATGTTAGCATTTGAAGTGGTCAAGTTCAAAATTTCGTATCATGCTCTGTTCGGACGGCAAGCTTATGCCAAGTTTATGGCCAGACCCTGCTACGTTTACCTTAAGCTAAAGATGCTATATCCCATGGAAATATTACTGCCAACAGTGACAGAGACATAGCTTTGGAGTGTGAGGAAAGTGATGCAACATATGCAGAGACCGCTTGTGCGGAAGAAGAGTTGAAATTGTATAAACTGCAAGTTGATCCAGAAGACATGACCTCGCTCAAAAAACCATCAGCTGAGTCCAAGTTAAAATTTAAGTCTGTTCAAGACACCAAGCTTGTGGACTTTACCCCTGGTGACTCATCTAAGCAGTTCAGCGTGCGGACTCACATGACAGAAAAATAGGAAAGCGTGCTCATCAAGTTCCTCCGTGAGAATTGGGACATCCTTGCATGGAAACCGTCCGACATGCCAGGTGTCCCAAGGGAACTTGCTGAGCACAGTTTAAGTGTGGATCCTAACCTAAAAACTATTCATCAGTTCCTCCGTCGTTTCAATGATGAGAGAAGGAAAGCGATTGGAGAAGAGATAGCCAGGTTACTCGCAGAGGGTTCATAGTAGAAGTATTACACCCAAAGTGGTTAGCCAATCCAGTTCTTGTCCTCAAGAAGAATGGAACATGGAGAATGTGCATAGATTACATAGATTTGAACAAAGCATGTCCTAAAGACCCGTTCGCTTTACCCCGTATCGATCAGATTATAGACTCTACGGCTGGTTGCGAATTGCTATGTTTCCTGGACGCATACTCAGGTTATCATCAAATCAAAATGAAGGAAGAGGATCAAGAGAAGACCTCATTCATTACACCCTTTGGAGCATTCTGTTATACGTTAATGCCCTTAGGATTGAAAAATGCAGGGGAAACTTATCAAAGGTGTATCCATAATTGCTTGGAAAGTCAGATTGGGCGAAACGTGCACGCTTATGTGGATGACATAGTATTCAAATCCCAAAAGAGTGACACTTTGATCTCAGACCTAGAAGAGACAATTGCCAGTTTACGCAAATACCAGATGAAGCTCAATCCAACAAAATGTGTCTTTGGAGTACCAGCTGGGAAGCCACTAGGTTTCATTATTTGAGAGAGAGGCATTGAAGCAAACCCGGAAAAAATTCAGGCCATACATAACCTGAAAAATCCTGTTTGCCTGAAGGACGTTCAAAAGCTGACAGGTTATGTTGCTACCTTGAGCCGGTTTATAAGCAGACTGGACGAAAAGGCTATACCTTTATACCGACTCTTGAAGAAAACTGACACCTTTGTGTGGAATCAAGAAGCTGATGAGGCATTGGAGGCCCTGAAAAAACAACTTTCCAACTCACCTATATTGGTTGCGCCTGAGAAGAAAGAGCCCATGTTACTATATATAGCAGCAAATAACAGGGTGGTCAGTGCGGTGGTGGTTGTGGAACGTAAACTGGAAGGACAAGAAGGTCTTGTCCAGCGGCCGGTTTACTATGTAAGCGAGGTCCTGACAGAGTCTAAACAGCATTACCCACATTGGCAGAAGCTGGTTTTTGGGGTGTTCATGGCTAGTCGTAAGCTGAAACACTATTTTCAAGAACATCCTATTAGTGTGGTTAGTTCAGCACCTTTGTCCGATATTATTCAGAACAGAGAAGCGACAGGGAGAGTTGCAAAGTGGGCTATTGAGATGGGGCCATATCATATCAAATATGAGCCAAGGACTGCAGTAAAGTCCCAAGCCCTGATCGAGTTCATAAACTGGACACAATTACAGGTTCCACCGGATAAACCAGATAGTATCGCTGGACTATGCATTTCGATGGGTCTCGACAACTGGAAGGTTCAGGAGCTGGTGTGGTGCTAACGTCCCCAAGAGGAGATAAGTTTCGCTATGTCTTACAAATTTCATTCAAATGCACTAATAATGCAGCAGAGTATGAAGCTTTGCTTCATGGGCTTCAAGTTGCAAAAGAGATGAGCATAATCCGGATTCGATGTTTGGGTGATTCCGATCTTGTTTCTCAACAAGTCACGGGAACCTGGGACTCTAAAGACCCAGTTATGGCAGCATATAGACGGGCGGTTACCCAGCTGGCTAGACATTTCCAAGGATATCAAGTTTATCATATTGACCGACGTCTCAATGAAGCAGCTGACGCATTGGCTCGTCTAAGTTACCAGAAAAAACAAGATCCACCAAATGTTTTTCTGAATGAAATCCATAGCCGTCAGTTAAAGTTCCAACATAGGAAGACCTGGCAAATCCAGATCCAGAGTCAGAATTGGTAGCCGCCCTGCATACAATCCCAGAGTGGACTGAACCATACCTGGCATACCTTATGAGAGGTGAACTCCCGCATAATGAGGTTATCGCTCGTCGGGTTATAAGAAGGTCCAAGTCATATACAATTATCAATGGTGAGTTACATAAGCGAAGTGCGGCTGGAATCTTTCAGAGATGTGTCTCTCCGGAAGAAGGGTGTCAAATTTTAAGAGAAATCCACTCAGGAGATTGCGGCCACCATGCAAGTTCCAGATCTTTGGTCAATAAGGCTTTCAGACATGGATTTTTCTGGTTAACTGCAAATGCTGATGTAGAACATATAGTAAGAACGTGCGAAGGATGTCAAAGATATGCAAGGCAGGATCACGTGCCACCTCAGGATTTACGCATGATTCCCATAACTTGTCCTTTCGCAGTCTGGGGGCTTGACATGGTAGGACCTTTCAAAAGGTCAGCTGATAAAAAGACTCATCTATTGGTGGCAGTTGACAAGTTTACAAAGTGGGTAGAAGCAGAACCAATCAGTAAATGCAACGCGGTTACAGCAGTCAAGTTCCTAAAAAAGCTGATTTTCAGATTTGGTTACCCACATAGCATTATAACAAATAATGGGACAAATTTGTTAGAATAAGCAATGCAGAAGTTCTGTGAACAGAACCATATACGACCTTGCTTCGGTGGCACATCTACAGTCTAACGGGCGAGCAGAGTGGGCTAACCAGGAATTACTTGAAGGTATCAAACCTAGGCTCCAGGTTCCATTAGAAAAAACTGTTGGATGTTGGGTCAAAGAGCTGCCTGCTGTTTTATGGAGCCTAAGAACTACCCCCAAACAGATCAACATGTTACACACCATTTTTTCTGGTTTATGGAGCTGAGGCGTTTTTGCCAAGTGATATCCGTCATGATTCACCACGAGTGACTGCTTATGTGGAAACCCAGAATGAGATAGTTCGTCAAGACTTGCTCGTTGCTTTAGAAGAAGCACGTGACCTCGCAGCATCTAGGTCAGCCATATATCGGCAGGACTTGCGTCGCTATCATAGCCGCAGGGTTAAGACTCGAAGTTTTCAGGAAGGGGACTTGGTGTTACGCCTGATCCAGAAAAAGGACGGGATGCACAAGCTAAGTCCTCCATGGGAAGGACCGTTTGTAGTAAGTAAGAAACTACATAACGGGTCGTACTACCTCATTGATATGCGTGATGCTAATAAATCACGAACATCTGAGGAAGAAACTGGAAGACCATGGAACATAGCCCAGTTGAGGCCATATTATACATAGGATCATTGTAATCACTATGTTATATTGGCAATAAAAAGCAGACTTGACAAAATCTGAGTTATTGAGATTTGTTTCATGAAATTATCATTGTGGCCGAAAGTCAAACTTTTTCATATATGATTACTTGGGGCTGATGCTAGAGCATAGTCCATATCTCAAGAATCTGGCATACGCCAAAATATATTGGTTATACTTGCCTGCCAGTCAGTGGTTACATGCAATTTTATGACCTAGATGTTTAAACCTCGTTGATTAAATCATGTTATAACCCGGCAAAACCGGGTTACTATGACCCTGAATTCACCAGAGTTGTACACACTATAATATATCATGCGAAAAACCGGCTGAGCTAGAAAGCAAAGAAAAACCAAGTTAAAGAAAACTTCACATGCAAATAAAAGATGTTGCAAAAGTATGTAACCCGGAAATATTTTGCATAACCTTGCAGAGAAACCGAGTTATTACAGACCAAAGTGTAACATAACTGCACACACGCACTTTCAAAAAATAGAGCTATAAATATAAGAGTTTATCTAGCCTATTACAAACCCATCCGGGTTAAATTATTATTTTCGCATGAACCAAATGTTTATTCTGCAGCAGATTTTCCTTTCTGCTGTGTGGCATCTAACCCGGCGCCAGAATCCGGGTCTTGAGTCGCCGGGTCTTGAGTCTTCTGGTGATCTTCAGGACTCACTTGGTCATTCTCTGTTTCCCCATCATCATCAGCTGAGACGTACTTACACTCCAGCTGAGCCAAAGCATCATTGGTGTTTGCCGGTTTATATAAAGGACGAGGGGGAGCAGAAACCGACGGAGTTATGGATTGAGGCGCACCAGATGAAGACACTACATAAAGCCAGCTCTTCTGTGGGACTTGGCGGACAACAGATACAACCTGAGCCGAGAAAGGCATCTTGCGCTCACCCAGGGAAACATAACCCGGACATAGTTCCTTCATCTTAACCTTCTCGGCAATGGTCCAAGCCTGAAACCGGCACTCCTTCTCAATCTTGGCAAAGTATTTCCTATCGTACTTGGACATGTCCGCCTTATACTCTGGGAATCCCTTCACAAGAAGATCCAGATTCAGCTCTGGGTGATAAGCTTTGGCTAGTGACATAACCTTGATGGCTCCACGACGGCAGGAGGAGAGTTTGTGCTCCTCTATCCATTGTGGAACTTGGGTTAGTTCAACAAGCATCTCATGGAGCCTCCTTGGGGGGTTATCCCAGCTCCTGACAGCCTTAATGCATTCTCCACCTCCAACATAGAGTTGTCGGATCAAGGTGAAGAGAGCTTTCAATTTCATGTCAGGGAGTTGGAGGTTATTGCCATGCATTCTGCCTGCAAGTTACAAGAACATGTTTATCATAAATAGGATAATTATAACAAGGAAAAGGAACTAATGAACCAGAAAAACAATACATTAGTGAGGTACGGGAGGAGCAAACTTACCAAACACACTGCAGGTTATCTCTGCTAGCAGGTCGTTAAACTTGGTAAAGTTGCTTCGGGTTTCCTCCAACTCCTTTTCAGCACTTTCCGCTCTTGTAATAAGAGCCTCCTCCCGGTTCTCAAAATCCTGTTGAAGAACATACCAAGTTTTGGCTGCTTCAGTAACCTGGTCCTCTAGTTCTTTCTGCCGGGTCCTGGCCTCCTCGGTCTTCTTAGCCTCTTGTGCTAGCAGGCTCTTCAAATTGGACACTTCCTTTTGCGAGGAAGATTCAAGACTCTACAAAATTATTGGTTGCATCAAAATAAGTTATCATCATGTTCCAGTTGAGGAAAATGCGGCTTATAAAACTATAACCCGAAAAATTACGAGCTTACAAGATCAACAACTCTTTCCAAATTTTAAGTCCCGAGTAGCCGCAGGCTGTCAAACCCGGCACTTGGGGGCTACACTATTTCAGATTTAAATAGTGTGTCATAAGTTATGGTTAAGTCCCAAGTAGTCGTAGGCTGGCAAACCCGGCACTTGGGGGCTACACTATTTCAGATCAAATTTCTATGATTAGCTATGAAAGAAGAACAAGTCCCGGTTCACAAATTTAAAAACTGGTGCTTGGGGGCTACAACCGTTCAGCTCAAAACATTCAATGATGAATCTTCAAGTTCATATTGCAAAATATAAACTAGAAGATTGAGGGCTACAGGTTATGTGTGTTAAGGTTACCTCATATTTTTTCTTCAGGAATTCTATTATCCCATCTACACGACGCATGTTCTCAGACAATTACAGAACCAATGTATCAAAGTCCTGGCCTTCAATGTTCAGGGTTGGGGGAGTTGTCTTCTCTTCTGTTTTTGCTTTCAACTCCTTTGTGACTTTGGAAAGCACAATGGAGGTTCCAATAGCTTGTGCAGCTTGGGAGCCGGTTATGACCACATCTGGGTAAGAAACGACCATATCTTCAGCAAGAGGATCATTAGACGGTGCGTTATCAACCGGGTTCACCTCTTCGGTATCTTCAACCATAGCTTCAACATGACCCGGCGATCGGGCAGCCGGTTCATCTTCTTCTTCTCCAAAAACCCTCTCCTCGAGGTTCGCAGCAGGAGCGGCAGAGGAGATTGGGTTAACTTTCAGCACAGCTTGGGCTCTGTGATGAAGAGAGAATCATAAGCTGGATTGAATGACTAAACATTAGTAGTGATGAACAAAAGGTAGAAAAGTTAGCTTACCCGGAGTTAATGGAAAACTCACTAGCCCCGCTGAAATGGGATGAGTCGGAGTTTGGAGAATCTGAATGAAAAGGACGACTTAGCTCAGGCCTCATTTTTTCGGCCAAGGGATGTGAAGTGATGACCCACAAGTATAGGGGATCGTAACAGTCTTTGAGGGAAGTAAAACCCAAATTTATTGATTCGACACAAGGGGAGCCAAAGAATATTTGTGAGCCTTAAGAAGTGAGTTGTCCATTCACCTGCACCTGAAAGTACTTTTGTTTGAAGTGGTTTATCAGTAGTAACGGTTTTATAGTAGCAGCAGTAGTGAAATAATAGCAGCAGTAGAATGAAAACAGCAGCAGTGTTTGAAGTAAACATCGGAATTAAATACTGTAGGCATAGGATGGATGAACGGGCGTTGCATGGATAAGATAGTTCAAATAATGATCAAGTCATGGGCATTGCAGATAAATATGATAAAGCATCCAAGCACTAAGTAATCATAGGTATGTGTTCCGTAAATAGTCATATGTGCTCGCAATGAGAACTTGCACAACATCTTTTGTCCTACCAGCCCGTTTTCAGCGGGGCCTCAAGGGAACTACTGGTAGTTAAGGTGTTCCTTTTAATAGAACACCGGAGCAAAGCATTAACACTCCGTGAACACATGTGATCCTCACATCACAGCCATCCCCTCCGGTTGTCCCAATTTCTGTGGGGCCTCGAGTTCTGGACAACAATGTGTGTAAACAACTTACAGGTATGATCAAGAAACAATAATTATCATCGTGATTCAATAACATGTTAAGATCTGAGATCATGGCACTCGGGCCCAAAGTGGCAAGCATTACGCATAACAAGTTGCAACAATGTCAATAGCACTAATAGAGGATACTAGGCACTATGCCCTAACAATCATGGCATTATTACATGAACGATCTCATCCAATCCCTACCATCCGCTTCAGCCTACAGCAGGGAATTACTCACACATGGATGGGGGAAACATGGATGGTTGATGGAGAGGCGTTGGTGATGACGATGGTGATGATCTCCTCCACTTCCCGTCCTGGCAGGCTGCCAGGACAGGAACTTTTGATCCCCGAATCGAGGTTCGGGATGGCGGCGGCGCTCTGTTCTGTTTCTGTGGAATATGACGAACCCCCTCGGGTTTTAGGGTTGGAGGCTACTTGTAGACGAAAGGGGAGTCCGACGGGGGCTCTAGGTGGCCCACACCCTATGCTGGTGCGGCCAAGGGGGGCGCGCCAGGGGGGTGTGGCCACCCTATGGCTCTTCTCCTGGCCCCCTTCTGGCTCCCGGGGTCTTCCGGAGTGAAAACACCAATGGGGTCGTTTTGGGGAAATTTCCCGAAAGTTGATTTTTCTGCACAAAAACAAGACACCAAAGTATTTCTGCTAAAAACAGCGTCAGTCCGTGTTAGTTGTATTCAAAACACACGAGTTTAGAGGAAAACAATAAGAAAAGTGTTGGGAAAAGGAGATACGTTTTCGACGTATCAACTCCCCCCAAGCTTAGCTTATTGCTTGTCCTCAAGCAATTCAGTGACAACTGAGTGCAATAAAAGACTTCTACGAACACATTTGTTTCATATGATGTAAACATACTCACTATATGATCAAATACTTAATTATGCTCATGATAAGATACATGCAAGATATTGTCACTTAATAGCTATGCAAACCATGAAGAGATAACAACATATTAATAATAAACAACATGAAGCATAACTATTTGCAAGATTGAAGTATTCATAATAGGGTCTTATAAAGTGGTATCTCGCTTGCCCTTAAATGTGGGACAAAACATAAATGCCAAGGCACCTCTGAAGTTCAAGGGAAGACTAGAAGTAAAGATATCAAAGATACAAGTATCAAAATTATACCACAATCAACCGTACTTTGGGACAAACACATCACACTAAGAATGACCATTGTGCTCTCAAGAAAGTGCTCAAATAATATGATGGAGACTCAACATAAAAGTAAAAAAGAAAGGCCCTTCGCAAAGGGAAGCATGGATCACTCATGTGCTAGAGATTTTTATTTTATTAAACAGAGGTATTGAAAACATTTTGAGAGAGGTGTATGCTTATGTCAACGAATGGTAAACAGACAATATAGTACGTCGCAAGCCAACTAAATTCACAAGAGCAGCTCCAGTGTGAAAGACGCATCTGGGTAGAAGGTCATCCCTCTTTCTCTTCTGTTTACACAATTATGCTTTGACTGATAAATCAGGGGAAAAAAGAGTGAAGAGAATTTGTGTGTATTAATTTGGGGTTGGGCACTCCGCAGCCAGCTCTTCTATCATTTGGATAAGCGGATGAAGCCACTAGTCTAGGGTGTGAAATCCAATCAACAAGTGAGATAAAGATTCTCTATTTGCGTCTTCATGAGCTAAAACAGGGGCACAAAACAGGAATAATTTTTAGCAGGTTTTAAAGGTAGCACATGAGCAATTTACTTGGAGTGGCGGTTAAATACCACATATAGGTAGGTATGGTGGACACATTTGGCAAACTTTGTTTTTTTGGGAGTTGGATGCACGAGTAGAGCTCATACTCAGTACAGGTGAAGGCTAGCAAATAGACAGGGGGCGACAATCAAGAGAGAAACAACTATCATAATCATGTTTGCGACAAAGTAAAATTAACTGAGGCATAAAATTGATACTAGAACTCTGAGGCAAAATAAATCATTGATGCTTATTGACTTTTTGTTTTCAGTCTTAGCATGTGTGAGCATGTGCCAAGTCGATTCAAATGAAACAGTCAGAGGAGGCTACCACAATATCATGTCCTTCTACGAATAGATCAACGCAAACAAATATTTATATGACATGTCATTTACCATTAATAAATTGGAACATTAAGCGTCCATTAAGTCACATATATCTTATACGAACAAACTAAGCATGCTCACATAAATGGATATATATATACAAAAATGAAAGCAAATAGAGTTCATACCAGCCTCTCACCACAACTTGAATTGTCGTATATCATCATTATTGCTCTTCACTTGTGGCTCAAATAATATATAATGAAAACCAAGATCCAATGGAGTCACGGACAAATGTTGAACTCTGCAACAAACTTTACAAAGCCAAAGAAGAACAACAAATATTTTTGGGTTTTTCAATTAAAATAAGAACAGAAAGAGAACAAGCAAACAAAGCAAAAATATTTTTGAATTTTTGAATATTAAACTGCAACTTACAGATAAAGAAAACCAAATAAAGAAACTAAAGAGGCAAACAAAGAGAAGCAACAGATTTTTTTTGGTCTTTTTGTGTTTTGGAAAGCGAAAACAAAACAATAAAAGCAAAAGAAGAGAAAGAAAAGAAAACAAATGAAAGAAAAGAAAACATGGATATACAAAGAACCGACCGAACATGATATATAAATGAGTGTGATGTCGATATACCTCCCCCCAAGCTTAGGCTTTTGGCCTAAGTGGATATCAGTCACCAAGGGGCCCAAGAGGTGTCGCCCCGTAATACGCCGAGGAGGAAGCCTCCTCCTAATATGTGCTCGAGGATGCGCCGGTGTACTGCGTGTTGTGGTCCTCGGGAGGCGCATCTCGCCTCTCCCGCTGCCGGTAAAACTCCATGGTGCTCAGATGCTCTTCTACCTGCTCCTTGGAGAGCGACCATGGTGACCTGTCAATCTTAAACAAAACAGGTTGCGGCAAAGTAACTTTTTGCTCCTCTCCATCCATATATAAAACTCTATACACTAAACGTTCATTAGTAGAGTTCGAAGTGAAAAATTGATGGGACTTCATGGCAGCAAGGTTAAGCCTACACGGAGCAATTATTTCATCATTGGGGTTCATGGAAACATTTAAAGCAGCCGCTACACGTGTAGCAATAATACCCCCAAAAATAGGCCCAGAAGCAGCAAGGCGGCATGCAACAAGTGCACCAAGGTTATACTTCATGCTATGGTTTAGTGCAGCATCAATGAAAGCAAGGTGGTAACTAGAAATGTTGCTAGTGTTCTCCCTACCAAGGATACTAGTGTAAGATAATAAGTAAAGTATCTAAGAGAAGGAAGTTGAATGTTCCTTATCTTCCCACGCTGGGATGAGCGACCATCATCGTTGGTGATCTCTCGGTAGAGCCCCTGGAGGTCTGTTGGTCTATTTTGAATCCTGTTCGCTGTCCCGGTGGCGTTGATACATATAATAGTACAAAAATCCACCAAGGAAAAATAAGTAGGACTACTATATAACATGAATGCAACAGTTGGACTATATGGAGTGTTCTGAAATTTAAAGCTCTTAACAAAAGCTTTTGTGAGTGTGGCATACTGAGGGCTTTCATCCTCCATAAAGTTGGTGAGACAAACTCTTTCAATAAGCATACGAAAGTCATCAAATAAACATGCATTTCTTAAAAATGTATTGCAAGGTAAGCTAGATGGGTGAACGATACCATCATCTCCTTCATCGTCAATAGTCGATGCAATAACGTCTTCATTATACGATGGCCTCGCTGAAGTGGATGAGCGTAAGGGCCTCGTCCTTCTAGGAGCATCACTCCTAAATATCTCTCCAAAATTGTAACTATCCATCTCTGAAATTTTTCAAAAATCGTCATAAAAATTAATTTCAAGCAACTATAAGGTGGAGACTACCATAGGGACTTATATGAGAGCTAAACAGACATCAAAACTACATTATTTCTACTCAAATCAAGCATGCAAACTCACATAAGGTGTCACCTACTGTGGCAAAATACTCAAGAAGTACTACACTAAACAAAATTCTACTTGGATCATCGGAGGAGTCACATACCGGAGATCAAACACACCAAAAATCAGCACAAATGATGGGCTGAAGAAGGAGATAAAAAATCCAGAGGAAGAACAACAAGAACACGGGATCCAGGAAATGTTTTCAGTTTGGGAGGTGAAAGAGAAGACTTGGGCAGTGGAGAGAATAAGTGGAGGGCCAGGGGACCCCACACCATGTGTTGGCGCCACCAGGGGCTGGCTGCGCCACCCTGGGGTGTGCCTGACTGGTGGGTCCCCGTAGGGTCTCCCAGGTGGCTTTCTGCCTCATTTTTTACGTAAAAATTATTATAATTTTTCTGGAATTTTTCGAGAAACTTTATTTTTGAGGTATTTCCAGAACTTTAATAATTAATAAAAACCGGGAAAACAAAAGTGAAAAGGTGGAAAACAAAACCAAAACCAACACTACAGAGGTTCTATGACACTCTAATGAAAGAATATACAAAGAAAACAAAGGTGGTAGTGGTCAAAACAAAAGTATGGGTGGTGAAAACATGCATAACCTCAGTAATCAGAGTGAAAACAACAGGAAAACATGCATAAGGATGGTGGAAAACATGATTGTACTCAAGTAGAAATGTGATAACAGAAGTAAACATGGTGAAACAATAATGGGGAAAGTGAAAACATAGTGAAAACATTGCCCATTTCATTTAAAATCATTTTGTTAACAAGGGTGATCAAGTCTTGCTACCAAAATAATTTTATATGAAACAACACTTTGTTTCTCACTAAATACTCATGTTACCTCAACCTTGATAGACATAGTCCCAATCATAATAGTTTAATATTCTTTGGGTGTCTTTGGAATAGGACAATAAAATTCCCCAATCTTGACGGTCTCAATATTTTCAATGGAATTTAGACCATATTTTCTATCAATCTTCTTGGGAAAATAAACAGTGTGCTCTTTATCATTAACATTAAAAGTAAATTTTCCTTGATTCCAATCAATAACAGCCCCTGCAGTACTAAGAAAAGTTCTTCCAAGAATAATAGACATATTATCATCTTCGGCATTTCCAACACAACAAAGTCATTTAATATCAGACAATTATTAGCAACTTGAACGGGAACATTCTCACATATACCCACAGGAATAGCAGAAGACTTATCAGCCATTTGCAAAGATATATCAGTTGGTATCAATTTTTCTAGGAGGAGTCTTTTATAGAGAGAAAAAGGCATGACACTAACTCCAGCTCCTAAATCACACAAAGCAGTTCTAACATAATTATTTTTAATAGAACAGGGAATAGTTGGTATACCAGGATCTCCAAGCTTCTCGGGAACCTTGCCATTAAAAGAGTAATTATCAAGCATAGTGGAGATTTCCTCGTTAGGAATTTTCCTTTTGTTGGAGACAATATCTTTCATATATTTTGCATAAGGAGGCAACTTAATAGCATCGGTTAAAGGAATTTGCAAGAACAAAGGTTGCATCCATTCACAAAACTTGTTATAATGTTCTTCTTCCTTAGATTTGTGTTTCTTATTAGGAAAAGGCATTGGTTTTTGTACCCAAGGTTCCCTCTCATTACCATGTTTATTAGCAATGAAATCTTCCTTAGTGTACTTTGCACTTTTAGTTTGCTTTTCAGGTTCAGCTACAGGTTCTTCTTTATCAGAACCATCATTCTTTTTCATTACCACTTTCAGTTTCAGCATAAGAGATTGATATACTATTATGATCTTTAGCAAGTTCAGAGGAATCTACAACAGTTTTATGTTTCTTCTTCTTTTTCTTCTTAGTATGAATAACATTATCATTATTTTGTTGAGAATCTTATTCAATTCTTTTAGGATGTCCCTCAGGATATAAAGGATCTTGTGTAGCAATACAACTTCTAGTTCTTATTTCATAAGCATGTTTTTCTTTAGAAGCATTAACTAGCAAATCTTTTTGCACTTTAGCAAGTTGATCAATTTGAGTTTGAACCATTTGAAAATGTTTAACAAGCATTTTAACATCATTAGAGGTTCTTTCTATAATACCATGCAAATTATCAATATCTCTAGAGTTTTCCATTAGGTGATTTTGCACTCTCATATTAAAATTATCTTGCTTGATAACATAATTATCAAATTTATCTAAACATTGATCAGGAGGTTTGTTATAGGGAATATATCTACTATCAAAATATTAGAGAGAGTGTACCTCAATGGTGGATGAGTGAGGGATTGGCTTACATAATTTTTCTATAGGTGGAAGATTTTTCACATCTGCAGATTTAATACCCATCTCTTTAAGAGATTTCTTGGCTTCTCTCATCACTTCATCATTTAATTCAATCATTCCCCTCTTCTTGGGTGTTGGTGTTGGTGTTGGTGTTGATACTGGAGTAGGAGTCGGCTCAGGCTCAACCATAGTCCAATCATCATGATTTTGGCTTATTTTAGCCATTAATTCCTCGGCTTCTTCTGGAGATCTTTGCCTGAAAACACAACCACCACAACTATCCAGGCATGTCCTAGATTCAATAGTTAGTCCATTACAGAATATATCAAGAAGTTTATTATTTTCTAGCTTATGCCCAGGTGTAGCCCTAACTAAAGAACGGAACCTTGCCCAAGATACAGGCAATTTCTCTCCTTCCAATTGCTTGAAATTAGATATATTTTGTAAAGCAGCATGTTGAGCACTAACAGGAAAATATTTCTGAAAGAAAACATTAACCAAACCAATAGGACTGTCAATAGATCCCGGAGATAAATTGGTAAACCAAGTTTTAGCTTCATCTTTTAATGAGAAAGGGAATATTTTAGCAACAAAGTAGCTACGTTTCTTAATATCATCAGAGAATAAACTACTCAAAGAGGAGAGCTCATTCATATGTTTCATAGCACTTTCATTTTCAGTACCACAAAAAGGTTCTTTCTCAACAATAGATATATAAGATAAATCAAGAGAGAACTCATAATCCTTATCCCTAATATTAATGGGAGAAGTGTCAAACTTCGCATCAGGAGATAGTTTATATTTAACAGCATGACTTTCAATAAGACTCATAACAGCATCATTATCCTTCATATCATATATTTCATCAATAAGATCATCATTAAGATCAATATAGGAATCATCAAAATCATCACTAGGATTCTCTATAAGCTTAGGTGAAACAGCAGGAGTAACAGGATTTTTATCAGGAGTTTCAGTGTTTGCAATATTTTTAGCTTTAGCAATAGTAGCATCTAAGAAAGGAACAAGAGAACCACTCTCATCAAGCACAGTAGAAGCATCATCAAAGGTATCAGAAGTATTTTTAGATTCAGCAGAAGTAGCATGTGTAGCATGTGGTGGTGTAAGCAGCTTACTCATAACAGACGGTGAATCAAGAGCAACACAGGTGTTCAGAGTTGTACCTCTTCTTGTAGTGGATGGTAATATAGGAAAGTTTCCATCACGAGTCTTACCCATGATGAATGATGGCAATAGATAATAATAATGTCCGGTGAGCTTGCAAATAAAGGTATGCTCCCCGACAACGGCGCCAGAAAATAGTCTTGATGACCCAAAAGTATAGGGGATCGCAACAGTCTTCGAGGGAAGTAAAACCCAAATTTATTGATTCGACACAAGGGGAGCCAAAGAATATTTGTGAGCCTTAACAACTGAGTTTTCAATTCACCTGCACCTGAAAGTACTTTTGTTCGCAGTGGTTTATCAGTAGTAACAGTTTTATAGTAGCAGCAGTAGTGAAATAATAGGAGCAGTGGAATGAAAACAACAGTAGCAGTGTTTGAAGTAAACAACGGAATTAAATACTGTATGCATATGGATGGATGAACGGGCGTTGCATGGATAAGAAAGTTCAAATAATGATCAAGTCATGGGCATTGCAGATAAATATGATAAAGCATCCAAGCACTAAGTAACCATAGGCATGTGTTCCGTAAATAGTCATACGTGCTCTCAATGAGAACTTGCACAACATCTTTTGTCCTACCATCCTGTTTTCAGCGGGGCCTCAAGGGAACTATTGGTAATTAAGGTGTTCCTTTTAATAGAACACCGGAGCAAAGCATAAACACTCTGTGAACACATGTGATCCTCACATCACAGCCATCCCCTCCGGTTGTCCCAATTTTTGTCACTTTGGGGCCTCTAGTTCCGGACAACAATGTGTGTAAACAACTTGCAGGTACGATCAAGAAACAATAATTATCATCATGATTCAATAACATGTTCAGATCTGAGATCATGGCACTCAGGCCCAAAGTGGCAAGCATTAAGCATAACAAGTTGCAACGATGTCAATAGCACTAATAGAGGATACTAGGAACTATGCCCTAACAATCACGACATTATTACATGAACGATCTCATCCAATCCCTACCATCCCCTTAAGCCTACAGCGGGGAATCACTCACACATGGATGGGGGAAACATGGATGGTCGATGGAGAGGCGTTGGTGATGACGATGGCGATGATATACTCCACTTCCCGTCCTGGCAGGGTGCCAGAACAGGAACTTCTGATCCCCGAATCGAGGTTCGGGATGGCGGTGGCGCTCTGTTCTGTTTCTGTGGAATATGACAAACCCCCTTGGGTTTTAGGGTTGGAGGCTACTTGTAGTCGAAAGGGGAATCCGAGGGGGGCTCTAGGCGGCCCACACCCTATGCTGGCGCGGACAAGGGGGCGCGCCAGGGTGTGTGGCCACCCTGTGGCTCTTCTCCTGGCCCCCTTCTGGCTCCCGGGGTCTTCTGGAGTGAAAACACCAATGGGGTCTTTTTTTGGGCAATTTCCCGAAAGTTGATTTTTCTGCACAAAAACAAGACACCAAAGTAATTCTGCTGAAAACAGCGTTAGTCCGTGTTAGTTGTATTCAAAACACACAAGTTTAGAGGAAAACAATAAGAAAAGTGTTCGGAAAAGGAGATACGTTTTCGACGTATCATGAAGCAGTAGGTGAAACTCGAGCCTTCGAAACCCAGCGGAGAGGAGTTTTGTCAGGCAAACCTACTTCTAGCTCACTTGACCTGGAGCTCCGGGTCCTTCTTATCTTGCTACCTTCTTCATCGTCCTGCATTTTCTCTATATGTGAGGACGGTTTCAAAGGATTTTTTGATAGTCTAGAGATAGGCACCTTTGCAACTGCTTGCCGGGTCCTCTTTTGGCCAGCGGGGGGACCCTTCTCAGCCACCACATTGGAACCAGTGATGGGAGTGGATGGATTGAGATCCGGAGTAGTTTGATCTGGAGCATCTAGACCCGCGCCTCCTCACTAGCTCGTCCTTGGCCTAACCCGGCGACCTCTTTCTCTACATGTTCATCCTGCGAGTAACCAGCGTCAGCAAATTGATTGTGCAAGTGACCGAGGGAGTCAAATTCAGAAACCTCATCCTCTTCGTCACTTTGTTCCTCTGATTCATCGTCCTTGGGAGGAGAAGTTGGTTCTTCTGTGGTAACCCAGAAGGGATCCGTGGGCTGTGAATCGGATAAAATCAGGGTTAGAATATGCGTAGTCTTGAGGGATGAAAATTACTTATGAAAAATAGAAACTTACAGGAGGAGCCGGGTTAGACGCGCAAAAAGGCTCTAGACCAACGTCAAAGAACCTGTCTTGCTTTATTCCAACCAGAAGTTTTAGGGAAGCCACCATATCAGACTTAGACACTAAACACTCAGAATATCGCATGGGGTCTGATAAACCGCTGTATTCATGAAATAGACGGTTCCTAATGCTAAGGGGTTGGATGCGCCAGTCTACCCTACTTTTGGTTAGATCTAAACTAGTTAGCCCGTGAACTATCAAGGAAGTTACGCGCTTCAGGAGAGGCCGGATTTTGGCTCGATCAGAGGATTTGGCATAAGAGTTCATGGTACTGGTGTAAACTAGACGTTTAGGGCGATAACCCAGAAGAGCCGGTTCACCTTCAGGATAAGTGTCTTTTATATAAAAGAAGCTTTTTTGCCACAACTTAGGGTGACTAGAAAGGGGAATGCCCAGATTACGGATGGCAATGGGGACCTGAAACCCGAAAACCTGACGGGTACCCGCCTTAAATGGGGAGGATTTGGTAAAATGTTCGACCCGCCAGGTCTAATGGAGCGGGTATGGGGGTGGCAAACCTGTACCCGCATACCCGTAGACCCGCTCTAAGTGCTAATCATATCCCTAATAATTCTATGACTAAACACACGTCCACGAGCTATGGACCACAAACCTCACACATCACATTGAGGCGTTGGAATCTGGAATCCCGGAGACAACACATGTACACATGTATCTATTCCCACCAACTTCATCTCAATATTCCATTGTTTTATTCCCCACATGTGTCGGTGTTGCTCCTTAAATGGGTACCCGTTGGGTCCCCAAACCCGGCCGGGTCGTGGGTCTGATAAGAAATGAGACCCGACAAGTTAAATGGGGCGGGTATGGGGGGCGCCGACCCGGCTGCGAACCCAGTGGGTGCCATCCGGAGCCCAGATAGGCGATAACTTTCCGCCTCTGGAACGATACACTGATAAATCATAAACGTATCCTTAATTTCTGATGTTCCATGTTGTTTCCCACATGTTTTCCTTACACTTTCTGTCATTTTTATCGATTTCCCGGGACTAACCCATTGTCGCACCCAGACTTCTAGGGGATACTCACCGTCCGTTAAACAGTAGATAAATGTCTTACGGGGCATACCGGCACCCGCATCTCAATATGAGCAGGCCAACACGTAAACGTGTGACAACCATTCTCTTACTGTTCATCGTCTGCGCAAACCATCCCGTAGAAATCCAGATACTTCCGTTGACGTACTTCAAAACATACACACATGGTACGTCAACGGCATTTGAACAAGTGATATCACAACAGATCTCTACGACTCAAAAGATTGAAATAAGTTGCAAATAGCTCTCATTAGAGCAGAGATAGCAAATACAATCATCCAGAGGACACATGTCCCAACATATCATCATTACAACACAGCGGAAGCATTCAAAATGTCTGAGTACAGACAAGAACCAAATAGGCCTAAGAGGCCGGAAACGAACAGACGGAGCCCATCCACGAAGTCTCGGATCCTGCCCGGGTCCGCTATCTACTTGTCAGTAGTCTCGTCATGCTCCACGTAGTAGCCACCATGGGGATCCTCGGAAACGTCGTCTGCGGAAACCACAGCCCCAAAGGGGTCAGTACATAAACGTACTGGCAAGCAAGACTCACAGTTCACCAAAGTGTAACCCGTCAACACCAAGCACAGATGCTTTGGGTTCAACGGAAGGAAGGGGATATAAAAGATGCTGCAACTGGCTGCTCTAACCAACTACAGAGTTACTACCACTTCCGGCTACCAGAAAGGAGATAAGATCGCGTATCGTAACCAACTATAGCTAACCACCAAACAAACCCATCCTGGACCTCGCCCCTTATCCAAAGAAGCAATCCGAGGATAACTCACACAGTTGAATTAATGATAGTTCAGATTATTGTGTCAATAAGCCTATTACTAGTCAAGTTTTTAAATCATGGGGTGTAAGGTGGTTAATCATTAGGTTTAAGTTGTCCTGAGTACTTGTTAGCCAGTACTTTCACCAAGTAATCCATAACCGCGGAAAACACGGCTTCTCGAGAAGATTTATCCCTGCAGGGTTGCACCAATTTGGCCATACACGCAAGAATAACCCGCCATATGGGATGCCTCCCACCAAGCGGGGCACTCTACACAACTCAACTCTTCTTCGCATCAAGCCCAAAGCACCTTGGGCGCACGGCTAATCGAGCCCCGAAGAAAAGGGACCCTCATAGCACTCTAAGACCGTGTCCCCCTATATGCCGACTACAAAAGTTCCACCCTGGCCTGGGCTCGCAAAAACATGCATGCGGCAAATGGAAAACACGAACTAAATGAGGCGATTTGGACGAGATGCGAATCGAATCAAATTGAGGGGGGCGCCCATACTCGCTTCCCACATGCGGTTAGTGCGCTCATCATGGATCAGTAGACAAGACCCTTTTCCTATTAGGGTCGACACTAGCAGGCCTCAAAACCACACAGGGCCTCCTGCCGGTGCCTTATCATCAAATTATTATTAATAATAACATTAGCATGATTCATTGTTTAACATCGAGCCCCCAGAACATAATGAAATAGTAACAGAAAGTAACGGGTAACAGACTCGAGCAAAAACAACCCTAAGCATGCTAGTAAGACACGGGCAACAAGCAATGGTTATAGGTATGGAGGTGAGGCAATATCAGGGTTAAAGGATACATGTGATAGGTTCGTAACAGAAGCAACTAATCATAGGGCTAGCAGAATAGACAACGGAAAGTATCGGTAACCAATGTTGAAAGGAACATGATGGTTCATGTGAGTGATAACTTGCCTGCAAACCCAGTAGCCTGGTACTGAGCTAAATCCTTAGAAGGGGTGTCGTAAGTATCGTCGGTCTCAACGTCGTCGTATATCCGAGAAGAAGCAAACAGACAATGCAGAAAGATAAACAATCAATAACATGGCATAGTGCACAAACATGGGATGATGCATGACCATTTAATTGATGCATCAAAATAAACTAGTTGACAAGATAACAACATGATTAAATGGACCCTTATGCAATTGGATTGCATATGGAAAGCCCATGAATTATGGTTGAATTAATGGTTCTACAACTAATCATCACGTGTAAGTGAATTAGCATGATGCATGGATGAGGAAAACAGCAAAATAACAACAATAGAAACAATTTGAAATAAGGTTTACCAAGTTTTGGAATTCATTTATTAAGTTTTGGAATTTTGGTTACTTAAAGGTGTCACACAAGCATTTGTTGTTTTCATCAAGTTTAATTGTTCAAAATAGATAACAAAGTTCATATTTGGAAATAACACACAATTTTAGATGGAATACATGTTTCACTTGTTGAAAAAGGATTTCAAATAAATTATTTAGGAATTAAACAAGTTTAAGCAAGAATTAAATGAATTTAATTTAAACATGAACTTATTTGAATTTTTATTTGTTCCAAACATTAGGTGAGATTCATATTTGAAAAGTTTATACTTTTGTGGTTTGAAAACATATTTTATATGTTCAAAAAGAATTTAATTTGAGCAAGTTATGAATTTAGCAATATTAAATGATTTAAACAAGGTTTAAATCATTTAACCAATTTTAATTATTCAAAACATGAAACAAAATTTATATTTGAAAAGGTGGTTTAATTTTGCATGGAAAACATATTTCATTTGTTGAAATTGGATTTAAAATGAGCAAGTTATTATTTTGGCAATTTTAAATGCAATAATTAAGAAACAGTTGTTTTCAGCAATTTAAATTATTCAAAACAGCAAACAAAATTTATATTTGGAAAGTACATGAAAAGTTGATTGGAAAACATATTTAGTTTGTTGAATTTGGAATTTTTATGCCCAAGTTATGAATTTTGCAAATTTAAGTGAATTTAACAAGTTTTCAAATATTGCACCAATTTAAAATATTCAAAACAGTAAACAAATTTTATATTTGGGTAGAACATTTAATTTGGTACAGAAAACATACTAAAAATGTTGAATTTGGAGTTGGGATGAATTACTTATGCATTTTACAAGATTTGGTGCAAATCTGCCATTTTTATCACCTCTAGGGACTTAGAAATAATTTTGCAGGGGCTAGAAATAATTTACAAGGGCCTATTGGTGATTTCTGAGATGTGCTGGGTCAAAACAAATGGGAAAATAAAAGTTGGGTTTTATTGTGGGAGGGGGGACTCGAACCCCTGATCTGCTGCTGTGAGATTGGGGGTGCTAACCATTGGGGTGAGCTGCTGCTTGTGTTAGGGAGGGGGCATCGGGGTGGATAAGGTGGTGGTGCGCTGTGTAACTGAACTAAAACGGAAAAAAAGAGCAGAAAAGAGTGGGGGGCTGTTTTATGGAGCAGGAGCTTGGTACGGCAGGCAATCGGAGGAGGGGGAGGTGATCATACGGTGGGGAAGGCGTTCGTACTGTGCTGATGACAGCGAGGAAGAAGACAACGCACGAGAGGGTATCGGGCCAGAAGGAAGGTGGGCTGGGGGGAAAAGATGGGCTGAGGAGAAAAAAAGAGGATGGGGTGGGTTGTCTCCCTCCTTTTTTTCTTTTGGATTTCCTTTTCTCTTTTGTTAGTTAGTTTTTTTTTTGCTGATTAGAATTAGGAAGAATATGGAGGGTTTTAAGTTAGTGACATTTTAGGAAAATTTTGGGGAAGTTATTTAGGCCATCAACAACAAATTCCAAGTTCTGATTTACAAATAATTTGAAATAACTTGCTGTTTGCCAAAAATGGTTTAAATTTGAATTACTTTGAGCATTGATTTAATCATTTAAAACAAGAATTTATTTATTTTGGGACCCTATTGTTTAATTAGAAGCAATTGATTAGGATTGTTGTGTAAATTTTATAATTTCAAATTGGGCACTGCTTGTGGTTTGGTTTGAATTTTTGAATGCAATTTGGAATTAAGTGTTTGATTAAAAGCCCTCATTTTAATAGTTGATCATTATGGAAAATAATTGCAAACAAATGTTGTTTGAGTTGAACTTTTATTTGAAAGAGATTGTAACATGACAAGTATGAAAACAAGGTTGAACATTGTTTGGATTTCCATTATGAAAACAGAATAAAAAACAGATGCAAAACAAATAGTAAACAAATGCAACAAAGAAAATGAATATGATGACATGATGCAATACTTTAATTAAACAAGAAACAAACATTCTAGGGGTGTTTTCATACTTGGGATGTTACATCCATCGACTCCACCGCCATCTCCATTGACGTTGTTGTCTTCTATGATGAGGAGGGAGTAGTTCTCCCCTGGGGCTGAGGGCTCTACCGGTAGCTATGTGGTTCATCTCTCTCTCCCATGGTGTGATCTATATGTGATCGTGAGCTTTGCAATCTAGTTGAATAAGTAGATGTTACTCTTCATCTTTTGCTACTCAAGTGCTTTATTAATATGAAGTTTGGAGTCACCTTGTCCCACAGTGTGAAGGTGAAAGTGTGCACACCGTGTGTGTCTCCTCTGTGAATTCTGGTGTTTGTCTACTACCTTCTAGGCCGCTCATAGTGACAGCGTGGGGTTAACTAGACATGGGAATGCCTACTTTAAGGAATGCTTTTTGCAGCCATACGCAATGATTAGTGTTCATTATCCAACCGGAGAGGGTTAAGAGTAGCATAGTGAAGAAAAGATATTTAGTTATTAAATTATGTGATCATTGTTGAGAGTGTCCTCTAGTGAAAGTACGATCCCTAGGCCTTATTTCCAAGCATTGAAACACCATTTTCCGCATGTTCTCCTACATGTTTGCTTGCTGCCATTTTTATTTCAGATTGCTATTATCACTTATTATCATCCATATTACTTGCATTTTACTCTCTCTTCGCCAAACTAGTGCACCTATGCAACTGACAATTGTATTAGGTGTGTTGGGGACACAAAAGACTTCTTGTATCTTAATTGCAGGGTTGCTTGAGAGGGATATCTTTGACCTCTACCTCCCTGAGTTCGATAAACCTTGGGTGATCCACTTAAGGGAAACTTGTTGTTGTTCTACAAACCTATGCACTTGGAGGCCCAACACTGTATACAAGAATAGAAGCGTGCGTAGACATCAAGCTCTTTTCTGGCGTCGTTGCCAGGGAGGTAAGGTAAAAGGCTCTCACATCCTCGGGTGTGAGTGCTCGAAGTTATTTCCTTTAGATTCAGCAATTGTATCTTTTTGTTTCTTGTTTTCACTAGTTGGGCTTATCTTTACCTGTTGCTTGTTTTTATTTTTACTAGTTAGTCTTAATGGAAAACAACAAAAGTATGAGAGAGCTTTATTTGCATTCTAGTAGCAATGTTATCAGCATTAATTATTTGGATACCATTATTTCTAGTACTATGGAAATGTCTAAGCTTGGGGAAGCTAGTTTCTATAAACTTTTTATATCCCTAGCTTTAGAGGAGAAAATTTGCTCTGATGATACTTTATCTCCCATATGTGATAAACCTAATAATGCTTGTGATATTTTAAATCCTCCTAATGAAAGCATTCCTTTTAAAATACCCAAGAAAATTGTTGAACTTGCCATGGATAACCGTTATTTTGGAGATGGAACTATCCATCCTCGTGATCATTTACTCTCTATACATGAATTATGTGGGTTGTTCAAATGTGTAGGTATTTCAATGGACCAAGTTAAGAGGAGGTTATTCTCTTTGTATCTTAAGGACAAAGCAAGGGAGTGGTATGAGTTGCTAGATGATCCTCATCATTTGGAGTGGAAGGGGCTTGAATCTCTATTTTACTCTAAATTGTATTCCTCTCATCAACTGTATTTAGATAGGAATTACATTTATAATTTTTTGCCGCATGATGGAGAAAGTATTTATCAAGCTTGGGGAAGACTGAAAACATTAATACTTAAATGTCCTAACCATGATCTTCCTACGGAAATAATTGTTACTAATTTTTATGCAAGGCTTTTAGGACATTACAGGGATTATCTAGATGCATGTTCAGAGGGTTCTTTCTCAAGTAAGAAGGCTGAAGCTAAATGGGATCTTCTTGATACAATTGAAACCAATAATGGAGGTTGGAATAACGACAAAGGTAAAGAATCAGGTATAAACTATGAGTATGATTGCATTAAGACTTCTGCTGAAACTGCTGATTTTCATGAGCTTAATGCTAAATATGGTCTTGATCCTCAAATAGCTGTTAGTTGGTATAGATCCTTTGCTTATTATATTAATCTTCCTAAAAATGGGGACATATATCATGAACCTTTTAAAGACACTTGCATGAAAAATGATATTGTTATTGATGATTGCAATAAACATGCTCAAACTTATGAAAGTACTATTTCTTATAAGCGTATTCATTTCTGCGGAGCACTTAGATCTTGTGAAAAGAATCAAATCGAAGAAGAATATTGTATCCATCATAGGAATGAAAAAACTAGAAAGTGGGACATGGCTTTAGATGATCTTGGTAAAAAAAAAGTTTGTGCCCTCTATCCTTTTATTTGTGAACTTTGTTGTAAAGTGGGTCATTTTAATTTTCAATGCTCAAGCCATGATAGTAGCCTTTCGAATCCTATGAGTACTGCAAGTTTGTATTGTGATGACATGATCACCCTAATGAGCATGATGAACTTACATTATTTTTGGGGTGTGAAGAGTTATTAAGATAGACTTCTTTGATTGATATGAGTGCTTTTGATATGAATAGTGTCTTGCATGAATGCCATCTTTATTGTGTTGAAAATTGCCATGCAAATACTAACATACAAAATATTCTAAAAGAGGACACTTTACCAAAATATGACAGGGCTAATGTTTGTTTTCATCTTATTAATGAAGAGGAGGAATCCTCCAAGGTTTGTTCTATTGTTTCTGGCAATAAACCATGGTATGTGGAGAAGCTTCCTTTCAAGCCTCTCTCTCTCCTATAGAGAGTAAGAAGAAGAAGAAGAAGAAGAAGAAGAAGAAGAAGACAAGGAGTAAAAGGAGAGAGGTAACGGTATCTCTCCCTAAGCATGTTGCTCATATTACATCTTTTGCTGATGAGTCTGAACTCGATGATTTTCCTATGCCTGTTATTTATGAAAGTGACCATGGGAGAAACACACTACTTTTGATATTGAAAATCTCTTTGGTACCATTCTGAAAATGATGATAATTGTTGTACTATTAGTACCATCCATGTTCCTTCCAATGATGATAAAGAAAGCTCTGAGCTTGTGGATCATGTATTTGAAAATCCTTTTGCTACTTATGATTATATGCTTGATACATATCCTCCTAGTAAAAATGATGATATGTTTACAAATGAACACATTTTGGAGGACAACTACTCTATTGCTTATGATGATATTATTATTCCTATATATGATGATTACAATGATGAATATGATATTTTCAGTCCACCTACTATTGAGGAGAAATTTTATTTTGATGATACTATGCCTCCTATATTTTATGATTATGGTGATGAGAATAATAATGATAGCTATTTTGTTGAATTCGCTCCCACTACTATAATAAGAATGACTATGCTTATGTGGAGAGTATTAATTCTTTTATGCATGTGGCTCATGATAAGAATGTTTTATGTGACAGCTATATTGTTAATTTTATTCATGATGATACTGAAAGTTATTATGAGAGAAGGAATAATGGTTTTATGCATCTCAACAATATGAAGTTTCCCCTCTTTATGTTGAAATTTTTGAAGTTGCACTTATTTTGTCTTCCTACGCTAGTCAGTTTGTGCTTCGTTGACTTGTTTTTCTACAAGATTCTTTTTCATAGAAAGTGGGTTAGACTTAAATGTGCTTTATATTTTCTTCCTGATGCTTTATTATTGTTCTTCAACTCATATTCTTATGTGATCATCTTTTAAAAATCATTATGCCTAGCTGAAAGGCGTTAAAGAAAAGCGCTACCGGGAGACAACCCGTTTTATTTCTCCGTTTTCAACCCGTTTTCCTTTGTTTTCTTTGCACCTGGGTGTTTTCTATTTCCTTAGCAACCCTGGTGTATCTTTTCTTTTGTGTCTTTGTTGAGCCAAGTAAAGGCTCTAGTGGAAAGTTGAGACTATATTTCGGATTTCTGCGCAGGAAACTGATTTCTGTTGTCCACTGTTAAAATCGTATAAAATCACAGAAAATTCAAAATGACCTGAGTTTTTTTATGTGTAATTATGGGTTATATACGAAAATTTTATTAGTTTACCACTTTTTTATTTGAGCAACAGAAGATGTTCTAAAAAATCGATCTTTACCTGATGTTCTGTTTTGACAGATTTCTGCCAATAATTGCATTTGCCTCTTAATCTCTTTCTTTTGGTGTTCTTTTGAGAAAAAGAGTTTTAAAAGAAGTTGTTACAGTATCTAATGTGTTTATTAGTGTTAGTATTGGGTTGAAACTGAACCATGTGAATTTATTATTTCTATTTGCACTAACGTTGCTAATGAAGATTGTGAGAAGTTTGGTGTGAAGGAAGTTTTCAAGGGTCAAGAGAAGAGGATGATATGATGTGATCAAAATAAGTGAAAAGTCTAAGCTTGGGGATGCCCCGGCGGTACATACCAGCCAATTCCAAGAAGACTCAAGCATCTAATCTTGGGGATGCCCAAGGCATCCCCTTCTTCATCACCAATTTATCACGTTACTTCTAGTGAAACTATATTTTTATTCAGTCACATCTTATGTGCTTTACTTGGAGCATCTTTTATTTTTGTTTTCACTTTGTTTGGTTTTCTTTGCTGTAATAAATAGTTGTATCCTAGCATATTTGTTTGGGAGATAGACACGCTCCGCTTTTTCGTTATAATACTCTTGTGCTTCACTTATATTTGTTGAGTATTCATGCTTAGATATTTTAGTGCTTCCAGCTCTTGTTTTGCATGCATCCTTTGTTCAGAGCTGTTAGATTTTGTGGTTTATATATGTGCATGGTTGAGGATATGAATGCTTATGTGGTAGTTGGTATAGTAGAAAAAATCGCATGATCTTGTAGATCACTAAACTGCTTCACTTGAATCATTGGTGTTGTTTTGAGATATTAATTTGCTTAATGGATGAACGGGAAGGACTAGTAAGTATAAAATTTTAATGTTTGGTCTAAGAAACTTGAAACTGTGCCACACTTAAATTACCAGCTAATAGAAACAATGGTATATGATTACTACGAGAGATACATTTCTAATCGGCCTTTTGTTACGCGCTACGGCCGGGGTAGCCAACAGTGACTTGTCACTACCACGGACCTTCTTGGAGTGATTTGCATTATGCCTTGTAAGATGATTTGCTTGCTGCAACTCGTGATTCTATGTTGCGGTTCCTAGCACTTCCACCATCCATATTTGCTAGCCTCTTCGGTACTGTGCATTGCCCTTTCTCACATTGAGAGTTGGTGCAAACTTCGCCAGTGCATCCAAATCCCATGGGAGGACTTTGTTCTCCTACACATAAGCCCATATATTCTTCCTCAAAACAGTCACCATACCTACCTATCATGGCATTTCCATACCCATTCCGAGATATATTGCTGCAACATCAACCTCCATTATGTTACTTGATGATGAGCTTCATGATTATTTATGCATACTGCTACACTAGCACGAGCATGCAGTTGGATAAATCAGAGATATTCCATTATGAGTACTAAAAGAGTGATGATTCATTGTAATATAAGATGTTTCCCCTACCGGTCAGGATATATAAAAAAATAAAAAAAATGAAAAAGCCCCCAATGAAAGGGCCGAAGAGATGATAAAGAGAGAGGGGTCGCATCACTATCCTTTATACCACACTTGTGCTTCATGTTTAGCAACAATACTTCAGTTTGGAGAGAGTTTTCATATTATCATTCATTTATAACTATGCGGGGAACTTTACATTATAGAACTTGGCTTGTATATTGCAATGATGAGCCTCCTCAAATGAGCTCTAGGTCTTCATGAGAAAGCAAGTTGGATGCACCCCCGCTAGTTCCATTGGAAAGCTTTCATACACTTATAGCTCTATGTGCATCCGTTGTGTGGCAATCCCTACTCCTTGCAATGCTTCGGTTGTAAGACTTTCTCTTGTCTAATGACCACTTTCAGCTTTGTGATACTTCCTTCCATTGACCTTCCAAACCCCCCATAATGTTCTCTTTTCCATAACATCCCGGTGCCAGGGACCAACGCAGAACACTTGCTTGTTTTTAGTGCGCAAATAGTTTCAGATTCAAGAATTGCATCATGTGGAAAGCTTGGCTTGATTCTAACAGGGGTTGTGAAGATCGTTTGACGTGCATGATATTGACTTTCTTGAAAGCTTAAATCATCTCTAATAAACTTTGCACGGTTGATAGTCTATTAGTATTGATTCATTAAAAGTTTTACTTCTTTCTTCTTTGTTTATGCATTACTTGTTGATATCAAATTTAGATCACAGCTTTAGTTCATTTGATCCTAGTTTACATGCTCTACTTTACATTTTTATGATCAAGATTATGTTAGTAGCATGTCACCTCAGAAATTATTGTTTTATCGTTTACCTACTCGTGGGCGAGTAGGAACTAAGCTTGGGGATGCTTGATACGTCATAAACGTATCCTTAATTTCTGTGTTCCATGTTGTTTCCCATATGTTTTACTTACACTTTATGTCATTTTTATCGATTTCCCGGGACTAACCTATTGCCAAGATGCCACAGAGCCAGTGCCTGTTTTCTGCTGTTTTTAGTTTCATAAATGTTGTTATGCAAATATTCTCGGAAATTGGACGATTCGAAAGCCAGAAGTCTTAGAAGTCCCGGAAGCATCCAGGAGTCCCAAAGAGCCCCGGAGGGGGGCACAGGGTGGCCACACCATGGGGTGGCGCGGGTCCCTCTGGCCGCGCCACCTAGGGGTGTGGGCCCCCTGGCCACCTCCCGGCATCTCCCTTTCACCCATATATACTCCCCGAGGCGTAAACCCTAAATATATCGACCTTTTCCAAAAAATACATATGTGGCTCCACCGCCGCCGCCGACAAGTTTCGGGGGACAAATCTCTGTTCTGACACCCTGTCGGTACGGGGAAGTGCCCCCGGAAGCCATCTCCATCGACTCCATCGCCATATCCATCGCCGTTGCTGTCTCCTATGATGAGGAGGGAGTAGTTCTCCCCCGAGGTTGAGGGCTCTACCGGTAGCTATGTGGTTTATCTCTCTCTCCCATGGTGTGATCTATATGTGATCGTGAGCTTTGTAATCTAGTTGAATAAGTAGATGTTACTCTTCATCTTTCGCTACTCAAGTGCTTTATTAATATGAACTTTGGAGTCACCTTGTCCCGCGGTGTGAAGGTGACAGTGTGCACACCGTGTGTGTCTCCTCTATGAATTGTGGTGTTTGTCTAGTACCTTCTAGGGTGCTCATAGTGACAGCGTGGGGTTAACTAGACATGGGAATGCCTACTTTAAGGAATGCTTTTTGCAGCCCTACGCAATGATTAGTGTTCATTATCCAACCGGAGAGGGTTAAGAGTAGCATAGTGAAGAGAAGATATTTAGTTATTCAATTATGTGACCATAGTTGAGAGTGTCCTCTAGTGAAAGTAGGATCCCTAGGCCTTATTTCCAAGCATTGAAACACCGTTTTCCGCCTGTTATGCTATATGTTTGCTTGCTTCCATTTTTATTTCAGATTGCTATTATCACTTATTATCATCCATATTACTTGCATTTTACTCTCTCTTCACCGAACTAGTGCACCTATACAACTGACAATTGTATTAGGTGTGTTGGGGACACAAGAGACTTCTTGTATCTTAATTGCAGTGTTGCTTGAGAGGGATATCTTTGACCTCTACCTCCCTGAGTTCGATAAACCTTGGGTGATCCACTTAAGGGAAACTTGTTGTTGTTCTACAAACCTCTGCACTTGGAGGCCCAACACTGTCTACAAGAATAGAAGCGTGCGTGGACATCAGACACCTCCATAGTGGATGAGCTCGCCCCCAGCCACTTCGGGGTGCTTGTTGCAGTAAAAGTATTCAAGAAAGATCTCTAAATTGGGCTCTACTTGGAGATAATCTTCGCAGAGAACTACGAAGTTACTAACATTAAGGATGGAATTTGGTGGAAGATCCTGAAGGTGGAGATCATAGTAGCTGAGGAGCCGGTAGAAAAAATGAGATCCGGGTGGGCGAAACCCACGGAGAATGTGGGCCTCGAAGACTATTACCTCGCCTGGCCCAGGTTCAGGCCGGGTCTCGTTTCCTAGGGCTCTCCAGGACAGGTTCTTCGGGAGTAAACCGACGTCCTCCATCTCGTTCAACCGGCCCTGAGTCATCTCTGACTTACACCATTTAACCTGCATCATTTTCCGGCCGGACATGGCCGCGGCAGAAGAGGAAGCGATGCCGGTCTTCTTCTTCTTTCCGGCTCCTCCGGGTTTGGATGCTTGGCTCTTCTCCTTCACCATGATCGCGTCAAACGCCGGCGATGCTCCGGCTGCGGCAGCACGAGGGGGAGAATGAAGCTCTCGAGCTCTCGTTCGAAGGAGGAAGAAGAAGCGGAGACACGGGGGGCGAATGAGCCATGGGGGCCGTACGGTGGAGTATTTATAGGCGGGGGGCTAAACCCTAGGGCTAGGTGGTTATTTTGCACAAAGAACCCTCAGGATTGGCCTTTTTACGAGAAAAAACGCGGAGAGATTGGATCTGCGAATGAAGATTTTTTTCCCTGAAGAAAATATGCGAAGGAAATTTCGGGATAAATCAAAATCTTTTCGGTTCCTAAGATCTTGTTGATAAGATACGGAGTTATCTTTCTAGAGAAATGGAAAGATATGACCCTGAAGATAATGGTGATCCCCAAATAATACGGATCAGATATTTTGAAAGATTATTTCTTGGTATAACAGATTCGCATTCAAGTTATTCCTGGAAGCTTAATGTGAACATCTTAAGTTTAAACTTAAGTTTCATGTTAACCTGGGGGCTAATGTTGCGGGAATAGGTAAGGGAGAACCTTACCTACCGCCCACGTAAACCGGAAAACATTCCGATCCTTCAAAATGTTACCATCTGGTTTATTTCTTGGCCCAAAACTCAAGGATCAGCCCATGGCCGGATGGAGCGCAAGGGCCTCAAGGATAAACCGGATGAAGCTTCTAGGAGCCGGATTGATCCAGGACTCCGACCACGGGAGTAACCCGGATACCTCTGTAACCTGGAGGTCTCGTCCACTATATAATGCGAGACCCTGGGACGTAGAAGGACAAGTTCTAAGTCAATAGCAAGGTAACTCGAGACATCGAGATCTGGAATTGCCCTTTCTAATCGAGACCTTGTTTCCTGATAGTAAGAAGACAGGAGTAGGTTTTACCCACAATCGAGGGGCCGAACCTGGGTAAACTCGCGTCTCTCGTTTCCTCCTTAACCCTTTCGAAGTTTCTCCTAGTAGCAATGGCCTCACAATCTAGTTCTCGCATGAGGACACTTGTCGTGACAACACCAAGACAAAAATCCAAAAGTATTTGTTGTTCTTCTTTGGTTTTGTAAAGTTTTTTGCAGAGTTCACTGGACTTCCATGCCTCCTTTGAAGCTTGGTTATCATTCTATATTATTCAATCCACAAGTGAAGAGGAATAATGATGATCTACAACAATCCAAGTTGCGGTGAGAGGCTGATACGTCATAAACGTATCCTTAATTTCTGATGTTCCATGTTTTTTTTATTGTTTCCCACATATTTGCTATACCCTTTATGTCATTTTTATCAATTTTCCGGACTAACCTATTGACAAGAGGCCACAGAGCGAGTTCCTTGTTTTCTGTTGTTTTTAGTTTTAGAAAAGTTGTTCTGAAAATATTCTCGGTAAGTCTTAGAAGACCGAAGGTTCCACGGATTCCCGAAGAGACCGAAAGGGGGCCTCAGGGGGCCCACACCATAGGGCGGTGTGCCCCCTCCCCCTTGGCCGCGCCGGGGGGTGATGTGGGGCCCCCAGGCCTCCACCGCCTCTGCCCCTTCGCCTATTTAATCCCCCGAGACATAAACCCTAGAGGATACCACTTTTACCCGAGAAACACCCGAGGCCGCTGTCACCGTCATCCCGAGATCGGGATGGTTCTGGACCTCTCCCCGGCACCCTGCCGGAGGAAGAAATCATCACCGGAGGGGTCTACACCACCATGTTCTCCTCTGAAGTGATGCGTGAGTAGTTCATCCCTGGACTACGGGTTCATAGCAGTAGCTAGATGGTTGTTCTCTCCACTTTGTACCTCATCTTTAGATCTTGTGAGCTGCATATCATGATCAAGATCATCTTTATGCAATGCTACATGTTGTGTTTGTTGGGATCTGATGAATGTTGAATGCTATGTGCTCTGATTATCAATCTATCATGTTATATCATGCTTATGTTATTTATGATCTTGCATGCTCTCCGTTATTAGTAGATGCTCTGGCCAAGTAGATGCTAGTAACTCCAAGAGGGAGTATTTATGCTCGATAGTGGGTTCATGCCTCCTTTTCATCTGTGCTCGAGTAACGGAAACGTGACGGATGGAGGATGTGTTGTTGCCATTAGGGAGAAAACAACAATAATTTGTCTAAGGATGATGTTATTGTTTATATTACACACTTTTCTTAATGCGATTATATGTTGCTTGCAACTTAATACCCAACGTTTGTTCGGATGATATCCGGAAGGTGGATTTTTAGTCATAGATTCAGTTGGATAACGGTCTATGTATTTTGTTGTAATACCCGCATGAATCACATAGTAATCTTTATGTCTTGCATATGCACTACGGTGCAGCCTTCATTTCTGTCAATTTCTCAGCTGTAATTTGTTCACCACACATGTTATTTATCTTTCACGCAGAGACACCACTAGTGAACTGTGGACCCCGGTCCATTTTCCTCATACTGATAAAACACCTACTGCTTTCATACTCCTGCTACTGCTTTCATAGTGTTCTCATACTGTTTTCCACACCATACGTTTAACCTCTTTGTGTTCAGAAAAACCGGTGAGATTGACAACCTCACTGCTACGTTGGGGAAAAGTGATTTGATTGTGTTCTGTAGGTTCCACGTTGCTGCTGAACCGGTAGTGCGCCCTGCCATCTTAGCTGCATCAACCTTCAGAGATTTCTTGTCCTCCTACTGGTCGATTGAACCTTGGTTTCTTTTCCGAGGGAAAACTTGCAGCTCCACTCTTCACACCTTGCACTTGGGGTCTACCAACGTTAGTCATCAGAGGCTAGTATGAACTCTATTTGTTTTATTTTTTTACATATACTCATCCATGTAAACATGCTTAGTTCGTTCGTGTAAGGTGTATGTTATTTAATTGATGCTTAGTAGTTTGTGCTCTCACGTGTTTAGTTCCAACTTATCAATATAAGATAGCATGACGTATGAATGTTTGCTTGCATTGTTTTATTCATAGAAGGGTATGACATTGTGGTATCTCCGTCTGATTGTTTTGCTTGAATCAACTTGGCACATGCTCACGCATGCTATGACTGAAAAACAAAAGGTCAATTAAGCCTCGATGATTTATTTTGCCTCAGAGTATTTGTATCATTTTTATGCCCCTGTTAATTTTGTTTTGTCGCAAGCATGATTATGACAGTTGTTACTCTCTTGATTGTCGCTCCCCGTCTATTGCTAGCCTTCACCTGTACTAAGTATGAGCTCTACTCGTGCATCCAACTCCCAAAAACCAAAGTTTTCCAAATGTGTCCACCATACCTACCTATATATGTGGTATTTAACCGCCACTTCAAGTAAATTTATCGTGTGCTACCTTTAAAACCTTCGAAAATTATTCCTGTTTTGTGCCCATGTTTTAGCTCATGAGGACGTAAATAGAGAATCTTTATCTCACTTGTTGATTGTATTTCACACCCTGGACTAGTGGCTTCGTCTGCTTATCCAAATGATAGAAGAGCCGGCAGCGGGGTGCCCAGCCCCAAATTAATACAACAAATTATCTTTACTATTTTTGCCCCTAATTTATCAGTCAAAGCATAATTGTGTAAACAAAAGAGAAAGAGGGATGACCTTCTACCCAGATGCGTCCTTCTGCGGGAGATGCTCTTGTGAAGTCTAGCTGGCTTGTGACGTATTGTATTGTTTGTTTACCATTCGTTGACATAAGCATACACCTCTCTCAAAAATGTTTTCAATACCTCTGTTTAATAAGATAAAAAGCTCTAGCACATGAGTTAATCCCTGCTTCCTTCTGCGAAGGGACTTTCTTTTAATTTTATGTTCAGTCTTCACCTTCTCACTCTATGCACCTTCTTGATAGCATGGCTGTCATTCTTAGTGTAATGTGCTTGTCCCAAAACACGGTTGATTGTGGTATAACTTTGATGCTTGTATCTTTGATATCTTTATTTCTAGTCTTCATTTGAACTTCAGAGGTTCCCTAGCATTTATGTTTTGCTCCATTATGAAGGGCAAGCGAGTACACTTTATCATACCCTATTATGAGCATTGCAATCCTGCAGATTGATATACTTTATGTTGTTTATTATTAGTTTGTTGGCATCTATTTATGGTTTGCATAACTGCTAGGTGACTTTTATCTTGCATACATCTTATTATTAATTACCTCAGCACTTGATCATATAGTGAGTATATTTACATTATATGAAACAAATGTGTTCGTAAAAATCTTTTATCACACTCAGTTGTCACTGAATTGCTTGAGGACAAGCAATAAGCTAAGCTTGGGGGAGTTGAACGTCCAAAACGTATCTCCTTTTCCGAACACTTTTCTTATTGTTTTCCTCTAAACTTGTGAGTTTTGGGTACCACTAACACGGACTAACGTTGTTTTCAACAGAATTACCTTGGTGTCTCATTTTTGTGTAGAAAATCAACTTTCGGGAAATTGTCCAGAAAAGACCCCCATTGAGCTTATATCACCAGAGGACCCCGAGAGCCAGAAGGACACCTGGAGGGGGGCCAGGAGGGGCCCAGACCACCCCTGGGCGCGCCCCCCTAGGCCGCGCCGCCAGGTGGTGTGGGGTCCACCTCCACCCCCTCGGGCTCCCCTTTCGACTACATATGCCCCGTAAACCTAAAACGTGAGGGAGTTCGTCATATTCCACAAAAACACAACAGAGCGCCACCGCCACCTCGAAACTCAATTCGGGGATCAGAATTTCCTGTTCTGGCACCCTGCCGGGATGGGGATTAAAAGGAGATCATCGCCATCGACACCGCCACCTCTTCTCTATCAACCATCCATGATTCCCCCGTCCATGTGTGAGTAAACACCGCTGTAGGCTGAAGCGGATGGGAGGGGTGTGATGAGATCGATCATGTAATAATGCCAGATTGTTAGGGCATAGTGGCTAGTATCTATTGTTAGTGTTTTCTACCGTTGTTGCAACTTGTTATGCTTAATGCTTGTCACTAGAGACCAAGTGCCATGATCTTAGATCTGAACATGTTATCGTTTCATGAGTATAATTATGCTTTTTGATCAGATCTGCAAGTTGTTTACACATGTCATTGTCCGAAACCCGAGGCCCCAAAGTGACAGAAATTGGGACAACCGGAGGGGATGGTTTTGATGTGAGGATCACGTATGTTCACGGAGTGTTAATTCTTTGCTCCGGTGCTTTATTAAAAGGAGCACCTTAATTACAAGTAGTTTCCCTTGAGGCCTCGCTGCAACGGGCTGGTAGGACAAAAGATGTTGTGCAAGTTTCCCATTGCGAGCACGTATGACTATATTGGAACACATGCCTATGGTTTGCCTAGAACTTGGATGCTTTATTGTTATTATCTACAATGCCCATGTTTAGATTATTACATGACCTTTGTTATCCATGCAACACCCATTCATCTATTCCCTCTATGCCTACAGTTGTTACTATTTTATTCATGATGTTATTTTACTACTACTGCTGCTATAAAACGGTTACCACTGATAAATTGTTGCGAGCAAGTCTACTTTAAGGTGCAGCTGAATTGACAACTCAGTTGTTAAGGCTGATAAATATTCTTTGGCTCCCCTTGTGTCGAATCAATAAATTTGGGTTTTACTTCCCTCGAAGACTGTTGCGACCCCCTATACTTGTGGGTCATCAGCAGCATCAAGAGTCTTACTAGCATAATGAATAACATTCAATTTCTTATCTACTCTCTGTCCAAAAACAACACCTACAGCAAAATCACTAGCATCACACATAATTTCAAAGGGTAAATTCCAATAGGTGGTTCAACAATAGGAGCACTAGTTAAAGCCTTCTTTAAAGTTTCAAAAGCTTCCTTACAATTATTATCAAAAACAAAAGGTACATCTTTTTGAAGAAGATTGGTAAGAGGATTTGATATTTTAAAGATATCTTTAATAAACCTCCTATAAAAACCAGCATGACCAAGAACACTATTAATACCTTTAACATCCCTGGGGCAGGGCATTTTCTCTATGGCTTCCACTTTAGCTCTATCAACTTCAATACCTCTTTCAGAAATTTTATGTCCAAGAACAATTCCTTAATTCACCATAAAGTGGCATTTCTCCCAATTAAGATCAAGATTAGTTTCCTCACATCTCTGCAAAACTTAATCAAGGTTGTGCAAGCAATTGTCAAAAGAAATTCCATAGACGGACAAATCGTCCATGAATACTTCCACAATCTCTTCACAAAAACCATGAAAATAGCAGACATGCATCTTTGAAACGTAGCAACAGCATTACACAAACCAAAATGCATGCGTCTATAAGCATAAGTAACATAAGGGCAAGTAAAGGTTGTTTTCTCTTGATCTTGCTTCCTAACAGCAATTTGAGAAAACCCAGAGTAGCCATCAAGAAAGCAAAAATGAGTTTTCTTAGACAACCTCTCTAGCATTTGATCAATAAAAGGCAAAGGATAATGATCTTTCTTGGTAACCTTGTTAACTTTCTTAAAATCAATGCACATTCTATAACCAACTACTACCCTTTGAGGAATAAGCTCATTATTTTCATTAGGCACAACAGTAATTCCTCCCTTCTTAGGGACACAATGCACAGGGCTCACCCATCTACTATCAGCTATAGGAAAAATAATACCAGCATCAAGAAGTTTTAATACCACTTCCTTCATCTTAGGAATTAAACAGCGTTGATTTCCAACTACTGGCTTTGCATCAGGTTCAGTATTAATAAATTGCTGACATATAGAGGGAGAAATCCCCTTCAAATCATCAAGAGTATATCCAATAGCTCCACGGTATTTCTTCAATATTGCCAATAAATTTTTCTCTTCTTCACCTCAAAGTTTTGCACTAATAATAACAGGATATATTTTTCTTATCATCAATATAAGCATATTTAAGATCATTAGGCAAAGGTTTTTAATCAAAACAGAATCCTCCTTGGGTGGTAATGTGGTACCCAAGTCCTCCACGGGTAAATTATGTTTCAGTATCACCGGTTGATGAAGAAGAACATCGTCAATCTCACTTCTCTCTTCCATACAGACCTCACTTTCATGGTCCTCCATGTATTGTTGCAAAGCATTGTTAGGAGCAAGAGGAATAGAGGCAAGTGATACGTCTCCAACGTATCTATAATTTCTGATGTTCCATGTAGATATTATGCCAATTGCTACATGCTTTCTCCCTTCTTTATAGCATTTTTACACGTTTTCCGGGACTAACCTATTAATAGGATGCCAAGTTCCAGTTCCCTGTTTTCTGCTGTTTTTTATTTCAGAAAAGTTGTTCTGGAAATATTCTCGGAATTGGACCCCACGAATCCCAAAGTTCCTATTTTCCCTAGAAGCATCCAGAAGTCCGAAGAGGAGTCGAAGACGGGCACCAGGGGGCCCTCACCATAGCAAGGCGTAGGCCCCCCCTTGGCCGCGCCTGGGGTGGTGAGGCCACCCCGGTGGCCCACCGGAGTTGCTCTTCCGCCTATTTAAGGCCTTCCTCCCGAAAACCTAACCTAATCGGCGAAATTCCACGAAACCTTCCGCAACCGCCGTCATCGTCAACCCAAGTTTCGGGGGACAGATCTCTGTTCTGGCACCCTGTCGGGACGGGGAAGTGCCCCCGGAAGCCATCTCCGTCGACTCCACCGCCATCTCCATCGTTGTTGTTGTCTCCTATGATGAGAAGGAAGTAGTTCTCCCTCGAGGCTGAGGGATCTACCGGTAGCTATGTGGTTTATCTCTCTCTCCCATGGTGTGATCTATATGTGATCGTGAGCTTTGTAATCTAGTTGAATAAGTAGATGTTACTCTTTATCTATTGTGCTACTCAAGTGTTTTATTAATATGAACTTTGGAGTCACCTTCCCACGGTGTGAAGGTGACAGTGTGCACACCGTGTGTGTCTCCTCTATGAATTGTGGTGTTTGTCTAGTACCTTATAGGGCGCTCAAGTTGAGAGTGTGGGGCTAACTAGACATGGGAATGCTTACTTTAAGGAATGCTTTTTTGCAGCCCTACGCAATGATTAGTGTTCGTTATCCAACCGGAGAGGGTTAATGGTAGCATAGTGAAGAGAAGATATTTAGTTATTCAATTATGTGATCATTGTTGAGAGTGTCCACTAGTGAAAGTAGGATCCCTAGGCCTTGTTTCCAAGCACTTAAACACCGTTTTCCGCTTGTTCTGCTACATGTTTGCTGGCTGCCATATTTATTCCAGATTGCTATTATTACTTATAACCAACCATATTACTCGCATTTTCACTATCTCTTCGCCGAACTAGTGCACCTATATACCTGACAAGTATATTGGTTGTTTTGAGGACACAATAGACTTCATGTATCTTAATTGCAGGGCTGCTTGAGAGGGATATCTTTGACCTCTACCTCCCTGAGTTTGATAAACCTTGGGTGATCCACTTAAGTGAAACTTGATTCTGTTCTACAAACCTCTGCACTTGGAGGCCCAACACTATCTACAAGAATAGAAGTGTGCGTAGACATCAAGATCTTTTCTGGCGCCGTTGCCGGAGAGGTAAGGTAAAAGGTAATCACATCGTCGGGTGTGAGTGCTTGAAGTTATTTCCTGTAGATTCTGCAATTATATCTTTTTGTTTCTTGTTTTTATTTTCACTAGTTAGGCTTAATGGAAAACAAACAAATATGAGAGAGCTTTATAATATTTATCTTGAGTTAGGACATGAAGTGTTTGAAGAGAAAAAAAAATATATGGAACTTTATTTGCATGCTAGTGGCAATGTTATTAGTATGAACTCTTTAAATACCATTATTGCTAATGCTATGGAAATATCTAAGCTTGGGGAAGCTAGTTTGATGAATATGATATTTTTAGTCCCCCAAGTTTTGAGTAGGAAATTTTCTTTGATGATACTTTGCCTTCAACATATGATGATTATAATGATCGTGGTATTCTAGTTCCACCTACTATGAATGATAAATTTTATTTTGATCATGATATGCCTTCTATATATGATGTTTACAATGATGAACATGATATTTTCAGTCCACCTATTATTGAGGAGAAAATTAATTACGATTACAATATGCCTCCTAAATTTGATATTTACGGTGATGAGAATAATAATGATTGGTATTTTGTTGAATTTTCTCCCACTACTATTAATGAGAATGACTATGCTTATGTGGAGAGTATTAATTCTTTTATGCCTGTGGATCATGATAAGAATGTTTCTTATGATAGTTATATTGTTAATTTTATTCATGATGCTACGGAAAGTTATTATGAGAGAGGGAAACATGGTTTTATGCATCTCAACAATATTAAGTTTCCCCTCTTTATGTTGAAATTTTTGAAGTTGCACTTATTTTGTCTTCTTATGCTAGTCACTTTGTGCTTCGTTGACTTGTTTTTCTACAAGATTATTTTTCATAGGAAGTGGGTTAGACTTAAATGTGTTTTATATTTTCTTCTTGATGCTCTCTTATTGTGCTTCAACTCTTATTCTTATGTGAGCATATTTTAAAAATCAATGTGCCTAGCTGAAAGGCATTAAAAGAAAAGCGCTTCCGGGAGACAACCCGTTTTATTTCTCCGTTTTCAACCTGTTTTCCTTCGTTTCTTTCTGTGTGCTTTGCACCTGGGTATTTTCTATTTCCTTAGAAACCCCCCTGTATCTTTTATTGTGTGTCTTTGTTGAGCCAAGTAAAGCCTCTAGTGGAATGTTGAGACTATATTTCGGATTTCTGCGCAGGAAACAGATTTCTGCTGTCCACTGTGAAATTCGTATAAAATCACAGAAAACTCAAAATGACCTGAGTTTTTTTGTGCGTAATCCTGGGCTATATACACAACTTTTCTTAGTCGAACACTTTTTTATTTGAGCAACATAATATTTTCGAGAAAAATCATCTTTACCTGCTGTCTTGTTTTGATAGATTTCTGCCAATAATTGCATTTGCATCTTAATCTCTTTCTTTTGGTGTTCTTTTGAGAAAAAGAGTTTTAAAAGAAGTTATGACAGTAGCTAATGTGTGTATGAGTGTTCTGCTTGTGTTGAAACTGAACCATGTGAATTTATTATTTTGATTTGCACTAACTTTGCTAATGAAGATTGTGAGAAGTTTGGTGTGAAGGAAGTTTTCAAGGGTCAAGAGAAGAGGATGATATGATGTGATCAAGAAGAGTGAAAATACTAAGCTTGGGGATTCTCCGGTGGTACATCCCAGACAATTCCAAGAAGACTCAAGCATCTAAGCATGGGGATTCCCAAGGCATCCCCTTCTTCATCAACAATTTATCAGGTCACTTCTAGTGAAACTATATTTTTATCCAGTCACATCTTATGTGCTTTACTTGGAGCGTATTTTATTTTTGTTTTTAGTTTGTTTGGTTTTCTTTTCTGTAATAAATAGTTGTATCCTAGCATATTTGCTTGGGATAGAGACACGCTCCTCTTTTTCGTTAGAATACTCTTGTGCTTCACTTATATTTGTTGAGTATTCATGCTTAGATATTTTAGTGCTTCCAGCTCTTGTTTTGCATGCATCCTTTGTTCAGAGCTTTTAGGTTTTGTAGTTAGGTGGTTCTCATATGTTTGTTTGCTTGGAAATAGGAATGCTATTGTGATAGTTGGTATAGTGGAAAAGATTGCATGGTCTTGTAGATCACTAAACTGCTTCACTTGAATCATTGTTGTTGTTTTGAGATATTAATTTGCTTAATAGATAAACAGGAAGGACTAGTAAGTATAAACTTTTAATGGTTGGTCTAAGAAACTTGAAACGGTGCCACACTTAAATTACCAGCTGATAGAAACAATAGTATATGATTGCTACGAGTGATGCATTTCTGATCGGCCTTTTGTTACGCGCTACGGTCGGGGTAGCTAACAGTGACTTGTCACTGCCACGGACCCTTTTGGAGTGATTTGCATTGTGCCTTGTAAAGATGTTTTGCTAGCTGCAACCTTTTAACTTGTGAGTCTATGTTTCGGTTCATGGCACTTCCACCATCCATATTTGTTAGCCTCTTCGGTATTGTGCATTGCCCTTTCTCACATTGAGAGTTGGTGCAAACTTCGCCAGTGCATCCAAATCCCGTGGTTGGACTTTGTTATCCTACACATAATCCCATATATTCTTCCTCAAAACAGCCACCATACCTACCTATCATGGCATTTCCATAGCCATTCCGATATATATTGTTGCACAACATCCACCTCCATTATGTTACTTGATGATGAGCTTCATGGTTATTTATGCATACTGCTACACTGGCAGGAGCATGCAGTTGGATACATCAGAGATATTCCATTATGAGTTATGAGTACTAAAAGTGTGATGATTCATTGTAATATAGGACGTTGCCCCTACCGGTGAGGATATATAAAAAAATATGAAAAATCCCAAAAAGCAAAAAAAGAAAGGGCTAAAGAGAGAATAAAAAGAGAGGGGGCGCATCACTATCCTTTATATACCACACTTGTGCTTCATGTTTAGCACCAATACTTCAGTTTGGAGAAAGTTTTCATATTATCATTCATTCATAACTATGTGGGGAATTTTACATTATAGAACTTGGCTTGTATATTCCAATGATGAGCCTCCTCAAATGAGCTCTAGGTCTTCGTGAGCAAGCAAGTTGGATGCACCCCCACTAGTTCCATTGGAGAGATTTCATACACTTATAGCTCTATGTGCATCCGTTGTGTGGCAATCCCTACTCCTTGCATAGCTTTGGTTGTAAGACTTTATCTTGTCTAATGACCACTTTCAGCTTTGTGAGCCTTTCTTCCATTGACCTTCCAAACCCCTCATAATGTTCTATTTTCCATAACATCCCGGTGCCGGGAACCAACGCAGAACACTTGCTTGTTTTTAGTGCGCAAATAGTTTAAGATTCAAGCATTGCATCGTGTGGAAAGCTTTCCTTGATCCTAACAGGGGTTGTGAAGATCGTTTGACGTGCATGATATTGTTGTTCTTGAAAGCTTAAATCATCTCTAATAAAATTTACATGGTTGATAGTCTTTTAGTATTGAGTCATTAAAAGTTTTGCTTCTTTCTTCTTATTTGTTTATGCATTACTTGTTGATATCAAATATAGATCACAGCTTTAGTTCATTTGATCCTAGTTTACATGCTCTACTTTACATATTATGATCAAGATTGTGTGGTAGCATGTCACCTCAGAAATTATTTTGTTTTATCGTTTACCTACTCGAGGACGAGTAGGAACTCAGCTTGGGGATGCTTGAAACGTCTCCAACGTATCTGCTGTTTTTGATATTATGCCAATTGTTGCATGTTTTCTCCCTTCTTTATAGCATTTTTACACGTTTTTCGGGACTAACCTATTAACAAGATGCCAAGTGCCAGTTCCCTGTTTTCTGCTGTTTTTTTATTTCAGAAAAGTTGTTTTGGAAATACTCTCGGAATTGGACCCCACGAATCCCGAAGTTCCTATTTTCCCCGGAAGCATCCAGAAGTCCGAAGAGGAGTCGAAGACGGGCACCAAGGGGCCCTCACCATATCCAGGCGCGGCCCCCCTGGCCACGCCTGGGGGTGGTGAGGCCACCCTAGTGTCCCACCGGCGTTGCTCTTCCGCCTATTTAAGGCCTTCCTCCCGAAAACCCTAACCTAATCGACGAAATTCCACGAAACATTCCGCAACCGCCGTCATTATCAACCCAAGTTTCGGGGGACAAATCTCTGTTCTGGCACCCTGCCGGGATGGGGAAGTGCCCCCGGAAGCCATCTCCATCGACTCCACCGCCATCTCCATCGCCGTTGCTATCTCTTATGATGAGGAGGAAGTAGTTCTCCCCCGAGGCTGAGGGCTCTATCGGTAGCTATGTGGTTCATCTCTCTCTCCCATGGTGTGATCTATATGTGATCGTGAGCTTTGTAATCTAGTTGAATAAGTAGATGTTACTCTTCATCTATTATGCTACTCAAGTGTTTTATTAATATGAACTTTGGAGTCACCTTGTCCCGCGGTGTGAAGGTGACAGTGTGCACATCGTGTGTGTCTCCTCTATGAATTGTGGTGTTTGTCTAGTACCTTCTAGGGCGCTCAAGTTGACAATGTGGGGATAACTAGACATGTGAATGCTTACTTTAAGGAATTCTTTTTGCAGCCCTACGCAATGATTAGTGTTTGTTATCCAACCGGAGAGGGTTAAGAGTAGCATAGTGAAGAGAAGATATTTAGTTATTCAATTATGTGATCATTGTTGAGAGTGTCCACTAGTGAAAGTAGGATCCCTAGACCTTGTTTCCAAGCATTGAAACACCGTTTTCCGCCTTTTCTGCTACATGTTTGCTTTTTGCCATATTTATTTCAGATTGCTATTATTACTTATAACCAACCATATTGCTCGCATTTCACTATCTCTTCGCTGAACTAGTGCACCTATATACCTGACAAGTATATTGGTTGTGTTGGGGACACAAGAGACTTCTTGTATCTTAATTCCAGGGTTGCTTGAGAGGGATATCTTTGACCTCTACCTCTCCGAGTTCGATAAACCTTGGGTGATCCACTTAAGGGAAACTTGCTTCTGTTCTACAAACCTCTGCACTTGGAGTCCCAACACTGTCTACAAGAATAGAAGCGTGCGTAGACATCAGCAAGTTGTTCAACTTTAAAATTCTCATTAGGCAATTCAGATTCATAAGGTGCTCTAGAAAATTTGGAGAAATTGAACTCATAATATTTTCCATCAAATTTAGTCAATATCTTCTCCCTTCTACAATCTATAATAGCACCACAAGTGTTCAAGAAATATCTACCAAAAATAATCGGACAAATTTTACTAGCAGCCTTAACAAGTACTAGAAAATCAGTAGGATATTTAGTTTTACCACATAAAACTTCTACATCTCTAACAATACCAAACGGAAAGACAGTTTCTCTATTAGCAAGTTGAATAACCACATCAATATCCTCAAGCTCACAAGAACCAATTTCATGCATAATTTCTTTATAAAGCTCATAAGGAATAGCACTAGAACTTGCACCAATGTCACACAAACCGTTATAGCAATGATCACCAATCTTAACAGAAAGCATAATAACACTAGTTTTCTTAGGTATATTTGGATGTGAAACAATATCAGAAGCATCTTCACAAAAGATAGTATGTTCATCCTCTACTACAGATAAGATATTTCACTATTGCTACAGCAGGTTTAACAATTATTGGTTCATCAGGTTCAATAGATTTCTTAATGCTCTTATTAACCACACTAGCTACAATAGAGTGTTCTTTCACCTTATCAGGGAAAGGCATTTTTCAATATAAGGCTCAGGAACAGCAGGATTAACAACATGCAGTTCTATATTTCTAGCAGGAACAATATCTTTATAAGGTGCATGATACTTGCTCAATTCCATTTTAGGAATATCAAGGTAAGAGGCAAAATCTTTAAGACAGTTTGCAAAGATTTGAGAATCAAGACCACAAACAACACTAACATTATAGAAATCATCAGTTCCCATAAAAGATTTAATGCATTCATAATCATAATTTATACCTGACTTTCTACCTTTTTCATTCTCCCATCCTTCAATGTTTTCTTGAATACGGTCAAGAAGATCCCATTTAGCTTCTTCCTTCATACGTGTGAATGATCCAGAACAAGAAGCATCTAATAAATCCTTATCATGAAGAGAAAGCCTTGCATAAAAATTATTGATAACAATATTACTCGGGAGCTCATGAACGGGATATTTGAGCATTACTAACATCATTCTCCCCCACACTTGGGCAATACTCTCTCCATCATGAGGCCAACAATTATATATTTGATTCTTGTCTTTATGAACCTCACTAGGAGGATAGAATTTAGAATAAAAGAGAGGAAAAATTTCCTCCCATCCAATAGATTCACCATTCTTTAGTAATTTGAACCATTCAGCGGCTCTACCTTTCAGCGATAAAGAGAATAATTTCCTTTTAACTTCATCCATTGTAATACCTGCACACCTGAATAACTCGCATAATTCATGTATAAAGAGCAAATGATCACCGGGATGGACAGTTCCATCTCCATAATAGAAGTTATCCATAACACGTCCAACAATTCTCATAGGTATTTTATAAGGATCTAATTTAGCAGATAACGAATCACCTACTACCCTAGCAGTGATAGTAGTACTACCCCTAAACAGAGAACCAAAAGTATTCTCCATAATGAAATAAAACTGTAGACAGAAATAAAAAAAACACTCACGGTAAAAGTTTCTCTTACCAAGTCCACTTACCAATAGCACTTCACTCCCCGACAACGGCGCCAGAAAAAAGTCTTGATGACCCACAAGTATAGGGGGTGTATCGTAGTACTTTCGATAAATAAGAATGTTGAACCCAACAAGGAGCAGAAGGTGTTGACAAGCAGGTTGGATAGAGGATTCACTGTAAACAGTAGCAAACGGGTTTTTTGGAGGTTTTTGATATAGCAGATAAATAAAGTGCGAGTAAATAAATAACAGTAAATATAATTGCAGCGAGTGGCCCAATCCTTTTGAGAGCAAAGGACAAGCCGGTTGTTCTACTTATGATTACCAAACGTTCTCGAGGACACATGTGAATTTCGTCAAGTGCTTTCGCTTCATACGGTTGATTAATATTCGTTGGTTCGTGAAGTGTTGTGTGGGTGAATCTATGCTAATGCACCGCCCAACTAGGACTAATACATACTTGCCCCTCGTAAGCATACGCACATACAAGAAAGTAATTAAGATAAGTCTAACCATAGCCTTAAAACTCCGGGATCCTACACTCCCTCGTGCATCGGTTTCCTAACAGGGGTTTAGGTTTCTGTCACTCCAGAAACCCCACAATTAGTTGTCAAATACATAATGCATCCTCCTAGGCTCATAAAGTTGAAGTATCATGTAATCGATGTTCACATGACACCACTAGAAGAATAGCACCACATCTTAAATACCGAACCATAAGATATTACTTCAACATAATTCAACTACTAACATCATGACTTCTCCCATGTCCTCAAGAAATAAACAAACTACTCACAAGACATCATATGGATCATAATCATAGGTGATATAATGGATAACAACAATCCAGTCATAAAGTGTAAACACCGATAAATCTCACAAGCATCAACTACTAACAAGTAATCCACACCGGGAGAGAGATCTAGTGAAGAGCAACGATAAAGACCCCTAATTGTTACAGCGGGATGAAGGAGGATGATGAGGGGGATGGTGCTGGTGGTGATGATAATCTTGATGATGCCTGGAGCGATGACGGTGGCGATGGCGATGATTCCCCCTCTCCGGGGAGGAATTTCCCCGGCAGATTTCTCCCTGCCAATGAGCTTTTCTCTCTCTGTTGTTTTCCACCCCGAGGCGGCGGCGGAATAATTCTTCGATGATGTTCTGGGCTTAGGGTTCCCTCGGGGTCAAGTATGCGAAAGGTGGCACCCAGGAGTGGTCTAAGGGGCCAGACCACCCCCAGGCGTGACCAGAAGGGGGTGCGCCGCCTGGTGGTGTGGGCCCTAGGTGGCCCCCCTCCGGGTGTCCTTCTGGCTGACTTCCTCCTCGGGACTTCTAAGACTCCTCCGGTATCCCCTATTTTCTTATGATCTTCTGAAATAGGGTATCTCGACGGTGCTTTTTCCATCAGATTTCTGGTCCCGGTGTTTATTCTCCAAAAATTATAAAACATGCAAAATAAGATAAAATAACATAAGTGATGCATCATAACATGAAATATATTGATGAATAACAAAAAATAACAATATAAAGTAGTGATGCAAAATGGACATATCACATATCAACTCCCCTAAGTTTAGACTCTGCGCTCTCCCAAGCGAAAACTGAACTCGGAAAACATGACCACGTGTTTTATGAGGTGATGCATTGATAATAAAGAATACGGACATGAAGCGTCACCAGTTACTCAATAAACACTAACAATTCTATACAACAATCTTTCCCATAATGCTTATCAAGGAGAAGTAATGATTCAATCATATAAAGGTAAAGTGAGTGCAAATTCATTGAACTATGGAAAATTGTGTTCTTGGTCAGAGAACAACTATCATATCAATTTTATCTTTTTGAAAGAGTCTATGTCAGAGCTATCAAGAAAATAACACATGCTTTAATTATCACAAAGTCTTTTCATGAATATAAAACTTTCAGGGATTATGTTCTTATAAAGGAGGTGAAAACAACTGACACAAAGGAAGATGCTAGTTAGCAGAGCTCAACTCTCAACTTGTTTACCATGTTGGTAATGTCAACTGCAATAAAACATGGTTAAATATCATTGTAGAGATATAAAAGAAGTGAAATGAATATTTATCTTACTAGCATTAGGATCTTTAGCTAATTTTTGTAAGAACTTAATAACATCAGAGATGGTGCAATTATCAAAATCAAGTTTATCATCCTCAAACATGGTTGAAATTTTTTTCTCCTAAAGTCATATTATCCTCAATCCCACTTGCAACAATTTTCTCACTGGAAATATTTTTACTCTCCAAACTTTTGGGAATCCTTCTACCTAAAGTCATGAACTCTCCAATCCACTTTTGACATGAATATGTTTGGAAGCATTAGGATACTCATAGATCCTAAAAGTTTTTACTTCCTCAAAGGGTTGGATGGTATCAATTTTAACAGGCTCACTTTTAGTAGCTTTTTCAGCAATTTAAGCTTATCTTTCTCTTCTAACACGTATTTGAGCTAACATTCTCATGTTCTCATTTATTTGAACTTGTATAGGATTTATAGGTTTTCTTGGCCTCAAGAGGTGTAGTCCTAGTTTTTAAAATTTCTACATCATGAGCAAGACTATCAACTTCTAGTAAAAGATTATCTAGTTTTGCAAGCCTTTCATGAATAGTTCTATTTAAATATTTTTGTGTAGTGATAAATTATTTAAGCATGTTCTCAAGATCAGAGGTGAAACTTTTAGAATTGTTGTAAGCATTGTCATACGAATTCCCATATGAATTACCATTATTATTAGGATATGGCCTATAGTTGTTACCACCAAAATTGTTCTCGTAAAATTCACATCAATTTGATAATTCTCACTAGCAACCAGAGAGTTCATGATGAGGATATAATATGGGAATATGATGCTTGGGCATGCTTGAACTGGAAGGAAATATTGAATTTAATTGATGGTTATTATAAGGTGAATTCCTTCTTAATTGAATGTGTGTTTATGAGAATGTTATACTACCTAATCCTATGCATTTATGTCTGATCAGATTTATTGATAACACAAACATTGGTGGAGGAGGACCTCAAGACATGCTGGAAAACAAGAGGAAACAAGTGGAAAACATCAAAGATATTTCACCACAAGTGCTTGAGGGAGGAGATGGAGGTGTGAGCACAAGAGGGAGGCATGGAAAACAAAGTTTCTGCCGTGGAAAACAACAACGTGGTGCCATCAAGGAAATGATATTTTGGTTCGGACTAACAGCAGTCCCAAAATTGAAACGACCATGGACTCTTCACACAGACTCCAAATAAAGCAAATAAGCACAATCTGAAAAGGAATTTCGTAGATATTTCCAATGGATCCGGCCCCATGCACCGATTCGACTCGTACGAGGTGCGGTGACCAAAACAATTCCGATAGTTGTTTCTGCCAGTTTCCAAATTGAGTCCTTTTAAATTAGGGAGTTAGAGATATGTTTGTTTTCGACCCCAGCACTAGGTTGGACGTCCAACAGCCTTTATATAGGCTTGTAATCCACATTATTAGGTAGACTACATTAGAAATAAACCCTAGATTTCATAGATTGGACTTGCTTGTAAGCATTCATCTTGAAGTATTACCCCTTTGCAAATTCTGCGGGTTATGTGTTGTTCCATTGGGAATAAGAAGATACAGGACCACTTCGTAGTCAGTGGCTACTTTGTGCAAGAGTGTGTAATTTAGAATATCCAAAGGGATTGATTGTTGTTGCATTGGCATCAGGGATTAGCCAAGGAGACTTTTCAGTGTAGCACTAGTTATCATACCATGCACCAAATGTCGAGTTGCTCATAGAGAAGATCGATCCACCCCATATTAGTTCAAGGGAACATTATTAGGATCTATTGGCACTTGTTTAGCTAGCAAAGAAGCAAGCATGTCAATTTTATCGCTCAAATGAGAGACCTCCTCAACAGAATTTACCTTTTTGCTTGTTGAAGACCGTCCTGTGTGCCATTGGGAATAGTTTGTCATTAGATCATCCAACAATTTGTTTTCTGCACCTAAAGTGAGGTTCATGAAGGTTCCTCCTGCAGCTGAATCCAATAAATTCCTTCAAGAAAAAATTAATCCCGCATAAAAAGTTTGGACAACCATCCACGTAATTAGTCCGTGTGTGGGACAATTCTTAACCATAGTTTTCATTCTTTCCCAAGCTTGAGAAACATGTTAATTATCATTTTGTCTCAATTTTATAATGTTACTCCTTAGTTGTATAATTTTTGCAGGTGGATAATACTTCCCAATAAATGCATCTTTGCATTTAGTCCAAGAATCAATGCTATTTTTAGGCAAAGACAACAACCATTCCTTAGCTCTTCCTCTTAAAGAGAAAGGGAATAATCCTTAATTTCACAATATCACCGTCTATCTATTTATATTTTTACATGTCACATAACTCAACAAATTTATTTAGATGAGAGGCAACATCTTTTTCAATACCAGTAAATTGATCTTTCATGATAAGATTCAACAAAGCAGGTTTAATTTCATAAGAATCTGCTGTAGCAGCAGGTGGAGCTATTGGTGTGCATATGAAACCATTATAATTGGTACTAGTAAAGTCACAAAGCTTGGTAGTATCATTGGTAGCCATGCTTGCAAGATAACACAAAATAAACTAACAACACAAATAAAAGACTAAAAACTAGAGAACTATTTTTTCTAGGTTTTTAATAAAGAGAAAACAAGACTAAACAAAAGTAAACTAAGCAAGAACAAAACAAAAGAAAGAGAGTGGAAGCGTGAGGCTCCCCTTTCAGCAAGATAGAAGTCCCTGGCAACGATGCAAAAAAAAAGTAGTTGATGCTGACGTGATCACACGCTCGTTGGGAGACCCCAAGCGGAAGGTATGATGTAGTCTAGCGGAAATTTCCCCCCAGTTGAGGAACCAGAGTTTACCAAACCAGTAGGACTTCATAGTCTTGAAGAAGGTTGCTTGTATCAACGACGTTGTTTATCGTTGTTGACCAAGCGAGGAACCTGCACACAAACACAAACTCTCTCTTGCCCCAGCTTTCCGGAAGGTTGTCAATCTTCCGGTCTTGCTGAAAACGGGAGAATTAAACTTATAGAGTCTTGTAGAGAAATAAAAGAAAAAAGGGAACAACGAGGAAACAATGATGAAGGGTAAACAAGGTTGCAAATATGAGGAAAATATGTCCGGGGGCCATAGGTTCACTAGTGGTGAGTCTCCAAATTACAACTGGGAAATTGACAAATCATGATCGTATAACAATAATATTATGACAATATTATAGTTCACGGGTTCTAACATTGTAGGCATTACAACAAGTCATATGGACCACTATCCAGCATGCATCCATATCTAAAAGTCCACCTCAAGAACGATATCCAACAAATCTCTCTGTTATTAAGTTGCAGCAACGAAGTGATTGCTTTGTGTGGAACAAACAAATTCATTAAGAACAATACGTAATGTAAGCAGTGTTCCTCATATGTAGACAAGAGCACCGCTATTTTCTCCCAAGTAGCAACAACACATCCCCCACCCGTCACGTTTCTGTCACTCGAGCACAGATGTAAGGGAGACATGAATCTAGCATCAAGCATATAAACCCTCTCTTAGAGGTGAAAACAACTACGCAACCAAGGTAATCATAAACACCGAAGAGCATTGCAAGACAAGATTAAAACTCTCTACAAATATAAGTGAAGCATCTCAGATTGACATGAACAAAATAATCATAATCTCATGGTTCATCGGATCCTAGCAAACAAAATATGCATAATTACATAACGATGGTCTCGATCATGTGAGGCAGCTCAGAAGACTCTAAACATGGAGGCATAGGGGAGAGAACAACCATCTAGCTACTGCTATGGACCCGTAGTCCCGAGATGAACTACCCACACATATGTCCGGAGGCAATCATGGCGATGTAGAGGCCTCCGATGATGATTCCCCCCTCCGACAGGGTGCCGGAGCAGGACTAAAGAAGCCCTAGATTGGACTTTCGAGGTGACAACGCCTCTCTACATGTTTCGTGGAAAATAACTCTGTCCCCATGATTTTTAGAGTTGAAGGCAATTTATGGGCGAAGATGCGACGAGAGGCGGTGTCCGAGGCACCCACGTGGGTCCCAAGAGCGGCCAAGGGGAGCCGACTAGTGCCCCCTAGGAGGCCCTGTGGCCCCCCTCCGGGTCCTCTTCCGGCTTCTGGAGTCTTCCGATGAATAAAAAATCGTCAAAAAATTGTCGCACCCAGACTTCTAAAGGATACTCGCAGTTCCGTTGAACAGTAGTGGATTGGATTACGGGGCTTACCGGCACCCGCATCTCTTACGAGTAGGCCAACACACGTATGTGTGACAACCAACCCCTATCTGTTCATCGTCTACGTAAACCATCCCATAGAAATCAGGATACTACCATTGACGTACTTCATACCATACACACATGGTACGTCAACGGCGTTGAACAAAATGATAACACAACAGATCTCTAAGACACAAAATATGGAAATAAGTGCAAATAGCTCTCACTAGAGCAGAGATAGCAAATACAATCATCCAGAGGACACATGTCCCAACATAACATCATTACATCTCAGCGGAAGCATTCAAAGGGTCTGAGTACAGACAAATCCAAATAGGCTTAAGAAGCCGGGAATGAAAGGAAAACGGAGCCCATCCACGATGTCTCGGATCCTGCCCGGGTCCGCTACCTACTCGTCAGCAGCCTCGTCAAACTCCACGTAGTAGCCGTCACGGGGATCCTCGTAAGCGTAGTCTGCGGAAACCACAGCCCCAAAGGGGTCAGTACATAAACGTACTGGCAAGCAAGACTCACAGTTCACCAAAGTGTAACCCGTCAACACCAAGCACAGATGCCTTGGGTTCAACGGAAGAAAGTGGATATAAAATATGCTGCAACTGGCTGCTCTGAACAACTACAGAGTTACTACCACTTCCGGCTAACAGAAAGAAGATAAGATAGCGTATCGTAACCGGCTATAACTAACCACCAACCAAACCCATCCTGGATCTCGCCCCTTATCCAAAGAAGCAATCCGAGGGTAACTCACACAGTTGGATTAATGATGGATCAAGTTATTGTGGCAATAAGGCTATTACTAGTCAAGTTATCATTAGTTAGGTGTAGGTTGTTCTGAGTACTTGTTAGCCAGTACTTTCACCAAGTTAACCATAACCGCGGAAAACACGGCTTCTCGAGAAGATTTATCCCTGCAGGGGTGCACCAATTTGGCCGTACACGTAAGAATATCCCGCCAGGATGGAAATGCACTTCCACCAAGCGAGGCACTCTACACAACTCAACTCTTCTTCGCATCAAGCCCAAAGCACCACGTGTTGTGCGTGCGCGGCTAATCGAGCCCCACGAAGAAAAGGGGACCCTCATAGCACTGGAAGACCACGCCGCCCTAAATGCCGACTACAAAAGTTCCACCCTGGCCTCGGGTTCGTACCTGCATATGCGTGCATCAAATGGAAAGCCCGAACTAAGTGTGGTGATTTGGACGAGATGCGAATCAAATCAAATTGAGGGGGGCGCCCATACACGCTTCCCACATGCTGCGCTCATCATGGATCAGTAGACAAGACCCTTTTCCTATTAGGGTCGACACTAGCAGGCCTCAAAACCACGCCGGGCCTCCTGTCGGTGCCTTATCAACAAATTATTATTACCTCAAGATTAACAGGTTGTTGTTTAACATCGAGCCCCAGAACCTAATAGAATATAGTAACACAAAGTAACTGATAACAGACTCGAGCAAAAACAACCCTAAGCATGCTAGTAAGACACGGGCCCAAGCAACGGGGTTATAGGACTGGAGGTGAGGCAATATCAGGGTTCAGGGTATCATGTGATAGGTTCGTAACAGAAGCAACGATACATACGGCTAGCAGAAATAGACAACGGAAAGTATCGGTAACCAATGTTGAAAGGAACACAATGGTTCATGTGAGTGATAACTTGCTTGCAAACTCAGCAGCCTAGTACTGAGCTAGATCCTCAGAAGGGGTGTCGTAAGTATCGTCTGTCTCAACGTCGTCGTCTATCCGAGAAGAAGCAAACAAACAATGCAGGAAGATAAACAATCAATATCATGGCATAGTGCACAATCATGGGATGATGCATGTCAATTTAATGGATGCATCAAAATAAACTAGTTGACATGGTAACACAATTTAAATGGACACATAAACAATTTTGAGTTGCATATGAAAAGGTCCATGAATTATGGTTGGAATATTTGTTTTTCAACTAATCAACAGGTGATAGTGGATTAGTATGATGCATGGATGAGGAAAACAACAAAATAACAACAATAGAACCAATTGGAAATAAGGTTTACCAATTTAGAAATTTATTTATTAAATTAGGGAATTTTTGGTTCCTTAAAGGGATTACACAAATAGTTGTTGTTTTCACCAATTTAAATTGTGCCAAAAAAAATAACAAAATTCATTTTTGAAAAGAACACAAAAATTTAGTTGGATTACATGTTTCAATTATTGAAAGAGGAATTACAATAATTTAAATATGAATTAAACAAGATTAAACAAGTTTTAAATGAATTTAAACAAGTTTGAATATTATTTGAATTTTTTATTTGTTCCAAACATAAATTCAAATTCATATTTGAAAAGTTTATACTTTTCTAGTTTGAAAACATATTTTACATGTTCAAGAATAATTTATTTTGAGCAAGTTATGAATTTAGCAAATTTAAATGATTTAAACAAGGTTTAAATTATTTAAGCAATTTTAATTATTCAAACCATGAAACAAAATTTATATTTGAATATGTGGTTTGAAATAGCATGGAAAACATATTTTATTTGCATTATTTGGATTAAGTATGAATTAGTTATGCAATTATTCAAATTACAAATGAATTGTTTGAATTTGAATTTTGGATGCATTTGGAAAATTCAAAACAGTACACAAATGGTTGAAATAGATAGACAATTTAATTTGGATCAACAAACATATTTTACTTTTATTATTTGGAGTTAGAATTTAAAAGTTATTAGCAATTTAAATTGGAGGACCAATCTGTAATTTAAAAGGGACTTAAATGAAACAGAAAAGGTTGCAAACTTTTTATACAGCGCAACCATCTACCCCAGGGCACTGCCAATGGGCCCTGGGCCAGCGTGGCATGCTCGCGTGGCAACGGTGCCACACAGCAGCTGACAGGGGGGCCACCCTGTCAGCGCACCGTGCAAAAATGGTGGGATAAATCCCGCGGAGCCAGGACTCGATCCCTGGCCCTCGCGCTCGCGTGCAGTCGCTGTAACCAGTGCGCTGCGCTTCAGTTGTTGACAGTAACAAGGGCGCAGGTAAGGTAACGTTCAGATCCACTGCTTAACTGAATTTTGCACGCGCGATCGACTGAACCCTGACGGAGAAAAACGGCGGCGGCGATCACCGTGGTGCTGCTGTGGGTGGGGTGCGTGATCGATTGTGCGCAACTGCAGAGAGGGAGGAGATGGTGGGCACGGTGAGCTCACCGGTGATGTAGACGGGGCAGAGGCGCGAGGAAGACGGTGGCCGGCGACAGGTCGATGATGGCGGCGTCGTTGTGGTGACTCTCCGGGGTGGCTGCGGTGTTCAAACGGAAGAGGGAGAGGTGGTGGTCTGGTTCCAGTAGCTAGGTGGGTAGGTGGCGCGTCGAGGTGGCGGCGGCTTCCATGGATTCAGAGAAGCGCTCCGGTGAGGTAGCAGAGAGGGAGAAATTGCGGCGAGGGAGAGGGAATTGGCGGCAGAGCTCGAGGGGAGAGGGGTAGGGGCTAGCTAGGGCAGCGCAGGGCTAGGGCATGGCTTTTATAGAGCGCAGGGGCTCACCGTGGCCGTCTGCTCGCGGCGGCGGCGACGTGGCACCGACAGATGCGCTGCCGTACGCGAAACAGAAGAGGGGGGGAGCGACGCGAACCGGTACCGGGCCAGCGCGGGGGAGGAAAAGGCTGGGCCGCGCGGGGGAGAAGGGAAAAGGTGGGCTGGGCGCAGCCCACTGCCCCTGGCGCCCGTTTTTTGTTTTTAAAATTTTTTCTCCTTCTGTTTTTTTTTTCAGAAATGAAAATGGAAGAAAAAGGTAGTTTTTAGGGCTAGGAAAATTTGGAAAAAATTATGGTTAGGTTAGTTTTTACAATAGCAACTAAATGCTAACTTTGTTTTCCAAAAAGTTTCAAATTAAATTGCTGTTTGTGATTTAATTCAAAAATTGGATGGATTTTATATTAAGTGAACATTAATGAAAACAAACTTTTTAATAGGGTGAACCCTATTGTTAAGTAGAACAATTGATTTGAATTGTTTTGGCAATTTCCATAAATCCATATTGGGTGCTGTTGTAACATGTGATTTGAATTTGAATTTTTAAATGCAAATTGGAATTAATTGATTGGTTAAAGCCACCATTTTAATAGTTGAACATTATGGAATACAATGGAAACAAATGGTTGTTTTTATTTGAACTTTTTATTTAAAAGGTTGTAACAGAGCAAGTATGAAATGAATGTTTGAATAAAGTTTGAATTTGAATTGTGAAAACAGAGAAAACAGATGCAAACAAAAAGAAACAAAGCAATGAGTATGATGACATGATGCAAAACTTTAATTAAACAAGAAACAAACATTCTAGGGGTGTTTTCATACTTGGGATGTTACAAAAATTCCAGCTTATTCCGAGCACTTTGATTTTTGACCTATTTCTGGAATGCGCAGACAAACAAACTTGAACTGGCACTGGGCATCTTGTTAATAGGTTAGTCCAATAAATTATAGAAAACAAAGGTAAACATAGGGAAAAGAAAGGAAAATGGAAGAAAACATGTAGAAAACAAAAGGTATTGGGTAGAAAACAAGCATGGAGCATCAAAAATTATAGATACGTTTGCAACCTATCAAACTTCTCCACTTCAATTGCAAACCTGCGGTACCTAGTCCTAGACGGTGAAGCGCTGAAGGATTTTTACGGACGTATGTGTGCAAGCTCTCATAGGGGTAACACATGATACCCTCACTCTGCTGGATCCAGAAGGTGGGATACGGAAAATCGATAACAGTCCCACCGCTAGGCTTAGCCGTGGGACTCTTCATCAGGCATCACCGACATCGTCATCGACACTACTTCCATGCTTCATGTTGGTAACAAATAAGATCTATCCACGCCTTTAACTACATAGTAGATCATGTGTGATACGTAGGACAGAATTTTTTAAATGCTGCTACGTACACCAACACTCTAAGGCTTCCTACGGGCTTGGTCCACGGGAGATAGTGCCACCGTCCATGGCTGGACGGTGGGGACTCCTGATGATGTTCTCACCATCTTATAGTGTTAGTCTTGGTCTCCTTGCACCAATGGGGAAAGCTTTGGGCGACGCTTTGGTGGGGGCAACTGTAGGCCACACTTTATACACGAGAATGGACACTCCTGTCAAGGGCGCTCTGCATCATGACCCTGTCTTCGTCAGCGCGCGTCATCGACACATGGTGTGTCGAAAAACCCTCTAGAGAGGAGGCAACGAGCTCGAGGTAGAACTCCTCTCTGAGGAAAGATAGGGTGCGATCCTCCGGAGAGGCCAGCCTTCTGCTGGTGGTATTTCGAGAGGGGCGAATGTCTCGCTGAGGGAGAAGCATCCTCGTGGAGGCTCCTATGCACAAGTTGGAATGGGCCGCAACAGACGGGTCGTGGTACCCTGGTACCCACTGATCCGACAAAAGACAAAGTTGTTCTCAGGGGTGTTCTGGAGAAATTCTTCGGAAAGTCAGTGGGAGGACAATATAGTTCAACGAGATTAGATCTTCATAATCATTTCAGAGTGGCGCAACACCAAAAGTAATTTTGGTGATTGCCATTATGAATGATACAGAAGTTCTTACATTGATGTAAAACTTCGATCGAACTTAGTGACTAAACCAAGTAGATCACAATAATGAGAATGTGATCGAAGTGAAGCAATGATTGACCCTAATTCCAAAGATATGGCTATAAGGCATGAAATTCGGATGGACTCCATAAACGAAAGTCAAGTATGGAACTTGGTATCAAGTTTTTTTGTGCTCTTTAAGAGGAGCATAGAGTCTACTTTTTGTTAATGGATCTGTAAACAAAAATGGATGGAAACATCCATGAGCTTGACTTGTTTACAAGTTCAAGGAAATGACTATGAGAGAGTTAATCTCACATAGCGTGAGTTATATGTTTACACAGATTATTCTGGCAAGAACTGCATAACTTGTCCACATGATATTGCAAGTGAGAATATTCAATCAAGAATATGCTAGAAGGAATGCAAGTTTTAGTTATGCATTCATGGAACTAAAAGAAGGCATTAAGGGAGCTCGAATCTTCACCTAGATTAAATGATCAAAGTGTTTGACTTCATCAAGGACGGTGAAGAGACTTGAGGATTCAAGCAAGTCAGTGGGAGCGCTAAATAATATTTCTAATACTTTATATGTTGGAAATAATTATTGACATAGTAGAAGGTTTCATTGAGATTATATTTCGATGAAAGGAATAAATAAAATGTAGTATAAGTATTTCACTTTGGATGTGGGAAGATGATAAACGTTTGAATAGGAAACTTCATGATATAACTTTCCTGCATGGGACAAAGTGTGGTTTTCGTTTTCCATCACCTGTCTATGTTGGATCAAACATATTAAAATCATAGTGCTAAATTGTTGGAAACAACAATTAGCATCTGGTGCAAACCAAGGGAAGGATTTCTTTTTGAAATCTAATACTTATATAAGGCATGGCTATTCACAGTCAATAGAAAGAAGACATATGATGGGTGATACGTATGAATGATTAGATCAGTCATGTACGCCATAATATGTACACAAAACATATGTGAATTATGTTCTAAGTGTTATGAACATAAACCAAAGATGATCATATTGATTACTAAGGAGCAGATATTATAAGAATAAAAGATAAACTTCATAGATGTGACAAATTAAAAAAACAAATTAATGTAAATTATTACACTAATAAAGGGTTTATTGCATAATCACAAACTCAATCAATGTAGTGTCAAGAAGGTGGCATACTAGAGATGGAAGAAATTCCATGATTAAACTTAGAGGATTTTTTTTGAAGTTTAACACTATGATAGAATATATAACAATAGCGGAAAGGCGAGATACAATTTGGAAGTGTAATTTTTTTAAATGTTTCGATATAAATTCTTCACAGAATTGGATATGGTACTTTACAAAAGATGCAGCAATGTTGTGGACAACAGAATGTCATCTTAGTTAAAGCACCAAACAACACTGAGTAGTAAGATAACCTAACTACATGAAGTCATATTCCGTCGCCATCCAAATGTGAAGATCTATCTCCACTCGATGATGTAAATCTCTTACCCGTGACGCTCGGCGCGAAGACATCATCTTCGTTCTCGCTCTCATCCAGCCACAGAACTAGGATTCTTTTCTGCATAGCGCCGGTACCATTCAGTCCTAAATTTCTTCTTCTTCTACCTTTCATGCATCCTCGGAAGTTCTTGACGTATTTGGGGGAGGGGGCTAGTTGGCCATACTCTCCTATGTAATGTCTCCCTCAACTCAGCGAGGAGACAGTCACTAATAAGGAGTTCCTCTCATGGAACTAATCTATTGTCTACCCTTAAATCGGCAGCTAACTTCAAAAGTTGTTCAGACTCAATGATATGAAATCTCCGATCTAGAGGAAAACCCGACATGTTGGATAGAGTACAATGCACCGGGTTTCCCAACTCGGGGAGTGAGTTTTTATAGGAAGAAGAGAGATAAAATGGTGGGAAAGAGGGTGGGAAAACATTGGTGGGGGAGAGGCCGGGAAATTGGCAGAAAAATAATAGCGGGAAAATGACGGGAATATTTGCGGGAGAGAGACCTGAAAGAATGGAGGGAGAAGATGGACGTAGGGAAAAAATACATAGTGGATAGTCATATGTCTTATACACAACAATACTAATGTCTGATAGAAATATAGAATAGGCTTATGTCTTACAGAACGATACTAATATATCTGACAAAAAACATAAAATATGCATATGCCTCATACATAATTCGATAGTCATTTATCTAGTGGTAGAGAGAAGCATCAGCACCGACGAAGTCTCGACGGACGATCAGGTATTGACTCTAGCATCGGGAATCCTAACCTGTTCACGCCCCTCTAGTGACGAGCAAGAATCTTGGACCAGTCCTGCTCCTCATGCGTCTCCTATGTGGGGACTGGTGGAGGAGTGTTCGAAGTGTCGAAAGTGTCCATCCAAGTGGTCATGTACTCCTTGATGTTCTCTTGTGGCTCCTGTATGTCACTGTTCCACGATGATTCATATCCATACGGCTCATGTCTGGACGTAGACGCGTAATGTCTGTGGGCTCCTGCAGACGACATCCTAAGTACATAACAAATATGTGGTGGCAGTTGCTAGTGAAAAAGAGTGCATACCCGCTGGATATGGCAGCTGAAACTGGAAGGCTGCCGTGGGACTATGCTGCCGTGAAGGAGAGGGTGGCTGAAACACGAAACCCGGCATGGGACCCTGCCACGCTGAACCCCCTGCCTGGTCAGGATGGGGTGGCCTCTGCTGCGGTGAAAGACATGGACGCGGCTACGGCTCATGTTGATGCTCCCGCTATTGGCGCTGCTGCTGGCGCAACGTGGGTGGAAATGGAGGCCTGGTGGCGAACAACGTGGGCTGGTCGCGCGGTACTACATCAGGCCCGATCGAAAGTGAACGTGTGTACTCAGCACATTCACTCTGAAGACCGTGTGTCAGCAATGCCTGGAATTTGAATGAAATGTACTAAATTCTTATAACCAAGTATATAACAACCAAATGAATTAGAGAAGGTAAATGTGCATTTACCGCATGTTGTCTGGAGCCAGATGTATCATAATTCGTAAACGTATCCCGCGTGAGAGTGCTTGATGATGCATATCCGTGTTGCGTCCATGTACTGCAGGAAGTAGGTATTGTAAAGAGTGAGATCAAATCCGCGAGTCTCTACCCATCGTCGTGTATCTTTGATCGTGACTGGGTCCACAAAGTATGAACACGGACGGTGTATGTTTCAGTATCAAGCCCTAAGCTACCTGTCACCCACTCTTTCAACTAAGTTAGAGACCATGTTTGAGGGGCAGGTAGGTCGACTGTTATACTGAAACTCATTCAGATCAGCTCCCATTTCAGACATTTGGACATGACCAGGACTGTAGTAAAATCTGAACTTCACTAAATATGACATAAATAAGTACTTACCATCATTAACAACATTCAACATACAATATTTATCTTAGCCAATATTTACTACGGGGACTGTTAAAATATATTCGCGAACTATAAAAACATATTCACAGACAGCTAAAAATGTAAATGTGCAAATATAACTACATATCCGCTAGCACCTAAAAATTTAAGTACGTGAACTACAAATATAACTACATATCCGCAAACACCAAAAAAATATATGCGGATACCTATAAAGATATCCGCGAATTTCATACATATATATATAACAACACATCCTCATACACCTAAAATATTTAAATAAAATTATGCCCGAAAGTTTCAGTTGCTATCATACCCTCGAAGCGTGCGTAGCTATTCCGATCCACGGACATTGCAACACCACGAACACCATCACCACCGCCACCGGCACCGGCACCACGAGCTATCTCCTCACGGGGTTAGACTTTCTCTAGCCTCCCCCAACCATCTAGGCACGATTTTTAGTGGAAAATCCGAATTTTTTGGGTCAAATATGGGAATTTAATTCGGCCACTTTTGAGTTGGAGAGAGAGACGGAGAAAGAACCAGGAGAAAAAAGAAAGAAAAAGGAAGGACGAGAAGAGAAGAGAGCGCCACGTACCTGTCTCCATCTAGTCGGCCTTGATGAAGCCGACTAGGCCCACCTGTCGGCCTTAGGAAAGCCGAGTGAAGGCCCGGGACGACTGTGATGATACTATTTAGCAAAACTAGTCTTATAGTATCTCAACTACTTGATTCTACCCAGCCACAATGTTGAAACAACAATGTGCTTCCATTAATATTGACATAACAAATGTCCATGACCAGAAAAATGTGGTCATCTAATATTAATGGGTTTGTCTGTGAGACATGACAAAGGGTTATAACGGTGTGTTTATGTTTCTACACGTGCATATGGGTTTTCCTCGGAATTTGATATCCGGTCACTATAGCAGTTATAGCACAAAAACATAATACATTAATCATAATACTGATGTATTTTATTGTCTATTGGGCATACATCCAACAGTTTCCCACTTGCACAAGAAACAATAATATGGTTCCTTTTTTTTTGAATTTTAACCATACTATATTAAGCGAGCAAGCCACCTCATTAAAACCTTCCAGTCCCCTCAGGTACCCTGGTAAGGAAATAGTGCGTAAGAAACTTGCCGCCACCACAACCGAGTTCAACCTGGATTACAATCCCTTCTGATACAGGCATCAAGAAAGGGAGGAGTAAAATGCAGCCAAAGACATCTTTTTCTATCCTGATTACAATATTTGGCACAAAGATGAGCCAACTCATTTGCTATTCTAGGAATATGGCAGATTTGAAAGGACTCCAAATTGCCAGATAATTCACTAACCTCCATGAGAATAGGAGACAGAATTGATTTATCAAACTTTGCCGAGGACCACATATGAGAAATCTGCAAGGAATCTGTCTCCAAAATAACTTTCCTAAAACCTCTCTCAATTGCCATCTTAATCCCATCACGGATTGCATAAGCTTCCATCACCAAAGCCGAAGCTACAGATTCATAGAATATGGCCTGAGCGAAACACAAGGATCCACTGCTATCCCTCATTGTGACTCCAGTAGCTCCATTACTATGATCACCTTCGAACTTAGCATCAACATTTACTTTTATTATACCTGGTTCAGGAGGTAACCATTTAACTGATTTCTTTTCCGGTCTCAACGCAGCTTGAGCACCTGTAACAGCCAAGTCATTAGTGATATCAAGAGCCCATTTAACTGAGCTCGAGATTGTTCCATTGCTATCTCCATGTCTCTTCGCGTTCCTCTCCCTCCACACAGCCCACGAGCCACAAAGGATGATCGCTGTGTCGTTGGAAGACACTTTGCTAGCATCGATCATGTCCATGGCCCAGCTATTCGGGTGTAACTTGGGAACCTTCACCCCTATCAATCTGTAGATTTCGAGCCAGAAATTTTTAGCCCAGGTACACTCATAAAATGCATGATAGATCATTTCCCTTTTACCACAGAAATCACATTGTTCCAGTCTTTCAATATGTCTCCGATGTAACACATGTTTAGTCGGAATAAAATCCTTAATAACTCTCCACCAGAAGTTGCGGACCTTAGGAGGAATAGGTAGTCTCCAAAGTGTTGTTAAATTACCTCCCGAGGTAGATCCTGTCTGACCAACACTAACTTTCTGTAGCAGTGTCTTATAAGCTGATCTAACCGAGAAATATCCTAGTCTCTCGGGTTGCCACGCCCAAGAATCTTCCATGAACATCCCAACGGGAATGCGAAGAATAGCCTCCGCATCCGATGCCATAAAATTTTTCCTAACCTTCTCCTCAATCCATTTATTAGTCTCGGGATGGAGAAGTTCTTCCACCATCGTAATATCGCAGTCAGGTTCCCTCCTAAAAGGCTTCATCCCATTATTCTCGGGAATCCACGGATCCTCCCAAGCACGGATAGAGGCACCGTCGCCAACTCGTTTAATCAATCCGAGCCTGAGAGCCTCCCTCCCATGGATAATAGCTCTCCATGTCTGTGATGATCCTCTTTTTGTAGTCGCAGACATAAAATCCCCAGAGTGAAAGTATTTCCCCTTCAATACTCGAGCACATAAGGAATCCGGGTTTGTGATAATTCTCCAGCCTTGCTTTGCTAACATAGCTTGATTAAAAAGCTCGAGATCTTTAAACCCCATACCTCCATCACACTTGGGCACCGAGATATTTCTCCATTTAGTCCAGTGCATTTTACGATTCTTCTCATCACCACCCCACCAAAATCTAGCAATAATACTCGTGATCTTTGTAATCAACTTTTTAGACAATTTAAAACAGCTCATCGAATAAGTTGGTATAGCCTGACAAATTGCTTTAATCAATACTTCCCTTCTCGCTCTATTGAGATGTTGTGGAACCCATCCATTAACCAACCTCTTTATTTTAGAGAGAATGCCTTCAAACAAATCGTCAGAAGATCTTCCAATAGCCGTGGGCAGTCCCAAATACTTTTCAACCAATGCTTCATTCGATATATCCAAAGTGGTGTGAACAATCCGTTTCATCTCTGTTGCGCAATTTGCGCTAAAGAAAATAGCTGATTTTGCTTTGTTAACAAGCTGACCTGACCCCATATAATACCTCTCAAGGATCTCATTAATTCTTTGTGCACCCAATTGATTTGCTTGAGAGAAGATAATGCAATCATCTGCAAATAGGAGATGAGAAACCCACGGAGCATGAATTCCCACTCTCACACCCCTGGATAAATATCCTGTATCAAAATACTTAAGCAAACAAGTTAGTCCTTCCGAGCAAATAAGAAATAAATATGGGCTGATCGGGTCACCCTGTCTGATGCCTCTCGACGGTTTGAAATTTGCTGACAGAGCACCATTTAGCCTAACCGAGAAGGAGGCCGATTCCACACAAGCCATGACTCTATTAATCCACCTCTCATCGAAACCCAGCTTCTCCATTATCCTCCTCAAGTAACACCAATCCACACGGTCGTAGGCCTTAGCCATATCCACTTTAATAGCACAGTCCCCCGTTTTACCTTTTTTCTGCTTCAAATAATGTATGCATTCATAGGCGGTTAAGACATTGTCTGTAATCAGTCTGCCAGGTACAAATGCGCTCTGCTCCTCAGAAATAAGCCCATCCAAGATTGGTCTAAGGCGAAGAGCCAATACTTTGGAGACTATTTTGTATAAGACATTACACAAGGATATTGGGCGGAACTGTGTAAGACTCTTTGCCTCTTTAACTTTCGGAATCAACACCAGGATGGTCTCATTCACACTCAACGGCATAACTCCAGTGTCAAAGAATTTTATGATAGCCTGGGTCACCGGTTTCTTTAGGATGTTCCTATGCTTTATGTAAAAGCCAGCAGTAAACCCGTCCGGCCCCGGGGCCTTGTTGGGATGCATCATGAATAGCGCCGTCTCAACTTCCTTCTCTGAAATACTCTTACTAAGCTTCTCATTATCTTCATTAGTCACTTTACGCTCCACCAAATCAGTTACCAAACCAGGATTAGTATCTCCGTCAGAACTGAATAACTTCCTATAGAACTGAGCTGCGGCATTCTCCATCTCTGCTTGCGAAGTAATAATCGAACCATCATCTAAAGCCAGTGATTTAATTCTGTTGATACGTGCTCTTTCTCTCGCTTTAGCGTGGAAAAAAGAGGTGTTACGATCGCCTTCTTTGAGCCACTGAATCCGCGACCTTTGCTTAGCCATTATTTCCTCCCTTGCCAGTAACTCCGAGATCCTATTCATTATCACCTTCTCAGCCTTCGATGGACCTCCTTGTATATTCCTGGCTCGTATTTCTTCTAGTCTCTGTCGCATATGTTTCATTTGTCTCTGGACGTCACCAAAAACCGACTTGCTCCAACTCTGTAGCTTTCCACGGATCCCATGCAGAGAGTTGGATACCCCCTCCAGGTCCTCCGATGTGGGCTGCCACGCCTCCTCTACCACTGATACATAATGTTCATGCCTAGTCCAGGCGTTTTCGAATCTGAATGGTCTAGGAAAATCAGCTCTCCCCACTGTATCCGACACCTGTATAGCTACCAGGAGAGCACAGTGGTCCGATGTTGTAGTCTGTATATGAGATACAGTAGTATTCCCGAAATTTTGCATAAACTGATCATCTCCTAGTCCCCTGTCAAGTCTCACTTTGATATTTCTGCCTCCATGTTGTCTGTTGTCCCAAGTATAGGGTAATCCCTCGTATCCAATATCAATAAAACCACAGATGTCGACAGAATCCCGAAAACCCTCCATCATCCAATCTTGCCTCACAATACCACCAATTTGCTCACCTGCGTCCAAAATCTCATTAAAATCTCCCGTACAAAGCCACGGGTGATCGAATTCCTTACGCAGGTATTCTAACAGCTCCCAACTCTTCTTCCTTCTTGACCTTGCTGGCTCTCCATAGAAACCAGTCAATCTCCACTCTATAGCACCCAAGGAATCATTTTGTAGTAGAACAACAATGTGAGATCTGCTAAACGATTTCAGGTTTACTTTGGAGTCATTATTCCAAAAAAGAGCCAAACCACCACTTAATCCTTCAGCTTTAACCGCAAAAGAATTTTGAAATCCAAAACGAAACCTAAGATTTTTTGCTCTCGTCTCTGACAGTTTAGTCTCCGAGAGAAAGACCAAACCGGGGCGATGCACCTTAATCAAGCTGCATATCTCCTGAACTGTCTCGAGCCGCCCGCAGCCCCGACAGTTCAAACTGAGTAGATTCATTGTGCCCGGCGATCTCCCTCGAGGGGAGTCGCCGATATATTTTCATTTGACGCCGAGTCACTCTCTCCTGCTATCTTCTTTGCTTTCTTCATTAACCTTGGCTCAACATAAGCTTGCGGAAGGGGGGGGGGGGTAGCCTCCTCTTTTCCACTCGCTCCTGACATCCCCTCGAAATTAAGCTTCTTGCCAACATTAGTACCACCCCCAGCCGACACAATCACCCCCTGCGGGCTGCTGTCTAGCTTCTTTAGCGGGCTCGAAGCAGTGTCGCTTAGTTCTCTCTCGTCCTCCTCCATCTCTGCTGAGTTCCTCTTTCGAGCATATGGCTGGAAATTAGAACCCCTGCCACGGCCACTTCCCCTACCAATAAAACCACCTCTTGGCATAAACGAATTTGATTGAATCCTCCTCTTCTCAACACCCAATGATTGTGGTGTAAAATCTGTCCTTGGATCTGAAACCTCGGGTCCACGTAATTTTCATATCTTGGAGAATCACTTCTCCCTTTGATCACAAATGATCCTTGCGGTTTAAATGTTTGTACTTTTAAATTTGAGTTGTAGTGTTTTAATTTAATGTTTACTGTAGTTTGTACTGATGTATCTTTATTTCAATTGTATCTCAATTTTATATTGCCATGTAATTTTGAAAAGTTTGTTTAATAAATATGAGAATGTCTCTCACGAAGGTCGGGAAAAATAATAACAATATATGCGTGAAAGAAATATTTAAATGACCGAGAAAAATAAGAGCGGCAGAAAAGGCGCACAAAAGATAGGGTGGATGGCGGAAAAAATTGAAGGACTAGTTGCATTTATGGCAATTTTAAAAACATAAAAAAAATCCAGTCGCCTCGCTGTAGCCGACTGGCCAGGACGAAATCCCAGTTGGCCTCGCTGTGGACGAGTGGGTCCTAGTCAGCTTGGGCCATGCCGATTGGGCCCAGTCGGCTTAGGCCAGGCCGCTGTATAATATTTTCGAAAATAAAAAGCCGTATTATTTACTAATTAATAAAAAAATACTACTCCGTATTATTTAAAAAAAAATAGCGGGCCTAGTCAGGGATGCAAAACCCTCATACTTTCTCAGGCCCTGTGTTTCACTCGGCCCACAGTGGCTCGTCAGCGTGCGGAAGGAAACGAACCGTGGGCCTTTACTCGAGCAGTCAGCTTATTCGAGGTGCCGGCCGAAGCCACAAACCACCTGCCTATGCCCCCGCCGCCGCTTCCCCGTCTGCAATCTCCGGGAACCTAAACCGGCAGTTCCCTACCCCTCTAAATCCGCCTCCCGTTCCGTGCCCCCGCCGCGCCGCCACTGCTGCCGCCAGGCTCTCCGGCGCCGCGCTGTACCCGGACGATAGGATGGTGGGGCTTTCGGAGGGGGAAAAGCACTTCATCCGCGGCGGCATCGCGCAGGACCTCCGAGCCGACGGTCGCACGCGGCTGCAGTTCCGGGCCGTCACCGTAGAGACGGGAATCATCCCTCAGGTATGTGTAGAATACGCACGCATTCCTTAGGGGCTGCTACCATGGCTTAATATTTCTTCCGATTGGTGGTGTTGGTTGTAGGCGAACGGCTCGGCACGTGTTAGGATGGGTGCGACGGAAGTCATCGCTAGCGTCAAGGTATGGGTCCTTGCACTTGGCTCGCTATGAATCAGCATCAGAGCTACGTGTATCTGTCTATGATAAGCTTTGCCCTAAGAAAGAAATCTTGTATTACACTTTCCTGTCCTGAAAATCGGACCAAAAAGTTACCCCTGACATTGAACATAACGATTTCACTATCACACATCATCATAGATTGTATGTTACAAAGTTTAATATCGCTTCTAGTTCATTGTTCCTATGTGAGTCACATTATTTGCTCGTGTAGAGAGCTTTAAGATGATAAGAAACCATTGTGGCCTGTTCTATTCTAATCATTCATCTTTTCTAGTTTCTATTTTAATGTTTTTTTACTTTTGTACTCATTATCTGCAGGCTGAGTTAGGAAAACCAACCATTCTTCATCCTGACAAAGGAAAAGTTTCCATTTATGTTGATTGTAGTCCAACTGCTGCGCCTATGTTTGAGGTTGGTAATTCATCATACTTGGATTAAACCGCTTTCTAGGAAATATACAGGAATCAGTTTACTGATTTGTGAATAATGGATACTGACATTCTGATGATGAATCATTATTGCAATAAACAGTTCCTCACCGTAGTCTGACTTAGCACTACCTTTTGACCTGGTACTCCCAAGTTGAAATCAGCTTCACATTTATCTATTTTTCAATAACTAGAGAGTAATGCATGTAAATTGGAGTAAAGCTGAGCAGTTGATTCATTGCTCTGTACTTACGCTGTATGCAGTCTTGTATGCACCCTTCAGGAAAATTCACTATAGAAGCAGTCACTTATATCTGATTTTTCTCGAATGCGTGGTAAATGTAGCATAGATGCAGTATACTAAATAATTCTCCAATTGCAAAAATATGTTCCTGCTGTCTGCTATGCATAGTTTTTATGCTGTAACGCGTTTTATGGTGACCGCCCCCCAACGCTTATGGCGTATAACGTGGTGACATTATAGACACAATCTTATGGCATATGATAGCAAATTAAATCAGAACTAAATGAGTTGTACATGACTACAGGCTTAACTGGTTGCCCATGTAGTACATAAATACATTAGGAGCAGTCTATCTACACTCAAGTTGCAACACTATATTTACTTATTTAGCAGCAGCCAGTACATGTACATCAGGAACTCGTAGCACATAGTACAGAAGAAACAAAGCACAACCAAAGACGGGCGGGAGGAGAAAGAGCAGGGAGAAGGAGAGAGGTAGCATACTTTGCTGACCTGATGGCCTGATGCACATAGCAGCAAGTGGTGGCCGGATTGGAGTCTAGTACGTCAGGGTGGCCTGCCCTGCAGCTCGTGGATCTGGAGTTCGAGGATGAGCTAAAACTGGCGATGAAAAGGGGCTGGCAGGAGGAGGGAATCGTGGCAGGGCGGAGGGGAGGTGGTGTGGAGGCCGGATCTTCTGCCGTTGGCTGGTTGCTGGAGAAGACAAGGGCGAGGCGCAGCTGATTTCCCCCGCCATGGCCTCCTCTCTCTCTCTCTCTTTATCACCCGCTCACTTAATCTCTCTCAGCCTCTGGACATCTCTTTTCCTTCCCAAATCCCAATCCCCTTCTACTTCCCGCCATGGTTGCTGGTTCCCATGCGCGCCAATTTCTCTAGTCCCAGGCGCGGGAGACCAAGGTCACCTATTCATGGCGTCGAGATTTAGGCATGGCGATGAATATCGCGTCACATGGACGGTATAGGGATGGCACCAGCATGCAGCGGACGCCACAGGCCAAAAGTATCGCGAGCCTGGACGCCTCAGGGTCAGAGCGCGCCACAGCGTTATATCGTCGATATAGTGACGAGATAATGATGCCACCATGTAACAAAAACATGGCATTGTTTCTGTTCACGAAATACATATGTTATTAGTTAAAAATATTCATGTAAGCTGTACTATTTTTCTTAGCCAAAAGCACAAACTCATAGGGCAGGGTTGCACAGCACTGCAGTGGACTACTGTGCGAGAGAAGAAGCAGACTGATCACTTTGACACACTGCTAGATTTGCTCTATTAAACCCCAGTGGCTGTATTTCATTTGTTCACTTTCTGATCGTATTCCATTGTAAGTTTTGTGTGCACATGATTGACTTGTTTGCTTTAAATTGAAATTTACAGGGTAGAGGTTCTGAAGAATTGTCGGCTGAGCTATCTGTTGCGCTGCAAAGATGTTTACTGGGTGGTAAAAGCGGGGCAGGTGACATACAGTTTTATTTTGTTTATTGCATTTTGAACAGGTGTCTCATATCTTGTTTTGGTATTTTATATGGAACTTATTTTGTTGCTTATAGTTGTGTGTTTGTGGCCCAAGAAGGAAATACCGCAAGCCTCTTTTTTTTTTTTTTGCATCCGTAACTGAATATAACCAGTGTTTGATGAAGATTTTGTTGGGATTGCAGCATACTCTGATTTCTTGCAGTTTTATACTCCTAATATATGTTCTGTCTTTGAATATTTTGCTGAATATTGATATAGAGTCTGATTCCATTTTATTTTGACCAGTTTTAATATGCCTACTATTTTGAATATTACTTTAAGCTCTGCTCTATAGGTTTACTTAGTACACATATATAACTTTGTTATCGAGTGAATTGCTGTTTGGGGTTTGGGTGTACCAATCTGGACGCAATTGTTAATTAGTTGGTAGGAAGTAGGTGGGCGTAGCAAGTCATACTTGAAGTTGAATTTAATTTCGTTTTACAAATGGGGGGGGGGGGGGGGGGGGGGGGGGGTTCCCATGGAAACTGGTATGGTAGTTTGCTAAAAATAGGTGCCTTTTAGTCTTCAGATATGCCAAAGTTGTGTCTACTTGTCTATTCCTTCTGTAACTGTTAAGAGATGGTCTCATTTAGAGTAGTGATTTAACTAAATTCTGCTCTGCTCTGATGCCCTCTTTTTTCTTCAATAAACTTCAACAAAAGTAGATTATCACTCTTGCTGTCAGCAATTTTTTCCATCTCATTGACCCAAATTAAACAAACTGTATTTCAGGGGCTGCAATCGATTTGTCGTCCCTAATCGTTGTTGAGGGAAAAGCTTGCTGGGATCTGTACATTGATGGACTTGTGGTCAGTTCTGATGGTAACTTGCTTGATGCACTAGCTGCTGCGGTAAAGGTAATCTGTGGTTTCTTTTGCTTCAGCGGATGCATCCCTTTTAGTTTCGAGTTATATCAAGTGTTGGTGATGCCATTATCTTGAAGTCGGCATATTTACTGGTTAAGCAGTGTCATCAGGTATCTCATAGTCCATTTTATTGGCTATGCATCGAAAGGTCCTATTTGCCGTTCCTGAGTATAATACATAAAAGGAACTTATGGAAGGCCATTATACTCCCCGGTCCATTTATTTAAAATAAAAACAAGAATGAAGTGCTTTGTTCTTATATTTTCTTGTGTTATGGATCTTTATGTCAGATGAGTAGTGCACCAAAAGGTAAATCGCTAACTTGTTTTGTGTTACCGCTGGCATAGCAGCGGAACAAATCTATGAAAGATAAATCATAATTCATGGAGACAGCTATTATAGTTTGTACTCTTGCACAATTCTTCCAGGCGCACTCCTCCATCTAAAGATTCTGTCAAAGGGACAAGTTCAGGTGCTACTTGAATGCGTTGGTAGATTTTCAAATTGTGTTTGTTTAAAGAATGTGATTTGTAGAATATAGAAGGCAGAACAAAGTTGGAATCAGTAAATCAGGCATAAATTAGATTTAGTTTAGAAATCTTGGATGGTGAGATTTTGATGCCTGTTGACAACCAAATTCGAGCCGTTGCTGGGGTATCGAGGAACCACTGGTTAATGGTTATTGATCATTTTTCAGCGGTTTCCGGTACACTGTTGTTACTATCAAGTACAACTATTCATGTCATGCTTCATGATTGTGTTGTGCTGTCTAGTGCACATTGCATTTGTTGACATAATTAAGACAAAAGAGTGGTACATTTGTGGGGGACTAATATTCTATATGTTTATTGCAGGTTGCTTTGAGTGATACAGGTATACCAAAAGTTAATGTTTCTCTTAATGCTGAAGCGGATGGGGAGCCTGAAGTTGACATCAGTGACGAAGAATTTTTGCAATTCGATACTTCCAGTGTGCCTGTTATAGTCACATTGACTAAGGTATGTACGTTTTCTTTTTCGTTTGAGTAACTTTTATGCATTGGTGCCAAGAAGAAATAACTGATATGTTTAGAAATGCTGTGGCGTCATAATAATAAGAATTGGTAGGAACATGATGGTCACTCAAAGTTAGGGCTACTTTTGCATTCACTTTAATCAATGATCCACCACCTGTGAAGTATATGTTTAAAATTGTCGTGTAGCACCAACATTTGTAAACTGTTGTCATGTTAAAATTTGGATTAAATTGAACATTTCCCTTTGTTATTTTACTATGTTTACGACTTTATGCTCTTATGTTTCTAAATATATTCTTGTCTATCTGTATATTCTTCTGCTTTGTAAAGTACATTTTCCTTACACCAGGTTGGTAAGCACTATATTGTGGACGCCACTTCGGAGGAGGAATCCCAGATGAGTTCTGCGGTTTCAGTTTCAGTCAACAGGCGTGGCCAAATATGTGGGTTGACTAAGAGGGGAGGCGCAGGGTTGGATCCCAGCGTTGTTTTTGATATGATATCTGTGGCCAAGCATGTAAGCCAACGGTTCATCTCTCTACTGGACTCGGAGATCGCCGCTGCTGATGCGGCAGAGGCCGAGTAGAGGAAAAGATGCAGAGAAGATGATATCCTGATCACTACTGACAGCTCCTATCCTGAGCACTATCTTCCTACTGGCACAAGCTTTTGTTTCTGGATTACATAGTGTCAAGTGCAAGCGTGCGTGACATATGTCGGTGAAATGCTCTGCTGAAACTCAAATGTTCTAACTAGTGGTTTGACGTTTTCAGCTCTGTCAAGAGTTATACTAAGGCATGCAAGCTAGGCGATCATGCATGAATTTTCTGAGCATTTATCATTTACTGATGTGACGTTCTAGATATTCATATAATTACTGTGTTTTCCTACTTTTACATATCTTGTCTGATCTAGCAGAAGATATCATGCTATCAGGGTGGCATCATAGTATGTACCTACATTCTTGAAAGAAAAGCTATCTGGGAAAACCAAGTAAATTACAAAAAACTACCACATGTGGGGCACTGGTTACCCGTAAGTACCATTCTTGGTAATTGTTTTCAAAAACCTACTGGCCATGGGACTAACAACAATAGATTGCATTGATGACCGTTTGACACCGTGTTGATAGCAATCCTGACACGTGGGATCCACTTGTCAGCGTTGAGTTGGCAACACATGTGGACATAGAGCTGAGGTGGGGTCCATATGTCAGCTCCCTATTTTCTTTCCTTCCTCTTCCTCCAAATCTCTGGCACACACGTGCGTCCATGGCCCGATGGTCGCCCTCCACCACTCGCAGGCGTCGACTCGTCCCCTCCCTTACCAGCCTCATTTCCGTCCTCTCGAGCGCATGTGGCCTGTGGTCACCTATGCGCTGCCGCCATGTTTGGCTCATCGGAACGATAGCGTTCTTCTCCCGCCCTACTGTTGCCGTCGCGCCCCCGCCGTCAGCACCCGGCTTGGCAACCATAGGCTCTCCTCTAGGCTCCCCTGCTGCCGATTTGGGCCGCCTCCGCATCCAGTTGTGGTGCGCCTCCTGATGTAGAAGTTTGCCCGGTCTTTCACCGCAAGAACCACCGAGATAACTATTCTCCCAATCACGTGAGCGATACACGTAACCTGAAGAACATGGATAGATTTAGGCGAGAAACGCACGAACCCTCTTGGCAGATCCAAGAACACTCGCATCTTTATTTCACACCAAGCTCGACAACTCTAGGTAGATCCAAGAGCCCCTAGCCACGCACGAACCCCTTGGCAGATCCAAGAACACTCGCACCTTTATTTGCAAAGATAACTTACGAACGTCCGAGACGCAGCCTACACGCCGATCCCCTAGGGACGGTGGTAACCTGGAACTTTTAGTTCTACATAATTTTCAACTTGAGAAAAAACCTAGGCCTTGGCTCTCTTTATATAAGAGGCTAACCCCTAGTCGGTTGGACAGACCCAAACCGAAACTGACTAGAACCTTAACCTAGTTGGACTCAAACTGGATACAAACCGGTCCATTTAGAAGGCTCGGCCAAAACATGCGGCTCGCAGGCCTTAGACATTATACATCGTAGTTTATTGTCCTAGCGTGCTAACCAGTAGATGCACGTATCATCCTCCCCTTCTTCGAAAGGCGTTGACCTCAACGCCAGAAGGTCTTCTCCGGCGCTTATGGCGTCAAATTATCATATCGCCACGCTTCTACATCCTCAAGTCTTGCTGGCCTGCCACACCACATCCTCCCTCTCGGCTAGCTAGACTCGTTTTTGGTGCCCTTCATGTTTGGCACCACCAACCAGATTTAGACCCATAACTTTTGGACTGCAGATGAAAACATACCATACAAACCACCACAAACGCAGCAGGACAGACTCCTGTACCCCAAGGGTCCAAATAAGCTGAATACGCCCATAGATGCAATCTGAAATAGTGGAGGTCAACTGAGTGCATCACCCAAGACGAACAGGACAAATTTCTGCACCCCATGAATCCAAATGAACCGAGTTAACCATCGCTTCAAAATAACTCCGGTGTCTCTTTTTATTTTTGCATCCTCAAATCAGCGGCCTCCATTTTTGGCACCACCAACCTAATTGAGACACAAAATTTGGCGAACTGCAACGTGTAAACGTACCACACAAATCACTCCAAATATATCGGGACAAATTCCCGTACACCAAGGATCCAAATTAGCCTAGTACGCCTGCCCGCGGATACAACTTCCCAAAACTGTATCAAAATCTGAATTTTTTATTCTACCGCCTATACTCCACATACGTGTACCAAGGAAAAATCCACCCGATGCCCCAAAATAATTGCCTTTTCTGTAATTATGCACGCGGACTTTTTTTCCTTCTTTTTTTCCCTTGTACACGTAACGGATCCAAACTCTTTTCCTTTATTTTTTTTCTCCCATTGATTTCCGCCGCTCCAAAGACCACACGCAATAATTATTATGATAGGATCCGAAACCAGCGGAAACAGCCATGCAGAAACCTTCCTTTTGATGTTCAGGTCGTACACGACTATCCATGATTTTTGTTCTTTCTACACTGCGGCCAGTGGATCCGATCCGATGTCAGCTCGCCAGAACAAATATGCGGCCGACTCAATCATGTATCCACGATGGGAAACGCTGTAGATCCCCCGGAGGATGATCCTCCGGGTCCCTCACTGTGCGCTCCGCATGCATCGCCTCCTCACTGTGGACCCCACCCACGAATCTTTTCTCCCCACCGTTCCTGCCTTATCCTTCCGCACGGAAGTCAAACCAGCGAGATCAAAGCCCGAGCGCTCCCCTCCGCCGCCGCCGGAGGCCACCAAGGAACCGCCCCATGCGCCGCCTCCGTCGTTGCTGCTGAAGGAGACGATGCGGTCCTTCTCCGGCGAGTCTTCTGCTGAAGGAGGCCACCAAGAAGCCGCCCCATGCGCCGTCGCCGTCCATGCCTCCGCCGTCGCTGCTGAAGGACGCGATGCGGTTCGTCGTCGACATCCTCGGCCCTGACGACCACCTCTGCGTCGTGTCCTTCCCGTCCACGGCTTCCCGGCCAAGAGCGCCTCGACGGGGCAGGACGCGGCGCCCCCGCCTTTGCGCGCGAGCGCGGTAAGGCGGTTCACGAGGCAGGCGAGGTCGACGGCGGAGGACTCGGCCTGGAAGACGGAGTGCGGGAGTAGGTCGACGGCGGAGGACTCGGCCCGGGCGGGCAGCGGGCTTGGCCCGGCAGCAGCAGCAGCGGTGCTCCACTGGAGAGAGGAGCCGTCCTGGTGGGGCGCGGCCGCGTGCAGGGGAACTGCCCCCGACGCGCATGAAGTCATCCCGGCGGCGGTGTGGCATGCTCCCATTTTGCCGCCCTGACGAAGGCATGGATCCTGGACCCTGCGGGTAAGGACACCCCCTCTCAGGCCCAAGGACAAGGCCCAAGAAGAGGCATCCTTGGAAGACTCCAGAAGGCCCACCTGAAGCCCATCCGCGTTAGACTTGCGGATGAAGTTAGGAAATTTGTAACCGACCTAAACTAGGGTTCGAATCCTCTCCGGGTGGGACTTGAGACCTGGCCATCTATATAAGGCCAGGAGAGCCCCCAAGGAGAGGACCAAGTATTACCGCACGACCACAAAAGCCTTGAAACTCGAGATCTACTCTCGATTCGAGCACCCTGTAATCGATCTAATCATCCAATACAGATCAGCAGAAGGCAGGAGTAAGGGTTTTACCTCTTCGAGGGCCCCGAACCTGGGTAAATCTCGCCCCCCTGTCAAGCCGACGATTTCACCAGCGCCTATGACATCTCCTAGTCGAAACCCGATAGGGTCACCTGAGGGATTTGCGGAGCCAGAGCTTCGACAATTGGCGCCGACCGTGGGGAACGCGGGCGCTGGATCACCGGCATCTTCGGCTTCATCGACATCCAACTCCCGTTGGAAACCATCGACTACGGCTCCGAACAATCCTGTACGGATCGGATCCGTCATAGTCACACCTCACTCGCCGGAATCACGCCCGGTATTCGAGGATCTGGAGAAGAGCGTCACCCTGACGTTCGGAAGCTTCAACTTCATGGCAAACAGAGACGGAATCCTCAACTTCTCGGATGAATCTGAACCCGAATCTGGAGCCGTCAACTCGCGCTTCCCTATGGAGAAAAGCGGCGAGTCCATCCGCTTCAACACGATCGACTACCACGCACTCTCGACAGAGGAACCCTCTCGGGTGCGAAGAGCCTCCCGATATGCGCCTAGGACACACGGGCCACGACTGGCCCAAGTCTGCATGGCAGGATCGGAACAGCCCTCGGAAACTGAATATAGCGCAACCGAGCGCGATCTAATCGGCGTCTCGCGGGAAGCCTGGAAAAGAGCCAAGGAATCCATGCGAAAGAGTCAGCCACCCGCAGCAGGTGCCACACAGGAAGACCTAACCGCCTACCACTATCACCTAGTGAGGGCGGCCTCAAACATCAAGGATGCCCGAGCAGATCTAGCCCGTCGCAGGAGAGCGGCGGATGAGTCAAGCCTACGTCGAGCCGAGCTGTCCCTTGCACCTTCGGTCGGTACCCGACCCGGGGGAAAAGGACCCGCAGCGTCGACGAGGGACCACGAATCTATGGCTGGGACCAACAGGTCTGCCACATCTTCTTTCATGAGGGTTGACGACGATGGCAACGTCTACCCGCAAACTCCAGCCGCCGCAATTCTAGCCGCGGCAACCTACATGCAGATGAACCAGCCGACGGACAGCGATCCTCGGGTGGAACAATACAAGCATATCCGCAAGGGTCTAGGGCTGGCAGCCGCGAAACTCGCCTCCCACGATCGCAAGGAACAACTGGAGAAGGCGCGACAGGAGAAGGACAAAGACAAGGATACGCCCCGCAGGCACAGGAGCTCCTCTCCGAGAAAGGATAAATCGCCGCGTCGCGGCCGAGGAAAAGAGGCTCGACGCCGCGGCGATAGTCGAAGCAGCAGCGACGACAGCCCGAGAGACAAAGATTCGCGGCACCACAGCAGCCGCTCGAGAAAACGAAGTAAAGAACCAAGAAAAGATAGCGACCGCGACCGGTCCGGGTACGACGCGCGATCTGATCTCGCCCAGAAGAAGGTGGATAAAGCAAGGGCTTCACGATATCGCGAACGCTCCTCATCCGGGTCTTCGGACGATGAAACCTGCGGAGCACTTTGCTTTGCTCGCAGTATTCGCGAAGCACCTCTACCCAAGAGATTCAAGCTCAGCTCGGAGGTGACAAAATACGATGGCTCACTCGAGCCCCCTCAGTGGTTAAGCGACTACCTCACGGCAGTAAAATGCCAACGTGGTAACAAGAACACGGCCATGCAATACCTCAATTTGCACCTAGCCGGAGCGGCCCGCAGCTGGCTGGAGAGGAGACCACGATCTTGCTACGCATCGTGGGACGACCTGCATCGCGATTTCTGCAAAAACTTCCAGTCGACCTACAAAAGGCCAGCTACAATCGAAGAACTACGAGCTTGCAAACAGAAAAGTGGCGAATCCACGCGAGAATACATCCAGCGGTGGAACACACTCAGGAACACCGCAGGGACAATCTCTGAAGAAGTGGCGATTGAGGCCTTCGCCAAAGGAGCAAGAAGAACCGCGTTTCGAGAAGAACTCGGCAGAGCTGCGCCCAAAACCATAGGGGAGCTCATGGTCATAGCCGGAAAATGGGCCAATGGAGAAGACGCGGTACGCAATGAAAGAACATCATCGCCCACACACGACGAAGACCGTCATGGGCGAAGAAAGAGAAGAAAATATTACGACCACGAGGATAGAGAAGAACTAGTGGCAGCAGAATTCACGCGAAGTCGCGACTCCGGTCGTCGTGGAAGTCGCGAATGGAGACCAAAGGTAGAAGAAAAATCACCCGAGGAAGACCTCGATGCGTACTGCTCGCTACATCTGTTCACAGACAAGCGCACGGGCAAGACTAAGAAAACACACCTTCTCAAGGATTGCCGAAAGTTCATCGAAATCTCGGACGCGCTCGCCAAGAAAAGATTCGCTTCCACCCAAAACTATCCACCGCTACCAGGAGGCGGACAACAATTCCAGCTACCACCGCCACCACCTCCACCAGCCAACCCAAACATGACACTCGCCGCATTGCCAGCACCACAACAACAAAACACGGGAGCAAATACATACCCGACTCCGCACGGACAACTCCTCGGGATGATACAGAAGGTATGCCCCTCTCGCAGAGCTCAAAAAACTAACTCGAGACAAATATGCATGGCAGTGCAGACGCCACCAACGAAGCCCGAGTACCTGAAGATGGCCGAGCAGCCAATCACGTTCTCGAAGGAAGACCACCCGCCACGAGTCTATCGACCAGGACACGCCGCCCTTGTCATTCAAGCTCAAATTGGCAACTATGACCTGGCCCGCGTATTCATGGACGGCGGCAGCGGCATCAACATCATCTACGCGGACACACTCCGTCGAATGAACAAAAACCTGGACGGCCTAACGGAATCAGAAACATCCTTCCACGGGATAGTTCCGGGCAAGGCAATACGTCCACTCGGAACAATCAACCTTGAAGTTGTACTGGGCTCCCCACGCAACTACAGAAGGGAATTCCTGGACTTTGAAGTCGTCGACTGGCCCTCACAGTACCACGCCATTCTTGGTCGAACAGCGTTCGCCAGATTCATGGCCGTACCACATTACGCATACTTGAAGCTCAAGCTACCGGCGAATACGGTGTGATCACCATTGACGGGGACTTCCAGAAATCGGATAAGTGCGACATAGAATTTAATGAGATCGCGAAATCTTTCGGGATGCAAGAAGAACTACAAGAGCTGGCAAAAACCACGGATCACTCCGTCATGCCCCTCACGAAGAAAAACGCGCCTGAACTGGAATTCAGCGCCAACAGCGACACTCGCAAGCACCAAGTGCACCCGACGGATTCCGCCAAAACCGCGATGGTTTCCACAACCCTCTCGCCAGCATAGGAAAGCGCGCTCGTCAAACTCCTCCGTGAGTACTGGGAGATTTTCGCCTGACAGCCCTCAGATATGCCAGGTATACCCAGGGAGTTTACCGAGCACTCACTCGAAGTCTTTCCTAACGCCAAGCCCATCAAACAGACGACTCGACGATTTTCAGAACCCAAGCAAAAGGCGCTGGGAGAAGAAGTAAATAGGCTGCTAGCCGCCAACTTTATTAGAGAGATCAAGATATCCACCTGGTTGGCAAATCCAGTGCTGGTCCCCAAGAAGAACACGGATATCCTTCGAGTGTGCATCGACTACACGTCACTAAACAAGCACTGCCCCAAGGACAACTTTCCTCTACCACGAATCGACCAGATCGTGGATTCCACAGCAGGTTGCCAACGTCTCTCCTTCCTGGACGCCTACTCGGGATACAACCAGATCCGAATGAAAAAGGAAGACGAAGAGAAGACGGCATTCATCACACCACACGGTGTATACTGCTACACGACAATGCCCTTCGGGCTGAAAAACGCAGGCGCAACATATCAACGTTGCATGCAGAGATGCCTTGCCAATCTCATTGGCAAGAACGTACAAGTATATGTCGACGACATCGTCATCAAAACTCGAGTAGAGGACACACTCCTCGAAGATATTAAAGAAACATTCGACGCCCTTAATGCATATCGGATCAAGCTCAACCCGACAAAATGCGTTTTCGGCGTGCCCGCAGGAAAACTCCTAGGATACCTGGTATCCGCCAGAGGCATTGAGGCCAATCCGGAGAAAATACAAGCCATCCTCACCATGAAGGAGCCTACCAATCTACGCGGAGTCCAGCAGCTCGCAGGGCGATTAGCCGCCCTAAGCAGGTTCATCGCACGATTGGGAGAACAGGCATTACCCTTCTACAAGCTACTGAAGAAAACGGACAAATTCGAATGGACACCCGAAGCCAAACAAGCATTCGCAGACTTGAAACGGTCGCTGCAAAGCAGGCGCATTCTCGCAACACCACAAGAAAGGGAGCCACTTCTTCTCTATTTAGCCGCCACAAACCAGGTCATCAGCACTGCAATCGTAGTCGAACGACCTGAAGATGGCAAGGCATACGGAGTCCAGCGCCCAATATATTACATCAGCGAAGTGCTCTCGCCATGCAAGCAGCGATATCCTCATTACCAGAAGCTTGCATATGGAGTTGTCCTCACAGCCCGAAAACTCAAACATTACTTCCAGGAACACGCCATTACAGTGGTTAATGATGCGTCACTCGGGACAATCATGAACAACCCTATGGCATCCGGAAGAATAGCGAAGTGGAGCATCGAGTTGGGCGCTTGGGATATCACCTATGCAGGACGCAATGCAGTCAAATCCCAAGTTCTCGTGGAATTCATCAGCGAATGGACAGAGCTACAAACACCCGGGCCACCCGAGTATACAAGCAATTGGATCATGTACTTTGACGGGTCCAAAAGAAACGAAGGGGCAGGAGCTGGAATCGTTCTTATCTCACCTCGTGGAGACAAACTGCAATACGTCCTGCGACTAGACTTTCCACCAGATGACCCAGCATCGAACAACGACGCAGAATATGAAGCACTATTGCACGGGATGAAGATGGCGATTGCTTGTGGAGCTACCCGGTTGATGATTTATGGCGATTCCAATCTCATAGTGCAACAAACAATGAAAGAATGCGATGCCGTTGCTGAAAACATGATCGCGTACCGCGACATGTATAATCTACTCGAAGAAAGCTTCAAAGGATGCGAGTTGAAGCACATTGCAAGATCCAGCAACGAAGAGGCGGATAGACTGGCCAACATGGGTTCCACGAATACACCCATACCGCCAGGGATATATTTCGAGCGGATGATTAAGAGATCAGTCAAAGTGAAGAAAGCCCTAGAGACACCCGCAGCACAAGAAACCGAGGTCAGCCCGCAAATCGCGCTTCTCGAGCTTACTCATAACATATCACGGCAAGTTTTTCTGGTCGAGCCAATCTGGACGCAGAAATATCTCGACTACCTGCTCAACAAACAGCTCCCGGCCGATCCACGCGAGGCTCGACAGCTAATCAGGCGTAGCAAATCCTTTCGGGTAATCAACGGAGAGTTATACAAGCAAAGCATCTCGGGCATCCTTCAGCGGTGCATCGCACCCGAAGACGGCAAAGAGTTACTCCGGGATATACACCAGGGTGATTGCGGACATCATGCTAGCTGGAGAGCAATACTGGGAAAAGCCTTTCGAGCAGGATTCTACTGGCTAACAGCAGCCAACGATGCAAAAAACCTGGTCGATAGATGTGACGCTTGCCAGAGATTCTCACCCAAGCCGCACGCGCCCGCCACAGAGTTGCACATGATACCCATCGCCTGGCCCTTTGCACAATGGGGGCTCGACATGGTTGGCCCACTGCGCAAATCCACTCCAGGAGGGTACACACATTTGCTGGTTGCAGTCGACAAATTTACCAAATGGATCGAAGCTATGCCAGTGACCTCGGCTAGCGCCCAATGCGCAATCAAGTTCCTCGACTCCATAGTATGCAGATTCGGGGTACCACACGACATCATTACAGACAATGGTACGAACTTCACTGCAAAGGAGACACAACAATTCTGCGAGGAGAAAGGAATCAATCTGAAGTTTGCTTCGGTCGCCCATCCGCAAACAAACGGCCAAGTCGAAAGATCCAACGGCTTAGTTTCGGCTGGCATCAAAAAGAGATTGCTCGATCGGCTACATCCCGCTGCAGGACATTGGGCATAGGAGTTACCCTCCGTACTTTGGAGCCTCCGCACAACCCCCAATCGATCAACGCAATACACACCATTTTTCATGGTATACGGGGCAGAAGCCGTCCTCCCCGAAGAGGTTCGATTCAGCGCCCCACGAGTTGTAGCCTACAGCGAAGAAACCTCCAACAAAGCACTGGCAGAAGATATGGACGCACTCGACGAAATTCGGGACATTGCACTCGCAAGATCTGCAGTCTACCAACAATCACTGCGCAATTATCACAGTCGCCGCATACGCCACAGATCATTCATGGTTGGCGACTTGGTGTTGCGGCTGAAGCAAAAAGAAGGACACAAGCTCGAACCACCTTGGGAAGGACCCTTCATCATACACGAAGTGATCCCAGGAGGAGCCTATCGACTGAAGAATCCAGAGACTGGAGGCATCTATTCCAATCCATGGAATATCGCGCAACTGCGCAAATTCTACCCCTAGGTTTATTTATTTTGCAACAATAAGGCTATACTAGCCAATCTTGTAGCTCGAACACATGACTTCTTAGTCATAGCAATAAAGACATGATTCCCTCATCATATTTACTCGACAGCTTTCAAGTTTACTGCATGCTAAAAGGTTACAGGTACACACCCCATAAAATACACGGGGGCTACACCTAAAACTAAGCATCACAGAAAAGAATTATCGAGTACAAGGTTGCACACCTTACTACAGTTTTTACAAACTACAGATAAACTTACAGGATATTCACATCCGATAAAGTCAGTCGAAACGCTGAGCATTCTTAGTCGCTAAGACCCTATCTACCTCTTCAGAGGTCATTCGGATAATCTTCTCGGCTGCAGGACGAACATCATCATAGTACGGCGCAATATCTTCGATTGCATAATCTGGACGCCGAGCTACGGAGTTCAAGTCTATCTCAGGATGCCATATTCGGACAAACGAGAGAGCAACAACCGCGCCGCACGTCATCTGGTTGCGAACGCACGCGCGAACCTCTCCTTCTCGTCCGAATAACCTGAGAAGATAACTCCAGTCTTCGGGGCCCCTCTCAAGTGGATAAAAGGCAGCATTCACCGCAACCAGGACCTCGTGGAAAGAACTCACGAGAATTTTCGCCTGGCGGACTCGAAACTTCAAGGTAGCCATCACAAAACCTCGACTGCGATCAGACCAGAAATTACTCGCATGAGGCTTTGTGCTGTTAGCTTCTTGATGAATGTGGTTTTCCACCCACTGCTTTTCTTCCCTGTCATCTGGTTTCACAACTAAGAAGCAAACGCACTTAGTAAGCTAAGAAACACAGAGGAGGAAATAGCATGGGGGATACACTACTCACATAGTAACTCCCTTGCAATCGAAGACAGTTCACCAATTAGAAATTGCTCGCGCTCAGCCGCCAATTTCTGCTTGGATATTGCCACGTCAGCTACTCCGCGCAGCGCTTTCAGCCTACGCTCACCCTCCTGAACCTTATCACGAAGGCCAGCAAAAGTGCCCACGGCAGCCACAAGTGGACTTACTGGATTACCACGTCCACTCAAAGATTCAGCGGCAGACGCAATCGCCTGGAAGAAGTACAAGGAAAGAAGTGAGACGCCCTACTCGAGTTGTCTCTAGTCGCACATCTGACTAATCGCTCGGGGGCTACTCCCATCGGGAGGCAAAGTATAGACGACAAGGATAAATTCTAAATGCAAAATGCTTCGATTAAAGACCAGCAAAGGTACGGGAATACATCCCAAAATTCATTACATCCAAGCAACAGAAACAAAAGAAAAAAGCCTACGAAGCCGCGTTGGTGCTGCCACTAGCAGCGGTCGACCCTCCATTCTTCCGAGCAAACATCTCAGATAATTTCCGAGCAAGAACAGTGGCTTGCTCGGAAAAACGAGATAGCCGTACCTTCTTGCCCGTGGAAGGGTCGACCGGCATGGACGAGTAGGCCTCCTCCAGACCATCAACTCCGTTCGCCAGAGCGAACTGAATCGCAGTCTTTGCGCCAGCTTCCGATTGAGCAACCGCAAAGGCTTCCAGGAGGTTGCCTTCCGAGAAGACCTTCAACAGCTCGCTCAGCGCAGGCGCAGGAGTATCGCTGGCAACAAGACGGTCATGCACTCGCGCCAACGCTTTGGAAGCATCATTAATCAAGGAAAATATTCCCTCAGAATGCTTCCTGAGCTGCGCGAGAGTGTCGGTCAGCACGTCCACCCGCTGAATCCCAGGAATCTCCAGAGGAACACTCAGAAGATCTACAGACAAAGAAAATAATGCTTAGCAAAAATCAGCAGAATGAAAAGTTCAAAAACCCAAGACACTTACCCGCAAAGCGTTCGGCGAGGGGACGAAGGAACGCGACAGTGTCGTTGTCAGCCTTACTGCCGGCATCCTCCAAGTCCTTCACGGCCTTCCGCGCCTCCGCAAGCTTCGTACTGAGTTCCTCCGATTGCTTGCGAGAAGCTTCCAGCTCTTGTCGGGTAGTCGCCAGTTCAGCTTCCCGAGCAGTTACCTGCTCTGAAAGTTTGGTCCTTTCAGACTCTGCGAATTCGGCTCGAGCTGCAAAGGGGATATTAATCAGAAATCAAGAATGGATGATACACTGAAGCCAAGAAGATAATGGAATTTACCTTTAAGAAGGTCGCTCTCAGATTTGAGTCGGTTAACTTCTGATCGAAGCGACTCGCAATCTGTCTCGGCCAGAACGACGCGGCGACCGATCGCCGCAAGGGAATCGACGAGCGACTGCGGAGGCACGAAGATAGAAGAGTTAGAGTAATTAAGACTTGAGCCTGTACCCGATTATGTACAATCGACTACAGCCTCGGGGGCTACTCCCATCGGGAGCACTGTCGTGCACCCGAAGAAGACAAAATAAAGAAGAAGAGAAGAAAGAGGTTTTGAGCCTGTACCCGATTATTTACAATCGACTACAGCCTCGGGGGCTACTCCCATCGGGAGCACTGTCGTGCACCCGATAAAATTTGTTTGTGAAAGCCAAAGAGATAGAAGTTTACCTGTCCAGAGGCGCGGGAGAGGGGATCCGCAGAGCTGTCCGTCGCCTCCTTCGAGACCGAAGTTCTAGCAGCGGAGCTGGGGACCTCCCGCTCCACAGTCGCAGCATCAGGCGCTGCCCTGGGAGAGTTCTGGACGGTACCCGCAGTAGGGGTCTCACCCGCGTCCTTTGCCTTATTCCTCTTTTCGGGAGGAACAGCGGCGGCGAACCTACGCGGGCTGATCGCCTGCAGACTGCAGTGAAGGACAAAGAAACATCAGCATTGACAAATAGAGATTGATCGAATTAAAGTATGGAAAAGTCCTACTCGTCATCCTCGTCGTCTTCATCCAAGTCATCCGCATTCCAGGCGGTTGCGAACGGAGCCAGAGGAGGAAGAGATCGAAGCGGAGTCGCGGAAATTGGAGCTTGGCCAGGTGACGCCTCCAAAGACTTGTCTTTGGAGGTGACTTCGTCTTCGTTCACCCGACGACGCTTTGGTGGGACGCCATTCGAGTCTTCAACATCATCTGAGGAATCATCCTCAGAACTCGAGGAGGCGTTGGCCACGCTGGTGTCAACCGCGCCGTCCTGGTGGCTCGACTGGAGACACGAGGCATCTTCACCAACAACGGGCGGGTAGCAATTTGCTACAGCTAGGCTCTACAAAGATAAGAAGACGATAAAGATCTTATCGACTACGAAATTCTGAAGATGGAAGTAAGTTAAAAACAGGAAACTAACCGCAGCTGGAGGAGGGTTTGAAGCAGAATAAGCCTCGACTGAGCAATCGGGGAATTGCTCCCCAACCTTCAGTCGAGTGATGGCCGCGATCTTCTTCTCGAATTCCACATTCGAAAGTTCTTCGCGGCTCACTCGGCTGGGATCTTCTGCACCTTGATACTCCCACATAGTGGAAGGCCTCTGCTGCAAAGGCTGGATCCTGCGCTTCAAGAAGAGGCTCGCCAGATGAAGCCCATTGAGCACTACTCCCGAGGTTTGGTCTCGAAGAGCAGCTACTCTTTCGAGTAGAGGTGTGACTGTCTGGGTTTCTTCGGCTGACATCTTGTGGCTCCAAGACTTGCGCCTCGCCAGAACTGCGAATGGGTGGAACTCTACAAGCCCGCTCGAGCTGTTGTCGGCGACGTAGAACCACTTCTTCCGCCAGCCTTGGGCGGAGTCGATGAAGTGCATGTTGAAGTATGCATTCTCCTGGCGCGCCTGGATCCCGAAGCCACCCGTGCGAAGTGGCTCACCAGGCTCGGACTCCACCCGCGATTTCTCGCGGAAGATCCGGATCTTGAACAGCGCCTTCCAGAGCGCCCAGTGCGGGCGAATGCCAAGATAGCATTCGCAAAGCGCAATGAAGCACGAGATGTGCTGCACCGCGTTCGGGGGAAGGTCGTGGAGCTGTATGCCATAGGCACACAGCAGCCCGATGAAGAAAGGATGAAGAGGGAAGGAGAGGCCTCGAGTCACGTGGTCCACAAAGACCACGCGCTCGTTCGAGTGAGGGTTTGGTACCTCTTCCCTCTTCCCAAGACGGACGCGCTTCTCCGCCTCCGCCGGCAGCAGACCCTCCCGCTGCATCTCCTTGATGCTCTTAGCGGTGGTGTTGGGGGTGCGCCAGTCGCCGGCGCGAGGGGCAGGTGGCGCAGAAGGCTCGCCAGACGCGGAAGTTCCAGCGCCACGTTTCTTTCCGCCGGCCATTGTTCACAGCGAGAGCTCGAGCGCAAGGAAGACGAAGACGAGCGCGAGGTGGAAGATGAAGATAGAGAGCAGAGAAAATTTTACCGCAGCGCTAACACCTGTATATATACACAGGGTGAAACGATTTCAGCCGTACGATGCGCTACGTGGCATCCATCGCGGCCGCCACGCGTGCAGATGAAACGAAGCGGCGGCCCAGTGCTGTTTCGTGCCACGATCTTAACAGAAGATCGTGCGCATTTACTGCACGTTTTGCGTAAAAACCGGGAACGACGTCTCGTTTCCCGGTCAAAAAGCTGACAAGGTGGGCCAACTTCTGCTGCCACTCCGTCACGTCCCATCGGGAGAAGAGGAGCACGCCTTGACGTCATGGCGTTCGTCATTCAAAAGGGAAATCTTTTTCGAATGGAAGTTCAAACGCGAAATTATCTTCGCACGAATATCAATTCCTTCGGATAAAACACAATTTTCCCACGAAGAAATTCATGGATCAAAGCCTCTTCGAACAAGAGAAACATACCTTATAGACGAAAACTCTTTCGTACGGGCACAATTTTCTAAAACATGAAAACTCTTTCATACGGAACTAACATTTCCTACACGAAACTTTTTCGTACGGAACTCATACCAATCTAATCGGGTAGAAGGAACCTACCTTATGCGTGATAATTATACATCACAAGAACCTGGATTGTACAGCCGACTAGGCACATCCGGATGCCATATTCTTCGAATATGAAGGTAAGACCCAAAAAGATCTTTTTTTTGGGCCTGGAATCGCACTCGAAAGCTGCGTCCTCCGGCATAATTCCGTGTCAACAACACGAAGAAAAATCCTAGCGGACGCGCCGGGTACCCTCTTAGGTTAAGTTCGACTCGATAAGTCCACAACGGCCCAGTCGTGACGATCACCTCATCGGGTTCGAGTCGGAGGTCTCGAATCTGTGTAGGCCAGGAGTGCTTTTGCCCTAGTCGCAATTAATTGGCCCTGATCTCTCGGGAGAGCCAAGCTACTGCGCCACATCCTTCTGCAAATATAGCCGCAAAAACTGGCACCTATGCTGCTCGATACTCGAGTGTTTTAATTCGCGAAACAGGGAACACACCCTTCGTAGACAACAACTGTCGAGCTGAACTTTCAGGAGGAGATCAAAAAAGGTCTGACCGTCTACCCGACTGGAAATAAATCCCAGTCGAGCACACGCTCGGGGGCTACTGACGAAGGCATGGATCCTGGACCCTGCGGGTAAGGACACCCCCTCTCAGGCCCAAGGACAAGGCCCAAGAAGAGGCATCCTTGGAAGACTCCAGAAGGCCCACCTGAAGCCCATCCGCGTTAGACTTGCGGATGAAGTTAGGAAATTTGTAACCGACCTAAACTAGGGTTCGAATCCTCTCCGGGTGGGACTTGAGACCTGGCCATCTATATAAGGCCAGGAGAGCCCCCAAGGAGAGGACCAAGTATTACCGCACGACCACAAAAGCCTTGAAACTCGAGATCTACTCTCGATTCGAGCACCCTGTAATCGATCTAATCATCCAATACAGATCAGCAGAAGGCAGGAGTAAGGGTTTTACCTCTTCGAGGGCCCCGAACCTGGGTAAATCTCGCCCCCCTGTCAAGCCGACGATTTCACCAGCGCCTATGACATCTCCTAGTCGAAACCCGATAGGGTCACCTGAGGGATTTGCGGAGCCAGAGCTTCGACACGCCCCCTCCTTCGTCCCCCAATGGCAGTGATTGGGCTGGGGGAGCATGTGCTTCGACTACCGGAGCAGGATGGCGCAAGAAGTGGCGGCATCCTCTTATATTGATCTCGACATCCTCTACAGCAACGGTCGCGGTGGACCTCGCCGTCGCGGCGCCGACGCCCCTGGCCGCCCTCGACCTCGTGGATTTTCGACAGCGTCCTGGTGGCCAACACGCGGTCCACGGTGGCCGGCGTCAAGCACGCCGCGCGCGTCCTTCAGAGGAGGACCGCCCAGGCAACCTCCCGGATGCATTTTATGTGGTGCAAAAACAGTGCTACAATAGTGTATTTTTTTTGCTTTTTTTGTGTATTTGTTTTGCTACAAGAACTTCGATAATATCTCCGGCGAGGTCATTTGTTGCTACAATACTAAAAAAAAATTGCTATAATAATTATAATTTTTTGCTATCTTAGCACGAATTTTTTGCTCAGCGCGCGAACTTGTATTTTTTTTGCTCTTTTTTGTCAAATTTTTTGCTACGAGAACTCCGGCGATGTCAATTTTTGCTATAATAGAGTAATTATTTTGCTACATTTTTTTTTTTTTTTTGCTATTTTAGTACAATTTTTTTGCACAGGGAGAGTTCTCCGCGATCGCCGACGAGTTGCTCCGGCGATATCTCCGACGAAACTAATTTTGCTACAGTAGCATTTTTTTTTTTTGCTACAGTAACTCCGGCGAGGTCTCCGGCGAGTCTGGCATTTTCTTTAATTTTTGCCCGAACAATTTTTTGCTACACAGGAGCAAAAGCGGGTTTTTTTTTGCTACACAGAGCATGTACAGATTTTTAGACAAAAAACTGCCACGTGTCAGCACGGGGATGAAATTGTTTCCGCGCGCGCAGTGGACAGAGGAGCCGGTGGTTAATTTCCTCGTCTAACACGGCAGGTTGAGTACAAGCAAGCGAATGATCAAACGGCTCATACCGGTCCCCACCGGTCCCATCCAACGACTGGCGAGGCGGAGGATCGGACGCTTTTATCGTCCGGGGGACGCTCAGCAGTCCCCATCCACGATCCACGCTCACTTTTTTTACTTTAGCCGTAACCGATCTGATGCACCGGCCTTTTCCAAATAGGACTCCTAATTTTTCGTGTGTAGCGCTCAGCAAAAATCCAAACAGAAGTGATCGACCAAAATAGGTGCGGCTAAACAGCACACAACAATCTACTTACCATATTCTCCGTTTCTATCCCAAATCCCAACCAATCTATGCACGTACTCCTCTTCCAGCAAAACTTTCCACGTGCTTTATCCAATCGTTGAGATCCATGCAAACCGCACCATCTTTTTTTTCCAGCTCCTTTCAAACATACGCTGCATACGTGATTCCAGCCTTGGACAAGTCGTCAAGTCCCATCGGACTCATCTTTGCCTTCTATTTTTCTTGTACGGAAGCTTCCAAGGCCGATCTCATCTCAGGATCGTAACAGGATCGTAACAGAGACGAACTTCTATGATCGGTACCAGACGAACGAACCGGCAGAAACAGACATCCTCGGCACCTCCGTCTCGACGAGATGCAATAATCCAACTCATCATCCAACTCCAACACTTCCCAGCAAAAACTGGACGAACCTTGCGGTGATCAACCTGGTGCTCTGATACCACATGATGTAGAAGTTTGCCCGATCTTTCATCGCAAGAACCACCGAGATAACTATTCTCCCAATCACGTGAGCGATACACGTAACCTAAAGAACATGGATAGATTTAGGCGATAAACGCACGAACCCTCTTAGCAGATCCAAGAACACTTGCACCTTTATTTCACACAAGCTCGACAACTCTAGACAGATCCAAGATCCCCCTAGCCACGCACGAACTCCCTTGGCAGATCCAAGAACACTCGCACCTTTATTTGGAAAGATAACTGACGAACGTCCGAGACGCCGCCTACACGCCGATCCCCTAGGGACGGTGGTAACCTGGAACTTTTAGTTCTACATAATTTCCAACCTGTCTAAAACCCTACCCCTAGTCGGTTGGACAGACCCAAACCGAAACTGACTCAAACTTAAACCTAGTTGGACTCAAACTGGATACAAACCGGCCCATTTAGAAGACTCGGCCAAAACATGCGGCTCACAGACCTTAGGCATTATACACCGTAGTTTATTGTCCTAGCGTGATGCCCGTATCACCTCCCGACGCCGTTGTGGGCCGCCACCGCTTCTGAAGCGGGATGAGCGCCATGGCCGGACCTTGGAGGTCCCGTGGAGTCGCGATGCCCTCCGTCATGGTTCTCCTAGGCCGAGGCCAACACCTCGGGAGGCAGGACTTCACGCGCCTCTGCTTACCGCACATGCTAAGGTGTGGGTGTGCCCTCGTCTCCGTTCACGAGCGCTCGGTGCTAGATGCAGGGGACGACAAAAGAGGCGCCGAATGCGGGCACCCTGGATAGCGCGCCGGCGGGTCTAGGACCTCCCGATGCACCGCCATCCGATCCCGCGCTCCTGCATCAAACCATCATGCCGCTCCTGCGACGGCGCCAAGCACCTACCGTCCCTTGGGGCGACGCGACCGAGAAGGGACGCCGCTGCTGCTGCGGGCCCATGTCTGCGGCCGTCATCCGGTCCCGCGCTCCTGCATCGAGCCTTCTGCCGCTCCCGCGATGGCGCCAGCGCCTCCTGCCCCTTGGGACGATGCGAAGGCCGGTGGAGTGCAGAGGACGGTTGTGGATGCGAGGTGGAACGAGTGTTTGCCCCCGTGTTGACCACGACCGGTTGAAAAAGAAGATGGAGATGGGGACGAAGATGGGCTGACAGGTGGGCCCCATGTCCACCTCAGCTCCTCCTCCATGTAGTCAGCCTTGCTAGCCTGGAAAGTAGGCCCTAACGGTCGGGTCTATTGTCAAAATGCTCTTAGACAAAAAATTGTGTAATTTGTAACAGTTAGTAGATTTTTGAAAAATTTACCAAGAATGTTACTAACCGGTAATCACTGTCCTAAATGTGGTAGTTTTTTTTTAAATTTACTCAGGCTCGACGTAACCGTCGGTGTACGTTCTTACATTATTTGTGTTATAATTCGTAGGCACGCAATCGATCTACCGAGGACCAAACAATCACAACACGATAACGACACCGATATTTGTTAACGCAGTTCGGCGAACTTGCCTATTCTGCGGGGCATGACTACAGGCGCTCCTCTCGATTGATACCGTTGCACCGACTGTCTTGGTCGCCGGCACAAGTCGCTGGCTTCCCTTGCGCGTCTGCTGCTATTAAGTCGTCATAGGTTACACGTGTGATGCCCCCTCATTATATGAGAAGCCAAGTCTACTAGTGTCCGACTCGAACACTACCCGTATCTATCCACACATATTACAACTCTAAGTCCAAACGTAACCCAACACGTACACTATATTCGACACAAATACAACAAACTTCACATTGGCGAATATACTCCGCCACCTTGAATTCGTCAATGCGTCAAACCTCCATCTACTCTTGACTTGAGCTGTTTTCCATGAGATCTATTGCTACTCCTAGACTCCACGTGACTCCACCTGCAACTGTAGTCCCTTCGTCTCATTCAACACCATTACATACCGAACAATGTTCTACGTGAAAGCACTTTCAACTTGAAAGAATTTCACCGTCACTCTTTAGTCACATTGAACCAAATTCACGGTTGTCTCATCTTTTCCTGGATAGTCTTCTACATGTCTCACAACTATAGCATGTCGCCTCCTTCTACATGTTGTCAACCCGCATTTTGCCATGTACACTCAACATCACATAATATACGGCCACGTACACTCCCGACATTTTAGACTTTTCAACACTTTCTCAGGTTCTTTAATGGATAACTCATGTCTATCACCTGACGTCAATCTCCATAGACCTAGTCAGCAACTTGAATCTGGTACTCGCCAACACTGCTTCAGAAACCCCTACACACATGTCAAACCTCCTGCCGACCGCCCGTGCCCTGATCCGTCGTCGTGTCCCGTGCTTACCGCATGCCTCGCCGCCTTTAACGCGCCGAGCATCCGCAATCTTGGCCAAGATCTACCGGGTCGCTAACCCACACCACCTCAGGCCCCACTGCAGATAACCATCAGTCATACCCGGCCGATGCCGAGTTCCACACATCTCTCGAACCCTGACGCCAGTCCGACCAACGTGCTTCTCGCCTTCCCGCTGACTAGACTTCGACTCTCCGTGCACTTACGACGTAGCCCCTCCATCAGCTGACTGGAATCATTAGACTCCAGCTCCACCTTCAATATGACTCCATGGTAGATGACCAGTCCACCCCGCGCCCTCGCATGTCAAAGCGCGCATAGTCATGCGCCGCGTATTGCCACACCATAGAATTCGGACACCATCAGCCGTCACGCTCCTATGTCGTCAACGCCGATCTTCACCACCTTCTGTCCGTCTCAGACTGTCCAATTCAACCCAGTCGAACACATCTGACTGCAGCCATGCTCCATCTTGCGCCTAGTACACCCGCCATATTGTGCACTGTCTGGCGCCCTGTATATGTATGATCCTCCGCGATACGCTCCAGACTCCATAAGAGCATGTCGACAGCCTGCAAACCTTCTTGCAAAACCCATGCAAATTAAGCAACAAGTTTAAAGAAAATTGATTCTGGGTAGTTCCCATGGGTGCACCAAGCATTTATCCCGCACAACTTCCATTGCCTTTTTTCTTGTCCATGTTGCCACGTCCATGCACTGAATACACATGGTGCAGATTGCTTTTTTTTCCACAAACAAATCTCATAGTTTCCGCTGCTGATTGATCCTCTTGCGTACTGGAACACACCTGTCTGCCTATGGCAGTGCCCACCTAGACCACGATCAGGCCCTTGGCCCACATACACCGCATGCACATGTGGTCAACATGCAACTAATGCATGTGATTGACAACATCAATTAGCCTGTCCACGTGCCTTTGTCGCACGCACACACAGATCGATCTGGCGCCGCCGGAACAATTTCGCTGCTTGCAATTGTTAGGAAAAATCCGATCCAGCTGATTTCACGGGAGCACCACCGAACTGCAATTCGTTGCTCCACGTCGACTGATAAATTTTTCCATACACATCTAGATCAACAACCGTAGCCTTCGAACCTCGCTCTGATACCACTTGTTATAATTCGTAGGCTCACAATCGATCTACAGAGGACCCATCAATCATAGCACGATGACAAGACCGAGATTTGTTAACGCCGTTCGGTGAACTTGCCTACTCTGCGGGGCATGATTACGGGCACTCCTCCCCATTGATACCGCTGCACCGGCCACGTTGGTCGCCGGCACAAGTCGCCGGCTTCCCTTGCGCGTCTGCTGCTATCAAGTTATCATAGGTTACACGTGTGGTGCCCCCTCATTATATGAGAGACCGAGTCTACTAGTGTCCGAGTAGAACACTACCTGTATCTATCCACACCTATTACAACTCTATGTCTAAACGTAACCCAACACTTACACTATATTCAACACAAATACAACAATTTGGTGACTGCCATGTGGGTCCGCTAGAGGTGATACCCACATGTCAGTTACCTAATGGCAGGATAAAGTACGTTATCTTTCTCCTAGCACCTCTAGTATACGAACAAGTTAAAAAGTTGTGAAAGAAAATCTAAAAAATAACCAGGACATCGACATGGACAATATGAACGTCAATCGATGTTTAAATTCTTCTCTTTGCTTAAACGGTAAAAATAAAAAATCCGTCTATGAACAAACAGTACAAAACTCAAGTCTGAAATTAGTTGCATCATATTCATAAATCCATTTTGATGCACCCGGTATTTAAAAACACACATTTTAAAATGTAAAACAAATCGAAAAAAGTATACATGCATAGATTCTAACATAATACATGTGCACTGTCGCACCCGGACTTCTAGAGGATACTCACCGTACGAACTGAACAGTATTCTGATGGGATTACGGGGCTTTCCGGCACCCGCGTCCTCTTACGAGTAGGCCAACACTTATGTGTGACAACCCATCGCTACTGTTCACCGTCGATGTAAACTATCCTGTAGAAATCAGGACACTACCATTGACGTACTTCATACCATACACACATGGTACGTCAACGGCTTTGAACAAAAGGATAACACAACATGCCTCTACGACACAAAAGATTGAAATAAGGTAGCAAATGGCCTTCACTAAGGCAGGAATAGCAAATACAATCATCCAGAGGACACATGTCCCAACATAACATTCATTACATCAGCGGAAGCATTCAAAGGGGTCTGAGTACAGACAAATTCCAAATAGGCTTAAGAAGCCGGGAACTGAAATAAAGACGGAGCCCATCCACGGTGTCTCGGATCCTGCCCGGGTCCGCTAACTACTCGTCAGCAGCCTCGTCAAACTCCACGTAGTAGCCGTCACCTGGGTCCTCGTAATCGTAGTCTGCGGAAACCACAGCCCCAAAGGGGGTCAGTACATAGACGTACTGGCAAGCAAGACTCACAATTCACCAAAGTATAGCCCGTCAACACAAGCACAGATGACTTGGGTTCAACGGAAAGAAGGGGGGGTATATAAGATGCTGCAACTGGCTGCACTAACCAACTACAGAGATTCTATCACTTCCAACTATCAGAAAGGGGATAAGATCGAGGGTTGTAACCAACTGAAAGATAACTTAAAACAAACCCATCCTGGATCTCGCCCCTTATCCAAAGAAGCAATCCGAGGATAACTCACACAGTTGGATTAAGATGAAACAAGTTATTGTGACAATAATCCTATTACTAGTCAATTTGATAATCATGGGGTGTGAGATAGTGAATCATTAGGTTTAAGTTGTCCTGAGTACTTGTTAGCCAGTACTTTCACCAAGTTAACCATAACCGCGGAAAACACGGCTTCTCGATAAGATTATCCCTGCAGGGTTGCACCAATTTGGCCGTACACGTATGAATAACCCGCCAGATGGGATGCCTCCCACCAAGCGGGGCACTCAACACAACTCAACTCTTCTTCGCATCAAGCCCAAAGCACCTTGGGCGCACGGCTAATCGAGCCCAGAAGAAAATAGACCCTCATAGCACTCTAAGAACGTGTCCCCCTATATGCCGACTACAAAAGTTCCACCCTGCGCTGGGCTCGCAAAAACATGCATGCGGCAAATAGAAAGCACGAACTAAATGAGATGATTTGGACGAGATGCGAATCGAATCAAATTGAGGGGCGCGCCCATACTCGCTTCCCACATGCGGGTAGTGCGCTCATCATGGATCAGTAGACAAGACCCTTTTCCTATTAGGGTCGACACTAGCAGGCCTCAAAACCACACAGGGCCTCCTGTCGGTGCCTTAACATCAAATTATTATTAAGTAATAACATTAGCATGATTGATTGATTGATTGATTAAACATCGAGCCCCCATAACATAATGAAATATAGTAACTGAAGGTAACGGGTAACAGACTCGAGCAAAACAATCTAAGCATACTAGTAAGACACTGGCCCAAACAATAGGGTTGTAGGAGGGGTGGTGAGGCAATATCAGGGTTCAAGGATGCATGTGATAGGTTCGTAACAGAAACAACTACCACTAAGGCTAGCAAGAATAGACAACGGAAAGTATCGGTAACCAGGGTTGAAAGGAACACAATGGTTCATGTGAGTGATAACTTGCCTGCGAACTCAGCAGCCTGGTACTGAGCTAGATCCTCAGAAGGGGTGCTGTAAGGATCGTCTGTCTCAACGTCGTCGTCTATTCGAGAAGAAGCAAACAAACAAAACAGGAACGTAAACAATCATTATCATGGCATTATGCACAATCAAGATGATCATGACAGGTTAATAGTGCAGCAAAATAAACTAGCTAACATGATAACACCATTTAAATGGACCCCTATGCTAAAAAGAGTTGCATATGGGAAAAGGTCCATAATTAAGTGGAACAAATGATTTATAATTAATTATTATTTGATAGTTGTTATCATGATGCATGCATGATGGTGATAACAAGATAACAACAAATAACAATGATAGATGCAAAGGAAAAGGAATAAAACAAGTTTGGAAATTATTTATTAAGTTTGGAAAATTTGGTTACTTAAACATGTCACACAAACAATTATTGTTTTCATCAATTTAAAGTGTGCAAAACAATTAACAAAATTTATATTTGAAAAGAACATCAAATTTTAGTTGGATTACATGTTTCAAATATTGAAATTTGAATTAGGATGAATTTATTATGAATTAAACAATATTAAACAAGTTTTAATTGAATTTAAAACAAGTTGGAATATTATTTGGATTTTATTTGTTCAAATCATAAATTCAAATTCACATTTGAAAAGTTCACACTTTGATGGTTTGAAAACATATTTTGCATGTTCAAAAATATTTTATATTAAGCAAGTTATGATTTTATCAAATTTAATTGAATTAAACAAGTATTAAATTATTTAGGCAATTTAAATTATTCAAACCATGACACAAAATTTATATTTGAATAGGTTATTAAAAATGGTATGAAAAACATATTTTATTTGCCTTATTTGGAATTAGTATGAATTATTCTTGAATTATTGCAAATTACATTTGAATTATTCAAATTTGAATTTTAAATGCATTTTGAAAATTCAAAACAGAACACAAATGGAACAATTGGATAGACAATAAAATTTGGAGCAATAACCATATAAAACTTTTATTTATTGGACTTACAGATTAAAAGTTATTAAAGATTTGGATTTAGTGTTTATTCTGCTATTTAAAAGAAATAGGAATTAATAACAGAAAAGTTTTAAACTTTTTCTACGGGCCAGCACCCTAGCCGCAGCCACTGCAGGGTGGGCCACGGCCAACGTGGCGCTGAGCGAGCGCCTGCGTGGCCACCAGTGCCACTGACTGGTGGGCCACTGCGCGGGGAGAAAATCTCCAAAAGAAATGCGCGTCGGGGACTCGAACCCACGACCGCTCGCTGCGCGCTCGATACTCTGAACCAAATACGCTGTGCGCGTTCGCTTGACAGATACAGAAGCGCAAGGAGGTTAAAGGTTCAGTCTTTGCAGTTTACTGAAACTGCACGCGCTGGACAGCGACTGAAACTGACAGGGACTTGGTCACCGGCGGCGAGGGGATCGTGGAGGCTGCCGTGCTTCGCTGTGTTGGTGATGCGTGGAAGTGCACGGTGCTGTGGTGACTGCGAACCAAAAGGGAGAGAGGAGGGAACGGATGCCCCGGTGGCTCACCGTGGGGTCTTCAGAAGGTGAACGCCGTCGAGGTAGAAGCCGCGGCAGCGACGAGGAAGGCGGCGAGGTTGTAGATGATCTCCGTGCCCGCGGCGGTGTCCAACTGCTCGAGGGTGACGCGGCGGAGCGGTTCCAGCAACTGGATCACGACGAGGAGTACGGTGGCGACGACGGCGAGCAAGGATTCAGTGATGGCGTCCACGGTGGCCGGGGATGTCGCAGATGGCGGCGATGATTCAGCTAGCCTACGGGGTAGTTAGGGTGTTTAAACGGAGGAGGGGTGAGTGTGGATTCGATTCCAACAGCTAGGAAGGTGGGAGGCACGGCGAGGTGAGCGTGGCCATCGGAGGTTCAGAGATTCGTCTCCGGCGAGGGAGGTACAGAGAGTGGGAGGATGGCGTGGAGCGAGGAACTGGCGGCGGGAGCTCGAGGGGAGAGGCTAGGGTTAGCTAGGGCGGCGCCAGGGGGCCTAGGGTTGGATTTATAGGGTCTAGGGGCGGCGGATCGCCGTCGAACTGCGACAGTGTCGCGGTGGCACACTCGGATGTGCTGCCGTACACGGGGGAGACGATGACGTGATCTGTTCGAACCGGTACGCGGGGGGGAAAACGGGCTGGGCTTGCGCGCGCTGTAGCTTAGGTGGGTTGGGCTATGTTATCTGCCGCGCGCGCTAGTTAGCTGCTGCTCGTTTTATTTTTCTGTTTTATATTTTTTTTTGCTGAAACAGATTTGGAAGAAAAAGGAAGGTTTAGGATTAGTAAAAATTCCAGAAAAATTAGGTTAGGCTTGTTAGACCAATAGCAAACAAATGCCAAGGTTTATTTTCAAAAAGTTGTGATTTAAAATGTTGTTTGTATTTGAACCAAAATTTGGGGAATTTGAATATTAATGAAACCTTATTGAAAACAACCATTTTTTAATAGGGTTACCCCTAAGAGTTAAAATTATTTAAAGAGTACAATGGTGTGGTGAACCTCATGGATTCAAAAGGTACTGATTTGAAAACTTGGTTTGAATTTAGAAATGATTTAGGAATTATTGATTGAATTAATTGATTGATTAATGGTTTGATTAAAACCAACAATTTAATGAGTGATCAACATGGAATAAAATGGAACAATTTGGTTGTTTTCATTTGTGGTTTTTATTCCAAAAGTTGTAACAGAGCAAGTATGAAAATAACCATTTGAAATTGTTTGAGTTTGATTATGAAAACAAGATAAAACAGATGCAAAACAAATAGTAACAAATGCAAACAAATAATTAAACATGATGACATGATGCAATGCTTGAATTAAAACAAGAAATCAAACATTCTAAGGGATATTTCATACTTGGGATGTTACAAAACGCCCCCCCTTGAAGGAATCGCGCCCCGAGATTCCTTACTGAGATGTGAAAAGGTCCGGATACTTCTTGCGAAGATCCTCTTCGGTCTCCCACGTTGCCTCTTTATCGGAATGATGCGACCATTGCACTTTCAAGAACTTGGTGCTCTTGTTGCGAGTCTTACGCTCGGTCTCATCGAGAATACGAACAGGGTGCTCCTCATAAGATAGATCATCTTGCAGTTCAATGGAATCATGATCAACTGCACGATCTGGATCTTTGAAACACTTCTTGAGCTGTGACACGTGGAACACATCGTGCACTTTGGATAGTTTTTCTGGAAGTTCAAGACGATAAGCATTTTCTGCCCGCCTTGAGAGAATGTTGAAAGGACCAATGTATCTTGGTGCAAGCTTTCCTTTCACACCAAAACGATGAGTGCCCCTGAGGGGAGTTACACGGAGATATGCCTTATCACCAGGTGCATAGATCATATCCCTGTGCTTGCTATCATAATAGCTCTTCTGACGAGACTGAGCAATCCTGAGATTGTCACGAATGATACGAACTTTCTCCTCAGCTTCCTTAACAATGTCAGGGCCTAATAGTGATCGTTCACCAGCTCCAGACCAATTGATTGGACTCCTGCATCTGCGACCATACAGTGCCTCAAATGGTGCCATGCCTAGGCTTGCCTGGTAGCTGTTGTTGTAGGAGAATTCAGCGTATGGAAGGCAATCCTCCCATTTCATGCCAAAGGAGAGACCACATGCTCTGAGCATATCCTCGAGAATCTGATTGACTCTTTCGACTTGCCCCTGAGACTGAGGGTGATAAGCTGTGCTGAACAGAAGTTTGGTGCCCAAAGCTTCTTAAAAACTCTTCCAGAAATGGGAAGTGAAGATACTTCCACGGTCTGAGCTTATTTCCAATGGAACACCATGAAGAGGAACAATCTTTGCTGTGTAGAGTTCTGCTAACTGGCTAGCTGAGATAGTTTCCTTTACAGCAAAGAAGTGAGCTACCTTAGTGAGACGATCAATAACAACGAAGATTGCATCGTTGCCCTTCTTGGACTTTGGAAACCCAGTAACAAAGTCCATTTCAATCATGTCCCACTTCCACTCAGGAATTTTCAGAGGTTGGAGTAGACCGGCTGTTTTCTGATGGACTGCTTTAACACGTTGACAAACGTCGCATTCAGAAACGTATTGAGCAATTTCACGTTTCATGCCAGGCCACCAATACAGAGTCTTGAGATCCTGGTACATCTTTGTACTTCCAGGGTGGATGGAGAGAGGAGTTTCATGAGCCTCCTTGAGAATTATATCCTTGAGACTTTGAATCTGAGGAACTGCAATGCGTCCTTCGAAGAACACAGTTCCCTTGTCATCAATTGAGAAGGACTTGAATTTATCATTGCCTTCCTTGATGTGCTCTACAATCTTCTTGATTTCAGTATCACGAAGTTGTTCAGAACGAATCTTGTCCTCGAGAGTTGGACTGGCTGTCAAGCTAGCAAGGTAACCTTGAGGGACAAGACCAAGGTTCAGCTTCTGGAATTCTTCATGAAGTGGAGGTTGGCTTTCCATGATCATGAGATTATTGCCATAGGATTTGCGACTGAGAGCATCGGCCATAACATTAGCCTTGCCTGGAGTGTAAGAAATGGTGAGATCAAAGTCTTTAATCTTCTCAATCCATCTTCTTTGCCTGAGGTTTAGATCTGGCTGAGTGAAGATGTATTTCAGACTCTTATGATCGGAAAAGATTTCAGTTTTGTTACCCAACAAGTATTGTCTCCATTTCTTGAGGGCAAACACAACTGCTGCAAGTTCTAGGTCATGAGTGGGATAGTTTTGCTCATGTGGGTTCAACTGACGTGAAGCATAAGCCACAACTTGACGTTCTTGCATAAGAACTGCACCTAGACCTTGGAGAGATGCATCGCAGAATATCTGGAAAGGTTTGGTAGTATCTGGGCCAACCAGAACTGGGGTGGAAGTGAGTTTAGTCTTCAGGAGATTGAAACTCTCATCACACTGTGGAGTCCAAACGAATTTCTTGTCCTTCTTTGTGAGATCAGTGAGAGGTTTAGCAATCTTGGAGAAGTTTTGGACGAAACGACGGCAATAGCTAGCCAAGCCAAGAAAACTTCTGACTTGCTTCACCGTCTTAGGGGGTTTCCAGTCAACAATTCCCTTAACCTTTTCAGGATCAATGGCTATGCCTTTGGCAGAGATGATATGACCAAGATATGCAACTTCTGGAATCCAGAACTCACATTTGGAAAACTTGGCATATAGACGATGCTCGCGAAGTTTCATGAGAGTGAGGCGAAGGTGCTCTCCATGCTCTTCCTCGGATTTTGAGTAGACTAGAATGTCATCAAGATATACCACAACGAACTTGTCGAGGTATTCATGGAAGACAGAATTCATGAGTCTTGAGAACGTTGCCGGTGCATTGGTAAGACCAAAGGACATGACGGTGTATTCATATAGACCGTAACGAGTGGTGAAAGTTGTCTTAGGAATATCTTCCTTTCTGATCTTTATCTGATGGTACCCCATCCTCAAGTCCAACTTTGAGAATATTGAGGCTCCAGCAAGTTGATCAAAAAGATCATCGATACGAGGAATTGGATACTTGTTCTTGATGGTTTTCTCGTTGAGAGGACGATAGTCAACCACGAGTCTTTTTGTTTGATCCTTCTTGGCAACAAACAGAGTTGGGCAACCCCAAGCGGAGGAACTAGGCTGAATGTAACCTTTCTCCATGTACATATCGATTTGCTCCTTCAACAATTTCAGTTCAGGAGGAGCTATCTTGTATGGATGCTTAGAGATTGGAGCAGTACCTGGCTCAAGCTAGATCACGAACTCAACTGCTCTGTCCGGAGGCATCCCTGGCAACTCTTCTGGAAAGACGTCAAGGAATTCACAAACCACCGGAACATTTTCAATTGCGGGAAGGGGTTTTGCATCGAGGTTGAACAGCTGAACAGAACTTGATCCATATGGAGAATAGACTATCTGGCCTGAAGTGTGGGAGAGAGTTATTGACTTTTGAGCACAGTCAATTTTAGCTTTGTGGGTCTTCAACCAATCCATACCCAGAATGACATCAATGTCAGAATTTCCCAGCAACATGAGTGAAGCAAGGAATATGCGACCTCCAATTAGGATCTCATTGTCCATGCTTATCTTGGATGTCAACATTTGCGGTCCCGGAGAGTGAACAGTCATTTGATTGCTTAGCGGAACCAGAACTAGGTTGTATGCTTTTGCAAAAATCTTTGACACAAAAGAATGCGATGCTCCGGTATCAAACAACACTTTAGCTGGAATAGAGTTTACGGGTAATATACCGAGAACGACGTCAGCAGCTTCCTCAGCTTTGTCGGCCTTGATATGGTTCACCCTCGCGGTCCTCCCGACAGGCCTGTTGTTGGAGTTGAAGGCTTTAGCCGGGGGAGCACGAACCATTGCCTGGTTGGTGTTGGGGCGAGGAGGTGGAGGTAGCTGCCTCTGAGTGCACTTATCAGCGTAGTGCCCAGTCTCCTTGCACTTGTAGCAAGTGACGACACGAGGAGGACCTGGCCTTGGCTGCCCCATTGGAATCCTCTGACCCTGCATCTGAGATGGGTTGGGTGGGCGGGGACCAAAGCCTGGAGAAGCTTGGGCATTTGGAGCCCGAGTGACAGCACCGTTTGGCACCCAGATGCGGCGCTTCTACGGAGGGGTGGTCATGTTGGAGGAGGAACCACCCTCACGCGAGTGCTTGCGGGACTCTTCGAACGCCTTGCGCCCATTCTCCTCATTGAGCGCGGTGTTCACGAGCTCCACGAAGTCCTTGCACTTGATGTTGGTGAGAGCGTACTTCAGTTCCGGGTTAAAACCTCGGCGGAACCTTGCCATCTTCTTGGCTTCAGTGGACACCTCGTCACCAGCGTATCGAGCGAGACGATTGAACTCGTTCTGGTAGCCGAGGACGTCCAGCTTGCCCTGTTTGAGAGAGCAGAATTCCTCACGCATCCTTTCCATGAGACCATCTGGGATGTGGTGCTTCAGGAAGGCATCCTTGAAACATCCCCAGGTGATAGGATAGCCAGCTCTCATGGTCTGGTAGTTCTCCCACCAGGTAGCTGCCTGACCCTTCAGTAGGTAGGTGGCATACTTGACTTTATCCTCCTCAGCAACATGAGCAATCTCCAGAGCCCTGTTCATCTCCCTGATCCAGTCATCAGCATCCAGAGGCTCACGTGTTGCCACGAAAGCTCTCGGCCCCATGCTCAGAAACTCCTTGATGCTGACTCGCGGAGCATTCTGGTTGGTGTGCTGGTTAGCCTGGATCTGGGCCATCTGAGCCACGACCTGAGTCATCTGAGTCAACAGCTCCGTGAGCGGAGGTGGTTCAGGCGGGTTGCTCCTTGTCGGCGGCATCATGAACAGACATGCATTTTAGCACAACAATAGAAAAGGATAGACTTGGTAACCGAATGATAGATTATTCCGACGCATGAATAGATAACCAACAGGTACATCATCACATGTTCAAATACATCAGAATATCCAACAGACCAATACATGGTTCGAAAGACAAAGGATAACTAAACATAGCTAGGAATGGATACATCGGTACTCCCATGCTCATCACGCAGGACGGCGGTGAGTAGTACGACGAGAGATACGGTGCGGAGGAATCCCCCGGAAGTAGGTATGACGACGATCCACGTAGAGCGGGACTGCTCTGAGAGCAACTCTCGGTGTGGTGAAGTAGAAAGCGTCGTCTCCCTGTGCTCCAAAGCGGGGAATCCCAGTGTAACCCGGACCAAGGTCGAGAAGTGGACCTCTGATCGGCTCGTAACCTCCAGCATCTGGCAGCGGAAACCCAGCTGGCTGAGTGAAACGTGCAAAGCGCTCGTCTCCAACAAAGTCTGTGGTGTACGTAGCCAGACGAGTCAACGCCAGATAGAGCTGCTCCCTGACTGAGGCTAACTCCTGAGAAAGTGTGGAAGCACCGGCGTCACTGTGCCTCACGAACTGAGCAGTGGTATGCAGCCTGGAGCTATCAGAATCGTAGGTATCCAGGTTGCTGTGGAGAGTGAAGTGAACTCCCGCTGCCGTGATGTAACCACGGGGGATGTGACGATAGATGGAATCATCAAACCCCCAGTAGTCAGCACGGAGGACGGTGAGACTCACGTAAGCTGCCTGCTGCACGGACATATCCACTGTGGAACCTACTGCCTCGTAGCGGTGGACAATGCTCCTGCCATCATCCGACAGAATGTAGACGATAGCCTGGTAGTAGGTCTGGTCAAACTCTCGCTGCTGCTCGTAGACCTGGTACTCTGGTGCCCAATGGAACCCCAGATAGGTAACCATGTCTCTCAGCATCTCCGGATAACCGGCGGTGCTCTCACAGCGAGTCATCCGAACCACCTGCGGGAAGAACCTGAGATCCATCTGCAGATGATTTGGGATGTTTTGATTAGACTCCGGTAGAAGAATTGAAGTGGAAAACAACAACAAGGTTCAACGGACGATAAGGACGTTGAAAAGAACAGGATATTGAAGCAACATCGGGAAAACGAGACCAAAAGTCCTGAGGTACTACGGAGAACCCAAAACACGTGAAATCCTAACTTGAAAGTTTAGGTGAGAACAGAAAACAACGTTGCACTTCCTTACCAGAAAAGGGTGGGTGGGTGGGGAAAGAAGAAAAATGGCAGAATTCCTACTCTCATGTTTCATTTTTCCTATATAGCTACAAAATAGTTTCTAGACTCAACTGCGACCAGTAAAAGGGATCCTACAGGCAGACAGGCTCTGATACCATTTGTCGCACCCGGACTTCTAGAGGATACTCACCGTACGAACTGAACAGTATTCTGATGGGATTACGGGGCTTTCCGGCACCCGCGTCCTCTTACGAGTAGGCCAACACTTATGTGTGACAACCCATCGCTACTGTTCACCGTCGATGTAAACTATCCTGTAGAAATCAGGACACTACCATTGACGTACTTCATACCATACACACATGGTACGTCAACGGCTTTGAACAAAAGGATAACACAACATGCCTCTACGACACAAAAGATTGAAATAAGGTAGCAAATGGCCTTCACTAAGGCAGGAATAGCAAATACAATCATCCAGAGGACACATGTCCCAACATAGCATTCATTACATCAGCGGAAGCATTCAAAGGGGTCTGAGTACAGACAACTTCCAAATAGGCTTAAGAAGCCGGGAACTGAAATAAAGACGGAGCCCATCCACGGTGTCTCGGATCCTGCCCGGGTCCGCTAACTACTCGTCAGCAGCCTCGTCAAACTCCACGTAGTAGCCGTCACCTGGGTCCTCGTAATCGTAGTCTGCGGAAACCACAGCCCCAAAGGGGGTCAGTACATAGACGTACTGGCAAGCAAGACTCACAGTTCACCAAAGTATAGCCCGTCAACACAAGCACAGATGACTTGGGTTCAACGGAAAGAAGGGGGGGTATATAAGATGCTGCAACTGGCTGCACTGACCAACTACAGAGATTCTATCACTTCCAACTATCAGAAAGGGGATAAGATCGAGGGTTGTAACCAACTGAAAGATAACTTCAAACAAACCCATCCTGGATCTCGCCCCTTATCCAAAGAAGCAATCCGAGGATAACTCACACATTTGGATTAAGATGAAACAAGTTATTGTGACAATAATCCTATTACTAGTCAATTTGATAATCATGGGGTGTGAGATAGTGAATCATTAGGTTTAAGTTGTCCTGAGTACTTGTTAGCCAGTACTTTCACCAAGTTAACCATAACCGCGGAAAACACGGCTTCTCGAGAAGATTATCCCTGCAGGGTTGCACCAATTTGGCCGTACACGTATGAATAACCCGCCAGATGGGATGCCTCCCACCAAGCGGGGCACTCAACACAACTCAACTCTTCTCCGCATCAAGCCCAAAGCACCTTGGGCGCACGGCTAATCGAGCCCAGAAGAAAATGGACCCTCATAGCACTCTAAGAACGTGTCCCCCTATATGCCGACTACAAAAGTTCCACCCTGCGCTGGGCTCGCAAAAACATGCATGCGGCAAATAGAAAGCACGAACTAAATGAGATGATTTTGACGAGATGCGAATCAAATCAAATTGAGGGGGGCGCCCATACTCGCTTCCCACATGCGGGTAGTGCGCTCATCATGGATCAGTAGACAAGACCCTTTTCCTATTAGGGTCGACACTAGCAGGCCTCAAAACCACACAGGGCCTCCTGCCGGTGCCTTAACATCAAATTATTATTAAGTAATAACATTAGCATGATTGATTGATTGATTGATTAAACATCGAGCCCCCAGAACATAATGAAATATAGTAACTGAAGGTAACGGGTAACAGACTCGAGCAAAACAATCTAAGCATACTAGTAAGACACTGGCCCAAACAATAGGGTTGTAGGAGGGGTGGTGAGGCAATATCAGGGTTCAAGGATGCATGTGATAGGTTCGTAACAGAAACAACTACCACTAAGGCTAGCAAGAATAGACAACGGAAAGTATCGGTAACCAGGGTTGAAAGGAACACAATGGTTCATGTGAGTGATAACTTGCCTGCGAACTCAGCAGCCTGGTACTGAGCTAGATCCTCAGAAGGGGTGCTGTAAGGATCGTCTGTCTCAACGTCGTCGTCTATTCGAGAAGAAGCAAACAAACAAAACAGGAACGTAAACAATTATTATCATGGCATTGTGCACAATCAAGATGATGCATGACAGGTTAATAGTGCAGCAAAATAAACTAGCTAACATGATAACACCATTTAAATGGACCCCTATGCTAAAAAGAGTTGCATATGGGAAAAGGTCCATAATTAAGCGGAACAAATGATTTATAATTAATTATTATGTGATAGTTTTTATCATGATGCATGCATGATGGTGATAACAAGATAACAACAAATAACAATGATAGATGCAAAGGAAAAGGAATAAAACAAGTTTGGAAATTATTTATTAAGTTTGGAAAATTTGGTTACTTAAACATGTCACACAAACAATTATTGTTTTCATCAATTTAAAGTGTGAAAAACAATTAACAAAATTTATATTTGAAAAGAACATCAAATTTTAGTTGGATTACATGTTTCAAATATTGAAATTTGAATTAGGATGAATTTATTATGAATTAAACAATATTAAACAAGTTTTAATTGAATTTAAAACAAGTTGGAATATTATTTGGATTTTATTTGTTCAAATCATAAATTCAAATTCACATTTGAAAAGTTCACACTTTGATGGTTTGAAAACATATTTTGCATGTTCAAAAATATTTTATATTAAGCAAGTTATGATTTTATCAAATTTAATTGAATTAAACAAGTATTAAATTATTTAGGCAATTTAAATTATTCAAACCATGACACAAAATTTATATTTGAATAGGTTATTAAAAATTGTATGAAAAACATATTTTATTTGCCTTATTTGGAATTAGTATGAATTATTCTTGAATTATTGCAAATTACATTTGAATTATTCAAATTTGAATTTTAAATGCATTTTGAAAATTCAAAACAGAACACAAATGGAACAATTGGATAGACAATAAAATTTGGAGCAATAACCATATAAAACTTTTATTTATTGGACTTACAGATTAAAAGTTATTAAAGATTTGGATTTAGTGTTTATTGTGCTATTTAAAAGAAATAGGAATTAATAACAGAAAAGTTTTAAACTTTTTCTACGGGCCAGCACCCTAGCCGCAGCCACTGCAGGGTGGGCCACGGCCAACGTGGCGCTGAGCGAGCGCCTGCGTGGCCACCAGTGCCACTGACTGGTGGGCCACTGCGCGGGGAGAAAATCTCCAAAAGAAATGCGCGTCGGGGACTCGAACCCACGACCGCTCGCTGCGCGCTCGATACTCTGAACCAAATGCGCTGTGCGCGTTCGCTTGACAGATACAGAAGCACAAGGAGGTTAAAGGTTCAGTCTTTGCAGTTTACTGAAACTGCACGCGCTGGACAGCGACTGAAACTGACAGGGACTTGGTCACCGGCGGCGAGGGGATCGTGGAGGCTGCCGTGCTTCGCTGTGTTGGTGATGCGTGGAAGTGCACGGTGCTGTGGTGACTGCGAACCAAAAGAGAGAGAGGAGGGAACGGATGCCCCGGTGGCTCACCGTGGGGTCTTCAGAAGGTGAACGCCGTCGAGGTAGAAGCCGCGGCAGCGACGAGGAAGGCGGCGAGGTTGTAGATGATCTCCGTGCCCGCGGCGGTGTCCAACTGCTCGAGGGTGACGCGGCGGAGCGGTTCCAGCAGCTGGATCACGACGAGGAGTACGGTGGCGACGACGGCGAGCAAGGATTCAGTGATGGCGTCCACGGTGGCCGGGGATGTCGCAGATGGCGGCGATGATTCAGCTAGCCTACGGGGTAGTTAGGGTGTTTAAACGGAGGAGGGGTGAGTGTGGATTCGATTCCAACAGCTAGGAAGGTGGGAGGCACGGCGAGGTGAGCGTGGCCATCGGAGGTTCAGAGATTCGTCTCCGGCGAGGGAGGTACAGAGAGTGGGAGGATGGCGTGGAGCGAGGAACTGGCGGCGGGAGCTCGAGGGGAGAGGCTAGGGTTAGCTAGGGCGGCGCCAGGGGGCCTAGGGTTGGATTTATAGGGTCTAGGGGCGGCGGATCGCCGTCGAACTGCGACAGTGTCGCGGTGGCACACTCGGATGTGCTGCCGTACACGGGGGAGACGATGACGTGATCTGTTCGAACCGGTACGCGGGGGGAAAACGGGCTGGGCTTGCGCGCGCTGTAGCTTAGGTGGGTTGGGCTATGTTATCTGCCGCGCGCGCTAGTTAGCTGCTGCTCGTTTTATTTTTCTGTTTTATATTTTTTTTTGCTGAAACAGATTTGGAAGAAAAAGGAAGGTTTAGGATTAGTAAAAATTCCAGAAAAATTAGGTTAGGCTTGTTAGACCAATAGCAAACAAATGCCAAGGTTTATTTTCAAAAAGTTGTGATTTAAAATGTTGTTTGTATTTGAACCAAAATTTGGGGAATTTGAATATTAATGAAACCTTATTGAAAACAACCATTTTTTAATAGGGTTACCCCTAAGAGTTAAAATGATTTAAAGAGTACAATGGTGTGGTGAACCTCATGGATTCAAAAGGTACTGATTTGAAAACTTGGTTTGAATTTAGAAATGATTTAGGAATTATTGATTGAATTAATTGATTGATTAATGGTTTGATTAAAACCAACAATTTAATGAGTGATCAACATGGAATAAAATGGAACAATTTGGTTGTTTTCATTTGTGGTTTTTATTCCAAAAGTTGTAACAGAGCAAGTATGAAAATAACCATTTGAAATTGTTTGAGTTTGATTATGAAAACAAGATAAAACAGATGCAAAACAAATAGTAACAAATGCAAACAAATAATTAAACATGATGACATGATGCAATGCTTGAATTAAAACAAGAAATCAAACATTCTAAGGGATATTTCATACTTGGGATGTTACATGCACAAAGTTGTTTCTCGTGTATAAAAAAGGCAAAAAAAGTTGTAAATCTGAGGTGCGCGGGCCACCAATCACTGCCATGCTACAAAAAAAAAGACTGACCTCCTATTCGGTATCTAAAGGCAACTTGGCCCCAGGAGGGCTCATGGCCACTCCCTGGGAAGCCTGTGGAGTGCGAGCCACCTAGGAATCGGCACGCCGCAACCTACACACTTCCAAGGGCCTGGCAGGCCCTTCCTCTCAACCTACAACACTCAAGAACCGACAGAACGAGGCATCTTGACAGCACGCGCCAGTGAGCGGCACAACGCGTGGCCGCGCAGAGGCTAGATGTCCTCCTCGCCACGCCCAAATATCGCCACCTTGACGACCCGATGGCGCGTCCGAAGACAGGTGTAAGACATGCAAGGGGATAGTTGTGGTTACCTATTCAGTATAAAAGAAGGGCCATGTCCCGTAATAGAAAAGTTGGTCGATCGATAGTTACGGAGAAAGGGAAGGAAATAGAGAAAAAGAGAGAGCGGGAGAGGACCAGATAGTAGACCAGAAGCCTCCCTAGAAGAAACCAACTCCCTGTGGGCCGAGAGACTCAACCTTGTAATCCTGATCTACACCCAGTAATACCAGACCAGACAAGCATGACGTAGGGTTTTACATCTCCGGATGGCCTAAACCTGGGTAAAAAAACGTGTGCATGTGTTATTCTACCGAAATCTTCTTCGCTGATCTTGCGACCCGCAACAGTGGCGAATCCAGCCCACTTTCTTAGGGTGGGGCAAGCTTATATTGGGCTGTAACTTTTTTATTTTTACCTCTAATTTGTATGGGTAATATATGGGTTGGGCCAAAATTTAGGGTGGGGCCTGCCCCACCCTTCCGCCCTGTTGGCTCCGCCACTGCCGCAATGCAGAGATCTTCCTAACCATCAGCCAAAAAAATCGAGGGGGAGGAGCCAAGATCTCCCCCGATGTCTGTGTTCCGACTCGCGATAGTTCCACATTCGTATGCTTGGGCGCCACATCGGCGTCCATTTCACTCTTAAGGAGATGAAGCCATTAAAAAGAGTCCTTGGCTCTGATTCCAATTGAAAAGATATAGTTGGTAACTTCGAGGGAGGGGGAGTGGCAGTGAATAGGTTTCTACACATTTTTCTTTTCTATTCACAAGTTTTAGGCTATGCGGATAACAAGGTGTGTCTAACAACTAGATGAAAACAACCTATATGTTGCAATAAGATACAATAATTAAACGAAGTTACCAACTATCACAGGGACATCAACCAAAATGCCATGCTACTTCTAAGCAATCTAGATAACATTGAACCTCATTGAAAAGAAATAACTTCTAGCCAGAATAGGAATAACCGAGGCACATAGAGGCGAAGATATACTCTCGTGTTCCTTCTCCTTGGGAGAGAAGTACGTCACATTGGAGAGCTGCGGGATACCATAAAGGACACCCACACACCACAAAGACTCACCTTCTTCTTATTGAGCCTCTTTCACGAAGAAAGAGCTCAATCCACTAGTGGTAGGCTTTGAGGCGACCTCCTAACCTATACAAACTTTCTCGAAGCAACAACTCCACAAGACAGATGCTTTAGGATGGCACCTTACGCCTAGGAGCTCCCAAGAGCTCAAAGAGTAACAAGATCAAAGGAGAAGCTTGACACTGTTGGGAATATGCCCTAGAGGCAATTATGTATGATGTAATTCCCAATGTATTCATAAAGTTATTAAGTTGTCCTTGTTTTGAACATATGATATATATCATTGAATATGTGATTCGATTGTGGAACTATGTATTCATGTTGTTCGTGCTAAACTGTCCTTGGTCATTAAGGTTGTGCTGGACACACAATCTAGACTAATGTGAGTGTTGACTGATGACTCAGTTCCACTTGTCATGGGCATGGTGATGCCATTCCAACTTTCACAGACTCGACTAAAGAGTTTAGCAAGTCAGACTGACCCATATTGAGATGCAATGAGTAAGTCGTCATTTGCATGTATCAATCAATGTAATCCTTAGACCTGAGGTTTTCGCACAATCCGAGTTGTGGATTACCGACTTAGGTTCTGTCAAACGTTGTTCCGTGACAAGGCAGTTATAAAGGAAGAGTTCGGGTCGAATGAGAAGCAAGTTGCGTGATGTGGACAATCAAGATGGGATTTCGCCCCTCCGACTGGAGAGATATTCTCTGGGCCCTCTCGAGTGATATGATCCCGGAAGTATGGCCATGTGTGACTCGGTTAAGTTTTAACTGCGTCTATTGACTAAGAGTTTGTCAGATGAATCATAGATCACGGACCGAGAAGAGAGTTGAGCTATTTAAGGGATGACGATAATTCGCCTATAGTTTGAAAAGGTATATCGTGAGGCAAAAGGGACTCAAATGAAAGTCACATTGGAAGGTATGTCGTCATGACTCTATGGCACTTGGGAGTAGGCACGTTCTACTAGGAGCCGCTACCGGTTGATCGATTGGGAGTCGAACTCATATCGTGTCCAAGTCGCCATGAGTCTGCATGGTCGCACACTTAAGAGCGGGAGCAAGTATATTGGTCGGGTTGGACCCGAACCGGAAATGGACTAGATTAGTGAGTTGGACTCATGGAGGGAATGGGCCAAAAGCGTTGTGGAGCCCACTCCCACTCACTATATAAAGAGGGGCGCAGGTTGCCCAACGGGCACAAGTTTCCACTCCCATGCGTTGGGAACTCTAGCCCCACTCAGTCTAGCCGCCGCACCGGACCTAGCAGTCCGCCGTCGGAGCTCCTCCTCATACGTGTGGATACCGACAGAGGTGTTGTACAATCAGCACTTCGACGATCGCGGGATTGGATCGGTTAGATCGGATCGTGGGACTACACTGCATCGACGTGCTTCTTCGATAATCCGCACCTGCGCGTCTAGTGGTAATCTTCGTGGCCTTCTACCTCGGCTAGATCTTGGTAGTACCGCGTAGAAAAGTTTTTGTTTATCTCTACGCGTACCAACAGTGGTATCAGGGCGGTAGCTATGTGATATGTAGTTGGCGTTAGATTGGATCTAATTGCTGTTTTGGTGGTCGTTCTATGAGATAGATCGGTTCTGTACAAGGTTGATTGGATCAACCGTACTCGGGGGTTAATGGATGATCTGGTTTCCGTGATCATACTGCCAAGGTCGTGGAACAACTTACCCCTACCGGTCGGTTTCTGCCATCGGGGTATACCGTGACACATAAATCCAGTTGCGGTGATCGAAGATCAAAGAGTTTGGTCGAATCGGAATACGGATCAGATTTGGGTAAAACTGTTTTATCCGATGAAGAAATCCATGTTCGGAATGCAGATTAGATCTGCGTTTTCGAAAATCGTCGGGCGTTTCCCGCACCCGCGAGGGACGCTTCCCCTTCGATCCCCACCCGCTATCTGGCTAGCGGGACCGCCGACTTCACCCTGTCGTAGCGCCTTAAATGTCGTTACGAGTTTCACAGCGCCAGTAGATATCGTTTCTATGCATAACTTGTTTTTGCAGGATGTTGTGAATGGTATGACTTATGTGCATGTGATATGTGTAATCCATACATGATCTGCGTATCATGTTTTTGTCAGCCGGCTGGAGCCTATGTGCTGTCATTTTATTGTATAACGACCTGCGTGTCGGTTTTTCTATGTAATTTTTCATTTACTATCTAGTGTAGCTTTTTGGAGAACCCGGGTGACATGCAAGTCGATGTACAAGTCGGCTACATGGAGTAAGATGGCACGTGATAAGAGTTGGCACGAGTCGACTTACAAGCTTTATGGAGATGGAGATCACCATGAAGAGAGCCATACCATTTCATATTATAATTTCTTTATTTGTGTTATTGTTATGTCTCTTTTTACATCTATTTAGATAGTTGGTAGATTTTAATCCCTCAAAAAAGGTTTAGTCGATCGCCTCGTCAGTGCTGCACCATCACAAGTCGGACATTATTGGTAGTGGGCTCATAAAATTAAGGTGATACCAATTCTTTCTGATTAGGTGGGTTTGATTCAGACTCTTACAACGGAAGCACTTGGTAAGCTAGACGAGTCCATCACAATGGTTGTGGGGCTCGGGGCTCGGTAGGTTAGGAGCCGGGGCATGTGATGCCACCCGACTAACAGGAGTCGTATTGGATACGATTGGCAAGGTGTTGCCTACCGAGGTCACTTGACGGCTAGCGCTGATGCTAAAGATCACTAGTCGGCTTGCTTATTTAGCATCTTAAATCACTTAGCAACCATCGGAGGGGTGTTGGTTCTAGTGGGAGCATAAGTATTAAACCGTTTAATATGCCTACTCTTTTATGAATACATGTCTTAAGTATTTTGCATATTTTCTATTGTAGATCGATGACACCTAGCAACCTTCCTCAGTTGTCCACTTTTGCGTTGAGGTCAATTTTAGAGAAAGATAAGATTAATGGAACAAATTTCACCAACTAGTACCGTAATCTGAGGATAGTCCACAAGCATGACAAGAAAGACCATGTTCTAGACACTCCATTTTCAGATGAGTCTGATGATGATGCGTCAGTCGCTGTCATGAATGCCTATCGTAAGACTAGAGATGAGTCCACAGAAATTGATGTCAATGTGGAACCTGCGAGTCACCGTTCTTTCCTTCGTCCTGCCTGCTCCCGCGAGCGGCAGGGCGAATCCCTAGCCCTCCGCCTCAGCCCCTCCCCCTGTTCCCCCCACCCTCGCCGCCGGAGGGCGTCTCCGGGCTAACCCGGGCGGCGTCTGTAACATCCCTGATTTTTGGGAAGTGAAAAAATCACAAAAATTTGAAACTTTTTGTTTTCATGATTAAACAAGTCACTGAAAACCAAATGATATGCAAGAAACAAAATAAAACAATACATATTTCAATGATATTGAAATATAAATCCATTAGGCCTCTATTTTCCTAAACCCTAAAAGCCCATTCAAAATTTTCATTATTCAAAGAAATTGTTTTCTCTTAGAAATCCTTATTTTATAACATGTTTTCAAATCAACTATTACTTTGAAAATGTTTTATGGCAACAAAAACCAAAGGTTTATAACCCTTAATAAAGTTCTAAGCCTCAAAAATATTTTATGAGAACAAAAGATATTAATAATAATTCTTAATATTTATTCCAAGTTTTAAACATAAAGGTGTGAACCTAAAATGTATTGCTTTAAAAATAACATAAAATAGGACCTTGAAAACAATATTACGACTTGAGATTTTATTCTAAATTTTATTAAGCCCCTTTTATATTTATTTAATTTTCTATTTTAAAATGGAATTAAGTTACTATTAGTAAATCACTAAAATATTAAATTTATAAAATATTAAAGTGAGGTAAAAAAAACTTTCAAAAATAGTATTTGACATGTTAAATGTCTCTAAAATTTTATTTAGTCAAAAACATCATTTTATTATTTTTCCAGTTTTAAATAACATTAAGTACTATTAATGTTTTATTTATAATTGCAAAATATGAAAATTCAAATGTGATGTAAAGTTTACAAAAATGTTATAATATGAAAGGTTTGAATTTTATGAACCAAATGCAATTGTTTTGAGGTTAAATGGATTTACCAAATTAAAAGATATTAAAAACAGGATCGTAGCACCACGGGATCGTCGCCGGCGTCCACCACCGTGCAGCGCGCCGTCGCGGAGCCATTTTCCGGCGAGATCCACGCCGCCCCGTAAGTTTCCTCCGTCTCCGCCGTTAGATCCTAATCGTACGGTCGTGATAGAATCACTTACCGAAGAGGTATCGGCGAATCACAGAGCGCCACGTCGGGCGCGCGTTAAGTTCCTTAGCTGCCGCCCGAGCAACGCCTAACCGGCCTAGGCCCACCACTTATCTGTCGCCCAGCGCAACAAATAGCAGCCCATTTTCTGTTTTTTTTTCGGAATAGAAATTAAATAGTAAATTTTGCAGAAAAGCCCCTGCAACTTCAAATCATTATATCTTTTGATCCATAAGGCCAAATTTAGCAATCTTGGACTTTTTGAAAAGTCCTTGACATTTAGAAACTTTTGGCACTGGCCAAATTAAAATTTGACAAACTTAAATATGTTCAAATTCAAATATGCTTTTTTGATGAAATTTGACATAATTCAAATTCTGTAAATCCAATTTTTGCAAACTAAATTGTTTTGGGTTCCTTAAAATGTGTGCTAACAGATCCATAAGCCCAATATATTATTTGAACAATTTTAGAATGGATTTAGAATTATATGGCCATTTGAGCAAAATTTGACTTAGTTTAAATTCTATAAATAATTTTAATATGATTTCTTAAGCAATGTTGCTCCATATGGAAACCTTAATCCATAGAAACCAGTGCCATAGAATTTTGGACACATAAGAGCCATACCCATGTATTTTAGGCCAAGTTATCACACACATGTTTCACACCATATTAAAAATGACTTAGGCAATATTTTGCTTAAGTGGTTCTATGTGTGTATGGCTATATGAAACCAAGGCTAAGTCCTTAGTGAAGTTTCAACTTATACTTAGCCAACAAATGAACCTAAAAACACTAGTACAAATGTTTCCATCAACTTCTTGTCTCCCCATGCTTGCTTCAAGATTTCACCAAGTGGGATTTGTGAGAACCATGAAGTGCAATGGAGAACTTAACCATCTAGAGATTTTTCAACATGAAGATAGAAGACCAATGAAGGACTTAGCAAATAAAACAAACTTTAGAAGCATCTCCAAGAAGTGGAAGCACTTAGAAGAAAACCAGAGAAACTTCCAGAAGACTAACCCCCTTTTCTCTCTAAGTCTTTTCCCTTCCCTTTTCTATTCTTCTCCTTTCAACTTGATGGCAACATGAAGAGCTATGAGGAATATCATTGAAGAAATTGAAGGAAGGACTTAGAATCCATAGCAACAAGAAGAAACTCAATGAAGTACAAGAGTATGAAGAAATCAAGGAGAAGACATTTTCCTCTCTCTTCCTATCCCTGCCATTTCTTTCTTTTCAAATTGACTTAGTGTTATTTTTGCCCATCCCATACCCAAACCAATTAGTGAAGTGAAAGTCATGAAGATCTATCAAGAACAAGAGAAGAATCCACCCAAGTTGAAGAGTAACAAGTTGTTTTTGTCCAACCTTTGAACCAAATGGAAAACCCAAGACTTAGTAATATTTTCCCTTTGATGATGAAGTTAGTAGACCTACCCTAACCACAATGGAATATACTAACATAGTCACTCAAATATTTTTGAAGGTGAATATGACCAAGTGTTTGCATGTATTACTTTAGTTGAAGAAGTAATATGTTTATTCTTAGTGAACTCTTGGAACTTCCTCGACAAGTATGGTTGTAATAAAGTTAGTTTTCTAAAAAATCAACCTAGTCCTTTCCAATGTATTGAACCATTATAGAATGAATCTTTCAAAACTCAAACCTTGACCTTGTCCTAGACAACTTGGTTACATCCCTTTTTCCATGATTGTTGCTTTGTATGTTTCTTCACTTGTATGATTGTTTGGTAGAATGTTTGTTTATTTTGTTATTGTGTTTTCAATGAATAGATTGTACGAAGAGCAACGATCTTTTGGGAAGAGAGTGTGAATTCTTCACCAACTTCAACAAGGCAAGTAACACACCATCAACTACCCATTATTTTCTATATGCATTAGTTGATTTTGAGTAGCATGCATGATAGGAAATTTTGCTAAGTTATATTATGCTATGCTATTATCCTAGTTCTGTGTAGCCATCTCTTTTACCCTTGTTATTTTCATAGCCTTAGAACTTAGTAGATGCTATGCAATATTACAAATTGTTTTACTAGATGTTGAGGAAAAATTCTAAGTATAACTAATAAATGAACCACCTGGGTGGAAGTGGTAAGACTGGATTATGTTGAGTGTTTCCTCAGGGCCCTTATCTAAGGGTTATTCCACTTGAGGTTGTCACTTGCGGATGGCCACCCAGGAACAAATGGATTACTATGTCCTTCTAAGTTTAGTAGCTTCCCGTGCAGCCTTTTGACATATGGGCTCTATCTTGATCAACTAAGTTGTGAGAGTTCAGCCCAGGCTTGACTAGCAGATGTAGCAAAATTATAGGTGGAACGGTCTTGCCGGTGGGTTTGGACTTCTTCTTCTGAAAGATCTCGTCTCAATTCTCTCCTTTCCATGATGCACTCCGGGTGTATAGGATGTTTGGGCTAATTGAAGACAAATGGTGAAACTGCACAACCTCTGCAGAGTCAACAAACTAAGATCTTAGCCGTGTCCCCGGTTATGGACAACTATGAGCAGCTGGACAAGAATGGACGGAAGAATCACATCACCATTTTCAATAAGTAAAATTTGACCAAGTGAACAATATTTTGGTGCTTGGATTTTAGTCCAATGATGCCACCCTTTTGAAAAGAAAAGTTTTCTTTTGCAAAAGAGATAGGAGAAAACTTGCTTTATGCAAACTTAGCTAAAAACTCCACCAAGCCAAATATGTATGTAGTATTAGTCTTGACATTTATATCCACCATAGTGTTAGTTGCCAATACATTAAATTGTATTGACTCCCTTGTGGCTGCATATTCCATATTGCAGATGTTTCTGAAGACGAGTGAGGATTTCGTTTAGGATCTCGAGACTATCGCCAACATGTTTTGCCTGTGGCACATGAAGAAGATGGGCTCAATGTTGTACTATGTTTTCCGCTGTACTTCTTTGTTTTCTGCTAGTCTTCTAAGACTATGCAATTTGTAATCCTATTTTGTAAAGACTGTATCATGCGATGTAATAGAATTTGATGCATTTGCATGATATTTCATTTTGTACTGTGGTGCTAGCAATTGATCCAGGGACTAGCACACTAACACGGGTATTCCACTTTTGCTAAAAAGTGGGATGCTACAAAATGGTATCATAGCATTGTGTTGCCTGTAGGATTCGAGACCCTAGGTTTGGATTAGAATAGGAAAATCCATAGGAATAAAATTTTACTATCTTATAACTACTCCTCAAAGAAATCTTTTATAACTTCATTTCTCCTCGTACTCCTTCCCATGATACATTTCTAATGACTACTCTTATCTGTAGATGGCCAGCATCATTCAATCACTCAAGAAAGGACCAATGATGACCATGACCCTGGAGTGTGACACTGAGTTCCCAAGAGCACTGAAGGATCTCATGTTAATCATGGGATTTGAAGGACCAGCAGTCTATTGGGGTTTTCCCTACATAGATGAGGAGGATGGTTTTGAATATTGGTGGGTGCAGTTTCATCTGTATAGAAACAAGGAGTACGACCACACGATTGGAGGAGATTGCATGTTCACCAACAGGATAATGCATTTTTCATTCCTCGATTCAGCAAGAAGTGCTGCATGGAGTGCTATTAAAGAACTTACAGAGAGACTCAAGTGGAGACTTCACAACACTAAGAAGGGTCTCAAGGAAGCCGAAGAAGAGATCAACACTCTTGAAAAAGAGATTTCAATGTACAAGAACACGGAGATCATCGTGAAGACTGAGTATTGAAGACCTCTCATGAGGAATAAAGCAAGAAATGTTGTTACCCTGCCTTGAATAGTAGACCACCATGAGATGTAATAAAGTTGTGAGACACGAAACACGATTAGAGTATTGATCATACTAATGAGTGTGGTATGACAATACTAGATGTTTTTGAAAATTTTGTTGTTTGATGGGATGAATGAGTCGATATATGTTTGTTATGTGTTGTTTGCAAGATGAGTTTCCTTGATCTGTTGTGTTTGAGTAGGAACCCCCCTTGCCTAATCTTTCTAATCTCTACTCATCTTTCTTAAAACCCCAAAACAGATGTCTAGCCAGAATGTCAACAACCCCGTGAAGTCAATAGCAATGAAGATGCTACTAGAAGCTCAGACTCAGCAGATACAACTGATGACCCAGAATCAAGCCAGCAAACCCAATATGGAGTTAGCACCAGGAATGCAACAAGTGTTAGATACCCAATCCCAGATAGTGCACATGATGTCCCAAAGCATGACCAATAGTGGAAACAATCAACCCTTGGTAGCTAGAGATAACCAGGAGACAGAAGAAGAAATGTTTTCAACACTCAAGGCCTGCAAATCTTGTGGAGAGATAGGACACTGTCGGGGGGTTACCCCCGAGTAGGGTAAAGACAGGTGGTAAAGGCAGCTTACAGAAGAGAGGTTTGGTCGAGTAGCCGACTACCTGGTACTCGCTACCCGGTCGACTGCTACTCGGTCTCACCTCAAGATGGCCAGAAGGAGATATCAATCAAGTTCTATCCTTTCGAGTAGAAGGGTTGGCCCGAGTACAATTGGCGGGAACAATTGGCGGGAACCTACTCGGGCCAGAAAGTCAAAGGAGCCGTTCTGACACAGGATCCCGCGTATCCTGGGTCCGTACTTGGCAGCATTCGAACTACTGTTCACCTGGGGCCGGCCTGCCTGACAGTGACAGCATGGAAGCAGGCGGTGACAGGATAAGGGGGGCCTACTCTGTGCCTAGGTACAGTGATACCGGTCTGTCCCCTAGTTTTGCCCAACGACTTTACAGAAGCAGCCAAGGTTAGGAACCAAAGCTGTCAGCGGGTACTCGGAGAAAGGACGATGTGCACACTATGTCGACACTTGTCTAGATTTGGACGTATCCGGCTGGGCACCGTGTATATAAGGTGCCCCGCCGCCTCCTGCGCGAGGGATCTCATGCTAGATGTTCTCACATGCTCATAGTGAACCCTAGAAACCCTAAGTTCTTGACCTAGCTCTACTCGGAGAGGAGAGAGAGGCTACTCGGTAGAGATACCATTTGTACTGTGGCTACTCGGAGAGATATCATAATACATAGAGAAAGGCAGGAGTAGGGGTTTTACCTCCTCACGAGGGCCCTGAACCTGGGTACATCGTGTTGTTTGTGTTGTGTGGATCTTACCTCACGCGGCTACTCGTCGCGTGATCCCTCCCCGGACACCTCCAGCGTCCATCGTCCCCACATCTTTAGCCATCCCATGGCATCTGCCGTGACACCACCACGACAGTTGGCGCCCACCGTGGGGCAACCAGCGGCGCTGGCTGGAGTTTCTGTTCGGACGGGATCTTCATCAGCGGAGCGCGTAGTTTGTGGCCTTGTCCACAGATTCGGCTCCTTCGACTTCGTCACCGACAACGCCGGCTGTTTCGGCGGCATGGCCATGCCCGAGGGCGGCTCGGTGATCTCCTTCGGCTCGCATCTCGTCTACGTCGCCACCGTCGCCAACAGCGCCTACCCCGAGCTGGTGCATGACGCGGAGGATCCTCCCGCGGTGGTTGCTGCTCGCGGAAGGCCTGCATGTAGCTCTGCATGCTGCGCTGAGGTGATGGTGACGGGCGTAGCGGCAAACACTGGCACAGCCGCTACTGGCGCTGCGGCCGTCGTCGAGGAGGTTGACGACCCGCCTGCTGGTGGCAGGAACCACCGGCCCTACGAGAAGGAGAGCAACCTGCCGCCCTCCATGTCTACGGTCATCCCCGCGTCTGCTGCGCGAACCGGTATGCCCACTCCCACCGACATCGAGCTCCTAGCCGCGAGGGAGCAGCTCGAGCGGCAACGCCAGGAGCTGCTTGCAGAGCAGGCGGAGTTGGAGAAGATCAGGCTTGAGCTGAGTTTGGACCAGCTTGAGTACAACAAGGCTCACGGCTTCACGCCGGTCGCCAGGAGGCCCAGCAGAGTAGGCGCTACGCGGCGCAACCTGGGTGCCGAGATGGCGACAGTTGCGGAGGAGCCCGCGCAGTCCGCCACTGCGAACACTTTCACAAGGCCAAGGTATAGCACACCCGCCAAGACGCTCAGAGCTGCACAGGCCGTGGCTGCCGGGTTGCCGCGCCTAGATGGAGAGGCGCGCCTCAGGCAGCAGGAGAGGCTCAACGAGTTGGTGTTGGAGGCCGCTAGGCAGAACGAGGAGTTCCGGAAGGCCAACCCGGGAGCTGGAGCCTCGCAAGTGGTTCACTCGCACGCGGCAAGATCTAACGATCAAGCCTCATCTCCGCATCCCAGCCGCAGCGGTCGCTCGGGTAGAGACAGGCAAATGCAGGTGTATGACCCGGCTGCTGCCGCGAAACAGGTTGCTGTGCCGCAGCAGCCCGGGCAGGAACACAACGCTGCAAGAGCAGGCTCTCAAGCCCATCAAGCTCAAAGCCGTGCCCGAGAAGCCGCGCGTCCGGGTACTTCTCGGCAACCCGCAGCTCAGCCTACTCGGCAGAGGCAGCAGCCGCGTCCAGTGGCGCCAGTCGCCAACCCGGTGGAGCAGCCCGCAGCTATGCAGGTGGATAGGTATGATGATGGCTACTCGGCTATGGAGATGGCTGGTTATGATATTCATGACCGTGTTGGTGAGCGTGTGTTGGCGCCCGGAGATGCAAGGCACCAGCTGGACCGTATCAGCTTGTCGGCGCGGCTTGAGAGCACGGGTCCTCCTGGCCCCGAGTGCTTTGGCCCGCGCATCATGAATGAGCCTTCCGTGAAGGGCTTCCAGCTCGCAAGGGGCACCAAGAGCTACAATGGTAGCACCAAGCCTGAAGATTGGCTCAATGACTACGTCACCGCGGTCCACATTGCGGGTGGCAACAGGAGATGGGCGGTGCGCTATGTGCCGCAGATGCTAGAGGGTCCAGCTCGCACTTGGCTCAACAACTTGCCCAAGCACAGCATAAATTGCTGGCTGGATTTCTCGGACGCCTTCGTCAGCAACTTCACCAGCACCTACAAGAGGCCGAATAGGCCACAGCAGCTCTCGGCTTGCAGGCAGCGAGAAGACGAGACGGACCGCGAGTACCTTACTCGGTGGAGCACCTTGAGGAACACTTGTGAGGGTGTGAATGAAGCACAGGTCATCACTTGGTTTGCGCAGGGTTGCCGACATGGCAGCATGCTTTGGCAGAGATTGCAGAGGGAAATGCCGAACACCCTGGCCGAGACCATCAAGATTGCGGATCAGTACGCACTCGGTGATCCTACTCAGCCACTGATGGACTCCTCTGAGCCGAGAAGAAACTTCAACAGCAGCAAGCGCAACGAGTTCCGCAACAAGCGCCGAGTAGATACTCGGTACGATCCCGAAGAGGTGAATGCAGTGAATGTTGGAGGCGGTGGTGGCCAAAGGCATAAACCTGCTGGAGCCTACGGGCAGAACCAGAACCAGGGCCAAGGCAACAAGAAACCGTTCCGCACTGCGCAGCCGGGTAGCGGGAACTCCGAGCAGCCGAAGAAGTTTGTCTTCGACGACATGAAGGACGGCCCATGCAGCTTTCACACTCATCATCCCTCGAGGCCCGCTAACCACACTACTCGGCAATGCGAATGGTGGGATGTGATCAAGAGTGATGGCTTGCCTCCTCCTCCTCCCCTGCCAGCCGCCAATGCTACTGTTCAGCCTACTCGCGCACCCGCAACTCGGCCGCCAGTCTACCCGAGAAGAGAGAATGTCAACCAGGTGGCTTTAGGAGCCAACCGGAACTTCAACAACGAGAGATACCGCAACAACAACAACTACTACAACCGCAACAACAACAACCGAGGCAACAACAACAACTATCAGGGCAACAACAACAACAACAATGGCAACAATGGGGGCAATGGCTCCAACCAGTACCAAGAGAACCATGAGAGCTATATGATCTTCACTTCTGAGGCAGTCGACAAGCAATCACAGCACAGGCGGGCCATGGAGGTCAACGCCGTGATCCCCGCTGTTCCTCACTACATGTATTGGTGTGACCAGGAGATCAGGTGGACTCGGGCAGATCACCCCAAGGTGATGCCCAATCCGGGTACCTATGCCTTGGTGTTGGATCCTACCTTCCTGGGTCCCGAGAAGAATGTGAGGTTCAGCAAGGTGCTGATCGACAACGGCAGCAGCATCAACATTGTGTACAAGGACACACTCGAGAAGCTTGGCCTAGCCGAGAACATGATGCTGCCGAGCAAGACCACTTTCCATGGCATTGTGCCCGGGATCTCATGCAACCCGATTGGCCGAGTGTGGATTGATGTGCTATTCGGTACTCGGGATAACTGCCGCACAGAGCGCTTGCAGTTCGAAGTGGTGGATCATCAGAGCCCCTATCATGCTCTACTCGGCAGGCCTGCTCTGAGCAAGTTCATGGCCTCTACACATGTGGCTTATCTGAAGATGAAGATCCCTGGTCCCAATGGCATCATCACCATCTCGGGAGATTACAAGAAGTCCATGGAGTGTGCCTCTGCTAGCTCTCAGCTGGCGGAATCGATGGTGATTGCTGCCGAGAAGAAGAAGATGTACGAGGTGGTGGCCATGGCTCAGTCCGCACAAGCTGGCGCACAAGGTGTGCCGAGTACCCAGCATGGTACTGCTTTCCAAGCTGCCAAGGAGACCAAGACAGTCCAGGTTGACCCCGAGTTCCCGGAGCGCGTGGCCATCATTGGTGCCGGGTTGGCGGAGAAATAGGAAAGCGCGCTCATCCACTTCCTCCGTGAGAATCGGGATGTGTTCGCCTGGACCAATGAAGATCTACCAGGAGTCCCGAGGGAGTTGGTTGAGCACTCTTTGCATGTGCGTCCTGACGCCAAGCCCGTGAAGCAGGCTTTACGCCGCTTCGGAGATGAAAGAAGGAAGGCCATCGGTGATCAGATCACCAAGCTGCTGATAAGTAACTTCATCATGGAAGTGCTGCACCCGGACTGGTTAGCCAACCCGGTCATGGTCGAGAAGAAAAAGGAAGATCCCAAGGCTGCCACTGCATGGCGCATGTGTGTCGACTACACCGACTTGAACAAGGCATGCCCCAAGGATCCTTTCCCGCTACCTCGCATCGATCAGGTGATCGATTCCACTGCCGGCTGTGAACTGTTGTCTTTCATAGATGCCTACTCTGGTTTCCACCAGATTGCACTCAACCCTGCTGATCAAATAAAGACTGCTTTCATTACCCCGTACGGGGCTTATTGCTATCGTGTCATGTGTTTTGGCCTGAGGAATGCGGGTGCAACCTATCAGAGATGCATGCAGAAATGCTTGCATGACCAGCTCGGCAAGAATGTGCAGGTGTACGTAGATGACATTGTCATCAAAACGAATAAAACACATACTCTGCTTGCCGACCTGGAGGAAACCTTTGCTAACCTACGCAGGTACAAAATGAAACTGAATCCGAGTAAGTGCACCTTTGGTGTACCAGCTGGAAAGCTACTCGGTTTTCTAGTTTCTAGTCGGGGCATTGAAGCCAATCCTTCTAAGATAAAAGCTATTGAAAGCATGTCTTTGCCGAGATCATTGAAGGATGTGCAGAAGTTCACGGGCTGTCTGGCATCTCTGAGCCGTTTTCTGGGCCGAATGGGCGAGAAGGCTCTGCCTCTGTACCAGCTGATGAAGAAAAGTGACAAGTTTGTCTGGACTCCGCAAGCGGACGTGGCATTCAATGAGCTGAAAGCAATGCTGGCTAGCGCTCCCCTCTTGGCTAGTCCGCTACCCAAGGAGCCTATGCTGCTGTATATTGCTGCGACTAACCGAGTAGTCAGCGTGGTGATAGTGGTGGAGCGAGAAGAAGAAGGCAAGAGTGTGCAGCGCCCAGTCTATTATCTCAGTGAAGTGCTGTCCAGTTCCAAGCAAAACTATCCGCACTATCAGAAGATGACATATGGTGTGTACCTGGGCGCCAGGAAGCTGAAACATTACTTCCAGGAGCACCCCATCACGGTTGTGAGTTCTGCTCCCATCTCGGATATCATGGGAAACAAGGAGGCGAGTGGTAGAGTAGCCAAGTGGGCGATTGAGCTAGCCGCGTACGCTCCCGCGTATACGAGAAGAGAAGCAATCAAGTCTCAGGTCCTGGCGGAATTTCTTGTGGACTGGGCCGAGATGCAGTATGAACCTCCTGCTCCAGTTTCCAGCTATTGGAAAATGCACTTTGATGGCTCAAAGGTGAAAGAAGGCCTTGGTGCTGGCGTCGTGCTCACGTCACCCAAGCGAGATCAGCTCAAGTATGTGTTGCAGATTCATTTCAAGGCATCCAACAATGTAGCCGAGTACGAGGCAGTGGTGCATGGTTTGCGAGTAGCAAAGGAGGTTGGTGTGCAGCGCATTATATGCTATGGTGATTCGGATCTGGTGGTGCAGCAAGTCTCGGGTACCTGGGATGCGTTGGATGCCAACATGGCATCGTATCGTTTCTTGGTGCAGTCAATGACTGGGTTTTTCGAAGGCTGTGAGTTCCAGCACATTCACCGAGCAGAGAACGAAGCAGCAGACGAGCTATCCAAGTTGGGATCTTCTCGGCAGTCCATCCCGGCAGGGATTGCCTTGGAGCATTTGAGGAAGCCATCCATCAAGCCTTCCCCCAACTCGGAATCTATCTTTGTTCCTTCTCTGCCAAGTGAAGAATCTGACCCAATGGAGATGGACTGGGAAAGTGCTGCAGAGAACCCGGGGACTGCCGTCCTCTACCCGGGGACTGCCGTCCTCTACTCGGGGACTGCCATTCCCTACTCGGGGACTGCCATTCCCTACTCGGGGACTGCCATTCCCTACTCGGGGACTGCCGTTCCCTACTCGGGGACTGCCATTCCCTACTCGGGGACTGCCACTCCTTACTCGGGGACTGCCATTCCCTACTCGGGGACTGCCGCCCTCAACCCAGAAGCTGTTGCATTCATTGAAGAGGTTCTCGCCAATCGGTCTGGGCTGCAAAGAAGCGCTCCTACTCCCCCTGTGCAACCACAAGAGCCTGCCCCAATGGAAATGGACGAACCAGTGTTTCCCACACGGGAGACGCCGAGTTGGGCTATGCCCATATTATCCTTTCTAAGGGACGGTACTTTACCTGAAGATGAGGTGACTGCGAGGCAGGTTCAGAGAAGATCCAAGGGCTACACCATAGTCCGAGATGTGCTGCACAAGAGAAGTGCCACTGGTGTGCTGCAACGCTGTGTGAGCCCGGAAGAGGGAGAAGAAATCCTGGTGGAGATACATCAAGGGGAGTGTGGGCATCACGCCTCTTCTCGGGCGTTGGTCAAGAAAGCTTTTCGGCATGGCTTCTACTGGCTCACTGCACTGCAGCAAGCTGAAGATATTGTGAGGAAGTGCACCGGTTGCCAGATGTTCGCAAGTAAGATTCACATGCCTGCTTCCGAGTTGAAGACAATTCCTATCACATGGCCATTTGCTGTTTGGTGTTTGGATATGGTTGGTCCTTTCAAGCCGGCTAAAGGCAATATGACACATATCTTGGTCATGGTGGACAAGTTCACCAAGTGGATCGAGGTGAAGCCTATTCGGAAGTGCGATGGGGTCACAGCTGTGAAGTTCGTGAAGGATGTGATCATGAGATATGGCTACCCGCACAGTATCATCACCGACAACGGCACCAACTTTGCAGAGGGGGCAATGGTGCGATTCTGCAGAGATAAGCATATCCGACTAGACGTTGCGTCAGTCGCGCACCCTGCCTCCAATGGGCAAGTTGAGAGAGCAAATGGGATGGTACTGGCAGGCATCAAGCCAAGGCTGATTGAGCCATTGCTGAAAACACCTGGGTGTTGGCTAGAAGAGTGGCCAGCGGTGTTGTGGAGTCTAAGGACTACCCCTAACCGGTCAACCGGCTACACGCCATTCTTCTTGGTATACGGGGCTGAGGCCGTGTTGCCAATAGACTTAGAGCATGACTCCCCCCGAGTAGCCCTCTACACTGAGGTGGAGGCGAGAGAAGCTCGAGAAGACGACGTTGACCTGCTTGAAGAAGCAAGAGAGCTGACTCTGTCACGTTCGGCTATCTACCAGCAAAACCTGCGGCGCTATCATAGCCGAAAGGTGAACCCAAGGGTTTTCCGAGAAGGAGACATGGTCCTTAGGCTTGTGCAACGCACAGCCGGGATGCACAAGTTGTCTCCTCCATGGGAAGGGCCTTTCATTGTGAGCAAAGCGCTGCACAATGATGCTTACTACCTTGTAGATGTGCGCCCGTCGCAGGCGAACAGGGCAGATAAAGCTGGAGAGGAAACCAAGCGCCCTTGGAATGTAGCTCTACTTCGTCGTTTCCATTCGTGAGCAAAGATGTGTATGTACCCTCTCATCCGAGTTGAAATTCTACTCTGCAATCTGAAATTGTTCTCGGGGACTGCCCTCGTCCAAAATTGCTCCAAGTGTTTTTACTCGGCTTGATCTTTTTTCTATTCGGTTGCTCCACTTCAGAACTCATAAGTGCATTGAGTAGTGTGTTTAAACCTATATGCCAACTCTTCGACTCTGCTGCTGTCCGAAACCCGGCTTCATGGCAAGCAAGAGAACAAGCAAAAGGTCAATGAGCACACGAAAATCGCTAAGGAAGAAAGAGTGCAGGAACCGAGTAGATTGTTGGTTACGTTTGTTCCCTGTTTTCGTCTTCTCGGCTAAGTGGTGGGCTGCGTTACCATGATTGTTTCTAGCGGCTAAGTATTTGCAGCCCTACTACTTGATTCTTGTGACTCGAATACCAACAAAGCGACAAGTCGCGGGTAGAGCAGAGATGAAAAGATAGGGTGAATAAGAAATGCAACTCGGGGACTCGCATGGAAACGCAACTCGGCATTAAGCCAATGTCATTCAACTTGAATAATGTCGAAATAAACAGAGTGGGCATAAACATTGAGTAGCAAGCAAAACAAAGGTAGTCTATTACATCTGCTCCCGGCATCCCGGAGATCTGATGAGTTTTCGAGTAAAAAGAGTGCAGGTTGCTTCAAGATGAGGAGGCAGCGTTCTCGGCGCTGGCCTTGGCGGCTGTTTCTTCGGCGGCAGTCTTGGCAGCAGCTTCTTCGGTGGCGGTCGTGGAAGCTGTTCCTTCGGTGCTGGCATGGGTGGCACCTGCTTCCGTCTGGACGGTGGCGGATTCCTTCATCTCGGCATCATCCTGGGTGGCCGCCTGCTCGGAAGTGGCCGTGGCCACCGAGACGGGTCCTGGAGCCGAGGAAGAGCCTGAAGCCTGGCCAGGAGGGGGCACCGTGTCGTCGATAGCAGCACCTGAGGAGGTGCCAAAGTCGAGTGCGGTGGTGTCGATGTGGGCGTACTCGTCCTCATCGCTACTCGCGACGGCGACGTTCTTCCCTTTCCCGGCCTTGCCCTCAGGAGATTCGAAGAAGCCTTCCAAGTCGGATTCTACCGCGCCGTCCTCTTCTTCTTCATCTTCGTACTCGGTGTCGGGCTCGGGGAGGCCATCGATGAAGATCTCCGTCTCAGCGCACTCCGCAACCTCGTAGGCGATCTGCTTACGGGTGGCCACGCAGTCGGGATCTACCTCCCACTTGGAATTGTTGCGCTTCCCGCGGATGAGCTGCATGTTGAGGTTCTCATACCAGGATGCTATGCAGAGAAGCATCACGTCTACACCAGCACGGGCGCCCGAGGCACGCCACTTCTTCAACTCCTTCTTCACATTCTTCAGCTTGAAGGCTAGGCCCTTCATGGTGGTTGGCCGATCATCATGAGGCCAAAACAGCCTGTGGAGCTCAAAGCCCTCGTGCACCAGGTCAATTCCGACGCCAGCCAGCTGTTCGAAGTAGTCCTTGAGCACCAGCAAGCTGTCCTCGATCCCGGCTCTGGTATCTGCTGCCTCACCTTTTGCAAGGCGAGCTGCTTGGGCCTTGGCCACCTTAGGCGCAGAAGGGGAATCAAGATGAGGCCAGATCTCTGAAAATAGCATGTGGTAACTTCAGAACCGAGAAGGGAAGACCGAGTAGAGGAAAACCGAGAAGAAATACGACCGAGAAGAAAAGAAGCAGCGAAGAAAAGACTAACCGGACAGTTCGTTGCGCAGCCGCTGCAGCTGGGTCCTCCAGGACTCCTCGTTGGAAATGTGCTTTTCTTGGATCAGACGCAAGCTATCCATCTGAGCGAAGAGATCAGCGTTGGTCTTCTTTAAGGTTTCACATTCCTGCTCAAGGGCCCTCTCCTTGGCTTTGAAAGTGGTCTCGGCCTTCGCCTTCTCGGCGATGGCCCTGTCCCTCTCGGCGCCAATCTTGACGGCATCCTGGAGTGCCTTTTGCAACTGGAGCTGCAGCTTCTCGGTCTCCGTGGTGTGGTCCTTCAACAGCTCAACGGCCTGGTCGGACAGCTGCTTCTGCACCTCTGCTGGCTTGACACAGTCTTGGTGTGCCTCAGCAAACAACTTGTAATCTTCTGCGAAGAGATAGATGAGGTTAGCAGAGGAGCAGAGAAGAAACAGATTTACGATCGAACCGAGTAAACAACAAACTTACCTTCTAGCCTTTTGATGGTGGCCTCGGAGTTCTCCACGAAGCTGCGGCACTTCTCATGTTCGTCTGCCAAGGCCTTCAGTTTTTCTGCAGAGAAGGAAAGGTTAGCGCAAAAGAAAGCGTAAGCGAGCGTAAACAAAAAACGCATGAATCGCACAGATAAAAGCGTACCTTGCACTTCAGTCAGCTGCTGGGTGCTGTCCTTGGCGTTCTTGCTGGCTGCCTCCGCAGCTGCCTTTTCCTTCTCTAAAGCAGCAATTCGCCTCCTGGCGATAGAGTGGTTCCAGAGAAGATGGCGGTATAGATTGGTCCGCTTTAGGACGCTATCCTGAGAAGCGAGAAGAAATGAGTTAGACAAAGCAGAGTAGATTCAACCCGAGTAGGAGGCTACTCGGAGAGTATCCACCTACTCGGCTAGAATCTCGGGGACTGGGAGTGATGGAAAGGAGAAGAAAGGCAAGTAAAAGAGAAGAAATTTCAACTCGGACAAGGCAAGAAGGACTTACCGCGTAGGACTGCTCGATGTCCTCGGCATTCTTGCGATGCAAGAACATCTTGGCTGCGAGTGTCGCGGTCTCGGTGGAGACGGACATGGGATTGCGTCCCAGGTCAACTTTGTTCCAATCCACGCGCATGTGGTCGATGCCGCCAAGGCTAAGACCGTGCCACTTATCCACGCCGAGAATCTTGCTATCCCATTTGGCGTCGATGAAGCCAACGGTGTCCAATACCTGTTCAAGACCCTTGGAAGTTATTGGTTTGTCTTGGACTCCACGAGAAGCGATGTTGACAGATTGGGGTTGGCTTGAATCTGGAGGAGGGGAGTTCATGGCTACAACTTTCCTTCCCCTCTGGATAGCTAAAGCTTTGTCCTTGGGAGGGAAGCCGATTGAGTGCTGTTGGCTAACCTCAATCATGTACTCCGGGTAGCAGGGCTGGCCAGCAGCGCGAGCATCAGCCGAGAGCGCAGCAGGAATCGGGCCGGACTCGTGGATCACGAGCGCTCCGCCTGAGGACGTACTCTGGTCTCTGGCCCGCTTCTTCGTTTGCTCTTTCTCAACCTTCTGCTTCTCGGGATCTTCAGTAGTCTTCCCGTCAGTCTTGGCCTTCGCCTTCTCGGCGACTGCCTTCTCGGCAGCTTGCTTCTCGGCCTTCTTCTGCTCAGCCCTGGCTTTCTTCTGCTCAGCCTTGGCCTTCTCAGCAGCTTCCTTATCAGCAGTTTCCTTCCCAGCCTTGGCCTTCTCGGCGGCCTCCTCCTCGGCCTTAGCCTTCTCAGCGGCTTCCTTCTCAGCTGCCCTTCTGTCAACCTCACCCCTCAGAGCATCCAGGGCTCGTTGCCTGGTTACTCGCCCGGCAGGAGGGCTAGATGTATCCTTGGTCTTCGGCGGCGAGGAGGAAGTTGGCGGTGTAGGGCCTTGCGCAGTTGGTGGTGTAGGGCCTTGCGCAGTTGGTGGTGTAGGGCCTTGTGCAGTTGGTGGCGCCGCAGCTCCTGGCTGGGCGCTACTCGGTGTCACGCCCGGTTGCACGCTGCTCAATGGATAAGCAGTGGCATCCGTGGCGGTGGTGTCTTCTACTCGCTGCTCGGCAGCGAGGCTCTCTTGTGCAGCAGCCCCTGTGGCGGGCTGCTCTTGCTCTGCTCCAGGCCGCTCGGCGGCGGTGTTGTCTTGCATCACTTGATCTTGGTTCTCCTCGGCATTGCTAGCCGGAGGAGAAGGGGGTCTCTCATCGTGGACGGCAGTGTCCTGTGCTGCTGGTTCTGACGCTGCTCCTTGCGCTGGATTGGCAGGAGCAGCATTGGCGGTGTGGTCCTCATCATCATCGTCCAAATTGACCAGAGGTACTGGTTTTTCCTTAGTAGGGTCAGACGCGAGAGCTGCGTTTGCGTCCATAGGAGGTCTGCAGAGAAAGGGAAATCACAAATTAGGAGGAGATTGGGGGAAAGTAGCACAGTGCGAGAAGGGAGGCGACCGAGAAGAGGACTTACGCGGTGGTGCACTTGAGCTCTCGTCTGGACCTCTTCACGACCACCTTCTTCTCGGCGGGCTTCCTCTTCTTGGCAGGAGGCGCTGGTGCTCCGCTACCAGCCCGTTTGCGGGTCTCAGGAGCGGCGACGGACAGGGGCTTGACGACTAGGGGCACATCGCCCTCGTCCTCGTCTTCGTCCTCGTCGTCCTTGTCCGCGGCAACTTCATCTGAAAATCAAAGAGAAAAGAGAAAAGAATCAGAAACAGCAAACGAGGGACCGGTGATTCTCGGAAGCAAACAGAATAAAAGGGTAGTTACCGTCAAAATCTTCATCAGACCAAGTGCGAAGAGCATCGCGCTTGTCAGTAGTGGGGGAGCGAGTAGGGTTGGTCTGCTCCGTGGCATCGAAAGAGGGCACATCATCCTCCTCACGATCAGGAGACCAGTTGCCCTCAAAAACCTCGCAGCTCTCGATTATCTGGCGAGTAAGGACCTGAAAAACAGAGAAGGATCACAGATTAGCCGAGTACCAGGAAGGAATTCTACTCGGACAGGCGTGCAGGTACGAAGCACACAAAGCCTAGGCAATTTACTAAGCATTCTACCCGGATAGGCGTGCAAACACAAAGCATACTAAGCCTAAGCATGTTTGCCGAAAGGTATTACTCGGAAGGGCGTGCAGGTAAAAAGCACATCAAGCCTAAGAATCATTATCGGGTAGGCTACCCGGCAAGGCGTGCAAACACGAAGCATACTAAGCCTAAGGCAATTCGGCTAGATGTCCTACTCGGAACGCAAGGCAATTGCTAGTTGATGCAAGAAGGAGAAGTTATCTACTCGGAAAGTGCATGCAGAGAGCAAAGTAAGGAAGGCATACCCGCTCAATCGGCTTTGTGCGGCTGTACGGGACGAACCCGTATTGCCAGTGGTCGCCAAGGCTTGTCGTCAGGATGTTCCTTGCGTGCCAGGGGACATCGATGTTGTCAATCTCAATGGTGGTTGTTCTGGTGCAGTCGCGGGGCCCTCCCATGTAACACATGAGATGGCACCGCTCCTGCAAGGGCAGTACTCGGCGCTGGATCCAGCAGGCCACCGGGTCATTGTTCTTGAGGCCCTGCGCCTTCAGCCAGCCGAGTCGATGCTCCATCTCGATGGCGTCGTCGTCGTTGACGGGCTTGTCCTTCCAGTACATCCCGATTGGAGCGCGATTGCACCAAACGGGCAAGTTGATTCGATCATTCACCGGGGCTCCTTCCGCGGCGGCAACGTTCCTGACGTAGAGGAACGTCTTCTGCCAGAGCTTGACGGAGTCCAGCCCCTTGATGCGGGGGTGGTTCGTCCCGGACCGCTGCACCATCATGGCGCAGCCGGTGTCGGTGGCGCGGGCGACGCCCGCGGAGTCCTTCTTCCCGGTAGATTGCTGGCGCAGGTGGAAATACCTGAGCCACGTCTCCCACGTGGGCCGGATGCCGAGGAAGGCCTCGCAGACCACGGCGTGGTAGGCGAGGAAGACGACTGCGTTGGGCGGCAGATGGTGCATCTGGATGCCGAAGTGGTTGAGGAATTTTCGCAGAAAATCGGACGCGGGCAATCCGAACCCGCGCTCGAAATGCGCCAGGAAGACGACGCGCTCTCCCTCCCGCGGGGACGGCACGATTTCACCGTCCGGCGCCCGGCACTCCACGCCGGGAGGGACTCGCCTGGTATTGACGAGCCAGGCGCAATCTTCCGCAGTGACGGAGGAGCCGGCCCAGCCGGATTTGGCCATTGAGGCGAGTTGGGAAGGTGGAAGATTTCGAGGGGAGTTGGTTTGTGGATTGAGTCCGCGGCGGCGCGAGAGCTTGCGCAGCGGCGGCGGAGAGCACGGTGGCGGAGAAGAGCAGGAGACGAAGAAGGAATAGTGCGAAGGAAGGGGAAAAGGAAGTTACCGGCGGGGGTATTTATATCTCCCCCGCGAGTTTACCGTTACCGTCTTGGTAGTGGGATCGATTGTGGCGTGTGGTGGATCCTGTGGCCGGCTAGAAACGCACACAAGCGCCGGTTGCGCGCGTAATGGCCACAGTGGATCCCACCACCGAATCGTGGCCTATAACTGCACTTGATGGGACATGTCGGCCGGTGGGCCCATTGCGTAAAAACTGGACGCGTGGCAGGTCGTGTCCTGGGCAACGAAACGACAAGGTCGTGGATGCTTGACACGTGTGCAGTTGCTGCGCGAAGGGCTGGATTGTGCTCTGTGCTGCAGAGGCTCAATCTGAGAAATTTCTCTAAGTCTTTTTACTCGGTTACAGAGTAGAAAGCAGGTGCTACTCGGGAAAGAGGAAGCTCAAGGTACCTTCCAGATAGCTACTCGGAGGTTTTACTCGGCATCTTGAGGTTCAAGGGCTGAGATGCAAAGGCTGGTTTTAAGCTGGCAGAGCCTAGTGAACAAGTTCGCAAGACTCAACCAGCTTCGGGGACTGCTGTCGGGGGGTTACCCCCGAGTAGGGTAAAGACAGGTGGTAAAGGCAGCTTACAGAAGAGAGGTTTGGTCGAGTAGCCGACTACCTGGTACTCGCTACCCGGTCGACTGCTACTCGGTCTCACCTCAAGATGGCCAGAAGGAGATATCAATCAAGTTCTATCCTTTCGAGTAGAAGGGTTGGCCCGAGTACAATTGGCGGGAACAATTGGCGGGAACCTACTCGGGCCAGAAAGTCAAAGGAGCCGTTCTGACACAGGATCCCGCGTATCCTGGGTCCGTACTTGGCAGCATTCGAACTACTGTTCACCTGGGGCCGGCCTGCCTGACAGTGACAACATGGAAGCAGGCGGTGACAGGATAAGGGGGGCCTACTCTGTGCCTAGGTACAGTGATACCGGTCTGTCCCCTAGTTTTGCCCAACGACTTTACAGAAGCAGCCAAGGTTAGGAACCAAAGCTGTCAGCGGGTACTCGGAGAAAGGACGATGTGCACACTATGTCGACACTTGTCTAGATTTGGACGTATCCGGCTGGGCACCGTGTATATAAGGTGCCCCGCCGCCTCCTGCGCGAGGGATCTCATGCTAGATGTTCTCACATGCTCATAGTGAACCCTAGAAACCCTAAGTTCTTGACCTAGCTCTACTCGGAGAGGAGAGAGAGGCTACTCGGTAGAGATACCATTTGTACTGTGGCTACTCGGAGAGATATCATAATACATAGAGAAAGGCAGGAGTAGGGGTTTTACCTCCTCACGAGGGCCCTGAACCTGGGTACATCGTGTTGTTTGTGTTGTGTGGATCTTACCTCACGCGGCTACTCGTCGCGTGATCCCTCCCCGGACACCTCCAGCGTCCATCGTCCCCACATCTTTAGCCATCCCATGGCATCTGCCGTGACACCACCACGACAGACACTATTCCAAAGATTGTCCTGATGAGTGGCCCCATGGTGATGCAAACAACTCAACTGAAAGATACTTCACTCAAGTTAGCTGCTTTCTGTGTGAAGGAACAACACATGTTCCAACACAATGTCCACTTTACCCCATGGTACAACAAGTTGGACAACAAGCCAAAATGGAAATTCTTAGTGCAATCCAAGAGAAATTAGGAAAACCAGAAGTGAAGGGAAAACACAAGCTGGATACTTTTCAGATGGACCATGTCAAGATGAATACTGGAGCCAAGACCACACCACACCCATGTTCATCCAAACCCACCACCAAGAATTGTTATTATTGTGAAGAAGATGGACATTTATCCAGGAATTATCCCAACAAGAAACCCAGACTTTCAACCAACATAGTTGAGTATACTGGGCAGCAGTATGAAGATATGATGGCCAATTTAACTCCACCAAGGAAGAAGAAGAAACTTCAGAAGAACCCCAATCCTGTCTATAGAGACATCAGCCAAGTGACTTGCTTCAAATGCAGAGATAAAGGACACTATGCAAATGGATGCCCTCAAAGGGAGAAGGAAGGAAACATGACTTTCTGAAAGAAGGAATCTTAGGCAAAGTTTTATGTTGAAAATAAATTTATTTTCCCTACAAGTTCTTCCAGTGTAATAAACCACAATGAATGTCTGAGAAATGTGTTCCCATTATAATGAGATGATGTTGTGAAATCCTCTCAACTTGGTCTTTTGATTGACCCAAAGAGTGACCCCTCGGTGTCAAAGGTAGTTCAACATACCTATGTTGGTCGACAGCTCTACCGCGAAGGAAAGTTCTACTCAAGCCAATCTCAAATCAAGCTACACTCTAATCTAATGAAAATAGACTATCCACAAAAGTTTTTTTTAAGGGTGGTAGCCCACCCAGTTGTTTTGGAATCCAGTTACCCAAATCTTTCTTTCTAACCTTCCCAAATCTCGGGACGAGATTTCTTTTAAGGGTGGTAGTCTGTAACATCCCTGATTTTTGGGAAGTGCAGAAATCACAAAAATTTGAAACTTTTTGTTTTCATGATTAAACAAGTCACTGAAAACCAAATGATATGCAAGAAACAAAATAAAACAATACATATTTCAATGATATTGAAATATAAATCCATTAGGCCTCTATTTTCCTAAACCCTAAAAGCCCATTCAAAATTTTCATTATTCAAAGAAATTGTTTTCTCTCAGAAATCCTTATTTTATAACATGTTTTCAAATCAACTATTACTTTGAAAATGTTTTATGGCAACAAAAACCAAAGATTTATAACCCTTAATAAAGTTCTAAGCCTCAAAAATATTTTATGAGAACAAAAGATATTAATAATAATTCTTAATAGTTATTCCAGGTTTTAAACATAAAGGTGTGAACCTAAAATGTATTGCTTTGAAAATAACATAAAATAGGATCTTGAAAACAATATTATGACTTGCGATTTTATTCTAAATTTTATTAAGCCCCTTTTATATTTATTTAATTTTCTATTTTAAAAATGGAATTAAGTTACTATTAGTAAATCACTAAAATCTTAAATTTATAAAATATTAAAGTGAGGTAAAAATAACTTTCAAAAATAGTATTTGACATGTGAAATGTCTCTAAAATTTTATTTAATCAAAAACATCATTTTATTATTTTTTCCAGTTTTAAATAACATTAAGTACTATTAATGTTTTATTTATAATTGCAAAATATGAAAATTCAAATGTGATGAAAAGTTTACAGAAATGTTATAATATGAAAGGTTTGAATTTTATGAACCAAATGCAATTGGTTTGAGGTTAAATGGATTTACCAAATTAAAAGATATTAAAAACAGAAAGAAAAGAAAAGAAAAAAAACTGATGACGTAGTGATGACGTCATCGTCATCAAGCTCCTGCCGTTTCTCTTCCTGGCCGAAACGGAAGAAATCAATCTGATTGATTTCGGGCGTTTCTTTGCCCCGTTAATCACCCTGAATCCATGCCCTTATAGCCCAACTCCTCCTCCTTGTTTCCCCTCTCCTCTCCCTCATTCTCTTGCCCTTACGCCGTCGCTATTCCTTGCCGGACTTCAGCACTGCCGCCGCCGTTTCTCGTCATCTCCGGCCAACGGAGGAGGTAGCCGAGCCCGAGACCACCTCCCTTCGATTCCCCTCGACAACGCGCGCGTCTCTGACCTTTTGGTCGTGGTTTTTGTGCAGAGATGAGGCTGCGCCATCCTCCCCCGAAGCTCGCCGGAGCCCGTACGCTCGCAGTTGCTCCTCGCCGTCGCCACAGAGGCCGCCGCACCTCCCCGAGATCCCCATCAAGTCCACTGTGATGCGGCGCGGCTCGTGGACCCCTCCCCATGCCCGTAGCACCACGGGATCGTCGCCGGCGTCCACCACCGTGCAGCGCGCCGCCGCGGAGCCATTTTCCGGCGAGATCCACGCCGCCCGTAAGTTTCCTCCGTCTCCGCCGTTAGATCATAATCGTACGGTCGTGATAGAATCACTTACCGAAGAGGTATCGGCGAATCACAGAGCGCCACGTCGGGCGCGCGTTAAGTTCCTTAGCTGCCGCCCGAGCAACGCCTAACCGGCCCAGGCCCACCCCTTATCTGTCGCCCAGCGCAACAAATAGCAGCCCATTTTCTGTTTTTTTTTCCGGAATAGAAATTAAATAGTAAATTTTGCAGAAAAGCCCCTGCAACTTCAAATCATTATATCTTTTGATCCATAAGGCCAAATTTAGCAATCTTAGACTTTTTGAAAAGTCCTTGACATTTAGAAACTTTTGGCACTGGGCAAATTCAAATTTTACAAACTTAAATATGTTCAAATTCAAATATGCTTTTTTGATGAAATTTGACATAATTCAAATTCTGTAAATCCAATTTTTGCAAACTAAATTGTTTTGGGTTCCTTAAAATGTGTGCTAACAGATCCATAAGCCCAAAATATTATTTGAACAATTTTAGAATGGATTTAGAATTATATGGCCATTTGAGCAAAATTTGACTTAGTTTAAATTCTATAAATAATTTTAATATGATTTCTTAAGCAATGTTGCTCCATATGGCAACCTTAATCCATAGAAACCAGTGCCATAGAATTTTGGACACATAAGAGCCATACCCATGTATTTTAGGCCAAGTTATCACACACATGCTTCACACCATATTAAAAATGACTTAGGAAATATTTTGCTTAAGTGGTTCTATGTGTGTATGGCTATATGAAACCAAGGCTAAGTACTTAGTGAAGTTTCAACTTATACTTAGACAACAAATGAACCTAAAAACACTAGTACAAATGTTTCCATCAACTTCTTGTCTCCCCATGCTTGCTTCAAGATTTCACCAAGTGGGATTTGTGAGAACCATGAAGTGCAATGGAGAACTTAACCATCTAGAGATTTTTCAACATGAAGATAGAAGACCAATGAAGGACTTAGCAAATAAAACAAACTTCAGAAGCATCTCCAAGAAGTGGAAGCACTTAGAAGAAAACCAGAGAAACTTCCAGAAGACTAACCCCCTTTTCTCTCTAAGTCTTTTCCCTTCCCTTATCTATTCTTCTCCTTTCAACTTGATGGCAACATGAAGAGCTATGAGGAATATCATTGAAGAAATTGAAGGAAGGACTTAGACTCCATAGCAACAAGAAGAAACTCAATGAAGTACAAGAGTATGAAGAAATCAAGGAGAAGACATTTTCCTCTCTCTTCCTATCCCTCCCATTTCTTTCTTTTCAAATTGACTTAGTGGTATTTTTGCCCATCCCATACCCAAACCAATTAGTGAAGTGAAAGTCATGAAGATCTATCAAGACCAAGAGAAGAATCCACCCAAGTTGAAGAGTAACAAGTTGTTTTTGTCCAACCTTTGACCCAAATGGAAAACCCAAGACTTAGTAATATTTTCCCTTTGATGATGAAGTTAGTAGACATACCCTAACCACAATGGAATATACTAACATAGTCACTCAAATATTTTTGAAGGTGAATATGACCAAGTGTTTGCATGTACTACTTTAGTTGAAGAAGTAGTATGTTTATTCTTAGTGAACTCTTGGAACTTCCTCGACAAGTATGGTTGTAATAAAGTTAGTTTTCTACAAAATCAACCTAGTCCTTTCCAATGTATTGAACCATTATAGAATGAATCTTTCAAAACTCAAACCTTGACCTTGTCCTAGACAACTTGGTTACATCCCTTTTTCCATGATTGTTGCTTTGTATGTTTCTTCACTTGTATGATTGTTTGGTAGAATATTTGTTTATTTTGTTATTGTGTTTTCAATGAATAGATTGTACGGAGAGCAACGATCTTTTGTGAAGAGAGTGTGAATTCTTCACCAACTTCAACAAGGCAAGTAACACACCATCAACTACCCATTATTTTCTATATGCATTAGTTGATTTTGAGTAGCATGCATGATAGGAAATTTTACTAAGTTATATTATGCTATGCTATTATCCTAGTACTGTGTAGCCATCTCTTTTACCCTTGTTATTTTCATAGCCTTAGAACTTAGTAGATGCTATGCAATATTACAAATTGTTTTACTAGATGTTGAGGAAAAATTCTAAGTATAACTAATAAATGAACCACCTGGGTGGAAGTGGTAAGACTGGATTATGTTGAGTGTTTCCTCAGGGCCCTTATCTAAGGGTTATTCCACTTGAGGTTGTCACTTGCGAATGGCCACCCAGGAACAAAGAGATTACTATGTCCTTCTAAGTTTAGTAGCTTCCCGTGCAGCCTTTTGACATATGGGCTCTGTCTTGATCAACTAAGTTGTGAGAGTTCAGCCCAGGCTTGACTAGCAGATGTAGCAAAATTATAGGTGGAACGGTCTTGCCGGTGGGTTTGGACTTCTTCTTCTGAAAGATCTCGTCTCAATTCTCTCCTTTCCATGATGCACTCCGGGTGTATAGGATGTTTGGGCTAATTGAAGACAAATGGTGAAAGTGCACAACCTCTGCAGAGTCAACAAACTAAGATCTTAGCCGTGTCCCGGGTTATGGACAACTATGAGCAGCTGGACAAGAATGGACGGAAGAATCACATCACCATTTTCAATAAGTAAAATTTGACCAAGTGAAAAATATTTTTGGTGCTTGGATTTTAGTCCAATGATGCCACCCTTTTGAAAAGAAAAGTTTTCTTTTGCAAAAGAGATAGGAGAAAACTTGCTTTATGCAAACTTAGCTAAAAACTCCACCAAGCCAAATATGTATGTAGTATTAGTCTTGCCATTTATATCCACCATAGTGTTAGTTGCCAATACATTAAATTGTATTGACTCCCTTGTGGCTGCATATTCCATATTGCAGATGTTTCTGAAGACGAGTGAGGATTTCGTTTAGGATCTCGAGACTATCGCCAACATGTTTTGCCTGTGGCACATGAAGAAGATGGGCTCAATGTTGTACTATGTTTTCCGCTGTACTTCTTTGTTTTCTGCTAGTCTTCTAAGACTATGCAATTTGTAATCCTATTTTGTAAAGACTGGATCATGCGATGTAATAGAATTTGATGCATTTGCATGATATTTCATTTTGTACTGTGGTGCTAGCAATTGATCCAGGGACTATCACACTAACACGGGTATTCCACTTTTGCTAAAAAGTGGGATGCTACAGCGTCGGCGGTGGCAGGGCTCCCCATCTCCCTCGCGTGGTGGGTGGCGGCGCGGGACGCTGCATCCGGTGGGGGAGCGGTGTTGGCGGACGGCACGGCGGCGCGGTCGACAAGGGCGGCGGGGTGGATTACTCCGTGGCGGAGCGTGGGTATGGGGTGGCGGCGGCCCAGTCTTGTGTGTCCTTGTCCCAATTCGCGTGGGCCGCATCTCCTGTGCTGATGGGTTGGCCGGACGGAGTAGGCTCCATCGGCTGCAGCACTTGGTTGGCATGTGGTGGGTGGCGCCTGAAGTGGCGAGGGATCTCCCTACGCTTTCTCTTGGTGTCGGTCTGAGGACGATTTCTTCTCGTTGGACCTCCAGCAAGGGCCTTGGCGGCGGTTCTCTGGACAGCGGCCATGACGGTGGTGGATCGACGCCTTCAGTGGTGAGGATAGCACGGCGACAGTGGTAGGTGTAGCTCCGAAGGCTGCCATGGCTAGGGTTTCTCGGCCCAGATCTGGGCCCGTTGGGCCCGATCTGGGTTTTACGGCCCCGGCCGATGCGAGTGCCCCGGAGCTCTCTGCATGGTGATAATTGTGACCTTACTCTGCAGTGCGGCGGCGGGGCTAGTCGGGCCTGATCTGGCCTGCTAGGCTGATCTGGGCCTGACCGGGCCTGCTACTGCATCCGGTCGGCGACCGCCTCGGGCGGTAGAGGACGGTGATCTCCTCCTATAGGTTGTTGTTGTTGCCCGTGCATGCCTGGTTATGCCACTGGACTCACTTTCCCGATACGTTGACCCTGCGACTTGTTGGTCCATGGGTTTGCAGTCGCGGACGCCGGGGCAGCGGCCCTGGAAGGTGGACTGCGCTGACGGCTCTTCAGCGAGCGACGTGGCGGTGATGATGGCTCTGTTCTTTGGTCATATGGATGGCGAAGAGCGGGCGGCAGGGGTTCCTGGCGTTGGTGGCAGCAACTCCCAGATCGTGACCTAGAGACCAGTCTCGAAGTTAGTGGGTGGTCCAGCTGTGTGGACGTTGTGCGGAGGTTTTTTCGGGCGAAAGCTCTGCGCTCCGGCGCTAGTGACGGCGATGTCTGCGGGTATCGTTACCCTCTTGAGAGCGTTATTGTGGCTATCTTCTCCGCGTTAGGGCTCCGGGTGAAAACCCTAGACCTTTCCGGTCTCGACGGCGGCGACGTGTTACGCCGTTACCCTCTTGGGGGCGTCGTCGAGGAGCCTCGCCTCTCGGGCTCGTCCTAGTGGATTTGGTGGCAAGTCTGGCTCTCCTTTTCTTTCTTTTCTCTATCTTTGATCTGCTTTGTAAGAGGTTCTCCTCATCACTCTGTATCGGTTCAGCCGTTGTGCTTTATTTATAAAGCGGAGCGAAAGCCTATTTCTTCATGTCCACAGAAATTAGCTGTCTTATGCTTGCACATATGGAACCGGACTTGCAGCAGCAGTTCGAGAATGTTGAGGCCTACGATATGATCGAAAGTCTCAAAAGTATGTTCCAGGCTCAGGCAAAAACCGAGAGGTATCAAGTCTCTCAAACTTTGCTGGGTTGTAAGCTCAAAAACGACGATCCACTGAGTCCGCATGTAATCAAGATGACTAGTTACGTGCAATCTCTGGATAGGCTAGGCTTCCCAATTAACGAAGAGTTCTCTACTGATATAATTCTGAACTCTCTTCCTAGTGCGTATGGTCCGTTCATTTCGAACTACCACATGCATGGTATGGATAAGAAACTCACTGAATTACGTGGGATGCTCAAGACATCATAGGCTGATCTCAAGAAAGGCACCCGTCAAGTGTTGATGGTACAGAAGGTTCGAGGCAGAATAACCCTTGTCCCCAAGGAGGAGCATCCCTCACCGTGAGATACTTCTTCGCCGCGAGGTCTAGGCCCCCTTTCATCAAGGTGAAGAAGGAGCAGCCCTAGCTGGCGCTGACGCAAAGGCGCTGACGTATAGGCAGCCGGTCGCATTAGCGCGCCAACATGTGCGGTCGCTTCCGGTAGAAGCTGGCCGGCGCACCTGCGAGATGCTCTAATCACCGTTTATTCTAAACCGGTCCCCGCCACACGGACACCCACTCCTCAGTCGTCACTCGAAATACCGTCCAGATTCTTTCGGAGATAACGCGAGAGGGCGCAGGAGAGGTAGCCATGGCGACGGCGGTGGCGGAGGTGAGGTACGGGATAGTTGGGGTGGGGATGATGGGCAGGGAGCACCTCCACAACCTCGCCCACCTCGCCGGAGAAGTCGAGCGGGAGCAGTCCGTCCGCGTCCGCGTCACCTGTCTCGCCGACCCCCACCCGGAGTCCCTCCTCCTCGGCCTCCGCCTCGCCGACGAGCTTGGCCTCCCAGCTCCCAAGGTACATGACACAGCCTCCAGCAACATGAATATGATAAATCGCTGCCTTACTGGTTGTGGAATGTAGAGCCAGTCACAACATAATCAGCGAGGTTCTGCAGTTCTCCGCGTATGGAAGCAGTATTCAAAATCGAGCTGTTCCACAAATTCTGAGATTGCGGATGATAGCCTGTATTTACCGTTGCAATTTTGCCGTGTTTTCGGTCTGTTACCGGATCCTTAAAAACCACATTTTTTTCAAGACATTTTCAGGTCACCACGAGTTGCTGGACAGCGGGCTATGTGACGCCGTTGTTGTGTCGTCACCGAACATGACACACTATGAGATACTCATGGATATCATTGGTTTCGCCAAGCGGCACCACGTTCTTGTGGAGAAGCCTTTGTGCACAACGGTACAGGACTGTCAGGAGGTGAGGCCATATTCTTTGTCAGGGTGTACTCATTAACTGCTGTAGAAGTAAAATACCTTTGTGATAGAAGAGGAGGAACTCTGGTAAAGTCTACTTACTATTTAAGGGAGGCGTCATAAACCATCGCACAAACTGAAAAGTGCTACGCGAAAAATGCCTATAGTCACAAAGCCTGCTCAACCGTACAGCAAAAGCCTCTCAAAAGCAAAGCGTTTTTTTTTCACTGAGTAAAACATCAAAGAAAGAACAACTGCTTTTTATGAATTTTAACTTTCCAAAATTTTATGGATATTATCTCAGTGCCTTTTATATGTTGTATAGTTTTTCATTGTCCTAGCTAGAGCGGCCAGTGGTAACATTCTTGAATGCGTTAGATGGTACTCCCTCCGTCCGGAATTAAATGTCACAAAGTTTTACAAAAGTGGATGTATCTAGACATAATTTAGTGTTAGATACATCCACTTTTGTCAAACTTTGTGACACTTGATTCCGGACGGAGGGAGTAGTTGATACTATGTTGCTTTTGATTAACTCAGATCAGATCATAATATGCAGTGACGCATATGTTTTTGAGTGAATAATAAAATTACATGCAAGGATACTAGCTTTCTCTCAAGAAATTCAAATCCTAGAACCCATTGCCAGTATTTATTTTAAATAGTTTTCCTTCTATCAGCAAACATCTCATACTCTCTTGGAAGACTGCTCCATCCGGATCATTTAGACTTTTACTACCTTCTCCTGCCCATCTTAAACATTTATTAAACAACTTAATTGTGACTGCAGGATAAGTAAAGTAAGAGGAAGGAGTGTCATTCCCAGATAAATAAAAAAGAAAGCGGGCTAGCCACATTGCATGCTATGTAGTCCACATGTACTGGTCTTGTTTACTTTTTATCTGTCATGAAATGATACTGACCTTAGGCGATTTTCATTTTTTTCTCTTATAAACACGCGCTTACGATTTGTCTGTCCTCTGAAGCTCTGCAAGCTTATTCATTTGGATATCTGAAATTCTCTCCATATAGGTCATAGAAGCTGCTAAACAGAGACCAAACGTACTTGTGCAAGTTGGATTAGAGTACCGGTATATGCCTCCGGTGGCTAAGCTGATCGATATTGTTAAAAGCGGTACACTTGGGCAGGTCAGAATGGTGGCTATCCGTGAGCACCGGTTTCCTTTCCTTGTTAAGGTACGAGAACGCAAGTTTGTGATGTACTTATGATAATTAATAATTTCCTTGTGTCTGTAACTCCTAAAAGGCTAAACCTCGTGCAGGTGAACAACTGGAATAGGTTTAATTGCAACACTGGGGGAACACTGGTTGAGAAGTGCTGCCACTTTTTTGACTTGTTGAGATTGTTTGCAGATGCAAACCCTGTTCGTGTGATGGCCTCTGGAGCTATTGATGTTAACCACAAGGATGAGGTTTATGATAGAAAGGTTGGGTTCATTGACTACAAGCCCTCTCCTCTCACTGTACTACTCATTATGATCTGCTTGCAAGTTAGAAGTACGTCTGCTGAAGTGTAGTGCAGTGATATTGATTCCTTATTAATATACTTTGTTCTGATTTATGGAATACTGGATGGAATTTAAACTCGTTAACGTCAAGTGACCACGATATATAGATTTTCAAACTATCGACCAATCTTTCAGCTCTTCTGATTGCAGTAGACACGTTTCAGTTAAAACTGTGGTGCTTGATTCCTACATTTTTTTTTTCTGGATGCAGGTGCCAGATATAATCGATAATGCATATGTAATCGTAGAATTCGATAATGGATGTCGTGGCATGCTTGATCTCTGTATGTTTGCTGAAGGTAGTAAAAATGAGCAGGAAATATCTGTTGTTGGTGACATCGGAAAGGTAAAACCAGATGCTTTTGCTATTTTAATGTTCAAATTAGATGCACATATGAAATAACTCCAGATATGTGTTATCTTTTCTGGTCAGTTCAGTTTGCAGGTGTCATTTTATCATTTTTCTTCACCCCCATATGTGCAGTAATAGTGATGAATATTGCCTGTATGTTTTGTGTATATGATTGAATTACTGATTACCAGCTTACTTTGCTAAATTCTAACATGGTGACATTTAAGGAAAACGGAAATTATTTGTTCTATGGTTATTGGAAGACACGAAATACGTTTCCCAGCCATGAAGTGTGTAGGTTTGCACAATGTTATAGCCAAATAACGAGTATGCTTTTGAATTTTCTCACTCAAAAGCAGTAATCTATGTTTCAATCCTTCTGGTGCTAGCAGCATACCAGGTTGATACCGTCCTGCAAGATTGCAAATAATTCTTCAGCATGTTCCCAGACACTGATGCTGTTATGACTTATGAACCTTTATCTACAAGGAGATAACTTAGGTAGAGTAAGTAAAGGTCCGAATACCGGCCATAGGGCACTCACCCTCAACAACCCTGTGACAGGGCTCTTCTCTGACGAGGAAGGGGTTCTGACGCTTATTTATTCATTCATTTATTTATTTCATTGCTTATTTATTTAAACAATTTAGCTCTTCACATAGGCAAGTCGACTTGTCTCACATGACACAAGATCCATCTCTATCTTCCTAACTGCATAATATGATAACTTTTTCCGTAGTTAACTTATCTCTATGTCCTAATCCGATTAGGATTCTTAAATGCTAATGACTTATTAAGACCTATGTTATAAACGGACCGTGCCTGTCTGGATAATATTGCATCTCTAGGTGAGCCATGGTGCATGCTCAGATTTTCAGAAAGGCTGCCGTTCACAGGTGAATCTATTATGAATGAATCATCAATGCTCAACCCAAAGGTTAGCCATCGTGCATGCTCAGATCTTCACAAAGACCAGCTCACTAGTAATTCTATTATAATGAAATCATCAATCCTTGGAGATAAATCACTTTGTGTCTCTACACCGTAGCACCACACAAAATGTTGGCTTGCGTAGAATCGAGAGCATGAGAGGAGATAAATGTCATGAGCCATGACAGAATTATTACATTGTGGGATCAAATGAGAAAGGGAGGCATCATGAAATGAAGTTCAGGAAATTAGACATGAAACTGATGCTCTGTTTCTCTCATCACAAGGATTTCAGGAAACTTTCTTATCCCTCAAAGACCTAGGTTGCCTAGTTGTTGCGTTGCAATCGGAGCAAAGGGAAAACATTGAGCGTGTTTGTTTTCTTCAAATCAATGGATCTGCCTGTGATCCAGCACATGTGCTAGTTGCAATCTTTTACGATTTTAATTGTGCTTGTAGGATAAAAAGGGTCATACTTTAGACACTCCAGAATCTGGATATGTGAGGCTTGTATATCAATTCAATTTATGAAATTCTAGCATCTGTCTTTAATAGATTTTTTCAAACAGGGTGAGGCTTTTGTTCCAGAGAGCACTGTGAGGGTTGGAAAGAGAGCGGAAGGCAGAGATGGAGTTGTAACGACAAAGGCTGAAGACGACCGAATCAAGTATGTACTTTACAACAATATATCAACGTTTTGTTGATCTTATCATTTCAACAGCAAAATATTAAGAAATACTTCCTCTGTTCCCTTTTATAAGACGTTTTGGCAGGCTTAAATTGGCTTGCGAAAACATTTTATAAAAGGGAAAGGAGGGAGTATTAGATTATTTTGGTAGACACGATCAGAAGACACTTATAATAGTTATTCTTCAAGAAATAGAACTGGTTTAGAGTTCAGACATCAGACCTTCACCTTCTACTAACTTTCAATAAATTTCCTTTGTATACTTTAAGATGAGTTAGTTCGCAAGAAAAAAACTCTAAGACGAGTTGCTTACCATGGTTCTGCTGCTGCATCAAATTGTCATGTACTAGGTACATAACGAGGTGTATATTGTTTAGGTACCAGGGGCTTCACCATGGATCTAGCTACTTGGAGCACCTCAATTTCTTGTCTGCCATCAGGGCTCAAGGTGCCTGTAGCCCAACTATCAACTTGGATGATGGTTTAATGTCTGTTGCGATCGGCGTGGCTGGCCAATTGTCGATTGAGAAAGGCCGTTTTGTTACCATTGACGAGGTGTTGTCCAGCTGATAGTCAGCTATTTGTTGATGTACTGTAGATTTTACGCACTGCTAGCTCTACTCGATGAACCGTTCAACAATTGTGTACATCTGTAATAGCAGAATCTTAATTCTTCAACATGCATGCATGGGGTAATGGCTTGTCTTGTGAAGTAAACTGTTAAGCAGTGATTTTTTTTTTGTTCTTCCTAAGAGCAACTGATGCTCAAACTTCGTATGATGATCATGCATGTATATATTAGCTCCTCGAATATCGAATGTTTTCTGTTATCTACCTGTGATCCCATTTGCCGTACATATCAACGTTCAGAAAACTAAATTAACCTGTGGGTTCAGATTTATTTTCGTCTTCTTTGAACTTGACTAGTGAGTCACTTGTAGAAGTAGATATACTTCATTGTCTATTGACCATGTCTAGGTGGCAACCGGGTGCTAGTTAGTCCAGCGCGGCAACCAGGTGCGCCCGAGCCTTCCGCAGCAGACGGGTGTTCGTTTAGGACATCTCCAGCGGGGCTGCTCATTTGGCCCAGACAAAACGAGGCCCCAATGGGGCTGCTCAACCCATGGCCTAGTCTCTTTTCCGTCCGCGGATGCTCAAACCCTGACCAAATTTGGGTCAGATTTGAGCAGCCCGCGGACGCGGAACGGACGCGCGCGCGCGGCCGCGCCAGCTTTCGGTCAAAGGGGGTGGCCCGCCGGCCAGTGACCGTGGCGACGGCTCGCCTACCCACCGGTTCTATTTAAATGGGACCCGTGGCCACGCGTCCATCTCACCGCTTCCCCACCGCCTCCTCAGTCCACGAGCCCGACCCCTCGCAGTCACTGCCTCACAGTCTGCCACTCTCCCCACCTCCCCCTCGGCTCCCTCGCCGCCGGCCGCCGCGCCATGGGCCGCAAGTGGCTCAACTGGGGCCGTGGCGGCAAGAACGACCACGAGGCCGGCAGCTCCCGCCGCCGCGCGCCCTCGCCTAGCCCCCCTCTCCCACCTCCACCCCCGCTCACCCGCGCCGCCCGCGCCCAAGCGGAGCAGCTGCGGACGCCGCCTCCCTCTCCTCCTCCTTCCCAAGGGCCGGCAGCCCCTTTCCGGCTGGTGCCCAACCGAGTGCGCGAACGACCCTACCTCAACAAGAGGAGGTGCCAGTGGTACTGGGATCGCGCGATCCCAGTGCCATGGCCGGATGTCCACCTCCCTGATGGGTGGCATCTGAACAGGGATCGTATCCCTGTGCCGCCGGTCCCGCGCTCGGGCCTCGAGCGGGAGGTGGAGATCAAGGAGGTCAAGGAGGAACCACTGGAGGAACCCCCCCAGTGGTACCAGGACGAGGAAGACGACGACGAGGACGCCACCATGGCCGAGCCCAGCGAGGAGCTCCAGCTGGCCATGGCCATCCAGGCCTCCCAGAGGGAGGCGGAGGCAGCGGCGGCGGCGGAGGAGCGGGCGCTGGCGGACGCGCTCGCGGCGGTGGCCGCCCAGCAGGCCGCGGAGGAGGCGGAGGCCCGCGCAGCCGGCGCCAGGGCCGTGGATGAGGCCGTGGCGGCCATCCGTGCCCAGGAGGTCGACATCTACCCCTACCACGAGGAGGTAGACGACGACGGGCGGGACGAGCACGCGCCGGTGCCGGCGTGGTTCCAGCCCATGGTGGGTATGCAGTGGGAGTGGACGGCACCCCCGCCGGAGCTGCCGCTGTCCCAGCCCGCCACCCAGCCTCCCACTCCGCAGGGGGCGAGGGCCGCCGCGCTCCCACCCCACCTCGCCCCCGACACGCCGGAGTACATCATCCTAGACGACTAGGATGCTCCAGCCGCCGCGAGGCCACTGGCCAGTGGCCGTCTAGCCCTAGCTAGACTTTTTTTTTTTTCTGTTTTTTATTTATTTTTAGTTGTAAATCTATGGGACCCTATGGGCCCTACGCAATCTATAAAATGGTCCGTTTTGGTATGAGCAGCCCCGCTGGGGGCGCCTGGTCCGGGCCGTGTCCGAGGACAGCGGACGGCTGCTCAAACAGACAAAATGCGGACCAATTTGGTCCGCATTTGAGCAGCCCCGCTGGAGATGTCCTTAGCCTCACGCAGCAATCCGGACAACCCACGAAAGCAAAGCAGACAGGAAAGGGACCGGGCGCCCCCAGACGCCTACTTTAACCGCTCCACTCCCCCCTTCCCCAAACCAAGCCGTCGGCAGCGCATCCCCTTTCCTCCTCCACCCCTTTCTCTAATCTGCAGATCTGACAGTGTTGCTTCTCTAGTCTGCTCTTTATCTAGCTCAATTCTTCCATAGTTGCTGCTTCTCCATCTCTTCTGCTAGTGAGGAGTACATCAGGTCTGCATCTCTTCTGCTGGAGAATCAGAAAAAAAAAGCAGCGGGGATCTTCTGCTGCTGGGAAGGTACATCTCTGTTGATCTTTTTCTCACCTTGCTCGTATACTTATTACAACAAAAACTCAAACTCTGGGTTGCTTGAATAACAACTTAGATCAGGAACTTGATGGTGGTGAACCCTGCAACTTGGTGGTGTGTGAGCTTCCCAACTTTGGTCAGTAACTTGGTGCGTTTTAGCCTGCAACTTGGTGTGTTGAACCTGCAACTAATACTATTAGGTGTACAACAGCTTAGGATAAGGAAAAAAACAACACAACCCATAACAAAATGCCCCCTTGTAACCTTGTACTGTAAACCCATTGATGTAAAAGTGATGCAAAAGGTGTTATTGGACATAATCTCTGTCGAGACATCGTAGTAGTTTTCATAGACGGGGGTGCCATGAGACTACGGTAGAGACGTGGGGTAACGGGATCGCGTGGTGGACAGTGAACACAGGATTTACCCAGGTTCGGTACGTCGCGACAGTACGACGCGCCTACTCCTGCACTTCTCACTAATCAGGACTAAAGCCTGGAAACAGGATTACAATGTGAGGTTTAGATCTAGCTACTCGCAGAGGATCAACTTCTCGGCGAGTTGGCCTATAGCTTCTCTGTTATTCGTTATTAAACTTATCTCCCGTCCGACTTTATATAATAGCCGGATTAGGGCTTACAGAATAGGAAACCTAGAAGACTACGGTAACTATAACTTGGAAAGTAAGGAATCCGTCTTCTCCTCCAAGCCAGATCATGTGGGTCGTGATCCGGGTCCTTCTAGAATCCGGCTTCTGTGCGTCGAGTTACTGGGCCGCCCAATGAACCTTAGCCCACTACCACTTGGGCCACCCTGGTAATGCGGCACTTTGACTACCATCTGATATACCCCTAATTGGTATATATCCGATAGTAGCCCCCAAGAAGGATTAAAACTCTGATTCTCCGTCTTTCGCCAAGCGTGCTTTGTCCGAGAAATTGCAATCAGCAGTCTTGATTCTTCTTATTCTTCTTTTGAAAGAGATGGTAACGTAAAACTCGGAATCCTGAAAATCCGGCTTTTCTCTCGCGATCCTTCGCGGAGAAGGAACTTCCTACGTCAGCGCTTGAGACGTGCTGACGTAAGGGACGCTTGGGTTTCACGCGGGAAACCCAGTAACGTATCTCTGACAGATTCTCACGGGAAACGAGGAGATAGCTATCATTACTCTGTCGTTTCATTTCCCGGATTGTCTGGCGACTGACACGCGTTGATCATCCAACGGTCAAAATAGCCGCAGGCACGTATCTTGACGGATTTCCGGCTATAAATAGCTGTCTTCGTCCCCGCTGAAAATCTTCCGCACTCTCACTCTGCACGCCATTGCTGCGCACGAGCTCTCGAGCGAAGAACCGTCCCGAGCGCACATCGCACCCAGAGCACACCGGAGACGCAGCGCGCCGCCACCAAATGGCAACCTCGCCGTCTTCCCCCACTCGCTCCACCGCAAACACCATCGACGAACTTATCAGTGACCTAGATCCACAGCTAGGATCACCGAAGCGCGCCGGCGACGAGCCGGAAAAGACCGCGGCCTCTGCGGCGGGCGGAGAGGATCTTTCCGCCGCCGCGAACGTTGCGGGCTCGAGCTCCGCACCTTCCCCGCCGTTTGCTCCCGAAACGGCGGAGGAGAAAATCTTATCCCATGACGACGAGTACACCGCTACCGGAGCCAACGAAGAAACGGAGTTTGTCGGCAACTGGAGTCCGAGTAATACTCCTCTCGTCCTCCTTCGGCAGATGTCAAGGGAGGGATTAATAGTTAAAGGCAAATGGCGGAACTCGGAAGGTGAACCCGAGCCCAAACCAAAAGACGGAGAACGCGTCCTCCTTACCTCTCATATCACGAGAGGTATGGGTTTTCCTCCTTCTGCCTTTTTCTTAGACGTCCTTAACTTTTATGGCGTTCAACCACATAACCTCTCTCCAAACTCCATCCTCTATTTAGCTAGTTTCCAAGCCCTTTTCGAAGGGTATCTCGGGATAACTCCTAATCTAGATTTCTGGCAATATTGCTTTGAGGTAAAACATAACATCACAGATGGTATTTCGCCTATCTGCGGAACTATATCTTTCACCCTTCGGAAATTTAGAGAAGATTGGTACCCAAAGATAAAAATGCCAGAACCTGCCCAATCTTGGCTGGGTTCTTTCTTTTATCATCAGGACATCCCATTCCCAGGCAAGGAAACCGGGGTTCCTCCATTTGTTAATTCCGCCGCCACTCCTCGTGAGAGTTGGACAGTTGCAGCAGTAGAAATATTGCCGAAAAACCTGATGAAGATAAAGAGACGCATCGCCAAGCTTACTTCCTCTCGGCCTTCTTTGACTGGGAAGGATACCGTTTTATGCTGGTTCGGACGCCGTATCCAACCTCTCTCCTTTCGTTCCCGGCTCCTTTGCGAATACAAAGGACCAGAAGATAGCATGAGGGGAACAGATAAGGCTTATACCAAAAATGATTTTATAAAACGACTTCACCAACTGGTCGCCACCAGCGGTCAGATTGAAGAAAATCTGGCGATTTATCACGTGGAGAATCTGGCCCCTAAGGTATTTATACTTTCTTTGCTTCCAGGTTTTCTTCAGATTAGCTTCTTTTTCCGACCTTCGACATAACGTGAGTTCTTTCCTAGTTCAATGAACTTGAAGGAGCTGATCTTGCTTCCGACATCGAGCTTAGCGAATTACATGCTAGCTTTTATAATGATCGGAAACGTAAGAGACAGGTGACTTTCGGCAAGACGGTGACTGTTGATGGAATTCCCATCGCCACATCCAGGTATTTTACTGGAGCCTCCCTAATTGTCATTCTCCTTTGGTTCTTCGAGATTTTTATCTCTCGGATATTCTTCTTTTAGCCTTGACCCAACTCCTCTAAAGACAAAGAAGTTGAAGAAACATAAGACTACTATCAAAGAAGAATCTTCTTCTGTGACCATGGGCATGAGGGGAAGAACGGAAACACAGACGGGTGGACATCTCCGGTCATCTGTTGGAAACGAACCCATCTCCAATTTGGATAGTAATATCCGGATAAAGGAAGAACCGTTCAACAACCTTGGATATATTCGTCCAGAGGCTAAGAAGTTCTTCGCTCCTGCCCCTCTAATTCTCCCTTGGCCACAAGGCGGATTAGTTGTTCGCAATGATATCATATTTTCCCCTCGCCAGGTCATACAAGATGGCCTTCATCACATTGGGATTCTTTTCTCGGAATATGCCAAAGAATTCAACGAGACCTTGGCCGACTTGCGAGAAATGAGCCAGGTGATACTTCTAGCCCCCAAGCATTAAGTTGAAAACCCGAGTTCTTCTTAATGTTTCTTTGTATGCTTGTTCATACTTAAGCATTTGGCTTTCATTTCCGTGTTTCAGCATTCCGCAGATGCCATAAACTTAGAAGTTTTTAAGAAGCTTAACCTCAAGAATAGAGAAGTTAAAACCCTTCAATCTATTATTGAGTTAAAAAGCAACGAGCTGGCGTCATCTCAGCTACAATTATCGGAAACAACAGGTATTTATTCTCTGAAGTTTTTATCCAGATAAAATTTTTCCCGAATTTTTATAAACTCGAAATGTTTTTCGTGCCCTCTAGCTGCTTTAGCTAAAGCCAAAGAATTAGCGGAGGACGCCATCAATGCATCTCGGCTCCGTGCAGAAAACTCGAGCCTTCACAAGGAGCTTATGAAAGTTCAAGAAGACCTGGAAGCCAGTAATCTGGCCCTTGGGATTGCTCAATCCAAGGCTTCTTTGCAGGCGGCGGAAGATAAGTCTATTATCGATGATTTGGAAAGTATGCTATTCCCGCGCATGAAAGAAGGCACCGAAATTGACAAGGTTCTTGGTAAGTTAGTTCCTTTTACCAATTTCTCCATGTCTTATTTTTCGTGTTTTGTCGCCTAACCTTTTTTGGTTGCTTTTGTCAACAAAACAGGGAATTTTCCAGGAATTTCTCGGATTGAGAAAATCCGAGCTTTTGGGGAGGTATGGAATGCAATCAGAAATGCAGGAATGCAGTTGATTAACAAGTTCCTTCCCACAAGTACTATAGAATTCTCGGAAGTTTACAAACTTCCGGGTGCCATTATGGAGGTTGCGGGATCGAAGGAATCCATCCTACGCTCCGCCGCACGAGGTGGTGCACGCATGGCCCTAGGCCTTATGCGTCTGCATTACCCTGATGCGAAATCTTGGCGCGTGGCATCTGGTGTCCCTCAAGGATATACGGAAAATCAGCGAACCGCCATCTTTGATGAAGTCAAAGGTCACGCCACCAAGATTGCTTCTATGGTCAACATTTCCATCACCTATCCAGAAGAAGAGGTTCCCGCAGCCCCCGAGGATGGAAGCAGCGAGGAAGACTCGGATGTTTGAAGGACTGCACTTGACCTGGATGGTGGATTTGTATAATAGGAGCACTATTTTTACAATGTAATTCATATTGTAATGCTTCTATTTCGTTTGTCAAAACAAGAACTCCGCCTTTTGCAGCTTTGAATTATGAAATTCCTTGCAAGATTTTCGGGTTTGATTATTCCTTTATCTTCTAAGTTCTCTGGCATATGTGTTTTAACTGTCCTTAGTGTTTTGAAAAAATGGCTCAATAGTATTATGAAGCATCATGCTGAGTAACTGGATATAACCAATCAGTTCAAACTCAGAAACATGGATCATACTAAAGACATTTTTTACAAACTAGCTTCAGTGACCCAACACACGATCGATCAGATAATGCTTAGAGAATTTTAAGGAATTTTTTAAAACTTGGGCATGCAGGCACAATCCGAGTTTCCTTTAGCCATTAGCAGGCTGAAATCACTCAGTTTTTTAACGCCGAGCACGCAGGCACAATTCGGGTTAACATTGAGTACTTTGTAAGATCATTGGGAAATAGATAAGGTGGAATCATGCTTTGTACTATAGTGAACTTGTAAAAACATGGATATCAGAATTCCGACAATTTTATTTCATGATCTCAAAAGATGTTTACATAGATATTGAACTAAGTATAGAAGGGACGCAACTGCTGGATGCTCCAAGGCCTCTTTGTCTCTCCTAGCTCATCATCTATCTTTCTCTTTCTTTTGCGATTCGGCTTCTCGGGATCATCTTCCGTATCTCGAATGTAGACAAGATAATACGATCCATTCTTCATGGCTTTACTTATGAACAATGGTCCTTCCCATACTGGGGCTAATTTATGCTTCCTTTGCTGCACCAGCCTCAGCACTAGGTCACCTTCTTTAAAAGAACGATGCCTGATTTTCCGACTATGGTAACGTCGCAAACCTTGCTGGTAAATGGCGGATCTTTGAAGCACAAGCTCTCGTTCCTCTTCTAGGAGATCAACGGCATCCTGTCGTGCTTCTTCGGCATCTGATTCGTCGAAATCTTGCACTCTTGGACTATCATGGATCATGTCCGTTGGAAGAATAGCTTCTGCGCCATAAACTAGGAAAAATGGGGTTTGCCCAGTTGACCTATTTGGCGTCGTTCGAATACTCCAAATCACGGAAGGTAGCTCTTCTACCCATGCTCCGGCTGCTCTGTGAAGAGGAGATTCGAGTCTTGGGCGTATTCCTTGCAGGATTGAGCTATTCATTCGCTCAACCTGTCCATTGGATTGCGGGTGTGCCACAGATGCTAGATCTAGGCGAATTCCCGTTTGTCGGCAATATCTTGCCAACTCTCCAATGGAGAAATTTGTCCTGTTGTCGGTTATTATGCTGTGTGGAACACCGTATCTCATCACCAAGTCGATGATGAAATTTCTAGCAGTTGCACCATCCAGCTTTTTGATGGGTTTGACCTCCACCCATTTGGTATACTTATCCACTGCTACTAGCAGATGAGTAAGTCCGCCTCTTGCAGTTTTGAACTGTCCCATCATATCTAGCTTCCAGACCGCAAACGGCCACGTAATAGGGATAGTTTTAAGTGCTTGGGCCGGCAAATTAGTCTGTTTGGCGTAATATTGACACCCTGCACATGTATTAACTATGTGCTCAGCGTCTATCTTGGCTGTTAGCCAGAAAAACCCAGCGCGGAATGTTTTTTTAACTATGCTTTTTGATTGAGCATGATGTCCACAATCTCCGGCGTGGATTTCTTCCAGTATTTCTCTTCCTTCTTCTGGAGAGATACACCGCAGAAAGATTCCGGAAGTACTGCGTTTATACAGGCAGTTATCAATTACCGTGTATCCTTTGCATCGACGCTGTATTTGTCTTTGCAAGACTTCATCTGCTTCTTCCGGGTACTTCTGATTGACTAAGAAGTTTAAATATGGAATCGTCCAATCTGGTTTAACGAGCATAACTTCAATGGATTCGGAAGCCAGAGGATAATCAACGTCCCCACCTTTTATGGATGGCTCATGCAAGTGCTGAACAAATACCCCTGGTGGTAGAGTTTTTACCCTTTCTGATCCCATACGGGCTAACGCATCCGCGTTCCAGTTTTCCTCCCTTTTGATGTGGAGTACCTCGAATCCAAAGAAACAAATGGCGAATTCGTCCACCGTTCTTCTGTATTCGGCCATTATAGGGCTTTTTGCGTCCCAAGTTTGGTTAAGTTGATGTTGTACCAAATCCGAGTCTCCATAGCACAAGATGCGCTTTACTCCTATTTCCTTTGCAATATGCAGGCCATGAAGCAGAGCTTCGTATTCTGCCACGTTATTACTGGTGTGAAGTGTATTTGCAATACGTATTCCATTGTATCGCCTTTAGGGGATTTTAAGACTACACCAGCTCCAGCGCCCTCCTTCATCTTGGATCCGTCAAAGTGCATGATCCAGTACTCGGACTCCGGCATTGGTGTTTTCTCCATTGCTTCCGTCCAGTCGGCGACAAAGTCTGCCGAAACCTGGGATTTTATTGCCGTCCTTGGCTGGTACTTAATGTCGAAGGCTGCTAGCTCGATACCCCATATGGCTACCCGGCCAGTTGCCTCCGCATTGTTTATTATATCCCCTAGTGGTGCTTTACATACCACTGTTATGGAATGCCCTTGGAAGTAATGGCGCAGTTTTCTAGATGCGAAAAATACACCATATGCCAGTTTCTGATAATGCGGGTACCTTTGTTTGGATTAGGAGAAAACTTCGCTTATGTAATATACCGGATGCTGATCTGGTATGCTTTGTTCATCCTTCTTCCGTTCCACAACAATTACGGCACTAATAACCCGGTTTGTAGCCGTAAGGTACAGTAACATGGGTTCTTCGTCTTTTGGGGATGCCAAAATCGGAGCATTCATCAAAGTTTCCTTTAATTGGGTTAACACTGCATCGGCCTCTTCTGTCCATTCAAATTTATCGGATTTCTTCAGCAACTTGTAGAGTGGTAGGGCTTTATCCCCCAGCCGACTAATAAATCTGCTGACGGCAGCGGCGGAACCCGTCAATCTTTGGACATCTTTTACGCACGTAGGCTTCGAGATGTTCAAGATGGCTTTGATCTTTTCCGGGTTAACTTCTATTCCTCTGTGAGAAACGATGAAACCCAGAAGTTTTCCTGAGGGAACCCCGAATACACACTTAGATGGATTTAACTTCATCTTGTAAGTGCGCAAGTTTTCGAAAGTTTCTCGCAAATCCTCAAGGAGTGTATCTTTTTCCTTGGTTACGACAGCAATATCGTCCACGTAAACATGGAAGTTTTTGCCAATCTGACTATGTAGACAACGTTGCATGCAACGCTGGTAGGTTGCACCTGCGTTCTTCAGGCCAAATGGCATGGTTACGTAATAGTACGTCCCGTACGGGGTTATGAAAGAAGTCTTAATTTGATCTTCCTTTTTCATGCGTATTTGGTGGTACCCGGAGTATGCATCCAAAAAGCATAAAACCTCAGAGCCTGCAGTGGCATCTATTATTTGATCGATGCGCGGTAACGCGAACCTATCTTTCGGACACAATTTGTTCAAGCCTGTGTAATCTATACACATTCTAAGAGCAGTAGTGTCTTTCTTCGGTACTAATACCGGGTTTGCAGACCATTCAGTGTGGATTACTTCCTGGATGAAATCTGCTGCTAAAAGCCGGATAATTTCCTTGCCAATAGCCTTCCGTCTTCTTCCGTCAAATCGACGGAGACCTTGTTTGACGGGTTTTGATTCTGGAATTACCTTGAGTTGGTGCTCAGCAAGTTCCCTGGGTACGCCTGGCATGTCAGCTGGACACCAGGCAAAAATATCCCAGTTCTCACGAAGGAACTTGATGAGCTCGCCTTCCTATTGTCGGTCATCCCAGTCCCTACGACGATGAACTTTGTCGGATCTTTTGGGTCTAGGATTACCTGTTTTGTATTTTCGGACGCCTTGAAGCTGTCTGTTGGCTTCCGAGTTTCTTTTCCTGCCGGCATTTCTGTCGGCGATACCTCCTTGGCTAATTCCTTCAGTTCTTCCTTTGCTATAACTCTTTGAGCACAAATGGCATTTTCTTTCTCCAACTCGTTTGCCAGCTTGAAGTCACCAGCTATGGTGATTACTCCTCCTTTGGGTCCTGGCATCTTCAGCTTGTTATAGATATAACATGATCTTGCCATGAATTTGGCGAAAGCTGGACGTCCGAGTATTGCGTGATACACGCTTTCGAACGGCACTACTTCAAAGGATACTTTTTCCTGCCGGAAGTGATCTTTATTTCCGAAGGTGACATCTAGGGAAATTTCTCCTAGGGATCGTGCTTGTCTGCCAGGAACAATACCATGGAAGCGTATGTTGCTGTAATTGAGCTGGGACTCGGAAATCTTCAGATGCTTCAGTGTATCCAGGTACATTATGTTAATGCTGGATCCTCCATCCATCAGCATTCTTCTTAGCCTAGTATTCTGGACAATAGGGCTTACGACAAGAGCTTGTGTGCCGGGTTCAGGGATATTCCCGGGATGATCAGACTGATCCCAGGTAATTGGTGTGTTGGAGTACTTCAAGAATTTCGGGGTTGCCGGAACAACCGCGTTTATTTCTCGAAGTGTTCTTTTGGCCACCTTTGCTGACGGAGTTGCCAGGAATGTTAGCATTGCCTCTCCGTCAACTCTCGGAAATTTGGGTTCGCCCTTTCGCTGTTGTTCCTGGATTTTTTAATCAGTGTCCGATTCACTGTCTTCTTTGTCAGCTTCTGGCTTTTGTTTGGCGGGTTTCCTTTTGGAACCCTTCCCCTTATTTCCGGATCCTGCGCTGCTTTTCATGTGCTTATTCAGCCGGCATTGCGCGTTTGTGTGGGTGGGTTTCCCAAATTGTGAATGGTGGACACAAGGTTCCGACTTAATCCTCTCCCACTCCTCTGGAGTGTAGTTGATTGGATCTGGACTGCGTCCTTTCCACTTATTCCCTTTTTCACTTCCAAAGGCTATGTTGACCTCTTTGGGTTTTGTCGTTGTTTATGGAGTTCCTTTTTTGTCAGAACGAGGGGTTTTCTTGGCAAGTATCAGTGATTCGATTTTGCCTCATCTTGCTCTGATGTCGTCTTCGGCTACAGCGTGCTCGTTGGCGGTTGTAAGCATAGATCCGAGATCTTTGTGCTGCTTGGAACCAACCATGAACGGTACAAGTCCGGGTTTTAGGCCATTGACGAAAGCATGCATTGATTGTACGTCAGTTACTCCAGAACAACTATTCTTCATTGCCGTCCATCTGGAGATGAAATCCACGTATGGTTCATCCTCGAATTGGGTGCAACGGTTCAGCTGGTTGATGCTGTTCGGGCGTTTGTATGTTCCCCGGAAATGCTGAGTAAATACTCTAGCCATATCATCCTAGCTGTCGATAGTTCTTGATGGTAATCCATTGATCCAATCTCTGGCTCCGTCCAGTAACATTAGGGGAAGAAACTTGACAGCTTCCAGGTCTGTCCCATTGTTGATCTGGACGGCTGTATAGTAGTCTGAGAGCCAGGTGTCCGGGTTTGTGCTGCCGGTATATTTCTGGTACGTTGGACCAACTTTGGCGAAGCCAGAATGCAGGGTTATCCTTCGGATCCTGTCAGTGAAACATTTAGGACCAAAGTATAGATCATCCTTTTCCGCTCTATCAATGTGTGCGGAATATCTTCCAGCTGAATGGACAGAAGGGGATCTACTCCTTTCTTTTCCATTGTTGCGCGGACGCGTTTTGCCGGGATTGTATCTATCTCTTCCATGATCACGCCCTTTTGGATTAGGCGGAGTCCTGCTCCTGTGCCTTTCTTTATCCTTAGGAGGTGTCCGGGATCTCTCACGTCTGTGAGGTATATCGTATCTTCTGGCTTTCTCAGCTGGGTTTCTCGGAGGTGGCATTGTTTTGCCGTCATTCCGGTAATTTTCTTCCCGGTCGTGGGGTTTGAGTCCACCTTTCGGGGGATGGGATCTGGTTCGGGACGCTTCATCCCTATTGTCGGGGTTTTTCTTGTCTTTTCTCGGATCCTCTTTTTTATCCTTTGAATTGTCTGAATCTCCAGGTTCCTCTGGTCCAGGTGCTCCAGCGGCGCAAGTAGCTGTTTTGCATAGGGCGGAGTTATCCTGCAGTCTTCCTGATCGCTCTTGGACCCGCTGTTGTTGTTGCAATGATTTTCCTAGGAAAGCATACACCCCCTGGAGCTTTTCACCATTAGAGTACAAATAATTGTTGAGGATGGCAAACGCTGCTTCCGCGTTTTCTGCTGCGGTTTTGTATATTGGTTCGCCTCTGGCATCTTTGCCGTTTACCTGCTTTTGCCAAGATGGATTGTGAAACCTTTCTTTTGGCGGCAGTACTTCCGGTCTTACGATTCCGGGTAACCTTGTAGGTTTAATGCTAGATCTATTCTTTCTCTCGTACTCCTCGATTTCTTCCTTCATGAGCTTAATGTCATCCTGGGTTTTTTGGAGGTGTTCGCGAGTTCTGAGTAGATGTTGTTGTTGCCGTTGGAAGGCTCTTCTCCTGGCTTCCAGCATCTCAGGGGGTTCGTTTACTCCCACTGGTGTTTGCAACAGCTGCTGTTCTTCCTGTTCCGTCATTGGCGGAGCAAGGATTTCTTTGATTTTCTTCTCCGCAGGCTTTGTTCCGCTAACATCTCCTACTTCCAGGTTTTCATCAGCTAGATCAGCTGATTTTTTCTTCCGGATTTTGTATTGGATTTTCTTAGCAGCACGGTGCTTTTTCTTGGAAGAGGGAGGCTTTTTGACAATCTCATCTTCTGTCAATTCCTTTACATTAGGAAATATCGGAGAAGTTTCTCCGTCTTCTCTCTCTTCCTCTGGCGGAGGGGTTTTAGGGATTTCCTGGCTGCCGGCGTCCGTGGTATCAGCCGGTTTCGCCATTAGTACTTCATGGAATCCCTCTTGAAAAGATTTAACTTTCCTTTCGAAGGCGTCCGTGTGTTCGTCTTCGGAATCAAAATCATCTGATCCGGTTTCTGACTCTAATCTCGCCTCAATGGCGGCTAGTACAGAGTCAGCTTCCGAGTTCATCGTCATGTTGACAGATGTCGGATCTTCCGCCTGTATGACGGGTGTTGGGTCTTCCGTCTCTGTGACGGGTGTGTTTTTGTCTGCGTCTTGCACGGGATTTCCGTCATCCGTGTTTTCGGCGAATTTGGATTGCACCATGCCAATAAAGTGTGTGTCACTTTTTTGTCGGCGATCTGAGCAGAATCCGGTATCATAGTCATCCTCGATTGGGTATAGGGCGGGTGGGATAAATTTGCTTCCACCGCAAAACCCCATTGCTTCTGCAGTTAGTCCGATAAAGATGTTAGCAGATCCGATCGGCAACACGCAGGCACTTACCAGGTGGTTTTGCGCCGGTATGTAGGATCCGTTGTCGAGGAAGCGTCCGACGTCGTCGTCGAACTCCTGGCTTCCGACAGTGATTGATCTTCCGATTCCGCCGAGTATCCCAGATCGGAACTTCACGCCTGACGTCGTTTGCCCCACGGTGGGCGCCAACTGTCGAGACATCGTAGTAGTTTTCATAGACGGGGGTGCCATGAGACTACGGTAGAGACGTGGGGTAACGAGATCGCGTGGTGGACAGTGAACACAAGATTTACCCTGGTTCGGTACGTCGCGACAGTACGACGTGCCTACTCCTGCACTTCTCACTAATCAGGACTAAAGCCTGGAAACATGATTACAATGTGAGGTTTAGATCTAGCTACTCGCAGAGGATCAACTTCTCGGCGAGTTGGCCTACAGCTTCTCTGTTATTCGTTATTAAACTTATCTCCCGTCCGGCTTTATATAATAGCGGGATTAGGGCTTACAGAATAGGAAACCTAGAAGACTACGGTAACTATAACTTGGAAAGTAAGGAATCCGTCTTCTCCTCCAAGCCAGATCACGTGGCCCGTGATCCGGGTCCTTCTAGAATCCGGCTTCTGTGCGTCGAGTTACTGGGCCGCCCAATGAACCTTAGCCCACTACCACTTGGGCCACCCTGGTAATGCGGCACTTTGACTACCATCTGATATACCCCTAGTTGGTATATATCCGACAATCTCTTCCCCCTTACAGAATCTTCATCCACAAAAGCAAATCCTTCCTCCTACTTCATACCATCACAGCTTATGCTACAATATACAATTGTGTGTGGTCTGCATGTGCAAAAAGAAAATAGTTATTTGTTGCTCTATACCTCCACTTGTAGCTGTCACACAAACAAAACAAAAAGGAAAAATGCACACAAAATAAAAATGCAAAAGAGAGAATGAGTTTGGTGTAGATCTATCCACCTGATTGCACTGCCTCTCATCCTTGTGTTGCTGTAGGAGGGTGTGCTGTATTTGCTTTTGATTGTTGGAAGTGATTTTTCAATTTGTTTTAGTTTTTTTTTGTCAGATTGGGTTGCTAAAGTAGGTTGTATCCATTTCCTGGCATTCCGAAATGGAACAACAACTTGGATATTAGTAACAACAACTTGGATGTTAGAAAAAAGAAACTAATTGCCTTTAGGATGGAAAATGGGCATCAACTATTGGCTACATGTTGGATCGCATAACTATATGTTTTCAGTTTTTTTGGCCCTGTTTTTGTGTAGCCGTGAATTAAACTGGATTGCCTGCTTACATTGTTTCTTTCTTTTGTTACAGATTATGGACTTGGACCTCAACTTACATGCCAATGATGAAGATATTGGACCACCTCCAATCGATGAATCACCAGACTCCGTTGCTGGTGGTGGGAAGATTTTGAAGATGAAGACAATGCAAGAGGACAACAACGCAATTCAGCCCCGCACCCTGATTCTAATCCTAGTGTGCCTACTGGTACTCTGCCTACAACATCGGCAAGTCAGCCTGACTTGGCGGATGAGGACGGTGGCAAGGGTGGTGCCAATGAGGAGGTTGTGTCTAGTCCGCAACAGCCTTTTTTTGAGGATGAGGTTCGATACTCTTTCTGCTGCTAGGGAACACTATAATGCTTATACTCTTAGACTCGGGTCCTCTATGAAATCCAACACATCAAAAAAGGGCACTCACACGAATGGGAAAGAAAAGCAAACTTTTGTGTGCAACAAACATAGGGCACCTAAAAGTGAAGAAGAAATTCAGAAGGAGAGACTGGTTGTTGTGGACCAAGCCAGCACTGTGCAGATTGACAGTGATGATGATGATGGAGGTGAATCAGGCTCGAGCAAGAAAGAAAGTGGTAGAAAATCTAGCGTGAAAAGGAAAAGGGAATCTATCAGACAAACGAAGTGCCCGGCTAAAATGATTGTGAAGTTAATCAACAACAAGTGGCAAGTTACTTGCTTCATCTCTAAACATAACCATCTGATGGTTTAGAAGCCTTCAGTGTCAAAATATTTGAGGTCACACAGAAGTATCCCACAGGAAGAGAGAGATTTCTTGAAGATTCTACATAACTTCAACTTAGAGACGGGTTTGTGGAAAAATAGTATTTGTTGACTTGTTTTTTTTATTTTAGTTGCATGTTTTCATTTTTCATATATATGTTGTGTGAAAAAAATACACAGGAGGAATAATTTGGGCTAATTTGTTTCGGTACTATGTTTCACAGGATGCATGATGAATGTGATGTCTTCTTTTTATGGTGATGAGGGGTTTGTGCCATATGAACCCAAGGACATGACAAACTTGCGAACAAAGTTCTGAGCTTGACATAGATGAAACAATCACATATTTTCATGTAGCTGCAAGAGAATGACATTGGATTCTTCTTCAAGATTAAGAAGCATGCAGAGAACAGAGTGGGGCATATTTTTTGGGTGGACATATGTAACATCCTTGATTTTGGGAGAAATTCAAAAATCACAAAAAAAAACTGTTTTCTTGATAATCCAAGCCACCAAAAACCAAATAGAATGCAAACACAAAATAAAATAATATAGTTTTCCAAAGTATGGGAAATTGCTAATCCAATTTGGCCTCTATTTCATTAATCCCAAAATTGTTTTCAAATAAATATTTTGCCAAGTATTTCAAATTATAAAATAGTCTCAAATCAAACTTTGTTTTCAAATGTTTTCATGGCATTATCACTCTTCATAATATTCTAGGCCTCTAAAATATTTTAAGAAACCAAAAGTAATTATGTTTCCTAAAATAAATTATCAATACTTTTAAAATTCTAAACAGTTTAAAAAAGGTTTGGTATGAAAACAATGTTGATATGTTTTAAAACTTAATATTATAACATATAGTATTTTCCAAAATTTAATTAAAGCCAAAAGGGATTTATTAAACCCTATTTCAAATAGACATAGAGTATCCTTTAGATTTTAAACTCTTTTAAACACTCAAAATTTAAATATGTTGGAAACAACACCAAATGGTTTTATTTTGAAAGATATGGTTGTTACAAAACTATAGAAACAAATTTGAGGCAAATTGGACCTATAAAATAAAATACATGATTTGATTAAGAAAATAGGAAACTAAAAGAAGAAGAAAAAGGGGCGAAGTGCTGAGCAGCCCAACCCGTTTGCGCAATGCCGCGGGCTTTCATAGGCTGCTTTCAGCTCGTTTTCTCTCCCAGTCTCTGAAAAAAAAGAGGATACGCTGACAGCGGGATCCGCCGCTGACCTCGCGCTGACGCTGGTGGTGACGTCATCCTCGACGTCCGCGTTCGTCGTCGTGCTCGACGCGGAGACCGCCTCGCTGCCGTCTCCGCCCCCATAAAAGGCACCCCGCCTCGGTGTCCGTGCCCCCGGCCTCAAAACCCTAACCCTAAAATCTCTCTGCCGCCACGAAAACTCTGGCCCCTGTTTGCCATCGTCCCCGGGTCTAGACGCTGTCGTCGCCGTTCACCGAGGCCGGATTCGGGATCTCCGGAACTCCCGCGTCTCGCCGGTGCCCTCTACGCAGCCGGGGAAGATCCACAACGCCGCTGCCATCCACACCGTGCAGCGCCGCTGCCGTCTTCTTCAATGTTGGCAACATCCCCGCCATGGTGAGCTTCCTCGTCGCCCTTAGCCGTCAGATCCAAAGCGAACGCGCACGATCGGATCTAGCCGAGCCGACTCTAGGCTTAAGCCCCAGCCAAGACATGGATTAAGCCAACCCAGCCCAGCCTAGCCAATCACGGCATGCCACGTAGCCAGCCCCTTTTCTGAATTATTCCGAAATTATTTTAAAATAGGTAGTTTTGCAGAAAAGTCCCTGAATCTTGGATTCATCATAAATTTTTAACCATAGATCCAAATTTAGCAAACTTAGACTTTTTGAAAATCCGTGAACATGTAGAATCATTTCGCACTGGCCAAATTTAAATTTAACAATTTAAAATTTGTTCAAATTCAAATGTGCTTATTTGATGAATTTTGACATATTTTAAATTCTATAGATCCAATTTTGCCAAACCAAATTGTTTTGGAGACCTTAGGATGTGGGCTAACATAACACTTTGCCCATTTTTTTTTGCTAATTTAGATTTGTTTTAGAATTTTGATGCTCCTTTGACTATTTTTGACTTAGTTCAAATTCTATAAATATTTTCAATATGTTTTCTTTAGCAAGATTGTTCTAAGTACTAACCTTAGTACAGAGATACCAGAACTTAGTCCTTTGGATGCCTTGAACTATGACCATGTAAATTTTTCCAGTTAGCCCTCCTAGTTGAAACCACCAAGTCAGGATTTGTGAAAAGACATGAAGTGCAGGGAAGATGCTCCATTTGTCAACTTGGGATTTTAAACATGAAGATACTACAAGGAAGACCAATGAATGAATTAGCAAAGGAAATAGACTTCATAAGCATCCCCAAGAAGTAGAAGCGATAGAAGAAAATCAAGAGGATCTTCAAGAAGACCAACCACATCTCTCTCTAATATTTTCTTCCGTCCCTTTCTTTTATTTTCCCTTAGACTTTGTGGTGTGGCCAAGTTAGATCAAGACCAGCCCCTAGTTTGTACCAAAACCATCAAGTTTTCCAAAGTTCAATGAAGTCACCACACCAAGGAGGAAGCTACAATGGAGCTTGAAGATGATACTTAAGAAGACCAACCATGTGAAGAGTTGAAGCTACAAGCTATTCAAGATTATTAGTGCCAAGTTTTTTTTTGTCCAGGACTTAGAATTAGTTTTTCAAGTGAGATGAGAGATTTTGACCAAAACTCCTCACAATAAGCCTTTCATCAAGGAGAGAGCAACTTCAACAAGAAGCCAGCTTCAAGGATTTTCTTGGACTCAAGAGGAATACTCTCCTAGAGATGAAGAAGAAGAAAGAAGAATTTACAAGTACTTTTTAAGGGAACTCTAGCAATCTCATATACTTCTCTTATAATATATGACCAAGTTCCTAAAATCGTAGATATGTACTTCAGATGATTTTCTTCAACTCAATAAGGAGGGCTACAAGCAAGGCCATTGAAGGACATGCATAAAAGACTTAGAAATTAGAAGCAACTCAACGAAGCAAAAAAAGAACTTGAAGGAACTCATGGAGGAAATAGATGAGGCCCACCTTAACCAAAAATAAAACTTAGCCCAAACCACTTTGATTCTTTTTGTGAATTAAGTTAAACGTTAAACTTTGTCATGAGTTCTGTTGGTTTAATAAAGTGGTGTGATAACCCTTACGTGAACTCTTGGAACTCCCTTGATAAATATGTAAGAATTAAAGTTTTAACCATTCATAATTCTAACCAACTTGATTTAACCCTTTTGTTATGTTGGTTGTATTGTAAACTTTTTGTTGGTTTGTAAGTTTGTGAATTGCTTGTTTACTTGTATTTTTTAGATTGTACAAAGAGCAATGTTCTTTTTGTGAAGAAAGTGGGTGAATCAACACCAACTTCAAAAATTAAAGTAACACACCATCAACTACCCATTATTTTCTATATGCACAGTTAGAGTTTTGAGTAGTATGCATGATAGGAAAATTTACAAACTTATATGCTATGCTAAAATTCTAGTAGTGCATAGCCACCCCTTTTTACCTTGTTGCTTTGTAGCCATTAAACTTAGTAGATGCTTAGCATTGTTGTTAAATTTTGCACTAGTTGTTGAGGAAAAATTTCTAAGTATAAAGTTTAATGAATCACCTGGGTGGATTGGACTTGACAAGCATGTTTTGAGTGGAGTGTCCCCTGAGGGACATTTCTATGGTTCAACCTGAGGGGATCACTTGAGGAATGCCACCCAGGAACCAAGAGATTACTATGTCCTTCTAAGTTGTTATTGATTCTCGTGCAACCTTTAGTCATATGGGCTCTGTCTTGATCAACTAAGTTAAATAAACTCACCAGGCTTGAAATGCCGATGTAGAGGGTGTAGGTGGAACGGGTCAAGCCAAACGGTGGTGGAATTTCTTCTGAAAGATCTGGTCTCAATCTTCTCATTTACTTACCACATTTTGAGTGTATAGGATGTTTGGGCTGATTGAGTCTAAAGATGAAAGTGCACACACTCTGCAGAGTTAACAAACTAAGATCTTAGCCGTGTCCCCGGTTATGCACAACTATGAGCAACTCGACAAGGAATGACGAAAGAATCTCATCATGCCAATTTCTTAATAAAATTTTGATGGGTGAACATGAGTAGGAGTTTTCCCATGTTTTTGTTAGTGGTACTCCTTAATTATGTTCTGGTTCTATTAAAGATAAACGTCTTTTATGAAAAGAGATAAGAGAAAACTTGCTTTATTCATGTAGTTATAGTCTTGCCAATTATATCCACCATAGAGTTACTTGCCAATACAATAAATTGTATTGAGCCCTTGTGGATGCATATTCCATATTGCAGATGGATCAGATGACGAGTGAGGTTTCGTTCAGGATCTCGAGTCTACAACCAACATGGTTTTCCTGTAGCACATGAAGAAGATGAGGCTCAATGTTGTACTATGTTTTCTGTTGTAATTCTATGTTTCCTGCTAGTCTTCTAAGACTATGAAAGTTGCAATGTCATTTTTGTAAAGACTTGGTCATGCAATGTAATAGATTTTGACGCATTTGCATGATATTTAAATTTGTACTATGGTGCTAGCAATTGATCTAGGGATTAGCACAATAACACATGTGTTCTTGCATTATTTAAATGTGGGAATGCTACAAAATGGTATCAGAGCATTGTGTTGCCTGTAGGATTTGAGACCTTAGGTTTGGATTAGAACTAGGAAAGAGCCATAGAAATAAAAATATATGATTTTGAACTACTTTACAAAGAAACATGTTATATCTTCATTTCTCCTCGTACTTAGGTCTATGTTACATTTCGAATGTCTTATTTTATTATAGATACCCTGCCTCCTCGAGTCAATCAAGAAGGGTCGTGTGATGACCATGACCTTGAAAGATCATCTTTCGTTTTGATAATTAAATGACAACATACCTATTGGACTAATGTTTATTTGATACATTAAAATGCCCAGGTTCATCAAGTATACAATATCTATGGGCTACAAATTTGTTTGGAATAAAAAGAGCTAGAAGAGACAAAGCTGAGAATGCAATTTTATATGCAGCGGAGGCTCCGGTGAAACCACCGGAACCACCGCCCCAGTCTTCCTCCAGCACGGGCCTCCGATGCGGGTCCGGTGTGGGGTCCGCCCAAACCCCCCTCTGGTGCATACGAGCGGAGGCCAGAGCGGAGCCTCCACCAACTCCCCTAGCTCACTACGGGTTGGCCTCCGGTGGCTCCTCCGGTGGGGGTCTGCTAAAATGACGCTCTGTTGGATAAGAGCGGATCCCCCAGCGGAACCTCCGGTGCGCTTCCGGTGGGCGGAGGTTCCGGTGATACCACCGGAGGTTCCGTCCTCTCAACTGGCGTGCTGCGGGGTTGGCCTCCGGTGCGAGCCCGGTGGTGCCTCCGCTAAAACAGGGCTCTGTTGGATAAGGGCGGAGGCTCCACCGGAACCTCCGGTGCAGCTCCGGTGGGCGGATCCTCCGCCAAATCCACCGGACCCTCCGCCCCTCTGGCCCAAGAGAAAAAGAGATCTGGGCAGCGCGGCTGCGCGTATAAGAAGACCACCGGAGTCTCCGGTGAAACCACCGGAGCCTCCGGTGCTGCTGGGACTGCTCAACGGCCACTTGTGGGAAGGGGTATAAATATCCCTTCCCCTACCTCATAAATGCTAAGCTTTTTCTCACTCTCTCTCCTAGCCATTAATGAAAGCTTCACCCACCTAGATCTCCCTCTCCGTCCACTTACTCACTCCTATACTTTGTGGAGAGCTAGAGGATACCTAGATCCACACTTCCACCAAAGGAATTTCGAATCCATCCACCACAACCTAGTAGATCTAGAATCCTACTTGAGGCCTAGAAACCTTAGTAGATCTTGTGCTTGTAGCTTCCACCTTGTTGCAAGAAGCTTCGGATTGCTTGAGAGCCTCCATCCATCTTGTGGAGTGACCTCGAGATCGTGTAAAGGTTTGGTCAACGCCTTCAAGTCGACCTCATAGTGGAAACGAGAATCTCCCTCACCGGAGAAGCTCAAGGAGAATAAGGTGTGCACAACCGTGCTATTGAGGAGTGCCTAGGTGGCTCCCCACCTCTCCAACGTAGACGTACTTCTCATTGAGAAGGAACTACGGGAATCATATCCTTGTCTCCTTGTTTACACTTGTGGTTTATCTTGATACCTTTCGTTTTACTTCCGTTGCGTATATTATCTCGTCCACATAGGTTGCTCACCTAGATGCACATATAGAGAACCTTATCTTATCTTGCTTAGACCCACTAAAAGGAAAATAAAAGAAAAATTGGTAGTCAACCTATTCACCCCCCTCTAGTTGACCATAGTGCACTTTCAATTGGTATCAGAGCCTCGGCTCTTGCTAAGGGCTTAACCGCCCAAGAGTATAATGGTCAATGAAAATGCCCCCGAAAGTTCTAGTGCGGAAATCGCCAAAATGGCCAAGACTATATCTAACCCACAAGAAACGGTTGGAACCATCCAAACCGAATTGTCCAAGGTTAGATCTAGTGTTAGTTCGGAGGTTTCTAGCATAAAAAAATGATGGAGGCCTTGATGGGGAAAACCAAGGAGTCCGAGGAACCACCTCTCACCGCCAATGATGTTAGCTCGGATGAAGAGTCTCTTCCGGACATCGCCGAAATGGAAGCTAACATTGCTTTAGCTAAGGCGAAAGCCAAAGCAAAAGCGGATAAAAAGGCTAAGAGTGGTGGGAGCTCCGAAGGCTCCAAGTCTCAATCGGCTAATGGTTCGGGGTCTCACTCTGAAGTTCCACCACCTCCCAATTATGATTCTATCCATCACGTTGCCACAATGCCACACATGGTTAATGTTGGAGTTCCTCCCATGCTTAACACTAATGAATTTTCATCTTGGAAGTTCGATATGGAGTCTCATATTTCAGGATCTTGCACCGCTTTGTGGAGAAGCATTCTCCATGTATTCCACCCTCATGATCCAAGCAACTTGACTCCAAGAGAAGATGTGGAATTCCAACTCAACAAGACCGCTCTTTTCACTATCCAAAAGGCTCTCCCAAGAGAACATCTTGAACACATCCGCGGTATCAAGACCGCCAAGGAGGCTTGGGATAAACTTGACACCTTGTTCCAAGGCAATGCTAGCATCCAATCATCCAAGTACGATGTTGCTCTTGACAAGTCCGAGAACTTCGTTATGCTTGAAGACGAAAGTCCCGAGGACCTATATAGAAGAATTGTCACCCTTGGCAATCAATTAAGGGTCTTTGGAAAAGAGGAAATCTCCGATGAGTGGATCAAGAGGAAGTTTGTCAAGGCAATAACTCCATTCGAGAAGAACCTCGCCACTAGCATTCGAACAAGATCCGACTTACAACTCCCTCAACTCCATTGGTGTTCTTAGTGAGTTCATAGCCATATCCCTATCTCACAAGAGCGCGGTTGATGCTCTTGCTCGCTCAAGAGGAGTTGGAAAGTCTCCAAATCTCGCCTTGAAGTCTAAGGCGAATGCTAAGATAGAAGAAGTGGATAAGGATTATGATGATGAGGAGGACTATGAAGACACATACAAAGGTGCTCATAAGTGCATCGCTCTTGCCATGCATGGTTATTGGAAGAGATGGGAGGCTCACAAGGCCGGTGCCCCTAGACCTTCAAGAAACAAGATCTTTAGGAAGAAGGGGGAGTGGCCAAGGACATGCTTCAATTGTGGAAGTGCGAACCATTTCGTCAAGGAGTGTCCGTTTGAGCCAAGAGAAGAAAATGAAGGGAAGCTTGTTCGTAAGGACAAGAACAAAGCTCCACAAAACAAGAATCTCGCGAGGAGAGTCCCAAGGGATCTATATGTTCAAGAAGGCCCCACATTGGAAACTTACTACTCCGGATATGAAGGAGAAGATGAAGTCGTAGGTGTTGCCCATGTCGCCATAGCTACGACTTCCTCTTCATCGGTCTCTCTACTTGAATCCCCCAATGAGAAGGCATCGATCTGACCTACATGTCTCATGGCAAAAGCCACTGCGGTAATATCTTCCACCTCCAAGTCTATTACCACTAGTTCCCCCTCACTATTGGATTGTGTTGAAAACATTGTTGATGATGAGGAGGCTAAGAATCTAGGCTCTTGGTTATGTAGTCTTGAAGGTGAAACTAAAGAAAAGGTAAAGGCCCTCTTAAGGAAACTTGATGATGCTAACTCCCTCATAGATGAGAAGGAGGAAATCATCATGACCTTGGAAAGCCATGGTGGTATCCACGACAATCATGACGATGAGCTTGTCAAAGCTCTTGAGAAAGAGAGATCCATGAGAGCCTCTCTCGAAGAGAGACTATCTAGTCTACAAGAGACTTATGCTATTAGTGTTTCCAAGCTTAGGAAAGATAATGAAAAATATCTTGCTTTACTTAAGATATTTGAAGAAGAAGAGTTGAAGCTAGGAATAGCTCATGAGAAACTTGTTGATAATCATGAAAAACTAGAAAAGGAGTTCATGTCTCTTAAAGAAATTCATGACAAACTCACCAAGTCTCGAAATAAGCTTCTAGCTCAACAATCTAGTAAGCAAGTTACATCTTCATATAATAGCATTGTTATAATGCCTACCTCTTGCACTACGACTAACATTGTAGGAAGAGAGAAAATTCTCAAAGATGCCATAAGCTCTCAAGGAGCCAAGAAAGGGAAAGAAGGACTTGGCTTTGTTTCCAAGTCAAAGAAGAAATCCAAGAACGTCACTTCTCCCTCTAAAAATGTTGTCTTTGTAAAAGAGGGAGAGGTGACCAAGGAGAAGGATACCAAAGCCATTGTGGGTGGTGATACCTCTAGGGGAGCATCACTCACAATGACTTTGCCGGAAAATATAACCCATCTTATGTTCTTATGAAATCTAGAGATGGACATGTTTATGCTAAATACGTTGGTACTTCTTATGGTGATGATTATCATTGGACTATTTGGGTTCCTAAGACCCTCGTTACTAACAAAAGAGGACCCATTTAAGGATGGGTACCTAAATCAAGAAATTGATCTCTTGTAGGGAAGTGCTTCCGGGTCAGGTAGATGGACAGTGGATAGTGGTGCATCCCAACATATGACCGGAAGCTATGACACAATGAGTAATATTGAACCTCCATTACCTCATCTCAATTGCGTTACTATTGGTGAAAAGTCTGAGCTTAAGGTGTTGGGACGAGGCAAGGTGGCTATCTCAAACGATTTATCAATTGAGAATGTTCTCCTTGTTGAGTCCCTTGGCTATAACTTGATGTCCGTTCTTCAACTTGCAAATTGTGGCTTTACCTCGTTCTTTAATAAAGAGAATGTGATTGTCACTTGCGAAAAAACTCTTAAAGTAGCCTTTGTTGGGTTTGTCGAGAACAGCATGTATGTAGTGGACTTCTCTAAAGGAGACACGTGTGCCGCGACATGCCTAATGGCTAAAGTTGATGTGGGGTGGCTTTGGCATCGCCGGTTAGCCCACACCAATATGAGAATGTTGCATGACCTTCAAAGTGGCAATCATGTTCTAGGACTAACCAAGGCTAATTTTGCTAAAGATCATGTGTGTAGCTCTTGTGCCTTTGGGAAGCAACATGGAGAACTTCACCCAACCAAGACTACTATCTCCACCACAAGAATTCTCGAGCTCATTCACTTAGATCTCTTTGGTCCACTATATTATGATAGTCTTAGAGGAAAGAAGTATTGCTTGGTGTGGATGATTATTCAATATATTGTTGGCTGTATTTCTTTAAGAGTAAAAGTGAAACTCAAAAGAGAGTCATCGAGTTTATTACTCTAGTGGAGCGCCAACACAATGATTCCATATTGGGCATCCGGAGTGATAATGGCTCGGAGTTCAAGAACTACACCGTTGAGGGCTTTCTTAGTGAAGAGGGCATTGCTCATCAATATTCCACTCCTTATACCCCTCAACAAAATGGTTTTGCGGAGAGAAAGAACCGGACTTTAATGGATGCGGCTAGGGCCATGATTGCGGAGTTCTCTTCTCCCTATAACTTTTGGGCCGAAGCCGTTTCCAACGCATGTCATGCTACCAACCGGTTATATCTTCGCAAGATCTTGAACAAGACTCCCTATGAGATTCTCACGGGCAAGAAACCGGATGTATCTTATTTCAAGGTCTTCGGTTGCAAGTTCTTCATTTGCAAGAAAGGTAAACGGTTTTCAAAATTTGAGACCAAATCTTATGAGGGTATCTTTGTTGGCTATGCCACAAACTCTCACGCCTATAGAGTCTACAACAAGTCCATCGGACAAGTTGAAGAAGCTATAGACGTGGTGTTTGATGAGGATAACGGATCCCAAGGGGGGCGTATAGATCATGGTGTTGTAGGATATGCAATTCCTCCCATCGTCATAATAAGAATGGGGATTGGTGAAATAATCCCCATTGAGGGTTACCGGATGACGGAGGGAGAAGGACTATGCCCCACTCAAGTGGAGCCATTGACTACACCCATTGATGATCAAGCTACTCAACAAGATGCACCAACCCCTCAAGCTAATGATCAAGGTCAAACAAGCAATCAAGGACAAGCTAATGATCAAGGCCAAGCTACTCATCTTAATCATGATCAAGGTTCTGTCATTGTTGAGAGATCTCAACCAAGTGGTGATCCATCACCCATTATTGATCAAGGACGAAATGAAGATGGACATGTCTCCGATGAAGAAGGTGATTCTCAATCTATATCGAAGGAATCTTTGGAGGAGATGTTAGCACGTAGAGCAAAGAGAAGGATAGAGAATCTTGAACGAGCGGGTCACACAGAGGACAAGATTCTTGGGCAAGTTCGTGGAAGAGTGGTCACTTGGAGGCAATTGGCGGACTTTAGCAAGGCTCATTCTTTTGTCTCCTTTATTGAACCCAAGAAGGTCTATGAAGCACTAGAAGATGAAGATTGGCTTGAAGCCATGCATGATGAACTCAATAACTTCGAGCGCAACAAAGTGTGGAAACTAGTGCCAAGACCCAAGGATTGAAAAAATGTTATTGGCACCAAATGGGTGTTCAAGAACAAGCAAGACAAAGATGGTATTGTCATTCTCAACAACGCAATATTGGTGGCTCAAGGTTTTTCTCAAGTCAAAGGTATTGACTTCGGTGAAACCTTTGCCCACGTAGCTCGTCTTGAATCCATTCACATCTTACTTTCTTATGCATCTCATCATAATTTAAAGTTACAAAAAATGGATGTTAAGAGTGCTTTCCTCAATGGTCCCATTAATGAGTTAGTATATGTCAAGCAACCTCCAGGTTTCGAGGATCCCAACCACCCCGATCATGTCTATAAACTCGATAAGGCGCTCTATGGACTTAAACAAGCTCCATGTGCGTGGTACGAGCACCTTAAAGAGTTTCTAGTGGATCATGGGTTTAATGTTGGTTTAATCGATCCCACCCTCTTTACCAAGACGGTTGGAGGTGACTTGTTCATATGCCAACTATATGTGGATGACATCATTTTTGGGTCTACTAACACCTTGTTCAATGAGAAGTTTTGCAAGCTTATGACCGATAGGTTTGAGATGTCAATGATGGGAGAGTTGGAGTTCTTCCTTGGCTTCTAAGTGAATCAATATCATGAAGGAACCTTCATCAAACAAGCCAAATACACTCAAGACATGCTCAAGAGATTTAATATGCATGATGCCAAGCCTATGAAGACTCTCATGTCCACAACCACTGATTTAAAACCCGACCCCAATGGTAAAGAGGTAGATCAAAAGGTATACCGCTCCATGATTGGCTCTTTGCTCTACCTTTGTGCATCTAGACCGGATATCATGTATAGCGTAGGTAAATGTGCAAGGTTTCAAGCCTCCACGAGGCAAAGTCATTTGGAAGCGGTGAAATGAATCTTTCGATATTTAGTTTTTTACCCCAAACTTTGGTCTTTGGTATCCCAAGGGTTCAAGATTTTAGCTCATTGGATATTCAGATGCGGATTATGCGGGAGAGAAGATGGATAGGAAGTCCACATCCGGGGGTTGCCAATTCCTTGGCCGCTCCTTAGTATGTTGTTCTTCTAAGAAGCAGATTTGAATTTCTCTCTCCACCATCGAGGCCGAGTATATCTCCACGGCAAGTTGTTGTGCCCAATTACTTTGGATGAGGCAAACCTTGAAGGATTATGGTATTCATTTTGACAAGGTGCCTCTTCTTTGTGATAATGAGAGTGTTATCAAGATCACCTACAACCCCGTTCTTCACTCCAAGACGAAGCACATTGAGATCTGTCATCATTTCATTCGGGATCATGTTGAGAAAAGTGATATTGACCTCTCATATGTTCCCACCAAGGATCAACTTGCCGATATCTTCACGAAGGCTCTTGATGAACCAAGATTTCGAGCTTTGAGGAATGAACTAAATGTCATAGATTCTTCCAACTTCACTTGAAACCTTGCATATGTACTTTCATTATGCATGCTATTAGGTTTGTATGTAGGCATGGATATAGGGGGAGCGTTACTCAACTCATGAGTATACACTCCTCTTATTATGCGAAAATCAATTCATCATTGCATATCTAGTCAATTTGTGACTTATTGTGCTTAATTGTGAGTAGTATTTTTGGACCCAAGATATATCTTCGCGGTGCCAAAGTACACACTCAAACATGGTGGCTTCGGCCACCAACCTTTGGTATTTTTGGCTCTTTCACGCGTATCATACTTCCCCCTTGACAACTCGTGCGTGTTCGGTTTTCTATCTCTTTTGCATCTTGCGAACCCCTTCGAGTAATGTCTCTCGTACATCAGTGACTAATTTCCAACCCAAGCTTCCTCTACCCAAGACTTTATTCCATTCTTAATGCTCTTGTTTTTATGATTTCGGCGTGCGTAAACTTGGTATGGCGGAGGCTCTGGTGAAACCACCGGAGGCTCCGCTGTCCATGTCCACCGGATCCCACCGGAGGTTCCGCTGGTACAAATTGCTCAGCAAACCGCACTTTTGGTGCACTGTGTGGACAGGGGACGGAGGCTCCGGTGAAACCACCGGAGGCTCCGCTGCCCATGTCCACCGGATCCCATCGGAGGTTCCGCTGGTGCAAATTGCTCGGTGAACCGCACTTTTGGTGCACTGTGTGGACAGGGGGGCGGAGGCTCCGGTGAAACCACCGGAGGCTCCGCTGGGCAGGGAGCGAAGGCTCCGGTGAAACCACCGGAGGCTCCGCCCGAGGCGTTTCTACGGGATAAGATCTAGGGCGAGAGGGGGGCAACTAAGATCCAATCTCATTTCCCCCCACTCGCCCTCCCTCTTCTCCCTCTCAACCGCCGCCGCCCCCAAGGTCTCCGCCGCCGGAATTGGGTGCTCCACCGCCGGGAGCCCTCCTCCTTGCCTTGGACTACCCAGGGATCTTCTTCCTCCTTCCTTTCCACCATGGATGGTGCGGGTATGTGCTCTCTCTCTCTCTCTCACGTCTAGTTGATGGATGGGGATGCATAGGAGTTCCATGTTCTTAACATCTAGATGTGTGGATTTGGATTTTGGGAGTAGAAGATCACGAGTACAAACCCTAGCAACCTAGATAGTGAGTATTAGGCTTGAATCGCTACGGTTCTTAGGGTGGATTCGTCATATGCCCTAACCCTAGTTATTCAACCCTAATACCATTTATATCTTTGTTCCTTGGATTTGTGCGTTTCCTAAAACTTGAGCATTACCTTTTCTTCATGCTATTATTCCTATTCTTTCTTAGATGCTTCCGGCTCCAAAGGCAAGGGCACTCGTCAAAAGAGCATGGCTCGTCGCAAGGCTCCTAGGGTTGATGATATTGAGGAAACCCTTGACCCATCTCAGCCCAAGCGCAAGAGGTTCCCGGCTCCCGATAAGAGATTGCCACAAAGGTAGAAGTCTGCTTCCTAGATGTCTGAGGCGGCGTTTGTGAAAGAACGCCGCGAGAATCCATATGTCGTTGACCGCGACCGCTTGATGCCACAGTTTCGTGGTAAGGATCCTCGTTTCCACACTAAATTTCAGAGCCAAATCTACAATGAGATCTTGATGAGGAAGCCAAAGGAGAATGTTGCTCCTCAACATGCTATTAATTTTGGGCATTTGGAGAGGAATCCCAAGTATTTTGGGGAGGCACTTGAGCTTGTTGAGACTTTTGGAATTGATCCCATCATGAGTGTCCAACAAGACTATGATGAAGATCTAGTTTGTCAGTTCTTGGCCACAGTGCATCTCGCCAATGAGACCGAACGTAATCTTATTTGGATGACCCAGGGAAGGCAGCTGACAATCAAGTGGTCTGAAGTTGGAAGTATTCTTGGAGGATACCCGGATTTTGGACCATTTGCAGGTGGTGAGGAGTTCGACAATGGTAGGTTCCGTATTCATGCCATCAACACACAATCTCTCTCCAAGGATCAACTCACCCCTCTGTATCACTGGAAGAAATTTGCAGTTGGGTTCGTCAAGGGTCTCTACCCCACTTATCATATCATGCTCCGTATCTATCGCGAGACCATCAACCCAAAGGCGGGGAATGTCGATGAGATCCAAGGCTTCCTCAAGAATCTTATGCTTTGCACTCATGAGAAGTGGCTTGCCGGTTCAACTCAGAAGCTCTATGTTCTAGACTATGTGTGGAATGAGCTTTGGCACGTGGTTATCAACCTCAAGAATGCTTGCTTTGGGCCCTTCATTATGAAGATCATCTTTCATGTGTGGGAGGACAAGTTCTCGAATGAACCATATGATGATGCTAATTGGATTCCTCACATGGAGAATAAACTCCTCATCAAGGACCACACCGAGCCCCCTGTGCATCCTACCCCTGCTCCTTGCAAGAACAAGGCCAAACCTCGTGTCATCATTGATGAGGAGGAAGAAGAAGAGGTCGGTCCCTCTCGCCCTCCTCCTTCTGACAATGCCTTCAAGTGGATGTCTAGGACACTCAAGAAGGTGTTCAAATTGAACAAAAAGATTGAGCAGCGTCAATGGCAAGCCCACTATGACAAGGAGCTCAAGCATCGCAATGCAGCCCAGGCAGCTCGTCAGCTTCGTCGTGATGGTGGCGAATCCGTGGATTCCCCGGTTCTTCCTAGCATCACCAACTGTCGGGGGGCTACCCTCGAGTAGGGGTAAGGCAAGTGCTAAAGGCAAGATCAGAAGAGCTGTTTTAACAAGTTGGCTGGCTACCCGGTATCCGCTACCCGATGGACAGCTATTCGGTCGTACCTGCCAATGGCCAGGAGGAAGAATCAAGGAAGTTGTATTCTTCCGAGTAGAAGAAGTTGTCCGGGTAGAGGGAGTGGATTCCTACTCGGACCAGGAGTCAATGGAGCCGTTCTGACATAGGATCCCGCGTATCCTGTGTCAGTACAACGTGCGGTTCAACTTACGGAGTACATGACTATCCGCACCACGGCGTGGCTACAGTGCGGTAGGCGCATGTGTAGTCCTGTCACTGACAGAGGGGACATGACAAGGCTAGGGGCCTACCCTATCTCACTGACAAGGGTGGACAGGTCCCATCTCCGAACGGCGCAACGACTTACGGGGCGAGTGTCAGCGGGAACCCGGAGGCGTGCGCGGTTCTGCAGGGCTCCTGTCACTTCCCGTTGTACTTTAAGCTAGTTTTCTATTCGGCTGGGCACCAGTATATAAGGTGCCCTGCCTCCTCCTATGCGAGGGTCAACACTCTGGATCGCTTCACTACTCACAGAAAGAACCAGAGAGAAGAGTGGCTACTCGGCTGAAGGCCTGATTGTATTGTGGCTACTCGGTAACACACATATAAAGAGAGAGGAAGGAGTAGGGGTGTTACCTCCACACGAGGGCCCTGAACCTGGGTAAGATCTTGGTGTTTGCAGCGTTTGTGATCCATCCCACGCGGCTACTCGCCGTGTGATTGTAAGGAACCTAGACCGGCAGTCTGAAACCCTCCGTATGCATACATTCACGATCCCAGAAAGATCAGTCGTGAACAACATACACAATTGGCACACAGAAATACATCATCCATTACACGAATACATAAAGGTATTACAAAAAGATCACATGATCAAGTTTAACGCAACTGCCACAAAGGCAGGAAACTTAACCATCACAGCGGAAGACAATTAAAACACAACGTAGTTGAGCCCAAGTCACGCCTTAACCTACAGGCTGCTGACCCGGAGACGATCCTAGTTCGCAAAGCCGTCAACTCCGTACTTCTCTTCATAGATATCCTTCGGAGGCTCCTTCTCAAAGTCTGGAAAGTAGATACCAGGGGCGAAACCATAATGAGTACATTTGAATGTACTCAGCAAGACATCCATCATATCACTTACCAAACATGCAAATATGCTTATATGGTGGAATAGGTAGGCTATAAATAGGGTTCACTACTAATGGTGTTCATATATGATGACACCACAGTTGCAGTCAGGTCAATCTGTATCTTCGTTGAAGAAGATACTTCAGAAGAAAATAAAATAATATAGTTTTATTTCTCTTGTAGATATCACATGTACAAGAGGTTTTGTAAAGCTTTGTTAAAGAATATTTTCTATTTGCAAAACTTCTTGGAATCAGTTTCCAGAATTCTTGCTTAGAGTAGAAAAGGTTTTCTTTGCAAAACATTTTGTTTTGTATAACAACATCTGGCTTTTCATCATCGACGATACCTCCACGGTATAAGTTTCCATTCCTTTCCGAACTTCACAAGTTCAACACTTCCTTTCCAAAATTCCTTTTCAAAAACTTCCTCTTTTGAAAACATTGACACAATGCTAGCTACATGGCCATTCAACCGTCCATATCCGAGGACGCGGCTATCTCGAAATAGTTTTACTCTGCAGAGGTGTACACATTTCCACTAGATCCAGAATCCGCGATGAAACAACCATGGACTGTTCCCAACCTATGAGAACATCAGATAACTGATCTTGACTATCCACTATGTGCAAGCTAGTACATGACTATCTCTTCAATTGGGGTTACCCTCCCTGGCAAGCCGTGTCCCACACCGCCCAAACAGGAGACCCAACTGCTGCATCCGGAGGGAAAATTAATCCCACACTTTAGATGTCCCGTATTCTCCACTCCTAGCGACATTTCGGTTCGGAGGATCCAATCCCCTATAGCACTTGAGATAGCACACATACTAACCATAACAAGTTTTTAATCAAGCCCCTACCCATATTGGGGTAAAGTGGCAGTACGGTAAAGGTTGTCCAGCGAAGACTAGGTTATGTGTCATTTTTGAAAACACCACTTTCTCAAAAATGACCACTTCCACATTCCTCCGGAGAACAAGGATCCGCCTTTTCTCCGGGTTTTTCCGTAAAGCCTTTGTTTTGTAGAATCACAATTTTAGGGTGTCCACTTAGGGACTAGTATATTTTTATGGTAATAAATACCATATGGTGGCTTATGGGCTTGGTATTACCAAGTTTAACTACTGGCATAACAGTAACCTATATACTAGTATAGTAGTAATAGCCACATCAAAAATAGTTTTGATAATCAAGTTTTGGTAAAACTTCAGAGGTAAAACATGCATGAATAGATAATGATAAGTATTGTATCAGCAAGCATCAGGATGGCTTGCCTGGTATCTCCTTGTGTCCCTGGTTCTGGAGTGGCTGGAACTTGAAACAGAGCTTCACGACACTCCCTTCCTCTTCGTTTTTCTAACGTCGTAAAGAGAATAAAGGACACACATTCAGAACCAATCAAGGCAAGCAACAATACATAACAATACATACAGCAAGGAAACTAATAATAACCAATCTCACAATTATTAATTTAGGCAAACAATCAAACAGACACACTTGGCAGAAATGCCGTTTAATAAGACAACTTAAGGTTGGAGGAACATATCTCACAACCTCAATATCATGGATTCAGTGGGTGTGCCACTCTCATACCAAGATATTAATAAACCCAAAATACACTTAGTTTCACAAGGGTGAGACTACTAAAAGTATATAAAACATGCACAATATTAATCATGGCAATGGGTCTATCAACCAAACCACAAAAAGAAAAAGGTAGCTAATCTGCTAAGCCTAAATTCATACCAAGAATAAATAAGACACATGATTTGCAAAAGTTACCTTTAAAAATCAGTGAGCCTACACAAGTGTAACAAGGTAATAGACTCGTCACAAAACACACAATTCTCATAGTGAGAACAATAGAAACAATGACTAAAAAGGAGGAATCCTATAGACATGGTTCTACTAAGGGTTTGCTATGCAAGCATGCATAACATGTAAAGTACTAAAATGCAAACAAGGAACCATGTTATCATATTAGGAAATGAAAACATGTCCTCATGCAAGGATACACAAATATCCACCAAACACAAGTTGGCAGGAAAAAAAAATAATTCAATACAAAAAAAACTTCTAAGGAAACTAGTACTACTCACACATGAAGAATCAATGGATGCATTTCAATCAAGTAATTGAAATACAACCAGAGGGTCCATGTCATAAAAACAGGAGTGAAAAACATCTATACTTGCTATAACAAAAATATCCCATTTGATAAAACAATGCATCCATTTGCAGGGCAACTCCTACATACTAGTGGTAATAGAAGGGGGCATTACTAGAGGAATCAAACAACACTTCAAGAATGTATTTTTCCTAGCAAGCCACACATGGTTATAACCACTTACAAACAGAAGCATACATATTTCCATTTAGCAAAAAAATTCCCAAAGCAAAAATACTAGGCACTCATTAGTTATAGAACTATATAAAGGAAATACATCTAGTGTGGGGGAAATAATGTTTCCACCAAAAATGCAATGAAACCAGTGGGTGTTCCACTAGCATAACAAAGCATTAAGAGGTCACAAAGCCTCTGGTCACACTTGCTAAAAATTAACAAAAAACTAAACTAGCATCTAGTGCATTAACCATACTAGTAGAAAATATTAGGATGCAAAAATAAGCAAGGTAATGCTACTCATGCTATTGTTTTCACACAAGTGAAAACTTTAGGGTTCAAGTACTCATAAAAACATAACCAAGATGCTACTGGTCCTATGAATACAACACAAAAATATGTGGCTACACAACCACAAATGTTATGTCAAAAATTCTCCACATGAGGGAATTTTTCCATAACATTCTCATAGTCATGACAAAGCTACTCATGCTTTTCTACCAAATAAAATGCAAGCTAGCAGAGGTGATACTAAAAAAATATAAGTAACAACATGGTGCTGTATCTAATATCTCAACACAACAATCCAATTGCTTGCACACAAATTAATCAATCAAAAATTCTATGCAAGTAAGGACTAGAGATAAAACATATGCTATAACCATAAATCATATTTCTTCTCAACTCAAGTCCACCCAATCTAACATGCTAAAATAGCTAAGTAACACTTAGAAAACAAGTTCACACAACTTGTACATGCTAGAAAACAATATTGCAACACAAAAATATATTCACACAATTTAAATACCTAAAATGCCAAAATGGCAGAAATAAGCAATTTAAAGATCTGTCCACCAAATTTTCTATGATGCTCTAAAAATTAAACCCTTCTAGGTTTGTATAGCCCTAAACATATACAAGACCATCCAGTTGAGTTTGCATCAAAATTCATCTTTAATTATTTTATAAAAATCACCAAAGTGCTCTCTGGTGTTTTACCAAATTGCATGCCATTTCAAAAGTACTTGGAATTTGGAATCAAGGTTAATTTCTCCTCTTATTAAATTCCAAGGGCTTTCCAATGCAATTGGTTACACCTCATTTGGAGTTGTGAAATTAAAATGGTGCTCATTTTGGTGTTTCTGGTACCCGTTGCCAAAACATTTTTAATTTCCAAACTATTCATCCAAATGTAGATCTACAAGTTGGAGGTGGTTTAGATTTTGTTTACGTACCACTGTGAATTTTAGTTTGGTCAAAATCATCTTTTAGGTTGCCTTTTAGAGCCAAAAGTAACCATGCATCATTCTGTAAAAAAAATTAAAAGGAAAAACACTTGACTTGGGCCAGATCTCAAACTGGGCCGGCCAGATCTAGAAGCACCGCGAGCAGATCCACCCTCTGTGGCTGACCAGCGGGCCTGGCAGACACGCAGGCAGCCACGCAGGCAGCGCAGGACCCCACCTGCAGGTTTGAGTCTCCCAGCGCGGGTCAACGCAAGCATGACGCGAGCGTGACGCCATCGCCGGCGGGAAGATCTCCGGCGAGCCACAAATCCGGCGAATTCGTCTACCGTTTCACAAATCGAACACATCCACTCGTTGCTAACGACATGGGCAAGCATCTAGGGGCTGCGCCGTTTCCTGGGAGTGGCCGGAGGGCGGCGGCGACGGCGTGCGCGCGGAGGCCGGACAGGAGCACGGCACGGCGACGAACTAGGGGGCGAGGGAGAGGGAAAAAGGGTCGGGAACGGTCGCGTGCTCACCCTGGACGCAATGGAAGCAGCGGTGAGGTCGGAGGAGGAGCGAGGCGGCGTCGATGGCTCGCCGGAGCTCCGTCGGGCTCGGGGAAGAAAGTGGACGGCGCGGGCACCACGATTCGTTCCGGCTTGATTCCTTCTGCAGAGATGCTCAACAAGACAAGGCGGAGAGGATGGTGCTAACGGCTACCGGCGGCGAGCACGGCAATGGCCTAATCGACGGCGAGCATTTTCGGGCTAGGGTTTGGGTTCCGATTTGCACAGAGAGAGAGAGAGAGAGAGCTCGAGGGGGGGGGGAGAGAGGGGGCATGTGGGGAACACAAGCACATGGGGGGCCTCTTATTCCTCCTTGATACCTTCTACTCTAAGCAATGGCTAGGTCACTGCATCTACAGAGAGCCTAGGTTGAAGAAGGAGTGACTCAGCTTTCAACTAGGTCCCTGGCATTTTACAAATAGGTCCCTGTGCTCTCTGAAAAAGGATGTTTTCAGCAGGAAAACAAAGTCTAAAATTAAAATCCTTTTGCCCAAAATTCTTATCAGTATAGATGCACAACATATGTGAAAAATGGCTCAATTGGATAAACTTGATAATTCAAAGTTGTTCAAATTTGAATTCTTACATAATGGACATTGAATTTATTAACCTACTTAGGAGCTTCCAAAACTGATAATTTTTGGCACACATTCCTTACTTGATGTGTTCCTTATGTGGTAGAAAATTAAAGTCATTTTGAGTTACTTCATAGAACAAACTTGTTCAAATTTCAAAAAGGTGCTGTCAAGAAAACAGGGGTTTTTGGCAACTTAAATTATTCAAAAACTTGTGCCCGTTTGGTTTTCATCCTTATTTATGTTATAGCGAATGTGGTATTTATTTCATGGCATTTTGAAAAAGTTTGTAGAACAAACTTGTTCAAAATTCCAAATGTTGCTGTGGAGAAAAATCATGTTTTCAGGACTTTAATGGATTCAATTTTTGGTCTCCTCTTGTGTGTGTTCCTTATTTGTTATAAGGAAGCAATGGTATTAATTTCAGCTAATTTGAAGAAAGTTTCCAATAGTAACTTGTTTGAGTTTTCTGTTTCTGGAAATATTGGAAATTCTATTTAATAAAGCACTTGGCTTTTCTTAAACAATGCTTTGCCAAAATATTTATGTGACTAGAGATAGCAAGTCAATTCTCTCTAATACCTTTGTTTTTAAGCTTGCAAGGTTGGAAAAACATTTGATAATATTTTGGTGAAGCATTTAAGAATGCCTCTTTTTCCTGATAATCTTTTAGGGAAATTTTATTAAGTGTTTCCTCTTTCTTAATTTAGGTCTTGGAATAATATTCAACAAGTAGTAGATTCATAAGATGGTTTTGGAAAACTCTTTGATCAATATTTACTTTATAAAATATTGCCAAGGTCATTGGAACAATATGTTGAATATTTTTAGTTCACTGCTTTGCTATCTTTTTAAGTTTGCAAGTTTATAAAATTTGTTTGTTTAGTTTCACTTAAACAAACACAACCAAAGTTTATTTGTCAAGCAATTAGCAAAACAATTGTGTTATCAGGTATTCCAAAATTGGGATGTGACAAGTCTTTCCCCCTTAAAAAGAATCTCGTCCCCGAGATTCGCAAGCGAAGACTAAGGGAGGGCCAACAAACACAATGTTAGTGTTGGAGTGCAGGTGCTTCCCCCCTTTGACTTTTCTTGGGAGACGGGGTACTCCCTTAAATTAGCAAATTCATTTTAAAAAGTACACTAGTACTGTTTTAGGTCCAAAACTTTTGTTTCCTAGTTTGACGAGAATTTAGGTTAGTGCAGAACTACCTGGAAATGTACCGTCAATTATTACATGAGTTCCTAGCTATATCCCACATATTACATACCACATATGGAGTGGTGTACCACTCTCATAACAAGGTATATAAGAAGCTAAAAATATAGCTTGTGGGTGCAAAGGTTAGGTTGCTAAGGTAAAACAAATAGACAGAACAATACCCATGGCAGTGGGTATTACTCACCACAAGCAACTATCACTTAAATATGTTCATGATTTTAGTTGGATGTTTTTAGTTTCATAATATACTCTTTAGCACAATCATAACACAAGTATAAACTCATGCTAAGGTAAAACATTTAAACAAAATCCAATAAGCAAGCAAACAACACCACAGATAAATAGACTATTTATTCACTAGGTTATTGTTTATTAGAGGTTTTGGAACCCATCAATCATGAACAATTAGCAAACAACCAGTAGCTAAAAACCAATGAATTCAATCATATAGATACTCTAAAATACCATCTTCACACCAGATAAAACTCCTATTACATAGGCATAAAAAAAATAGGACTGCACAAATAACACACTAGTATGACAATTCTACACCAGCATGCTATAAGAGATAATCATATCCTATAACCATAGAACATGGAACTAAATAATTCATGGCATGATAACAGAAGTAATAACTTCCTAAACATGCTATATCAACACATATACTCATAAAATAAAAAGAGGGTAATACTAGAGCAAAAATCACCATTTTTTTTAGTGGTGAAACTAGTTTCACTCTAGAGAAGCAAACAATGCTATCATGATGTTTTAAACTTAAACAAGCAAGTCATGAATATAAGTGTACCTAATAACAGTACACAAAACTTACTCATGTTAGTAAGCACAAACACCAAAGTAATTCTATGTATCAACCATTAAACATGCATAAATTAATTCTAGCAAATTTATGCTTTTCTTAAACCATTACTAGCAAACAAGCAAGGTATAACTCACACAACCAGTAGCTATGCAAGTAAAGAAAAGTTATCTAAACCTTTTCAAAAATCCATACACTCAATTTAAAATTATCCACAAACAATCTACCAATCAAGAGGAATTTATTTTATTTGCGAACAATTTAATTTTAGCACACGATAGTGATACATTTCTTAACATGATACCCCTAAGGAATATTATGCTAACAAAAGGATCACACCTAAACATATTAGTATTTACTAATAAGAAATAAACTTCTCACTTGCATAGGTGAAAAGAAACAATTATATTTTCCATGGTGGAAAACAGAAATCAATCACATAGTGAAACATGCTATTTTCACACATGTGTATGGTTGGGGATTTTCATCCTCAAGCCAAAATGCAATGGGACCAGTGGGCTATGGCCTATTAATACCAAGGAAAAATAGTTACTAAGCCTCTGGTTACTCATGAAAAACTTTGCATACAAGATAAAAATATAAGGCTATTTAATTTAGTGAAGCAATACTAGTGCATATTGATAGTAATGCTTACACATGCTTTACTATTAAGAGACATGCAAGCTAACATAGGTACAAGCATCAAAATAACAGTACCTAAATGGTACTGGACTCAAAGAAAACATAGCACAAAATCTACTAAGAAAGTATACACAGATCTAACTCTCACAATACTTCCAGATAATAAACTAGAAGGTGACAAATGCTATTTCATTTTTATTCGAGTTTCCAATCATGCACACACTTTCTAGGGTAGATTTATTGTAATAAAACAACATAATAACAAGTCCTAACAAGTCCATATAAGTTAGGACGCAAGATTGAATAAAACACAAATTTATTTCAATCAAGAGCACACAAAGAAACAAACACAGGAAAACTGCTGTTTTCTAGATTTATCATAACCATTCCATCGTTCACTTAATTTTTAAACCCCGAATCTCATAGTACTTACAACGTCTATTAAGATTTGGTTTCCAAAATAGATACACCTGATATCCTATTGACTAGTAAACGAATAGGTCATCATCTTATTTTCTCGTGACTTCTCCTTTTTACCAACTAGATTAAAAGGTGTCTTAAGTCACTTAATTCCTTGGTTTAGAAAGAGTTGTCAGTAGTTCGCATGCTTTGGTTAGGTGTCAACCTAAGATTAGGCGAAGCATGTAAGTCTTGTTAGCTTTCTATTAAATAATGTTTGTCCGACAAGATACGACTAGCGTCATCGTACGTCGAATATTGAATCGTGCTCTTTGGATTGGCTTTTGAGGGGGTTGCGCATCATGGCATGTGAAGACTTCTTTTGCACCTTTCTCCAGAGGAGGGAGGTATATAACTTTTAAAAAGGGGATTTCTCTTGTTGGGTTTTTTTAAAAGGGGACATAAAAAAACAACGTTTAGCCAACAGGGCAAAACGAGTCTTTTGCAAACAGACAAAACACAGAGGTTTTGGTCAGTATTGGTTGGTTTTATTCACGCCTTTTCTTCTTTGAAGGCTGCCATTTTTGGAGCTTTAACTGTTGGAGTACATCACTGGTAGCAATGCTATTAGCTCATGTGGCTTGATGGTCCTTTATTATTAGGCCCAACGGGGCTTTCATTGATTGTGGGGGGAGATGGTGGTGGTTCACGACGGGTGGCATTATGAAGCGAAAACAAGTATAAGTCTAAGCAACAAATTCTTGTTTTTGAATACTATACAAACATTTTGCTTGCAAAAACGTAACAAGAGGCGATTCAAAAACAAGAGCGGGGCAAGCACAAATCTGCAAATTTTGAGCACCCCACAAACATATAGAAGCCTAGATGAACAAAATTCTACACCACACAATAGCACAAAGTCCTACGGACACACATAAGCAAGCCATAACACACAAGCAAGACTCCATTGGAGCTACGTCGGGGGAGGCGACTCATGGGGTCATCGCTAAATTACTCCAAACTAGACTAATCCAAAATCCTAGAAGTGGCTGAAGAACTATATCTACTTCTGACCATCATCACTGTAGAGCTAGGCAATCATTTTGGTCTTCTCGGGACATCGGCAAGTATACAAGTTTTTGGATGAAAACAAGATAATAGAAGTATTGTTTTGATAAAACCTTTAACTGAGAGAGGTAAGAAATATGCAACAATCTGTTTTTGAAACCCCAATTATTTTCTGGACAGAAAACTTCAAAAATGAGAGATGTTTCAAAAACAGAGCGGAGCAGTTGCAAACAAGTAAGAAATAAACTCTTAACCGAAAGAGATATGCCTTTAGAATCTTTTGATAAGATAATAAGGAGGAAAAATATACTAAAATTTCCTTAGATAAAAATAATGTAGATAGTAAATAGGTTTTTACTCAAAAATACTTTTCTTTCCTATCTGACGTCCATGCTAACTAAGGTCTCCTAAGGTCAGGATGGCTCTGATACCAACTCTGTAAGGACCCCAGACCGGCAGTCTGAAACCCTCCGTATGCATACATTCACGATCCCAGAAAGATCAGTCGTGAACAACATACACAGTTGGCACACAGAAATACATCATCCATTACACGAATACATAAAGGTATTACAAAAAGATCACATGATCAAGTTTAACGCAACTGCCACAAAGGCAGGCAACTTAACCATCACAGCGGAAGACAATTAAAACAAAACGTAGTTGAGCCCAAGTCACGCCTTAACCTACAGGCTGCTAACCCGGAGACGATCCTAGTTCGCAAAGCCGTCAACTTCGTACTTCTCTTCATAGATATCCTTCGGAGGCTCCTTCTCAAAGTCTGGCAAGTAGATACCAGGGGCGAAACCATAATGAGTACATTTGAATGTACTCAGCAAGACATCCATCATATCACTTACCAAACATGCAAATATGCTTATATGGTGGAATAGGTAGGCTATAAATAGGGTTCACTACCAATGGTATTCATATATGATGACACCACAGTTGCAGTCAGGTCAATCTGTATCTTCGTTGAAGAAGATACTTCAGAAGAAAATAAAATAATATAGTTTTATTTCTCTTGTAGATATCACATGTACAAGAGGTTTTGTAAAGCTTTGTTAAAGAATATTTTCTCTTTGCAAAACTTCTTGGAATCAGTTTCCAGCATTCTTGCTTAGAGTAGAAAAGGTTTTCTTTGCAAAACATTTTGTTTTGTATAACAACATCTGGCTTTTCATCATCGACGATACCTCCACGGTATAAGTTTCCATTCCTTTCCGAACTTCACAAGTTCAACACTTCCTTTCCAAAATTCCTTTTCAAAAACTTCCTCTTTTGAAAACATTGACACAATGCTAGCTACATGGCCATTCAACCGTCCATATCCGAGGACGCGGCTATCTCGAAATAGTTTTACTCTGCAGAGGTGTACACATTTCCACTAGATCCAGAATCCGTGATGAAACAACCATGGACTGTTCCCAACCTATGAGAACATCAGATAACTGATCTTGACTATCCACTATGTGCAAGCTAGTACATGACTATCTCTTCAATTGGGGTTACCCTTCCTGGCAAGCCGTGTCCCACACCGCCCAAACAGGAGACCCAACTGCTGCATCCGGAGGGAAAATTAATCCCACACTTTAGATGTCCCGTATTCTCCACTCCTAGCGACATTTCGGTTCGGAGGATCCAATCCCCTATAGCACTTGAGATAGCACACATAGTAACCATAACAAGTTTTTAATCAAGCCCCTACCCATATTGGGGTAAAGTGGCAGTACGGTAAAGGTTGTCCAGCGAAGACTAGGTTATGTGTCATTTTTGAAAACACCACTTTCTCAAAAATGACCACTTCCACATTCCTCCGGAGAACAAGGATCCGCCTTTTCTCCGGGTTTTTCCGTAAAGCCTTTGTTTTGTAGAATCACAAGTTTAGGGTGTCCACTTAGGGACTAGTATATTTTTATGGTAATAAATACCATATGGTGGCTTATGGGCTTGGTATTACCAAGTTTAACTACTGGCATAACAGTAACCTATATACTAGTATAGTAGTAATAGCCACATCAAAAATAGTTTTGATAATCAAGTTTTGGTAAAACTTCAGAGGTAAAACATGCATGAATAGATAATGATAAGTATTGTATCAGCAAGCATCAGGATGGCTTGCCTGGTATCTCCTTGTGTCCCTGGTTCTGGAGTGACTGGAACTTGAAACAGAGCTTCACGACACTCCCTTCCTCTTCGTTTTTCTAACGTCGTAAAGAGAATAAAGGACACACATTCAGAACCAATCAAGGCAAGCAACAATACATAACAATACATACAGCAAGGAAACTAATAATAACCAATCTCACAATTATTAATTTAGGCAAACAATCAAACAGACACACTTGGCAGAAATGCCGTTTAATAAGACAACTTAAGGTTGGAGGAACATATCTCACAACCTCAATATCATGGATTCAGTGGGTGTGCCACTCTCATACCAAGATATTAATAAACCTAAAATACACTTAGTTTCACAAGGGTGAGACTACTAAAAGTATATAAAACATGCACAATATTAATCATGGCAATGGGTCTATCAACCAAACCACAAAAAGAAAAAGGTAGCTAATCTGCTAAGCCTAAATTCATACCAAGAATAAATAAGACACATGATTTGCAAAAGTTACCTTTACAAATCAGTGAGCCTACACAAGTGTAACAAGGTAATAGACTCGTCACAAAACACACAATTCTCATAGTGAGAACAATAGAAACAATGACTAAAAAGGAGGAATCCTATAGACATGGTTCTACTAAGGGTTTGCTATGCAAGCATGCATAACATGTAAAGTAATAAAATGCAAACAAGGAACCATGTTATCATATTAGGAAATGAAAACATGTCCTCATGCAAGGATACACAAATATCCACCAAACACAAGTTGGCAGGAAAAAAAAATAATTCAATACAAAAAAAAACTTCTAAGGAAACTAGTACTACTCACACATGAAGAATCAATGGATGCATTTCAATCAAGTAACTGAAATACAACCAGAGGGTCCATGTCATAAAAACAGGAGTGAAAAACATCTATACTTGCTATAACAAAAATATCCCATTTGATAAAACAATGCATCCATTTGCAGGGCAACTCCTACATACTAGTGGTAATAAAAGGGGGCATTACTAGAGGAATCAAACAACACTTAAAGAATGTATTTTTCCTAGCAAGCCACACATGGTTATAACCACTTACAAACAGAAGCATACATATTTCCATTTAGCAAAAAAATTCCCAAAGCAAAAATACTAGGCACTCATTAGTTATAGAACTATATAAAGGAAATACATCTAGTGTGGGGGGAATAATGTTTCCACCAAAAATGCAATGAAACCAGTGGGTGTTACACTAGCATAAAAAAGCATTAAGAGGTCACAAAGCCTCTGGTCACACTTGCTAAAAATTAACAAAAAACTAAACTAGCATCTAGTGCATTAACCATACTAGTAGAAAATATTAGGATGCAAAAATAAGCAAGGTAATGCTACTCATGCTATTGTTTTCACACAAGTGAAAACTTTAGGGTTCAAGTACTCATAAAAACATAACCAAGATGCTACTGGTCCTATGAATACAACACAAAAATATGTGGCTACACAACCACAAATGTTATGTCAAAAATTCTCCACATGAGGGAATTTTTCCATAACATTCTCATAGTCATGACAAAGCTACTCATTCTTTTCTACCAAATCAAATGCAAGCTAGCAGAGGTGATACTAACAAAATATAAGTATCAACATGGTGCTGTATCTAATATCTCAACACAACAATCCAATTGCTTGCACACAAATTAATCAATCAAAAATTCTATGCAAGTAAGAATTAGAGATAAAACATATGCTATAACCATAAATCATATTTCTTCTCAACTCAAGTCCACCCAATCTAACATGCTAAAATAGCTAAGTAACACTTAGAAAACAAGTTCACACAACTTCTACATGCTAGAAAATAATATTGCAACACAAAAATATATTCACACAATTTAAATACCTAAAATGCCAAAATGGCAGAAATAAGCAATTTAAAGATCTGTCCACCAAATTTTCTATGATGCTCTAAAAATTAAACCCAGCTAGGTTTGGATAGCCCTAAACATATACAAGACCATCCAGTTGAGTTTGCATCAAAATTCATCTTTAATTATTTTATAAAAATCACCAAAGTGCTCTCTGGTGTTTTACCAAATTGCATGCCATTTAAAAAGTACTTGGAATTTAGAAGCAAGGTTAATTTCTCCTGTTATCAAATTTCAAGGGCTTTCCAATTCAATTGGGTACACCTCATTTGGAGTTGTGAAATTAAAATGGTGCTCATTTTGGTGTTTCTGGTACCCGTTGCCAAAACATTTTTAATTTCCAAACTATTCATACAAATGTAGATCTACAAGTTGGAGGTGGTTTAGATTTTGTTTATGTACCACTGCGAATTTTAGTTTGGTCAAAATCATCTTTTAGGTTGCCTTTTAGAGCCAAAAGTAACCATGCATAATTCTGTAAAAAAAATTAAAAGGAAAAACACTTGACATGGGCCAGATCTCAAACTGGGCCGGCCAGATCTAGAAGCACCGCGAGCAGATCCACCCTCTGTGGCTGACCAGCGGGCCTGCCAGCCACGCAGGCAGCCACGCAGGCAGCGCAGGACCCCACCTGCAGGTTTGAGTCTCCCAGCGCGGGTCAACGCAAGCATGACGCGAGCGTGACGCCATCGCCGGCGGGAAGATCTCCGGCGAGCCACAAATCCGGCGAATTCGTCTACCGTTTCACAAATCGAACACATCCACTCGTTGCTAATGACACGGGCAAGCATCTAGGGGCTGCGCCGTTTCCTGGGAGTGGACGGAGGGCGGCGGCGCCGGCGCGCGCGCGGCGGCCGGACAGGAGCACGGCACGTCGACGAACTAGGGGGCGAGGGAGAGGGAAAAAGGGTCGGGAACGGTCGCATGCTCACCCTGGACGCAATGGAAGCAGCGGTGAGGTCGGAGGAGGAGCGAGGCGGCGTCGATGGCTCGCCGGAGCTCCGTCGGGCTCGGGGAAGAAAGTGGACGGCGCGGGCACCACGATTCGTTCCGGCTTGATTCCTTCTGCAGAGATGCTTAACAAGACAAGGCGGAGAGGATGGTGCTAACGGCTACCGGCGGCGAGCACGGCAATGGCCTAATCGACGGCGAGCATTTTCGGGCTAGGGTTTGGGTTCCGATTTGCACAGAGAGAGAGAGAGAGTGAGCTCGAGGGGGGCGGAAGAGAGAGGGGGCATGTGGGGAACACAAGCACATGGGGGGCCTCTTATTCCTCCTTGATACCTTCTACTCGAAGCAATGGCTAGGTCACTGCATCTACAGAGAGCCTAGGTTGAAGAAGGATTGACCTAGCTTTCAACTAGGTCCCTGGCATTTTACAAATAGGTCCCTGTGCTCTCTGAAAAAGGATGTTTTTAGCAGGAAAACAAAGTCTAAAATTAAAATCCTTTTGCCCAAAATTCTTATCAGTATAGATGCACAACATATGTGAAAAATGGCTCAATTGGATAAACTTGATAATTCAAAGTTGTTCAAATTTGAATTCTTACATAAATGGACATTGAATTTATTAACCTACTTAGTAGCTTCTAAAAATGATAATTTTTGGCACACATTCCTTATTTGATGTGTTCCTTATGTTGTAGAAAATTAAAGTCATTTTGAGTTACTTCATAGAACAAACTTGTTCAAATTTCAAAAAGGTGCTGTCAAGAAAACAGGGGTTTTTGGCAACTTAAATTATTCAAAAACTTGTGCCCTTTTGGTTTTCATCCTTATTTATGTTATAGCGAATGTGGTATTTATTTCATGGCATTTTGAAAAAGTTTGTAGAACAAACTTTTTCAAAATTCCAAATGTTGCTGTGGAGAAAAATCATGTTTTCAGAACTTTAATGGATTCAATTTTTGGTCTCCTCTTGTGTGTGTTCCTTATTTGTTATAAGGAAGCAATGATATTAATTTCAGCTCATTTGAAGAAAGTTTCCAATAGTAACTTGTTTGAGTTTTCTGTTTCTGGAAATATTGGAAATTCTATTTAATAAAGCACTTGGCTTTTCTTAAACAATGCTTTGCCAAAATATTTATGTGACTAGAGATAGTAAGTCAATTCTCTCTAATACCTTTATTTTTAAGCTTGCAAGGTTGGAAAAACATTTGATAATATTTTGGTGAAGCATTTAAGAATGCCTCTTTTTCCTGATAATCTTTTAGGGAAATTTTATCAAGTGTTTCCTCTTTCTTAATTTAGGTCTTGGAATAATATTCAACAAGTAGTAGATTCATAAGATGGTTTTGGAAAACTCTTTGATCAATATTTACTTTATAAAATATTGCCAAGGTCATTGGAACAATATGTTGAATATTTTTAGTTCACTGCTTTGCTATCTTTTTAAGTTTGCAAGTTTATAATTTTTTTTTGTTTAGTTGCACTTAAACAAACACAACCAAAGTTTATTTGTCAAGCAATTAGCAAAACAATTGTGTTATCAGGTATTCAAAAATTGGGATCTGACAGTGATCCCTCCCCGAGCACCTCCAGCGTCCATCGGCCCCAACTTTAGCCATCCCATGGCATCTACCGTGATACCACCACGACAGTTGGCGCCCACCGTGGGGAAGACAGCGGCGCTGGCTGGAGTCCATGTTCGGACGGGACCCGTTTCTGCTACTGGGGAGCGCGTGGTCTGTGGCCTTGTCCATAGATTCGGCTCCTTCGACTTCGTCACCGACAACGCCGGAGATATCAGCGGGAGGCCCCTGCCGGCAGGCGGCTCGGTGCTCTCCTTCGGCTCGCACCTCGTCTACATCGCCACTGCCATCGTCCGCGAGTTCCCGGAGGAGGTGATGGTCGCGGACGATCCTCCTGCTGTGATCGCTGCCCGCGGAAGGCCGATTGGCCGTTCTGCGGACAGCGTGGAGGTGATGGTGGCCGGCATGGCTGCCGATGTCGGGAAGGGCGCGGCTGCTGCCGTGGGCGTCATCGAGGATCTCGCTGGCTCGAGTGCTGGCGGGAAGACCCACAATCCCTACGAGAAGGACTGCAACATCCCCCTCTCCACTACACCGACGATACCGGCATCCGCCGTGCGGATGGGCATGCCGCCTCCCACCGAGCTTGAGCTCTTGACCATGAGGGCGCAGCTCGACCGGAGCGTCAGGAGGTGCTCTCCGAGCAGCTGGAGCTGGAAAAGGTTAGGCTCGAGCTTAGCCTAGATCAGAACGAGTACAACAAGGCCCACGGCTTTACTCCTGTTGCTAGGAAGTCTAGCAAAGTAGGCGCTACGCGTCGCAACTTAGGCACCGAGATGGCAACAGTTGTAGAGGCTCCTAGCCAATCTGCCACCGCAAACACCTCCACTAGGCCCAGATACAGCACCCCCGCCAAAACCCTTAGAGTTGCAGAGGCAGTAGCCGCAGAGTTGCCAAACCTAGCTGGCGACGCGCGCGCTAGGCAGCAGGAGAGGCTCAATGAGCTGGTGCTAGAGGCTGCTAGACAGAATGAAGAGTTCCGGAAAGACAATCCGGGTGCTGGTGCTTCTCAGGTGGTGCATTCGCATGCGGTCAGATCTAACGATCAGGCCTCATCCCCGCATCCCAGTCGCGAGAGGGACCAGAGTGAACGCTCTGAGAAAGGTAGAGAGATGCAGGTGTACGGCCCGGTTCTCGCCGCGCAACAGCGCGCTGTGCCGTGAGAATCCGGTCAGAAACACACTACTGCAGGAGCAGGCTATCAAGCCCATAAAGCTCAGAGTAAGGGACATAGCGGAGACAACGCGGGGCCTTCTCGGCGTCCTGCTGCTCATCCTACTCGGCAGAGGACGCAGCAGCCTGCTGCAGCTCAGCCGCGTGCGGCTGCGCCAGCAGCCAACCCTGTGATGCAACCCGCAGTCGTGCAGGAGAACAGATATGATGATGGCTACTCGGCGATGGGGCTAGCCGGTTATGCTGACCCCAGGAACGTTGCTGACCGACTTGGTGAGCGCATGTTGGAGCCCAGTGATGCCAGGTTCAAGCTGGACAAGATCAATCTGTCCGCGCAACTCGAGAGCAAGGGGCCGCCCGGCCCAGAATGCTTTGGTGCTCATATCATGAACGAGCCTTCCGTGAACCACTTCCAGCTGGCCAGGGGGACCAAGTGCTACAATGGCAGCACCAAGCCAGAAGATTGGTTGAGTGACTACGTCACAGCCGTGCACATTGCAGGCGGGAACCGGAGATGGACTGTGCGGTATGTTCCGCAGATGCTTGAGGGTCCAGCTCGGACGTGGCTCAACAACCTGCCCAAAGACAGTATCAATTGCTGGCTGGACTTCTCGGAGGCCTTCATCAACAACTTCACCAGCACGTACAAGAGGCCGAATAGGCCGCATCAGTTGTCCGCTTGCAAGCAGCGGGAAGACGAGACCGACCGCGAGTATCTTAGTCGGTGGAGCACCTTGAGGAACACCTGTGAAGGTGTGAATGAGGCCCAGGCCATTACTTGGTTTGTGCAGGGCTGCAGGCATGGCAGCATGTTGTGGCAGAAGCTGCAGCGCGAGATGCCGAGTACACTCGCGGAGGCCATCAAGATTGCTGACATGTATGCACTCGGCGATCCAACTCAGCCTCTGATGGACTCCCCCGAGCCGAGAAGGAACTACAACAACAACAGTAGCAAGCGCAATGATTTCCGCAACAAGCACAGGGGCGACCGGATTGACACTCGGTATGATCCCGAGGAGGTGAATGATGTGACCACGGCTGCTGGGAGTAGCCAGAGGCAAAAAACTGCTGGAGCCCAATACGGACAGAACCAGAATCAGGGCCAAGGCATCAAGAAACCATACAGTGCTTCCCAGCAGGGTAGCGGCAACTCGGGTCCTGCCCCAAAATTCATCTTCACGGAGATGAAGGATGGTCCGTGCAGCTTCCACACTCGGCATCCGGCAAGGCCTGCCAACCACACTACTCGGCAATGCAGTTGGTGGGAACAGATCAAGAACGAGGGCTTGCCTCCTCCTCCTCCTCTGCCAGCAGCAAATGCCATTGTGCAGCCAGCTCGGGCACCTGCTCCCAGGCCGGCCGCGTTCCCGAGAAGAGAAAATGTCAACCAGGTGGCTTTAGTAGCCAACCGCCACTTCAACAACGACCGCTACCGCAACAACAACAACAACTACTACTACTACACCCGCAACAACAACAGAAACAACAACAACAACCAAGGTAACAACAACAATGGCAACAATGGTGGTGGAGACCGCAAGCAGTACCAAGAGCACCACGAGAGCTACATGATCTTCGTCACCGAGCCAGTCGACAAGCAGTCACACCACAGGCGTGCGATGGAGGTAAACGCCGTCATCCCGGCAGTGCCTAACTATCTGCGCTGGTGCGACCAGGAGGTGACTTGGTCCAAGGCTGATCACCCCAAGGTGATGCCCAACCCGGGTAGCTATGCTTTGGTGCTGGATCCCACCTTTCTGGGACCCGAGAAGAACGTCCGCTTCAGCAAGGTGCTGATTGACAACGGCAGCAGCATCAACATCTTGTATCTGGATACATTGAAGAAGCTCGGCCTAGGCGAGAACATGTTGCTGCCCAGCAAGACCACATTCCATGGAATTGTGCTGGGGGTATCTTGTGCTCCAATCGGCCGCATCTGGCTGGATGTCCTATTCGGCACCAGGGAAAACTGCCGCACCGAGTACGTCCGGTTCGAGGTGGTTGATCTTCAGAGCCCCTACCACGCCCTTCTCGGTAGGCCTGCGCTCACCAAGTTCATGGCTTCTACCCATGCTGCCTATCTGAAGATGAAGATCCCTGGTACTAATGGAGTGATCACCATCTCGGGTGACTACAAGAGGTCTTTGGAGTGTGCCTCTGCTGGTTCCCAGCTAGCGGAGTCCATGGTCATTGCTGCCGAGAAGAAGAAAATGTACGAGGTGGTGGCGATGGCGCAAGCAGCGCAAGGTGGTGCGCCCGACATGCCGAGTTCCCAGTACGGGACTGCATTCCAGGCGTCCCAGGAAACGAAGAAAGTCCAGGTTGACCCTGAGTTCCCAGACCGTGTTGCCATCATTGGCACCGGGTTGGGAGAGAAATAGGAAAGCGAGCTCATCCACTTCCTCCGTGAGAATCGGGACGTGTTTGCCTGGTCCAATGAGGATCTACCAGGTGTCCTGGGGGAGTTGGTTGAGCACTCGCTACATGTACGACATGATGCCAAGCCAGTGAAGCAGGTGATGCGCCGCTTTGGCGATGAGAGAAGGAAGGCCATTGGTGACCAGATCACCAAGTTGCTGATAAGCAACTTCATCATGGAGGTTTTGCATCCTGACTAGCTAGCCAACCCGGTGATGGTTGAGAAGATGAAGAAGGAGGACCCCAAGGCGGATACCGCATGGCGCATGTGCGTGGACTACACCGACCTGAACAAGGCCTGCCCCAAAGATCCCTTTCCGCTACCCCGCATAGATCAGGTGATCGATTCCACTGCTGGTTGTGAGCTTTTGTCTTTCATAGATGCCTACTCTGGTTTTCATCAGATAGCTCTCAACCTGCTGATCAAATAAAGACTGCCTTTATTACCCCGTACGGGGCTTATTGCTATCGTGTCATGTGCTTTGGGTTGCGGAATGCGGGGGCTACCTATCAGAGATGCATGCAGAAATGCTTGCATGATCAAATTGGCAAAAATGTGCAGGTGTACGTAGATGACATTGTCATCAAAACGAATAAAACACATACTCTTCTTAGTGACATTGAGGAAACATTTGCCAAGTTGCGCAAGTACAAGATGAAGCTGAATCCGACTAAATGCACCTTTGGCGTCCCGGCTGGCAAGCTACTCGGCTTCTTGGTATCCAGTCGGGGCATTGAGGCCAATCCTTCAAAGATAAAAGCTATTGAGAGCATGTCTTTGCCAAGATCCCTGAAGGATGTGCAAAAGTTCACTGGTTGCTTGGCTTCTCTGAGCTGCTTCCTGGGTGAGAAGGCCTTGCCTCTGTATCAGCTGATGAAGAAAAATGACAAGTTTGTCTGGACACCGCAAGCTGATGTGGCATTCAAGGAGCTGAAGGACATGCTGGGTAGCGCTCCAATCTTGGCTAGGCCGCTACCCAAAGAGCCAATGCTGCTGTACATTGCTGCGACTAACCGAGTAGTCAGTGTGGTGATTGTGGTGGAAAGAGAAGAAGAAGGCAAGACTATGCAGCGACCTGTTTACTATCTGAGTGAGGTGCTATCCAGTTCCAAGCAAAACTACCCGCACTACCAGAAGATGACTTACGGCGTGTACCTGGGCGCCAAGAAGCTGAAGCACTATTTCCAAGAGCATCCCATCACCGTGGTGAGTTCTACTCCCATCTCGGACATCATGGGCAACAAGGAAGCAAGTGGAAGAATTGCCAAGTGGGCGATTGAGCTGGCCGCGTACGCTCCTGCGTATGCGAGAAGAGAAGCCATCAAGTCTCAAATTCTCGCGGATTTTCTGGTGGATTGGGCTGAGGTGTAGTATGAGCCTCCTACTCCGGTATCCAACTACTGGAAGATGCATTTCGATGGCTCCAAGGTGAAGGAAGGCTTGGGTGCTGGCGTGGTGCTCACGTCACCCAAGCGAGATCAACTCAAGTACGTGCTGCAAATCCACTTCAAGGCATCCAACAACGTAGCAGAGTACGAGGCCGTGGTACACGGCTTGAAGGTGGCCAAGGAGGTTGGAGTGCAGCGCATCATATGCTATGGCGACTCGGATCTAGTTGTGCAGCAAGTTTCGGGTACTTGGGATGCTCTGGATGCCAACATGGCTTCATATCGGTTCCTGGTGCAAACCATGACTGGATTCTTTGAAGGATGCAAATTCCAACACATACACCGAGCAGAGAATGAGGCAGTTGATGAGCTGTCCAAGTTGGGGTCTTCTCGGCAATACATCTCGGCTGGGGTTGCCTTGGCGCATCTGAGGAAGCCATCTATCAAGCCATCCCCCAACTCGGAATCCATATTTGTTCCTTCTCTGCCTGGTGAAGAAGCTGTCCCAATGGAGATTGACTGGGAGGCTGCAAAGGAGAACCCGGGGACTGCCGTCTCCATCCCGGGGACTGGCGCCTGCAACCCGGGGACTGGCCCTTCTTACTCGGGGACTGTCGCATTCATTGAGGGAGTTCTCGCTGCGTGCACGAGATCTCGGGGACTCGTTCCCGCCCCAGAAGAAGAAGAAGTGGTGGCCCATGGAAGTGGACGAACCAGTGTTTCCTATCCGGGAGACACCGAGTTGGGCTCTGCCCATATTATCCTTTCTAAAAGACGACACCTTGCCGAGTGATGAGGTTACCTCAAGGAAAATTCAGAGAAGGTCCAAGGGCTACACAATCTTCATAGATGTGCTGCATAGAAGAAGTCCTACTGGTGTGCTGCAGCGCTGTGTAGAGCCAGAAGAGGGAGAAGAAATATTGGTGGAGATACACCAAGGAGAATGCGGGCATCACGCCTCTTCTCGGGCTCTGGTCAACAAGGCTTTTCGGCATGGCTTCTTTTGGCTCACTGCCCTGAAGCAAGCTGAAGATATTGTGAGAAAGTGCAATGGCTGCCAAAGATTCGCAAGTAAGATTCATATGCCAGCTTCCGAGTTGAAGACCATTCCCATTACTTGTCCATTTGTTGTTTGGTGCTTGGATATGGTGGGTCCTTTCAAGCCGGCTAGAGGCAACATGACTCACATTCTGGTCATGGTGGACAAGTTCACGAAGTCGATCGAGGTAAAGGCTATTCGGAAGTGTGATGGAGCCACTGCTGTGAGTTTCCTAAAGGATGTGAACCTGAGGTACGGCTACCCGCACAGCATTATCACGGATAATGGCACAAACTTTGCTGAAGGCAGGTTTGCAAGGTTCTGCAGAGATAAGCGCATTCGGCTAGATGTTGCATCTGTTGCGCATCCCACCTCCAATGGGCAAGTGGAAAGAGCAAATGGCATGGTGTTATCAGGCATAAAGCCAAGGCTGATTGAGCCGCTGCTGAAAACACCTGGGTGTTGGCTAGACAAGTTGCCAGCGGTGTTGTGGAGTCTAAGGACTACCCCTAACCAGTCAACTGGCTACACACCATTCTTTCTGGTTTATGGAGCTGAGGCCGTGTTGCCTACTGACCTAGAGCATGACTCGCCCCGTGTAACGCTCTACACGAGGCAGAGCCTAGAGAAGCTCGAGAACATGACGTTGACCTGCTGGAAGAAGCAAGAGAGCTAACTCTATCACGTTCAGCTGTGTACCAGCAAAACTTAAGGCGTTATCACAGCCGGAAAGTGAACCCAAGGATTTTCCGAGAAGGAGACATGGTGCTTAGGCTCGTGCAGCGCACATCCGGGATGCACAAGCTATCTCCTTCGTGGGAAGGGTTGTTCATTGTGAGCAAGGCTCTACACAATGATGCCTATTACCTTGTTGACGCACAGCCATCCCAGAAGAACAGGCCGGATAGAGCAGGAGAAGAATCCAAGCGCCCTTGGAGTGTAGCTCTACTCCGACGTTTTCATTCGTGAGCAAATTATGTATGTACTCTCTTATCCGAGTGAAATCTTCTAGTCGGCAATCTGAAATTGAACTCGGGGACTGCCCTCGTCCAAACTGTTCCTTGTGTTTACTCTGCTTTACTTTGTCTATTCGGTTAAACCACTTAGAATTTCAAAAGCATACAAAGTAGTGTGTTTAAACTCACCGGACACTCTGCGACTCTGCTGCTGTCCGCAACCCGGCTTCATGGCAAGCCAGAGAACAAGCCAAAGAGTCAATGAACACATGAAAAATTGCAAAGGAAAGGAAGCGTGTGGCAACCGAGTAGAGTGTTTTTTGTTGTTTTTTCTTTCCGGCTAAGTGGTGGGCAGAGTTACTATGAATTTATCTAAGTGGCTAAGTATTTGAAACTCCTACTTTGAACTCTTGTGACTCGACTACCAACAAAGCAACAAGTTGCAGGTAAGAGCTGAGATAAAAAGGAAAGAGCGGATAAAAAATGCAACTCGGTGACTTGCATACTAACGCAACCCGGCATTGAGCCAGAATCGCTCAAATATCAAGTAGCAAATTTCAAACTGGAATAAAAAAGGAGTAGCAAAAAAGACTTAATTGTTTAGATACATCTGCACCCGGCATCCCGGGGATCTCATGAAAGTTTTGAGATAAAGTTTCAGGCAGCAGCATCGTGAGTAGTGGCGGTGTCGTCCGCAGCGGTCTTCTCGAAGTTGGTCTTCTCGGAGTCAGCCTCAGCATCAGCGTCCATGGCGGTGGCTTGCTCAGAGGTGGCAGTGGCCACCGAGATGGGATCGGTGGCCGAAGTGGAAGCAGCGGACTGGGTGCGGAGTAGCACTGCAGCGTCGAGTGCCGCGCCAAACGAAGAGCCCAACTCGGGAGCAGGTTGCTGGATCACCATCTCGGTGGTGATGTTGGCATCCTGGCCCTCGTCTTCCGGCTCCTCGTCGCTATCTGCAGCAACCTTGCCCTTCCCCTTCCCAGATTCCTCCTCGTCATCAACCTCGAAGGCACTCAAGCCCTCCGACTCGGTGTCCTCGTCTTCATCTTCATCTTCACCCTCGCTCTCCGCCTCAGTGTCAGGCTCGGTGGGGCCGTCGATGAAGAGGGTGGTGTCCGCGTAGGAGGCAATCTCGTACGCAACTGCCTTGCGGCGAGTAACACAGTCGGAGTCATCTAACCACTTGGAGCCTTGGCGCAACTCGAGGATGGTGTCGAGGTTCAGGTTCTCGTACCAGCTGCATATGAAGCGAAGCAGCAGATCGGCCCCTGCCCGAGCTGCGGACGCACGCCATTTCTTCAGCTCGGCCTTTGCACCGTTTAGCTTCTCGGAGAGCGCGCGAAGAGTTTTGGGCGCAGATTCACGAGGCCAGAATAGATCGTGAAGCTTGAAGGCTGTGGACACCAGGCTGGAGCTAAAGCCCTTAAGCTGGCGGAGCTGCAACTTGATACTCGTGAGGTCGTGATCGATTAAAGATTTGGTGTTTATGGGCAATCCTTTCTCAGCTCGGATTGCTTGCGCCTTAGCCAAAGCAGGCGTGCTAGCCGTGCAGAGATCAGGGAAGATATCTGAGAATGCTATCAGAAAGAGTTAGATATGGAAGCAGAGAAGGGATGAAACCAAGCAGAAAAGAGGATAAGCAAACCAAGCCAAACAGAAGAAGAAGAAGGGAACAGCTAGGTACAGAGAAGCGCAGACTTACTGTTAAGGTCAACGAGTAGCGCGTGCAGCTTGTTCTTCCAGGCCTCCTCATCGGCGATATGTCTATCCTCGACTTGGCGTGCGGTGCCAAGCTGGAGCATGAGATCCTGATTGCACTTCTTCAGCACTTCGATTTCCGCCTCGAGGGCCCTCTCCTTGGCCTTGGCTACTGCCTTGACTTTGTCCTTCTCGGCGGCTTGGTCTATGGCATCCTGGAGGGAAGTCCTCAATTGGATTTGCAACTGTTCGAACTCGGCGTCGCGTTTGTTCTTGAGCTCTGTTTCTTAGCTCTCCAGTTGCTGCTTCACCTCCGCGGGCTTCAAGCAATCAAGATGCTCCTCACGGAACTTCTTGTACTCTTCTGCGGAAAGAAACAGCACGGTGAGCAGAATAACCAAGAAAAAGGAGAATAACAAGCACAGAAGGATCAGCAACTCACCTTCCAGCTCCTTGATCTTGCTCTCGGCGGAGGCGGTGAAGACGTGGCAGTGCTCGTGCTGCTCTTGCAATTCTTTGAATTTGTCTGCAGAGTAAATGGAGTTAGAGAAAAAAGCAAATGCGGGCGTAAACACAAAACGCATTAACCGAATAGCTAGAAGCTTACTCTCAATTTCAGAAATTTGGAGGGCACGGTCCAGCGCCGCCTTCTCCGTCGCAGCATCGTCCTTGCGTTCGGCCTCAAGGGCCGCGATGTGTCTCCTCGCGATGCTGTGATTCCAGAGCAGCCGCCGGAACAGGTTCGTCCTCTTCAAGAGGCTATTCTGTGAACAAGAAGAAAAAGAGTTAGAAAAAACTTGGAAGATTTGGCCCGAGAAGACGGCAACTCGGTTGAGTGTCCGTCTACTCGGCCCGGATCTCGGGGACTGAGTGGTGGTTAAGGAGAGAAGAAGAACAGAGGAGAAAAGAAACCGCAACTCGAAACAAGCAAAATAAACTTACAACGTATGTCTGCTCCACGTCCTCGGCGGCTTTGCGGAGGACGTACAGTTTGGCGGCCAGCGTGCTGGTGTCGGAGGTAATGGTCATTGGATTGGCGCCGAGATCAGCTTTGTTCCAATCAAGGCGGTAGTGGTCAAGTTCCTCGCCCAGCATGCTGCCGTCCCACTGCTTGATGCCATGGGTAGCACTCTCCCAGACCTTGTCAATGAAGCCAACTCGGTCCACAACCTGCATCAGCCCTTCAGATATGATATCATCCTCACCCGCTTCGCGCGAGTAGATCTCGATGGGCTTCTTGGCCTTCAGCTTGGAGTCCACTGCCTGGGCTGGGCCGCCCTTCAGAGCGGAGATCTTCTTCTCGCCCTTGGACAATTAGATGCCGTATTGCTGGGATCCAGACAGCACGTATTGGGGCCAGCTGGCTTGTGCACTTGACCCTGCGCTTGCGCCAGCAGATCCACCGGAAGCGCCGATGGTGAGTTGCGTGCTCTTCGCAGCTGGTTTTCCAGTTGACTTGGGCGGTGGCATCAGATCAGTATCACGCGCAGCTTGGCGCGACGGATTCTTGCGGACGGGCGCGGCTTCAATCTTCTCGGTCTTCTTGGCAGCAGCCTTTGATGCAGTCTTTGTTGTGGGAGGAGACGGCTGCAGAGATGCGGTCTTGGTCGCAGTCTTGGTGGAGCTTTGTTTTGGTGGAGTGGCCTGCTGGGTAGGCGGCATAGGGGGCCGGCTACCCTGCACAGCGTCCGGCTGTGCCTGGCTCTGGAGCACGGGCTCCACCACCGTCTTCTCAACCCGCTGCTCGGCAACGGGATCAGGTCTAGACTCATCTTGTTCCACGCCGCGGGATCTTCGTGAACTGCAGCGTGTTCTTCCTGCTGCTCGGTGCGGTCATCCGGCCGCTCAAGGGCGGCGCGGTTCTGGTTCTCGGGGTCTTGATCAGTATTCTCCCCAGCTCGGGGAGAAGGAGGTGTCTCATCGCGGACAGCATCCTGCGCGCTCTGGTCCGCGTAGGAGTGCTGCTCCAAGTTCTCATCGTCTTGGTCACCCGTGCCAGTGTTCTCGGCGCCGGTGTCCTCTTCTTCCATCTTTACAGGAGAGGGCGCACGCGCCCTATCCTTCTGCAAGCTCTCATCGTCCTCCTCGGAGAGATCGACGAGTTTTTCTATGTCGATGACGGATTTCCTCTTGCCGGTGCGGGTAGGGGCAGCGGCCGCGTCAGCGTCAAGAGGATCGCTGGAAGAAGGAAAGAAATCAGAAAAGGGGAAAACAGAGAAAAGTGTAGCGAGAAGTGGAAGCAACTTGGTACTCAGATGAAGTCACTTACCCTTTGCGGGTGGGGAGTTGCCTTCTGGCAGTAGTGATCTTCTTCTTCTTCTCAGTCTTCTTAGATTTCTTGGCAGCAGGTTCTTGAGCACCGCTGCCCGCCCTCTTCCGAGTGCTGGGAGCAGCCACGGCCAGGGGGTCGACGTCCACGGGCTCCTCGTCCTCCTCATGCTCAGCATCCTCTACAGAATAGACGAAGAGAAAGGAGAATTAGAGGCAGAGAAGGAAGTCAAGTTGGGTTGTGAGTAGGCAGAAAGGTGAACTTGGTCACCTTCGTCATCCTCGGACCAGTCCCGGATAGACGCGTCGACTCGGTGCTTACCGGGTTGAGTGGCGTGCGGGATGCAGAGGGTATCCTGCGTGTCGTATGCCTGCTCGTCGTCTTCTTCTCGGTCAGCGTGCCAGTTGCTCTCGAAGACCTCAGAATCTTCTCTTCTCTGCCGGTCAATGTGCTGAGAAGACAAGCAAGATAACAGAGTGATTTGAGATTTACTCGGAAAGACATGCAAACACAAAGCATATTTGTCTAAGTTTTTCTACTCGGAAAGACATGCAAACACAAAGCATATTTGTCTAAGTGTTTTTACTCGGAAAGACATGCAAACACAAAGCATATTTGTCTAAGTGTTTTTACTCGGAAAGACATGCAAACACAAAGCATATTTGTCTAAGTGTTTCTACTCGGAAAGACATGCAAACACAAAGCATATTTGTCTAAGTGTTTTTACTCGGAAAGACATGCAAACACAAAGCATATTTGTCTAAGTGTTTCTACTCGGAAGGGCATGCAAACACAAAGCATAAAAAGCCTAACAGTGTATCCATGATGTGTTACTCGGTATCTGAATACTAAAGCAGAATATAGAAGGCTAACCTGCTCAATACGCTTGGTGCGGCTGTATGGCACGAAGCCATACATCCAGGTGTCGGAGAGCGTAGTCTGCATAATTGACCTCGCCCAGGTAGCCACAACCTCCTTGGAGAGCTCGAAGGTGGTGGTCCTCGTGCAGTCGCGGGATCCCCCCATATAGCACATCTTGTGCGAGCGACGCTGGAGGGGGAGAACACGGCGCGAGATCCAACAGGCAATTGGATCATCTTGGCGGAGTCCTTGCTCCCGCAACTCGCTCAGGCGCTGCTCGACCTGAACCACGTCCTCGATGGAGTCCCTTGGCTGGTAACCCCAATTCTGCTGGGTAGGCCGCGTGTTCCGGAACTTGGGTAGCCCTATCCGGTTCTCGATGGGCTTCCCTTCCTCTGTGGCTATGTTTTTCACGTAGAGGAAGGAGCGCTGCCATTTGCGCATAGATTCAAGGCCCTTGACCTTCGGGTGGCTACCCGTGGAGCGCTGCAGCATCATGGCGCCACCGGTCATGGTCAGGGAGCGAGCAGTATCAGTCTTGCCCGGATTGGGAATGCTTTGTTTGCGGAAGAAAAAATAGCGTGCCCACGTGTGGATTGTCGGGTACATGCCAAGGAACGCTTCGCACACCACGGCGTGGGTGGAGAGCATGATCAAAGAGTTAGAAGGGAGGTGATGTGCCTGAAGGCCGAAATGCTCAAGAAATTTGGAGAAGAATTCCGAGATGGGGAGGCCGAAGCCGCGCTTGAAGTGCGCAAGAAAAACTACATACTCGTCCTCTTCGGGCGCGGGGACGATTTTGTTACCTGGATGTCAGCACTTCACGCCAGGAGGCACACGACGGGTGTTGACTAGCCATTGGCAGTCTTCCGCCGTGACCTCGAAGCCCTCCCAGCCGGCGCTGGCGGCGGCGTCATCATCTCCGCGGGCAGCCATGGCGACGGAGAGGCGGATTGGAGATATGGAGTAGAGGCACGGAGGGGATATGTGAATCGGGATCTGGGTTTCTAGATCTCTCTCTCCGGCGGCTTGTGGAGCAGTGGCGCGGCCAGAGATTGCGGTGGCGTAGTGCTCGACAGCGGCGGAGAGATGAAGGGGCAGAGGGTGAGAAGTGAGCAGGAAAGAGAAGAGGAAGGCATCGAGGGGGTATTTATCCCTCCCCTCGAGTTGTCGTTACAGGCGGAGTTAGTGGGATCAGTCGTGCACTGAGATCGCGCGGCGTGGGCTGCGCGCCGGTTAGAAACGCACACAGCGCATATTGCGCGCATAACGGGCGCAGTTAATCCCACGTCGTGATCGTGGGCTAATGAGTGCGGTTGAAGAGACTTAACAGGCTGGTGGGCCCTGGCCGCAGTTATGGGCGCGTGGCCTGCCATATCCCAGGCACCGAGGCGTCGGAGTGACAGGGGTGCGACACGTGCCCCGTTGCGACACGCAGAGGTGGATTCGCACCGATTGAGGTGGGATTGTGTTTCGAAGATTTCACCAAGTCTTTTTACTCGACATCAGAGAAGAGAAATGGTGCTACTCGGAGAAGAAGAGATTCCAGCCAAGGATAAGGGCTACTCGGAGGTACTACTCGGCATCTTACAGTTCGAAGACAAGATTTGTTTTTAAGCTGGAAGGGCCCAGCGAACAAGTTCGCAGGACTCTACCAGCTTCGGGGACTAATGTCGGGGGGCTACCCCCGAGTAGGGGTAAGGCAAGTACTAAAGGCAAGATCATAAGAGCTGTTTTACCAAGTTGGCTGGCTACCCGGTATCCGCTACCCGATGGACAGCTATTCGGTCGTACCTGCCAATGGCCAGGAGGAAGAATCAAGAAAGTTGTATTCTTCCGAGTAGAAGAAGTTGTCCGGGTAGAGGGAGTGGATTCCTACTCGGACCAGGAGTCAATGGAGCCGTTCTGACACAGGATCCCGCGTATCCTGTGTCAGTACAGCGTGCGGTTCAACTTACGGAGTACATGACTATCCGCACCACGGCGTGGCTACAGTGCGGTAGGCGCCTGTCTAGTCCTGTCACTGACAGAGGGGACAGGACAAGGCTAGGGGCCTACCCTATCTCACTGACAAGGGTGGACAGGTCCCATCTCCGAACGGTGCAACGACTTACGGGGCGAGTGCCAGCGGGAACCCGGAGGCGTGCGCGGTTCTGCAGGGCTCCTGTCACTTCCCGTTGTACTTTAAGCTAGTTTTCTATTCGGCTGGGCACCAGTATATAAGGTGCCCTGCCTCCTCCTGTGCGAGGGTCAACACTATGGATCGCTTCACTACTCACAGAAAGAACCAGAGAGAAGAGTGGCTACTCGGCTGAAGGCCTGATTGTATTGTGGCTACTCGGTAACACACATATAAAGAGAGAGGCAGGAGTAGGGGTGTTACCTCCACACGAGGGCCCTGAACCTGGGTAAGATCTTGGTGTTTGCGGTGTTTGTGATCCATCCCACGCGGCTACTCGCCGTGTGATCCCTCCCCGAGCACCTCCAGCGTCCATCGGCCCCAACTTTAGCCATCCCATGGCATCTGCCGTGATACCACCACGACACCAACTGGGACAAGTGGCAAGCCAAAGAATCCCAGGCAACTTGATTGAGTGGTCTGACGAAGAAGGAGAAGAAGCCACCAGTTCACGCCGCCGTGCCCCCTCTCCGAGCATGGATATCTCCTCCGAGTGATCTTCGGGGGGAGAGACATCTATCTATTAGGAGCGGGTATTTTCATGGTTCTCCCTCAAGCATCTTTTTTCAATTTGCATCTTTCTCTTGCTTGAGGGAGTTTGGTTTTTAATTTGGAAACTTCAGTTGTTTAAATTCTTATGTGTCGTGAACCTCGTATTATGCTTTGTGGGCTTATGAACTTATTATATTATGTGTTGTGTGCTCACTATTAATCATATGTTCATATAACCATTGCGTCTAAATTCTCTCAACATGAAGGTAGCATACCTTTAGGGGGAGCTCCGTTCATGTTGTGTGTTTAATTATGCAAATAGGGATGTCGTCATCAATTACCAAAAAGGGGGAGAATAAAAGATCATCTTCCGTTTTGATAATTAAATGACAACATACCTATTGGACTAATGTTTATTTGATACATGGAAATGCCCAGGTTCATCAAGTATACAATATCTATGGTCTACAAATTTGTTTGGAATGAAAAGAGCTAGAAGAGACAAAGCTGAGAATGCAGTTTTATTTGCAGCGGAGGCTCCGGTGAAACCACCGGAACCTCCGCCCCAGTCTTTCTCCAGCACGGGCCTCCGGTGCGGGTCCGGTGTGGGGTCCGCCCAAACCCCCCTCTGGTGCATACGAGCGGAGGCCAGAGCGGAGCCTCCGGTGGACCTCCAGTGGGCGGAGCCTCCGTGAAACCACCGGAGCCTCCACCCTCTCCACTAGCTCACTGGGGGCTTGGCCTCTGGTGGCTCCTCCGGTGGGGGTCCGCTAAAATGACGCTCTGTTGGATAAGAGCGAAACCTCTGGCGCGCTTCCGGTGGGCGGAGGTTCCGGTGATACCACCGGAGGTTCCGCCCTCTCAACTGGCGTGCTGGGGGGTTGGCCTCCGGTGTGCGTCCGGTGGTGCCACCGCTAAAACAGGGCTCTGTTGGATAAGGGCGGAGGCTCCACCGGAACCTCCGGTGCAGCTCCAGTGGGCGGAGCCTCCGCCAAATCCACCGGACCCTCTGCCCCTCTGGCCCAAGCGAAAAAGAAATCTGGGCAGCGTGGCTGCGCGTATAAGAAGACCATCGGAGCCTCCGGTGCTGTTGGGACTGCTCAACGGCCACTTGTGGGAAGGGGTATAAATATCCCTTCCACTACCTCATAAATGCTAAGCTTTTTTCTCACTCTCTCTCCTAGCCATTAATGAAAGCTTCACCCACCTAGATCTCCCTCTCCATCCACCCACTCACTCCCATACTTTGTGGAGAGATAGAGGAGACCTAGATCCACACTTCCACCAAAGGAATTTCGAATCCATCCACCACAACCTAGTAGATCTAGAATCCTACTTGAGGCCTAGAAACCTTATTAGATCTTGTGCTTGTAGCTTCCACCTTGTTGCAAGAAGCTTCGGATTGCTTGAGAGCCTCCATCCATCTTGTGGAGTGACCTCGAGCTCGTGTAAAGGTTTGGTCAACGCCTTCAAGTCGACCTCATAGCGGAAACGAGAATCTCCCTCACCGGAGAAGCTGAAGGAGAATAAGGTGTGCACAACCGTGCTATTGAGGAGTGCCTAGGTGGCTCCCCACGTCTCCAACGTAGACGTACTTATCATTGAGAAGGAACTACGGGAATCATATCCTTGTCTCCTCGTTTACACTTGTGGATTATCTTGATACCTTTCGTTTTACTTCCGTTGCGTATATTATCTTGTCCACATAGGTTGCTCACCTAGATGCACATCTAGAGAACCTTATCTTATCTTGCTTAGCCCCACTAAAAGGAAAATAAAATAAAAATTGGTAGTCAACCTATTCACCCCCTCTAGTTGACCATAGTGCACTTTCAGACCTTAGAGAGTGATATGGAATTTCCAAAGGCACTAAAGAACATCATGATAAGCTTGGGTCTTCAATGGAGAGCAGTCTACAAAGGGTTTCCCTTCATAGATGATGAAGATGATGTTGAGTACCGGTGGGTGGAACTTCATATATACAAGGACAAAGAGAATGAACATATCTGTTGTGGAAACTGGATGTTCACCAACTCAATATTGTTTACGTCATTCTTCGAGTCGGTTCAAAACACTGCGTGGGAAGCTATTGAATAACTTAGAGAACGACTCAAGTGGAGACTCCATAACACATAGAAGGACCTCAAGGAAGCTAATGAAGAAATTGAAGCCCTCCAAAAGGATTTGGAGATGACCAAGACCCTGAAGACCACTGTAAAAATGGAGTAGTCGAAAACATGTCATGAAGAATAAAGCAAGAAAGTAAATTGACTGTTACAAGTAGTAGACCACCATGAGATGTAATGTATTGTGAGGCATGAAACACGATTAGTTTACTGATCATACCAATAAGTGTGGTACATTACTCTGTTTGCTAAAACCTTGTTGTTTGGTGTGATGCATGCATGTTATATGCTTGTAAGGTTAGTTTCCTTGATCTGATGGGTTTAGGTAGGAACCTTCTTTAGTATCTTTATATTCTCTACTCATCTTTCCCTAAAACCTAAACAAATGCCTAGCCATAACATCAACAACCATGAGAAGTCAAAAACAATCAAAATTCTACTAGAGGCTCAGACTCAGCTGATGCGAATGATGGTACGGAATCAAGCCAACAACCCCAGTATGGAGTTAACCCCGGGAATGCAGCAACTGTTGGATACCCAATCGTATATAGTATAGATGATGACCCAGAATATGGCCAATGGAGAAAACAATCAACCCTTGAGAGCTAGAGGCAATACGGAGTTAGAATAGGAAATGTGTACCACCCTCAAAGAATGCAAAGCTTGTGGAGAGATAGGACACTCATACAAAGAATGTCCTGATGAGTGGCCCCATGGCTATACAAACAATTCAACTAAAGAATGCATTACTCAGGTTACTTGATTTTTGTGTGAAGGGACAACTCATGTTCCAGCACAATGTCCACTCTACCCCCTGATAAATAGGTTGGACAACAAGTCCAAAAGGGGATGCTTAGTTCCCTTAAGAAGGCCTCAAGAGCCCAAGAAGTGAGAGGAAAACACAAGCGAGCTAATATTCAGATAGATAGTATCGTGATGGATACTAGAGCCAAAACCACGCAACACCCACATTCATCCAAACACACCACCAAGTGTTATTATTCTTGCGAAGAAGATGGACACTTATCTAGAAATTGTCCCAACAAGCAACCCAGACTTTTAGCCAGTGTAGTGGAGTATTCTGGACAACAGTTTGAAGATATGATGACCATGGCAATGCCGATGAAAAGGAAGAAGGACCTAAGCAAAATCACTTGTTTTCTATGCAAAGATACATGACATTATGCTAATGAGTGCTCGAAGAATAAACCTCTAAACGCCCCCTACCCCGTCTACAAGGACATCAGCCAAGTGACATGCTACAAATGCAAGCATAAAGGACACCATGCAAATAGTTGCCCTGAAAAGAAGAAGGAAGGAAAACGACATTCTAAGTATACCAGCACGGAAGGAAGTTATTACCATCGAGAAGTATCAATCCAATAATGAGCCATATGCGAAGTTTTATGTTAGAAATAAATGTTCCTTATAAGGTGATCCCATTGTAATAAAATGCAATGATGTTTGAGAAATGTGCTCTCATTGTAATAATATACTATGTTATAAGAGAAGAGTGTTTCCACTTTGTGACACTCAGAGCTAAGTAAGAGTTGCGACAACTATCTGAAACCCTGAAGGATCTTGAAGGAGATTCCAACTTCATACGGAGATTGTTTTTGAAGATTTTCCCTACACCAGAGAAGAATCAATGAAGAAGCACAACTATGACGTTGGCACTGCATAAGAGTTGTAGACCAACTACAAAGATTTATTTTAACGGTGGTAGCAACCCAGTTGCAATGGAACTTAGATACCCCAAACCTATCTTTCTTTCTAGCCTTCCCAAATCTCAGGACGAGATTTCTTTTAAGGGTAGTAGTCTGTAACATCTCTGATTTTTGGAGAAATTCAAAAATCACAAAAAATTAAAACTTTTGTTTTCTTGTTAATGCAAGCCACCAAAAATCAAATAGAATGCAAACACAAAAGAAAATAATATGTTTTTCCAAACTATTCAAAATTACTAATCCAATTTGGCCTCTATTTCATTAACCCCAAAATTGTTTGCAAATAAATATTTTGCCAAGTATTTCAAATTATAAAATAGTCTCAAATCAAACTTTGTTTTCAAATGTTTTCATGCTATTATCACTCTTGATAATATTTTAGGCCTCTAAAATATTTTAAGAGACAAAAAGTAATTATGTTTCCTAAAATGACTTATCAATACTTTAAATATTATAAATATTTTAAAAAAGGCTTGGTAGGAAAACAATGTAGATATGTTTTAAAACTTAATATTATAACAAATAGTATTTTACAAAAATTTATTAAACCGAAAAGGAATTTATTAAACCCTATTTCAAATAGACATATAGTATCATTTAGACTTTAAACCCTTTTGAAAACTCAAAATTTAAAATGTTGGCAACAACACCAAATGGTTTTGTTTTGAAAGATATGTTTTTTACAAAACTATAGAAACTAATTTGAGACAAATTGGACCTATAAGATAAAAGATGGTTTGATTAATAAAACCAAAATTTAAAAGAAGAAAAAAGGGGGCGGGGCGCAGCACTGAGTAGCCCAACCTGTTAGCGCACAACTGCGGGCCTTAACAGGCTACTTTCTGCCTGTTTTATCTCCCAGTTTCCAAAACAAAAAAGAGAGAGGAGGTGCTAACAACGGGACCCGCGATGACCTTGCGTTGACGTTGGCGGTGACGTCATCCTCGACGTCCACACTCGACGCCTTGCCCGACGCGGAGATCGCCTCGCCCTACCCCATCCTCCATGTCCCCGCCCCCATGAAAGACACCGCCTTGGCGTCCGTGCCCCAGGCCTCGAAATCCAAACCCTAAAATCCCTCCGTCGTTGGAGCCCCCCTTCTCTACCATCCCGGGTCTGGACTCCATCGCCGACGTTCACCGGGGCCGGATTCGGGATCTTCGGAACTCCCGCGTCTTGGCGGTGCCCTCTACGCAACCAGGAATATCCACAACGTCGCTGCCATCCACGCCGTGCAGCGCCACCACCGTCTTCTTCAGCGTCAGCAACATCCCCGCCAGTGTTATTTTCCTTGTCGCCCTCAGCGGTTAGATCCAAAGCGGACGCGCACAATCAGATCTAGCCGAGCCGAGCCGAGTCCAGGCTTAAGACCAAGCCAAGCCACGACTTAAGCCAGCCCATCCCAGCCTAGCCAATCACGACATGCCACATAGCCAACCCATTTTTTGAATTATTTCGAAATTGTTTTAAAATAGGTAGTTTTGCAGAAAAGCCCTTGGATCTTGGATTCATCATAACTTTTTAACCATATATCCAAATTTAGCAAACTTGGATTTTTGAAAATCTCTGAACATGTAGAATCATTTAGCACTGGCCAAATTTAAATTTGACTATTTAAAATTGGCTGAAATTCAAATGTTCTTGTTTGATAATTTTTTACATACTTTAAATTTTATAGATCCAATTTTGCCAAACCAAATTGTTTTGGAGACCTTAGGATGTGTGCGAACAGAACACTCTGCCCACAATAAATTTGTGCTAATTTAGAATTTTTATGCTCCTTTGACTATTTTTGACTTAGTTCAAATTCTATAAATATTTCCAATATGTTTTCTTTAACAAAATTGTTCCAAGTACTAACCTTAGACCAGAGAGACCAGAACCTAAGCCTTTGGATGCCTTGAGCCATGCCCATGTAAATTTTTCTAGTTGGACCTCCTAGTTGAAACCACCAAGTCGGGATTTGTGAAAAGCCATGAAGTGCAAGGAAGATGCTCCATTTGTCAACTTGGGATTTTCAACATTGTAGCGTTCCCAGATTTAAATAATATAAGAACACCTGTGTTAGTGTGCTAGTCCTGGATCAATTGCTAGCACCACAGTACAAAATGAAATACCATGCAAATGCATCAAATTCTATTACATCACATGATCTAGTCTTTACAAAATAATATGTACAACTTGCATAGTCTTAGAAGACTAGAAGGATACAAATTACCTCTTGATGATGCAAGATTCATGTTTTTGAAGAATGAGCTAAATATCATCGATTCAAGGGGTTTGACTTGAGGATCTTGCACCCATCCCTATAGTTGATACGTGTTTGGGTTTAGGTGTAGGCATGGGCATATGGGGAGTGTTATCCTAACACATTGGGTTCTCCCTCCCCCATCATGCCCAAAGCAAAAATTCATTGTTATATCTCTTTTTCTAATGTTGAATTGTGAGTTTCAATGTCGAGAAGTGGCAATGAACCCAAGATATATCTTCGCGGTGTCATACCATGATATCTTACATGGTGGCTTAGGCCACGAATCTCTTCTTTTGAAGAGTTGGTTCTTATTTGGATTTTATTTAACTTCTTTCTCTATTTTTGGGTTTTTTTGGTTTTATGAAAATTACACCCAAATTTTGGTGTTTAGTTGTTTGGATCTTGCAATCTTTGAGTGTGAAGTACCATCCCTATTTGGTTTTTCTTGTCCCAAGCCAGAATCTTCCTAAAAGGAAAGTTTTACAACCACATGCATGTCCCCACATTTTTTGGGATTTTTTCCGGAGTTTGGGTCTGGAGACTCTAGAGTGAAACACCGGAAACTCCGGTCTGACCAAAGTCTCCGGCCTAAGCATGAAGATTCCGGTACACCGGAGACTCCGGTGTGCTTAGACCGGAGACTCCGGTCTGGCGGTTTCCACAAAACATAAAGGGGTCGGGATGGAAGGGTTTCCTCATTTCCCTTCCAACCACCCCCGACCTCAACTCCCCATCTGCGCTGCCATCGCCTCCAGGAGTCCATCTGGCTGTTCCCTACCGCCGCAATCCGCCCCTCCAGGTTCCCCTCAACTCCCCCTCGAGTTTCCCATCCAGGAGCACCCACATGGACGACCGTGACAGCAAGAGTATCTCCTCCCCCCTTGATTTTCCCTTCTTGCATCTCGGGTTTGATCTAGATGTTGTTTTTGGAGATACTAGCCCTTGCCCCTTGTTGTATTCACTCTCTAGGCTGTTGATATTCTCTAGAAACCTTTACTAGATGGTTGGAGCAGAAATCCCTGCCTGTACATTGTCAGATCTGTCGCAAAGACCGAAGACTCCGGTGTGTCTGGAGATTCCGGTCTCCAGACCAGAGATTCCGGTGTATAAGGAGAGACTTGTGCCCAGTATCTTGTGCAGATTTCTTCCTTTGCCTGGTGTACACGCATGCTTATCTACTGCTATTTGGTGTTGCTTTTTGTCTGTTTCATTCAGGGAAAAGGACTAATGCATCCTCCTCCAATCCTCATGTCAAAACAAGGAAGTTCCATGCTCACTCTCGCAATTACCTCGTCACCGATCCAGATACTAGGAAGGTTGCTCAGCGTAGGACCCTTGATGACGAGCGTCACCAAGAAGAGGCTATCCATGAGCACCAAAGGCATGAATTGGCGAAGAAGGCTAGGTTTGATAGGATCACCAAAGTGAAGAAGATGAGAAAGCAAGACTATAGGGAAATGAGATCTCAACCCTTATTTACCATGACTCGCACTGCTAAGAGTCCTAACTATTGGAGGAGAGAGTCTGAGCTCATTCAGAGGGAGATTTACAGTGGTCTACAGCATCCAGTCGTCTGCAGAAGGTTCTTGACTTAGAGGCTCTGGGCGCCAGGGAGTACTGTGAAGAAGACGTCTGGATTACTAAGAAGCTTGGTCTGGAGCTTCTTGTGGGTATTCAGTAGAACTACAACATCAAGTACGTTCAGCAATTATATGCCATGGTCACTTTTGGAGATGATGAGGACATTCCTTTGACTTGGATGACCGGTCCCCAGAAGTGTGAGTCGTCTATTCTTAGGCTCTCCGGTCTGCTTGGCTACCCTATGTATAGTGAAAACATAGGAAAAAGGATGCATATTCATGGTGTTGCTTATGACAAGAAGAGGATGGCTCCTATGTATGAGAAGATCTCGAGTACAGGCACTGCCAAGGACTTGAAGCGAGTCTACAACATTCTTCTCCGCCTCTTCCGTAACAACATTGCTCCCGAGGCCGAAAATCTTGATGCTATTCATGGAGTGATAGTGAACTTGCTCTACCATGCCTTTAGGTGCCACCGTGTAGGTCCAGATTGTGAGGTCTTTGAGATTGACGTCATGCATTTCATTAAACAAGAGATTTACTCTGCGATGATTGAGATCAAGAAGGTTCCTGTGTATGCTCCATATGTGATGATGCTCGTTCTTGATCAGTGCCCAGGACTTGTGTGTGATATTGTGCATGTTGTTGGTACTCTTCATGTGCTTTCTTCTCACTTGCCTTCTGATGAGGACACCCCTATGGGTGATGCTGGGACTAAAGATCTGAGGTCTAGGAGGAAGAATTTTGACCCTCCTTGCCGTCGGGGCAAGGATAAGGTTCGGGATGAGATGAATAAGCTCTCTTGGTTCCAGCGCAACATCCTGTGCATGACCATATCTGTTCACAAGGAGAATCACGAGGCTTATAAGGAAAGGAGGCAGAGGAACAAGATGATCACCAAGCATCAGGATAATGTGGGTATTGTGACTACCCCTCCTCTTGAGCCTCCTACTGAGTCTGTCACCATGTCCTATGAGGAATGGAATGCCTCCTCGTTTCCTTGGGGTGACTTTGAAGAGGTCACTTCGGCTCCTTCTTCTTCCAACAACCGTGGAAAGGCTCCTATGACAGAGGAAGAGGATCATATTGAAGAAAAGTATCAAGAACATGATGAAGAGGGAGATGAGGATGATGAGGAGGTAGGCACTGAGCAGAATGATGAAGAAGAAGAGGACTATGAGGAGGAGGATTGATCCTTGGGTTCTGTGTAGTTTCTTTTTGTCCCCTTTTGGTGTCCCGATACCGAAGGGGGAGAAGTAGCTATAGACTTCTCGGGTTTTGCAAGGGTTGCTTTGATTTGATTTGCCTCGGAACACAAGTGTTTGGACTTTATTTGCTTTTATGGCTTGTGTTCCCTTTATCTTAGTTGATTTCAAGTTTATTTCCTAGTGGACCTTAAATTTGTGTGTGGTGAGACTATGTTGGTGAAGCTATCTTAAGTTCGTGCGATTATTGTTGCTTTACTTACTTTACCTACGCATGCAAATATATTGTTCATTATTGCTGTTACTTGTGGGCTTTTTTTGTAAATCATAGGGGGAGATCATGATCTTGTTGTTCGAGAGCCCGCCTATTTTTTACAAACCAAGCCTAGTTGTTATTCATTGCAAATATGTGTGTTGTCATCAAACACCAAAAAGGGGGAGATTGAAAGCGTAAATGTGCCTCAATCTTGTTTTGGGTGTTTGTTACAACACACGTATACATTTAAGTGTGTTGATGTTTTGAGGGTCTTTTGATAATATTATAAATGGTGGTGTGAGAAACAAAAAGGAAAAAGACATCTCCTTGTTTAAAACTTGCTGGAATTTATTCCAGGCCGGAGTCTCCGGTATGAAGTTTTCCTGCGAAAAACCCAAAGCATTGCAAATGGTGTCACCCCCTAGACACACTCTGGAGACTATCCGGAGACACACCGGAGTCTCCGGACTATCCTATGCCCAAGTGAAAGCTCATGATCCCTCTAATGATTTTGGTGATGATAACAACACGGTTATTCCCTATTCTAACAATGTTGTTTAAGTGTCTACAGCTGGCCTCTCAGATGATTAACGATAATACTCTCGGAAAAGTTCACAAAGGATTTCTGAAAATGGTTTATATTGCAGCCGGATTATTCAGGTGCCGACCCCCAAAATTTCCGGCTGATATAGGCCGGAATATCACGCCCCTGCACCGGAATATTCCGGCCCCTCTGGCCTCTTCAAACGACTAAAGTGTCAAACTCCATCTGCCCGCGCACAGAAGGTGGGGCGGATATTTGCCCGGAATATTCCGGCCCTCAGGTCCTTAGCAGTTTCTGGAGGTTTCGCAGGTGCCCACGCGCAGAGATAGGGGCGGACTATTGGCCGGAATATTCCGTCCCCGGATTATTCAAAAATCCGCCCCTCGGATATTTCAAATATCTGGCCTCAGTCCTTAATAGAATTCCAGCGTGGTGCTGCTGCCCGCCCGCAGAGATGTGGGCGGACTATTGGCCGGAAATTTCCGGCCCCGGATTATTCAAAATTCCGCCCCCCCCCCCCCCCCCCGGATATTTCAAATATCTGGCCTATCAGCCCCGGAAATTTCCGGTCCTTACCCCGGAATATTCCGGCTTTGGTGTTCTGCAATGGTCAGAAATTGGAGGAGCCTATAAATAGTTGTCTTCTTCCTCTAGATAGCTAGTTTGTCCATTCCTCTCTCTCCTCCATTGTTGAAGAGCTCAAAACGCCCCGATCTCCCTCCTCCTCCAACCAAACTCGATGTCCTTCAAGGATCTCATGGAGGAGGCCTAGATCTACCTTTCTACCAAGACAAAAATTGTATTCCCACACCATACCTCTTGGGATCTAGTAATCTCTTGGTTGCCTTGTCATCCTAGATAAACCCTAGTGCTTGTAGCTTCCACCTTGTAGCAAGAAGCTTCGGATTGTTGAGAGCCTCCATCTCACTTGTGGAGTAGCCTCAATCACTTGTAAAGGTTTGCTCAACGCCTTCAAGTCGACCTCATAGTGGAAACGAGAATCTCCCTCACCGGAGAAGCTCAAGGAGAACAAGGTGTGCACATCCGTGCTATTGAGGAGCACCTAGGTGGCTCCCCACCTCTCCAACATAGACGTACTTCTTTTAAGAAGGAACTACGGGAAACATAACCTTGTCTCCGTGTTTTCACTTGTGGTTATCTTGTGCCTTGCATTTACTTCCGTTGCATACTCGTTACTTGTCACTTAGGGTGTCTACCTAGTTGCACATCTAGATAACCAAGTTATTTACTTCCTAAAGCCTCTCTAAAATTGAAAAAGGATTAAAATTTGTAGGTCACCTATTCACGCCCCCCTCTAGTTGACCTTTGTGTACTTTCAATTGGTATCAGAGCCTCGGATCTTATATCGGGCTTAACCGCCTAAGAGTATCATGGTCAACGTAGATGATCCCGAATCTTATAAGGAGGAGCTCTCCAAAATGGCCGACACTATAGCTAACCTAGAGACAGCGGTTTGTACCATACAAACCCAATTGTCCAAGGTTATCTCTAGTGTAGGCTCGGAGGTTTCCTCCATCAAGAAGATGTTGGAGAACATGATGGGTAAACCTAAGGGGCCCTCGAACTCTCCCCACGTCTCTGATGAGGATAGTTTGGAAGAGGAAACTATTCCGGACGATGCCGAAATCAAAGAGAACATTGCCAAAGCTAAGGCTAAAGCCGCACAAAAGGCTAAAGCCAAGGCAAAGGAGAGTTCCGGTGGCTCCAATTCTCAAACGGCTAATGGTTCGGGGTCCAACTCAAAAGTTCCACCTCCTCAAAATTATGACTGCATCCACCCAATTGTTTCCATGCCACACATTCTTAATGTTGGACTTCCTCCCATGCTTAACAGTAATGAATTCTCTTCTTGGAAGTTTGAAATGGAGTCACATATTTCTGGATCGTGCACCGCATTGTGGAGGAGCGTGATTCATGGGTTTCATCCTCATGACCCAAGCAACTTAACTCCAAGGGAGGATGTGGAATCTCAACTCAACAAGACTGCACTTGTTATCATCCAGAAGACTCTCCCAAGGGAGCATCTCACTCACATTCGTGGTTGCAAGACCGCCAAGGAAGCTTGGGACAAGCTTGACACTTCGTTTCAAGGGAATGCTAGCATCCGATCTTCCAAGTATGATGTGGCCATTGACAATTCCGAGAACCTCATTATGCAAGAAGATGAGTCCCCCGAAGAGCTATATAGAAGAGTTGTCACCCTTGCCAACCAATTGAGAAACTTTGGAAAGGAAGAGATCTCCGATGAGTGGATAAAGAGGAAATTTGTCAAAGCAATTACTCCCTTTGAGAAGAATCTCTCCACTAGCATCCGAACAAAAGTGGACTACAATACTCTCAACTCCATTGGTGTGCTTAGTGAGTTCATCGCTATCTCTCTATCACACAAAAGTGCGGATGATGCTCTAGCTCGCTCTAGAGGAATGGGAAAGTCACCCTACCTCTCTTTGAAGTCAAAGGAAATGGCTCGAGTTGATGAAAGTGAAGAAGAGGATGATGATGAGGAAGACTATGAGGACACCTACACCGGAGCTCATAAGTGCATTGCCCTTGCTATGCACGGATATTGGAAAAGATGGGAAGCTCACAAGGCCGACTCTCCAAGACCTCCACGAAACAAGAACTACAAGAAGAAGGGGAGCGACCAAGGACTTGCTACAATTGTGGAAGTGCAAATCACTTCGTAAAGGAGTTCCCTTTTGAGCCAAGAGAATAAAATGAAGACAAGCTAATCCGCAAGAACAAGGCCAAGGCTCCACAAAACAAGAACTCCGCTAGAAGAGTGCCAAGGGATCTTTATGTTCAAGAAGGATCGGTGTTGGAAACCTATATTTCCGGAGATGAAGGAGAAGATGATGTGATAGGTGTTGCCCATGTTGCCATAGCTACCGCCTCATCTCCATCAGTCTCTCTATTTTAATCCCCCAATGAGTTTGCGGCCATCCGACCTACATGTCTTATGGAAAAAGCCACTTCGTTATGCTCTCCCAACTCCAAGACCATTGTCACTAACCCTTCCTCATTATTTGATTGTGTTGAAATTGTTTGTGAGGAGGATAGTGAGGCAAAGGATCTAGGCATTTGGTTAGCTAGCCTCAAAGGTGAGACTAAGGAGAAAGTAAAAGCCCTTTTGCGGCAACTTGATGATGCTAACTCTCTTGTAGATGAAAAGGAGGAAATTATCATGACCTTGGAAGCCATGGAGGTCACTCTTGCAATGAGAAAGAACTTGAAAAGGCTCTTGAAAATGAGCGTTCCATTAGAGCCTAACTTGAGGAGAAATTATCAAGTCTTGAAGAGACTTTTGCTATGAGTGTCTCTAAGCTTAGGAAAGATAATGAAAAATCTCTTGCTCTTGTTAAAACCCTTGAAAATGAAGAGTTGAAGCTAGGAATTGCTCACGAGGAACTTATTGCTCGTCATAGAAAACTAGAAAAGGAGTTCACGTCTCTTAAAGAAATCCATGACAAGCTAACCAAATCTCGTGACAATCTTCTAGCTCAACAATCAAACAAGCAAGTCATGTCCTCTTCATCTACTTTCATTAGCACTTTGCCTAGCAATTCTTGTGGTGCAACTAATCTTGTAGGAGGTGAGAAGACTCTCAATTAAGTGGTTCCTCAAAGAGCCAAGAATGGAAAGGAGTGACTTGGCTATGTAGCTAAGTCAAAGAAGAAGTACAAGAAGAACAAGAAGAAGGTAACCTCTCCCTCACAAGAAGTGAAATTTGTGAAAGAGGGAGAGGTGGTCAAAGACAAGGATACCAACACCATTGTGGGTGGTCATAATGACTTTGCCTGCAAATATAATCCATCTTATGTTCTTATGAAATCTAGAGATGGTCATGTGTATGCTAAATATGTTGGTACTTCTTATGGTGATGATTATCATTGGACTATTTGGGTTCCAAAGACCCTTGTTGCTAACAAAAGAGGACCCATTCAATGATGGGTACCTAAATCAAGACACTAATCTATTGTAGGTAAGTTCTTCCGGATCGAGCAAATGGACGATGGATAGTGGTGCATCCCAACATATGACCGGAAGCAATGACGCAATGAGTGATCTTCATCCTCCATTACCTAATCTCAATTGAGTTACTATTGGTGATAACTCCGAACGAAAGGTTTTGGGACGAGGCAAGGTAGCTATCTCAAATGACTTGTCAATTGAGAATGTTCTTCTTGTTGAGTCCCTTGGCTATAATCTCATCTCGGTTCTTCAACTTGCTAAAAGTGGTTTTACCTTGTTCTTTAATAAAGAGAATGTGATTGTCAGTTGGGAGACGACTCTTAAAGTAGCCTTTGTTGGGCATGTCGAGAACGACATGTATGTAGTGGACTTTTCTAAAGGAGACACGTGTGCCACGACATGCCTAATGGCTAAAGTTGATGTGGGTTGGCTATGGCATCGCAGGTTAGCCCACACCAATATGAGGACGTTGCATGACCTTCAAAGTGGCAATCACGTTCTAGGACTAACGAATGCTAAGTTTTCCAAAGATCGTGTGTGTAGATCTTGCGTTCTTGGAAAACAACATGGAGAAGCTCACCCCACCAAGACCAACATCACCACCTCAAGAATCCTCGATCTCATTCATTTGGACCTTTTTGGTCCCCTATCATATGATAGTCTTGGAGGCAAGAAGTATTGCTTGGTGATTGTGGATGACTATTCAAGATATTGTTGGGTGTACTTATTCAAGAGGAAGAGTGAGACTCAAAAGAGGGTCATCGAGTTCATCACTTTGGTGGAACTCCAACACAATACGAGCATTACGGCAATCCGGAGTGATAATGGCTCCGAGTTCAAGAACTACACCGTGGAGGGATTTCTTAGCGAGGAGGGGATCGCTCATCAATATTCCACTCCCTATACCCCTCAACAAAATGGTGTGGCGGAGAGGAATAACCGGACACTAATGGACGCGGCAAGTACTATGATTGCGGAATTATCTTCCCCATGCAACTTTTGGGCCGAAACCGTCTCCACCGCTTGCCATGCTAGCAACCGGTTGTATCTCCGCAAGATCTTGAACAAGACCCCCTATGAGATTCTCATGGAAAGAAGTCAGATGTTTCATACTTCAAGGTCTTTGGTTGCAAGTGCTTCATTCGAAAGAGAGGTAAACACTTGTCAAAATTCGAGACCAATTCATATGAGGGTATCTTTGTTGTTTATGCCACAAACGCTCACGCCTATAGAGTCTACAACAAGTCCACCAGACAAGTTGAAGAAGCTATAGACGTGGTGCTTGATGAGGATAATGGGTCCCAAGGGGGACGTATAGATCATGATGTTGTAGGAGATGCAATTACTCCCATCATCATAAGAAGAATGGGGATTGGCGAAATAAGCCCCATTGAGGGTTACCGGATGATGGAGGAAGAAGGACTATGTAACAGCCACCTTTTTGTAATAAAAAGTTTGTGTGTTTGTGCTTGTGATCATGTCATGTCATGCATGCATTTTTGAACACATGTTTGGTTTTAAAACAAGTGCACTAAAATTTAATACCGGAGTTTATTAAAATCACTTAAAAGTGCCAATTTAAATGATGGTTTAAAATGGTGCAATTTTTGCAAAACAAAAATATGGTGAGGTTGTCCTTGTTGTAAGGAGCTCAATTTTTTTTTTGCCAATTTTTACTAATTGCAGAAAAGGCCCTCAAATATGTTTTAGTGTGCTGTTTTCAAGGAGCAGGGGCTCTTTTGTGATTTCCTTTGGAGCAGAGGGGTTTTCCATAAAAGTGGTTCTTGTCATCTTCTTCCTCACGACAGTAGGCACAAGCTTGAGCACGTCGCCGCCTCCCCCGCCACCTCCTGCTTGCCCCTTCGAGGGATAAGGCCGAGGGAGAAGTCGTGCCTCCTCCATCTTCTCCTCCCCTCGGAAGCCTCCTCTTCTCTGTATCACCCACGTACACGAACCCCAAAACCGAACCTAACCCTACAGCCGCCGGCGCCGCACCTCACCGGCGCTACGGCCCTCCCCGCTCCCCTCCGAGCAGCCCACCGCCCCCGCCATCTCCCTGTCGTCCTCCTCGAGCTCGCCCAGCAGCCGAGAAGCTCGGGAGGCCCTCAATTTCGCGCCGGACGCCGCCACGGACGTCGCCGGAATTCTCCTCGTCGCCGGCGATTCCCGCCGCCCCGCGCGTCCCCGACCTCGGCATCACGCTCAGGGTGAGCGTCCGCACCCGAGGGTGCCTCCCTCCCCTTCCTCCCCCTCCGTTTCTTGCTGTTGCCGCCGGCCGGCAACTGCCGCCGCGCCCGAGCTCGCCAGCGCGAGCTCCGGCGACCATATGGCAAGCCGCGACCACCCCCAGCTCCCACTCGCTTAGCTCTACCCCGTGGTGTATTTTGATTCGAGGAATTTCGCGCGGATTCGTCAATTCCATCGGAGCTGTGAGGATTTGGCCCGGGATGATGTCATCACGACGTCATGCTTGCATCACTGGCCATGTTTCTGTTTAATTCATTTAAATGAAAACGGTTCTGCCACGTGGACCCCACCTGTATTTAAATTACAGAAAATTAAATAAAATTGAAAATGCAATATCTTTTAATTGCTTAATCAGAAAAATGTGTTCAATATACCATCTTGTTCAGAAAAATACAATCTACATGTTTATGTCATTTGCACACATTTTTGACAAAGTTGAATTTTGAGCATTATTTAAATCATTTTAAATAAAAAAAATAAGTTTTTATTCAAAAAAATTAGAAAATTACAAGTTATATGTCAAAATTCTTAGAATGACAAATGCAACCTAGTTATGGTGTTCTCAACCCTATTTGAGCACTTTAGCTTGTCGCACCTTTAGGTTTTGCCCGAATCGGCCTCCGAGGTCCACTTCGGGACTAAATTCACTAAAGGTGTTTTCTTAACATATGAACCCTAGCAACCCATGAACCATGTTTAGGGCTTATCTTTAATGCATTCAAATGTTCATGCATACATATTGAGCATTGCATCGATGTCTGTTTTGAGTGTTGTTTTCTTTCTTTCCGGTGTTTGCTCTTATCGGTAGAACGTGAATCCGGAGTGATGGTCGACACCCATGTTGCCGAATACTTGGTCTAAACAACCAAGTCAAGCACTTACCCCTGAAGCTTTCTCTAGTTTTCTTGAAGCAAGGCAAGCATAACCTCTTATCTGCCCATATATGTTTTCGAAGTGTTTTCCTTCTCGTACGATGCATGCTTTACAAAGTATTTTGAGTCAGTAGATAGAGTTGTCCTATTTATTTTCATAAACCAGATATCATGATTCAATGCTCCTAGCAGACATAGGATTTGTTTGTGTGTATCGCCAGAGCCTCAAATATGCCATGCTTAGTCATACATGTCTGTTTATCTCTGCTCCATCCGATTGATGAATCAGAGTTACGAAATGAATCTAGTATGACAGGATGACGTGGTAAGATTCGAGATGTGTGTTTAATATGATTAAAGGCTTGGATGAGTTGCCACATGGAATGTGGTGATTTGCCTCGTTCATGCCCCTAGGAGCGAGTTCTCGCCTTTGAAGCCAAGACTGATCGTGCAACCACACGGGGATTGGATTCCCCTCGGTTTCAACTTGTCTAGTTTGTTCCATGAGTTGCCTATTTCGAGCGTTCCATTTGGATTTGCGGGGATGTTAAAAACGTTTACAAAACTAGGACGTGGCGGTGTAACAGCCTGTGGCGAGACAGTAGTTGAAGCACCGCTCACAACGATAGAAACCCGGTAGGAGATGGCCACTCCCTATTAGCGGTCCATCTCTACTCGGATCGACTCATGGAATAGGCGAAGCAAGGGAAAGATCGTGGTCAGCCACCCTCTGCCGGCACATCGTCGGAATTGTGCCAATAGCTTGGCATTAAGAGTCGGTTGATACGTGTGGGTAAAGTTGTACACCCCTGCAGGGTTTAATCTTTTGGAAAATCCGTGTCCGCGGTTAAGGACGACTTGGTGACGGATCATGAGATCATAGATAACTTGAACATGACGTAAAAGATGTTGCCAATGAATGTTTAGTTTTAAGAGGTGGTTCAAGTTACTGGTGCTGAAGATGATGCTTCGAAGGTTCTGAAGGCAATACCCGAGGAAAGGGTGTTCTTTTAAAAGATTTGTGAAAAACTTCTCTATCTCCCTCTATTCGAAACAAAGTTGGCTTTACGCAAAACAACCTTCATAAACCCTTTATGAACAAGCAGATATATAATAAGTTAGTTAAGTCTTGTTGAGTACCTCCCGTACTCATGTTTGCTTCAATTTGGTTCACGTGGAGTTCCATACCTTTCGTGGTGTATCAATGTGGACATCGACGAATAGCTTGGGGTTTCCCAGGTGGCAGCCTGGAATCTCTGGGCTGGGACGTCGCCGTATGTTGCGGCCTCTTAGGACTTTTTGGTTCTTGTTGAATAGCAACATATTTTGCCTTCCGTTGTCTGATGTAATGTTGGGTCGTGTGACCTCTGTTTGTAAGCTGTACTCTAGTATTACTTGCTTAATAAAGCTTCGTGTCTCGAGTACTGCTTTGATCGGTTGTTGGTTTTGAGCCCGTTGTTATACAATTTTGGCTATGCCTGCATAGTTGTCGCAGTCGAGGGGTTGTGGAGCCGATGATCCATGTCCGAGCCCGCCTGCCGATGTGATTCGGCCTGGGGCGAGGTAACCCCAGTAACCCTCAATTGTTGCTGCACTTTCTGGACACATAGCAGCTCTGTATAACTTTGGTCCCGTTCCTTCAGTTTCATCCGACTCGTGGACGCTTGCGTATACATATATGGTTATGACTAGCATGGACACAAGGAGTAGTAGACCGGGGATCCGGACTACGTGCCGATGAATCTGGTCTGCTTGTCATTGTTTGTTGCGGCCGGGGCTGGTAACCCTGAAGCCCTTGTGAGTTCATTGCTAGGAGCACATGACAGTTTGTATATCTCTGGGTCCGGGGTCTGACAGGTCTTGGTATCAGAGCAGGACTGCCTGTAGGAAAACCCTTGCTATTGGTCGATGTTGAGTCTAGAGTTTGTGAAAACTATTTTCGAAATGACAAATGAGTTATGAAAGCCTTCTTAGGATTCTTTTTACTCCTTACCTGGTATCGCTCTAACTCTGAGTCACCGTATCTTATTTGTTTTCAAATGTTTTACCTCTCACCTGTTAACTTCAAAGTTAGGGGCAAAATCGTTGGGTGTTTTTCCTAGTACTTCGTGTCAGGTTGCTAATCTTCTCAGAGTTTCCAAGTTACCTCCTTTGGTCTAAATCGTTGTTTCCTTTTGACTTCAGTTGATCCATATCAAGTCATGAATCTTTCTATTGCATTCTTTTCCATGGGAGTGTTTCCCATGGTTCCGTTTCTTTGTACTCAGGATGTCCGGGAGTATTCAAGATTCCGTTGAAAGTGGTCATATCGAGGGAGAGTCTTCATCTTCCTTAATGACGCAAGTTCTTCAGGATATCAAGACCAACCGCCTGAGAAATGAACATCTCCTTGAGCGTGTGGCGCAAAACACTGAACGTCATCACGACGAATGCGTTACATTTGGGGATTTAGTTCATGCTAAGCTTCCATCTTTCATCAGTCTCAAGGAACCCATCGATGCTGATGATTGGCTTCGTGCCATCGAGCGCAAATTTAATGCTCTCCATGTTTTAGAAAGTGTCCGTGTGAACTTCGCCGCCTATCAGCTAGAGGGTGAAGCTGGTTCATGGTGGGAAGGTTTCCTGGCGTTGCAATCGCCGGGACATAAGGTTACTTGGGAGGAGTTCCTTAAAGAGTTTCGTGATGCCCATGTTCCTGAGGCAGTTATGGACTCCAAAAGAAAAGAGTTCCTGGATCTGACCCAGGGACAGATGGATGTTGAAACTTACGGGCGTGAATTCACCCGTTTGTCTCGTTATGCACCCCGAGATGTTGCAGATGATGCGGATAAGCAAGAGTTGTTCTGCAAGGGTCTGGATTCCGGAGTTCGCTATGAGCTATTTTCCTTCAAGTTCCCAACCTTCCAGGACCTTTATAATCATGCTCTTACCTTGGAGCGTGGCAAAAAGGAAATGGAAATTTCTTTGAAGCAGATTTCTGGAGAGTCACGTGCGTCTTCTTCTGGTTCCAAGAAGCGTCGTGTGTTTGTTCCATATAGTGCTATTCCATATCCACCAGCTTTTCAACAAGGCCACCTCGGTGGGCGTTCTGGTGTTGTTGGTAATAAGAAACGACTGGTGACATGTGACGTGTGTGGTGAACTTGGACACTACTCCAACAAATGTCCTCATAGGAGACTTCCTCCACTTCAGCATGTTCTTACACGTGTTGTTAACCGTGGTCGTTTGAACCATGTTCTTATTGAAGAAGCTCAGAAATCACCTGATGTCGTGTTGGGAATGCTTCGTGTCAATTTAGCTCCAGCATCAGTTCTGTTTGATTCCGGAGCATCACATTCATGTGTATCAAGAGCTTTTGCAGGGTTGTTGGACATACCCTTTGTGAAGTGGTCCCTCCGTTAGTAATCTCCACTCCAAGGTCTATCCGTCAGATCAATCATTGTTGCCCTGGTGTGCCAATTGAAATAGGAGGTTTGGTGTTTCTCAGTACACTTGTCATCATGGACCAAACTAATATCAATGTCATACTGGGCATGGACTGGTTGTCAACACATCATGCCATGATTGACTGTGCAGCTAAGTCTGTTACCCTGATTCATCCATATGGTCAGACAACTCGGTTGTTGTTTCCTTGTGGGACAGTTCAACCACAGCCACGTCATCAGCTCAATGCAATCGAAGTTCGACCATCTCCCGAGGTTCATGAGGTACCAGTGGTGTGTAAGTTTCCGGATGTCTTCCCGGAAGAGCTTCCTGGTATGCGTCATGATTATTCAGTGGAGTTTGTTGTTGAACTAATTCCTGGAGTAGCTCCTACTTCTGAAGGACCATACCGTATGTCTCTAAAAGAGTTGGTTGAGTTGAAGAAGCAAATAGAGGAGTCAGAAGGAAAAGGCTTCCCTCATGCCAACACATCTTCTTGTGGATGTCCTACACTCTTCGTCATGAAGAAGGATACCACAGTTCCCCAGCTGGTCAGTGAATATTGTTCGTTCAATGATGTGGCAATAAAGCACAAGTGTTCTCTTCCTCTAACAAATGATTTGTTTGATCGTCTGATTGGTGCTGTTGTTTTCTCCAAGATACACTTAAGTCTGGGTTATCATCAACTTCAGACCAGGTCCGGGAATGTTTCTAAAACGGTTGTCAAAACTCGTTATGGTCTTTACGAGTACACTGTTATGTTTCCCGAACTCTCCAATGCTCCCACCATGTTGATGGGGTTTATGAAATCCATTTTCATGGAGTATATTGACAAGTTCGTTGTGGTTTACCTCGACGATGTTATAATCTACTCCAAGTCCGAAGAAGAACATGCTGAACATCTTCGGCTAGTTTTGACAAAGCTTCGTGAGCATCGTATCTATGCCAAATTCTCCATATGTGAGTTCTGGTTGAAAGAGCTCATATTTCTAGGCTACGTTCTATCTGCTGAGGGAGTTGCAGTTTTCCCTAATAAAGTTCAAGCCATATTGGACTGGGAGTCCCCTAAGTCCATCAAAGAGGTTCGAAACTTCCTCGAACTTATCGGTTGTTATCACCGCTCTATTGAAGGTTTCTCCAAAGCTGCCAAACCAATGACTGATCTTCTTAAGAAAGATAAACAGTTTGTATGGTCAAGAATGGCAGAAGAGAGTTTTCGGTTGTTGAAAACCAAGCTGTCTAATGCTCCTATGCTTGTCCTTCCGGACATGCGCAAGGACTTCGTCATCTTCTGTGATGCCTCTCGTCAAGGTATCAACTGCGGTCTATTGCAAGATGGACGTGTGGTTTCTTATGCTTCTCGACAACTAAAACCAAATGAGGTCAAATATCCAACTCATGCTCTTGAGTTAGCAGCTGTTGTGTATGCCTTGAAACAATGGCGTCATCATCTGCTAGGAAATCAATGTGAGTTCTACTTGCACCAGCAGAGCTTCAGATATCTTTTTACCCAACCAGATCTCAGTCTCAGACAAAAGAGATGGTTGGAACTAGTCAAAGAACCCAATGTGGAGGTCAATTGTCAAACTGATAAAGGTAAAGTCGTGGCTGACACGACAATCCAGAAGTCTTACTGTAACAGCTTGATGATACAGCAAGATCAACCTTCTCTCCACAAAGAGTTCTCCAAGCTCAATCTTGAGGTTGTTCCCTCTGGTTATCCGGTTAATCCCGAAGTGAAACCATCCTTTGAACATCAAATCAAAGATGCCCAAAAGCGGGATCTAAGCATTACCTTGGTCAAGAGAAAGATTTCTCGTGGAATTCCTACATGTTTCTCTGTTGATGATCAAGGTACCGTTTATTTTGGTGAACGTATTGTTGTGCCGAAGAAACGGAGTCTGAAACAACTGATCCTCCGTGAAGCTCATGAGTCACTTCTCTCTGTTCATCCTGGTAGCACCAAAATGTACCGTGATCTACGTCAAAGGTTCTGGTGGACCAAGATGAAGCGAGATATCGCTCAATTTGTGGCTGAATGCGACGTTTGTCGTCGTGCTAAAGCTGAACATCAAAGACCAGTTGCTACTCTCTACCCCACACCTATTCCTGTTTGGAAGTGGGATGAAGTTGAGATGACTTTCATTGTTGGTCTTCCAAGAAATGATCAGGGACACACCGCTATCTGGGTAGTGATTGATCGTCTGTCAAAGGTTGCTCATTTCGTTCCTATCCATCAGGGCATCAATGCTAAACAACTGGCAGATTTATATGTCTCTCAGATAATACCTCTTCATGGTGTTCCTAAGAAGATCCTTTTTGATCATGGAAATCTGTTTACTTCCAAGGGCTGGGCAAGTTTCAAGCAAGCTATGGGAAGTCGTCTACACTTCACCATCATCTATCAATCATCCCGTAATGATCACCTCGGGAGTCTGAATCAAACACTTGAAGACATGCTTCGAGCTTGTGTTGTATCCTTCGGTAATGATTGGGAGAAGTGTCTTCCATCTGCCGAGTTCGTTTATAACAACTGCTTCCAAGTTATCTTGGCCAAAGCTCCGTTTGAAGTTCTCTACAACAGAAGCTGTTCAATTCCGTTAAATTGGTCAGAAACCGGTGAAAGACAGTTCTTTGGACCGAAGAATCTGATCAATGAGACTGAAGAAACAGTTCGTATCATCCGTGAACATCTGAAAGCTGCTCAGTCTCGCCAGAAGAGTTATGGTCACCGTCAACAAGATATTCGTTATGATGTTGGCATACAAGCCTATCTTCGAGTCACACCTTTGAAGGGTGTTCATCGTGATGTCATGAAGGGAAAATTACCGCCTCGCTATGTTGGTCCTTTCCATGTTCTTGCAAAAAGTGGGAATTTTGCTTATCGTCTTCACCTACCTTCAACGTTCCCACAGGTTCATGCTACATTCCACGTCTCACAACTCCATCATTGCTTCAAATATTCCAACCGTGGTGTTGATCATGAAACCATTGACCTTAAGGATGATCTGACCTACCGAGAATGTCATGTCCGTATCCTCGAGGCAGCTGAATGAAAGATTCGATGCCGAAGCATCAAGTGCCTCAAAGTTCAGTGGTCTCATCATTCTGAAGCTGAAGCAACCTGGGAACGAGAAGATCGTTTACGATCTGAGTACCCGTCCTTCTTTGCTAAAACCTAGGAATCTCGGGACGAGATTCTTGTAAGGGGGGTAGACTTGTAACAGCCACTTTTTGTAATAAAAAGTTTGTGTGTTTGTGCTTGTGATCATGTCATGTCATGCATGCATTTTTGAACCCATGTTTGGTTTTAAAACAAGTGCACTAAAATTTCATACCGGAGTTTATTAAAATCACTTAAAAGTGCCAATTTAAATGATGTTTAAAATGGTGCAATTTTTGCAAAACAAAAATATGGTGAGGTTGTCCTTGTTGTAAGGAGCTCAATTTTTTTTTGCCAATTTTTACTAATTGCAGAAAAGGCCCTCAAATATGTTTTAGTGTGCTGTTTTAAAGGAGCAGGGGCTCTTTTGTGATTTCCTTTGGAGCACAGGGGTTGTCCATAAAAGTGGTTCTTGTCATCTTCTTCCTCACGACAGTAGGCAGAAGCTTGAGCACGTCGCCGCCTCCCCCGCCACCTCCTGCTTGCCCCTTCGAGGGATAAGGCCGAGGGAGAAGTCGTGCCTCCTCCATCTTCTCCTCCCCTCGGAAGCCTCCTCTTCTTTGTATCTCCCACGTACAGGAACCCCAAAACCGAACCTAACCCTACCGCCGTCGGCGCCGCACCTCACCGGTGCTACGGCCCTCCCCGCTCCCCTCCGAGCAGCCCACCGCCCCCGCCATCTCCCTGTCGTCCTCCTCGAGCTCGCCCAGCAGCCGAGAAGCTCGGGAGGCCCTCAATTTCGCGCCAGACGCCGCCACGGCCGTCGCCAGAATTCTCCTCGTCGCCGGCGATTCCCGCCGCCCCGCGCGTCCCCGACCCCGGCATCACGCTCAGGGTGAGCGTCCGCACCCGAGGGTGCCTCCCTCCCCCTTCCTCCCCCTCTGGTTCTTGCTGTTGCCACCGGCCGGCAACCGCCGTCGCGCCCGAGCTCGCCGGCGCGAGCTCCGGCGACCATATGGCAAGCCGCGACCACCCCCAGCTCCCACTCGCTTAGCTCTACCCCGTGGTGTATTTTGATTCGAGGAATTTCGCGCGGATTCGTCAATTCCATCGGAGCTGTGAGGATTTGGCCCGGGATGATGTCATCACGACGCCATGCTTGCATCACTGGCCCTGTTTCTGTTTAATTCATTTAAATGAAAACGGTTCTGCCACGTGGACCCCACCTGTATTTAAATTACAGAAAATTAAATAAAATTGAAAATGCAATATCTTTTAATTGCTTAATCAGAAAAATGTGTTCAATATACCATCTTGTTCAGAAAAATACAATCTACATGTTTATGTCATTTGCACACATTTTTGACAAAGTTGAATTTTGAGCATTATTTAAATCATTTTAAATAAAAAAAATAAGTTTTTATTCAAAAAAATTAGAAAATTACAAGTTATATGTCAAAATTCTTAGAATGACAAATGCAACCTAGTTATGGTGTTCTCAACCCTATTTGAGCACTTTAGCTTGTCGCACCTTTAGGTTTTGCCCGAATCGGCCTCCGAGGTCCACTTCGGGACTAAATTCACTAAAGTTGTTTTCTTAACATATGAACCCTAGCAACCCATGAACCATGTTTAGGGCTTATCTTTAATGCATTCAAATGTTCATGCATACATATTGAGCATTGCATCGATGTCTGTTTTGAGTGTTGTTTTCTTTCTTTCCGGTGTTTGCTCTTATCGGTAGAACGCGAATCCGGAGTGAAGTTCGACACCCCTGTTGCCGAATACTTGGTCTAAACAACCAAGTCAAGCACTTATTCCTGAAGCTTTCTCTGGTTTTCTTGAAGCAAGGCAAGCATAACCTCTTATCTGCCCATATATGTTTTCGAAGTGTTTTCCTTCTCGTACGATGCATGCTTTACAAAGTATTTTGAGTCAGTAGATAGAGTTGTCCTATTTATTTGCATAAACCAGATATCATGATTCATTGCTCCTAGCAGACATAGGATTTGTTTGTGTGTATCGCCAGAGCCTCAAATATGCCATGCTTAGTCATACATGTCTGTTTATCTCTGCTCCATCTGGTTGATGAATCAGAGTTACGAAATGAATCTAGTATGACAGGATGACGTGGTAAGATTCGAGATGTGTGTTTAATATGATTAAAGGCTTGGATGAGTTGCCACATGGAATGTGGTGATTTGCCTCGTTCATGCCCCTAGGAGCGAGTTCTCGCCTTTGAAGCCAAGACTGATCGTGCAACCACACGGGGATTGGATTCCCCTCGGTTTCAACTTGTCTAGTTTGTTCCATGAGTTGCCTAGTTCGGGCGTTCCATTTGGATTTGCGGGGATGTTAAAAACGTTTACAAAACCAGGACGTGGCGGTGTAATAGCCTGTGGCGAGACAGTAGTTGAAGCACCGCTCACAACGATAGAGACCCGGCAGGAGATGGTCACTCCCTATTGGCGGTCCATATCTACTCGGAGCGACTCATGGAATAGGCGAAGCAAGGGAAAGATCGTGGTCAGCCACCCTCTGCCGGCACATCGTCGGAATTGTGCCAATAGCTTGGCATTAAGAGTCGGTTGATACGTGTGGGTAAAGTTGTACACCCCTGCAGGGTTTAATCTTTTCGAAAAGCCGTGTCCGCGGTTAAGGACGACTTGGTGACGGATCCTAAGATCATAGATAACTTGAACATGACGTAAAAGATGTTTCCAATGAATGTTTAGTTTTAAGAGGTGGTTCCAGTTATCGGTGCTGAAGATGATGCTTCGAAGGTTCTGAAGGCAATACCCGAGGCAAGGGTATTCTTTTAAAAGATTTGTGAAAAACTTCTCTATCTCCCTCTATTCGAAACAAAGTTGGCTTTACGCAAAACAACCTTCATAAACCCTTTATGAAAAAACAGATATATAATAGGTTAGTTAAGTCTTGTTGAGTACCTCCCGTACTCATGTTTGCTTCAATTTGGTTCAGGTGGAGTTCCATACCTTTTTTGGTGTATCAACGTGGACATCGACGAATAGTTTGGGGTTTCCCAGGTGGCAGCCTGGAATCTCTGGGCTGGGACGTCGCCGTATGTTGCGGCCTCTTAGGCCTTTTTGGTTCTTGTTGAATAGCAACATATTTTGCATTCCGTTGTCTGATGTAATGTTGGGTCGTGTGACCTCTGTTTGTAAGCTATACTCTAGTATTACTTGCTTAATAAAGCTTCATGTCCAGAGTACTGCTTTGATCGGTTGTTGGTTTCGAGCCCGTTGTTATACAGTTTTGGCTATGCCTGCATAGTTGTCGCAGTCGAGGGGTTGTGGAGCCGATGATCCATGTCCGAGCCCGCCTGCCGATGTGATTCGGCCTGGGGCGAGGTAACCCCAGTAACCCTCGATTGTTGTTGCACTTTCTGGACACATAGCAGCTCTGTATAACTTTGGTCCCGTTCCTTCAGTTTCATCCGACTCGTGGACGCTTGGGTATACATATATGGTTATGACTAGCATGGACACAAGGAGTAGTAGACCGGGGATCCGGACTACGTGCCGATGAATCCGGTCTGCCTGTCATTGTTTGTTGCGGCCGGGGCTGGTAACCCTGAAGCCCTTGTGAGTCCATTGCTGGGAGCACATGACAGTTTGTATATCTCTGGGTCCGGGGTCTGACAGACTATGCTCTAGTCAAGTGGAGCCATTGACTACACCCATTGATACACAAGCTACCTAACAAGATGCACCAATCCCTCAAGGTACAAATCAAGGTCAAGCTAATGATCAAGATCATTCCATCGATCAAGGCCAAGCTAACACTCAAGGCCAAGCTCATAATCAAGGCCAAGCTCACAATGAAGGACAAAGACAAGACACTCATGTTGGTGATCAAACCCAACACATAAGAGATCCATCTCCCATTGAGAATCAAGATCAAGGAAGAGATGGACATGACTTTGATGATGAAGGTGATGATCAAGCCATATCCAAGGAGTCTTTGGAGGAGTTACTAGCTCGTAGGGCAAAGAGAAGGCTAGAAAATCTTGCTCGTGCTGGCCACACGAAGGACATGATTCTTGGACAAGTTCATGGACAGGTAGTCACAAGAAGACAATTGGCGGACTTTAGCAAGGCTTGTGCTTTCGTCTCTCACATTGAGCCCAATAAGGTCTATGAAGCGCTTGAAGATCAAGATTGGCTTGAAGCTATGCACGATGAACTCAACAATTTCGAGCGCGATAAGGTGTGGAAGCTAGTACCAAGACCTAAGGATTGCAAGAACGTCATCGGCACCAAGTGGATCTTCAAGAACAAACAAGATAAAGATGGCACCGTCATTCGCAACAAGGCGAGATTGGTGGCTCAAGGATTTTCTCAAGTCGAAGGTGTCGATTTCGGTGAAACCTTCGCTCCCGTAGCTCGTCTTGAATCAATTCGTATCTTACTTGCATATGCTTCTCATCATAATTTCAAACTACAACAAATGGATGTGAAAAGTGCATTCTTGAATGGTCCCATACATGAGTTGGTATATGTCAAGCAACCTTCGGGTTTCTAGGATCCCAACCACCCCGATTATGTCTACAAACACGATAAGGCGCTCTATGAACTTAAACCAGCTCCACGTGTGTGGTACGAGAATCTTAAAGAGTTTCTAGTAGATCGTGGGTTCAATGTTGGTTTAATCGATCCCACCATTTTCACTAAAAAGATTTGAGGTGACTTGTTCATATGCCAACTCTATGTGGATGATATCATTTTTGGTTCTACTGACACCGGATTCAATTATGAGTTTTGCAAGCTTATGGCGGATAAGTTCGAGATGTCTATTATGGGCGAGTTGGAGTATTTCCTTTGCTTTGAGATCAAGCAACATCCCGAAGGAACCTTCATCAAGAAAGCCAAGTATACTCAAGACATGCTCAAGCGATTCAACATGCATGATGCTAAGCCTATGAAAACTCTCATGTCCACAACTATTGACTTGAAACCCGAAGACCAACAAACCAATGAGCGACCAAGAAATTGACAACCACCGGATGTAGATTTCCTAGTCGCGGAATTTTTTTTGGAGGATCACATCTTTTATCTTTTTCCAAAAAATCGGTGTGCACGGGAACCACGGAAATTCCGGCCCCTGATATTTGCCTCGGAAATTTTCTCCCATTTCCCAGGTGCCTTCTCACAGAAGGCACCCCGGAAATTTGGGCAGAAATTTCCGGTGCAAATATCCGGGGGCCGGAATATTCCGTGTCTTATGCCCCGGAAATTCGAGATTGACCAAAAATTCAACCCCAAAATTCCATCATGCCCCCTCGTAGAAGGCACGCCGGACTTAATACCGGAATATTCCGGTCTGTGCGGCTGGGGGCTATAAATAGGCGACGGGAGGGGAAGTTCCAGATTCTTTCCCCTCCCCTCGCCTCCACTCCGCCCCCAACCGCAGTCGCCGTCTCCGAGCCGCCCGGGAGGCCCTCTTGCCTCTCTTCTTCGTCCTCCGGCTGTTTTTTGCGGATCAAGAGTCCGCACATCCGTTCCTTCGCCATGGATCAGGGTATGTGTTCAGTTTTCTCCGTAATCTAGGGTTGCCGGATGATTAGATCTCGTTTCCTATCATCATCCTTGAGTTTTGGGGTGGAACGACCATATACTAGTCCCTTGTATCTCCTAGTGTTCCCTCCCATCGCTCTACTTCGTCGTTTTAGATTCGTGGCAGCCCATCTTCTCAGATCTGATGCGAATTTTTGAGGGCCGGAAATTTCTGCCACTGTCCGGAATTTCCGCCCCCCCGGAAATTTCGTGAGTGGCCGGAATTTCCGCACGCCCCCCCAGAAATTTCGCCAACGGCCAGAATATCCGGCCTGCCCCGAATCTATAACAAAGATCTGTTTTTCCACTTCTCTAAGATGTGAGCCCTTGTTTTGATCTTTCATTATGCTTTTCTCGCAGATGGTTCAAGCTCTAGTCCCCACAAGGTGACTAGCTCTCGCAAGCGATGGCGCAATTTGAGGGAAGATGATGATGGAGTGTTTGTTGACAAGGCTGAGACTCGTCGTCGCCAGCGTGATGAGGAGCAAGCCTATGAGAGGGAGCGCAACGCTGGCAGGGCTGCTCGCAGGGCCAGCAGGCAGCAGGGGAAGACTGTTCTCAATGTGGCCACCATGTCTGTTACTGAGTTCAAGGCATGGCGCGCCAAGGCCTGGTATACGGAGGGTCCTCAAGATCCGACCATTGATTCTTTCTTCTGGCAGTCTGAGCAGGAAACTCTCTTCAAGCAAGTATACACTATGATGAGCAAGCATGTCTGTCCAATGAAATACATCAACTTCGCCCACATGGCTGCCAACTCTGCATATTTCAACAATTATGTCAATCTTGCTGAGCTTCTGGGACTGCGCCATCTCATGGAGACCCAATGCTCCTACAACCCACCTTCATCCATCAGTTCTTCGCCACCCTGGTCTTTGATGAGTCTGAGGAGATTGGTATGACCTGGATGTCTGGCCGCCACTTGCGCACCGCCACATTCCATGACTTTGCTGTTGAGCATGGATACCCATTTGCTGGCCTCAGCGTTCCTCAGGGTACTCGTATGCACATTCACGGGATGGAGTATGAGAAGAAAAAGCTGATTGAGTTGTATGGTCCTACTGTCATTGTGGGCTCTGCGAAGGGTCTCTATCCTATATATGAAATCCTTCTGAGTATGTTCAGGGAGACCATTGCCCCTAGTGGTGGCAACAATGATGAGATCCGTGGCGGCCTGGTGAACCTCATGCACCATGCCTTTCTCACATTCACTGAGGGTAACCTTGAGGACACTGAGAGCCACAAGATTGATGTGATGGATTTCATCTTCAACGAGATCCACTTTGCTCTCTTCCACCGCAAAGTGCCACCATATTCTCCCTACATCATGAAGCTCATCAAGTCACGGTACCCTGATCGGCTGCGTGAGGATCTGGAGATTGATTGTGAGTCACACAAGGACGTCAAGCTGTACAAGAAGAGTGCTCACACTACCCAGGCTGCTCATGATGTTGGTGCTACCGGGCAGGGCCACCGTGATCCTCGCATGCGTCGTGCTCCTCCTGGTACCAAGAAGCGCTCCTGGGTAGTTCGTGCCATTGAGAAGATGATGTGCATGAATGTGTGCTTCCATAAGGAAAACTACAATGCCTATGTCGAGCGCCGCAACATTCAGGAGAATCAGCGTGCCATCATAACTGCTCTCAATGTTCCCGATATTCCTGCTGCCCTTCCTCCTAGGATTCCTTACCGCTACTGGAACAACCGTGATGTGGACTGGGATCTGGATGTTGCAGATGATGAGGACATTTCCACTGCCAGTGAGGAGGAAGAGGAGGAAGACACCCAGGCTTAGAGCTTGTTCCTTGGGGCGTAGTACATTCTTCTCTCTTTTTGGTGTCCTGATGCCAAAGGGGGAGAAGATCTAGAGATCGCGGGGATTCGCTAGGGTGGGTTTCCTCACGTTTTATCGTTTCTTATCTCTTCGTACGTTTTTCGAACTTCGTTTCACTCGTGCTCGTTATTCTTCGTTTCATTTGTGTGAACTCATAATATTAGGAGGCATGTCTCCTATATATGCCTATCTGTGATGTTTACTTTCTATCGCATTGTTAGATTATCTCTATGCAAATACCCGTGTTGTCATCACTCACCAAAAAGGGGGAGACTGAAAGCTCATGATCCCTCTAATGATTTTGGTGATGATAACAACACGGTTATTCCCTCTTCTAACAATGTTGTTTAAGTCTCTACAGCTGGCCTCTCATATGATTAACGATAATACTCTTGGAAAATTTTTCAAAGGATTTCTGAAAATGGTTTATATTGCAGCCGGATTATTCAGGCGCTGACCCCCGGAATTTCCGGCTGATATAGGCCGGAATATCCGGCCCCTGCACCAGAATATTCCGGCCCCTCTGGCCTCTTCAAACGACTAAGTGTCAAACTCCATCTGCCCACGCACAGAAGGTGGGGCGGATATTTTCCCGGAATATTCCGGGGCAAATTTCCGGCCCTTAGGTCCTTAGAAGTTTTTGGAGGTTTCGCAGGTGGCCGCACGCAGAGATGGGGGCAGACTATTGGCCGGAATATTCCGGCCCCGGATTATTCAAAAATCCGTCCCTCGGATATTTCAAATATCCGGCCTCGGTCCTTAGCAGAATTCCAGCGTGGTGCTGCTGCCCGCGCGCAGAGATGGGGCGGAATATTGGCCGGAAATATCCGGCCCCGGATTATTGAAAAATCCGCCCCCCAGATATTTCAAATATCCGGCCCGTCAGCCCCGGAAATTTCCGGTCCTTACCCCAAAATATTCTGGCCCTGGTGTTCTGTAACGGTCAGATATTGGAGGAGCCTGTAAATAATTGTCTTCTTCTTCTAGACAGCTAGTTCGTCCATTCCTCTCTCTCTCCTCCATTGTTCAAGAGCTCAAAACGCCCCGATCTCCCTCCTCCTCCAACCAAACTCGATGCCCTTCAAGGATCTCATGGAGGAGGCCTAGATCTACCTTTCTACCAAGCCAAAAATTGTATTCCCACACCATACCTCTTGGGATCTAGTAATCTCTTGGTTGCCTTGTCATCCTAGAGAAACCCTAGTGCGTGTAGCTTCCACCTTGTAGCAAGAAGCTTCGGATTGTTGAGAGCCTCCATCTCACTTGTGGAGTAGCCTCAATCACTTGTAAAGGTTTGGTCAACGCCTTCAAGTCGACCTCATAGTGGAAACGAGAATCTCCCTCACCGGAGAAGCTCAAGGAGAACAAGGTGTGCACATCTGTGCTATTGAGGAGCGCCTAGGTGGTTCCCCACCTCTCCAACGTAGACGTACTTCTTTTAATAAGGAACTATGAAAAACATATCCTTGTCTCCGTGTTTTCACTTGTGGTTATCTTGTGCCTTGCATTTACTTCTGTTGCATACTCGTTACTTGTCACTTAGGGTGTCTACCTAGTTGCACATCTAGATAACCAAGTTATTTACTTCCTAAAGCCTCTCTAAAATTGAAAAATGATTAAAATTTGTAGGTCACCTATTCACCCCCCTCTAGTTGACCTTTGTGTACTTTCACCAAGCGTGCTCGTTCAACCTCAGACACACTTTGCATGAAGGAGACAAGAAAAAGGGCGGAATCTCCGCCAACTCTCCGGACTACACCGGAGTCTCCGGTCTGGCTGACCGGAGTCTCTGGACTTGAAATTTCCCCATCGCGAAGTGAAGATGGTGTCACTCCGGAGACAGTCCGGAGACTATCAGGTGTCTCCGATCTCCCAAGTGCGGAGTCTCCGGTATGAGGTTGTCCGGAATATTTTCACCGGAGTCTCCGGTGTGAATTTCACAGGAACAACTCAAACGGCTAGAAATTGGGTGAGGGGTATAAATACCCCCTCCCCTTCTTCTTCCTTGGGTTAGCTCGGCCAGAATAGATCTCACCATTGCTAGAGCTCACCCACCTTGCTAGATCTCCCAATCCCTCCCACCAAAAGTGTTGATCTTTGGAGGATTGAAGGAGAAGGCCCCTATCTATGTCTTCACCAACCGGTTTTCCATTCCTCCCTCATTTGCTTGAGGGGTACTAGCCTTGGGTTTCCTTGTGTGGAGAACCTAGACATCTTGCTACTCTTGGTGATTCTTGTGATTGTTGGGAGCCCCCAATTTGGCTGTGGATGTGTGCCCCAAACTTGTTTGTAAATGACATTCCAGCCTCGAAGGGGATCAATAGTGGAAGGTGGACTAGACCTTTGTGGCGGGGTTCATCGGAGAATAAGGTGATGCCTTTGTGGCATTGAGTAGGCCTTCGTGGCGAAACTCACACCCCTCCAACGAGACGTACTCCCTTAACAATGAGGAACTCGGGAATACATCGTGTCTCCGCACGTTTCTGTTATCGGTTACCTCGCTCCCTCTCCTTTATCTTACTTGTATTGTATTTATTGTTGTTCTTGTCATATAGGTAAATTCACCCTAGTTGCATTATCTAGAGAATTTAACTTTGTGTCAATCCTTAATTTGAAGAAAAATTAAAATTGGTCGTAGCACCTATTCACCCCCTCTAGGTGCCCATACTATCCATTCATCACCTTTGTGCCACAGAACTGAAGAATACTCTTGCAAATCTCAGCCAGAGTCCTGTCTTTGAGACTCCTGTCCAAATCCACCCCACTTTTGACGAGCTCAACCATCCTAGTGAGGAAGAAGGTGGACTGAACAGGTGGTCAATGCATTGGCGTGTTCTTAGGAATTCGACCTCCACCGTAATTGGGAGGCGCGTGCACGACTGACAATGGCTTCACGGGCAATGATAGAATGGACGTCGATGAAAAATCCGACGAGCAGGGCGTTTTCATTGTAAGCATTCTAGAACACTGAGAATCACTGCGGCATGTGGAATCGCTGCTCACAATGTAATAACTTTATTTTGTACTACCATGTACTAGTTCAACTATGGTACAAGTATATGTACTGTTCTGTGTGTATCAATCCTCGAACCATAATTGCGTTAATAGAAAAAGGTGAACTTCAGTTCACGCACTTGACCATCGAATGGTAGTAAGCTCAGATCTACTCACATTTAACCAAATCGATAGCTAAATTATCTTATACGCTCCTAAATCATGCTAAGATGAATCAAAATCGAAAACTAAACATTCTTATCTAACGAGACTACCAGGATCTACCCCACAGGATCTAGATCTGCCATGATCTACACGGAACTATGAGGACATAGGGTTGCATTTTACTTATTGCTACACTACTCATAACGACGGAGGAGGACGACATATTGGAGTAGAGCAAATAAGGCGCCACGCTGAGACCACAACTGACCGGAGGAGGCGCCTTGATGAGCTCGTCGGAGATCCAACATTGGTGGAGAGCTCGACGGGGGAAAATGGTGGCGGGAGAATCGGCGGTGACCTGGAGGGGGTAATATAGAGGGGCGAAAAGAGGTGGCACTTGCGCGAATATTTGGCGTCACATTTTTGCATGCACGCGTGTGCTCACGCCATCTCCATGGTCGCACGATCTCGGCTCCGCGGTCCCCAAACCTGAGCTAGAATGCACGCGTCAAGGGTGGTTGAAGGGAAACAGCCGAATCGAGAGTTCCTCTCGGGCCTTGCTGAGAGGTGCTTTAAGTTTCGTGCGGACCAACAACATGAAATAGGACATGCAAGCAAACGAGCCTTTTTTTCTTCCTAGAGTCTGGCTGAGGAGTTCACAGACAACCAAACACGCCCCAAAGTTCTATGACCAAAGTGGAGCATCTCGGGTAAGTTCGCGACTAAGAGCATTTCCAATGCTATGACTCATTTGGGGTCCATTTTTATCCATTTGGGCTAGCCTCCGGAGAGGGTGGATAGGTGTCGGACACGCGTGCACGTCCTGTGAACCCAATGCGCGGCTACCCATTTAGACTTGTCCTACTTTGTCATTTTATCGAACAGGTCAAGGACGGCATGAAGGTGCTCTTGCCTTTGTATCGCTGTCGAACACGTCAACCACCTCGCCACACAACCTTTTATATGCGCACCGGATCGTACACGCACCATGGTCTGCACAACAGCACCAGCGCGCCGCGGTAGGAGCTACGGTGGTTGACTAGCGAGCCAGCCGATTGCGCCGGCCACCCAAGGCCAGCTCGCTCTACGGCATGTAGATCGTCATGGCCAGGGGCGCCTCAGGGGAGCATCAAGGGCGGGGTGGCGCATGGCGAGCGACGGGCACGTTGCTGCGCAGCTATCGACTCGCTGCTTCCCACGCCGCACCGCTCCTACTGCGGGTCGACCGCGGGCACGCCGCGCAGCGCATGCACGTTCGGCCGTAAGTTCGAGGGAGAGGTGCTGCCTCCGTGCCACGCCCACGCGTACTATGGCAAAGCGACCACCGGCGCGACGAGCAACGATGACGGCGGCGACAACGACATTGAGGAAGCCACCTTTTTCGACGCCCTCGACAGAATCTCATCGTCCGACCTGCTCACCACGCTCTCCGCCCACCCGAGCTCCATCGACGGCGGGGCCACCTATCGCGCTCTCTCCCGGTCGCCAACGCCATCGCCACCACGTCCACGAAGAAAAAGTGCGTTCAGAGATCCTCGCGCCGCGGCCGTCGAGCGCACCGCTCCGACCACGACAAGGAGGATGTGGCGCTGGCCCACGCCAGGCAGGGCAGGCACACGATGTGCTACCGCGCCCCAGCCCACGATCTCCAAGCTCCCGCTCTCCAGGGGAGGATTTTTGGGAAGAGAGAGAAACAATGGTGGATATTTGTTTGTTTGCCAACTGGACTAAGCCAAACGCAGATGAAAATGGACACACAGACGCATCCGTTTTGACCCAAACATGTCCTAAATTTGGGGCAAAAATGGGTCAATTTGAACACAAAACGGACAAAATGTAAAAAATGGATCAGCGTGTTGCGTGTTGATTTTTACCCATATAAATCGAGCTGGATATAAACGGACCAAATGAGTCACAGGGTTGGAGATGCTCTGACCACGTGATTCCCTCTTGGGCAGCGCTATGCGTAGCTGGGGCTAGACCCCCATTTTTTAGGTCCCTCTATCCACCACCGTTAGATTGTCATCCAACACACCGAGAAATTAATGTACAACCGTTTTCTATTTTAGTCCTCCAACTTTTTCAGAATAGAACTCGCGCTCCATTTTAGTCTCACTTAAATGAAAAGGTATAGTGTGTTGCCCTCGACCTTCTTCACATTTACAACAAAAATGCCACTACGGTGATTTTCACTCAGTATTTCAACAATTTCACGAGTATCGCAATAAAAGAACTCATCCCGTGTGTCAAAAATGTATTATTACAATAAATAGCCACAAAAGAATTTAAAAGTAGTAATGCTAAAAGAACAATAATTTTTTCTATAAAATACTTTTGCAACAACAAAATTCATAAACTATTACAACAAAAAACATGTATTTTGCAAATTAATAGGTGGGATGGTTGTTGCTCAAGATTCGTTTTGTAACAGAAATCATCAACCATTTTAACAAAAATCACGACCTATTAAAAAAATTGCGTCAATTAAAAAATTGGTAAGTAACAAAATGATTTATCCTCAATTCAATTGCAACAAAAATCATCATATATTTCAAAAAAGGAAAACAGTAGCAACATAAAAATCACTAGTTTACAACACGTGGCGAGCACATAAACACATCATTCTAGAATGAATTCTAACAAACATATGCATTTTCTACAAAAATCAGTTAGAAAACATTGTAGCATCTCAATTGTGTATTCTCAATAAAATACGCGTGAAATTATTACAATTTTTAAAGATGTGCGCAACGTTAGCTGAAATGGTGAAAACACTTAGCGTACATATGGCTGCACGTAGTTGTTAGGCTGTTAAAAAAAAATGCTCTAACATGAAAACTGGACCAAAAAATAAATTGATGTTAATTAGGTCCACGTAGACACACAAATCGGTGCAATTGGGCTACGCTCGCACGGAGTGAGCGATGGACCTAAGGTCCACCTAAAATAAGCATTTTTCTTCCCTCTTTTGCTGTGTGGCCTTGGTGGATTGTGGGCTCCGTTAGCGGCAGCCCTACGGTGGGCCCAGTGAAGTGATGGCCGATGGGTGAGAAACTGAGAACTGAGGAGCAAAATTGTATAGGAGGGTTCCTCCGGTGGAAGGAAACGCCGCCGCGTTCCCCCAATAAGTGTCCAACCCCACCCCGCGGTCTCTGCCTCCTCCACCTTCTACTATCGCTTTCTTGTTTTTCCTGAAGGGATCCACCCCACTCCCCTTCATCTGATCCAAATCCTTTTCCCGGAGGGAATGGCGTCCGAATCCAGGAAAACGGTCTCGAGGCACACTACGAATACGGAGAAGGGCTCGCACGCGTTCGAGATCTCCGGGTACAGCCTCAACAAGGGCATCGGCGTCGGCCGGTACATCCGATCCAGCACCTTCACCGTCGGAGGCTACGACTGGGCCATCCGCGTCTACCCCGACGGAGTCACACAGGCTTTCATGGATTACGTGACGGTGTATCTCGAGCTTATGAGCAAGGACACAGAGGTGCGGGCTCTCTATGATCTGAATTTGATTAACCAGGACACGGGGTTGCCCGTCAGTTCCAATATGTGGTCTGAATCAACCCCGTGCGTTTTCAAATCCCGTGATACTAGTCGATTTGGTCCGCAAAGCGGATGGTCCATACTGAGGAGTGATCTGGAGCTGGAAGCATCATGCTACGTTATCGATGATTACTTGACCATTGAATGTGCCGTTACCGTTGTCAAAGAATCACAGGTGCACGGATGCACAGCAGAATATGAAATCGAAGTGCCGCCGTCAGACTTATCTGATCATTTTGCCAAGTTGTTGTTGGAGGAGGAGGGTGCCGATGTCACTTTCAGTGTTGGAGAACAGACTTTTGCGGCACACAAGATTGTACTTGCCACACGCTCACCCGTCTTCAGGGCAGAGCTGTATGGACATATGAAGGAGAGGACCGCGCAAAGCATAACCCTTGAGGACATGCAGCCTTCTGTTTTCAGGGCCTTGCTGCATTTCATATATACTGATTCCTTGCCTGACATGGAGGATCTTGATCATGATGAGTACAGTGAAATTATTCGTCATTTACTTGTGGCCGCTGATAGATATGCCATGGAAAGGCTGAAGCTCATGTGTCAAAACATCCTTTGTCAGTATATTGACGCCGACACTGTGGCGACTACATTGGCCTTGGCCGATCAGCATAACTGCAACAGACTTAAGGATGTTTGCATTGACTTTATGGCCACTTCAGATGAGATGGATGCTGTGGTGGAAACCCAAGGTTTTGCAAATCTCAAAAGAACATGCCCTTCTGTCTTAGTAGATGTGTTGGAGAAGAGAAGTAAGTTTCGCAAGTCATAGATATCTAGATGTGTCTGTTGACTATATATGTAGTTTAGTTCCTAGATAAAAGCTTTCTAGCTCTTAAAATCTGGTTTCTTAATGATCATATGTGCACCTTTCACATTGAACTTGATGCTCTTAAAATCTGGTGGCAACTAGCAAACTGATGTTATGTCAATCCCAAAAGAACTTGTTCATGTCTCGGAGTAGTTAAGTCTACATGTTATTGGCAAGAACCATGCTTGGAAAAATATATTGGCAACTCATCCTAAGTTGTCTCGGAGTAGTTAAGTCTACATGTTATTGCTATGTGTGAACGATGCTCATCGTAGGTCCTGAATGCCTTGCTCCTTGTGCGCACCTATTTGTCAAAGTATTGTATGCACCAATATTCAAACATGAATATCGAGAGGAATCACTATTTCAGACATGCAATGAAACATTGTTGGTTGGATATAAACGTCTTTGTCGTTCCGAGTATATCATCATAGTTGCCGTCCATGGCTCTGATGCTTTTGTTTCAGCTTAGCGTGGATTCAGAAACACTAACGTTTGGCAGTGTTATCTGTCAACACGGTTCACAAACATAGGAAAAAGAACATGTAATATGTGCAATCAGTCACCTTCCTTTCTGCAACTCGGTGTGCCTGATACTTCAACCTTAATCTGGATTAATTAGCTGAGTACCAGCTCCCTACACAGGTAATGTTGTTGATAGTCGTAGCTTGGCTAGGAATTAAAATGGATGGGAACAGGAGCACCAGAGCAGGATCGGAATTCTAATCGCAGGCTCTGGTTCTATTTTTGTTCCATCTGTTAAACGATGAAGTCCTGTTAGTATCTAGCTTCTAGTTGTTGTGGTTGTTGGTCTATTCGGTTGTGATATAAAACCGAATGGACTTATCTTTGTAGACTTGTAACACAAGTTGTAAACAGTTGTAATCCGGGTATTTGCCCCCTATATTAACATGGAACCGAGCCGAGGCCAAGGCATCGTTAAACGCATCCAATCTACGAGTTTCTATATGGTATCAGAGCCACGAGGTCTCGAGTTCGAGACCCTGCTCACGCAGTATTAAAAAACAAAAGAAAAAAAAAGATTCTAAGGCCCGCACCAATCCCACGCTAAGGACTAAAATAGCCTAGACGTGAGGGGGAGTGTTGAAATATAAATACACGCCTAGCCTCTTTCCATCAGTTCGGACTTTTGGGATAATTGGCTAGTGCAGAAATTCAATATGGTATCAGAGCAAGGCCTCGTTACCACGTCCGCGGCGAGCTCCAGCAACGCCGCTCCGGCCTCCCGTCTCGGGGGCAATGTCTTCGGTCAAGGAGTGACCGAACGACTCGTCAAGGGCAACCACACCCTGTGGAAAGCCCAGGTGCTATCGGCGATCCGCGGGGTGCAGATGGAAAGCTTCATCGACCTGAAGACCGCGCCGCCGCCGAAGATGATCACGGTGACCAAGGGCACCGATGTCACCACCGAACCCAACCCCGCCTATGCAGCGTGGATTGCACAGGACCAGCAGGTCCTTAGTTTCTTGCTAACTACCTTGTCTCGTAAAATCGGACAGCAGGTCGTCGACAATACCGGCGCGGCGGCGCTCTGGGCAGCCATTGAAGGGATGTTCAACGCTCAGAGCCGCGCCAAGACGGTGAATCTTCGCATCAGCCTCGCCAACTCCCAGAAGGGTTCCTTGAGCATGGCTGACTACTTCACCAAGATCCGCAACCTTGCGGGTGAGCTGGAGGGTGCCGGGAAGAAGCTCGATGAGGAGGACGTCATCTCCTACCTCCTCGCCGGCCTGGACTCCGACTACAACGCCATCGTCGCCGCTATCTGCGCTCGGGAAGAACCCATCACGGTGGCCGAGCTCTACTCCCAACTCCTCTCGTATGAGATGAGATTGGATCTGCTGAATGGCGCCGGCGGCGGATCACAGTCCTCTGTGAACTCCGCGTCACGTGGCGGTCGCGGTGGCGGCCCTGGGCGTGGCGCGTACGGAGGAGGCCACTACGGTGGCGGCGGCTACGGTGGTGGCCGCGGCAACGCTCCGTCGACTCAAGGCCGCGGTTCATATGGTGGGCGCGGCAATTATGGAGGCAATGCCTTCCAGGGCCAGTACGGTGGCCCGAACCGTGGGAACGCCAACGGCGCGCACGGCAACAACTCTGGCACCAAACCCAGGTGCCAGCTCTGCGGGAAGATTGGCCACCTCGCGCTGAAGTGCTGGGAGCGCTACAACCAGGACTTCGTCCCCGCCACGCAAGAGAAGAGCGCTGGGTCGGCGTCTACTCCGTACTATGGGGTGGACACAAATTGGCACATCGACTCGGGAGCTACCGACCACATTACAAGCGATCTACACAAGTTAACCTTCCGCGACAAGTACAACGGCCACGAGCAAGTGCACACTGCTAGTGGTTCAGGTATGGACATCGCACATATTGGTTATTCAGCTATTACTACTCCTGATCGAAATCTCCACTTAAACAATATCCTCCATGTTCCAGAAGCAAATAAAAGTTTGTTATCTGCTCATCGACTTGCATGTGATAATAATGCATTCGTAGAAATTCACCCTTTTTCCTTTTATGTCAAGGATCAGGAAACGAAGAAAATTCTTCTTCAAGGCAGATGTAGGAGGGGCCTTTATCCTCTTTCTTCCGGTTCATCTAGACCCCACAAGCATGTTCTTGGTGCCATCAAACCGTCTACGGAGAGGTGGCATGCTCGTCTAGGTCATCCATCATCAGTTATAGATAATAAAGTGCTTAGCACAAATAATCTTCCATGTTCTGGTTTATTGAATAATGGTGACTCTGTTTGTGATGCCTGTCAAAAAGGCAAGAGTCATCAACACCCATATCCACACTCCATTAGTGAGTCTAGTGCTCCTTTAGAGCTTATTTTCTCAGATGTTTGGGGTCCTGCTGTTGAGTCTGTTGGAAGAAAGAAATATTATGTGAGCTTTATTGATGATTTCAGCAAATTTACTTGGATATATTTGCTCAAAAATAAATCAGATGTGTTTCAGAAATTTCATGATTTTCAGAATCTAGTTGAAAGACAATTCGATAGAAAAATACTTGCCATGCAAACAGATTGGGGTGGTGAGTATGAACGTCTAAATTCCTTTTTTACCAAAGTTGGTATTTCTCATCATGTTTCCTCTCCCTATGCACACCAGCAAAATGGATCAGCAGAAAGGAAACATCGCCACATTGTTGAAGTAGGTCTATCCCTACTTGCTCACTCCTCCATGCCATTGAAATTTTGGGATGAAGCTTTTATTTCGGCCACATATCTCATAAACCGTACACCTAGTAGGTTACTCAATTTTTTGACACCACTAGAACGTCTCTATCACGAAAAACCAACATATGAGTCTTTTCGTGTCTTTGGTGTGCGTGTTGGCCGAATCTTCGACCTTATAATTCTCACAAATTGTCCTTTCGTTCTAAGCAATGTGCTTTCCTTGGCTATAGCAATTTGCACAAAGGATATAAGTGTCTTGATATACCAAATGGTCGTATTTATATTTCTAGAGATGTTACATTTGATGAGAATATTTTTCCTTTCTCTATTCTCAATCCTAATGCGGGTGCTAAGTTGCGCTCAGAGATTCTACTTCTTGATGATCAGGAGATAGCTAAAGCTGTTAATCATAATGTGGAGGATGCTCCAATTTTTCCTGACCCTAACCGTGCAAAAAGAGCACAAAATGGCTGTTTACAGATAAGACAAGGAGGCGCAGAAAGCCATGCAGATTCGGGTGGCAGAACTGAGCGTGGCAGACCTGATCCCGAGAGATTTCTGCCCACGCCAGACCGATCAGCTTCGGGATCGGCGCGCCCAGATTCGCGCCAGCAACAGGCTGGCGAAAGCGCGTCCCCTTCTGTCTCCGTCGACACGCGGCATCAGGATATTGGTGCGGGCGGAACTCCGTCACGTGACTCGCGCAGCGGCGCGGGACCATCCTCGCCTAGGTCTTCCACGCGTCAGCCAGGCGGGGGATCGGCGGCCGACAGGACTGCGTCCTCGCGCAGTTCCCGTGGTGGCATGCGACGGCCACACGCCGCGAGTGGCTCAGATGCAGCCACGTGGCAGCGACAGGAGGTCGCTGACGCAGGCGCTGATTCTGGCGCTGGACAGGGACAGGAGGTCTCTCTGTCGCCTGGTGGGCCGGATCCCGAGGCAGATTCGCCCGGATCTTCTGTATCCGCTGGATCCGATGCCTCCGGTACACAGGTTCGAGTACACACGCGATCCCAAAGTGGTATTTTCCGGCCATTTGTTCCAAAGGATGGCACGATTCGTTATGCATGCTTAGCTTCATCTAGTGAACCAAATACTCTAGTTGATGCTTTGAAAGATAAAAACTGGAAAGATGCTATGGACATAGAATATAATGCTCTCATGCAAAATAAGACTTGGCATTTAGTGGAACCTAGTCATGGTAGGAATATTATAGACTGTAAGTGGGTCTATAAAATTAAAAGAAAGCCAAATGGTACTATAGATAGATATAAGGCTAGATTAGTAGCTAAAGGGTTTAAACAACGCTATGGCATTGACTATGAGGACACATTTAGTCCTGTTGTAAAAGCAGCTACTATTCGATTGGTTTTGTCTATTGCTGTCTCCAGGGGTTGGAGTCTTCGCCAATTGGACGTGCAGAATGCGTTTCTTCATGGCATTCTCGAGGAAGAAGTGTATATGCGGCAGCCTCCAGGTTATGAGAACAGGAACATGCCGCATCATGTCTGTAGGTTGGACAAAGCTTTGTATGGCCTGAAACAGGCCCCCAGAGCATGGTACTCAAGGTTAAGTACCAAATTACAACAGCTCGGTTTCATGCCATCCATGGGGGATACATCACTTTTCTTTTACAAGAAAGGGAGAGTTGTTATTTTCATGCTCATATATGTTGATGATATAATTGTTGCTAGCTCATCTATAGAAGCAACTGATGCATTGTTAGGAGATTTAAGGAAAGATTTTTCTCTTAAGGATTTAGGTGATCTAAACTATTTCCTAGGCATTGAAGTAAAGAAATTTGGTGATGGAATTATTTTAACTCAAGAGAAGTATGCTATGGATGTTCTGACACGTGTAGGGATGAAGGAGTGCAAAGCTTCAAGTACTCCTATTTCCACTACAGAGAAACTGTCTCTACATCAAGGAGAGGTGTTAGGTCCTGAAGATTCAACACAGTATAGAAGTATAGTTGGGGCATTGCAATATCTTACGTTGACTCGCCCTGACATTTCTTTTTCTGTTAACAAAGTGTGTCAATTCTTGCATGCTCCTACTACAGTACATTGGACTGCAGTAAAGAGGATATTGAGGTATCTGAAAGGGACTGCATCTACTGGTTTGAAGATTGGTAGATCATCATCTTCTCTTGTGAGTGCTTTTTCTGATGCTGATTGGGCAGGGTGTCCTGATGATAGAAGGTCCACTGGTGGTTTTGCTGTATTCTTTGGGTCTAATCTTATATCATGGACTGCAAGGAAACAAGCCACGGTGTCTCGATCAAGCACAGAAGCTGAGTATAAATCTCTGGCTAATGCCACAGCTGAGGTAATATGGATAGAATCCTTACTTGATGAACTTGGAGTCAGTCATCCAGTTTATGGTGTGATAATTTAGGTGCAACCTATCTTTCTGCCAATCCTGTCTTTCATGCAAGAACAAAACATATTGAAATTGACTTCCATTTTGTAAGAGAAAGAGTTGCACAGAAATTGTTGGAAATCAGGTTTATTCCAACTGGAGATCAAGTGGCAGATGGTTTTACTAAACCACTACAGTACAGGCAGTTACAAGACTTCAGAAACAATCTTAACTTAGGAATGTTAAGATTGAGGGAGGATGTTAAACGATGAAGTCCTGTTAGTATCTAGCTTCTAGTTGTTGTGGTTGTTGGTCTATTCGGTTGTGATATAAAACCGAATGGACTTATCTTTGTAGACTTGTAACACAAGTTGTAAACAGTTGTAATCCGGGTATTTGCCCCCTATATTAACATGGAACCGAGCCGAGGCCAAGGCATCGTTAAACGCATCCAATCTACGAGTTTCAATACCATCAGCCCCAAAACAGTTTTTCCTTGTTACATATTTGTGTCCCACGAATTGCATCAAGGTTTCCAACACTAATTTCGTACGAAGCGGACAAGTACAGATTTATATACACATAAAGGATGGAGCAAACAATTTCTTTCTTTCTGTGACCTCCATATTCTCGAGTTCACACTAAACAAGAAAGATGGTTGGCTGTGTCAGCACCGAGTGGTTGCAGCGGTGCATTCAGTCAAGTCACCAATTGGTGAACAGATTTCCCAGTACGAGGGCCTCTTCGATTCACAGGAATTTCAAAACACGTGGATAAAAAGGTATAGGAATGCCCACTTGGACCCTATAGGGATAGGAAACCCATGAATTGGAACCATAGAGTGTTTGATGCCACAGGAAAAACAAATGAATTTTAAAAGGAGGATGAAGTGGATACTAGAGTTTCTATGAAATGTAGTACAGATGATTTACCAGGAAAAATTCCTAGAGGATCCAATCCTACGAATCAAACACCAACATAGGAATAATTCTTAAGGTAAGGATTCTAACCCTCCAAAAATCCTATGAAATTCGTTTGAATCAAAAGAGCCCTGAATGATCTGCAGTATTCAATCGCATGCTGAAGTCAGGCAATCGACTACATCAACTGATACTAGCCAGACCTGAAGTCAGGCCTGATGCGATGCTTAAGATGATGAGGATGAGCAAGGGAATGGCTGTGCGTTGCATGCTGTAAGAACAAGACCTACTCCCTCCGTCCACACGAATAAGCGTTCACATAGAATTTATACTAAGTCAAACATTTTCGAATTTGACCAACTTTATAGCAAAGACTAGTGCGTTTGACCAACATTGAGAACAAGACCTACTCCCTCCGTCCACGAACCAACCTTGAGAAGAAGAGCTCGCGCGAGCGGTTCCAGGGGACGCCCCAGCCCTAGCAAAAAGCGCCGCCGCCTCGATCTCTCCCCTCGGCCGCTGCCGCCGCCGGCGCCGGCGGTGGCGGCCGCGCCCGGCCGCCAAAGGCGGCGGGTGGAGACGGCGCACCCCCGACGGGCCCCTTTCGCGCGGAGGCGGGACGTCACCGGGGCGACGGAGGGAGCTCAACGGAGTTGGAGAGACGGCGCACGACGGAGCTTCGCCTTGGGGAGGAGAAGTGCGGCCGGGGTCGCGGGAGGTGATTTCGGAGGTGCGGCGGCGCCTCCTGGTTGCGGCGGCGGCGCGGTTTTTGGGCGCGGCGGTGCGGCCGGGCCATGGCGGCGGGGGCGAAGCTGCTGCGCTGCAGCGGCCGAGCGACGCCGTCCTTGCGCCTTGCCGCTACCGCGTCTTGTCTTCGCTTCTGCGAGCTTGGAGGTGCTGGCCTGGGACGGCCGGGCCCGATCTGGGCTGGAGGGCCACGTCTTGGTCTGTCTGCCGGGAGCGGCCTGACGATCGATGGGTGCGGTTCTTGTGTGCCTTGTGCCGGCGTCCGACGGGAGGAGGGTTGCAGAGGTTCGGGAGGTTGGCTCGGTGGAGGCCCTGGAGCCTAGAGAGGCGCTGCCATGGTGGTGGAGTTGGGATAGTGGGACCGGTTGTGCTGCAGCTGTCCGGAGCGTGACAGCAGCAGGATGGCGGGTCCCCTACCTTGCAGGAGGTGGAAGATGGCGGGGGCCTAGGTGCTCGGCAAGATCGGAGTTGGTTTGTTTGGTGGGCTCTTGTTCGTGCGGGTCGAGGAGCGACCATGGCGTTGTGGCTACATTGGCAGGGTGTTGCGGCGGTGGCGGTGTGAACAACATGGGTAGTTGCCCCATACCGGCGAGCTCGGTGGGAGGGGCATGGCGATTCGGGCGAAAGCCCTGCCTGTTCTCGGATGGTGCCGGCGACGACGGCGCCTGTGGGTGTCGTTTCCCTCCTTGGAGGTGTCGCCGAGGAGCGTTGTCTCTTCCCCCGCTCTCTCTTAGGTTTGGTTGATGTCTCTGGGCTAATGCCTAGGTCCGGAGTTGGACCGGCATGATGGCGGCGTCCTCGACGTCGTACCTTCGTTGGGAGCTTCATGTTTAGAGACATGGCTTGGAATTCCATGTTGATCTCCTCCGGTGCTTGTCGTCATCCAAGGTTGAGCTTCTCAGGCGCTATGTACATCGTCGGCGAGAAGTCCAAGACGGCGTCTTTCTCGGGTCCGACCAAGTCCCGTCATTCACTTGCCACCTCCTTTCCGGCATATGGGTGGACGGCGCGTTGACTTGTAGTGTCCAGGTGAAGGTGTTGTTTCTCGGAGCTGCTCACTGTCGGTTGAGACGCGGCTTTGTTGCTTAGCTTAGGATATGCTCCTTTGTTTTGTAGTTGCCGGTGTGGTGTTTGACAGATGTTGGCTGCAACAATCTGTCAATTCTTGTACTCAAACTTCTTCTTCTATAAAAATCAGGTGCGCAATTGCGTACCCTCGAAAAAAGAAGAAGAGCGAAAACTAACACCGACAGCCCAAGTGCTAGTTAATGTTGATTACCTGAGCATCCATTACTCGCCTAAGGGTGGACACGGCAGATAATTTTGATTTGAAGTACCCTCCCCCCCACCCCGCCGCCGCGCGTCGCCCACGCCCAAGGCCACTCGTCCTCCCTCCCACCGTGCCGCCGCTGGAGGGTGCCACAGGCAAAAAAAAAGCCAGCGTGACCGACAATGGAGGTGGGGCTCGCGCGGCTTCTCTAGGGACCGTTGGGTGGCGGTTTTGGGAGTTCGCCGGCGTGCATCTGTTCGCCATCGGCTGGAAGGGCGCTCGGCTGCCGGTCGCGGCCGGCGGCGCCTGACGGAGGGCAGCGGGCTGCTGCGCCGCTGGTGCTGGGATGGCGCGACCCGGTGGGTCTACGCCCTCCGGTGAGTTCTGTGGCCGTGGTGCCGGCCATGGCTTTGGGCCTTCCCTGTACCCCGCCGGGCGGGGCCGACGCCTCATCATTACTTTGGTGGTCGGAGCAATGCCGGGAACTTCACTGGGATAGGGAGCCACAACGGTGCGGGCTGGTCGTCCTAGGTTTGGCTGCCGATGCACGACGCCATTGGGGTGGACCTGCCACCATTCTGATCTGGCTAACGTGCTGATTGAGATGTTGCCCTAAGGCGGGAAGCTGAGGCCTTTCCCGTACGTGCCTTCGGCTGATAATGTCGGTGTTTGCTGGGGTTTGACTCGCTAAGGCGTTTGACTCGGTCTCCTGGGGTTTCCTCTTCGAGATTCTGCGCAGGTTGGGCTTTGGACCGAGGTTTCGGGAGCTGGTCGCGATACTACTGTCCACATCCAGCACGAGGGTGATGCTCAATGGTGAGCCAGGCCCCCCGATCTGGCACAGGCGGGGCATGACAGGGTGACCCTCTCTCACCGACGTGGTTTGTGTTGGTGATGAACACGCTCAACAGGCTGTTGGCTAGGGCCGTTGAGTTGGGTATCATTCGGCGGTTGGCGCGCCAAGATTTGGTCACATCGGTTTCGATGTACGCCGATGACGTGGTGATCTTCTGCCATCCGGATGACTCGGAGCTGCAGGCCGTCAGGGCAATTCTAGACCTCTTTGGCCAGGCATCGGGCCTGCATACGAACTTCACGAAGTGCTCGGTATCCCCGATTGCCTGCTCCGAGGTGGTGGCTACCGGGGCTGCGACGACCATGTGTTGCCAGCTCGCGCCCCTTCCGATCCGTTATCTGGGGATTCCCCTATCGATCGGCCAACCCGCGGGAGAAGCACTCCAGCCCCTGGTGATCGGCTTGCGTACAAGTTGCCCACTTGGAAGGCGGCCATGATGCCCAAAGCTGGCGACCTAACCCTGGTTCGCGCGGTATTGGCTGCGATTCCCCTCCACCAGCTAATCGTGCTTAGCCTCAACAAAAGGGTGCTCAAACAGGTGAACAAGATATTGCGCGGGTTCCTCTAGACTGGTTGTGCGGATGCGAATGGGCAATTGCCACGTGAACTGGTCTAGGGTGTGCCGCCCGCTGCAGTACGGTGGCTTAGGGGTGCCGGATCTGGCTCGCACCTCCAGCAGCCTCAGGGTGAGGTGGCTTTGGAGGATGCGTACTGATCCCACGCGCCCTTGGAGGAGAACGAGGCATCTTTGACGCGTCCACCTACATGGTAGCCGACGAGGGGAACTCGGCCTTGTTCTGGGAGGACCGGTGGCTGGAGGGGAAAGCGATCAGAGAGCTGGCACTCGATCTCTATGCGACGATCCCAAAGCATAGGAGGAGGCGACGCTCGGTCCGGCAGGCGCTCGTTGAGCGCTTATGGGTCGCGGACATTTCCGGTGCGCTGAGTCCGTTGGCGCTCTGGCGGTACGTCCAACTCTGGGACCGACTTCGCACGGTCCAACTGACGACGGAACCAGATAGGTTGGTATGGCGTTGGACCTCGGATGAGCAGTACTCCTCCCTCTCGTGCTACAACAGCTTGTTTGTGGGCTCGATTAGCTCGGGGTCTTAGAGACTGATCTGGAAATCGTGGGCCCCACCCAGGGTGAAATTCTTCGTCTGGTTTGCCTGCATGGACAGATGCTAGACTGGAGAGAGGCCGGCACGACATGGCCTCCCCCACGCGCCGAGGTGCCCCCTGTGCGACCAAGGCGAGGAGACCATGGCACACCTAACCACTGGGTGCCCATTCTCGCGGACGATCTGACACGAGGTTCTCTCCTGGATACGATCTATTGCGGCCCCACCATCGGGTGAGGAGGGGCTCGAGGACTGGTGGGCGCTAACGCTGCACGCCACCCCCCGCGCTCTGCGGAAGGGAACATCGTCGCTTATAATGCTTACGACTTGGTGGCTTTGGAATCATCGGAACGCGGCGATCTTTGACAACGCTCGCCCCTCAATTGCCTTACTACTCGACACAATCAAGGCCGAAGCGCGGGATTGGGCTCAAGCGGGAGCACGGGGACTCCGGCAGGTCCTACCATAGGCTAGGTTGCGTTGAGTTGTACGTCACGGTGTGGCCCTTTCTTGGGCTTGTAAATATTAACTCTCTCTATCAATGCATCGAAACGCAAAGTTTTTTGCATTTTCGCAAAAAAAATGTGACCAGTTCTAATACCATATTAACTTAGGTAGATTGGTTTGGTGGAACGATGCCTTGGAGCCGGCTCGTTTACATGTTAAATAGAGAGCCTCGAAGGGCTGGATTACAACAACCGGATGTACAAGTTGGAAGCCAAGTTTAGACCCCTGAAGATCTACGTTCGGTTTTACCGAACTAACTAACAAGTTTGATGTTTATCTATACACTACATAAAACGTTACAAGCCTACCGTTTAACAGGGTGTAATGTTAAACCTTTCAATAACTAATATAAAATCCTTTATGAAAAAAGAAACACTTTTGTTCCGTTCTATCACTCTGTTTCACTAGGGTAAGACGGCTTTATATTGTGGAACCAGCAACGAGGCGAACGGTGGCAATAAGACCATGCAGCGCGAACAAGTAGTCACTTCATTTGATCGACCGAATAAGCTATAAATTCAAGGCAAGCCTCTCGGAGGCTGGTGCAGTGATGCTTCTCTGCTAAACTCAACGTGGTGACCACCGTATTGGCCTCAAGGAGCTTGGCCAGGGTGCTTTCACATATTATCTTCAGTCTCTGAATAGCGAACCGATCCGCAGCTACGAGTAAATCCATGAGGATTTCCCTCTTGCGGTGTAGGTCCACGTGACGCATGCCAGGCAGGGAATCCATGTAGATGTAGTAGAGCAGAGCCTCGAAGACGTCAGGCTCCATGTCGTTGATGGTCAAGCACCCTAAAAACCCCATCTGCCGACTCTGCAGATCCGCCATGAACACCGGCGACCTCATCGCGAGCACGGTTTGGTGAGCGCTGAAGCCCTGCCCTTGGACGACGAAGCCGACGTCGGCCCCTACCTTGGACTCGTACAGCTTGGCGAGATCACGGTGCAGGTCGGAAGGCGGCGCCATGTCCGGCGTGGTCTGGGTGACAGTGGGAGACATGAAGACGGTGACGACGCACTCGATGATGAGACGGTCACCTTGGACGAACCCGGCCGCCTCCAGCTTGCTCCTCTTCTTGAACTTGGGCGTGCTCGGCGCGAACTTGTTGAGGTCAGAGCTGAACACCATGGTCTCCGTGCGCGACACCAGCGTGGCGACGCCGGTGCGCTGGTTGACGATGCTGAGGTCGCACGACGCGCGCACGCGGGCTCCTGCGCCGCTCAGGAGCTCGAGATAAACGGACACGTACTTTGGCTTGAGGAACCCTCGGGGAAAGTAGCGGATGTTCCAGTCGTAACCACCGACGGTGAAGGAGCCGGAGCTGATGTAGGTGTCGGGCCCGAGGAGCTTGTGCTGGCTGTAGCCGCGGATGTCGAAGACGTGCTTACGCTGCACCGTCTCCGGGGTGCATGTTGACCTCGCCGTATCCAGCACCGTCGTCGCGGGCGGCTGCATTGTCCTGGACGCCGGCATCATCTACTCTAATAGATTGGACGTACGTATAACTAAATACCTTATTAGGTATCTTTATATAGATCCATACCACATAATGTGGTCGGAGTCTCTGGGCCGGACTCTACTCGAATCACAACAAATCTTCGGCGTGAGCTTTTTTTTCGGGGATTATTGGAACTCCGTCTCCGACATGAACTTGAACAAGGCCAGATCGGTAAGTTCACGTGAACAGAGGCCCACGATCGAATAGACATAATAAATAAAAGCGGCCCAGAACAAAAGAAGTTCACGGGAACAAAGGCCCACTGTTGTACTGGCGAACCAGGATTAGAGATTAAGCGGAGCCCAACATGGTAATATTGCATTAGGGGGCCAAATAAGGTATTTTTTACTTAAAAATTTGTCTAAACCATGTTTTTATACTAAGAAAAAGTTGTTTTTTCAAGCCATATGGGGGGCCAAGGCCCCTACCGGTCCCCCTTGGTTCCGCCACTGCACGGTTGAAGAGATACAATGACATAAAAGAGCCCACCCGCGCCAGGTTATAGTGACGCGTGGCAGACAGATACTGGACAGAGGGTGTGCACGTATTTATTTTAAAATTCATTTTTTAAAATGAAATCTTGACAACCGTATTTCAGAATTACGAACCGTTTTCATATTTGAGATGCTCACGTCGAGATCTTCAAAACTATATCTCATATTGAGAGATTTCAAGAAACTTTTTTTTCGTACTTTATACTTCCTGTTTTATACACTTTGTGCTTTCAGTAGCAATGTCCAGCAGCAGCCGTGTGGATGTACACCATGTATACTGTATACACCGTATCTAAAAGTATACCAATGTTCGGCTTCGCCTCGATATTTTTTTACGGCTCGGATTCGCCTCGATAACCATTTACAAATATCTTGAAGGGGGTACAAAGGTCGTTGTGCGCATTGGTCGAAGCGTGCATTGGTCGTAGTGCGTGCTACGGCTCGGTGTTGCCTCGTGCTACCGCTCGGCTTCGTCTCGAGTAAATCGCCTACGGCGTTTCACCTAAAAGTACACGCATGTTGTATCCGAAAGTATACAAAAGTTGCTATTGAAAATATACACACGTTGTACCTGAAAGTACATCCACATTGCTACTGAAAGTATACACACGTTGTTTCTGAAAGTATACGCGCGGTGTACCTGAAAGTACATCCGCCCGGGTGTATGCCGGCTCTGCACCTGGATGTACAACCGCCTGGGCGTACACCCTTGGTGCATGTGGTTGTACGTCAGCACTGCACTTGGGACGTACTTCGTTCACTGCACCTGGGCGTACTTCTGTGTGTAACTGGGCGTACATCCGTGTTGATTCTGAGTGTAAAAAGAAAATTTTCGAAACCTATCAACATGTGATCTAGTTTTGAAGATCTCGGCCCGAGGATCTCAAATATGAAAACGGTCCGTAATTCCGAAATACGGTTCTCGAGATATTTCATTTTGAGAAAACGAATAATGAAATAAATGCGTGTCCACCCGTCTACCGCCCGTGTGTGCGAAGGAAAAAATTCCACCAAAACTCTCTCGTGCTGCCACTTGTCACACATGCAAGCACTCGTGGGGGCCGCGAGGAAGGAGAAGGCGACACTTGACGCATGGACAGTGCACGAGAAGAGAAAACACGACATTTGTCGCAAACACAACGCGCGAGAGTGATCTTCCAGAAGGGTTTCCTTTTTATAGTGATTTTCCAGAATAAAAAAAGAGAAATGCGACTTATGGGCAAGTTTGCTACAGAGTGCTCTTAAGAGCATCTCTTTCCCTGGAATAGGACACCCAATAGAGATCAAAGAAAAGTTGCAATATAAAAAAGTTTTTTAGGCTCGTACAAACGTCCATCTTCAATAGCCCTAAAATAGGGGAAATCCACAAAGGGTCATAAGAGCATTTGCTCTCAATGGAAAAAAAATCAAAATGTAAAAAAAAAGTTATACATCCGCATTTGTTAAATCCGCATACAAAGTTTTACAAAAAAAGATATTTTTGTGGCTTGTGTAAAAGGACAACGAACAAATGTCTCACTAAAAGTAATCTTGGAGCACCAAAATTTGTCTTTGTACACAAGTCACAGTAAATGTCCTTTTTTGCGAAACTTAGTGTTTGAAAAAAAAATGTCAGGATGCACACACACACAATTTTTTGTCGGAATAATTTGATATCTTAAACTAATTATTTTCAAAATGGGAGTATCTAGTCCTATGAATCAAAATAACGCCTCCATATATGTACAGATTTCTTGAGAATTTGGTGACCCCAATTCTACGAACCGAAATGCTCCTATAAAAATCCTATGAACCTTATGCTGGCTCCCACACACCTTCGTGAGGACCCTTGAGGACAATAGGCCACCGGGCCTTTGGCTTAAGGTGGAAAACTGCCTGAATGGCCCCTCTTGGGTCGTGGTGGATGATGACCCACAAGTTAGGGGGTCTATCGTAGTATTTTTGATAAGTAAAAGTGTCGAACCCAACAAGAATCATAAGGTATTGATAAAATAGTTTTGAGCAGAGTTTCACTGTAAACACTAGAGAGCAAATATTTAGGAATTTTTTAATAGTAAATAAAACAATAATAAGTAAATAATGATAAAAGTAAATAGTTGTTGCAAGTGACTCAATCCTTTTTAGCACAAAGGAAAAAACCAGTGGTGTTCCTTATAATGACTAAAACGTTCCTGAGGACACATGTCACACCCCAGTTTTTAGAACCTTGTACTGTAGTCCAAGGAGAAAAAAATGTGGGCCAACAATTTTTTTCTACAACAACATGATTGATTTAACCCACATTGTGTATGTGACAAGAATCATATATCCAATGCAAGATTTGTTTCATTTGAAAAATCAACACTAAACAATTTTTCTGAAAACACCTTTATGTTTTCCCTGATGTTACTTGGGTGATTTTATTCTAAGACTTGGATCATGATTGCTTGCATCTTGAAATAAACTATTATATTTGTTGGATCCAAGAAAATAAAATCTCAAAACGATTTATGGAATTTTTCTTCTAAATTTTCTATAGAAACTATTCCCTAAAAATATAGCCAAGTACCTGTTTTCCACACTTGTTCTCACTAGGCTATAATAATCCATTTTGTATTTTCTTGACTTGTATTTGTTCTATGAGATATGGACTACAAATTCATAAGCTTGGTTTGAATTTTGGAATAAGAAAAACAATCTTTTGCTTGTTGTTTTTGTGGAAGAAAAATAAGACATAAAAGGGCATTTTTAGAAAACAGAGAAAAACAGAAAGTACCTCTTTTCCCACTATGTTTTCATAGCCTTACACTTTTCCAAAAAAAAATCAAATGATGTTTCTGAAAGTTTACAACATGTTTAACAATCTACAACTTTGAAAAAAAAATTGGAATTTATTTGGCCCTTGAAAACAGTGTGAACTTTGTGATGTTTTTAACAGGTTTCAACACAGAATTTTTCTTAGTCAGAGATAACTGAACTTTTCAGAATTTTTCAGAATCAGTTGCTGTTACAAAGTTTAGCAGATGTTTTCAATTGATTCTAGTTCAAATTTTGAAAAGCCACCTTGTCTTGGGTGTTGACCATTATTTGGACTTCACCTTGGATCATTTTGTTTGCTTCTAGAAGGTTTGGGGAAGGGCATTTTCGAGAGAGTAAAAGTGTAGTGAAAGGGAGGGATGGCATGGCATGGGCACAAAAGTGACATGGCTACTGTGGCCATGCATTGGCTTCTCCACCTCCCAAAAGCCACCATGAGCTTGCCCCCAACCCCTCCTACCTCATTGACATTGCCCACGACTTGGAGCACCAAGGACATGCCCCAGGGCGCCCCCATGCCGATTCTAACACCCCCCTGAGAGCACCCTCTTGCACACGACCTTAATGCCACGAGTTAAAGCCTCCCCGTGCGTGTCCCTTGCGCCACTTCCCTCCCACACCTCCCCACTCTCGCCTCGAGCAAAAGAAACGAGCTCTCGAGCCCTCTGTGAGCTCCACGGGCAGTAGATCGCCGCCGGCCACCGTGTACCACTCGAGGTGGTACACCTCGGTCCAACCCCTCCCGCCGCTCATACTAGCCACTGTTGAGCTCCCTGTAGCTCGTAGAAACGCGCTGACACCTCCCCGTGTCTTTGTTTGCGCAGGGTCCTCGCCACCGCAGACGCCCTGCTCAACACCGCCAAGTGGAGCCATGCCAGCCACTGTCCTCTGCACCCCGTGATAGCCCCCGAGCCCCTGCACACCCCCTGACCCCGCGCCTCGACGCCGTAGCCCCCACGGTGAGCACCACGGCCCTCGCCGTTTCTCCGTTGTTTGGTGAAAGAGAGAAGGGAGAGGAGAGGTGGATGACGACGCGTGCTCCTTGATCTGTTGATCAACAGGCCACGTTGAACATGCCGCGTTTCCGTGCGCGCGCGAGAGCGTGGGCTGTTTCGGTCTGTAGGTGGGCCGCGCTGCCTCTGTTTTTCTTTTAGTTTTTTTTACAGACACGTATATGTTTACTTTTGCTCTGTTTAAAATATCTAGAGTATAAATTATATTCTACAAAATTTTGTGGCAGTAGCTTTACCTTTTCTTGAACACATCCAAGTGGTAGATCTGTGTTTGCTTGTTTATATTTGTTGTAGCATTTTAAATGCCACAGAGTGTCTGTTTAACCATTTTTGAAATAAATTTTTTTGTGTGTCTCCATTTTGGTCAAACGAAATTGTTTAAAGTAGCTAGTGAGTAGATCTATCAGTAGGACTTAACCTCACATCAAGGGGAGTTACCAAATGGAAATGTCATCCATTTTGATATCTGACCAGTAGGCTTTTCTAGAATTTTTAGAAGGAGTTTAGGAATGATTTTTTGAGGTGAATCCAATTTGATTAGTTTGTGTTTGAATAGGTCTATCTAATCCTAGCTTGGCATAATTTTTAGAGCTCTAGATAATGTTTGGTGAGCATTTCTAGATACAACGGCTTTTCTATTTTTATTAGAACTTGTGTGTTTGTTTGTGATTAAATGTTTGGTTGATGGAAACTTGTTCCCTAGCATGTGTAGATGTGTTGCTAATTTTTATTAGGTTGTTTTCTTGCAGTACAACTATATTAGGAAGTGTGTGCATGTTTGGAAAACAAACAAAGATAGGATTTGTCTAGTATTGTTTCCTAGTTTTATTTTTGAATAGATCGTGTGAGCAAATCTTGGTATGTTTGATCCCTAAGTTTTGATGTGGTTGTGTTAAGACCAGTACCATTTTGGTACTGATATTTTTATGTTATCATCTCTGTTGTATCAAAATAAAAATATTTTTTCTTCCTAATTCGTCAAAGATTACTATGTTTTTCTTTATTCGGGTCTCTCTCTTAGATCTCTTTTTCTTTTGCTTAGGTTCAGGCGAAGCTTACACTTTATTTTATAGCAAAGCATGTGTAACATTTGATTGTTTGTTTTCACTAAGTGTTTTCACTAGTATGAGTAGCTTTGATTGTTTGGTAGATTATATTTTTGTCAAGTGTGACCAGAGGCTTTTTTACCTCTTAATGGCTTGGTATATTAGTGGGCCCATATCCCACTAGTCCCATTGCATTTTGGTTGGGAATACACATTCCCTACCATGCACTTGTTTGCTAGTATCATATATTTCTATATGTTTGTTTAGTATTTTCCACCAAGGAAAATACATGCTTGCTTTACTAAATTGTTTGAAGTGTTTAGCAATGCTTTGTGAATCCTAGTATGTTAGTTGAAGTTCATTTGTTGATATGGTGTTCCCTTGGGAATATCATGTTAAGAAATGATTCATTGTTGTTTTGATTATTTTGAGTATTATTTGCAAACAGAATTATTTTCCTAGTGTTATTAAATTTTGTGTGGATAGATTTTCCTTGAGTGTTCTGATTTTAGAAATTGTTTGTTTGAGCTTGAATTGAGTGCATAGCTACTGGTTGTGTGACTTGTACTTTGGTTGCTTGTTATTTGAGTGAGTAGAAAAGATGATTTATTAGAATTGATTGATTCTTGCCAAGTAGTTGTTTTCATAGAATTCTTTTAGTATGATTGCTTACTATAATGTGTAAGGTGTATGTGCTATTAGTAGGTAGTTATATTCTTGTGTTGCTTGTTTAGAACAATTCATCCTTATAGCTTTGTTTGCTTCTCCAGTGTTGCATTAGTGTCACCACTAGATATTATGAGTTTGCTCCATGATGGTTGTCTTCTATTTTATGGTTGTATGATTATCCTAGCATGGTTAGCATGTTTTTAATTCTGTTATTATGAATTTACTTGTGGAGTTGCTTGTTTCTATTAGTTGTAGAGTACATTAGTTCTTATGACATGCTTGTGTAGAATTTTCATACTACTATACTATTAGTACACTCCTGTTATTGTGCTATTTTCTAGTTTAACTATCCCTTGTGAGGATTGTGTTTTAGAGTGTGTCTTCTTACTTGTTACCATTGGTTGAGCCACTGGTTTGCTTGGTTATTTTCATGATTGATGGATTCCTTAGCTTTTGAGTAGACATAAGCATAGTCAGTAATTGTATTATTCATATGTGGTTTGTTTGCTTTGCTGTTTGGAATTGTCTGAGTGTTTACCTTAGCATGAGTATTGTACTTATGTTGTGTTGGTGTATAGTTACCTCGTTATCTGTGCTTTAGAATAGTAGTAAACTTGTTTGGTGATGATTGCTTGTGTTGTTGTTAATACCCACTGCCATGGGTATTGCTTTGATGATTGGTATTGATTTGAGTGATCGATGTTACCTTAGGAGTCTCACCCTTGTGACCACCAAGCTATATTTTTTAGATTCTTAAATATCTTATTATGAGAGTGGTACACTGTAACACCTGGGGTGTTACCCTAAATAGGAAGTTGTTTGTTTTCTTTTGCTTGCATCACATGCATCACATGAGCATTGCATTCTATTTTTCAAAACAACTCAAAATTCAAAACCACTTTTAACTTTCACACCTGTTCAAAATTTCCAATTTCAAGATTGCAAACTAAACCACTCATTTGTTTTTCAATAGTTTGAAGTTGTTTTAATCAAATTGCTTATTAATAAAAATTTCCCTGTTATTAAAACCCTAATGGCAAATTCAAAAATTCAAAAGCAAATCAATCCTACTTATCATATTTCAATATGGGTTTAAAAAATTAAAATTTAGCAAACAAATTAAATTAAATAATGTTTGCAAAATTGCTTGAGCTTATTAAATAGAATTTGTTTGTTTCCAAAATTCCCAAACCAAACCTTATTTGAAATTCAACCTACCACTTAAAATCAAACTAACATTTTAAATTTTGAAATCAATAACTAACCTTGCTTTTAATTACTGTTTTGCAACTAATAAAATTATTCATAAAAGAACCCCCTCCCCCCAAAACCCTTTTTCCTTTCTCTCTCCCTCCCTCTTTTTCAGAAAAGGAAAAATCAAAAGCCAAAAAAAATATGGAGGCAGGCAGCCAGCCCACCTGTTTTTTTTTCAGCTCACCCCCCAAGCCCATTACTTCTGGCCCGCTACCCCTTCCTGCTTGTCGTCTTCTTCCTTCAGTACGATCGCAGTCACCACCGCAGGATCTCACCTCCCCCTCCTCGATGTGATGTCGTACCTATCTCCTCTCCCCATAAAGCTTCCACATCCACCCCTCTGCCCTAGCCTAGCCTAACCCTAGCCCCATCCCCCTGCGCCGCCATCCCTCTCTCCCTCCTCGTCCAGCTGCCCAGCTCCTCCCTGTCTCTGTTACTCTGACGACCACCGAGAGAAGCAGCGCCACCCTCCCCTCACCGCCGTCCGCCGTGGAAGCGGGAGCCCCACCCGAGGGCGGGAATGAAACCGTGGATGTCCCCTCTACCACCTCGTCTCATCGCCGGTTGCTGGGAGACGCCGTGGTGGCCGCGCCGTCGTCGGGAACGCCACCTCGCCGCGGCTGCCATCGACAGCAGCTCGCCGCCTCGACAACCACCGAGGTGAGCGCTATCTTACCTCCCTCCCCTCTCCTGCTCCGTATCCACACACCCGCACGAGGCACCAGCACACTCGCACACCCACCACCGTCGCTGCAACTCCGGGTACTGCCGCAGGCGATCGCCGGTTGTTGTTCCCGTCAGGTTCAGCGAACGAACGTTCTGTCAAAAATTCAGTTATCTGCGACGGGGTCGCCTCATATTCAGTCGAGATCCTTACCTGTCACAACCGGCGCATCACCGCAGTGGTACTGCTCCACGGCGCGCACGAATCGATCCCAGGATCGAACCCTGGGGGAGGCAAAAAAAACCCCACCTTTTGGTCTTTTTCCGCGCGCCCGCAGCTGGCCCCATCGGTCAGCGACCGTGGTGGCCGGCGTGGTCTCCCCGCGCCTCGTCAGCGCCCGCGTGGCGCTAGGGCCCGCTGGCCAGCCCCTGCGGTTAGGGCGCAGGTGGGTGCAACTCGCCCAGATCCAGATCTGGATCTGGGATCTTGCGTCCAGGCCCCTGGCTTTTCCGTTTTTTACACCGGAGCCCCTCCCTGCTGTTTTTTCCTCACAGTCAAGTCCCTGTCTTTTGCAAATAAAACCTAAAACTTCAAATGACCACCACTTTCAAACCACAAACCCAAATGACACAAATTTTATATGTATCCCAATCAAAATTTCATGAACTTCTCAAATATGCTATTTGTTTTCTGTTTTGATTATTTCAAATACATACAAATTTCAAATTCAAACAAATCCTCTTAATTTTGGTTAATTCCATAAGTAATTAATACTTAATTCAAATAACCCAAATAAAATATGTTTTTCAGTCCCAATTCAATGTACTTTCTGTTTATCAACTTTGTTTTGCAATTTGGGCAATTAAAATTAATGTTATTTAATAATCCTTAAAAATGACCAATTAAATGGCATAATTAATAACTTGCAAATGGTTGCTCCAAATTAAATACTCCATCATGAATTTCATCCAAAATCACATGCCACACTTGAATATCAACTTTGTTTTCTGGTTTGCCACATTTAAATTGAATATTTGCTTCACCTCTTGTTTAATACAATTAAATTGGTAACATGCTTAATTAAATCATATGAAATTGTTTTCCAACAAATAAAATATGTTTTCCATGCCAAATTAAATAACCTTTTCAAATATAAAATTTGTTTCATGATTTGAATAATTTAAATTGCTTAAATAATTTAAACCTTGTTTAATTCATTTAAAATTGCTAAATCAATAACTTGCTCAAATTAAATTATTTTTGAACTTATAAAATATGTTTTCAAACTAGAAAAACATAACCTTTTCAAATATGAATTTGAATTTATGTGTTGAACAAATAAAATTCAAATAATATTCACACTTGAATTAAATTCAATTAAATCTTGTTTAAATTTGTTTAATTCATAATTAAATCATTGTAATTCCTTTTTCAATTAAATATGAACTTTGTTATCTGTTTTGAACAATTTAACTTGATGAAAACAACAAATGCTTGTGTGACACCTTTAAGTAACCAAAATTCCAAAAACTTAATAAGTGAAATTCAAAATTGGTAAACCTTATTTCCAACTGGTTCTATTGTTGTTATTTTGTTGTTTTCCTCATCCATGCATCATGCTAAACCACTTTCACCTGTTGGTTAGTTGTAAAACAATTGTTTCAACCTTAATTCATGGGCTTCCATATGCAATCCAAATTGCCTATGGGTCCATTTAAACCTGCTTATCATGTCAACTAGTTTATGTCTGATGCATCCTTAAATTTGCCATGCATCCATATCTTGATCATGCTGGATCTTTTGCCGTAGTAGTAATTGTTGCATCCGGTGTTTGTTCGAGGTTCATTGCTTCTTCCCGGATAGGACGTTGAGATGATGTGAGCAACGACAAGTTCTGCTACCTTGCGGGATCTCAGGCAAGTATACTCACTTGCTGCCAAATGGCTGCCTTTCATCACTTGTTACCGATTCTTTCCGTTGTTCTTATTCTAGCCTGTTGTTTCGATGCTTGTGTCTCGATCCTATTATATGTTTACCTTGCAGCCATGATATAGCCTTCCTTCCACTTCCTATGAACTGTTGTTTGTTTACCTTGTTGGCCCTCGTGTCGTAGTTGCATGCTTAGTGTTGTTTGCGCTCAAGTCTTGTTGTTCCTTTCATATCACCTGTTTAGTTGATAGTTGGGTTTCAATTCAATCAACAACATGTTAATCTTTTGGGTAATAATAATTTGATGATAAGGCACCGGCAGGAGGCCCGACGTGGTTTTGAAGCCTGCTAGTGTCGACCCTAATTAGGAAAAGGGTCTTGTCTACTGATCCATGATGAGCGCACTAACCGCATGTGGGAAGCGAGTATGGGCGCCCCCCTCAACTTGATTCGATTCGCATCTCGTCCAAATCACCACACTTAGTTCGGGCTTTCCATTTGATGCACGCATATGCAGGTACGAACCCGAGGCCAGGGTGGAACTTTTGTAGTCGGCATTTAGGGCGGCGTGGTCTTCCAGTGCTACGAGGGTCTCCTTTTCTTCGTGGGGCTCGATTAGCCGCGCACGCACAGCACGTGGTGCTTTGGGCTTGATGCGAAGCAGAGTTGGGTTGTGTTGAGTACCTCGCTTGGCGGGTTTGATTCCCGTCTGGCGGGTTATTCTTACGTGTACGGCCAAATTGGTGCACCCCTGCAGGGTTAAATCTTCTCGAGAAGCCGTGTTTTCCGCGGTTATGGTTAACTTGGTGAAAGTACTGGCTAACAAGTACTCAGAACAACTTACACCTAACTAATGATAACCTGACTAGTAATAGTCTTATTGACACAATAACTTGATCCACCCTTAATCCAACAGTGTGAGTATCCTTGGGTTGCTTCCTTAGTAGGGGGTAACATTGGACGGGTTTGTTTGGTGAGTAGTTGTAGTTGGTTACGATACGCTATCTTATCCCCCTCTTTTAGCCGGAAGTTGCTTCGAGTCTCTGTAGTTAGTTAGTGCAGCCCGCTGCCGCTTATTTGCAATAACCCCTTCCTTTCCGTTGATCCCAAAGTATTTGTATCTTGTGATGACTGGCTATGCCGGTATCTTGTGAGTATGGTTTATCCACTTGCCAGTACTTAACCGTACTGACCCACGAATCTTTTTCGTGGCTGCATATTCAATATTGCAGTCAACAGGTTTGAAGTCTGACGACGTTAGCTTGGGAATCCCTCCGGCTTGGCCTGGGCAGGGATTGGACGCTCTCGGTTATCTTCAGGACTCTTAGTCCAATTTGTATCTTGTCCGTAGTCGGACGCTATGTTGTTTCTTCCGCTGTTATTTGGATCTTTGTATCGTATCAGTTGTATCCCTGACTCGTTTGAGTCATCTTGTATATATCTTTTCTGTTGTTGTTGTGGATTATTCGTGAACTGATTGTAATGTTATCACAAGTGGCAACCTGGAATCGGTTATTATGTGGATTTTGGCGGGAATGCTGAAATCTGCATAGTGCCCGATCTCGGGGCGTTACATACACCCACTCAACCTATGATAATTGATATGTGGAATATGGTTTCCCAACCACATGTTTTTTGTTCTGGCGATAGTTTTGTACCCTGAGAGTTTGTAAGGTAGTTTTGCTCGATAACTTTCTGAGTGATTGCGCTAGTATAAGTTTGCTTGTTGTATGTGTTGCCTTGTTTTATTTATTGCCTTAGTTGGTTCTAAGTGTGTGTCTTTATTTCTGTTACAGCGTTAGAAAACGAAGAAGAAGAAGAAGAAGAAGAAGAAGAAGAAGGAGTTGTAGAGCTGTGTGCCAAGTTCAAGCTACTTCAAGGCTAGGGACACAAAGATATTTAAGGCAAGCCCATGATGCTTGCCGTTACTACCCTTATCATTATCTATCATGCATGTTTTACTTCTGAAAGTTTTGCAAAACCTTGATTACCAAAAACTATTTTTGAGTGAATACTACTATTATTAATATTATATATAGTATTATGCCAGTAGTTGATACTTGGTGTTACCAAGCCCATAGCCACCATATGGTATTTATTACCATCCAAAAGTATAAGTCCCTAAGTGGACACTTTGAAAATATGGTTGTTGCAAAACAAAGGCTTTATGGAAAACCCGGTAGAAAGGCGAAGCCTTATCCACCGGAGGAATGTTAAAGTGGTTATTTCTGGGAAAAAGGTGTTTTACAAAAATGACACATAACCTAGTGTTCGCCGGACAACCTTTACCGTACTGCCACCCTACCTCAACATGGGCACGGGGCTCAATTTGAAACTTGTTCTTGTTAGTGTATGTTCTATCTCAATTTGCTATAAGGGGTGTGATTTCCCCTCGAACCGAAATGCCGTCAAATCATGAAACATGAGGCATACATAGTGAGGGATTAAGTTCTTGATGCTACGTGTTGGGAACCCCAACAGGAGGGTGTGATGAGTGTAGCGGTAGGAATTTCCCTCGGTTAAGAACCAAGGTTATCAATCCAGTAGGAGAAAGAGGATCTTTGGAAGGTTGATGCCACTGCGGTGGTGATGGCGCCTCACCGGTGTCACCAACAACGCGGAACCTGCACACAACACAAGCAAAATACTTTGTCCCAACGGTACAGTGAGGTTGTCAATCTCACCGGTCTTGCTGAAAACAAAGATTAGACGTATAGTGTGGAAAATAATGTATGCTTCAGTAAGTAAGGAAAGCAGGAAATTGTAGTGGTTTGTTTAACAGTGTAAGAAAATGGACTGGGGTTCATAGGTTCACTGGTGGTGTCTCTCCATAAAAGATAGCATGCTGGGTGAACAAATTACAGCTAGGGAATCGACAAATAAAGGTTGCACCGTAGTGCACATCCATGACATGATGACTACTATGATATTTAGTGTGGAAATTACAACAATATACATAGACTGTAATCCAATTGCATCTATGACTAATAATCCACCCTCAGGTTATCATCCGAACCCCCTTAGGTATGAAGTTGCAAGCAACATATAATCGCATTAAGAAATGTGTGTAATGTAAGCAATGATTGTGCACGCGGGCACTCACACCGCTATTTTCTCCCTAATGGCAACAGCACATCCTCCCCCGTCACGTTTCTGTCACTCGAGTACAGGCGAAAAGGAGGCATGAACCCACTATCAAGCATAAATACTCCCTCTTGGAGTTACTAGCAACTACTCTACCAGAGCACCACTAGCAACAGAAAGCATGGAAGATCACAAATAGCATATGCAATAAAAGACTATAATCAACTTGGCATAAGTTCAATATTCATCGGATCCCAGCAAACACAGCACATAGAGTTACGTAAGAACAATCTCGATCATGTTAGGCAGCACATAGAGTTACATAAGGAGAATACAACCATCTAGCTACTGCTATGGACCCGTAGTCCAAGGATGAACTACTCACGCATCACTCCGGAGGCAGGCATGGTGGTGAAGAGGCCTCCGGTGATGATCTCCTCTCCGTCAGGGTGCCGGGAGACAGCTTCAGAACCCTCCTGATCTAGGGTTGACGATGATGGTGGATGTGGAACATTTCGGGGATATATGATCGGGTATCTATGGTTTTCCATCCGGGGGGAATAAATAGGAGAAAGGGCAGAGGCGGTGGAGCCCTAGGGGCCCCACACCACCCCCTGGCGTGGCTAGGGGCGCGCCACCCCATGGTGTGCCCCCTGGTGCCCTCTTCGACTCCTCTTCGGTCTTCTGGATGGTTCCGGGGAAAATAGGACTTCCGGGCTTCGAACTTTCCAATTCCGAGAATATTTCCAGAACAACTTTTCTGAAACTAAAAACAGCAGAAAACATGGAACTGGCTCTGTGGCATCTTGTCAATAGGTTAGTCTAGAAAATTGATAAAAACTACATAAAGAAGGGAACAAAATATGTAGCAATTGACATAATATTATCATGGAGCATCAGAAATTATAGATACGTTGGAGACGTATCAGTTCTCCTCCGGGTGCGACAGTTGGGTCTCCTGCCGTGGCGGGGTGGGACCTGGTGCCGGGAGATTATACTCAACTGAAGAGATAGTCATATTATAGCTTGAGCATAGTGGATGGTTAGGATCAGTTATCTGATGTTCACATACTATTGTTACAGTCCGTGGTTTTTCACGGCGGATGTTCTGGATCTTGTGGATTGTGTACACCTCTGCAAAGTCAAACTATTCTGAATAGCCGCGTCCTCGGATATGGACAGTTGAATGGGCATGTAGCTAGCATTGTGTGAAGGTTTTCAAAAAGGAGTTTGAAAAGGAGTTGGAACTTGTGAAGTGTTGAAAGAAGGAACTTTGTACCAATAAGGTACAGATGAAGAAAAGCCAGAAGTTGTTTTACAAGAAGTTTTGCAAAGAAAACCCTTCTTTTCTAAACAACAACTGGAAGTTGATTCCAAGAAGTTTTGCAAAGAGAAAAATTTCTTTTTAACAAAGATTTTACAAAACCTCTTGTACATGTGATATCTCCAAGAGAAAGAAAATTATATCATTTTATTTTGAAGTATCTTCTTCAACAAAGATACAGAGATTTTAAAAATCAACTATGACATATCTTTCATATATCATGGATAGTGAACCCTATGTATAGCCTACCTACTACACCAGATAAGCATACATGCAATTGGTAAGCTACATGATGGATGTCTTGTTGAGTACATTCAAAAGTACTCATATTGGTTTCGGCCCTGGTATTTACTTGCCAGACTTTGAGGAGGAGCCTCAAGAGGAGATCTACAAGGAGGAGTACTGCGATGATGGCCATCGCGAACTAGGATCGTCTCCCGGTCAGGAGCCTGTAGGTTAAGGCGTGACTTGGGCTCTACTACGTTGTGTGTGTTTTAGCCTTCCGCTGTGTGTGTTGTGTGTTTGCCCTGCGTGGCAGTTGTGTTAGACTTGGTCATGTGACCATGTTCTTTGTGTAAATCTTGTTGTAAGCGTGTAATGGATGTTGTATCTGAATACCAACATGATATATTGTTCACGACTGGTGTGATCTGGGATCGTGAATGTATGCATATCGGAGGTCCTTGAACATTGGTTCAGGGGTCCTTACAACACACGGGATGATTCTTCAAGTTATTTTTATCACACGACATTGATTAATATTTATCGTTTTGGTAAGTGTTATGTGGGTAGACCTATGATAGTGCACCGTCCCATCCAGGACAAATGCACACTTACAATTACACAATTGCAAGCGTCCGCAACTACAAGACAGTAATTAAGAAATAAATCTTCGTAGAAATAAACTCCTGGTATCTGCTACTTCCGTATGTAAAGTATTGCGAACCGGGGTTCAAGTTTTTGTCACTCCGTCAACCCTCCATAAGCAGTCCAATACACAATGCATTCCTCTAGTCCCATAAAGGTGAAGTGCTATGTAGTCGATATTCACATAACACCACTAGAGAAATAGTAACATAATTTAAATGTCAAACTGGTAAATATTACTCAACGAATCATGATTACTAATAACGAGACCTATTCCATGTCCTCAAGAACTAAATGAACTACTCACAACACATCATATTGATCATAATTAGAGGTGATATAATTGACGAAGGGATGGATCCTAGGCCTATCGGGTGAGCCTACCCGGTCACAGGCCCACGGCCCAAGCTCCAAAGGAGGCGTCATGGACTACTCTAGAAGGCCCAATTGAAGCCCACCTGCAAAGCCTTGCGGGTCAAGTTAGGAAACTTGTAACCGACTCTAGGTTAGGGTTTGAGTCCTCCCCGGGTACGGTTTGAGACCTGGCCACCTATATAAGGCCAGGAGAACCACCAGGAGGGGGACCAAGCAATACCGCACCACCAAGCCTTGAGATCGAGATCATACTCTCGACTTGAGCAAACCCCCGTTGTAACCGATCTACTCGTTAATACAGATCGACAGAGGCATGACTAAGGGTTTTACCTCTACGAGGCCCCCGAAACTGGGTAAATCGTGCCCCCTGTCTAGCCGAAGATTGTCACCAGCGCCTACACGTTCTCCTAATCGAAACCCTATGGGTTCACCCGAGGGACTTGTTGAGATGCAGATTCGACAATTGGCACTGTCTGTGGGAACGACGGGCGCTGGATCTCCGGCATCTTCGGCTTCATCGACAACCAACTCACGCTGGAACCCCAGAACTTCGACTCCAACCAATCCGATCCGAATCGGGTCGGTCATCGTCGCCCCTCACTCGCCGGAATCAATCCCGGTATTCAGCAACTGGGAGAAGAGCTTCACGCTGACGTTCGGAAGCTTCCAGTTCTACACCAACAAAGACGGAATTCTACACTTCCCCGAGCAAACCGATCTCTAAGGATCGAAATCTGGGTCAATCTCTAGCCCAGAAGCTGTCGACTCACGACCCCACTACACGGATCGCGACTTGGCGAAAAGCGGCGAATCTGTCCGCCTCAACACCGGCAACTTCCATACCCTCTCTACAGAGGAACCTTCTCGGGTCAGGAAAGCGTGCCTAACTGCGCCTAGGACTCGCGAGCCATATCTAGCTCAGGTCTGCATGGCAGGATCAGGAGCCCCACCCGAGGAAACTGAAAACAGCGCAAGGGAACGCGCTGCCATCGGTGTCTCATGAGCTGCTTGGGATCGAGCAAAGGAGGCCATCCGCACAAGCATGCCACTGGAACCCGGAGTTCCTCACGAGGATATGACCGCCTACCACTATCATCTAGTGAGAGCGGCTACTGCAATAAAGGAGGCTCAGATAGATCTAGCCGAGCGAAAGAAATTAGCGGATGCGTCAAGCCAGCGCCGAGCCGCACTATCCATGACACCTTCTGTCGGGAACCGCCCTGCAAAGAAAGGATACGTCTCAAAAACCCCGACCATGGACGGCGAGTCCTTGAGCGGAATCAGCAAATCACTCATGTGTGTCGACGAGGATGGAAACATCCATCCGCAAACTCCCGCAGCCGTGGTACTAGCCGCAGCCACCTACATACAGATAAATCAAGCAGGGGAAAACGACCCCCGTGCAGAACAATACAAGCAAGTGCAGAAAGGATTAGGCATGGCAGCCGAAAAACTCGCCTCCTACGATCGCAGGAAAGCAGCCGCACAGAAGAACAAGGAAGCACCCCGTGGACACAGGGGCACATCACCTGGCAAGGAAAAATCACCTCGTCGCACACGAGGGAAAGAAGCCCGACGACGTGGAGATAGCCCGAGTGGCAGCGATAGCAGCCCGAGGGATCGAGACCGTAGCCGCAGCCCACGAAGAGGTCGAGATCGCAGCCCGCGGAGAGATCGAGATCGCATCCCGCGGAGGGATCGAGACCGCAGCCCACAGCGACACAGCAGCCGCTCGCGACATCGCAGCAAGGAGCCGAGGGGAGATGTCAACCGCGACAAACCAGGGTACAGCGCGCGATCAGACATCGCTCAGCGCAAGGTTGATAAAGGTCGAGCGACCAGGAACCGCGCGCGTTCCCCATCTACATCCTCCGACGACGAAGTCTGCGGAGCCTTATGTTTTGCCCGCAGCATCCGCGAGGCACCGCTACCCAAGAGATTTAAGCTATCCACGAAAGTGCAGAAATACGATGGGTCGCAAGAGCCACAAGCCTGGTTATCAGATTACCTCACGGCAGTAAAATGCCAACGTGGGAACAAAAACACGGCTATGCAGTATCGTAACCTACATCTAGTCGGCGCTGCGCGCAGCTGGCTCGAAGGAAGGCCGAGGGCATGCTACAGATCTTGGGATGATCTAAACCTCGATTTCTGCAAAAATTTCCAAGCAACATACAGAAGACCGGCGACCATCGAGGAGTTACGAGCTTGCAAGCAGAAAAGTGGTGAGTCTACTCGCGAATATATTCAGTGATGGACCACACTTAGGAACACAGCGGGAAATATATCACAAGAAGTCGCGGTTGAAGCGTTCGCCAAAGGATCACGGCAAACCTCTTTCAGGGAAGAACTGGGACGACTCGCACCCAAGACCATGGGAGAACTGATGGCCATAGCCAATAGATGGGCAAACGGCGAAGATGCGGTGCGTAATGAGAAAGCCTCATCACCAGCACGAGAAGATGATCGCCATAGTCGAAAGAAAAGGAGAAAGCATTACGACCGCGATGATCGAGAAGAACTGGTGGCGGCGGAGTTCACAAGGAATCATGACAATGGATATCGCAGAAATCGCGAGTGGAAGCCAAAGCCAGAGGACAAAACCCCCGAGGAGGACCTCGACGGTTACTGCACGCTACATCTATTTACAGATAAGCGCGCCGGCAAAACTAAGGCAACACAACTTCTCAAGGATTGCCGAAAGTTCCTTGATATCCACGAGGCCTTCTCGAAGAAAAATAGAGCAGCCGTCAATCAAGACTACCCGCAGCTCCCTGGAGGAGGAGCTCAAGGATTTCACCAGCCGCAAGCTCTGCCCCCAGTAGGAAATCAAAACACGGTGCTAGCTGCGCTACCAGCGCCACCCGCCCCAAACCAGGGAGCCAATGGATACCCGAACCCAGCGGGACTCTTAGGCATGATACAAAAAGTATGTCCATCACGCAGGGTTCAGAAGACGAACACACGACAAATATGCATGGATGTGCAAGCCCCACCTACGAAGCCCGAGCACCTGAAGATGGCGGATCAACCAATAACTTTCTCCAAGGAAGACCACACCCCCACGAGTCTATCGACCAGGACACGCCGCGCTAGTCATCCAAGCACAAATTGGAAACTACGAGCTGGCTGGCGTGTTCATGGACGGGGGCAGCGGCAACAACATCATCTACGCAGACATACTCCGTCGCATGAACAGGAATTTGGACGGACTCGTGGAATCAGAGACATCCTTTCATGGGATAGTTCCAGGAAAAGCAATCCGTCCACTCGGAACAATCAACCTGGAGGTGGTGCTAGGCAACCAAAACAATTACAGGCGATAATTTCTTGACTTCGAAGTAGTCGACTGGCCCTCACAGTACCACGCCATTCTTGGTCGAACAACGTTTGCCAGATTCATGGCAGTACCGCACTATGCATACATGAAGCTTAAGCTGCCTGGGGAACATGGCACAATCACCATCGACGGCGATTTCCAAAAATCCAATAAATGCGACATCGAGTTCAATGAGATCGCCAAATCCTTCGGGATACAGGAAGAACTGGAAGAGATAGCAAAAACCACGGATCACTCCATGATGCCTCTCACAAAGAAGAACACCCCAGAGCTCGAGTTCAACACAAATAGCGGTACCCGCAAGCATCAAGTGCACCCGACGGATTCTGCGAAGACGGCGATGGTGTCCACCACCCTCTCGCGAGCATAGTAAGGCGCGCTCGTCGAACTCCTCTGTGAGTACTAGGAAATTTTCTCCTGGCAGCCTTCAGATATGCCAGGGATACCCAGGGGTTCGCCGATCACTCACTCGAAGTCTTCAAAGACGCCAAGCCTATCAAGCAGACCACCCGAAGGTTCTCAGAGCCCGAACAAAAAGCGCTCGGAGAAGAAGTAAACAGACTACTCGCAGCAAAATTCATCCACGAGATAAAGATTTCCACCTGGTTAGCAAACCCGGTGCTGGTTCCGAAGAAGAGTACTGACATCCTTCGCGTGTGCATCGAATACACGTAGTTGAATAAGCACTGCCCCAAGGATAACTTTCCCCTACCACGGATCGACCAAATCGTGGACTCTACAGCAGGCTGCCAACGTCTCTCCTTCTTGGACGCCTATTCGGACTATAATCAGATCAGGATGAAAAAGGAGGACGAGGAGAAAATAGCGTTTATCACACCCCACGGTGTTTACTGCTACACGACAATGCCCTTCGGGCTAAAGAACGCAGACGCAACATATCAGCGCTGCATGCAAAAATGCCTCGCCAAGCTCACTGGCAAGAACGTACAAGTGTACGTTGACGACATTGTCATCAAGACTCGAGTAGAGGATACACTCCTCGATGATATCAGAGAAACATTCGACGCGCTGAACGCATACCGAATAAAGCTCAACCCGACCAAGTGCGTCTTTGGCGTCCCTGCGGGATAACTTCTCGGGTACCTGGTCTCTGCTCGAGGAATTGAAGCCAACCCGGAGAAAATCCAAGAAATCCTGACAATGAAGGAGCCAACCAATCTCCGCGGTTTGCAGCAGCTCGCAGGACGACTAGCCGCCCTAAGCAGATTCATTGCGAGGTTAGGCGAGCAAGCATTGCCTTTCTACAAGCTACTGAAGAAAACGAATAAGCTTGAGTGGACACCCGAAGCACAGAGAGCATTCGCAGACCTCAAACGAGCATTGCAGAGCAGGCGCATCCTCGCAACACCGCAAGAACGGGAGCCACTGTATCTGTATCTAGCCGCAGCAAATCAAGTCATCAGCACAACAATTGTGGTCGAGCGGACGGAAGACGGCAAGGCGTATGGCATCCAAAGGCCAATATATTATATCAGCGAGGTGCTTTCGCCCTGCAAACAGTGATATCCCCATTATCAGAAGCTCGCGTACGGTGTGATGCTCACAGCCCGAAAACTCAAGCATTAATTCCAGGAACACACAGTCACGGTGGTAAACGACGCATCACTGGGTACTATCATGAATAACCCAATGGCATCCGGAAGAATTGCAAAGTGGAGTATCGAGCTCGGCGCCTGGGACATCATATATGCGGTTCGCAAATCTATCAAATCACAAGTACTCGTGGAATTCCTGAGCGAGTGGACAGAACTACAAACGTCAGGCCCTCCAGAGTATACGAGAAACTGGATAATGTATTTTGATGGGTCGAAGATAAACAAAGGAGCTGGAGCCGGGGTAGTCCTGATATCCCCCAGAGGTTACAAGTTGCAGTACGTCCTACGACTGGATTTTCCACCCGACGACCCAGCATCAAACAATGACGCAGAATACGAGGCCCTCCTCCATGGCATGAAGATGGTGATTGCCTGTGGAGCCACCCGACTAATGATCTATGGAGATTCAAACCTCATAGTACAACAGATAATGAAAGAATGCGACGCCATTGCAGAAAACATGGTCGCTTATCGAGATATGTACAACCTACTCGAAGGAAGTTTCTAAGGGTGCGAACTAAAGCACATTGCGCGATCCAGCAACGAAGAAGCAGATAAATTGGCAAACATGGGTTCTACCAACACACCCATACCACCCGGAATATACTTCGAGAGGATGATCAAGCGCTCAGTCAAGGTCAAAAAAATCAGCAGAAGCACCCGCAACATTGGAGACAGAGGTCAGCCCGCAAACTGCTATGATTGAGCTCACCCACAACATTTCGAGACAAGTTTTTCTGGTCGAACCAGTCTGGACGCAGAAATACCTAGACTACTTGTCCAACAAGCAGCTCCCAGCAGATGTTCGCGAGGCTCGACAGATAGTACGATGCAGCAAAGCTTTTCGAGTGCTCAATGGAGAGCCATACAAACAGAGCATATCAGGAATATTGCAGAGATGCATAGCACCCGAAGACGGAATGGAACTACTGCGGGATATACACCAAGGACATTGCGGACACCATGCTAGCTGGAAGGCGATCATGGGTAAAGCCTTTCGAGCAGGATTCTACTGGCTCACAGCGGCCAGGGACGCAAAGGATCTAGTCGACAAGTGCAACGCATGCCAAAGATTCGCGCCCAAGCCGCACGCCCCGGCCACTGAACTTCACATGATCCCAATCACCTGGCCCTTTTCACAATGGGGGCTAGAGATGGTAGGGCCACTAAGAAAATCAACACCCGGAGGATACACGCACTTGCTTGTTGCAGTTGACAAATTTACAAAGTGGATTGAAGCCATGCCAGTCACCTCGGTCAGCGCCCAATGCGCCGTAAAATTCCTCGAATCCATCGTGTGCAGATTTGGGATACCACACAACATCATCACCGACAATGGAAGCAATTTTACAGCAAAGGAAACAGAGCAGTTCTGCGAGGAAAAGGGAATCACCCTCAGTTTCGCCTCTGTGGCTCACCCGCAAACCAATGGTCAAGTCGAGCGATCCAACGGATTGGTCTCAGCTGGAATAAAGAAATGGCTACTCGATCGTCTGCACCCAGCGGCAGGGCACTGGGCAGAGGAGTTACCCTTCGTACTATGGAGCCTCCGCATAACCCCGAATCGATCAACAAACTACACGCCATTTTTTAAGGTATACGGAGCTGAAGCAGTCCTTCCCGAAGATGTCAAGTTCAGCGCCCCACGAGTCGTCGCTTACAACGAAGAAACCTCTAACAGGGCACTCGCGGAAGACGTGGATGCACTCGACGAGATACGCTACATTGCACTCGCAAGATCCGCGGTATATCAACAGTCGTTGCGCAACTACCACATCCGCCGTATACGCCACAGAGCTTTCGTGGTAGGAGATTTGGTGTTGCGGCTCAAGCAGAAGGAAGGACACAATCTCGAGCCACCGTGGGAAGGACCCTTCATAATACACGAAGTTATCCCAGGTGGCGCTTATCGACTGAAGAACCCCGAGACCGGTGGCATCTACTCCCATCCATGGAATGTTGCGCACCTTCGCAAATTCTATCCTTAGGATTATTCTATTCGCGAAAATAAGGCTATAGTAGCCATCCTGTAGCTCGAAGAAAATACATGGCTTCTCAGTCATATTAATAAAATACATGGTTTCTCAACCATAGCTTCTCAAGTTATTGATCTTTACACGCTAAATAACAGGTATACACCCCAAACACACGGGGGCTACGCCTAACTTAGCATCATTTAAAAATACAAAAGTACAAAAAAGGTTGACACCTTATAAAATTTCAAGACAACTATACAAAAACAACAGGATACATACGTCCTACAATTACATATGGCGACGAGAAGTCTCCTCAGCTAACACTCGATTAACCTCTTCAGAAGTCTGTCGAATAATCTCCTCTCCTGCAGGATGAACGACTGTATAATGAGAGGTCATATCGACTGGAGCATTTGGGAGCCTGGTCACAGATTTGAAATTGACCTCAGGATGCCACAATCGGACAAATGCGAGTGCTACTAAGGACCCGCAGATCAGCTGTTGGCGGACGCACTCGCGAATTTCGCCTACTCGACTGAAAGTCCTGAGTAGATGGCTCAAGTCTTCTGGACCTCTCTTTAGAGGATAGAAAGCGCGATTCAAAGCTATCAGGGCCTCGTGACAACGATCAACGAGTATCTTTGCCTGGCCCACACGATACTTCAAAGTAGCCAGCACAAAGCCTTAACTGCGGTCGGACCAGAAGTTGTTTGCATGTGGTTTTGAACTCCCGGCTTCGTGAATAATATGGTTTTCCACCCAATGTTTTTCACACCGTTCGTCAGGCTGAACAACTACAAAGAAAGCTATAGAGAGTCAAAGAATAGGAAAAGATATAGTAAAACCAAATACTAGGGGGCTCACGTGCTTACAAAGCATATCCTTGGCAACAACTGCCAACTCTTCCATCACAAACTGCTTACGTTCAGCCGCAAGTTTCTGTTTAGACTTGGCTACATCAGCCACTCCACGCAAAGCTTTCAGCTTGCGCTCACCATCCGCGACACGATCACGGAGGCCGGCAAATGTACCAAGAGCAGCAACAAGGGGATCTGCTCGTGCGGCAGATCCACTCAAAGACTCCGCGACAGCACCTGTTACCTGGAAGAAGATAAGAAAAGTTAAGGAAGAATTCAAGACACCCCACTCAAGAAATAAACCACCTATTCGACAGGTGCTCGGGGGCTACTCCCATCGGGAGAAACTCATGACAATCAATCGCAAAGAAATCACATCTCAGATATCAAAGGAACATTTCGATTAAAAGGATAATACGGGAATACATCCCAAGGTTCATTACATCAGAAGAGCAAACTACATAAAGTCTATCCTAAGGAACTACAGAAGTGCTACCACTCGCGGCAGATTGCCCCTTGCGAATAGCACGGGCAATCAAGTCAGATAGCTTCCGAGCAAGGACTCCAGCCGGATCTCCGAAAGGTCGAAGCGCTACCTTTCTGCCCGTGGTAGCATCGACGGGAAGGTTCGAGTACGCCTCGTCCAAGCCTGCGACTCCGTGCGCCAGCGCGAACTGGATAGCAGTCTTCGCCCGCACTCGGACTGGGCGACCGAGTAGGCCTGAAGGGGATCATCCTCCAGAAAAATCTTCAAGAGACCATCCAGCGTGGGCGGAACCGCGACATCAACCAGAAGACGCTCGTGGAATTGCGTCAACAATCGAACGGCATTTCCAACGAGGGAGCAGATCCCACTCGCGTGCCTCCGAAGCTGAGCGCAAGAATCCGTCAGGGCGTCCACCCGTTGAACCCCGGGCAGCTCTAGCGCGACGCCAAGGACATCTGCAAAGAGACAACATTAATTCTAAATACATATCACCTAGTCAAAAAATAACAGAGGTCAAGCGCAACTTACTTACAAAATTCTGGGCCAGAGGGCGAAGGAAGTCAACAAGATTGTTGTCCTGTTGGGTGCCAGCCTCCTCTAGTCACTTCAGAGCGTCCTGGGCCTCAGCGAGCTTCCCCTCGAGGTTAGTCGACTGCTTGCGAGAGGATTCAAGTTCCTTTCGAGCAGCCTCCAACTCAGCCTCGAGGGTGGTCACCCGAGTGATGGCATCAGTATTCTCGGTCTTCAGAAAATCAGCTTGGGCTACACAGCAACAAATTTCAGCCTAAAGGAATTCACACAATCAGAAAGAATAAGTAGAAGGAGCGGGTAAATTTACCTTGGAGAGCTTGGTTATCCGAGACGAGTCGATCACGATCATCCCGAAGGATTACGCAATCTGCCTCAGCTGAAATTACGCGGAGACCAATGGCTACGAGAGAGTCAAGCAGGGACTGCAAAACACAAAGAGGAAGAAGTCAGGGAAAGTGGAAGGAAATTGAGCCTATTCACGACTGTAAACAGTCGAGTATAGCCTCGGGGGCTACTCCCATCGGGAGCACTGCCGTGCACCCGATAAAATCAAGAAAGGAAAGAAGCTTAAAGTTTTTGAGCCTGTAACCAATCGCAAGCGATTGACCACAGCCTCAAGGGCTACTCCCATCGGGAGCACTGTCGTGCACCCGATAAAAATATGGAAAAGAACGAAGTACAGAATGCAAGGAAAATGGCAAAGTTTACCTGGCCCTGGGCAATGCACAGAGGATCAGCCGAGCTACCCTACACTTCTTTCGAAGCCGAGGCCCCAACTGCGAAGCTAGGCAGCCTATAATCCGTAGCCGCAGCTGTGGGGGCTGGGCTCGGCAAATTCTGGACGGCTCCAGCAATTGGGGTTTCACCCGCAACAGCAGCATCTTTCCTCTTCTCGGGAGGAACAGAAGAGGCGAATCGGCCGGGGCTGATGGACTGAAGCCTGTCGTGAAAGAAACAACAACATCATAAGGAGCAAGAAGAAAACTTTCGACTAAGAACGAAGAAAGAAAGAAAAACTTACTCGTCATCATCGTCGTCCAACATGTCCGCGTTCCAGGCGGTATGGATTTTCGGCTTGGGTGCGAGAGGAGCATGCACACTCAGTGGGGTCACGATGAGGGGCTCTTTATCAGATCCTCCACCCAAGGGGCTATCCTTGGAAGTGGCTTCATCGTCTCCCGCCTTGTGCCGCTTGCGGTGGTGGAGATCTCTACTCGATTCATCCACGTCATCCGAAGAGGCATGCTCGGAACTCGAGTCAGCATCGACAACGCTGGTGTCAACGGGAACTTCCAGGTTGCTGGCCAACAAGTCCGAGGCCTCTTCACCAGAAATTGGCGGGTAGAAGGTTGCTACCCTTAAACTCTATAGAAGGTAAAACAAGAAAACGAGAAGAAGAAACTCATTCGACAAACTCTCGAACAAAGAGAAAAATTTAAGACAAGGAAAGATTTGAACTTACTTCGGATGGAGGAGGTCTCGAAACTTCAAATGTTGCGACAGGGCAGTCAGGGAAGGTCTCTCCCACTTTCAGCCTGGTGATGGCCGCGATTTTTTTCTCGAATTCAACATTCGAAATTTCTTCTCGGCTCACACGGCTGGGGTCTTCGACACCCTGGTACTCCCACAGTGTGGAGGGCCTCTCCTGTAGAGGCTGAATCCTGCGCTTGAGGAACACACTCGCCAGATGCAAGCCGTTCAGCACAACTCCTGCGGTTCGGTCACGAAGGGCGGCCACCTTGGCGAGTAGCGGGGCGACGATTCGGCTTTCTTCGACTGAAAGCTTGTGCGCTAGGACTTCCGCCGCTTCAAAACAGCGAACGGGTGGAATTCATGAGCTCCACCCGCGCTGTTGTCGACGACATAGAACCACTTCTTTCTCCACCCTTGCGCGGAGTCGATGAAGTGCATCTCAAAATAGTAGTTGTCCGATTTCGCCTGGATTCCGAAGCCGCCGGTGCGCAGCGGCTCTCCAAGCTCGGTCTCTACCCGCGATTTCTCGCGGAAGACCCGCACCTTGAACAGGGCTTTCCAAAAGCCCCAGTGTGGGCGGATGCCCAGGAAGCACTCGAAAAGAACGATGAAGCACGAGATGTGCTGCACCGCATTTGGAGGCAGGTCGTGGACCTGTATGTCGTAGACATACAGCAGAGCCATGAAGAAAGGATGGAGGGGGAATGAGAGCCCGCGCGAGACGTGATCCGCAAAGATCACGCGCTCGTTCGCGCGGGGGTTTGGTACCTCTTCTTTTTTGTCGAGGCGAACCCGCTTCTCGGTCTCGGGGGGCAGCAGTCCCTCCCTCCGCATCTCCTTGATGCTTTTGTTCGTCGTGTTGGGGGAGAGCCAGTCCCCTGAGCGCGGAGCGGATGGCGCAGGAACATCTTCCGTCGCCCTTGAGGAGGAGGCAGCTGCACTATGTTTCTTTCCTCCCGCCATGGATGCTGGTGCGAGCTCGTGAAGAAGAAGATGAGCGCGAGGAAGAAGAAGGCTGGGAAACGAATGACCGGGAAGTTTTTACTTTCCACCTAAGGATCGAATATATACACGGTGTAACACCCGGGGATTTTCCCCAATTAGTTTGTGTGTTTTCCTTTTGCATCATCATGGCATCCAGCATGCATTGCACTTTGTTTTCAAAATCATTTAAAAATTCAAACCAATTTAAATTTTCAAACAATGCACCTGTGTTTTCAAACTCAAATGGTTTTCAATAAAAATTGAATTGGAATTTTAAAAATTGGTTTGGGTTATAAATCCCCTTTTATTAAAACCCTAATCCCATTCAAATTCAATCTCAAACAAATTGTGCAACTTGAATATTTTTGGAAACAAAATAGCATGCAACTGGGTATTTGCAATAATGAACCCATAAAAAATTGTCCCCATAATTTTTGAACTCCAAAACCCCCCTTCTTTTCCATCTTTTCTCTTTCTACAAAAAAAAAGAAATAAAAAACAGAGCTGGGGGAGGCAGGCCATTGGCACACCTACAACCCCAGCCCAACTCGCTGCAGCCCAGCCCACCTCCACTACCTTCTTCTCCGTACGGACACGCACGCAGGAGAACGTTCCCCTCCTGTCGCTGTCGACATCCGCTCCATGGACCCCTCCTCCACCTTCTCCCCCCACCTTAAAGCCTCCTCTCCAGCCCCAAACCCTAGCCTCTTCTCCCTCTTCCTCCTTGCCCGCCGCCGCCGCCTTTCCTCTTCCTCCTCTGATCCTCCACCTCTGCCTGAACTTCTGAACCCGAGCAGGCCCTCCGTGGCCGGACCTTGCGGTCCATGGCACCGCCACCACGCTCGCCGTCGGGCTATGCTAGCTGCGGGAATGGAACCATGGCTTCTTCCTCGTCGTCCTCGTCCCCTCGGTCGGCCCGGAGAGGTACCAGGGCCACGGCGCCGTCGAGGTTTTTCCGTCGTCGTCAGCCGGCCGTCTTCCCCGTCCTCGCGCCTAGCAACCTCGCTGGAAGCCCCCACGGTGAGCCCCCGCCTCCGGGCCCTCTCCCTCCTTCCTCCCGCTGCTCTGTGAGGGCCCCCTTCGAGCGCCCAGCCGCGCCGTCGCCAGCTGTGGTCGTGGCCGGCCATGTCCGTCCGTCCTCGTCGCACTGTCCAAGTCTGAATCTTTGTTCTTCAAAATTCAGTTAACAGCGAAGGATACCCTCTTATTCCGTCAGTTCCGTGTAGTATCACAAAACGCATCGCATCACAGTGGTTGGGTCCCATCCGCGCGAGGGAGAGACCCAGGTTCGATCCCCCCTCCGGCCGAATAAAAGCCACCTTTTTTATGGTTTACGCGCGCGCGGGCAGGCCCCGCATGTCAGTGACCCCCGTGGCCACCCCAGCTTCCACCCGCGCCCGTGTGGCTGCCAGCCTGGCCCTGGCCCACGCGTCATAGGGCCTGGGTAGCTCTGCGAGGTGCAATTCCTTTTTTCTGTCCTCTGTTTTCGCACACAAGTCCCTGGAAAATTACAGCAAAGTCCCTATAATTCAAATGCCCACATCTTTGTCATCCAAACTCCAATTTTGAAAAGTAAAATATGTATTCCATTCCAAATTTCCTTTACTTTTCAAATATGCAATTTGTTCACTGTTTTTCCTAATTAAAATTGGAGTAATAATTCAATACTTTAATTACACCTTTTAAATTGCAAAATTCATAACTTGGGCAATTCAAATCCAATTCCAACATGTAAAATATGGTTTCCATGCAAAATTGAACAAGATTTCCAAATATAAACTTTGTTTCCTATTTTGAATAATTAAACTTGGTTAAATAATTTAAATATTGTTTAATTCATTTAAAATTGCTAAATTAATAACTTGGTCAAACTAAATTCTTTTTTAACATGTAAAATATGTTTTCCATCCCATTTTTCATGAACTTTGCAAATATCAAATTTGTTTTCTGTTTTAAATAAATTAAATTGCTGAAAACAACTATTTCTTAATTAATGCATTTAAAATTGTCAATTTAATAACTTGCTCATCTAAAATCCAAATTCAACAAATGAAATATGTATTCCATCTAAAATTTTGTGTTCTTTCCAAATATAAATTTTGTTATCTGTTTTGAACATTTAAAATTGGTGAAAACAACAAATGTTTGTTTAAATCATTTAAAATGCCAAAGTTCATAACTTAATAAATAAAATTCCAAACTTGGTAAACAACATATCAAACTGAAGCTATTGTTGTTTTCTTATTGTTTTAATCATCCATGCATCATTCTAATCAACTTTCACATGATGGTTATTTGTAGATCATTTAATTCAACATTAATTCATGGGCTTTTCCATATGCAATCCAAATTGCATATGGGCCCATTTAAATATGTTTACCATGTCAACTAGTTTATCTTTGATGCATCCTTAAACTTGTCATGCATCCATATCTTGATCATGCTGGATCTTTTGCCGTAGAAGTAATTGTTGCATCTGGTGTTTGTTCTAGTTCGTTGCTTCTTCGCGGATAGGACGTTGAGATGATGTGAGCAACGACAAGTTCTTCGGATGTACCTCTACTTGTTGGATTCCAGGCAAGTATACTCACTTGCTACCTATGGCTGCCTTTCATCACTTGTTACCGCTTCTTCCCGTTGCCTTTATTCTAGCCTTACGATTCAATGCTTGTGTCTCGATCCTATCATATGTTTACCTTGCAACCATGATATAGCCTTTCTTCCACTTCCTATTACCTGTTGTTTGTTTACCTTGTTGGCCCTCGTGTCGTAGTTGCATGCTTAGTGTTGTTTACGCTCTAGTCCTGTTGTCCTTTGTTCTATCACCTGTTTAGTTGATAGTTGGGCTTGTCTTAATCAACAACATGTTAATGTTTTGCGTAATAATAATTTGATGATAAGGCACCGGCAGGAGGCCCGGCGTGGTTAGGAGGCCTGCTAGTGTCGAACTTAATTAGGAAAAGGGTCTTTTCCTCCGATCCATGATGAGCGCACTAACCGCATGTGGGAAGCGAGTATGGGCGCCCCCGCAATTCTGATTCGATTCGCATCTCGTCCAAATCACCACACTTAGTTCCGGCTTTCCATTTGATGCATGCATATGCAGGTGCGAGCCCTTGGCGCCAGGGTGGAACTTTTGTAGTCGGCATTTAGGGCGGCGTGGTCTTCCAGTGCTATGAGGGTCCCCCTTTTCTTCGTGGGGGCTCGATTAGCCGCGCACGCACAGCACATGGTTCTTTGGGCTTGATGCGAAGAAGAGTTGGGTTGTGTTGAGTGCCTCGCTTGGTGGAAGTGCATTTCCATCTGGCGGGTTATTCTTACGTGTACGGCCAAATTGGTGCATCCCTGCAGGGTTAATCTTCTCGAGAAGCCGTGTTGTCCGCGGTTATGGATGACTTGTTGAAAGTGCTGGCTAACAAGTACTCAGACAACTTACACTTAACGATGATAACTTGACTAGTAATATAGATTACCTCCACCATAAAAATGAATGTCACCTTAATCAACCATGTGAGTTTCCTTGGGTTGCTTCCTTAGTAGGGGGTAACATTGGATGGGTATTGTTTGGTGAGTAGTTGTAGTTGGTTCTGATACGCTATCTTATCCCTTTCTTTTAGCCGGAAGTTGTAGCGCGTCTGTTTAGTTGTTATTGTTGCCCGCTGCCGCTTCTTTGCAATAATCCCTTCCTTCCGTTGTACCCAAAGTATTTGTATCTTGTGATGATTGGTTACGCTGGTATCTTGTGAGTATGGTTTATCCACTTGCCAGTACTTAATAGTACTGACCCACGAATCCATTTCGTGACTGCATATTCCACATTGCAGTCAACAGGTTTGAAGTCTGACGACGTTAGCTTGGGAATCCCTCCAGCTTGGCCTGGGCAGGGATTTGACGCCATCGGTTATCTTCAGGACTCTTAGTCCAATTTGTATCCTGTCCGTAGTCGGACGCTATGTTGTTTCTTCCGCTGTTATTTGGATCTTTGTATTGTATCAGTTGTATCCTTGACTCGTTTGAGTCGTCTTGTATATATCTTTTCTATTGTTGTTGCGGAATATTCGTGAACTGTTGTAATGTTATCACAAGTGGGAACCTGGAATCGGTTATTATGTGAATTTTGGCGGAAATGCTAAAATCTGCATAGTGCCCGATCCCGGGGCGTCACAAATGGTATCAGAGCCAGGTTTCCGATTCCCGATGTTGTTTCGATACGAATGGTTATCGAAGCAATGGGTCCGCAAAGCCTGTAGGATAACCTCGCTAATGGTCGTGTTTCTAGAGTGTCAAAAATTATTTGTGCAAAATCTGTTTTGGAAAACCTCTCGATAGGATTCTTCTTTATTCCTTTCCTCTATTCTACTTCTCCTTCTATCTTATTTGTTTTGGAGTCTCCTCTCTTATCTTATCTTTCAAAGTTTTAGGATCCTACGTGGGTGGACGTTTTCTGAGCCTTTAACCTAATAGGTTTGATCATCGGAAGATTCCTGGTGGAAGAACATCGTCGTCACTCCGAGCAAGAATCTCTTGTTAGTGGTGTCGAGGAGATCAACTGGAAGCATGAAGAATCGATAGTCGAACTTCTTTCCCCTCCCGGGTTAGTGGGTGGATTGCGAGGGCGCAATCCCTTGTTAGTGGTGTCGTCTGTAACACCCGGGGATTTTCCCCAATTAGTTTGTGTGTTTTCCTTTTGCATCATCATGGCATCCAGCATGCATTGCACTTTGTTTTCAAAATCATTTAAAAATTCAAACCAATTTAAATTTTCAAACAATGCACCTGTGTTTTCAAACTCAAATGGTTTTCAATAAAAATTGAATTGGAATTTTAAAAATTGGTTTGGGTTATAAATCCCCTTTTATTAAAACCCTAATCCCATTCAAATTCAATCTCAAACAAATTGTGCAACTTGAATATTTTTGGAAACAAAATAGCATGCAACTGGGTATTTGCAATAATGAACCCATAAAAAATTGTCCCCGTAATTTTTGAACTCCAAAAACCCCCTTCTTTTCCATCTTTTCTCTTTCTACAAAAAAAAGAAATAAAAAACAGAGCTGGGGGAGGCATGCCATTGGCCCACCTACAACCCCAGCCCAACTCGCAGCAGCCCAGCCCACCTCCACTACCTTCTTCTCCGTACGGACACGCACGCAGGAGAGCGTTCCCCTCCTGTCGCTGTCGACATCCGCTCCATGGAGCCCTCCTCCACCTGCTCCCCCCACCTTAAAGCCTCCTCTCTAGCCCCAAACCCTAGCCTCTTCTCCCTCTTCCTCCTTACCCGCCACCGCCGCCTTTCCTCTTCCTCCTCTGATCCTCAACCTCTGCCTGAACTTCTGAACCCGAGCAGGCCCTCCGTGGCCGGACCATGCGGTCCATGGTGCCGCCACCACGCTCGCCGTCGGGCTGTGCTAGCTGCGGGAATGGAACCATGGCTTCTTCCTCGTCGCCCTCGTCCCCTCGGTCGGCCCGGAGAGGTACCAGGGCCACGGCGCCGTCGAGGTTTTTCCGTCGTCATCTGCCGGCCGTCTTCCCCGTCCTCGCGCCTAGCAACCTCGCTGGAAGCCCCCACGGTGAGCCCCCGCCTCCGGGCCCTCTCCCTCCTTCCTCCCGCTGCTCTGTGAGGGCCCCCTTCGAGCGCCCAGCCGCGCCGTCGCCCGCTGTGGTCGTGGCCGGCCATGTCCGTCCGTCCTCGTCGCACTGTCCAAGTCTGAATCTTTGTTCTTCAAAATTCAGTTAACAGCGAAGGATACCCTCTTATTCTGTCAGTTCCGTGTAGTATCACAAAACGCATCGCATCGCAGTGGTTGGATTCCATCCGCGCGAGGGAGAGACCCAGGTTCGATCCCCCTCCGGCCGAATAAAAGCCACTTTTTTTATGGTTTACGCGCGCGCGGGCAGGCCCCGCATGTCAATGACCCGCGTGGCCACCCCAGCTTCCACCCGCGCCCGTGTGGCTGCCAGCCTGGCCCTGGCCCACGCGTCATAGGGCCTGGGTAGCTCTGCGAGGTGCAATTCCTTTTTTCTGTCCTCTGTTTTCGCACACAAGTCCCTGGAAAATTACAGCAAAGTCCCTGTAATTCAAATGCCCAGATCTTTGTCATCCAAACTCCAATTTTGAAAAGTAAAATATGTATTCCATTCCAAATTTCCTGTACTTTTCAAATATGCAATTTGTTCATTGTTTTTCCTAATTAAAATTGGAGTAATAATTCAATACTTTAATTACACCTTTTAAATTGCAAAATTCATAACTTGGGCAATTCAAATCCAATTCCAACATGTAAAATATGGTTTCCATGCAAAATTGAACAAGTTTTCCAAATATAAACTTTGTTTCCTGTTTTGAATAATTAAACTTGGTTAAATAATTTAAAGCTTGTTTAATTCATTTAAAATTGCTAAATTAATAACTTGGTCAAACTAAATTCTTTTTGAACATGTAAAATATGTTTTCCATCCCATTTTTCATGAACTTTGCAAATATCAACTTTGTTTTCTATTTTAAATAAATTAAATTGCTGAAAACAACTATTTTCTTAATTAATGCATTTAAAATTGTCAATTTAGTAACTTGCTCATCTAAAATCCAAATTCAACAAATGAAATATGTATTCCATCTAAAATTTTGTGTTCTTTCCAAATATAAATTTTGTTATCTGTTTTGAACATTTAAAATTGGTGAAAACAACAAATGTTTGTTTAAATCATTTAAAATGCCAAAGTTCATAACTTAATAAATAAAATTCCAAACTTGGTAAACAACATATCAAACTGAAGCTATTGTTGTTTTCTTATTGTTTTCATCATCCATGCATCATTCTAATCAACTTTCACATGATGGTTATTTGTAGATCATTTAATTCAACATTAATTCATGGGCTTTTCCATATGCAATCCAAATTGCATATGGGCCCATTTAAATATGTTTACCATGTCAACTAGTTTATCTTTGATGCATCCTTAAACTTGTCATGCATTCATATCTTGATCATGCTGGATCTTTTGCCGTAGAAGTAATTGTTGCATCCGGTGTTTGTTCTAGTTCGTTGCTTCTTCGCGGATAGGACGTTGAGATGATGTGAGCAACGCCAAGTTCTTCGGATGTACCTCTACTTGCTGGATTCCAGGCAAGTATACTCACTTGCTACCTATGGCAGCCTTTCATCACTTGTTACCGATTCTTCCCGTTGCCTTTATTCTAGCCTTATGATTCGATGCTTGTGTCTCGATCCTATCATTTGTTTACCTTGCAACCATGATATAGCCTTCCTTCCACTTCCTATTACCTGTTGTTTGTTTACCTTGTTGGCCCTCGTGTCGTAGTTGCATGCTTAGTGTTGTTTGCGCTCTAGTCATGTTGTCCTTTGTTCTATCACTTGTTTAGTTGATAGTTGGGCTTGTCTTAATCAACAACATGTTAATGTTTTGGGTAATAATAATTTGATGATAAGGCACCGGCAGGAGGCCCGACGTGGTTTTGAGGCCTGCTAGTGTCGAACTTAATTAGGAAAAGGGTCTTGTCCTCCGATCCATGATGAGCGCACTAACCGCATGTGGGAAGCGAGCATGGGCGCCCCCCCCCCCCCCGCGCAGTTCTGATTCGATTCGCATCTCGTCCAAATCGCCACACTTAGTTCGGGCTTTCCATTTGATGCATGCATATGCAGGTGCGAGCCCTTGGCGCCAGGGTGGAACTTTTGTAGTCGGCATTTAGGGCGGCGTGGTCTTCCAGTGCTATGAGGGTCCCCCTTCTCTTCGTGGGGGCTCGATTAGCCGCGCACGCACAGCACGTGGTTCTTTGGGCTTGATGCGAAGAAGAGTTGGGTTGTGTTGAGTGCCTCGCTTGGTGGAAGTGCATTTCCATCTGGCGGGTTATTCTTACGTGTACGGCCAAATTGGTGCATCCCTGCAGGGTTAATCTTCTCGAGAAGCCGTGTTGTCCGCGGTTATGGATGACTTGTTGAAAGTGCTGGCTAACAAGTACTCAGACAACTTACACTTAACGATGATAACTTGACTAGTAATATAGATTACCTCCACCATAAAAATGAATGTCACCTTAATCAACCGTGTGAGTTTCCTTGGGTTGCTTCCTTAGTAGGGGGTAACATTGGATGGGTATTGTTTGGTGAGTAGTTGTAGTTGGTTCTGATACGCTATCTTATCCCTTTCTTTTAGCCGGAAGTTGTAGCGCGTCTGTTTAGTTGTTATTGTTGCCCGCTGCCGCTTCTTTGCAATAATCCCTTCCTTCCGTTGTACCCAAAGTATTTGTATCTTGTGATGATTGGTTACGCTGGTATCTTGTGAGTATGGTTTATCCACTTGCCAGTACTTAATAGTACTGACCCACGAATCCATTTCGTGGCTGCATATTCCACATTGCAGTCAACAGGTTTGAAGTCTGACGACGTTAGCTTGGGAATCCCTCCAGCTTGGCCTGGGCAGGGATTTGACGCCATCGGTTATCTTCAGGACTCTTAGTCCAATTTGTATCATGTCTGTAGTCGGACGCTATGTTGTTTCTTCCGCTGTTATTTGGATCTTTGTATTGTATCAGTTGTATCCTTGACTCGTTTGAGTCGTCTTGTATATATCTTTTCTATTGTTGTTGCGGAATATTCGTGAACTGTTGTAATGTTATCACAAGTGGGAACCTGGAATCGGTTATTATGTGAATTTTGGCGGAAATGCTAAAATCTGCATAGTGCCCGATCCCGGGGCGTCACAAATGGTATCAGATCCAAGTTTCCGATTCCCGATGTTGTTTCGATACGAATGGTTATCGAAGCAATGGGTCCGCAAAGCCTGTAGGATAACCTCGCTAATGGTCGTGTTTCTAGAGTGTCAAAAATTATTTGTGCAAAATCTGTTTTGGAAAACCTCTCGATAGGATTCTTCTTTATTCCTTTCCTCTATTCTACTTCTCCTTCTATCTTATTTGTTTTGGAGTCTCCTCTCTTATCTTATCTTTCAAAGTTTTAGGATCCTACGTGGGTGGACGTTTTCTGAGCCTTTAACCTAATAGGTTCGATCATCGGAAGATTCCTGGTGGAAGAACATCGTCGTCACTCCGAGCAAGAATCTCTTGTTAGTGGTGTCGAGGAGATCAACTGGAAGCATGAAGAATCGATAGTCGAACTTCTTTCCCCTCCCGGGTTAGTGGGTGGATTGCGAGGGCGCAATCCCTTGTTAGTGGTGTCGTCTGTAACACCCGGGGATTTTCCCCAATTAGTTTGTGTGTTTTCCTTTTGCATCATCATGGCATCCAGCATGCATTGCACTTTGTTTTCAAAATCATTTAAAAATTCAAACCAATTTAAGGGAATTGTTTCACAAATCCCCATTCTTCTTACAACGACGGGAGGAATTTCATCACCTACAACACCATGATCTATGAGAGCCCCTTGGGAACCATTATCCTTATCAAATATCACATATATAGCTTCTTCAACTTGTCTGTTGGACTTTTTGTTGATTCTATAGGCATGATGATTTGTGGCATATCCAACAAAGATACCCTCATCTGATCTAGCCTCGAACTTTGACAATTGATTACCTTTCTTGCAAATAAATCATTTGCAACCGAAGACTTTGAAGTAATATACGTCCGGCTTCTTGCCAATGAGAATCTCATATGGAGTTTCGTTCAAGAGCTTGTGAAGATATAACCGGTTGGTAGCATGACATGCGGTGGAGATGGATTTGGCCCAAAAGTTATAAGGAGAAGAGAATTCCACAATCATGGTCCTTGCCGCATCCATAAGAGTCTGGTTCCTCCTTTTGAAACACCATTTTGTTGAGGAGTGTAAGAACTGGAATATTGATGAGGAATCCCCTCATCACTAAGAAACCCCTCAACCGTGTAGTTCTTGAACTCGGTGCCATTGTCACTCCGGATTGCCAAGATCTTTGCATTGTGTTGCCATTCAACCAAAGTGATGAAATCAATGACCCTTTGTTGAGTCTCACTTTTCCTTTTGAAGAAATACACCCAACAATATCTTGAATAATCATCAACAATCACCAAGCAATACTTCTGCCCACCAATACTATCATGTGATAATGGACCAAAGATATCCAAATGAATAAGCTCAAGAATTCTTGTTGTGGTGATGTTGGTCTTTCTCTTGTGGGGTCTCCATGTTGCTTACACAAGGCGCAAAAGCTACACACACGGTCTTTAGAAAACTTAGCATTGGTTAGTCCTAGAATGTGACCTCCACTTTGGAGATCATGTAAATTTCTCATATTGGTGTGGGCTAACTGGCGATGCCAAAGCCACCCCACATAAACTTTAGCCATTAGACATGTCGCGGCACATGTGTCTTCTTTTGAGAAGTCCATTACATACATGCCATTCTCGACAAAACCAACAAAGACTACTTTAAGAGTCTTTTTCCAAATGTCAATAACATTATCAACATCAAAGTAAGTAGCAAAACCGCAAAGTGAAAGTTGATACACGGACATTAAATTGAAACCAATGGACTCAACAAGGAGAACATTTTCAATGGATAGATCATTGGAGATGACCACTTTGCCTCGTCCGAATACCATAAGCTCCGAATTGTCTCCAATAGTGATGCAATTGAGAAGAGTTGCTGGAGGAGAAATATCACTCATTGCGCCAATGCTTATGGTCATATGTTGGGATGCACCACTATCCACTATCCATCTTCTAGACCCGGAAGCATTTCCCAACAAGGAATTAATTCTTTGGTTTAGTTACCCATCCTTGAACGGGTCCTCTTTTGTTAGCAAAAAGGGTCTTGGGAACACAAATATACCAATAGTAATCGTCGCCATAAGAAGTACCAACATATTTAGCATAAACATGACCATCTCTAGATTTCATAAGAACATAAGAGAGGTTATATTTTCTGGCAAAGTCATTGTAAGAGTCATTTATACTAGAGGCCTCACCACCCACAATGGTGTTGGTGTTCTTTTCCTTAGTCATCCCCTTCCTTCACAAAGAAAATATTTTTGGAAGGTGGAGAAGACTTCTTCTTCTTGGACTTCTTCTTCTTGGACTTGGTAGATAACCCAAGTCATTCCTTCCCATTCTTAACCTTTTGAGAGATCACGGGGTTATTGAGAACATTCTCACTTCCTACAAAGTTAGTTGGAGCACAAGGGTTGCTCGGAGAAGCAACAACAATAGTAGAGGAAGTAGAGGCAACTTGCTCATTAGATTGTTGAGCTAGAAGTTTATCACGATACACTCTGATGTTTCCATGAATTACCTGAAGATACATGAACTCCTTCTTTAGTTTTTCATGATCCTCAACAAGTCTATTGTGAGAAACTCCTAGATCAAGTTTGTCATTTTCATAGGTTTTAGCAAGAGCAAGAGATGTTTCATTTTCTCTCCTAACTTTAGATAGGAAAAGAGCATATGTTTCTTCTAAACTACAAAGCTTCTCCTTAAGAGAAACTCTACGAGATCATTACTTCTCAAAGGCCTTAGAAAGATCATTATCTTCACTAGGAAGAGAGACACCATGACTTTCCAAAGTCAAGATAATCTCTTCCTTTTTATTAACAAGAGCGGTGGCCGCAGAAAGTTGCTCTACAAGAGCATATACACTGATTCTATTTTCTCCTTCAAGGCTATCCAACCACAAGTCCAATTCTTTAGTCTCGTCATCCTCATTGTTAGCGTTTTCAACACAAATCAACAAGGATATAGGAGTATATGTGATGGTCTTTGGAGATGTAGTTACTGATGTGGCTTTTGCCATGAGACATGTAGGTCGGATTGGCGGATTTTCATTGGGAGATTAAAATAAGGAGGACGGTGAAGAGGATGATGTAGCTATGGGAATGTGTGCTACACCTACAACTTCATCTTCATCTCTGGACATGTAGGTCTCCAATACGGGGACTTTTTGAACATACAGTTCCCTTGGTGCTCTTCTTGCAAAGTTCTTGTTGGGAGGAGGATTGGTCTTGTCCTTACGAATGAGCTGCCCACATTCTCTTCTCTTGGCTCAAATTGACAAAGTGGTTTGGACTTCCACAATTTTAGAATGTCCCTGGTCTCTCTCCCTTTGTCCTAAAGACTTTGTTTCTTGGAGTCCTAGGACCACCCTCCTACCTTGCTTCTCTTCTCTTCCAATAGCCATGAGCGTCGATAAATGACCTTATGGAGTCCCTTGTAGATATCATCATCATATTCTTCCTCTTCCTCGACCCGAGATACGGCCTTGGACTTGAGAGCAAGGTTTTGAGTTTTTCTCATTCCTCTTGTGTGATAGAGTGATAGCAATGAACTCACTAAGCACACCAATAGATTTGAGAGACTTGTAGTCTGGTCATGTTCTTATGTTGGTGGAAAGATTCTTCTCAAAGGTAGTGATGACCTTGAAAAACTTCCTTTTGACCCAATCATCACTAATCTCATATTTTCCAAAGTTCTTCAACTCATTGGAAAGAGTGGTGAGTCTTCTATAGATATCTTCAGGAGGCTCATGTTCATGCATGACAAAGGTTTCGTCCTTGTCAAGGGCACCATCATACTTAGAGGATTGGATGCTTTCGTTGCCTTAGAATAAGCTGTTGAGGCTATCCCAAGCCTCCTTAGCGGTGCAACATCCACGAATGTGAGTAACATTCTCTCGAGGTAGAGCCTTTTGAATGATGTGAAGGGCGGTCTTGTTGAGTTGAGACTCAATGTCCTCTATTGGAGTCAAGTTGTTTGGGTCATGAGGATGAAATCCATGAATGATACTCCTCCATGGAGAGGTGCAAGATCCTGAAATATGAGACTCCGTATCGAACCTCCTATTTGCAAATTCGTTAGTGTTAAGCATGGGAGGTGGTCCAAAATTAAGAATGTGTGGCATGGGGATATTGGGATGAATCAAGTCATAGTTGGGTGGTGGTGGAATCCTTGAGTTAGACCCCAAGCCATTAGCCTCGGAAGACTTGCACTCGTAATTACCTTTCGCCCCAGTCATCATTGCCGCAGCCTTCGCTTTGGCTTGACGGATGTTTTCCTCTACCGCGTCAGAGTTACCCGGGATATCCTCGGTTTCTCCAACCACGGGGGTATAGGCGGAAGGTGACTCTTTTTCCTTAGTCTTACACGTCAAAGCTCAGAGTAGCTCCTTCATCTCGGAGAATTCCGACTTGAAGCTAGAGGTAACATGGGCAACTTCAGTTTGGATAGATCCAACCATTGACTCAAGGTTACCTATATATTTGGTCAAAATCTCCAGGAACGTACGAGCCTCCGATGTGACCATACTCTCTTAGGCGGTTAATCCTTTAGATAAGAGACGAGGCTCTAATACCAATTCAAAGTACAAATATGGTCACTAGAGGGGATGAATAGGTGACGACCATTTTTTCGTTTGTTTCTTTTATATTTGGCTAAACAAGATGAATCACAAGGTTGACTAGATGTGCAACTATATGAGCAACCTATGTGTATGCTAAAAGGTACATAACGGAAGCAAAATGTAAAGCGCAAATTAAACAACAAGTGTAAACAAGGATACAACAATATGTTTTCCGTAGTTCCTTCCCAAGGGAAGTACGTCTACGTTGGAGAGGTGAGGAGCCACCTAGGCACTCCAATAGCACGAGTTTGCACACCTTATTCTCCGTGAGCTTCTCCAGCGAGGGATATGCTTGTTTCCACTATGATGTTGACTTGAAGGCGTAGACCAAACCTATACACAAGGTTGAGGCTACTCCACAACTTACTGGAGGCTCTCAACAATCGAAGCTTCTTGAATCGAGGTGGAAGCTACAAGCACTAGGGTTTACTCTAGGGTTATAAGGTACCCAAGAGATCTCAAGATCCACTAGTATTTTATGGGTGTATTTGCAACTCCTTTGGTGCAATCATGGATCTATACCTCCTCGAGTGCTCCACAAAGTTTCAGCACGTTTGGGTAGTTGGAGCGGGAGATATAGTAGAATGAAGCTTAAATTAATGGCTTGAAGAGAGAGATAGAGAGAGAGAGAGAGAGAGTGTGTGTGTGTGTGTGTGAAGCTTAACTTGAATGGGAAGAAGGAAGGCAATAAATACACCCTCCTCGAATCCAGCCGTTTGGCACTCTTTTCCACAGCAGCGGTACTACCGATGGGGTCAGAGCCTAGAGCACAAATATCTTTGCGGATCCACTCTCATTCTCGCACTGTCGGTACCTCCGGGGGCTATAGCGGTACTATCGCTAGCTGCCGCTGGAGGATCCAAAGTTACCCACCCGAAGGGATTTTTGGCGGTACCCCAAGCGGTACTACCGCTACCTGGCCAGCACCCTGCCCTGGACACCTGTGCACCAGTACTATAGCTAGGTACCACCGATGGTATCGTCACGACCTAATAGAAGGTCATTTTTGCGGTACCACCGCTGGCAGTTTTGCACGCAGAGGGAATAGGGGCAGGTGTAGTCCTGGCAGCCTGAAACTCTAGGCAGAGGTACTACCGCTGGCTTGATTTCAGCTTGCATCGATCTTCCCCATAGGCTCTCCGCCATCAAACCAACGAGCACGACACCTTCATGAAGGGATCTTAATCGTAGGGCACCGTAACATAGAGAGCTGCAATAGGAACCGGGATAAAATTTATGAGCATTATTAGTACCTTAATTGTGTTGTCATTAATCACCAAAAAACAAGATCTTTCAGAAGCCTTTAATAGATTTGACTGCTCTACTTGGCGATGAGATGTTGGTAGGTGGTATTGGTGTACATAGCAGAATTTAAAAATTTCCGTCATACGTAACACACAAGATCTACTATGCAGGTAAAGGCGTGGATAGATCTGACTCGTTACCGACATGAAGCGCGGAAGTAGTATCGATGATGATGTCGGTGATGCCTGATGAAGAGTCCCACGGCTAAGCCTAGAGGTGGGAGTGTTGCCAATTCCCCGTATCCCACCTTCTCGATCTAGCAGAGTGAGGGTATCACATGTTACCCCTCTGAGAGCTCGCACGCATACGTCCGTCAAAATCCTCTTGCGCTTCAACGTCCAGGACTAGGCACTGCAGGTTTGCAGTTGAGCTGGAGAAGTTCCCAACACATAGGAGAGACAGGGAGAGAGATTAGAGCTAGGTCTAATCGAGAGATGATCGTCATCTTCCAATTAGAAGAAGGTCTCTAATCAAAGTTCTAATCCAATTAGAAGCATTCTAGTTAGAGCCTCTAATCCAACTAGATAGGGTCTAATTAAAGTCTCTTATTCAATTAGAGGATCTCTAATTCTGAGAGAGAGGATTGTCCGAAGGCCAATTGTGTGTCTAAAAGAGAGGAGGGGTGGGGATTATATAGAGTGACAAGGCGGGGCACCTGCCATGGAGAGGAGGTCGGTTTGCCCTCACCTCCCTTGGCCGCACCAAGTCCCCTAGGAGACTTCGGATTGGACTCCCACATGGAGTCCAATCCCCCTCCTCCTTTTTTCATTTTCATTTTTCTTTTTCCTTTTCCCACTTTTACACCTCATTTATTTCTAAAATAAATTTGAAAAAAATCCAAGGGAAAGCTAGTGCATATTGTGAGAACATGGAGAGGAAATCTGCCACCCTCCGGCACTGTCGCCATATGTGGAAAGTCCCTCGGAGCTCTTCCGGAACCCCGTGACACCTATAGATAAAATAATTGACCTCATCTAATGATGTAAGAAAAATAGTCCCGACCTCCCGGGACATCTCATATCCTCTGTTATATCTCATACAACATTCTGCCTACACCGGCATTATTTCTCCCTTATGGTAACTTTCCCGAAACGACTCCGATTGACACCGGACTTATTTCTGTGATATCGTAATGACATATACCATTACCTATTTGTGCTAGAAACATATTTCCAACATCCCTGGACATATCATGTCCTCTGTAATCTCTCTTGAATATTTATTCTATCACGTCGGAATTACCCGAATGATACCCTACTCTCCTCCGGACCATCCAATGTAAACAACAGACTTTGTCGCCTTAAGTGTGTGACCTATAGGTTTTATAACTAGTAGACATGATTGGGAAACATGTTTCCTAATCAATAATCAACATCAGGACCGTGGAAGTCCATATTGATTTCTACAAGTTATACGAAGAAAACTGTTTAACATGTTGGTTGTTATGTAAGTTCCTATTACTTCGTGATACAAATCAATACCTCGGGACGAGATAAATGATAAGACCGTGATTAAACTGTTTAATCACCTTATCACATTATTCCCGATATACGGTATGATTCTTTTTACTCGTTATCGTGACATAGTATCCCCATGACTATTGTCATGTCCTTGTTTGCGCGGACTTATTTACCGATACTATTTCACCGAGTGGATCCTGGATGTATCTCTCTATTAACTAGATGAGTAATTCCCATTCTTGAATTATCAAATGAATGAATACTTTTGTGACCCCTCAATGTTAGCCTTTTTTATCACCTAGTTTACGGTGCGATACTTGACTATACCAAAATGATCCTTACGGCAAACATCATTAAATATTCTCATGGTCTAAGGAAGCAAACAAGACAACCATTCTGTGATGATACTATTTAGCAAAACTAGTCTCGTAGTATCTTAACTACTTGGGTATACCCGGCCAGAATGTTGAAACAACAATGTGCTCCCATTAATATTGACATGACAAATATCCATGACCAGGAAAACATGGTCATCTAATATTAATGAGTTTTTCTATGAGACATGACAGAGGGTTATAACGGTGTGTTTATGTTTCTACACATGCGTATGGATTTTCCTCTAAATCTCCTATTTAGTTACCATAGCAGTTATAGCATAAAAACATAATAAATTAATCATGAAACTGGTGTATTTTATTGTCTCTTGGGCATACATCCAACAGGTGGGCCATCCCTGCTGATCCATCTACACACGGCAGGTGATCGGTCAGCTTTATCAATGATGCCTCGTTTCCGGTGGTGTGCGTCGTAAGAATACACAATTCCCTACCAGCTAGAAGTGGCATGCGGTGATAGCATGCGCCACCACAAATCAACTGTCATTGGTGCTTCGGGTTGGCACGCCATCAATGCAGATACTTAGTGGCGCGTAAAAACGACCCCATGCCACCGATATGTTTTCACCCCGAGGGGTAATGGGAGGGTGAGCTCTATTAATATTCTCCCGGGATTTCTAGAAGAAGATAATAGTAAGGTCATCATGACAACGGGCCGAATTCACCTTCCATAATCACCCGCGCTACCTCTTTCAAGGGGAATGGGTGGGTGAGCTCCACATTCTCTTCATCGGAGACCATGGCCATCGCTGGCCAAAAGTGTATTGCTAACGTAACTCCAGAACGAGGTCCAGTCGAGAAGGGTTCCTTGTAGAAGAGGTATATAGGGCGGATATATCTCTAGCATCCTCCAAGAGATGTACGCCTCCAAGCAACATATGGAGCACTTCCGATGTTGCCCGTGGGCAATCGTGGGGAAGTAGGCAGCATTCGCAACCCCTTTTAGAATTCAATTGTAGCGGCTCTGCTGTCGTCGGACGGTCTCCTCACCCTTGTAGATCTCCATAAGGGAGTTCTTAAGAGCGTGCTGCTGAAACCACTCCTCGTTTGTAAGGCCAACATAGACCGATGCTTGGTGTGAATCTCACCTAGGATTGACGCTTTTTTATCTCTAAACTTAGCCCAAGATTGTCCCACATCTCCTCATGAATATGTGAGTCATCTTAGCGCAGTGGTGTCACATGTCCACCGCATTATACATGCATGGTGGAGATGCAACTACAGACGCTCACTTAAGTTGGATCAATTCCACAAATCTTGGCCAACCAATTTAAAAGTTTTCAAAATAGAAGTGGTTCAACCTCGGCGGAGGACTTTCCCTTGAGAGGAGGGGTAATTTTCTCAGCCAATCGAGCACACAGGAACAATTCCACAAATCTTGGTCGACCAAGCCAAGAGATTTTAAAATGGAAGTGATTTAATTTCGGTGGTAGAATCTCTCTAGAGAGAGGGAGTGGGTGTCTCAGCGGATGGGTGATTCACCAATTGAAATATGGCAAAACAAAATTAGACATCTTCGGAGTTTTCTACGGGGATGGGCTAAAAATATGAGTGGGGAGTATAAGATTTTGAGAGATAAACTGACTCTCTTGATTAACGAGCTAGATATAAAAGCTGAGACTATGACTCTTTCTGATGAGGAGAGAAAGTCTAAGAGGGAGGCTGATTTGTATCTAGCTAAGCTTAGAAGAGATGAGGAGTCTAAGTGGGCTCAAAGGGCTAAAATGAGACATATTAAAGAAGGGGGAGATAATACAAAATACTTTCACTTAATGGCTAATGGGAAACATAGAAAGAAAAAGATATTTCAACTGGAACAGGATGAAGGGACCATTGTTGGTGAACAGAACCTGCAAGTTTTCATATCTGAATACTACAAAAAATTGTTTGGCCCATCAGATAAAACATCTATTTCGCTTGATGAGGGTAGGACTGCTGATCTGACTCAAGTATCTTTAGATGAAAACAATGTTTTAACTGCTCCTTTTACTGAAGAGTAGGTTTTAGGGGCTATAGCTCAAATGGAACTTAATAAAGCACCGGGACCGGATGGGTTCCCGGCAGAGTTCTATAAGAAGTTTTGGGATGTGCTTAAAGTTGACATGATGTCCATTTTTGCTCAATTACATGCTGCTGAGTTGCAACTCTTTAAGTTGAATTTCGGGGTGATTACTCTTTTACCTAAAAAGGAGGATGCATCTAGAATAGAGCAGTATAGACCCATTTTCTTACTGAATGTAAGCTTCAAAATATTTACAAAGGTTGGTACTAATAGAGTTACTGCGATTGCACAGCGTATTATTAAACCAACCCAGTCTGCATTTCTACCTGGTAGAAATATTTTAGAAGGGTTAGTGGTCTTACATGAAACCATTCATGAGCTTCACACTAAGAAACTTAATGGAGTTTTATTTAAAATTGATTTTGAGAAAGCATATGACAAGGTTAGTTGGTCTTTTCTGCAACAAACACTTAGGATGAAAGGTTTCTCTCCACTGTGGTGTGACTAGGTAGCGAGATTTGTTCAGGGTGGGAGTGTGGGTATAAGGGTAAATGATGATATTGGTCATTATTTCCAAACTCTAAAAGGACTAAGACAGGGAGATCCGTTATCTCCCATTTTATTTAATCTCGTTGCTGATATGTTAGCTGTCCTAATTGCTAGGGCAAAGGAGGATGGTAGTGTTGGGAGTCTTGTACCTCATTTGGTGGATGGGGGGGTCTCAATTCTACAATATGCAGATGATACAATTTTGTTTATGGAACATGACCTTGATAAGGCTGTTAATATGAAATTAATACTTGCATTATTTGAACAATTATCTAGTCTTAAAATCAATTTTCATAAGAGTGAATTTTTTTGTTTCGGTGATGCAGTCCAATCTGTGGATGAGTACCGTCACATTTTTGGATGTGATGTGGGTCAGCTACCCTTTAAGTACTTGGGTATCCCGATTCATTATAGAAAACTGTTAAATAAAGAATGAGGTCCAATTGAGGACCGATTTGAAAACAAATTGAGTACCTGGATAGGAAAACTGCTCTCTTATGGAGATAGATTGGTGCTTATTAATTCGGTTCTATCGAGTTTACCTATGTTTTTCTTATCCTTTTTTGAGATACCTATTGGGGTACGGAAAAAATTGGACTTCTTTAGATCGCGCTTTTTCTGGCAGAGTGATCAAAATAAGAAAAAAATATAGATTAACACGGTGGAATATAATATGTCGACCCAAAGATCAGGGGGGCTTGGGTATTGAGGTTTTAGAGATTAAGAATAAGTGTCTCCTAAGCAAATGGCTTTACAAACTCCTTACTGAAGAGGGGGTGTGGAGTGAGATACTGCATAGTAAATATATTAAAGATATACCGTTGCAACAGGTGGAAGCGAAACATACTGACTCACCCTCCTGGAAAGGGTTGATGCGAGTCAAATCTGATTTCTTTGCACGGGTTCAACATACGGTGGGTGATGGTCAGACCATACGTTTCTGGGAGGACATTTGGTTAGGTGATACTACTTTAGCTGCACAGTATCCAACTCTCTATAATGTGGTAAGACATAAAGATGTTTATGTCTCACATGTCCTATGGAATGATCATCCAAATATTGTGTTCAGAAGAGCGCTCACAGGGGATAAATGGGACGCATGGTTGCATTTGGTTGAACGCTTAATGAACATATCTAACTCTAGTAGTCCTGATTATTTCAAATGGAAGTTAACTACGTCTGGAATTTTTACTGTTAAGTCTTATTATGAGGACCTAATGAATGAAGGGACGAAATGTTTACGAAGATACATATGGAAAATAAAAGTACCACTTAAGATAAAAATATTTATGTGGTTCTTTTATCGTAAGGAATTGTTGAGAAAAGATAATCTGGCTAAACGGAGTTGGGTGGGCTGCTCAAAGTGTGTGTTCTGTGGTAATCAAGAAACTATAGAACATTTATTTATCTCTTGTGAATTTGCAAAACGTATTTGGCGTTTGATTCATTTCACTTTTAGTATTAAGGCACCGTCATCGATTAACAATCTATTTGGGGATTGATTAGATGGGGTTGATAGAAAGATGAAAGCTAGCATGCGTATTGGTATATGTGCTTTTCTTTGGGCAATTTGGAATTGCAGAAACGATGTTATTTTTAACAGGATGGAAGCTGGGCATTTTTTGCAGGTTATACACAGAGCCACCAACTGGATTCACCAATGGTCGCTCCTCTCCCCAGAAGAGCAGCGTGGAATCTTGGATACAGGATGTGCACGACTAATGGCGGTCGTGCGGGCTATCTTCAGCCAGGGTGGGTGGCAGCACACTAGAAGGTTACAATATGTGTAGTCTCCGTTTGTTTAGATGGCTAATCTTTGTAGCCACTCTGAAGTTCAGCTGAGATGTATTTCTTTTGTTTAAACTTTTGATACCGGATGTTTTCTTAATAAATAAGTCGTGTGCATCCACTGGATGATGCAGAGGCTGGGTTTTTCCGTTTCAAAAAAAAATTGCCTCAACCAATAATCGCCCTCGGGAGCAATGAGGAGAGGCAACCTCCCACTTAAACAATTAAAAAAACCGATCTTGCGCCCACTCGCGTGATCTCAAAGCAGATCCTCGACCTAGGAACATCCACTTGAGTTTTTATTGTCAGCTAAGCGGATCACACCGGATGAGGATTTGTGGTTTCTAGTGAATGCCCCGATTTTGGGAGGCACATTACGAAATGCCATCCTTTGTATTTGGGAGTTATTTTCTTTTGAAAAAGTAGATTGCAACTACCGTGTGCGCTAGTAAGCATGTGCATAAACCATAACCAAAATCTGGAGATAATACATCGGCGAAAATCCTCATTCTTCATGAAAATATAACTACCATGAGAGATGGAATTGTGTATAGAAATATAGATAGAGAAAGGGGAATTCGAGGAACGATTCCTGATTGCTTGATTTGTACAAACCAAAAATAAAATAGAGACGTATGAACCTGATTCCACTAAAACTCCAGACTGGTACACCGTAGTACTCAAGCCATCTATGTTACAGGTTCATAGCCCCAACCAAAAAAAGAAGCAAAATACATTAATACTACACAATCAAGCCCCAGGTATCTGACCGCCGATATTGTACATAACCATCACCACACCCTGCATTTGCACATTTTCCATCCTAACATCCAACGAGGCAAATCCAAGGACAAGTTTTGACATGTCACTTTTTTCTTCTTTTTCTTCCAGAAAACAGCGAGAAGGTAGCTAGCTAAACTGGTATTACATCACTGTTTGATGTATCTTCGCATCTCAAGACTAGTCCATCAAGGCTAGTTGGGAGGATACACCTGCCCCAATGGCAGCCAGTAGAGAACGATTCAGACGGCGGAACGATCATCAGCACATTGTCATTCCTTTGAACAACCCCAATGACACTCACAGTGCTTCCCTCCTTTATGTATCTGCAGTGTGAACAGCAATGTCAAGTGACATGGATATTTTTATCACAAGGCTGTAACTGCAGTTAAGATGGTTCCATGCCTGTGCATTCCAGATGCAAAATCTAGAACACAAAAATAATAATACCCTTCTTTTAGGCGCATCATGCGATCATCACTTGAGAGATTCCTTTCCCGTAGCCATCTCAGAAATTCAGGGGACATGTCCTTGTTTTCTGGATTTATGTCGATAACAACGGACTCGTCTACATACGAGGTTACCCGTGCACCATATCCTGTTTTGACTAATGCTCGAAGCCCAGATTGGAAATCCGAGATGTAGAAATCAACTGCATGACGCTGCGATCGTTGCAAAAGAAAGAAAGAAAAACGTAAGAGACAAGATTAAGATGATTAGAGTTGCAATGCTTGGAACTTAGTAAGATCCTTGTATCTCACAGCCATCAAGACAACATGCCTCTCTCAGTATCACATCTCCTCACACATCAAAACTCCTAGTTAATAAGGAACTGACCTCCATAGAGCGTAAACCCCAGGTAAATCGGCGATGCTGAGTGTTGGCAGCTTTTGAATCCCAGCCCTTGTACTCATACAAGCAGGACGAAGTGTACACACATCTTGGAACCCTTTGAAAGGAGGACTCGAGGGGGAAATTTCCACAAGTAACTACCTGTCAAGTTCAATAAAATAAATGACTGGCTACTACTGCATCTAGATGAAGTACTGCTGCTTAAATCGTCATAACCGTAAGCTAACTGCAAGATTATAACATAACTTGCGGAGGAACTAGGAAAACAACATGTTAGTCTACGTGTAGTAGTTAATGTTATCTGCTAATGTCTTTTTCCAAACTTTTTGTTGGAAATAATCTAAAGATCTTTTTTTGTTAAACCTAAGTATGAATTGCCTTAATATAGAAACAGTTTGTGATATTACAACATTGTGAGTTAATTTTCAGAAACACACTGTCACGAAACTGGCAGGAGTATGATGATAACAGGCCTAGTAGGCTGAGCCACCAATCAACGGTGTAATTTAAGAACTATTTCTAAGTCTATTGTAAACACGCAGAAATATGCCGTAAATGAGGAAAAACTATATCCAAAAGATGGATGGATTGTACAATAACTGATAAGTCTAGAAAAGGGTGAGCAGGACTACACATACCCCAGTAACCTTCACATACTGCCCATCTTTTGCGGTTCTAAGATCAGCGTCAGGATAACGACTGACAAATCCAGTCACGCCTCTTGTTCCCCAGCAAATGTTCCAAATCAAGAGTGCAGCAACAAATCCAAATATGACAACGACAACTACCAGCAAAATCGCATTATGAACAGCACCAAGAATGAAGCCACCTGCTATGAATCCCATCACAAAGAGCAAAATGACCGCCCAGAGTACCGGCTTTGGCAAACTGGCCTTAATCGAGTAACCAGCTTCCTCGTTCAAATTTGTAACGGCCTGATTATGAGCAAAAGAGGTGGCACGCATCTTCATAGATACATTGGAATCAAGAGGGCCTGATACTTTTCGTGGAGCACCGGACGAGTTCAATGGTCCAGAGGAGATAGGTCCTGATGTGATCAGCCCTGTTGTAGGAAGAATAGGAGGTAGAGGACCAGAATTCTGGCGAGCCATTGGGGTCACTCCTCCTGACTGGGGGCCAGACGATCTCTTTGCTGTTTCTCCATGCTTGTTGAGTGGTCCAGAATTAGATTTTGCCCTTGCCGAACCTCCTGTGCCGGTTGCTGATGAAATAGAACCAGAGTAGTTGGATCGGCCAACAGCACTAGATACTGGTCCAGAGTTGGAGGCAGCACCACCAAATGAAGTATTCCTCGAAGATTGAGTACCCAAAGGGCCAGATTTCCGTGACTTCTCAGCATGGAGATCAAACATCTTCCCAAGTTCGCCAGATTTCTTGATGTCCCCCCCAGTATATGGCATAGCTGCAGAGCAAACAACCGGAGCCTTCTCCTTAGGCTGCTCAGGTCGCCCAGAGACATAAAGCCCACTGCTTAACTGGTGGGATGGAAACCGAGAACCCATGTTCTGAATCAGTAGATTCAAATATGGCCTCCAAGTATGTCCAGGTAGCTGTATTATGTATTGAATGATACTAGCAAGCTTTGGAGCACAATGTAGGCATTCTCAGCAACAAACACCTAGCGTCAGCACCTGAAAAAAGAACACATCAAACAAATGCAGCTAAAGTTTGGGAAAACAAAAAGGATATGCACATAGAGTTCACAACTATGCCATTCATAAAGCAACTTAAAAAATATGCAAAAAAAATGAATAAAAGAAACTAAAAAAAAAAGATAGAATCACCCAGCAGATATGGATTACTAAAGATGGGACTTGGGAGAACTTAGATGTAGAACCTTCTCACAGAATTCTACCGAGTCCCAACAGATCAGAGAAGCTCAAATAGTTCAACATGGCAACAGGCTGATGATAGTCTAATACTTCCTCCTATAGAGGGACATATATGAGGTCACAGCCAGAGCTTAGCGGTAACACGGATAACATAAAGATGCACCAACACAAGTACTTAGCATGAAAGATAGCCAAATTAACTTGACAGATTCTTATTGAGGATGTTGCCCGGTTTTCACCATGCAAGCATCTGTTATTTTATTGTGTTCCGAATCCCATACAATTGGTGTACTACATATGGAGTCCTACCAGACTAAGGCATGCCAACCGTGCTAGACGTGCACGAGTACAACTCTATTTCGTGTCCGCCAAGAAAGAGAGTTGTTTGCCCCAATATATAGTGCGAGTTAGTCATAGAATAGATTGAGAGAGAGAAAGATGTGAGATCAAGAGAGATCCACCAGATTAGCACGTAGAGGGTTTGTCCTCTCGTGTATTGTAATACTCCTCCCAATTATAGTGATACGCCTTTGTGCGTGCCGTGGTTTTCTCCCGCAAGGGTTTCCACGTAAAAATCTGTGTTCTTGTTCTTGGTTGATCCGCTATTCGCTGCGCCTATTTGTAACAAGTGGTATCAGAGCTCCAGGCTTGGAGATCGATTGTCTGCCCGGGAGACTTTCCGCTACGCTCCCGGGCAGCACGGCGCATCGTTCAATTGGATCAACCGCCACAATACAGTGGCGTCATAGCAGCTGCATCAAGTCGCGAGAAGATCGGATCTGAGAAGAGTTGGCAGTTTTTTCATCGGCGTCCTACGCGGCTCCGGTCCGTCTGTTGCGGATTTGCTCGGAAGTTATCGAGGCCACAGGTCGCTGTGAAGCCAAAGCGCACGGATCAATTTCCAAGGTGAAAATAGCTGCTGCTTTGCTGAGAATCAGAGTACTAGATCGACTAGTACTCGAGCATGCATGAGTCCCGAGGAATAGAAGGGTGTGATGTTGCTACATCACGTGAAGGCCAGTGGCTTAATTGATTTCTAATCTCAAATTGCTACGTCCACACAGCTACGTGTACCAGGTGCTATCTATTAAATCCATTGCTCTGTATAAATTGCGGGATATTTTCCGTTCCTTTGACTTGTACTGTTTTGTGTACAAATTATCTGCTCATGGTGATCATGAAGTACCAGTTTTCGTTGCTGGAGTGTGACACAAGATTTTCCCTATGGCAAGTCAAAGATGCGAGCGTTGTTGGCGAAAGCCGATTATGAGGATGCACTGGATAGTTGTTTTGTTTAAGGTGGAGTTTTCGGGACTATAGCCCGTCAGATATAATGGATGCAATATTGCTGCAATTATTTGAAGAACACAGTTCAGGTATCAGAAAAAATTAATGAGGAGGTAATTTTTAAGCCTGTTGGTAGCCAGCATATACTCTATACTCTCCAGAGATATTTGCTGTTATGCATGTGAAGGTTTTGTTCATGTTCGTGATGAGGATCAGTTGTGATGCAAGGAGATATGTGTCTGCTAGATACTACAACATTAGTACTGTTCAGGTTCAAGTACAATTTAGTTGTCTTTGCTCTTTCAAGAGAGGTCTATTGCAGAGTTTAAGCTCCAATGCATGTTTGGAAGGTTCCTTCATCCGACAGTTGTTTTACATGGACAGTTATTAGACCATGTCATGGATTTTCAGACGGCAGTTTTTGGTGTACGTGATACGCTCCGTACAAGGTACTCTTGCATGAGTATTGTTTGCCGAAATTTGTGCTACGTGTTTTGTAGCATGTTCAGATTCCATGAGATGAGTTCTTCACAATGCGATGTGCATCAAGATGTTGCACTATGAGCTATGCGCTCGTTTATGCACCACAGGAGATATGGTGACTTATGTCACTTGATGATATTTGAGCAGTTTCGGTTTTTGAGGTCAGTGACACAGACTCAGACTTTTATTGGGAGTTTCTCAAGTTTCGTATGTCTGCTTTGTTGACAGCTGTGTGTTTTCTCGACGGCCTACCGATTGATTTGCTCAGTATGACTTCGTGAGAAGTTTATTAGTCCTATGGACGTTTCAAGACACAAGGTTTACTTGTGATGACTTTAATTGAGGAGTTGATGCTATCTATGATTATTGTACGGGATTTCGTCTCAAGGTGGAGTGTTATTTTATTGTGTTCCGAATCCCATACAATTGGTGTACTACATATGGAGTCCTACCAGACTAAGGCATGCCAACCGTGCTAGACGTGCACGAGTACAACTCTATTTCGTGTCCGCCAAGAAAGAGAGTTGTTTGCCCCAATATATAGTGCGAGTTAGTCATAGAATAGATTGAGAGAGAGAAAGATGTGAGATCAAGAGAGATCCACCAGATTAGCACGTAGAGGGTTTGTCCTCTCGTGTATTGTAATACTCCTCCCAATTATAGTGATACGCCTTTGTGCGTGCCGTGGTTTTCTCCCGCAAGGGTTTCCACGTAAAAATCTGTGTTCTTGTTCTTGGTTGATCCGCTATTCGCTGCGCCTATTTGTAACAGCATCATGTTGACTGCAAAGAGCAAAAACTAACTCTATTCTTACATAGAGGTCCACCAACATTTGATTTAGTTCATGGCTGACTAAAAATGTTCCATCAAACAAATGGCCCAATTCTTGGAAATGTAGTTTTGGGATAATGGACAGGCAAAGCTAGCAGTAAGAAGAAAATGTGTCCATTCTGTAGTTTATGCAGGGTAAGACTACACACCCATCCCATAGTAATTAATCACAGAAAGTTAAGTGTTGTGTTTCAGCAGCGCCTCTTTCAGGTTGCCGCCAAAATATCGGGCTAACGCGCACTGTTGTGATAAAGTAATGTTTAGTCCATGGAAAAGGAAGTTAAAAAGTACAGACAAGACCCCTAAAGCATGCAGAATTCGTGGAGGAAGGTAAAGTATTGGCACAAAAAATGATAGCGATGGTTAGAGCAAAAGCATGACTGAGTCTTCCTAAGATTTCGGCTATTATTGGAAGCGGAATAATCAAACAAATTTGCCACCGACACTATTAGATCTCAAAGTAAGTATAGCTCAAGGCTCCAGCAAAGACCTCTGTCAGGCATGTAAATGACATCATACTAGTTACGACAAGATGCAGCAGACCGTATTACCTACACAGAGACTATTTCTCTCCAATGCAGGTAAAACTCATAATTGAGATTGAGCTCAAACCCAACATTTCTATACAAACTACAGTGTGGCAAGCTTCAGTTGTGCCATGGATGGTGGCATCCAGCACCCGTAGATCCAGACACTAGTGCCAGATCCAAGAAAATCTTTCGCAGACCAAGAGCGCGAAAATCCCTGCAAAACTCATACAAACGAACACTAGATCTAGCCAGCGCGGACCTATAACGAGACCGAAATAAATTTTGGAAAATATAACGCAGGTTATAAGTACTCCACCAGTAGTAGTAGCAAACGAACAAAACCGCAGCAAAGAAAGAAAAGGAAAAAAAAACTGAACGGATTAGGGAGTTTAAGAAAGGAATATTCGAATCAGATTGCCCGCACTCACGGCCACGAAAACAAGGACAAAAGGTGAAAACTCACCGAGCAATCCAGGCGAGTTAGGGTTCGTCACCGACCGAAAGAAGCCAGTCCTCCCAGCCCAGGTGGACCTCCGCTCCACCGTGGCCCGGCAGCGAAGCCGCGGGAATGCGAAGAGGATTCCTCAGTGGCGGCGTGCGTGCGTGGAATGGGAGGAGTTGGGGGAGGAGGGTTGTTCGGCGGAAGAGGGAGGATGGGTTGGATGACACCGTCGGGGTCGTGAGGAAAAGGAAGCTCCTCAGTCCTCTCTGCCTGTCTGGCTGTCTGTCTCTCCTCTGTTGGTGGACCTCGGCAGGACTTGAACGCCTCTGGCGTCTGGACTGGACGGTTGTTTGTTTCGCTAGCCCTGTGCGCTCTTTTACTACTCCTAGTCCTTGTATAAACTAGATGACCCGTTGCGCCACTGGCGCAAATGACGGATTTATGTCGGAATTTTGTTCCATATGAGAGGTATGATAGTTACTCCAAAAATTCCCGTCTCTTAAAATTAAAAGCCTATATTCTCGTAGTTACCTATTAAGAGGTTTTCCATTAGGGTTTTGTTGACTCCTACCCATCGAGATTCTTCACCGACGCCCCTTTTTATATGTCACATTGTTGTTTTGTCTTCTTGTTCTCTATTCAGCGTTGTTGTGGTATGCCCCCGTCGCCGGATACTGATCCAATTTGTCTGCGTCACGGGTCCGAACTAATGTGACCTAAAAACTCGTGGCAAACTTGAATTTATTTGTGTATGAATAATTTATGTGGTAATCATAAAATGTATGTACATTCAGTTTTCAATTGGAGAATTCATGTAGCTAGATTGCAGGCGAGTATACCTGTTTCAACGGGCTTTTTATTGAAAATGAGCTTATTATCTGACTTACCTAATTGTCCCGGTCATGTTTAGGTTCTTTTTAGGGAATTTTCTGGAAATGAATCTACCGAAACATTAATGTAGGTAATTCAGACTTAATTCAAAGGGTTTTGATGCTTGTTGGATCATGCATTGAGGTATGTACACCATCTTGTAAGCCACGGTTTCATAATAAAACCAAAAAAACTGCATGGTGGCATGTGTTATACAATTTGTCCTCATTCTTAATGTTTTATCTCGGTTAGAAAATAAACAAGAATAAATAGCATAAGCGACAAGAAAATATCTCACGGAAGAAAAGAAAATAACCAGAATACACCATACAACATCACGGTTTAGACAAAGAGTTATTTGCAAACAAAGGCTTAACATTGTAGACAATACTTCTTTATTATCATATTAATCCTACTATGCAAACACATGATCAAGGTAGTTCCAAACATAGGTGAAACACTGAAATTACACTAACATATCTTAGCGCCAGTAGTAGATTTGTTGAGTCTACATAGTAACCTCGATTCAATAAAAGAGTTCTTCCAAAAAAAATGAAATATGGCAGCAAGCTTCTTCAATGATGATTCTGGTTTGTTTGTCTCATGGATGGCTCTAATTTATGGTTCACAGTAATCTAGATTTAACAAAAACAAAATACAGACTTATTCTTATACAGACTTGAAATAAGAATCACCAGGTCAGATGGAAAAAACGAAATAAACGATATGAACGTTATAAAAGTCCTGAGCTCAAAACTCACTTCCCTTGCTGAAATCAAGACCCCAAAGAAAATATATAAAAAAGACTCGCATCCTTTCCAATTGGCACTACGGATACCCATAAGTGATGCATATATATCATGATTGTAATAATGCCACTACGATGCCATTATGCTTGTTATTTCTTTGATTGTATTTTTACATCATAGAATTAATAAATAGGAATGTCCTAAGTGTGTAAAATACAACAAAGAAAGTATCCCTCAACAACAGGCCTAGTAAACGTCGGCAGAACTACGAACACGGTCGACGTCGGGGCCATATTCATAGGAAAAGCAACAGCAGCAGGCATTGGGTTCAGAGCGGAACAACATTGAGCATCATTGTTCACTGTGGTCACACCATCCTTGGCGGTCAAATGGTACTTGTTCCTCTTTGTGATCTTGCTCGACGGCTTGCCTCCACGCCATGAAACCGATCTTCAGAGGCCATAATTGAATGAGTTGTGCCACTTTGGGCAATGAAAGTGGATGTTTCTTCTTCAAGATAAACATGTACTGGAGTGAGGGTCGCAGTTGGACTACAATTAGCAACAGTGTATTTTTCTCGCGGGGAGGCTACTCCTAGGACCAAACCTTCACAGAATAACACAACTCTGACGGCTTGTACTGCATGTAGTGGGAAAGGGTGGAATTCTGGTTCTTTACAATCAGAAGTATATATTAGCTCAAGAAAGAAGCTGACTTGGCAAACACTATAATTATTTGGGGAACTGCGATAAGAGATTTATACCTCATCGTAGACTTGCACAGCCGAAACATATCACCTAATGTAGGAAATAAGCAGAGTTAGTGGAATTCGATCGGTATGATCTCATTAAATTATTTACTCATGAAAAGGAGAAAAACCTTAGAAAGCACTTTGTTGTGAGTGCTGTCATTTCAAACTTCAGGTGATTAAGGACCATTGGGGGGTATAACCGTTGTTGTCCTTGAACTGGAAAAAAAAATCAAGATATTAAACCAAGCATCTCGTAAATGTCCACGGGAGTGGTTCAGTCCCTCCTATGTTAACATCTTGCTTAAAAGTACAGAGAACAACAAGTACCAAGCAAGAAGAATGGAACATCCTAAAACCAATAAAAAATAAGAACAATACTGAGCCTGAGTAGTTCACTGAAGAGAAAAAATCAAGATATTAAATGAAGTATCTCGTAAAAAATCAAGATATTAAACCAAGTATCTCATAAATTTTCACGAGACTGGTTAAGTCCCCCCTTTTTAACATCTTGCTTAAAAGTACAGAGAACAAAAAAAACGTACCAAGCAAGAAGAATGTAACATCCTAAAACCAATAAAAAAAAGAACAATACTGAACCTGAGTAGTTCATTTTTACTTCGTAGGTGTAACCAACATATTATGTAACCAATTGGTTGTCACAACAGTGTATCACCAATATCAGTGTATCCTCCTTGCTCCCAGCTGAACACCCTCCTCGTAGCGAAACAATGCTTAACAAGTAAATGGTGCTTCTGAATACTTTTGAAGTATTATTACTCTACTGAATTTTCAATGACTTACAAGTTTCAGATGCACTTATATCCAAAGAAAAAGTAGAAAGAAGTGACTTCTCCAATTAGGACATTGACACTATGTGTTCTCCCGAAACTGAGTGCATATTGTTCCAACATGCTTCTCATCAGAAGGTGCAGTTGTTAGTGTCCGAGATGATGAGATGAAGCACCAATAAACCACTTCCATGTTGCAACTTAATAAAAGGTTGAGGGCAACCAAGTAAAAGCAGAGCCTTATCTATTTTCCTTCAAAACTATTGGATGCTGGATAAAATTCATATTTTCAAAACATGCAGGTCCGTGTCCTTACGCATTGACGGGATGAGCCGGGCTGCTGTGGTGCTGCCGCCACGAGGGAAGCTTCCCTGATGCTCCATTCTATGACTGAATCCATATACACAGTGCCTACACGCAAATGCAAGAATCAACAAAAGTTTTTGGCTTGCCATAATAAATATGAATGAACATCACACCACTACAGTACTGCAGTTGCTCTCATGTGCTCAGAACCAATAGGATGGGTTTCACACCATACTAAGTAGCTGACTTTAATTGGACAAATAAAAGGGTATAAATTATCACAGTGAATTCACTCATAAGGATCTTCTAACTCACAGGAAAACATATAGAGAACCCAAATTTACGTTGACAACATTAATATTATTAACGATAATGCTTGTGAGTACTCAGAAATATTTGGCTCATAAAGACCAAATTATACGCAACTCGGCCAAAGGGAAACCGGGGCGGTGATGCTTGGTTTGACAGGTCAGAGGGTATCATCACCTTGCAAGACATCTCGTGTCAGCAGAGGACGAAGATTAAGCCTTTGGCAAAAAGGGGAACCCTCTTTGAGCTGCAGGAACACAACACCAATAATCAGTTCGAGAGTCAAGCCTACATGAGAAGTCACTTGTGCGTATTGCAAGACGAAGAATGTGCTAAAGCATATCTTTGCTAGTTTGTTGATGTGGATTAGTAATCAGGTTACCTTGCTATTTAGACCTGCTCGAGGTTCCATCTACAACCTGCTAGACATGGCCAAAAAGCAAACCGTATTTAGTAATCAGGTTACCTTGCTATTTAGTAAGGGCTAGAAATCCAGCCACTATTCAGAAATAAAAAATAGGGACCTGTGAGGGGGAATCATATACATCTATTAATATGTCGCTGAAGGAACCAAAAATTTACATATAACCATGTATCTTGTCTCAGAAGACACCACTAAAGGACACATCTCTAAACGCATACATATTTGAACATGTGACATGTAGGGGGGGGGGGGAGGGGTTACCTTATTGAAGTGGCAACTCTCCTCGACCTATACCTAAAAGCCAAAAGCACAACACTATCCCTGACGCCCCTGCGCTGCAGACCTTTGCATATGTGCATCTCACCTGTTCCCTAAATCCAAAATAAACTGTAATATTCAGCATATTAACTCAACTTTCTAGGTCATGTACTACTAATTCCAAGGAGAGAGGGAGAAATATATTACACATAGCACACAAAATTAACAGAAAAGAACACCACATCTATCAAAAACCAAGGTATACCGCAGCCCCATGCACGCAAGAAATGAAATATGCAAATAGAAAAAATGGAAGTAAATCAAGTAATGGAAAAGCAACCCATTGAAAAAGGATGTCGAAAATGGATCTGGTGACAAGATGGGAATCGATCTCAGAAAAGAAATACACTCTGTTAGCTGACGGAGAAGCAACCAATTGACAAAGAACATGAGAGTTGAGCCCATCATCCAGATGAGTATCTGGATGGCACCCAACTATCCATCTTTGAAATTTAAGAAGGCACTGAGAAACAAAAACATAAAAAACTTGCGATCAAACTTATCATCCATTATTATACATTCTTTCGCCTTACTAATTATTGCAAGCATTATCTAATTGCACGCTTGTTTGATTATGAGACCTTGCAGCAAGATTTCTCTTTTGTATGAATATCTCACCCTGATGCAACTAAGAATAGACATCACACAATGGATCTAAGAAACAGGGAAAAGTTAGTTATTTTCCCTTTGATCTACAATTGGCAAATACCAAGACAATTTAGGAACGACAACTAATAAATTCAAGCAGGAAAAATATTGCAACTTTGAGAACAAAAATATACCAGCAGAGGGATATAGGTTCATACAGACTTGCACATGGAACAACTTTCTCCAGCCGAGGCCGGGCCTGTAGGACCCCTATGGGGCCACCCCTCCACCTTCCTATTCCTCCCGCCAAGACGACGACCTGCTGCGATCTTCGGACAGCCACCAAACTACAACTCCTGCACCCGCCGAGGCCGGTCCTGCGGGCCTCCTCCCCCATCGAGGTCGCGCCTCTTCCGTCCTCCTCCCGTTGAGAAGACGACACGCCGCGTCCTGCGGACATCCGCACCCACCATGTGCAGGCCACCTCCCCCATCTCCTTGCCAAGGCGATGACTCATGCGGCCTCCTGACAACCACATCCGCATCCACCACCTGCAAGTAAAAGGCTTTTCAATTTTACCTTTCATAGACCGAAAGTTACATGCGTAGATCACCCTGACTATAGGCTTTGCATAAAAAATTTTAGGCATTAGTACCGGTCCATATACAACTGTCTATTGGCACATTGGCCTTTTACCAGCAAACAACAAATAGCTGACAGGAAAAACAACTCGAATTAAAAAGCTTAAAACCTCGTACATTTTTTAAGAAATGTAAGATATTTTATACAAAAAATCCGGAATATGAAGCCTCAGATATCCAAAACAATATATACCCGTACTTTTGTTTTCTAAAAGGAAGAAACTGCAGACCTACTAAATGTATATTAGTAAAAAAAATGTTATTGAACTCCTATCATGTGAATTACCAAATTAGTAAAACAGAAAATACTACGAAACAATCAAAAGGAGCATCTCTTGCAGCCTAGAAAGTTGCACCCCGAAGCAAGTTTTACAAAAAGGAAATAACCAATCCACCATAAAAAATACAGTACGGTGCTGAAGTACAATTTTGAGCTGCCACTGCTCGCTTTTGCAAATCCTTGATATCCAAGCACATCGGTGAGTCAATGCTGCTCTCTTTAGATTTATGTAACTTAAGTTATCTCTGTGACACTATGCACAACAAATTCACCTTTTAATTGATTTTTTCCAGGAATCAGATGAACACCTTGTTGAAAACAGCACCAATTCGTTTAACAATTGGTATGGTCCCTAAGCTAGCTTCTGGTTGTGCACTTGTGCTACAGGACAGAGGCAAGGAAGGAAAATCTATAGAAGTAATATTCAGGCAATGAACATCCTTTGGTTACTAAATATATAAATTCACACATGTTCAGTCAAATAATTCTAACAATACGTCACCATGTTAAGAAATTAAACAGTTCAGTAAAGCAAGAACCAACGCACATGTCAACACCTCAACACAGAGATAGAGATCAGGTGGAGAAGGATCCAAGGAAGCTCACCTAGGCAAGCTTGTCGTAGATCGCCGCGAGCGTCTCTTCCCAAGATGTGCCTATGGTCATGACCGCCGCTCTGACAGCCAAGCGTCTCTCCCCAAGCTGAACCTAACCAACGAAGCCATCGAATCCCCATAACATTTAATATATGGTTCGGAGATACATTTCATCAAATAAACCATATTGGATACCTAAATAGGGATCAAACTGCAAACAGAAAACTAACTGGTCCTAAATCAATTCCAATGCGTTACTCCATTTTATAATAAATGTGTGAACTATATAATAGGATAATACTTAAATTTGCATAAACCAATCATGTGTATTGGTGGGAAGCCATTAGCAGTGTTGTTTCAGGTAAATACATTAAGAAATGAAGATAACAGGTTTATATGGACAGGAAAAAATTGCTTGTGAACCAAGGCTATGAACTGAAACCAAGTAAAGCAACTACCCCATGATTATACTTATTCCAATTTAAGTGCATGAAGATTACTGAATTTAATATAAAATAACAGATTGTGTTAAAGCATATGGACATTTAAAGGAGGGAAGTAGATCAATGATACATGTGACCAAACATGAACACGTACTAAGAATACAAGGTGTGGATTTTCTCATTGTTGCGCTTCGGCAAACATGGATTGCTAGCTCTCAGGATTTCTATAAAATGGAGAGGACTACACAGTAGCTAATTACGACATATGAAGCAGATTACCATTCATATGAAGATATCTGTGCAATGCAGTGTTGGACAGACACAATTACATATGCGCTACCGTAAATTGGGAAAATTTCAGTATTTTGTTCTTCTATGAAATAACTCAGTTAATGAATGTACCTTCTTTTCTCAATGATTCCGTCCCCAAAATGGTTGAAAACTATTGTGACCCGCATTGTGTTGTCCTTCACATAGGAGTCACTACGACCAAGACAACACCTGCACATATTATTTACTTACCATCAGTGCAATATAGAAGCGAAATGATCACATTAGCATTGCTAAATAATAATATATTATGAACTAAATATTTTACCTCTAATGCTTGCTAACAATATGCTTCTACACAGAATTAGGAAATTACAGTAAGCAAGTGCTGGCTTACTGGGAAATATTTTAGGTACAAATAGAAACATGGTGCAAGAAGACAAAGTCACAAAGGACATATGAAATTCCTGCAGGTCCACAACCAAAAACAATTAGGTAAACTCAAAGAATGGACAAATTGTGTTGCAAGATGAAGACATGAGACTCTTTTTGGTACCTAGCAAATGCTGACCCGATTTGCAATAGGCATAAAAATCTTATCGTCATATCTAGACAGGCCAAACTTTTCACCCAGGTCCTGCCAAATCAACAGCAAAATATTAGTGGTTAGTGAGCAATAGAACCCTGGAAAGGACCACAACAAAAGTGCAAGGGATAGTGAAACCTGAAGTGCTCGCAAGAAACAGACGACCACGTCTCATTGAGAAAAAAGGCTAGCACCAACAAACGACCGGAGCTCTTCTTTTTAGTAAGCAATGCAGCATTGATCCCAAATTTGCACCTCTCCTTTTGCATGTTTGTCGACCTCCAAACAACAATATGAACAAGAAACATTAAGAACACCACACCAACTAAGCCTAAACCATGAATTCCATAGGAAAATCAAAGCAGAGACCGGAGGGAGATGGTATACCTAGTGACAAGCTGCAGATGGCGAAGTTGTTGGCAAGGTCACCCAACTCTGTCTGAGTAAACCACACTGTGAGGGGAGCCATTGCCGTAAGGATGCCACAAGGCCCCACCATCTCCTCATTGTGCACCGTTGGCGCAAGACATCTCGTTGATACCTCCTTGCTACCCAAGTTCACACAGTCACAATCATGGAGCACCAAGTCCTCACAATTAATCTATAACAACAATGGAGAGATTTTTTTATTAGTAAGCTAATTCGAGGTCATCTACATCAACCTGAACTGCAGAACATAACATGGAGATTTTGCTAAGCAGGCGGAAAGAATGAATAACTCAGCCAATAGACAAAGTAAGGAAGCTAAAGAATAATGTGGTATATGTAAATTGAAAAACTCAGCTACCTCATTGGGTTAATCAATTTGACAACCTTGCCAAATTGTTTACCCACCCAACACGAAATAGATTTGGTTACCATGACATGTTTTGTTGTTTCCAAAATGTAATACTATGCACCTGTCGGATCTGGCAGTGATTGACTAAAAAAAAATAGTGAGACACAAATAAGACTACACAGCAAGCATCTCACCTCCTTCTCGATCCACAAATTTTGGCCACAGTGACAGGAAACCACGCCACGAGGGATGTGGGAGCAGGTTTTGTCTCCGTCCACAGTGACAGCTGCCGCAGACACCGTCCTAGGCTCGCATCCCCTCCTCATCCGTTCTCTGCAGCCGGCGCGAGTCCCTCTCTTGGTGCCACTGGCTGCAGCTTTCGTCGTTGCCTCACATGGCACAGTGCGACTATCATGCCATGTCCATCGGTGTGGACAAAGAACCACCGTCCATGGATCTCAAGTATCTGTACCATCACCCAAACCTTCTCTCCGCCCGCTCACGCATGGACCAATCTGTGTGGACAGGTAGAGAAAGTGAGAGAGGGAGACGTGAGAAAGGGGAGATGGATCAAGAGGAAGAGTAGAGGCTTACTCATGGAGACACAGTCCGCCGGCTGCCTTGTCGTTGTTGCTCCCGTCCCTCGTCGCTCTTGCTTGCCTCCTTGCCCCACCCGCGGTCGCATCTCACCTCCTTCTCGATCCACAAATTTCTGGAGAGAGAAAAAGGGAACCAGCTGCCGCGGGAGCCGCGCAGAGTGGCACGAGCGGCGGCCTGAGAAGCTCCACACGTCAACGACCTCCCGTTGCTCGTCCCCTGCCCTGCGCCTCCAATCGCCGCGGGGAGCCGCACACATCTTTGCCTCCTCCGACCGCAAGGGAGGGCGGGGGTGAGTCACAAGACGAGAGGGAAGGAGATCTGGGGGAGGGGCGACGACGGGCGCGGCCACCCTGGGAGGAGAGGCGGCGGCGGGGAAGGAGGAAGGGCCGGGAGGAGGAGCCAGAGCACGAGGGAAGGAGAGGCGAGGACTGGTGCGAGGATTGGGGGAGGATAAGCGAGCGGGGATTGGGGATTCGCCGTGGACTGTTTTGTCTCAAGCACGCACGATCGAATCGACAAGGAACATCAGCGAACGGCCAATCCGGGGCCTACACGGGGCGCCTCCAGGAGAGGCTGCGCGCGACGGAAGGGCGTCGTGGACGATCGGCGAAGACATACCCCTCCTCCATCCTTTATAGGAGTACATGCCACTTCGAAAAGTTCTAAATTTTGAGGAATGTCATCACGATTCTCATATTTGAAATATGCCAATACAAAATTTTCATACTTTAAAATGTACTATAAAAATGCCCATTCCTCGTTGCTACAGGTAATAATTTATTTATTAGCTATAAAAATGTACTATACATAATTGACGTAAGATTCAGGTTTCATATCCTCAAGGCTGATATATTCTCAGGCATAAAAATAAAAATATTGAATACTTATTTTCATTGCCGAGATGACGCCTTCATGACTGACGTGTGCTCACAAAAAGAACCGTAAAATCAAACTCTTGTTTTAATCATTATGTTATTCATTATTCATCAAATTATAAAAAATGAAGTTGCATTCTTGAAAAATGACTATCCATCTTGTCGTAACTAATTGAACAGTGCTCAAACTATCATTTAGTTGAGTCAATTGTATCTATTAATAGCAGAAATAATTTTGAACTTGATGATTTATTTGGACAAGGATTTGTTTACTCTACAAAATGTGGACACTAAAAAGCGTCGAACTGACTCACAAATCCACAATTACAAAAGCCATCACATCAGAAAAAAAATACACAAATACCAAATGAAACAGATTAGGATGGCTCATATAATATTGTGTAGGTAACTCTTTACCTTTTGTCAAAGCCACAGCAGAATACGGATAGGTGACTTCTCTAATCGCTTCCAACGTCAGTTCATAAAATACTGAATGCGTTGAATATGATTATATGCTCTCTCAACAGTTTAATAGTTAGTCTAAGAGAATTATACAGACAACATGGAGAATATAATGTGTCATGCAACAAGATGAGAACACATGAATTTTTTTATTAGTGCGGAACGGACCGAAATGAGGAGGCCGAAAACTGAACCTTATTTATTTTCTAAAATATAGTAGAGATAAGTACTCCACGTGTTCAGAATTATAGGATTATTGCATTTCTTTTCATGAGAACCAATGAAAATCAAAATCAAATGTTGTTCATGTAAGTGATACAAACAGAAGCAAGACAAACTTAAAGTTGTAGCTCGTTTTTAGGGTAAATCTGAATCATGATGGCAACATACCTCGGCGTTGACATGGTTGTATTCAGAGAGGTCGGCGCGTGGCCATTCGGTGACGATGGCGACACGGGCAGGAGGGCGGCGTCTACGCAAGCGCGAACCCCAGCAGACGCGAGAGAAGCGAGATCGGGGAGGGAGTTGGCGCCGGTGCCCTATGTGTTGGCCCTAGATTGCAGGAGGAGAGGGATTTGTGGGAATGCGGATCGAGATTGCACGAGGAGATTGCGGGAGAGCGGACGGAGGACGCAAAACCGTGCAGGAGAAGGACGGAAAAAAATTGACCAAGCAAACTCGAGGGGCGACGTAGCGACGTACGACAAAGGTAATGCTTGGTTGGCAGACTAAGGAACCAAATTATCTTTTTAGGTACCGGCACAACCTTTGTCTCGAACTTCCTCCTGCAAATGTACACCCTTTCTGCGGACGCTGCCTATGCCCGAAGGGTGTTTGTCGGTGTATCGGGAAAGTAGACACGTCATGTGGTGACATGTCCCCGGAGTAGAACGTGGGAGATAACGTAGGAGAAAGTTGATGTTGGCGGGTTGCATGAGATTTACCCATGTTTTCATGGTTAGCCAACGGAGGCTCCCTACTTCCTGCAATATTACTATTGGGGGCAAATCCCCGTACACATTACAATACATCTCTCTTAGAGCTTAACCTCTAGGGTTTCGCACGTCTGGCTTTGTATAGACAACCGACCTGGCGTGCAAGAACACATCTTAGTCCAACACTGAACCGACATAACTATGGACGGTAGAGGTATCCAACTTCTACTCCAAGTCGGTGTCCTTGTGGGCCTTCATTTTCTTAAGCCGATTGTATGTCTTGTGCTTTAGCATGCTAGGCCGCCCTACGCGGCCTCGTGCCCCGTAACCGCATGGGCCACCCAGGCAGTCCGGCTTTAGCGCCACGCTGAAAGATACCCTTTCCGGCATAACCCCGACAGTAGCCCTCAAAGATGTTTGAGTTCTCAAGTCGCTGTCTTTGGGCTTCGTCTGATTAAGGAGACTTCGGAACTTGAATCTTTCCCTTCCGCAAAATAATATCGCATTCGACATCTTCAACTAAGGTGCTGGCAATTCCATCCCTTAAGTTGGTAAGGTTGGAATTTGTCTTTATAAAATAATATTTTTATGGTCAACATGAAGTGACCGCTTTCATCTTTGTCGGCATTCCATCCGTCTTTTGTGGGCCCAGACAGCTTGGATGACAGAAGAAATCGAAAGAAACCGGCTGTTTTCACGCACGAGAATCGAGGAGTCCTGTTGTAATACCCGAGGGGTTTAAATACTTGAAAGGGTAGAAATAGGATTTGTGCATTTGCATAGCATGTATCTGAAAATGCGGGAAAATTTGACGCGTTAAGTTAAGCGATGCAAAGTGATTAAGGTTTATCTCTGATTGATGAATTAGAGCTAGATCATCTAAGAGAGTGTATCCAACTTCGATATGATCTTTATAATCACTAGTTAGTAAATTAAAACATTTGTCGAGTCATTCAAAAATAGGACATGACCTTTCTTAATTATCTACACTTTGAGCACGAACAGATACAATGACCAGAATATAGTTCAAATCCAATAAATATCTCATCATCCCATATCTAGATCATCCAAGGACATCATATCATTTCATTTAAACATCACGATCATACATGATATCATATTTTCACAAATTAAATTATACATCTAAAAACACATTCCAATTAGAATCCAATACACTGTCCAATCTTCATTTCATGTATCTTTAAAAGCACAATACAAATGGAATATGAAAGAAGATCAAGTTTCACAAGTTGAAGTAGAAAGAACTAATTATTACATAATTTCCCATATCACTTACAATTTTTGAATATAGAATCTCCAGAGTTCATTTGGATACAACAGACACAAATACGACCTCAATTCAAATCTTACAAGTGGAAATTAAAGAAATAATTGTTGTTAGATGTTTTATGGAATATGTACACATCCCATTTTATAAGAAAATGAAATTACAATAGGAAATCCAAAACTAAATCTCGATGATCTACATCTACATCCTGATCATCTTATCTTCTTATCTTCCAATCACCCCAATTCTCATTTCCTACAAATATAAACAACACAAATAAGAGAAGGATAGTTATGGTAATGTATGCATCTCCGGAGGAGATGCAAATTTGCTTTTGGAGCTAGCATTTGAAAATTTGGGAACTGGTCCAGATTTCCTAGAACCATTGGAAGCGACCAACTAAAGCCATCATATCATTTGGACAAGTGGATCATTTTGGATCATCGGACATCAAGAAGGCAACAAGAGACTGTCGGTGATATCCAGAATGGGGTATCTACCGGCATCCAGATGTTGGATCCGAAGGGCAGGCCCAAAGACTGAGGCCCAAAAGGGACGAAGCGCAGGATTGCATCCGCAATGACGGCCTTGAGGCCCATCTGCACTTCTTAGAGGCCAGATGATCGTAGATTAGTAGGGTTAGCCATTGTACGGTTTGTGTTCTTGTATGATCCGATCTGGCTCTCTATATAAAGCCGGTTGGAGAAACCCTAAGGCAGATTTAGCCATACACTCAATCTTCCCTAGGTAATTATAACATGTGTCCGGCATCGCCATCATAGTTGATTTGCAGGAAGTAGCGAGCCTCTCTGGCTAACTTGAACCTGGGTAAACTCCATGTCTTCGCCCCAAAGTGCTCCCCCACGTTAGCCTTCCCCGCAGTTAATCCTAGAGAGATGGCTACCCCTTCCGGGAAACCTGATCGTGGAATACATCATTTGGTCCCACCGTGGGGCCAGCTACGTCTGGGGTGATCTTCAAGGCAGGACTCCTGGGCGGCATCGGCGACACGATCGTCGTCGGCAGCGCCATCCTGGGACCAGGCGGCAGTTACCTCGTTAACAACAGCACGGTAACGCCGGCTCGGAACCACATCGTCTGCTCTTACGTCGTCCCGATCGGCACCGCCAACATTACGTCGGGCTAACGGCGCAGGCGATGGGATTTCGCGGTGGAAGTAGGTTTTTTGCTCTCACCCACCACCCAACAACATAAGGTAAAAAAAACGCACCAAACACATGTAGATCTATAGTTCAATCTTCAATGACAACCCCTAGATCTATATTTGTTGGTATGGTGCAAGTTGAGCCTTCGAAAGAAAACTCAGAGCCCAAATCTATTCTAGACGCCATTGACGGCAAAGTAGACTCGGAAGCCGGAACTGATTCCGACAAAGATGGCATGGACTTTGCGGAAAAAGTCCGAAGAGCCACTGGTGTCGGATATATACCGATTAGGGGTATATCCAGCATTGGCCTCAAGAGCCGGATTACCAGGATGGCCTGTTAGTAATGGATCACGGTCCATTGGGCGGCCCAGTAAGCTGATGCGCAGGAAGCCGGATTCTAGAAGAACCCGGACCACAACCCACAGTGATGCGGCTTGAAGAAGACGGATTCCTTGCTTTCCAAGTTAGATACTTTCTGTAGTCTTCTAGGTTTCCTTTCTATTAGCCCTAACCCGGCTATCTATATAAAGCCGGACGGGAGAGAAGAAAGACACAGACAATTAGTTAGAAGCCAACCCGCCGAGAAGTCGATCCTCGCCGAGTTAGCGAATCCATACTCACATTGTACTTTGTATACTTCAGGCTTCAGCCCTGATTTAGTGAGATTGCAGGAGTAGGAACGCCGCCTAGTTGCGACGTACCAAACCTGGGTAAAACTTGGTCTTCCCGATTGTCGTATTACCACGCCCCCCGCGTCTCTACCCGTAGGCTCATGGCACCCTCGTCTATGATCCTTACTATGATGTCTCGACAGTTGGCGCCCACCGTGGGACCAGCGGCGTCAGGAGTTACGTTTCGATCCGGGATACTCGGCGAAATCGGCAGTTCAATAACTTTCGGAAGCTTGGATTTCGACGGGGACGTCGGGCGCTTCCTCGACAACGGATCATACATGCGAGCACGAAATCACCTGGTAAGTGCCTGGGTTTTACCGATTGGATCTGCAAATATTTTTATCGGATTAACAGCAGAGGCTATGGGATTCTATGATGGAAGAAAATTTATCCCACCCTCCCTATACCCTATTGAGGAAAACTACGATACCGGATTCTGCTCAAATCGCCAAAAATGTACTGAAACTGCCGCCTCTTCGGAGATGCCTGCAATCAGATCACACTTTATCGGCATGGTGCAATCTGAAGTCGCGGATAACACGGAGGAAACCAATCCCGTGGAAGAAGCAGAAAACAATATTCCCACAGAACAAGTGGAAGATCCGATACCCGTCAGTGAAACAACGAACTCGGAAGCCGACTCCGTGTTAGCTGCTATAGAAGCAAGATTGGAGTCAGAACCTGGATCTGGGGACATAGATTCGGAAGATGAAGACGCTATCGCAAGAAATGTCAAATCCATGCAGGGGAGCTTCCATGAAGTACTTATGGCAAAACCGACTGAAAACTTGGATGTCGAAGAAGATGTAGACCCCAAAACACCTCCACCAGATGAGAAAAGAGAGGATGGTGAAACCAGTCCCACCTATTCTGATGTCAAGGAGTTGACAGAAGAAGAACATTAAAAAAGCCTCCTTCCAAAAAGAAAAAGAAAAAGAAGACTGCCAAGAAACTCCACTACAAACTCCAGAAGAAAAAGTTGGCAGATATTGCTAATCAAAACCTGGAAGAAGGAGGAGGAAGAGGAGTCACACCTGTGGAGAAGAAAAAGAAAGAAATCATTGTTCCCCAAATGTCGGAGCAGGACGAGATCGATCTGATCAAAACCCCAGTTGGACCGTACGAACCACCGGAAGTGCTGGAAGACAGAAGGCAAGCCCTTATGCGGCAGCAGCAACAACTATTCCGATCTCAAGAAAACCTCCTCAAAGCCCAAGCTACTGTAAAAGCAAAGCAGGAGGAAATTGAAGAATTCGAAAGGCGGAATATGTCCGGGATAAAACCCACGAGATTACCCAGAATTGCAAGGCCGGATATGCTGCCAGCAAAAGAACGGTTGCAAAACCCTTCCTAGCAAAGACAGGTTACAACATAAACTCTAAGGGCAAACGCATCTACAAAACCACATCTGAAAACGCGGAAGCCACGTTCGCCATCCTTAATGATGATTTGTACTCAAAAGACGAAAAACTTTAGGGAGTGTATGCTTTCCTAGGAAAAGCATTACAACAACAACAACGAGGACAGGCAAGATCAGGAAAGTTGCACGACGACTCAGCCCTATGCAAGACTGCCACATGCGCCGCTGGAGCACCTGGACGTGGCGAACCTGGAGATTCAGGCGATTCTAAGGAAAAGAAATGAGATCCTAAGAAGGACAAGAAAATCCCAGACAATTGGGATGAAGCGTCCAGAACGGGATCCCATCTGCCGAAAGGTGGAAATAATCCCCATGAACACAAGGATCGGGAGAAACAAAACCAGAAAGACGGAAAAATAATGTTGTGCCCAGCTGAAAAAGCCGGAATATATGATAATCATAATCCTCACAGGCGTGAGAGATCTCGTACTCCTCCTAGGAACAAAGAAAGTCCAGGGAGTAGAACTCCACCTTATTCCAAAGGACATGACAACGGATGAAATAGGGATAATCCCGGAAGAGCGCACTCGCTCAACAATGGGGCAGAAAGGAGCAGATCCCCCCCCTGTCCATTCAGTCGGCAGATATTCCGCACACGTCGATAAGGCGGAAAAGAGACGATCTATACTTTGGACTAAGTGCTTCACTGACAGGATCCGAAGAATTAGTCTACATTCTGGTTTCGCCAAAGTTGGTCCAACTTATCAAAAGTATACCGGAAGTACAGACCCGGATACGTGGCTTTCAGATTACTATACTGCCGTCCAGATTAATAAAGGGACAGATTTGGAGGTTGTGAAGTTTCTTCCCCTTATGTTATTAAACAGAGCCAGAGATTGGATCAATGGGTTACCATCAAGAACTGTCGACAGTTGGGAAGATATGGCGAAAGTATTCGCTCAGCACTTTCGGGGCACGTATAAACGTCCTAAGAGTATAAACCAGCTGAACCGTTGTGTCCAATATGAAGACGAGTCGTATGTTGACTTTATCTCGAAATGGACAGCAATGAAGAATAGTTTCTCTCGAGTAAGTGATGTACAAGCAATGCATGTTTTCATCAATGGCCTAAAACCCGGCCTTGTACCGTTCATGGTTGGTTCGAAAGAGCACAAAGATCTCGGATATGTGCTTACCACCGCCAATGAGCACGCAGCGACCAAAGATGATATCAGGGCAAGAGGTGGAAATATTGATGCTTTGTCTCAGGCCAAAAAAGACACCACGTTCTGAAAAGAAGGCTACTCCGGAGGCATAGGAGAAACCCAAAGAAGTAAATGCAACCTTTGGGAAGGATAATGGCAACAAATGGAAAGGATGAAGCCAATCTCCTATTCTAAGGAAGAGTGGGAAAAGATAAAGTCGAAAAATTGTGTCCACCCTTCGCAATTTGGGGAACCTACCCATACAAACGCGCAGTGCCGCCTCAACAAACATATGAAGGGCGCTGCATGATCCGGGAATAAAGGAAAGAATTCCAAGAGTAAGTTCAACAAGCAAAAGCTAGAAGCTGAGAAAGAAGAAAGTGAATCGGACACTGATGATAAAATCCAGGAACAACAGCGAAAAGGCGAGCCAAAATTCCCGAGAGTTGAAGGAGAATGTAACCTAACTTTCCTGGCAACTCCCTTTGCAAAGCAGGCAAAAAGGACACTTCGAGAAATCAACGCGGTTGTTCCACCAACACCAAAGTACTTGAAGTATTCAAATACGCCAATTACCTGGGATACAGTCAGGTCATCCCGGAAACATCCCAGAACCCGGCACACATGCTTTGGTCGTAAGCCCTATTGTTCAAAACACTAGGCTCAGAATAGTGCTGATGGATGGAGGATCTAGTATCAATTTCATGTACCTGAGTACATTGAAACAACTACATATTTCCGAGACTCGGCTCAGGCACAACAATATACGCTTTCATGGTATTGTTCTTGGCAGGCAAGCACAATCCCTAGGAGAAATTTCCCTAGATGTAACCTTTGGAAATAGAGAACATTTCCGCTAGGAAAAGATCTCATTCGAGGTGGTGTCGTTCGAAAGTGTTTATCACGCAATACTCGGACGTCTGGCTTTCGCCAAATTTATGGCAAAATCATGTTATATCTATAACAAGCTGAAGATGCCAGAGCCGAAAGGAGGATTAATTACCATAACTGGAGATTACAAATTGGCGAACGAGCTGGAGAAAGGAAATGCCCTCTGCGCCGAATAGGTGATTCGGAAGGAGGAATTGAAGGAGCTAGCTAAGGAGGTATCGCCGATGGAAATGGCGTCAGGAAAAGAAAGTTGGAAGCCGACAGATAGCTTCAAGGCCTCGAAAAATACAAGACAAGTTATCCTAGATCCCAAAGATATGACAAAGTTTGTCGTAGTGGGAACTAGGATGACTAACAAATAGGAATACACGCTCATCAGGTTCCTTCCTGATAAGTGGGAAATATTCTCCTGGTGTCCTACTGACATGCCAGGATTTCCCAGGGAACTTGTTGAGCACCAACTCAAAGTAATTCCAGGTTCAAAACCCGTCAAACAAGGTCTCCATCGTTTTGGTGGAAGAAGACGGAAGGCTATAGACAAGGAAATTATCCGGCTTTTAGCAGCTGATTTTGTCTGGGAAGTTATACATACTGATTGGTCTGCGAACCCAGTATTAGTCCCAAAGAAAGACAATATTGTTCTTAGGATGTGTATAGATTACACCGGCTTGAACAAATTGTGTCCAAAAGATAGGTTCGCGTCACCACGAATCGATCAAATAATAGATATCATTGCTGGCTCTGAGCTTTTATGCTTTTTGGATGCTTATTCCGGGTACCATCAAATACGTATGAAGGAGGAGGATCAAATAAAAACTTCCTTCATAACCCCGTATGGAACATACTATTACATAACCATGCCTTTTGGCTTGAAGAACGCCGGTGCAACTTACCAGCGTTGCATGCAAAGATGCTTGCATAGTAAAATTGGCAAAAATGTCCATGTTTACGTGGATGACATTTCCGTAGTTTCCAAGGAAAAAGATACACTCCTTGAAGATCTACGGGAAACTTTCGAAAAAAATTCACACTTATAAAATGAAGTTGAATCCATTAAAGTGCGTATTCGGGGTTCCCTCGGGAAAGCTTCTGGGTTTTATCGTTTCTCACAAAGGAATAAAGTAAACCCGGAAAAGATCAAGGCAATCTTAAATATCACAAGGCCTACATGCTTAAAAGATGTACAAAGATTGACGGGTTCTGCAGCCGCAGTCAGCAGGTTTATAAGCCGCCACGAAGACAAAGCTCTGCCATTATACAAATTGTTGAAAAAATCCGACAAATTTGAATGGAAAGAAGAGGCGGACAAAGCATTAACCCAGCTAAAAGAAACTTTGATGAAAGCTCCAATTTTGGCATCCCCAGAAGACGAAGAACCCATGTTACTGTATCTTACAGCAACAAACAGGGTTATCAGCGCAGTGATAATTGTGGAAAGACGGAAACATGAGCAAAGCGTACCAGATCAACATCCAGTATACTACGTTAGCGAAGTGTTCTCCGAGTCAAAGAAAATGTACCCACATTATCAAAAACTGGCATATGGCGTGTTTTTTGCATCTCGAAAACTCTGCCACTATTTCCAAGGACATTCCATAACAATGGTAAGCAAAGCACCACTAGGGGATATCATCAACAATGCGGACGCAACAGGCCGAGTTGCCAAATGGAGCATTGAGCTCGCTGTGTTCGACATTAAGTATCAACCCCGGACGGCAATTAAATCCCAGGTGTTGGCAGATTTTGTCGCTGATTGGACAGAAGCAGTAGAAAACAGACCAACGCCGGAGTCGAAATATTGGATCCTGCATTTTGACGGATCCAAAATGAAGGAAGGCGCCGGAGCTGGTGTCGTGCTTAAATCTCCAAAAGGTGACATAATGGAATATGTATTACAAATACATTTTAACGCCATCAACAATTTGGCAGAATATGAAGCTTTGCTTCATGGTTTGCATATTGCAAAGGAGATAGGCGTCAAACGTATACTCTGTTATGGTGGCTCGGACTTGGTACAAAATCAGCTAAAACAAACATGGAATGCGAAAAGCCCCATTATGGCCGAATATCGGAGAACTGTGGACGAGTTTGCCATTTGCTTCCTAGGATTTGAAGTACTTCATATCAAAAGGGAAGAAAATTGAACGCGGACGCATTAGCCCGCATGGGATCGGAAAGAGTGAAAACCCTACCACCCGGTGTGTTTGTCCAACACTTGCATGAACCATCAATCAAAGGTGGAGATGTTGATTATCCTCTCGTTTCTGAGTCAATTGAAGTCATGCATGTTAACCTGGATTGGACAATTCCATACTTGAACTTCTTAGTAGATTAGAAGTTCCCGGATGGAGCAGACGAAGTCTCAAGGCAGATACAGCGCCGATGCAAAGGATACACGGTAATTAATGGTTGCCTGTATAAACGCAACACTATCAGAATTTTTCAGCGGTGTATCTCACTAGAAGAAGGACGAGAAATATTGCAAGAAATCCATGCAGGAGATTGCGGACATCATGCTCAATCAAAAAGCATAGTCAAAAAAGCATTCCGCGTGGGGTTTTTCTGGCTCACAGCCAAGACAGATGCATAGCACATAGTAAACACATGTGCCGGATGTCAGTATTACGTCAAGCAGACGAATATGCTAGATCAATCACTCAAAATTATCCCTATAACATGGCTATTTGCGGTCTAGGGGCTAGATATGATGGGACATTCAAAACTGCAAGAGGCGGACTTACACATCTACTCGTTGTACTAGATAGGTATACCAAGTTGGCGGAGGCGAAACCCATAAAAAAACTTGACGGTGTGACTGGCAGAAATTTCATCATTGACATAGTCATGAGATACGGCGTTCCACACAGCATAATCACGGATAACGGGACAAATTTCTCTATTGGAGAGTTGGCAAAATATTGACGACAAACGGGAATTCGCCTAGATCTAGCATCTGTGGCACACCCACAATCCAATGGACAACTTGAACGAATGAATAGTTCTATCCAGCAGGGAATACGCCCAAGACTCGAATCTCCTCTTCATAGAGCAGTTGCAGCATGGGTAGAAGAATTGCCTCCCGTGCTTTGGAATATTCGAACGACGCCAAATAGATCAACTGGACAAACCCCATTTTTCCTGGTTTATAGCGCAGAAGCAGTGCTTCCTATGGACATGCTCCATGATAGCCTAAGAGTGTTAGCATACGAAGACTCGGATGCCGAAAACGCACGACAGGATGCCGTTGATCTCTTAGAAGAAGAATGAGAACTTGTGCTACAAAGATCCGCCATTTATCAGCAAGGACTGCGACACTATCATAGTCGGAAAATCAGGCACCATTCTTTCAAAGAAGGTGACTTAGTGCTAAGATTGGTGCAGGAAAGGAAGCACAAATTAGCCCCAGTTTGGGAGGGACCATTTGTCATTAGCAAGGCTATAAAAAATGGATCTTACTATCTTGTAGACATTCGGGATACAGAAGATGATCCTAAAGACCGAATCGCAAAAGAAAGAGAAAGATATATGTAGAACTCGAAGAAACAAAGAGACCCTAGAGCATCCAGCAGTTACGTCCCTTTTACACTTAGTTCAAATTCTATGTAAACATCTTTGAGATCATGAAATAAAGTTGTCGGAATCCATGCATTTTTTATCTGCCTTATTGTTATTGTTCAAAGCATAAGTGTCGTGTTATCTATTTTCCAATGATCTTTCAAATTGCTTTAATGCTAACCCGAACTTTGCCTGCATGCTCGGAGTTATAAATCCAAATGCTTTTGTGGCCTAAGAAGGCTTAAGGAAACCTAGATTGTGCATGCGTGCTTGAGTTTCATATTTTTTCAAAGTTCCTTACTTTTTCCTAAGTATTATCTGACAGTTTATACGTTGGGTCACTAAAATTAGTAAGTAAAAATGCCTAAGTACAATCCATGTCTCCGAGTTTCGACTGATAGGCCTGAACCCAGTCACTTGGCATGAATATTAAGTACTATTGAGCCTTTTCAACACTAAGGACAGTCAAAACGTATAAGTCAGAGAACTTAGAAGGAAAAAGGAGCTAAAACCCAGAAAACTTGCAAATACTAAATTTTTTACTGCAAAAGGGATGAATCTTGTTTCATACAAAAGATAGATAGAATTACAATGGATGATACATTGAAAGAATAGTAATGCTTCTATTTTGTTCCTGCTAACTACTCAGGAATCAAGCGGCCTCTTCGGAATCCGAGTCCTCTCCTCGCTGTTGGGGTCCTCGGGAGTAGCTGGAATCGCCTCCTCTAGGTAGAAGGTGGAGATGGTCACCATTTGCGCTATCTTTGTAGCGTGGCCTTTGACGGAGTCGAAGATGCTGGTTCTCTGCGCTTCCGTGTATCCTTGGGGGATACCGGTCACCACGCGCCAAGACTTGGCGGTAGTGTAGTGCATACGCATTAGCCCAAGGGCCATGCGCGTACCATCGCGAGCCACGGAGCGGAACCAGGATTCCTTATGGTTCACCACCTCCTCGATTGCTTCTGGAAGCTTGCTGACTTCCGAGACTTCTCCTGCTTTGTCGGGAATGTACTTGTTGACAAGCAACATCCCCGCAGCCTTCAGCGCGGTGAAGATTCTCCCAAAAGCCCGGATTCTGTCAATCCGGGCAAGCAAGGGATTTCCCTCTGTTCAAATCAGCAAGGAAAAGTTAGAAAAAATAGAGAAGGAAAAAGGAAATATGTTGTAAGAAAAAATGTCCGGTAAAAGAACTACAACTTACCAAGAATCTTGTCCATTTCAATGCCTTCTTCAAGGCGTTGATTTAGCGCGTTCTCCAGGTCGAGGATGGTGGCCTTGTCCTTCTCAACCTGGGCAGAAGCCTTGGACTCGGCGATCCCGACAGCCAGCTGGCTGGCCTCAAGATCCTTCTGGAGCTTTACATTGATTTTGTAAAGCTCCGAGTTCTCCTTCCGGAGGTTCTCGACATTGCCAGCATCTTCGGCTATCTGCTTGGCTTTTGCCAAAGAAGCTGAAAAGAATACAAGGTTGAGAAACCAATACTCGGAAAAAGACTTAGAAAATTTCAAGCAGTTCAAATGGTAAGACATTTACCTGCCGATTTTTTTAGCTCTTGCTGAACGGAAGCCAGCTCCGAGTCCTTGTCTTCAAGAATACTAAGGAGAGTTTTCACCTCGTTGTTCTTTATGGTAAGTTTACTGAAAACTTCCATATTAATCGTCTCGGCAATTTGCTGAAACACGGACAAGATAAGTAACGCTTAAGTCAAAAAACAAGCAAGAACAAGAAGAAAGCATTCAGTCAAAATAGAATACAATTGGCTAAATGCTTGGGGGCTAGAGATATTTACCTGACTCATTCTTGTAAGATTTACCAGATTGTCGTTAAATTCCTTTGCGTAGTCGGCAAAGAGGATTCCGACATGGCAAAGGCCGTCTTGTATGACCTGCCGAGGCGAGAACACGTAATTATTCCTAACTATAAGCCTGCCTTGCGGCCAGGGACGGATTAAAGGAGCTGGAGCGAAGTATTTTGTCACCCACGGATGAATATATCCATGATCGTCAAAATGCTCTTCCTTCACCTTGAAGTCCTTGTCAAAATTCGGGATAGGCTCCTCCTCGGGAACGTTTGAAGGGCCTCCCACTTCCGGCTCCGCCCTTTCCCTCGCATCCGGGTTGGATACAATGGGCTGGCTGGACGGCAAAGGGTGCTCGTCCTCTCGGGCAACCGAGTATTCCTCACCTGCTGATGTAGGAGTATCTCGCGCAGCAGCAGGAGAGGGCTTCGCTCCCCTGTGAGCATGAACCTTGTGCTTCTTGCGGCCTTTTCCCTTCAACCTTGTGGGGGAAAGGCTAGAAAGAAAAAGAAGACAGAAAATCCGAGAAATAAGGTTCTGAGAAGTGAAAAACATGTGATAAAAGCATACAAATAAAAAGCTCGGGATTTTTTTATTTACCTGGAAGTTGCAACGGGAACACCGTCAAGGTCGATCACCTCCTGAGTGGTGGAGGGATTCTTGCGCTTCCTTCCGCCTGACTGAAAGTTGGCGCGAAGCGCGTCCAACTCGGCGTTGGTGGCAAGCTCGGCGTCAAGAAGGTCGAGAAGCTATTGAAAAGAAATAAAGTTCGAGTAAGAGAAAAATCCGAGAAAAGACAAAACCAAGAAAATGCCCAAAGAGAGAAGTTTACCTTTGGATCTGGATTGCCAGCATGATACATTTGTCGGCTTTCTTCATACTGGTCTCGAGTGGAAGTTGGTTTAGCCGCTTCTTGAGGTCTCTTTTCGACAATGCCTTGTTTGTCGCCCTCATGATGTCCTCCGTGCCCGAGTACTCGCACATTAGTCGTTTGCCGTGATGGGCCAAAGGCTGGATATGCCTTTCGAGCCAACACAGTACGGTATCTGTGCCGGTCAAGGGGGATTGGCGGAAACAAGCTTGGCGATTCGCCGCTTGATCCTCATCAGATCTGTCGGCTGAGTCTGGACCGCGTCCACTGCCCAATTGTCTTGGGGAGTGGCCGCGGAATTGACAAAAGGTGGGACGCCCGTCTCCTTTCTAGGAAACGGGACGTCCGGGTGATAAAAGAAGGAAACCGTCCAGAATTTGACGGATTCTGAAGTTTTGATCTTCGGGAACCAATCCTCCCTAAACCTACGTAAAGTGAAGGAAATGGTTCGGCAGGTGGGGAGAGCGCCCTCAGAGGGGTTGCGCTTTACTTCAAAGCAATATTGCTAGAAGTCTAACCTAGGCTCTATTCCTAAGTACCCCTCGAACAGGGCCTGAAACCCGACAAGATAAAGAATAGAATTGGGAGGAAGGTTGTGCGGCTGAATTTTGTAGTGGTCGAGAACTTGAAGGAAAAAGGCGGATGATACGTCTCCAACGTATCTATAATTTCTGATGCTCCATGATCATATTTTGCCATTGCTACTTGTTTTCTCCCTTATTTATAACATTCGTATACGTTTTCTGGGACTAACCTATTAACAAGATGCCAAGTGCCAGTTCCCCGTTTTCTGCTGTTTTTGGTTTCAGAAAATTTGTTCTGGAAATATTCTCGGAATTGGACCCCACAAAGCCCAAAGTTCCTATTTTCCCCGGAAGCATCCAGAACACCGAAGAGGAGTCGAAGACGAGCAATAGGGGGGCCACACCATAGGGTGGCGCGGGCCCCCCTGGCCGCGCAAAACCCTAAACACCTGATCAAAAATCCCCGAAAAGTTCCGCAGCCGCCGTCACCGTCGACCCAAGATCAGGGGGGTTCTGAAGCTGTTTCTGGCACCCTGCCGGAGAGGAGATCATCACCGGAGGCTTCTACATCACCATGCCTGCCTCCGGAGTGATGCGTGAGTAGTTCATCCTTGGACTACGGGTTCGTAGATGTAGCTAGATGGTTGTCTTCTCCTCATATGCCTCCATGTTTAGATCTCGTGAGCTGCCTATCATGATCGAGATTGATCTTATGTAATTCTATATGCTGTGTTTGCTGGGATCCGATGAATATTGAACTTATGCCAAGGTGATTATAGTCTTTATTTGCATATGCTATTTGTGATCTTGCATGCTTTCCGTTGCTAGTGGTTGCTCTGGCCAAGTAGTTGCTAGTGACTCCAAGAGGGAGTATTTATGCTCGATAGTGGGTTAATGCCTCCTCACCACCTTGCTCGAGTGACAGAAACATGAAGGGGGGATGTGTTGTTTCCATTAGGGAGAAAACATCGGTGAGAGTGCCCACGTGCATAACCATTGCTTACATTACACACTTTGTTTAATGCAGTTATCTGTTGCTTGCAACTTAATACCTAAGGTGGTTCGGATGATAACCTGAGGGTGGATTATTAGTCATAGATGCAGATGGATGTCGGTCTATGTATATTGTTGTAATGCCCGCACTAAATATCATAGTAGTCTTCATGTCATATATGTGCACTACGCTGCATTGCAACCTCTATTTGTCAATTGCCTAGCTGTCATTTGTTCACCCAGCATTCTATCTTTTATGGAGAGACACCACTAGTGAACCTATGAACCCCGGTCCATTTTTCCACACTGTTAAACAAACCACAACTATTTCCTGCTTTCTTTACTTACTGCAAGCATACATAATTTTCCACACTATACGTCTAATCTTTGTTTTTAGCAAGACCGGTGAGATTGACAACCTCACCGTACTGTTGGGACAAAGTATTTTGGTTGGGTTGTGTGCAGGTTCCACGTTGTTGCTGACACCGGTGAAGCGCCAGCACCACCGTCAGTGGCATCAACCTTCCTGAGATCCTCTTCCTCCTACTGGATTGATAACCTTGGTTCTTAACTGGGGGAAATTCTTGCCGCTTGCTCATCACACCCTCCTCTTGGGGTTTCCAACAACTTCATCAACTCTGCCATTCAACAAGAATTTATGGCGCCGTTACCGAGGACACAAACAAACACATATAAGAAGACTTCCTCCAGCCACGGTCGCCATCACAAGTAGCAAAGAATTTCTGGCGCTGTTGCCAGGGAGGAAGAAATCTTCTAGCAAGGGGAGTCTCTCACTCTCAACCTCTTTATTTTGTTTATTTTCTTGTTTTTATTTTTGTATTGTCTTGATTCTTTATATCAAAAACACACACAAAAATTACTGTATAGCATAGAAAGCAACTCAAGTATTTTCAAGTGTTCTAGTTGTTATTTTTGCTTTAATCATGCTTGCTATCAATGTTTGATGTCTTTGAAACTAGATCTTTTAGGCAAGGTGGGTTCACGGATGAACAACAAAACATTATAAGGAACACCGCTTGTCCCAAAAAGGGATACACTTATGGGAGAAAATTAATAAATTGCATGACTATGCTAAAAACTTGTGCTCCACCTATAATGTTACTTATTGCTTTAATAAATCTTGCTGCTGTAGGAGGTATAAACACATCCCTCAATGTGAGTATAATGATAATGTTACCATATCTTATTATGTTAAGGGAAATTATGAATTATATGATGTGGAACAAATTGAAGAATTTATTGCTTGGAAGGGTGCATTCGAAATTGCCTATTTGCTTGAAAGTATTGATGATGCGCCTTATAAATATGAGATTTATGCTATACTTGAATATTGCTTTTATAATTACAAGGATTGTAATTACTACATAGTGGAATATCTTAGTAAATTCTCTCAACCTAAGGAAATAACTGATGCCTTGCAGGAACCTATGGAAGAAGAAACTGTTGAAACTGGAAGCTCATTGGATGCAAAAGAGGAGGAGAGTGATGATCAAGAGGAGGAAGAATGGAGCTACCCATGTCAACCTCCCATTGATAGTAACTCTTTAACTCATACATTATTTGATGAAATTTATACTTGATATACTTGTGAACTTGATACTACTATGAATGAAACTTGTGGGAATGATATTGCTACTTTTATTTATGATAATCCATGCTACTTGGAAAGTTCTTATGATAATGATCTTGATGATGGTCATATGTTACTTGATGTTATAAATTACAATGCTACTGAAAATAGGATTTCTATAATGTGTCCTATACCTTTTATGAGTGATCAATCATGTTGCTTTGCTATTGCTAAAAGTGGGAAAAAAGAGGAGCTGATTTTAAATTTTGATCCCACTATTTTTTAGCTTGATATGAATTGTGTGCTTTTAGACCATGACAAACATGCTTTATGTGATAATTATGTTGTTGAGTTTGTTTGTTATGCTATTGAAAATTATTATGATATAGGAAAATATGGTTGTAGGAATTTTCATGTTACTAATACACCTCTCCTTTTGTTGAAAGTTTTGAAGTTGCTCTTGTTCTACCTTCCCATGATTTCAAGTTTGAGCTTCTTTAATTTATTTCTTTACAAGATTCCTATGCATAGGAAGTGGGTTAGACTTAAATTTGTTTTATACTTGCTTCTTGATGCTCTCTTTTGCTTAATTCATATTTCTTATGTGAGCATCTTTGCTTTTTATAACTAGCTGAAAGGCGTTAAAGAAAAGTGCTACCGGGAGACAACCCGTTTTATTTCGCTGTTTTCAACCCGTTTTCATTCGTTTTATTTGGTGTGTTTTGAACTTGGGTGTTTTATATTTCCTTAGAAACCCCTCTGTATCTTTTCTTTTGAGTTTTTTTTGATCCAAGTAAAGCCTCTAGTGGAAAGTTGAGTCTATATTTCGGATTTCTGCGCAGGAAACAGATTTCTGCTGTCCACTGTTTATTCCGTAAAAAATCACAGAAAATTCAAAATGACCTGAGTTTTTGTGTTCTTTATCCTGAGTTATATACGCAACTTTTCTTAGTTGGACATTTGTTTTTTTGAGCAATATAAGATTTTTGAAAAAATCGATCTTTACCTGCTGTTCTGTTTTGACAGATTTCTGCCATTTATCGCATTTGCATCTTAATCTCTTTCTTTTGGTGTTCTTTTGAGAAAAAGAGTTTTAAAAGAAGTTGTGAAAGTAGATAATGTTTTTTTGAGTGTTAGACTTGTGTTGAAACTGAACCATGTCAATTTATTATTTTAATTTCACTAACGTTGCTAATGAAGATTGTGAGAATTTTGATGTGAAGGAAGTTTTCAAGGGTCAAGAGAAGAGGATTATATGATGTGACCAAGAAGAGTGAAAAGCCTAAGCTTGGGGATGCCCCGGTTGTACATCCTAGAAAATTCCAACAAGACTCAAGCGTCTAAGCTTGGGGATGCCCAAGGCATCCCCTTCTTCATCAACAAATTATCAGGTCACTTCTAGTGAAACTATATTTTTATTAGGTCGCATCTTATGTGCTTTACTTGTGTAACATCCCTGATTTTTGGAAAACTCAAAAATCACAAAAATTTGAAACTTTTTTATTTCATGATTAAGCAAGTCACCAAAAACCAAATAAAAGGGAGGAAATAAAAGAAAACAATATGTAATTGGAATAAAAAAATCCAAATTTCCTTAATTCCATCAACCCTATTCCTAAAATAAAATATGTTTCCCTCATGTGAATAAAATATTTTCTTAGCAAACATCTTTACTAAACATGTTTTCAACTCAACTACCATTTTGAAAATGATTTTGATAATTAAAAACCAGAGAGTTACCATCTCTAATGTTTTCTCCTTGTCTCCAAGATATTGTGTCATTATTATTATTAACCTCAAATGAATAAAAGTTGGTTAATTGTTTTCCAAGTTTTATGATAATCAACAAAACATTAAGGTGTTATGTATATTATTGAGTTATGAAAACAAGTAAAGTACCCTGGAAAATAATGTTTTCAATTGGGAAAATAAAATCTTCATTTGAGAAAAACCCATTATTTTTATTAAACCCCAATTCAAAATAATAATTATTTTCTAAATAGAAAATGATAAAAGTTGTTACTAGTAATCACTCGTATCTTAAAAATATAAAATATGGAGAAAAAAATGAGTTATATGACTTTAAAAAATAATATTTTCATTATACCATGTCACCTCAAATTTATATTGACAAATATTTACATTTCTGCTATTTTCTAATTTTAAAATAACATTAAGTATTATTAGTGTTTTTAATCATATTTTCAAATTTGAAAATTTGAATTGTGTCCAAAATAGTTTTCAAATGTGCTTAGTTGAAAGGAAATTTCATTTCAAGAATTTACAAATTTATTTGAGGCTAAAAGGAATTATAAATCAAAAGATACAAATAAATAAAGAAAACAGGAAAAAAAAGATGACGTCACCTGACGTCATTCTTCTTCCTCGCGTTACTGCACAGAAGAAACGCCCGATATCAAATCCATTGATTCGCGGGTTTAACTCCTCGATTTGATGTGATGTTTCCTCCCCCCTTAAATTCTACAACGAAGGCTCCATTTCCCCTCTCCTCCTTCTCAACTTCGTGCCTCGACTCCATTGCTATTCCTCACCGGAGAACAACACTGCCACCACTGTTGACCTTCGATTCCGGCCAGGAGAGCTGGCTACCTAGCCCAAGACCACTCTATTTCTCCTCTTCATATTCGCGCGCGTGTTCTAAGATTTTTTCGGTGTTTTCGCACAGAGAAATGACTGCGGCGTCAACTCCTGAAACCCGCCGCCGTTGGCACCGTTCCCGTCTGCTCGTCGCCGTCCACATGAGCCCTCCCGGAGCGCGTCTCCATCGCCAACGAGCTCGCGGTGTCACGCGGGTCATCTCCGTGGTCTCCCTATTCCCAGGAACCCCCTGGATCGCCCGCGCCGTCGACTTCCCGTGGGCAGCACCACCGCAGCCGCCATTTCCGGCGACCAAGCTCCGGTGAGCTTCCTCTCTCTCCCTCAGCCCTTGGATCTAGAATAAACGAGCAATATTAGATCTATATAACGAAAGGGTACGCCACCGTCAGATCTAGATCTGACGGTTCAGATTTAAGTAGTTGCCGCGTCACCACAGCCCAGTCAGCGCTGTGTCAGCACGCCCATCCAATCATAGAGCGCCACGTGGCCAGCCTTTTCTGTATATTTTCTCCCGAATAAAATCATTTGGCAGAATTGCAGAATAACCCCTGCAACTTAGAAACCTCATAACTTTTGATCCATAAGCCCAAATTGAGAAAACTTAGACTTTTTGGAATCAGCACAACATGTAGAAACTTTTGGCACTGGCCAAATTCAAATTTGAAAAACTTAAATTTGTTCAAATTCAAATATGCTTGTTTGATGAAAATTGGCATAATTCAAATTCTACAAATCCAAAAATTGTAAATAAAATATATTTGGAAACCTTAGGATGTGTACTTTCATATCCTCTGTCCCAAAATAATATTTGGACAAATTAAAATTGAATTTAGAATTAAGTTGTCTATTTGAGTATTTTTGACATAGATTAATTTCTATAAATATTCTCAATATAGTCCCTTTTGCGAAATTGCTCCATTTGATAACCTTGAACCAGAAACAACCCTTCCCAACCATTTTGGACATCCTTGAAACATGGCCATGAGTATTAGACCAAAAACCCAACATAGTGATACATCCATTTTTCACCATGCCTTAGGAATTGTTTTCAACTGTTATTCCTTGATGTTATGTCTATTTGGAGCCAATCCAAGTCCTTAGAATGTGTCAATCACATATAGTACCAAGTAGTGAACTTTATATTTCTATATTCTCCACTCCCCCATTCTTGCTTCAAAAATTCACCAAGTCAGCAAAATGGAGATCAAGACTCAAGCACAAGAATGAAACTTCAATATCAACTTGGTGGCAATTGAAGGAAGGACATAGACTCCACAGCAACAAGAAGAAACTCAATGAAGTACATGAGTATGAAGAGAATCAAGGAGAAGACATTTTCCTCTCTCTTCCTATCCCTTCCATTTCTTTCTTTTCAAATTGACTTAGTGGTATTTGTGCCCATCCCATACCCAAACCAATTAGTGAAGTGAAAGCCATGAAGAATCTATCAAGACCAAGAGAAGAATCCATCCAAGGAACAAGTCCATAATAGAAGCATGAAGGTGATCTTCAAGAAGACAAGCATGTGAAGACTTGGAGTCATCCACACAAGTTGAAGAATAAACAGTTGTTTTTGCCCAACCATTGAACCAAATGGAAAATCCCAAGACTTTATCTTGTTTTCTCTATTGTTAAGGAGTTAGTTGAACCTAGACCTACCCTAAACCAAAATGGAAAGACTAACTTAGATCACTCAAATGTTTTGAATGAAAACAACTAAGTGTTACACCTTATGATGTGATACTTTAGTTGAAATAGTGAGATCACCTTGGTGAACTCTTGGAACTTCCTCGACAAGTATGGTTATAATAAAGTTAGATCACATCAAGCTCAACCTAGTCCTTCCCAAGTAAACCATTGGAATTTCCTTAACAAGAATGAGACCACTAGAGAATGAATCTTTCAACTCAAACCTAGACCTTGTCCTAACCAACTTGGTTAAGCCCCTTTTGATATGTTAGTTGCTATGTATGTTTTCTACACTTGTATGTTTGTTTGTTAGGATGCTTGCTTATTTGGTTTTGTGTTGTCAATGAATAGATTGTACGGAGAGCAACGATCTTTTGTGAAAGTGTGATATCTTCACCAACTTCAACAAGGCAAGTAACACATCATCAACTACCCATTATTTTCTATATGCATTAGTTGATTTTGAGTAGTATGCATGATAGGAAATTTTACTAAGTTATACTATGCTATGCTATTATCCTAGTAGTGTGTAGCCATCCCTTTTACCTTGTTATTTTGATAGCCTTAGAATTTATTAGGTGCTATGCAATGTTAAAAATTGTTTTACTAGATGTTGAGGAAAAATCATAAGTATAACTAATGAATGAACCACCTGGGTGGAAGTGGTAAGACTGGGTTATGTTGAGTGTTTCCTCAGGGCCCTTATCTAAGGGTTATTCCACTTGAGGTTGTCACTTGCGGATGGCCACCCAGGAACTAAGAGATTACTATGTCCTTCTAAGTTTAGTAGCTTCCCGTGCAGCCTTTTGACATATGGGCTCTGTCTTGATCAACTAAGTTGTGAGAGTTCAGCCCAGGCTTGACTAGCAGATGTAGCAAAATTATAGGTGGAACGGTCTTGCCGGTGGGTTTGGACTTCTTCTTCTGAAAGATCTCGTCTCAATTCTCTCCTTTCCATGATGCACTCCGGGTGTATAGGATGTTTGGGCTAATTGAAGACAAAGGGTGAAAGTGCACAAACTCTGCAGAGTCAACAAACTAAGATCTTAGCCGTGTCCCCGGTTATGGACAACTATGAGAAACTGGACAAGGAATGACGGAAGAATCTCATCACCAATTTCAATAAGTAAAATTTGACCAAGTGAACAATATTGTGGTGCGTGGATCTAAATCCAATGTTGCCACCCTTTTGAAAAGAAAAGCTTGTTTTACAAAAGTGATAGGAGAAAACTGGCTTTATGCAAAACTTAGCCAAACCTCCACTCAGCCTAATAAGCATGTAGTATTAGTCTTGCCATTTATATCCACCATAGTGTTACTTGCCAATACATTAAATTGTATTGACTCCCTTGTGGCTGCATATTCCATATTGCAGATATTTCTGAAGACGAATGAGGATGTCGTTTAGGATCTCGAGACTATCGCCAACATGTTTTGCCTGTGGCACATGAAGAAGATGGGCTCAATGTTGTACTATGTTTTCTGTTGTATTTCTTTGTTTTCTGCTAGTCTTCTAAGACTATGCAAGTTGTAATCCTATTTTGTAAAGACTGGATCATGCGAGGTAATAGAATTTGATGCATTTGCATGATATTTCATTTTGTACTGTGGTGCTAGCAATTGATCCAGGGACTAGCACAATAACACAGGTATTCCATCTTTATTAAAAGTTGGGATGCTACAAAATGGTATCAGAGCATTGTGTTGCCTGTAGGATTCGAGACCCTTAGGTTTGGAAGCCATTTTTGATCATGTTATTATCTCCTTAGAGTATTTTGGATCCTAGCGGCATAGTGAGATGAAGCGGCCCGGACAACTTTACGTGTCCACGGACACGAGACCGTTCCCTGATTGGCTAGCGGGTGCCAGTATCTCTCACTATAGTGAATATCCAATTTGCAACAAGTTGTTAATAACCCATTGATCACCCTAGGATTGAAGACTTTCTATGTTCAAACTTCCTAGAAAAAAAACAATCATCTTAATTCTTCTCATATCATCTCATCTATTATTCACCTTCAAAATTTTCTAGATGACCCACCTCTTCAAATACCATGAAGACAGGAATGTTGATGACCATACCAAGAAGTGCAAGAAGTATTTTCACCACCAGAAGACCTACATTCAAGATTTTGGAAGAAACTTGAAGAAAAACATAGACTTCACAAAAATCAAGAACACCTCAAGACATGGGGAGAAGAATTGGAAGAACTCAAGAAGATATAGATGAGGCCACCACTCTAGTTACTTTGTTAGATCAACGTTAACGTGTTAGAGTATTGATCATTCCAATGAGTATGGTATGACAATATTAGTGTTTTCTAAAAACCATGTTGTTTGGTGTGGTGAATGTGTTGCTATATGTTTGTTATGTGTTGTTTGCAAGATGAGTTTCCTTGATCTAATGTGTTGGGGTAGGAATCTCTTTAGTCTCTTTCTAATCTCCACTCTTTCATGCTAAGCCAAACCAAAACCCATACCCATTTACCAACCCTATTGGGCTACCCTATGAAGTGCAACAACAAACCTTTCACCCAAGAATGCCATGAATAGTTCTTTATAGAGACACAAGCCATACAATTGAGGAATGTCACAGATTTCAAGATCCCTTTTGTGTGAAGGAACAATCACATCTATGATCAATGCCAAGTACACCATAAGGAGCAGTAAGCCAATCAACAAGTGAATAAAGACAAGTGAACCCCAAGTTGCATGAGATATGAAGATTTCAGAGCCTACTACACCAAGAGAAGAAATGATGAAGAAACACAACTATCCAGTTTGTGTTACATAAGAGTTTTACGCAACCCACTAGTTGAGAAATGATAGTTTAGCTCAAGTTTGTCTTACAGATTGGAAACCTTCTGTTAGACAAGTGAGATGACCTAGTGTTATTAAACAAGATTCATCAATCCCAGTACAAGGTAATGATTGAATGCAAACATGGATTGGCCCCCATGGTGACTACTCACATTATTTACTTTTGCTACAAGGAATGTTAAATCTGAGTGACATACCTATTAGAGAGACGACGATGTTAAGCCTGAACCATAGAATGGTAGAATTACAATAATGACCCTATGTTAGTGTTACTGAAAACGTACTATTTTCGGTGAGGATCAAGCCAACCTTGGATCTATCAAAAAAATGGAAGATTTTTGCCTACCATGAGAGTTTCGTTAGAAATAGCATGGTGTATGCCTTTCAAGGATGACAACAACAAGATGGAAGTTTCTGAAGGACATCAAAAGACCAAGTTGAGAGTGACCCAAGGGCTTTTGATTGACCCAAAGAGTGACCCCTCAGTGTCAAAGGTAGTTCAACAGACCTATGTTGGTCTACACCTCTACCACAAAGGAAAGATCTACTCAAGCTAATCTAGAATCAATCTACACTCTAATCTAATGAAAATAGACTACCCACCAAAGCTTCTTTTAAGGGTGGTAGCCCACCCAGTTGTTTTGGAATCAGTTACCCAAATCTTTATTTCTAACCTTCCCAAATCTCGGGACGAGATTTCTTTTAAGGGTGGTAGTCTGTAACATCCCTGATTTTTGGAAAACTCAAAAATCACAAAAATTTGAAACTTTTTGATTTCATGATTAAGCAAGTCACCAAAAACCAAATAAAAGGGAGGAAATAAAAGAAAACAATATGTAATTGGAATAAAAAATCCAAATTTCCTTAATTCCATCAACCCTATTCCTAAAATAAAATATGTTTCCCTCATGTGAATAAAATATTTTCTTAGCAAACATCTTTACTAAACATGTTTTCAACTCAACTACCATTTTGAAAATGATTTTGATAATTAAAAACCAGAGAGTTACCATCTCTAATGTTTTCTCCTTGTCTCCAAGATATTATGTCATTATTATTATTAACCTCAAATGAATAAAAGTTGGTTAATTGTTTTCCAAGTTTTATGATAATCAACAAAACATTAAGGTGTTATATATATTATTGAGTTATGAAAACAAGTAAAGTACCCTGGAAAATAATGTTTTCAATTGGGAAAATAAAATCTTAATTTGAGAAAAACCCATTATTTTTATTAAACCCCAATTCAAAATAATAATTATTTTCTAAATAGAAAATGATAAAAGTTGTTACTAGTAATCACTCATATCTTCAAAATATAAAATATGGAGAAAAAAATGAGTTATATGACTTTCAAAAATAATATTTTCATTATACCATGTCACTTCAAATTTATATTGACAAATATTTACATTTCTGCTATTTTCTAATTTTAAAATAACATTAAGTATTATTAGTGTTTTTAATCATATTTTCAAATTTGAAAATTTGAATTGTGTCCAAAATAGTTTTCAAATGTTCTTTGTTGAATGGAAATTTCATTTCAAGAATTTACAAATTTATTTGAGGCTAAAAGGAATTATAAATCAAAAGATACAAAAAAATAAAGAAAACAGGAAAAAAAAAGATGACATCACCTGACGTCATTCTTCTTCCTCGCGTTACTGCACAGAAGAAACGCCCGATATCAAATCTATTGATTTGCGGGTTTAACTCCTCGATTTGATCTGCTGTTTCCTCCCCCTTAAATTCTACAACGAAGGCTCCATTTCCCCTCTCCTCCTTCTCAACTTCGTGCCTCGACTCCGTTGCTATTCCTCACCGGAGAACAACACTGCCACCACTGTTGACCTTCGATTCCGGCCAGGAGAGCTGGCTACCTAGCCCAAGACCGCTCTATTTCTCCTCTTCATATTCGCGCGCGTGTTCTAAGATTTTTTTCGGTGTTTTCGCACAGAGAAATGACAGCGGCGTCAACTCCCGAAACCCGCCGCCGTTGGCACTGTTCCTGTCTGCTCGTCGCCGTCCACAGGAGCCCTCCCAGAGCGCGTCTCCATCGCCAACGAGCTCGCGGCGTCACGCGGGTCATCTCCGTGGTCTCCCTATTCCCAGGAACCCCCTAGATCGCCCGCGCCGTCGACTTCCCGTGGGCAGCACCACCGCAGCCGCCATTTCCGGCGACCAAGCTCCGGTGAGCCTCCTCTCTCTCCCTCAGCCCTTGGATCTAGAATAAACGAGCAGGATTAGATCTATATAACGAAAGGGTACGCCACTGTCAGATCTAGATCTGACGGTTCTGATTTAAGTAGTTGCCGCGTCAGCACAGCCCAGTCAGCGCTATGTCAGCACGCCCATCCAATCATAGAGCGCCACGTGGCCAGCCTTTTCTGTATATTTTCTCCCGAATAAAATCATTTGGCAGAATTGCAGAATAAACCCTGCAACTTAGAAACCTCATAACTTTTGATCCATAAGCCCAAATTGAGAAAACTTAGACTTTTTGGAATCATCACAACATGTAGAAACTTTTGGCACTGGCCAAATTCAAATTTGAAAAACTTAAATTTGTTCAAATTCAAATATGCTTGTTTGATGAAAATTGTCATAATTCAAATTCTACAAATCCAAAAATTGTAAATAAAATATATTTGGAAACCTTAGGATGTGTACTTTCATATCCTCTGTCCCAAAATAATATTTGAACAAATTAAAATTGAATTTAGAATTAAGTTGTCTATTTGAGTATTTTTGACATAGATTAATTTCTATAAATATTCTCAATATAGTCCCTTTTGCAAAATTGCTCCATTTGATAACCTTGAACCAGAAACAACCCTTCCCAACCATTTTGGACATCCTTGAACCATGGCCATGAGTATTTGACCAAAAACCCAACATAGTGATACATCCATTTTTCACCATGCCTTAGGAATTGTTTTCAACTGTTATTCCTTGATGTTATGTCTATTTGGAGCTAATCCAAGTCCTTAGAATGTGTCAATCACATATAGTACCAAGTAGTGAACTTTAGTTTTCTATCTTCTCCACTCCCCCATTCTTGCTTCAAGAATTCACCAAGTCAGCAAAATGGAGATCAAGACTCAAGCACAAGAATGAAACTTCAATATCAACTTGGTGGCAATTGAAGGAAGTACATAGACTCCACAGCAACAAGAAAAAACTCAATGAAGTGCAGGAGTATGAAGAAAATCAAGGAGAAGACATTTTCCTCTCTCTTCCTATCCCTTCCATTTCTTTCTTTTCAAAATGACTTAGTGGTATTTGTGCCCATCCCATACCCAAACCAATTAGTGAAGTGAAAGCCATGAAGAATCTATCAAGACCAAGAGAAGAATCCATCCAAGGAACAAGTCTACAATAGAAGCATGAAGGTGATCTTCAAGAAGACAAGCATGTGAAGACTTGGAGAAATGATAGTTTAGCTCAAGTTTGTCTTACAGATTGGAAACCTTCTGTTAGACAAGTGAGATGACCTAGTGTTATTAAACAAGATTCATCAATCCCAGTACAAGGTAATGATTGAGTGCAAACATGGATTGGCCCCCATGGTGACTACTCACATTATTTACTTTTGCTACAAGGAATGTTAAATCTGAGTGACATACCTATTAGAGAGACGACGATGTTAAGCCTAAACCATAGAATGGTAGAATTACAATAATGACCCTATGTTAGTGTTACTGAAAACGTACTATTTTCGGTGACGATTAAGCCAACCTTGGAGCTATCAAAAAAATGGAAGATTTTTGCCTACCATGAGAGTTTCGTTAGAAATAGCATGGTGTATGCCTTTCAAGGATGACAACAACAAGATGGAAGTTTCTGAAGGACATCAAAAGACCAAGTTGAGAGTGACCCAAGGGCTTTTGATTGACCCGAAGAGTGACCCCTCAGTGTCAAAGGTAGTTCAACAGACCTATGTTGGTCTACACCTCTACCACAAAGGAAAGATCTACTCAAGCTAATCTAGAATCAATCTACACTCTAATCTAATGAAAATAGACTACCCACCAAAGCTTCTTTTAAGGGTGGTAGCCCACCCAGTTGTTTTGGAATCAGTTACCCAAATCTTTATTTCTAACCTTCCCAAATCTCGGGACGAGATTTCTTTTAAGCGTGGTAGTCTGTAACATCCCTGATTTTTGGAAAACTCAAAAATCACAAAAATTTGAAACTTTTTGATTTCATGATTAAGCAAGTCACCAAAAACCAAATAAAAGGGAGGAAATAAAAGAAAACAATATGTAATTGGAATAAAAAAAAATCCAAATTTCCTTAATTCCATCAACCCTATTCCTAAAATAAAATATGTTTCCCTCATGTGAATAAAATATTTTCTTAGCAAACATCTTTACTAAACATGTTTTCAACTCAACTACCATTTTGAAAATGATTTTGATAATTAAAAACCAGAGAGTTACCATCTCTAATGTTTTCTCCTTGTCTCCAAGATATTATGTCATTATTATTATTAACCTCAAATGAATAAAAGTTGGTTAATTGTTTTCCAAGTTTTATGATAATCAACAAAACATTAAGGTGTTATATATATTATTGAGTTATGAAAACAAGTAAAGTACCCTGGAAAATAATGTTTTCAATTGGGAAAATAAAATCTTCATTTGAGAAAAACCCATTATTTTTATTAAACCCCAATTCAAAATAATAATTATTTTCTAAATAGAAAATGATAAAAGTTGTTACTAGTAATCACTCATATCTTCAAAATATAAAATATGGAGAAAAAAAATGAGTTATATGACTTTCAAAAATAATATTTTCATTATACCATGTCACTTCAAATTTATATTGACAAATATTTACATTTCTGCTATTTTCTAATTTTAAAATACCATTAAGTATTATTAGTGTTTTTAATCATATTTTCAAATTTGAAAATTTGAATTGTGTCCAAAATAGTTTTCAAATGTGCTTAGTTGAAAGGAAATTTCATTTCAAGAATTTACAAATTTGTTTGAGGCTAAAAGGAATTATAAATCAAAAGATACAAAAAAATAAAGAAAATAGGAAAAAAAAAAGATGACGTCACCTGACGTCATTCTTCTTCCTCGCGTCACAGCAGAAAAGAAACGCCCGATATCAAATCCATTGATTCGTGGGTTTAACTCCTTGATTTGATCTGCTGTTTCCTCCCCCTTAAATTCTACAACGAAGGCTCCATTTCCCCTCTCCTCCTTCTCAACTTCTTGCCTCGACTCCGTTGCTATTCCTCACCGGAGAACAACACTGCCACCACTGTTGACCTTCGATTCCGGCCAGGAGAGCTGGCTACCTAGCCCAAGACCGCTCTATTTCTCCTCTTCATATTCGCGCGCATGTTCTAAGATTTTTTTCGGTGTTTTCGCACAGAGAAATGACAGCGGCGTCAACTCCCGAAACCCGCCGCCGTTGGCACCGTTCCCGTCTGCTCGTCGCCGTCCACAGGAGCCCACCCGGAGCGCGTCTCCATCGCCAACGAGGTCGCGGCGTCACGCGGGTCATCTCCGTGGTCTCCCTGTTCCCAGGAACCCCCTGGATCGCCCGCGCCGTCGACTTCCCGTGGGCAGCACCACCGCAGCCGCCATTTTCGGCGACCAAGCTCCGGTGAGCCCCTCTCTCTCCCCCAGCCCTTGGATCTAGAATAAACGAGCAGGATTAGATCTATACAACGAAAGGGTACGCCACTGTCAGATCTAGATCTGACGGTTCAGATTTAAGTAGTTGCCGCGTCAGCACAACCCAGTCAGCGCTATGTCAGCACGCCCATCCAATCATAGAGCGCCACGTGGCCAGCCTTTTCTGTATATTTTCTCCCGAATAAAATCATTTGGCAGAATTGCAGAATAACCCCTGCAACTTAGAAACCTCATAACTTTTGATCCATTAGCCCAAATTGAGAAAACTTAGACTTTTTGGAATCAGCACAACATGTAGAAACTTTTGGCACTGGCCAAATTCAAATTTGAAAAACTTAAATTTGTTCCAATTCAAATATGCTTGTTTGATGAAAATTGTCATAATTCAAATTCTACAAATCCAAAAATTGTAAATAAAATATATTTGGAAACCTTAGGATGTGTACTTTCATATCCTCTGTCCCAAAATAATATTTGAACAAATTAAAATCGAATTTAGAATTAAGTTGTCTGTTTGAGTATTTTTGACATAGATTAATTTCTATAAATATTCTCAATATAGTCCCTTTTTGCAAAATT